>CM061142.1:296734109-298118007 GCA_030789695.1 Scilla litardierei | reverse complement strand
TATGGTGGTTTGAACAAGGGTTTTGGGGGATTGGCCTTAGGATCAGAGTATCGTGAAGGAGGCTCTGTATCCTAGGAAGAATCCCCAAGAATCCGATTTGGGCTTAGCGGCCGTTCCTAGGGTTCGTGATCACGAGAGTGACTCGAGAGCTAGGGTGACCGCTTATCTCCAATCCGCTAGTCGGTGACTGCGAGAGCACAGCGATTGCTAGAACCGACCATATGGTAGCGTCGCAACCCGTAGATCATGAGAGTGGATACAGAGTTACAAGGCGAGACCAAGTGTCAAGCTTAATGCACGCATCCCTGTGTGAAGCCGACTACGAGAGTACGGTTTCGCATAGGGATGCATTAGACGAGTAAGACCAACGAAAGTTAAATACTCGTTCTCATCTATG
Organism: Scilla litardierei; assembly: GCA_030789695.1. NCBI lineage: Eukaryota > Viridiplantae > Streptophyta > Magnoliopsida > Asparagales > Asparagaceae > Scilla > Scilla litardierei. Next base: position 298,117,610 of record CM061142.1, on the reverse strand, counting down.
GATGTGACACTCCTACCCTAACCCATCGTCCAACGTTTGGCCATTTAACCTAGCATCCGTGACCAAAGGGCCAAGCAGGGAATCCCAAAAGCCTTAGACGTTAAATTCTTAGTTAACTCTCGACTTCCACAATCAACCAATCAATCAATCGTGACAACCCCCGACCACATACTCTCCTCATTCCATATAAAGCTAAGAGTTAAAGATCGCATCCATGAGTTCGACAATCTTTCTATACTATAGCGCACCGTGCACTTCAAGTGATTCACGCCCCCATGGTGCAAACCCGGGGACCGAACACCCGCGCCGCTTCTCCCAAGCCAAACGGCGTCCCAAGCTGAACCGTGTCCCGAACCAAACTGCGTCCCGAGGTGAGCAACACCATGTCGCCAAGCCAACCACGTGCTGAAGAAAGTTTCACCTTGAGTGGATCCTTCGTCAAGACTTCGGATCCGATCGAGCTCCTTCGTAGCTTTGCTAGAGCCCGACCAGGAGCAAGGAAGAATTTTGGGAGAAAGAGGGAATAATTAATTTAAGCTTAAATCCGAGATTGTTCACGTTTAATGGAGCTACTCAGATCTGGAGCTTGGTGTGAGTTTCAAGGAGGGAGGTTGGCCCTTATTTATATATGCAGCTGACCCCTCCTCTTCTCATCATATCCGATGTGGGACTAAAGGTTTTGGAGGAAAAATTAATTAAAGTTTGCCTTTCACAAAGGCCAATCTTTAGCGAATTTTTCCTCTCGCACCATTGAGCTTCGCAAGTGATACAACCTATCAAATCGAAGAGCACTGAACGATGATCGCATAGAAACAAACGGGGCTCAATTCCGACTTCGTTTGACACCTCAAACGTAGTCTCAAAGATGTCAAAAATTTTGATTTTCATTCAAAATCCAGCCGCCCAAAATTAATCCATTAAGGTTCACAACCCTATGTGTGGGGCCCATAAAGTGGGCCACACGAGTGGACCCAGCCACAGCCACGGGGCGCGTGCCTGGCATGCACCCCAAGGGAGCTGCCAGGTACACAGGCGCATTCTTGGCACGCGCCTGTGCATGCGCAGGCGGGCGGGCCCGCCTGCAACAGGCGGTCAGGTCCCACCCGCCCTGCCTTTTAAAAACAGGCACAGTTGGTGCCCTTGCCCCCAAATGGTGCCAGTTGCTATTGGCCTGCCCCAAAGGCTGGGCCTAAAATCTTTGGGCCGGTTTTTTATTAAAAAACTTTAGGCTGCGTATCTTTGGGTTTCTATTTAAAACACCTTTTAAAATAGACTTATTGGGCTCGTTTGAACTCCGATTTGAGCACAGTTTTCTTCCTGAATTTCGTGGAAATATCATCTTCATTTTTATGCCTTTAAAATACGCTTGTAAATAATTTACGACATATTTATTTAATTATTTCCTTTATGTACGCATCATATACAACATAAATAACTCCCATTTAATATTAAAATCTATTTCCATCAAATACAAATGAACTGAGGGCATACATCCCTCAACATCTCCCACTTGCACTAAGGATCATTTATCCCGAATCTAGAAGCTATCTTAAACTCTTTGCAGTTTAATGTCCCTTGCATCAAATGCATTAAACCCACATCTTTAATGGTTTAGACTTATGTCGCAAACTCTTTGCGACTTAATTAATTCCCTTACATCATATGTATTATCTCCCTTAATTCTACTTATTACTTGACGTAGGTCTCACTCTGTGTGAGACCCTAAGCCTGGCCTTACTATAGGTGGGGCACGAAACCCCAGACGGTCGTGACCATGAGCTGCAGGTGATGTCTCTGTTTCGGTATCATACTTATGTTGTTAACTCATTGACATGAGTATTTTCGGGACCACCCTGACTGTGTCCGTGATGAATACCGCAGTTATAGTCCCTTCGTCAAAACTATGTCGCCTAATCAGGCTTAGTGTACGTTCAAATTGTCAACCCCAATAGGTCGAAGTTGGTAAGTTTCTATCGGCCTTTATTCAAATAATGTTGGACTTCTTCCAACATACTTTGGTCAAAGTTTTTCACTAAAAACCGAACCAACGCATGCGACACTAACTCCTCATAACAGGAGAGACGATCCTTTCTTATTCATTACTCTCCTTACACGCTTCAAATGTCACCCAACCAAAGACCTTTCGACAGGCCTTGCCTCGAAGTTAGGTTAGAGATCTGAGTGACACCGTTCACGTGCATGTTCACACAATGACCTCAAGTTTAAGGACCAACTAGCCTATCATCACTGAGAGTTATCACTGACAGATTTGTTATGTTTAACCATGTGATAACTCTCGTTGGGTCATTCAGTGAACTCATTCTCCAATGAGTACATGTGTCGCGTCTCCGACTTTGCCAAGTCGAACGACCATGAGACCATCGTCACCACTCCATGGTGAAGACAAAGACACAATGGTCTATCCGATGTTTCGATATACTTTTCTCGAAACATCTACGACCTTGAACAATTTTAGACTTATGCTACTAACTGATTATGACTGAATACGGCATATTCTAACATCATAATCATCTCCTCTTGTGCATATAATCCATGGAATCATGCTCTCTTAACTACATTTACGTTAATCCATCATTTGTGATCATTTGATTTTATTTTGGCAAAATTCACTTTCCAAAGCATTATAAATGTACACTATATTTTTAAGGATTTTTCTGGATTTTTCAGGGGTCTCGAAGGGGACTAAATCAACTCAAGAAGGGGAAGCTGAGCCAGGACAGTTGACTATCCTTTCAACGACAGACGCCTGCCTAGTTGGAAATCTGGCATGGAGCAGAGGGGAGTGCATAGCAGGTGCCTGCAGAAGGAATGACAGGTGCCTGGGGCAACCAAACAGGCGACTACCTGGACAACAGTAGTCACCTGCCTTAGAAGAGCTGGAGCTGGAAAAAGTGAAGCACAATGACAGGCGCTTGCAAGAGGATTGACAGGTGATTGGATATTGTACAGTCGTCTACCATTTTTGCAGCAGTCACCTAATTTTCTGGATGCCTGAATGAGCCAAAAGAGCCAACTTTCTGTTTAATTTAACACTTCTGCAACAGGCGCCTGAAGCATAAAATACAGTCGCATATGGATCACATATGCGACTGTAATATTCAAGACATTCGCCTGCCTGGAGATCCTTCTTCATTTGGAAGCTATGTAGCCTACCAACTAGGTGACTGTCTGATCGACAACAGTTGCCTATCATCAGGCGACTGGCGATTGTTCAGCAGTCGACTGATCGGGGTTTTTCGTCCAGATTCTGGGTTGCGAGAAATAAGGTTTTCTTAACCCGATTTCTCCCCATTTGTTGTGGGCCTTTGGATGACATTTTGGACAGATGAGGTGCAACCCCTAGGGGGTATAAAACACAATTATTCAGATGTAATAACGGAGAGCTTAATCTTTACTATTTTTAGGTCATCTTCTTCCTCAAGAAGGAGATTAGGGTTTTGGAGAGTTTTGAGTTTCTTGATCTCGTTTTTACTGTTGCTGAGATTGATTGATGATTGAGGAAGCTAGTATTTAGTGACAAATCTCCAACCCTCTTACTATTATACATTTGCTTTCATTTTTTGTATTGAACTATGTCTATTTCTATGAATGCTTATTCTATTCTTGATATGTTAGGCTAAATTCATTGTGTGGGTGTTGTGGATTGATGTAAGATGTTTTGATTGCCTTGCTAATGTTAATCTCCAGCACCCCTTGTTAATCCATGTTGTTGGGTGAAATAAGCTTATGATTAGATGGATTTGATATTATCCATGGAGGAGCCGAAGAATGGTGGTGCTTCGTAATTGTTGCGCCTATGTATCCAATGGGTATTACATATCTTGAAATGAATGCAATACCCTTCAATCCATGTTTCATAGTTTAAAAGTTTAATTCACCCAATAACCCAAATTGTTAATTGGGTTGTAACCCATTGATCGAATCATGCATTACCTGAAAGGGGCTGCATAACAGTGGTTGTGTGATGCGCAACACAACCTACAAGCACTACTCCCACATACCTTGAAATGGGTGTGAGATTGATTCATGAGCTTTAATTAGGAGAAAAACCCAATTAGCAATTACCTTTGGTGCACCCCATATGTACTTAATTGATTTATTTCCCGATCCTCTTACCTTGACATTGATGCGTGATAGAGTTATCATAGAATTAATATTTAGCAGAGCAATCGAGTAATCCTATCGATATCCTCAACACCCGCACTCTCTCTCCCTTGCATCCAAATCTTAGAACATTACCCTAACTCTAGGGTACTTAGGTAAATCATCCATTCAAACAATAATTCACCGTCAAAGGGTGGTTAGAACCCTCAACCATTCTTTACATGCTCTGACTATTTGTGTGAATTTACAGATTAGTTCCGTCTCTGTGGATACGATCTCGTACTCACCGGGTATATTATTTGCCGACCTCGTACACTTGCGAGTATCACCTTTCAGGTCTAGTCAAGCAAATTGGCGCCATTGCCGGGAACAGCGTATCTTCATTTCACACTTTAGTTTTTGTCGTGAAAATTTGGTGAGATCTTTCCATTCTATTGTTTATATCTATATTTTTTTTTCAATTTATATAATCATTAAAACTATAAAAATTGGGTTAATCTTGGAAAGTTTTGGCTTGAGCTCAATTGTCTAGTTTATGTAGTTAAGGAATCCTCGAACACATAGACTAGTAAGAAACATAAACATGGCCGATAACAATCCCAACACCAACGGTAATGACAAAACCAATCATAGTGAGGACGATCACTCTCAACATGAGGGTGATCGAAGTTTGAGATATGTGTTGAGACTGAGTAGGTCTGCTATCGGCTCATGCATTGTGCTTCCAGCCGATGTGAATTCCTTTAGCCCAAGATCTGAGATATTTTAAATTCTCCCCACTTTTCATGGTGTAGATAAGGAGAACCCGTATTTACATATAAAGGATTTCGAAGATGTCTGCCTCACATGTTCTGATGGAAAGGCTAACAATGAAACTATTTATCTTAAACAGTTTCCTTTTTCTTTAAAGGATAAAGCTAAAAATTGGTCTAATGCTATACCTCCTCATTCTATTAACTCCTGGTTGGCAATGCAAACTGAATTTCTGAAAAAAAAATTCCCTTGCACAGGACTCAAGGATTAAAGCGGTAAATGGCAAACTTTTCTCAGAAGCCAAATGAAAGCTTTGATATCACTTGGGAAAGGTTCAAGGAGCTGCTACTGGCATGTCCACACCATGGATTGATGAATACCATCTCATCGGTTTCTTTTACGACGGACTCATCCCATCCATGAAACAGTTCGTGGAAATGATGTGCAATGGTGAATTCTTGGATAAGACACTTGAGGATGCATGTGATTATTTAGAATCCATAGCGGAGAATGCACGAAGTTGGGAGGCGACTCCCGAATCTGAGAGAAGAGAATTACCTCAACCTTTGGCCCGTGGAGGTCTCCTTACATTAACCCAAGAGGAAGCCTTAGAAGCAAGAATGGAGGCCCTCATTTGCAAGAGACTTAAAGGGTTGCAGTTGAAAGGAGTGAAGGCTGTAACGGTTGGTAATGAAGGGCTATGCAACCTTTATAGTAGCGCAGACCATGGCATTAACCAATGTCCTAACCTTCCGCTAGCGAAGGAAGTACTTCAAGACCCCACACACGTAAATTATGTGGCAAATTCCAACCAAGGGCAAGGATACAACAATTCCAACAATCAAGGCCCGAGTTGGAGGAGTAGTCCGAATTTGAATTGGGGCCCCCAAAGACAACAAAAAGCTCAACCATCATATCGTCCACCACCCTTCAACAACAACAACAATCAACAAGGCAGCCAAAGGAGGAGGGATGAAACAAATGAACCCCAAGTGCAATCTTTGAGCAACACGTTGCAACAATTCATCCAAATGCAAACAACACAAAATCAAGCCAATTTTCAACAATGGTAACAACTACAACAAACCCAGGCGCAACATCAACAACAATTTCAGTAACTCAACGAGAACATGGCGAAGCTTGCGGCAACTCTAGAGAAGGGCAAGCTCCCGACACAACCACTCCCCAACCCCAACATGAATTCGACATCGGGAGGATCCAACGTCAAGTCTTGTCAAGCGGTGACAACTTTGAGGAGTGGTCGAGAAATTGAGAAGCCGGAGCCACCGAGCGTCGAGGCGGAGATAGTTATAGAGAATGAAGCCACTCTAAATGAAGAGGTGCAAGAGGAAATATCGGACAAAGGCAACCACTCCGAAGGGATCGTCATTGAAGAGCATGTGCCATACATTCCTCCTGTGTCATTCCCTCAAAGGCTTCAACCTCCACTGAAAGATAAGTTTCAATCCGAAATCCGTGAAAATTTTCAAATATGTCAAATTATTTTCCTCTTCTTGATGCAATAAATCACATTCCTGCATATGCTAAATTTTTAAAAGATTTTTGCATCGTTAAGAGGAATGTTAGTGTTAAGAAAAAGGCCTTCCTAACGCAACAAGTTAGTGCTATTGTGAAACACAACACTCCTACTAAATACAAGGATCCCGGCTCACCTATAATCCCATGCATCATAGGAACCAAAAAGATAGGGCAAGCCCTCCTTGATTTAGGTTCGAGTGTTAACATTTTGCCATATAACTTGTATGTGCAATTAGGACTCGGAGAATTGAAATCTACACCTATTATTCTCCAATTGGCCGATAGATCCATCAAGGTCCACAAGGGTAGCATAGAGGACGTGATTGTCCAAGTGGACAAATTTTACTACCCGGTGGACGTTGACGTGTTGGACATTCTTGGACCTCAAACCGAGACACCAACCCCCATCATCTTAGATAGACCATTCCTAGCCACAAGCGATGCTATAATCAATTGTAGGGATGGTCAACTTAAGATCTCTTTTAGCAACATGACCCTTGACTTAAACATTTTTAATGCTTGTAAGTTGCCATCGGGGGATGGTGAGTTTGAGGATGCTTGCATGATTGAGACTCTAGTTGAAGAGCATTTTGATGCAGAGTTTGTTGAAGCGCTTAATTTTGTTGAACATTTTTGTGAAAATATTGACAGAGACTGTTTTTTGCAAGAAGTTGGCATGGTGACTAAGTGGATGCCATCTTTTGAGCCGCTACCATTGGACACGCCATACCAAAGGCCATCGAAGCTGGAGCACCCATCCTTGGACTTGAAGCAGTTGTCGCCATATTTGAAGTATGCATTTCTTGGGGAATCTGGCACATTCTTCGTGGTAATATCATCTAAACTCTCTAATGAGCAAGAAATGCAATTGTTAGACGTGCTTAAAACTCATAAGGGGCAATTGGTTGGACAATTGCCGACATTAAAGGTATTGACCCCCTAATTTGTAAGCACCACATCTACTTAGAGGATGAAACCAAACCCACTAGAGAGTGCAACATATGTTAAATCCTAACCTAAAGGAAGTTGGGAAGGATGAACTCCTTAAGCTTCTTGATGTGGGTATTATATACCCAATTACCGATAGTAGATAGGTTAGCCCCATTCAAGTTGTACCTAAGAAATCGAGGCTAACGATAGTTAAAAATGAGAACAATGAGTTAGTCCCCATACGAGCCACCACGGGATGGCGCATGTGTGTTGACTATAGGAAGCTTAATTCTAAGACCCGTAAAGACCACTTCCCTCCTCCATTTCTAGATCAAATCCTAGAGAGAGAGGCTGGACACGAGTATTAGTGCTTCTTTGATGGCTACTCCGGATATTATCAAATAGAAATAGTACCCGAAGAATAAGAGAAGACCACATTCACTTGTCCCTTTGGCACTTTTGCATTCCAGAGGATGCCATTTGGCTTATGTAATGCCCCCACAACCTTTCAACGTTGTACGCTTAGCATTTTCCATGATATGGTTGAAAATATTGTGGAGATATTCATGGATGATTTCTCTGTGTATGGTAGCTCATTTAATAACTGTTTATCTAACTTGGCTTTGGTGTTAGATCGGTGCATCGAGAAACCCTTCTCTTGAATTGGGAGAAATGTCATTTCATTACCACCGAAGGCTTAGTCATCGGTCATATTGTATCCAAAGAAGGTATGCAAGTTAACAAAGCCAAGAATGAGGTAATAGAAAAGCTATCCATTCCTCGTTGTGTAAGAGATATTCGATCATTTCTTGGGCATACCGGGTTTTATAGGAGGTTCATAAAATATTTTAGCTCAATATCTCAACCTCTTTACATGCTTTTGAAAAATGATGTGGATTTTGATTGGAATAAGGACTGTCAACTTGCTTTTGAGAAGTTGAAAAATTTGCTTACATGTTCACTTATTCTTCAGGTGCCAGATTGGACGTCGCCCTTCGAGATTATGTGTGATGCTAGTGACTACGCGGTTGGTGTCATGCTTGGACAATGCAAGGACAATGTCCCCATAGTGATTTATTATGCAAGCAAGAGCTTGGATGAAGCTCAATGAACTACACCACCACGGAGAAGGAGCTTTTAGCCATTGTCTTCGTGTTGGAGAAATTTAGGAGCTACATATTGGGATTCCCAGTTACAATTTTTACCGACCATGCCGCTCTTAAATATCTCCTTTCCAAGAAAGACACCAAGCCTAGACTAATCCGTTGGATTTTTTTCTTGCAGGATTTCAACATCGCCATTACGGACAAGAAGGGAGTGAAAAATCATGTTGTCGATCATCGTTCACGGTTAACGATGAGCATGGAGCCGGCAACCATCCCATTGAAGGATTCATTCATTGACGAACATCTTTTTGCGATCTCCCACACACTACCATGGTATGACGACATCGTAAACTACTTGGTCACCGGTAAGACTCCCTACACTTGGTCTCGCCAAGATTACAAAAGGTTCATCTTTGAGGTAAAATCTTTCTTTTTCGATGACCCTTACCTTTACAAGTATTGTAATGACCAAATAGTAAGAGGATGCATACCCGACCATGAGTTTGATAATGTTTTGCATTTTTGCCATGAGGGTGTGTGTGGTGGTCATTTTTGTATGGTCCATGGCTATGAGGAAAACACTAGAAGGGGTGTTGAATAGTGTTTATACAATTTAAAATTATAATTACACCAAATTAAATTCCTAACCAACAAATAATGCGGAATGTAAATAAACCTTAAATAGAAACAATGCTAACACAAGTATGTTTCAAGGGTTCGGATTACCCAAGTCAACTCCCGACTAGTTCCCGGTAATCATACGTCCCGTCCACCCGGACACCACCGGATACTCAAGTTAGAACCCTAACTTAAGGTTTCCTTTAAACCCACTTGTAGAAACCCTACAAGTGAAATCCAAATACACTCGATGTCCTTGACTCCCATAACTTAGGAGCAAACAACCCACTCTCACAAACCGAGAGTTAATCTAATAACGAAAGTTATGAAATATGAAATGATAATACTTACAATCACCTATGCCTTGAAGTAGAACTGAAGGAGTAAGTGTGTTGTGTGTTGAGGTCTCTCTTGGAATAGAGAAAAGACATTTCTCTTGTCACCACTAATTGCCTAGAAGATATCACTTTGATTCTAGGTTGGAGAGCAAGAGAAGAAAAGATTGGAATTCTAGGGCTTTTGGATTTGAGAGCTAGAGTAGCTTGAAGCTGAAAGCTTAGGGTTTTCAATTAGATGAGTAACCTCTCAATGATACAGTAGAGGCTCCCTTTATAGGTTTCTCAAAACCGTCAAACTGAATCCCCAGAACCCCTTTGAAATCCATGGAGAAAAAGCCAACGGATAGACTTTACACAGTCGACAGTCGACTGTTGAACAAAACACTGTCGACTGCTGCATAGTGTCTGAGGGTAGGTGAGAATTCAAATGGTAACTTACCACGTGGACAGTCGATTGATGAAGAGAAGACAGGCTCTTGTAAATCCAACAGGAGACAGTAAATCCTTCTACAGGCAACAGGCCACAATATGAGTAAGCTGAGAAAATCCCAGAAAGTTTTAGAAAGACAGGACAGGCGATTGATGTGGAACACAGGCACAAGTGCCATGGGCAGGAGACTATGAAACCAACATCAGTCGACTGTCACAAAACCTGAAACTTTCCAGAGAGCAAAGTCTGCAGAGAGTTCAAAGACAGACGACTGTTGAAGCATTGACAGTCGACTGTGCTATTGGACAGCCGATTGTAAATACAACATCAGTCCACTTGCACTATAATGTTAAACATTCCAGAGAGTAGATTTTATAGAGGAATTATGGACAGGCGACTGTTGAAGCATATACAGTCGATTGTGCCTTGGACAGGCGACTGTCAATACAACATCAGTCGACTAGCCAGATGAAATTGAAATTGATCTTTGGGCTGAAGATAGACAGGCGACTGATTAACAAATCACAGTCGACTGTATCTAGTACATGCGCCTGTAAAATGTGCAACATTCGCCTAAAGAAGTTGATGTTTATAAAGTCCAAAAATCAACTGATTAAGTATGTGCATAACAGGCGACTGTAGAACAAATCACAGTCGGCTGTTTTGAGATAGGCGACTGTAAAACATTCAGCAGTCGCCTGTTGAAATCACAACATGCACATGCTTGATAAAACTGAATTGGAGTCTAAGGAAAAGTGATCTAATGATTTCCTAGGACATAAATAAAGATGTGTATATGCTCCAACATAGTTCTACTTCTAAGCTCCATACTAGAAGAGAATAAAAAGATTACATTGTGTAGAAGTCTCTCTTCAATCACAAGTATGAGTTTGAAGTTTCTAGGAGCTTCAATCACCATCTTTGATCATCCAATCCACTTTTCATGATTTCATTGATCTTTGAGTGACATCCATTGCTAATTGATCTTCATGATATGCTTAGGCAATGGATTAACTGCAAATAGGGGATTAGTCACAAGTATTTATGTTTGCTCATCATTAACACCAAGTAAGGAGAAGTCCAATACTCAACATTCTCCCCTTTTTTGATGATGACAAACAAACATAAACAAAAAGATAAATAATTGTGCTTAAAGAAAACTTACTCCACCTACATAGATGCCAATCAAGTTAGTCAATGAATATAAGGGCATTTATTGATCAATTGAAGTAAGAATGTAAGATATGAATGAATGAAATAATTTTCTTGAAATCTTGAAATCTAGGATTTTTTTAATCCAACTTCATTATATCTTACTCCCCATGAGTCTAAGGCAACTTCAATCTTAGATCCAAGTTTAGAATTAGAATTTACTTAGCACATAATTATGATATGTTTATTTCTCTCCCCCTATGACATTATCCAAAAAGTGGGAGTGGAATAACAATAAAAATAGTGCTAAATAAGTACTAAAACAATCTTGATAGTCTAAAAATAGGATGTATATCAAATGGTATGCCAACATATAATCAGAGATAAAATAATCACGAAGGTGTATCTCATTGATATATATATATACCAAAAACTCATAAAGCACAATAAATCTTAGTTGACTAAAGGAACGAGAATCCAATATCAACATTTCAAGTCAAATGAGAAAAACGTCTCACATCACATCATGCATATGAAATAGCATACAAAGAGAGACAATTTCACAATTTTCACGCAATTAACATAAACAATGAGATAAAGTGTGAAGCAGAATATGAAGTAAAAGCTTTTTCATATATATATATAATTACTAGATACATGAGTACAAAATACAGCTACAACTCCATGTACATCAACAAAAATGTGATCAATATACAAACATCATCCATACATCAGAAAGATACAGACAGACACTCAAACCATAACAACAACAAAAATCCTATGGTGAATCGAAGCATCAGTCAATCTAGATGACAGATGAGTCTGAAGGGTGGCCATAATGACGGAACATCAATCTGGAAGAGCGACGAGTAGGGTACACATGAGCCTTCCACTTGGATGACGACACACCAGCAGCAGGAGACTCTACGTGATCAGGCACAGAGGGCAGTACATCAGTAGACAAAGGCATAAAGTCTGGAGGAGGAGGGACATCAGAATGGGAAGTATCCTCGTAAGGAGGAAACTTGGCCTGGAGGGTGGCCAGAATCAGAAAGCCGTAAAATAGGAACGACTTATACTGAAGCTCAAGGAGAAGCAAAAGCTTCTGATCAATGTCGGAAACTTTCGTTTCGAGCAAAGAGACTTGCTCATACAGCTGAACGAGGAGTGTGTCATCTGACGGAGCTGTGGGTGGAGGAGAGAACGTCTGGGTAATAAACAGAGGAGAGTGGTGTTCGGCCTCAGTGGCTGAAGGGATAGGATCAGCGACTGAGATTCCCAAATACCCCTCAAAGGACAACAGACTTTCTGGTTCCATGAAGAGCGACAAAAATTAGGGCACGAATGAACGATAATCGAAAAAGATACCTAATCCGAGAAGATCGACGGAGGAGACAATCGAACTTGCAATCGAACGATTGGGAAGAGAGATCGGAGATTGGAGCTTCGAATCGATGAGAAATCGACGGGAACGTTGGAATTCGAAGGAGGGAGACAAGGGAAGTCGAGTCGGATGAGAGAGAAAAACTGAAATGAATCGACGGCCCTCGAGGTTATAAGATGGGGTCCAAAGAATCTGGGCCGTTGGATCAATAAATCGACGGCTCAGATCGAGTTAACGAACCGCCACAGAACTAGACAGTCGACTGATAAACAATCATTAGTCGACTGGTAGACATGATAGAGATTAGCTTGGGTTGACAGACAGTCGACTGTTGAGTAATTCACAGTCGCATGTCGGAGAGACAGTCGACTGTAACTTACACGACAGTCGTCTGACATAGAATCAAAAAATATGATGATAAAACCGAGACATCTAATGATTTGGACAAGCACCCGATGACCAAATTGCAGTCGCCTATCGCAGAGACAGTCGACTGAAAAATCTTCATCAGTTGCATGTGTGAAAAATACAGTCTGCTGTTAGGAAAAATCGAGTTAGGCAGGCGACTGTTAAAGGAATGACAGTCGTCTGTCCTGGTCCAAAAATGCACAGTGTGGTTAAAATCCAGAGGATAGAGACAACTCACCCTAGGACCTATACTCTAACACCAATTTAATCAAGAAAACAATATCAAAATATTATAGATTAACGTATTAATCACGTAAATTAATCCAAACAATCGAAATCATCAAAATCTCAAATACATCTCTTAAAACAAATATATGTGAAACATATAGTTTATCAAAACAAGAGAAGTAAAAATGATGATATGAGTTGAAGTATGATATAACATGAAAGTATGGACTCCTACAATTCTGATTCACACATAATCCCTAATTCTCCACGCAACACAAATGAATCTTCTTTAAGAGGTTTAGTGGAGATGTCGGCGATTTGTTTTTGGGTTTCAATGTACTCTAAGATGATGTCCTTCTTAGCTACATGATCATTAATAAAATGGTGTCTCACATCTATGTGTTTGGTATGGGAGTGATGTACCGGATTCTTGGAAAGACAAATTGCACTTTGGTTATCAACGATGATAGTGCAAGTACTACAATTGACACTATATTCTTTAAGTGTATGACTCATCCAAAGAACTTGTGCACATGCAAGACCCATGGTGATATATTCCGCTTCAGTCATAGACAATGATACCGAGTTTGGTTTCTTGGAAAACCAAGAAACTAGGGAATTTCCTAGAAAATGGCAAGTGCCACTAGTACTCTTCCTATCGGATTTGCATCCGGTAAAGTCGGCATCACTATATGAAATTAACTCATATGTGCTAGACTTAGGGTAAAGTAACCCATAATCTAGCGAATGATTGAGGTAACGAAAGATTCGTTTAACCGCAATCAAGTGTGACTCTTTAGGTCTAGCTTGATATCTAGCACAAAGACATACGTAAACATAATATCGGACCTACTAGCAGTTAAGTAAAGTAAGCTACCGATCATACCTCGATATATACGAATGTCTACATCTTTTCTGTTCTCATCCTTGTGTAGATGGGTTTTCATACTCATGGGAGTCCTTTTGCTTGAAGACGATTCCATCCCGAATCGCTTGATAAGCTCACCGGTGTACTTTGTTTGATGTATGAAAGTCACATCCTTCATTTGTCGAATTTGTAGTCCAAGGAAGTAGTTGAGCTCACCCATATGGGTCAGTTCGAATTCATCCTTCATAGACTTCTTGGCAAAGATTAAAGTTAGTCGAACCAAATATAATATCGTCTACATAAAATTGAATTAATAGGATGGCATTTTCATAATCTTTAATGAAAAGAGTTGAATCAACCTCACCCATTTTAAAACCTAAATCCAAAAGAAAGGTTTTGAGTCGATCATACCAAGCTCTAGGAGCTTGTCTCAACCCATATAACACTTTCTTAAGTTTAAAAACATGGTTTGGAAATTTTTCATGAATGAAACCGGTTGGTTGAGAAACATAAACTTCTTCAATAACAAGACCATTTAAAATGCACTTAACATCCATTTGAAATAACTTAAAATTTTTATGGGATAGATAAAAGCAATCTAATAGCTTCTAATCTAGCTACGGGGGCAAAAGAGTCTTCGAAATCAATACCTTCTTGCTGGTAGCCTTGAGCTACTAACATTGCTTTATTCCTTGTGATGACCTCATTCTCATCAGTCTTGTTCTTGAAAATCCACTTGGGCTCAATCACTTGGTGACCACTTGGAAGAGGAACGAGCTCCCAAACTTCATTTCTCTCAAATTGCATGAGCTCTTCTTCCATTGCAACTATCCAAGAGATATCTTCACATGCTTCTTGGATGTTCTTTGGCTCAATGGTAAAAACAAATGCACAGTGAGAGAATTCATCAATTCTTGACCTCGTTTGAACACCCACACCAATATCTCCAATAATTTTGTCATGTGGGTGGTTAGGAACAGTTGGGTAAGCTTTGGGAATCCCTGCATCACTTGGAACATCTTCAACAATTTCATTAGTATTGTTAGTTTCAATAATGGAATCATTAATTTTAACATTACTAATAGAATCGCATAAAACATCTACACTATCATCAACAACATGAGGAAAATTAAAATCTTCATAAAATGATATGTGTAGTGATTCCTCGATCGTTGTAGAGGTTTTTTTTGTTGGAAACAACGATCTAGTATTTATGGTTTGATGATGACAAACTGTTGTGAACGATATGATGTGTGTATTAAGTATTTGCAGGATTGGCGAGAACGTAAATTAATGTGTTGGAGAAATTGCCAGGCACAAAGCAATGGGACTTGGTCAAAGGGCTATACGCAAAGCAAATTGGACTTGGCAATAATATGGGATGAGATGAGGAGAGATCAATCTGGAATTTGACCAAATCAATTATCAAGATATGCATCTATCCATTTCCTATTCATATCATCAATCAAATCCCAAATCAATTTGGTCAAACCCCATATTCTTAGGGATCCCAAATCAATTATCTTTTTAAATCCCTAAGCTTCAACACATCAGGCTGTTGTTTTTGTTTTAACAACCCCAAGTGCAGGCGCATGACTCCTTTTGCCAATATCACAAAATATCCCTTGGCACATGCGAAATATTCTCAACTACCCTTTGAATAACGCAGCTTGCTTGAACCTTAAATTCCTTTAACAGGAGCCGCACCATTTATATCAGACCCCCCTTTTAAAAGGGTTTCTCTAGAATTAATATTTGAACACCCCTTCTCAATTTCCACCAGCCGAAACAAAAAGGAGCCGCTCTCTTCTTCAAGAAAATTCCAAGAGCCGGCCACATATTGAACCCCTTTTGATATTCTTGAAGACTTGAAGATTCGGCCATCCAAAGGAGAAGTCAACAATGGTTTAGGGGCAATTAATCATACTTTGCTTAATAAAAAAAGCTAACTTTTTTCCTTTGCTTTCGTTTTGTGCAGGTACACATGAAATTGGAATTATCCCAAAGCCACACAAAAAATCACCCAGGAGCATTAATAAAAAGCCTATTAAATCAAGAGAACAAAAAATCCTATAACCCCCAGGCCGTTGCCTTTATCTGCCCAAAACCCTTGGTGCATATGAAAGAGACAGAGAGGATTGTAATTCTTTTTTATTGAAATATTATGTAATCATTCTTTGTTGCAGGTACACAAAAAAAGGGGAATGCTTCAGGCTGTCGCCACCTTCAACTAGCCGGAAGAATCAAAGGCTGCAACTATTTTTTCTTGGGGTACAAAATTCGAAGAGAAGCAAGAAATTTTCAGGAGCCGTGCGCAAGTGTTTTCAGGGCAATCAATTAAGAATCCGAAAATAAACTCATATAGCCGCAACTTTTGATTGCCGAATTGAAGAAGTGTTTGGTGGAAGGCGCAAGTTTCATCAAGAAGGGAGTCGAACTATTGAGGGGACATCAGAGACTACTACTTGTCAGATTGATCTGACCACGCGCTGAACGACAGAGACGACACACCATTACTGAGCATTTCTAAAACTCTATTTATTTATCTTTGTATTGGTGTAGCGATCTCTGTAGGGGAAACTTTACCTTTTGTGTTACTTTTGGGGACCTGACGACTTGGGAGTCTTCACGGAGGGAGAGCATCTGACTAGATTGATAGTGTAGAGCACGTGGTGTGTATGAACTAGGTGAGAGTAGATTTGGGATCTTGACTCATTGTAGCTGTACAGGTTTACATATCTATCTAGTATGTGCTTTCGGGGGCTGGAGTAGGTCGTGGGGACGACCGAACCAGGGTATATCTGTGCGTATTCTGTGATTGCTATTTTATTGCCCTGTCTGTGCCTATAACTGCGTGGGATTGTTCGTGGTTTGCACGAATATTTTTATTAGCCTATTCACCCCCCCCCCCCCCTCTAGGCTACGATCCAGATCCAACAAGTGGTATCAGAGCCAGTTTAGAGGATCTAGTCTAGATTTTTAGATGACCATGAATATATCTGATTGTGCTTTTGCTGAAGGTCAGTCTATAGCCCGTCCCCCTAAATTTAATGGTGTAGACTTTGCATATTGGAAGGCTAGGATGAAAATCTATCTAGTGTCTGTAGATTATGATGTGTGGGATATTGTTGAAAATGGTTATAGTCTACCCACTATTAAAATTGAAGACACTGTTATGATTAAGCCTAAAGACAAGTGGGATTTAGCTGATAAGAAACTTTATACTCTTAATGGTAAAGCTATGAATGCGCTTATATGCTCTCTTGATAAATCTGAGTTTAATCGTATCTCACATTGTCTAACTGCGCAGGAAATCTGGTATACTCTGGAGGTGACACACGAGGGAACATCGCAAGTGAAGGAATCTAGACTTGTGTTGCTTTGCACAGAATATGAGAGCTTCCGCATGCTACCAACAGAATCTGTGAAAGAGATGTTTGTGAGGTTCACGGACATTGTCTACAAATCCAGTTCCCTCGGTAAGCCATACTCTAGCCATGAACAGGTACGAAAGATCTTAAGGGCGCTACCAAGTTCGTTCAGGCCTAAAGTCACCGCTATTCAAGAAGCTAAGGACTTATCAACAATGAAAGTGGAGGACCTGATAGGCAACCTAATGTCACACGAGCTTGAGTTGAATAGTATAGAAGCCAGAGAGAAACTTGAAGAGAAGACCAAAGCTTCCACACCATTAGCTCTTCAAGCTAACGACGACGATCTTGATGAAGAGCAAGCCCTAATGGTCAGAAACTTCAGGAGATACATTCAGACTGATCAAGGAAGAGCTGAGATGGGAAAAAGGTTCATTCGTTCTAATAATTCTAATTTTGGTAGAAATTTCTATGATCAGAAAGCTACTAATAGAAGTGAATGTTTTAAATGCAGGAAGAAAGGGCACCACATAAAAGATTGCCCACAACAACACACAGCTCAAGTTGCAAAAGGAAAAACGAAAGTGCTGACGTGGGACATGGATAGCGAAGCTGAGGAGGAGGATGAGGAACATGAAGCCCACTCATGCATGGCATTAATGACCAAACACAATGAGGTAGAATCTCCCACTAAAGCTGAATTCTTAGAAATCTGTAAAGGAATGCAACATAGAATTGATGAGCTAGAAGCTAATGTGGAATGTTATAGGAATGATAATTTTGATATGCAACAAACTGAGTATGACATGTCTATAGAAATAAAAAATCTTAAACAAGAGCTTGTTGCATGCAAATCTACCATCACCATTTTAGAAAAAGAGAAAGCTAGCTTGCCTGAAAAAATTGACTGTCTTTCATGTCCCTCTTTATTAAAGGATATTAGCATGTATAAGCTAGATAAGATAAAGCTTGAAACTGAAAATGAATTGATTTCTGAAAAGATTAACATGTTAAATCTTGAACTTAAGGAAAAAATGAGGGATTTTGAAAAGAAAGAAGAGGAAAACAAGCGAGCTTTCGTTAGTAAATGCACTTTGCTTGTGAACGAAAATGATCATTTGAAATCCAAAGTTGATAGTTTAGAATTGTCATTAAAGAGATTTTCCATTGGTAAACAAAATTTAGACATTATACTTGGAAATCAACTTTATGGAAATAATAGACGAGGACTAGGATATGGTTCTAAAAATGTTGGACAATCAAAATATAGAAAAGTTCACATTGAATCAACAAAGGTTGAAAATTTTCATGCTAAGTGCTTTACATGTGGATGCGTTGGTCATACTTCATATCATTGCAAATATAGGAACAAAAACATTAAGTTCAAACAAATATGGGTTCCTAAATCTTTGATGACTAACGTGAGTGGACCTTGTTGGATTCCAAGGTCACACACGACACCTCTTTTGTAGGTAGATGGAAATTTGACGAGGAGCAATAAATTGAATGTCTCATTACTTTTTAGCTCCATAGTCAAACGGCGACACGAAGGTATATCTCATTCTTTGAACTTAATGCGTACCTTCATAGCATATTCTTTGTTAACATTTTTGTGTGCTTGGTTTTTTTTTTGTTTTTTTTGTTTTTGTTTTGTTTTTGTTTGCTTGATTGTTTTTAGTGTGTTTGTTAGTTCATTATAAAACCAAAAAAATGAAAAAGACAAAAGCAAAAAAAATGAGCTTATTGCATATCTTCCTCTTTGCATCATTCTAGTGATATAAATGAATGATGATCATATCCTTGTAGAAAGTGTAGTATTATTATCATGGCTACATGCATATGTTTTATTTCTTAATAGCCATGCCAAGTTCGATGAATTGATAATATGATTTCTACACCTACTTTCACTTCCACGAATATTAGACTATGTCGTACTTTTGGAGATACTGTTTATGAATATTGGAAAGTGAATGAAGGATGACTATTAACTGAAAAATCTAAGGGATATGATGTGAATTGCCATGAATAAAAATTGAGCACAAAACAAATGAAATGAATATGAAAAAAATGAAAATTGCTCTGTATGAAAAATGGATACAATTCATGGCAAATACACTACCCACGAGTATCCAACATAAGCTTTATGCGTAATCTTTAGCGTTGGTGTTTTTACTCGTCAAGCAATGTCACCCCCACCTCTAAGAGTCCTTTTAGGCTATGTTTTGGGGTGTGATACCTTGAACTCATTTTTAATGAGGTGGGGAAAATCAATCCTAGGTGATATAAAGTTATTTGGAAAATGATGGATTGGTTTTGGGTGAATTTGTAAAAGTATCTCCCTTTGTACTTCTATGTTTAATAATTGCACTTACACGATGTTGTAGAATTCTAATTATTATTATCACTGGACTTGAAGTGCTAATTATAGAATGACGACATGCAATTGCTAGTTATAATTAATAATACTATCCTTTTGCTTGCTGTATGTTTTAATCTTCACGAATACACTTTTGATGATGACAAAGGGGGAGAAAAGTGCTGAAAGATTTGTGGTATCCATGTTGGTTCAAAATACGGTATTATTGATTGAAGGGGGAGCAATGAAAAAATGGGGTGCTTGGAAAAAGGGGGAGCATGCTAACTATATTGTTATATTATGCATGCTAGTAATGTTTGATATCATCTCATTGAATATATCATATTGCATTACATCATTTACATCAGTCATCACACGTCACACACGTACACTTATTTGTGCAAATCCTTTATGGGTTTGTCATCATCAAAAGGAGGAGATTGTTGGAAACAACGATCTAGGATTTATGGTTTGATGATGACAAACTGTTGTGAACGATATGATGTGTGTATTAAGTATTTGCAGGATTGGCGAGAACGTAAATTAATATGTTGGAGAAATTGCCAGGCACAAAGCAATGGGACTTGGTCAAAGAGCTATACGCAAAGCAAATTGGACTTGGAAATAATATGGGATGAGATGAGGAGAGATCAATCTGGAATTTGACCAAATCAATTATCAAGATATGCATCTATCCATTTCCTATTCATATCATCAATCAAATCCCAAATCAATTTGGTCAAACCCCATATTCTTAGGGATCCCAAATCAATTATCTTTTTAAATCCCTAAGCTTCAACACATCAGGCTGTTGTTTTTGTTTTAACAACACCAAGTGCAGGCGCATGACTCCTTTTGCCAATATCACAAAATATCCCTTGGCACATGCGAAATATTCTCAACTACCCTTTGAATAACGCAGCTTGCTTGAACCCTAAATTCCTTTAACAGGAGCCGCACCATTTATATCAGACCCCCCTTTTAAAAGGGTTTCTCTAGAATTAATATTTGAACACCCCTTCTCAATTTCCACCAGCCGAAACAAAAAGGAGCCGCTCTCTTCTTCTAGAAAATTCCAAGAGCCGGCCACATATTGAACCCCTTTTAATATTCTTGAAGACTTGAAGATTCGGCCATCCAACGGAGAAGTCAACAATGGTTTAGGGGCAATTAATCATACTTTGCTTAATAAAAAAAGCTAACCTTTTTCCTTTGCTTTCGTTTTGTGCAGGTACACATGAAATTGGAATTATCCCAAAGCCACACAAAAAATCACCCAGGAGCATTAATAAAAAGCCTATTAAATCAAGAGAACAAAAAATCCTATAACCCCCAGGCCGTTGCCTTTATTTGCCCAAAACCCTTGGTGCATATGAAAGAGACAGAGAGGATTGTAATTCTTTTTTATTGAAATATTATGTAATCATTCTTTGTTGCAGGTACACAAAAAAAGGGGAATGCTTCAGGCTGCCACCACCTTCAACTAGCAGGAAGAATCAAAGGCTGCAACTATTTTTTCTTGGGGTACAAAATTCGAAGAGAAGCAAGAAATTTTCAGGAGCCGTGCGCAAGTGTTTTCAGGGCAATCAATTAAGAATCCGAAAATAAACTCATATAGCCGTAACTTTTGATTGCCGAATTGAAGAAGTGTTTGGTGGAAGGCGCAAGTTTCATCGAGAAGGGAGTCGAACTATTGAGGGGACATAAGAGACTACTACTAGTCAGATTGATCTGACCACGCGCTGAATGACAGAGACGACACACCATTACTGAGCATTTCTAAAACTCTATTTATTTATCTTTGTATTGGTGTAGCGATCTCTGTAGGGGAAACTTTACCTTTTGTGTTACTTTTGGGGACCTGACGACTTGGGAGTCGTCACGGAGGGAGAGCATCTGACTAGATTGATAGTGTAGAGCACGTGGTGTGCGTACGAGCTAGGTGAGAGTAGATTTGGGATCTTGACTCATTGTAGCTGTACAGGTTTACATATCTATCTAGTATGTGCTTTCGGGGGCTGGAGTATGTCGTGGGGACGACCGAACTAGGGTATATTTGTGTGTATTCTGTGATTGCTATTTTATTGCCATGTCTGTGCCTATAACTGCGTGGGATTGTTCGTGGTTTGCATGAATATTTTTATTAGCCTATTCACCCCCCCTAGGCTACGATCCAGATCCAACATTGTTGTATATCTGGTAGGCTTTGCTACGTGTGGACTATCCAACAAAAATTCCTTCATCGGATCTTGGCTCAAATTTATCTAAGTTACCAAAAGTGTTCTTTATAAAACATTTTGAACCAAAAACATGAAAATATTTAACTTGTGGCTTTTTATCATAAAATAACTCAAAACAAGTTTTATTCGTTCAGGGTCTTACTAGGATCATATTAAGCACATAACATGTTGTGTGCACCGCCACCGCCCAAAATTGTAGTCCAAGTTGACTATCATGGAGCATGGTACGGGCACACTCAATTAGGGTCATATTCTTTCTCTCTACAACACCATGTTGTGGTGGTGCGTGAGGAAAAGAAAATTTGTGAGTTATCCCGTTGTCATTACAAAACTTGGTAAAGATTCATTCTCAAATTCTCATCCATGATCACTACGAATAGTGATACTAGTGGTTCCTAAGAAATTTTGAATCTTCTTTGCAAATATAGTAAACTCTTCAAAAACTTCATTCTTATTGGTTAAAAATAAAACCCAAGTAAATCTAGAAAATTCGTCAACGACAACTAATCCATAATGAGCATTACCTAAAGAGGTAGTTCTAGTTGGCCCAAATAAATCTAGATGAAGTAATTCTAGGGGCCTCTTAGAAATTATGCCTTCTTTAAGTTTGAAAGATGATTTACTAAGTTTACCTCTTTGACATGAATCACAAAAGTTTTTCTTACTAAAAGCAATTTTCGAAAAACCTTTTACTAGATCATGCTTAGCTAACTTATATAAGTGCTTAAAATGAACATGACCAAAACGACGATGCCATAATAGTTGTTCATTTGTATTAGCAACTAAGTAATGTTCTATGGTTTTAGGCAAGCTCAAATAATAAATATTTTTACACCTAATACCGGTAAATAAAACATGTGAATCAATATTGATAATTTTATACATACCCTCTCCAAAGTTAACCTTGTAACCCTTGTCACAAAGTTGACTAATGGAGATAAGGTTATGACATAAACCACTAACTAAATAAACATTTGAAATAAGAGGTTTGGAAGGATTACCGACTTTGCCTACTCCAATGATAGTTCCCTTTTGATAACCTCCAAAAGTGACTGTTGCACCATCCTTGATGTCACTTCGGAGAGCAATGTGGGATCTCCCGTCATGTGTTTGGAGCAACCACTATCGAGTATCCATCCTTTCCTTTTAGAGTCAATACGACTTTTATTGCTTGCTTTCTTTTTCTTGGGTACCTACATAATATACCATAAACTCATGGTACCCAATTTTTATTGGGTGCAAGGGGATTATCCCTTTGAAAACCAAGTCCAAGTGGACTTTCGCTTTCCAACATAATTACCACTATTTATTACATCATTAAAACATGGGTCAACATAAGCATTCCTATAATTTATGCTAGTGTTCTTAGCACCCCAAATTGTGTATGTTTTGGGTGTCCTTTTTCTAGTTGCATGCACAATTGGTTGATTTCTATGTGGTGCGTGCTTCCTAGGAACCAGAGTTCTATCATATGAAGATGGAGGTGGATAAGCATTGGATATATGGGTTGTATGCAAACTTAGGAATATGCATGTTATATGCTACATATGGAGCATGCATAACATGAGGTGGATGAGCATACATGGAAGAATGATGCGTCTGAGCATATGAACGTGTAAGGGCACGTGCATGAGTATTTCTCATGTGTGGGTTTGCACTTGTCCGTGGGTATGGAGCATAGAAAGTGTCATTAGTGTCCACTTGTGAAGTAGGAGATTTCCTACGTGGATGAAGGTTGGTGTGCATATAAGCAAGACCTCTCTTTTGGTTTCCACCCTTAGTGGGTTTCTTGCCAAAAGGAAGAGATTGTGAAGTGGTGGCCTTCTTGGTAGGTTTTCTGCCAATAGTGTTTTTGACACCACTTGTGGATACACCAGAGGATGGCCTCACAAAATCTATAGTTACACCACTATAGGAGGTGTAAGATTTGGATGCATTTGCTTCCACATAACCAAGTCCAACACGATGTGTGGCCGGAAATTAGTTTGCAAGCAATTCATCTAATTGTCCTTTCCTTTTGTTAAATCTCATAACTCGAGAGGACATGAGCTCATATTTCTCCTTAAGAGAAGAAATATTGGTATCCAAGGTGGACACCCGTGTTTTGAGCTCGTGCACTTGGGCTTTAAGAGAATCATTATCAATACCCAATTGTGTGTTTTGTGAAGCTAGATCAATACTATCCTTAGGATACGTTTGATCTAGTTGAGATTTGAGGGAATTCACCTCATTTCTCAAGATGTCTTTTTGAGAAACCAAAGTGGCTTTCTCAAGTGTAAGTGTACCAACAATGGTGTCATTGTTGATAATGCATGGCAGGGATGATTTGCTAACATTTGATTTCTTTAAACTAGTATATCTAAGCATAAGATATTGATACTTAGAAAATAGTTCTTCGTTAGCAATGCGAAGCTTATCCATTGTTACCTCGGGTTCATCGATGTCGATATCACTCTTACCGGAGAGTGGATCTTCTCGGGCCATGAAACATATATGGACACTCTCACCCTTCTCATCCTTGGATTCGCATGAGAAATCTCCACTTGAAACATCGAACGTCCCGACAAGTCCTTTCTTCTTATCCTTCTTGTATTTTTCGGACTTGTGGTACTTTGGAGCTTTCCACTTTTCTTTGTTTCGAAAGCATCGGGCAATTCTTCTTGATGTGTCCCTGCTTGTTACACTTAAAACAAAGAGGTGAAGTATTATTGGTGGAATAAAATTTATTCTTGGAAGGAAATTTACCTTTGCGAAAGAAGCGTTGGAACTTCTTCGCCATTTGCGTCATTTCTTCCAAATCCATCTCGTTCTCTGATTCTTCACTATCTGATGATGAAGAAGTAGCCTTGAATGCTAACGCTTTCTTCTTGGGCTCTGTTGGGTTCATCATTGCTCTTATCTTCAATCGGTTCTCCCTTCTTACTTTGTAAGACATGAGAGTACCTATGAAATTTACCACGGTGTAGTTCTTCATGTCGTTGACCTCCTCAATGGTGATTGCTCTTCTTTCCCATTTGGAGGTCATTCCCATTATTTTCTTTCGCACCTTCACTTGTTGAGTGTAGACTTGTCCAAGAGCTTCAAGTTCATTGGTGATGTCGGTAAAACGCCCGTACATCGTAGCAATGCTCTCAATATCCTGCATATAAAACATATCGAAGTTTTTGTTGGATATTGAACTCCCCGGATTTGGTTTTGGATGATGAACAAACATAAATATAATATGAACTAACACTTTGTGAGCGCAGTTATGGAGATCGTCGCCATATTCACATGAATATCAATTACGACGTCTTAAGACTGCTCAAAGCACGTGATCGTATGCCTAAAGCTTCGTTGAAGCTTATGGACCTATTTAGAAGTCATGAAGATTCGATTGAAGCTATTGAAGACGGTATCGTCAAGTTTAATTTATAGTCTTTAAGCTTCTTTCGTAGAATGTTAAGCCTTGAGTAGGTCTTACGTTTTAATTCTTCATAACGCTCATATCTTAGCTCTAGGATCTTAGTAGAAGTCCATACAATCCTTCCCGAAGCATCGCGCTTCGTTTCGCGACTTCTTGTGCATGTTAGTTGGTTCAAGAAGAAGAACTGACCGACTAGATGGTGATCTAGTCGGTCTGCCAAGCTTCTTGGACCGACTAGTTTCTATCAGTTAATTCATAGCTCTTTACTGTTTACAGTTAGTCGGTCTAAGTTGACTCACCGACCGACTAGTTTGTGAACTAGTCGGTCAGTGATGCTTCTGTGACCGACTAGTTGAGCTTTCCCTGAACATGCACATTTGAGCTTGAGCTACTGTTTATCTTTAGTCGGTTTGTGCTCATTGATCGACCGACTAGTTGATGAACTAGTCGGTCAACTTTCCTTCTTAGACCGACTAGTTTAGTTTACTGTACATGCCAAATTTTTCACCATACTTACTGTTTATTGTTAGTCGGTCTATGTTCATTTGGTGACCGACTAGTTGGTGAATTAGTCGGTCAACATTTGTTCTTGGACCGACTAAGTCTAATTCTTCTCAGACTTCAGTTTTATCTGTTAGTCGGTCCACGTTGAGTAACCGACCGACTAGTTGTGAAACTAATCGGTCAGCTACTCTTCTTAGACCGACTAGTTCCTTAGTCTGTACTTTGATCTTTTCTCAGTTTACTCATTAGTCGGTTTACGTTAATTGACCGACCGACTAGTTAATGAACTAGTCGGTCGGTGGTTGTTCTTTGACCGACTAGTTGGGTTCAGAAAAGAGCCGTTGGAGCTTTAATTGAAATGTTTTTCTCTCTCTCTCTCCTCTATCCTATATATACTTGATGGGCTGCATTCATTGCTACCAAGGCTGATATTATTGCAAGTTTAGAGATCAAGAGAAATCATTCCAAGCTCATTCAAAGCTCATTCATTCCATTCAATAATCTCTCCTCACTCTTACTTCCAAAGAGAGATTCATTGAGTGTGAAGCCTTCCAAGCCAAGTGCTTGATTCTAGGTCACCAACATCCCCAAATCTCTCCATCGCTGATCTACATCTTGGAGCTAGGGTTTGGTGCCACTTCTTCCCCAAAATCATCCTTGCCCTAATTCGTAAGCAATACTCAAGGCATAGGTATTTTGTTCGGTAAGAAGTTTTCCTATTTCATTTCATATTTGATTTGTAAGTTTCACTCTCGGTTGTGAGAGTGTGGTTGTGATCCCGGGTTGTGGGAGTCACAAATTACATTTTGTATGATTTGACTTGTGGAGGATTTTCACAAGTATTTCATAGTGGAAATCTTGAGTTAGGGTTTCTAACTCAAGTATCCGGAGGGGATCCGGGTGGTTGGGACGTAGGATCACCGGGAACAAGTCGGGGAGACTTGGGTGGATCCGAACCCAGTAACATCTCTTGTTAGCATTGTTAATTTTGTTGTTGTCATTCAATTTAAGCTTCCGCAAATTGATTTGGTAGTTGTTTGCATTATAATTAGGAATCATACTCCTTGTTATTTTTAAAGTACTATTCACCCCCCCCCCCCCCCTCTAGTACTTGTGCAGTAGCTTGTAGGGCATTACATTTGGTATCAGAGCCAGATACTTAGCTATGTCTGCCAACGATAACAAGACCGTGCGTCCACCTTCCAACTATGACACCTTCAGGAACCGTGAAGGAGCATCTTCGGTGATGGAAGGACATTCCTCTACGAGGCCTCCATTCTTCAACGGTACCAACTATGGGTACTGGAAATGCCGGATGGAAACCTTCCTCCGGAGTGCATCTCTATGGAGGACCACAATGAAGGAATACATCGAGCCTGAAGAAGAAGACTTCGAGAAATGGACAACCGCGGAGGTCGCCGCGGAGGTAAGCAATGCCAAGGCAATGAACGCCTTGCAATGCGCGTTGGAGCCCGAGGACTTCAATAAGATATGCACATGTAAGAGTGCATATCAAATTTGGAACTCCCTCCTCATTCTTCATGAAGGGACGAGTAGGGTAAGAGACTCTAAACTCGTAGTTGTAAACAAAGATTACGAAATGTTTCATATGCAACAGGGCGAGAAGATGAAGGAGTATTACGATCGCTTCGTCGACATCATAAACGAGTTAGAGGCTCTCGGCCAATCCTACACCCAAAAGGAGAAGTGCTCGAAGCTTATCGAAGGACTTCCTTCTTCTTGGGAGAAACGTACCTTCGCCATCGAGGAAGGTAATGACATGAATAAGTACACCGTAGTTCAACTAATGGGTACTTTAATGTCATACGAGGTACGCAAGGATAGCAAGCTCAAATTGCAGGAAAAGATGAAGTCCTACCTAAAGCAAGACGAGCCAAAGAAGAAGGCCATTGCTTTCAAGGCCGCTCCATCCACATCCACATCAACCGATGATGAAGACTCGGAAAACGAGTTGGACTTGGAGTCCATGGCACTCATGGCCAAGAAGTTCAACGGTTTCTTCCGAAAAGGTAACTATAAGAACAAAGCTAAATTTGGTTCTTCTAACGCATCTTCCTCTCCTTTGTGTTTCAAGTGCAATAAGCCAGGACACATGAAAGCGGAGTGTCCTCTCAACAAGCAAAAGGAGAAGTGGAAGGCGCCAAAATTCGATAAGTCCAAGAAGTACAAAAAGGGGTACAATAAGGGACTTGTCGGAGCAACATTCACCGACTCCGAGGATTCTTCAAGCGGAGAGTCGGACGATGAGCAAGTGGAGCAAGCGCACATGTGCTTCATGGCAAGAGAGGAGCATGATCAAGGATCCTCCTCTTCCGATGATAGTGATGACGAAGGCAACGATGAGGTAACTATGGATGATCTTAGGAATGCTAACTCTCAATTATGGTCAAAATACACTAAATTAGTAAATAGATATACTAAGGTAAAAGATGACCTAGCTAGCATTCAAACCTCGCCTAAGACTATCATCACCAACAACGACACCGTTGTTGAAGAGTTGAGAAATGAGATTATTAATCTCAAATCTAAACTTGAACATGTTAGCATTGATGATCCGGAAGAACATAGGATAGCGGATTTAACTTCTCAAAACTCGACTTTGAGTATTGAGAACGAGAATCTTAAATCTCGTGTTTATGTGCTCACATCGTAAGTATCCAACTTGGATACTTCTATGCGTTCTCTCAAAGATAAATATGAGAACATATTAGGCCGAATCAATAGATTCAATAAGGGTAAGGACCATTTGGATAAAATCCTAAGTGACTTACTTCCGGCCAATCACCACATTGGTTTGGGGTATACGATGGGATGTCCATCCAAATCGGCCACTACTTTTGTTAGGCCAACTTCCGGTGACTCTACGAGTGGTAGCAAACACTCTATTGGTAGTTCATCTACCAATGGTGCTTCCACCTCGTCCACACCCTCTTTCGGAAAGAAACCCACTTTGGGTGGACCTCCAAAGAAGGGGCATGCTTATATGTACACCAATACCATGCCACGTAGGAACACACGTCCTACTCCACCGTCTCACACATATGATGATTTTTATGCAACACATTCTCGAGCACGTGCACACCATGTGAGACACCCTCACGCACGTGTTCCCACACTTGCATATGTTCACCCACAACATCATATGAATAATTCTCGTCGTGCACCATTCCATCATGTTCCTTATGCCTATCCACAACATGTTGGATATGGAAGACGTTAGTACACCCTTGTAGGGGATGTACGAGGGAATACGGACCTCGAACGTCGCGTACACGAAGTCGTACGCAAAGGGAATATGTTCCCTTGCGGAGAGGATCTCTAGATTGATGGGAAAGTCGCATTATGTGTGCATAAGTGCATGCGACATATGGCTAATAAAAGGGTAATATCTTAAGCTTATATTGTACCATGCATATGGTACAACTTAAGCTTATAATATGCCATGTACGATGGTACACCTTAGTTAAATTGTTCCAAAGGAACAATTGATCCTAAAATAACTACCTTGGGGGCTATAAATAAGACCCAAGGGTTAGCCATTTTCCTTAAGATTTTGCATGGCATTCATGCATGCATCTTCATTCTAGCGAAGCTCTGCCGAAATACTTCCTCTCCCTCTACCCAAGTTCTTAATCTAAATTAGAGATTTAGATTGTGGATTTAGTAGCCTTACTCCGTTCGTGAGAAGACTCGATCCGTCGTGGCGAATCCGAAGGCGAAGTTCGTAGACTACCGTGCCGCATACGCAAGCGTAAGTCTCAACTTCATTTATCGATCCTAACTCTGTTTTGGCAGGATCCTTCATTGGTATCAGAGCCATACGGGTTCGCCCCGGTCAAACCGTCGCCCCGTCGAAACTATGAACGAATCGTTGTCTTTTTCACGAATGGGTATCCTACCATTACGGATATGGTAGGAACGCTTCGTGACGGAGAGAACGCAGCGGTTGTTCTTTTCACGTTAGGGTCTCCTATCATTACGGATATGGTAGGAACTCTCCGTGACGGGAAGAACCGACCGTTCACGTAGTATGTTATTTTTCATTTTTGGCACACGGCCATTAGGAAATAACTAATTTCTCGACGAACGGGTGCTTCATCGACGAACGGGTGCTTCATCGAGGAAGATGATGGTAGTTATCTCCATTGAAGAAGAGGAATATTAGTGCATGTGCGCCATCACCAAATGGGCTATGAAGGCTATGCACCCCCCGCCACGTGCGGAGGGGGTTGGCTACGGCCAATAACCACCACGGCCACCCCACCGGCGGGGTGTGCGGCAACCCCATTCAAAGGGGGTGGCCGACCATGGCCAAAGGGGCCATGGCCGGCCAATGCCAAATGGCCTTGGCCATGACCGGCCATGGCCAAGCCATGGTCGGCCATGGCCAGGCCGGCAATGGCCGGCCTCGGTCACGGCCTGCCGGCCTGGCCGGCCCTGGCAGAGGCCAGGGCCAATGCCCTGGCCTCGGCCAGGGCATGGCCAGGCCCTGGCCGGCCTCGGCCAGGGCAGAGGCCCTGGCCGAGGGGCCAGGGCAGAGGCCCTGGCCGGCCCTTGGCCAAGCCCCGGCCCGGGCAGAGGCCCTGGCCAGGAAGAAGTTGCAGACCAAAATTGGTCAACCAATTTGGTGTTTTTGGTCGACCAATCCGACAGAAGGTCTGGGTCGATTGCAAACTTGCCAACTGACCCATACGGGGTGACAAAAGGCCTTGGCCAAACTCGAATGTGCCGATTAGCCCATACGGGGCTAACCACAGTGCCGACTAGCCCATACGGGGCTAACGTTTTAATGAAGTTTTTCATTGGGCTCTACTCCTTGAAGATTAGCCATAGTGCTCTACTTCATGCGAGATTAGCCATGTCATTGTGCTCTACTCTACGGAGATTAGCCAATGTACACATAACATTGTGCTCTACTCTACGGAGATTAGCCAATGTATTTCAAGTTTTTTGAAAAAGAGGTTTTCAAATAGGTTATGTCCCGTCCTTCATCGGGATAGCGCAATTTAGAATTCCAAGTCCTACCACGATCCGGCCATGGTTATCTAACCCATGGGTGTGTAGAACAGGTCTCGTGGCTTGGCAATTGTTGCGTTAAAATTCTTTGCGCAAACTCTCACCTATTCCATTTTGAAAGATATGTTTTTTCAAAATTGATTTTCCACTGCGAAGTACTATAAGAGTACAATTGTTTGATAAGTGATGGGGGAATATTGAAGGTTGTTCTAGATGGTGATTGGAATCATAGAGACCTTTTCGATTCTAGAACAACATCTTCAATATTTTTCGAAAGTAACTTATCAAATACAATATAATTCCAAGTGGGATTTGAATTTTTAGAACTATCCAAATGGGATATTCTATTATCATTTCAAGTGGGAGTTATATTTTAAGAATTTTTATGCAATGTTTTGATCAAACCTTCGGTTTTGTGTCTTTTGCAGCATTTTAAAAGTAAAATGTCTTCCGCTTCAAAGAATATCGTCGCTGAGTTAAACAAAGGTGAAAAACTCAACGGTGATAATTACAAACTTTGGTCCATCAAGATACAATACGTTCTAGAGGAGCAAGAAGTGCTCGAAACTCTAAAGAACGTTATGATTGAATCCGAGTTGGGCACTACGGCCCAACACTGACGAGACAAGGAAGCTTTTGATGCTTGGTCTCGGAAGAACAAGATAGCGCGTATTACGTTATTAAGCAGTATGGCTGATGACATAATGCGCATCTTCCGAGAACATGACCTAGCCATGGACATATGGTCCAAGCTAGAGGAGAAGTTCGGTGGCACATCGGTGTCCAAACTTCGCGCCTTAACTATAAGGTTCGATTCATATAAGAAATGTCCAGATCATTCCATGGGGAAACATCTGCGACATATGGCGAACCTTATCTCGGAGTTAAAGGACGCAGGTCATGTGCTCACTGATGAGCAACAAATCCAAGCAGTCATACGTTCCCTGCCAAATGGGTGGGATCAGATGAAGATGCATCTCACTCATAATGAGAGCATCAAGACCTTCAACGATGTTTCCAAGCACCTCGAATTAGAGGAAGAGCGGCTTGCGGCTGCCAAGCCAAGTGCAGAAGTGCACATGGTTGCTAGTTCCTCATACGGGGGAAAGAAACGTAAAGATCGTTCGAAGTCTTCTAATGAACGTAATAAGCAACATGAGTCTACCAAGGAACCCAAACATAAGGGTGGGCACAAGAAATGGCACAAGAAGAAAGACTTGAAAAGGATCAAGTGCTTCAAGTGCAACAAGCTCGGTCACTATGCTCGTTCATGTACGAGTGGAAGTGACGAGGTAACTTGTAATACTAGTTACATATGTGTTTCTAGTTCACTATTTCTTGTGGAATCTAATCCATTTTGGGATAATTGATTCAGGTGCCACCGACCACATAGCAAAGGACAGACGGTCCTTCGTGGAGTATCACCAGATACCCCAAGGAATGAAGTGGATCAATGTAGGAAACAACACACGTGTTGAAGTGAAAGGCGTTGGGACTCGCAAGCTAGTCTTGGACAACGGCCGCACTCTCCTACTTTATGATGTTCTCTTCATTCTGTATATTCAAAGGAATATTAAAACTGTGGTCAATTTAATGGGTCTTGGTTATAGTTGGTTCCTTCATGATTGTAATATGGACCTATTTTGTAATAATTCCTTTATTGGTACTGGGTTTGTATTTAAAGGATTTATTGTAATAAGTACAATGTATGATTCCTCATGTAATGAAAATTTCCTTGTGACAAATTCTTTGACTAATGAGTCTAATATAATTTGTTGACACGCAAGGCTTGGTCATATTGGACCAACGCGTATGGATAGACTTGCCAAACGTGGCCTTCTATCCAATGTTTCAAAGGTTGAAATGTCGACCTACGAACATTGCCTTGTGAGGAAATCTTGTCGCAAGCCGTTTGGAACCGGCGCAAGGGCCGAGGTTCCATTACAGCTTATCCATTCGGACATATGTGGTCCGATGAATGTCAAGACAAGACGCGGGAAGTCTTATTTCATCACTTTTATTGATGATTTCACCCGATTCGGTCATATCTATTTGATATCCCACAAAAGTGAAAGCACTAAACATGCTTTAAAAACTATATGAGTTTAGTGGAGAATCAATTAGATCGCAAGATTAAGGTCGTGAGAACCGATAGGGGTGGTAAATATCAATCAACAAGTTTTAAGGAACTTTGTGATGACAAAGGCATAGTACATCAGGTAACTATGCCTTATACTCCTCAACAAAACGGTGTTGCAGAAAGGAGAAATAGGATTTTTTAATGGAAATGGTCCGTTCAATAATGGCTCAAGCTAACTTGCCAATCACCTTTTGGGGTGATGCATTATTGACGGCCGTTTTCATTTTAAAACCGCGTACCCTCGAAATCAGTTAGCTCCACTCCTTATGAGTTGTGGAACCAAAGGTCTCCTGACTTAAACATTTTTACCTTGAGTTTGTGCATTCAACGCACATATTTCCTCCCATAAGTATGGAAAATTAGGGCCAAGGGGAAGGAAATGTATCTTTATACGATGCGCAGAAAACTCCATAGGTTATGTTTTTGATTAGTCAAGAAGACAATGGTGGGCTAATTGAGTTTGAGTCGAGGGATGTCACTTTCTTGGAAAACGAGTTTCCAAGACAGGGCGAGATAAGTCAGGACTTATCTCTATTTTGAGATTTATGATCAAAAAGGATTACCTCATTCGAGTGGGAGAATTCTTGGTGAAAACGAAAATACTTTTCGACCTTCACCAATGGATTATACGAATGACGATTATCCTATTCCATACGGGAATAATGATCCAAGTGGGAGCAATTCTAACAACATTTCAAGTGGGAGTGATATTAGAATTGATCAAAATTCGAGTCAACAAGGACTTGAAGAATCTCAAATATGCCGTATCATGCCCTGCAAAAGACAAATGGATGGAAGCGATGAAGGAGGAATTGAAATCCATGAAAGTTAACCAAGTCTGGGACTTAGTTAAACTTACCCAGAGGACATAGAGCAATTGGGAACAAATGGGTTCTCAAGATCAAGCATAAGGCTAATGGCTCTATAGATAGATATAAAGCTCGCCTTGTCGCGAAAGGTTTTACGCAATAGGAAGGGATAGACTACGAAGAGACCTTCTCACCTGTTGTGCGTTTTACCTCGATTCGCCTGATTCTGGCAATGGTAGCTTGCTTATACCTCAAATTACATCAGATGGATGTAAAGACTGCCTTTCTCAATGGAGAATTGGATGAGGAGATCTATATGGAACAACCAACAGGGTTTGTAAAAGAAGGAAACGAACATAAGGTTTGTAAACTTCGTAAGTCCATATATAGTCTTAAATAATCCTCAAGGCAATGGTATATACGATTTCAAGAAGTTGTCTTATCAAATGGATTTTCCATGCTTGATGAAGATAACTGTGTATATATCAAGAGGATTAAAAGCAAGCATGTTATTATGTCTCTATATGTAGATGACATTTTAATAACCAGAAATGACAAGGGCTTTGTGATGGATATCAAGGCTTGACTTTCATCAGTTTTGAGATGAAAGACATGGGGAAGCCACATATATCCTTGGAATTAAGATTTCAAGGAATCGTTCAAAGAAACTTCTTTCTCTTTCACAAGAGACTTATATAAAGAAGGTTCTAGAACGGTTTAATATGTAGGACTGCAAGTCCAATTGATACTCCTATAAGCAGATGCGATAATTTATATCTGAAATCATGTCCAAAGAACCAAAAGGAAAAGGAAATTATGGAAAAAGTTCCATATTCCAGTACAGTTGATAGTCTTATGTACGCTATGACGCATACAAGACCGGACATCTGTTTTGCCGTTGGAATGGTAAGTCGTTACCAATCCAACCCAGGGCAAGAACACTGGAAAGCGGTTAAGAGGATAATGCAGTATCTTAAAGGAACTGCAGATTTGCAAAAGACTATGATAAAACCAAGAAGGTAGACATAAGGTACATACCTACGCATGAGATGATAGAGGATCAGCTTACGAAAGCGATCCCCAGAAATGTGTTTTAATAAAACACTTATCATCCCAAGGATTGCGTAAGAGCTGAGTTGTACCAATATATATTCCCATGTCTGAGAAAGATCAAATTTAATAAAAGAATAAGTTCTTTTTCAAACATTGCATATGAATTTCTTAAGAAATGTTTGTGTACATTTTTTGAAATCTCAGCTGAATTGTGTGTATGTCGGACAGATTAAGGTTGGCTCTCTCACATGAGCAACCGCCTTATCTTATCAGATGGATAAGATAGAGATGAGACTAGTTTAAAGTCAAAATCATTAGACGAATGATTTAGAGTCATGACTTTAACAAGATAGTCGAATGAAAGATCTGCATCATATGGATGCTTACAAAAGATCTGAGATCTGTATCACAAGGATATAAAGATCTCATTGGATTTTTTAATCCTATCTGTCTTATGCAGGATGAGAGTCCGGGAATATTTCCTGAGTAGTAAGGGGACTCAAAAAGATAGGCACTGTGGTGTCTGATCTTTCATCCGTACAACATCATTAAGACATACTCTCCCTGGGAAAGGAGTGATGTTGTAATACGTGTTCATACCACGTATGCATTTCGACCACTGAGTTAGTAGCAATAGTGTTTGCTATTATGTGAGACTCAAAGGCCATATGGGTCTTAACTCTTACCCTCAAGGACTCCAATTGGTTCCTTTAGATTTGACGAGATGATCGCTATCTTAGCGTGTTGCTAATGGGTTATGGTAATTCGGCTCGGCGGGGCACGTTAGAAAAGCGAATCAAGTCAAGATCAGAAGGTTCGCAAGAAGAGGAAGATTGATTTCATATTCGCAATTGGACTTTAATGATTCGAAGCTGGCCAGCCAATTGTAATCCAGATGGGATTCAATTGTTGAATATAAAGTATAAGAAATGTGAAGAAATAATCTAGGGTAAAGCATGCGTTGAACTACTCAACTTTGCACCTTCGAGGTTGTTGTGTATCTCTAACAAGTGCACAACAACAGACTCTACGCGCATGACGGTCGCACGGTCTATTTCTCGGTATGATAGATGAAAGAACTAAGAGAAAGACGTTCTCTTACAATCCCCTCAAGTGTGAGTGGGAGATGTTGGATATGGAAAACGTTAGTACACCCTTGTAGGGGATGTACGAGGGAATACGGACCTCGAACGTCGCGTACACGAAGTCGTACGCAAAGGGAATATGTTCCCTTGCGGAGAGGATCTCTAGATTGATGGGAAAGTCGCATTATGTGTGCATAAGTGCATACGACATATGGCTAATAAAGGGGTAATATCTTAAGCTTATATTGTACCATGCATATGGTACAACTTAAGCTTATAATATGCCATGTACGATGGTACACCTTAGTTAAATTGTTCCAAAGGAACAATTGATCCTAAAATAACTACCTTGGGGGCTATAAATAAGACCCAAGGGTTAGCCATTTTCCTTAAGATTTTGCATGGCATTCATGCATGCATCTTCATTCTAGCGAAGCTCTGCCGAAATACTTCCTCTCCCTCTTTCCAAGTTCTTAATCTAAATTAGAGATTTAGATTGTGGATTTAGTAGCCTTACTCTGTTCGTGAGAAGACTCGATCCGTCGTGGCGAATCCGAAGGCGAAGTTCGTAGACTACCGTGCCGCATACGCAAGCGTAAGTCTCAACTTCATTTATCGATCCTAACTCTGTTTTGGCAGGATCCTTCACAACATGCATCACATAGAAATCAACGTCGAATGCATGCACCCAATATGATGAGGGCTCCCAAGATTTTCACAATTTGGAGCCCAAAGGACACAAGCATGGACGAAAACAAATGTATATGAATGCTTATTTTTCGGATGATGTGCATAGTAGAAATTATGTGGGGAAGTCTAAGTCCAATTGGACTTGGCTTCCAAAGGTCTAATCTTTTGGACCCAATGACCTTGGGTACCATGATATGAAATTCTCTATCTTTAGGTACTCAAGGAAAAGAAAAAGAAAAGGAGCAACAAATTTAAATTTAGCTCCAAGGGAAATTGGATACTCGATAGCGGGTGTTCAAAACACATGACGGGTGACGCTAGTTTGCTCTCCGGAGTGGTTCCCATAGCAAATGGAAACCGCGTCGTATTTGGAGGCAACGAGAGCGTAACCATCATAGGTGTTGGTAAAGTGGGTAACCCATCTAAACCCTTAATTAGTGATGTTTATCTTGTTAATGGTTTAAATCATAATCTTATTTCAATAAGCCAACTTTGTGACAAAGGTTACAAAGTTAGCTTTGCGCAAGGATTGTGTCATATTTTAAGAAAAGATAATGATAAATTATTATTTTCCGGCACTCGTCATAAAGATATTTATATTTTGGATCTTCCTAAGTCTTATGAACAATGTCTCGTTGCCAACACAAGTGAACAACACTTATGGCATCGACGCTTTGGACATGTGAACTTTGGAACACTTTATAAGCTTTCAAAATTAAATTCCATTAAAGGTTTTCCGAAGCTTGTTTTTGAAAAGAAAAGTTTTTGTAATTGTTGTCAACGTGGCAAGCTTCCTAAATCTTCATTTAAACCTAAGAAAAGCATTTCTACTAAACGGCCACTAGAGCTATTACATCTAGACTTATTTGGGCCAACTAGAGTTGCTTCCTTAGGAAATGCAAGATATGGACTTGTCATCGTAGATGACTATTCGAGATTTACATGGGTATTTTCATTATGTAATAAAAATGAAGCTTTTGAAACCTTCACAATTTTTGTTAAGAAAGTACAAAATCTCTTAGGAACCACCATTGTCACTATTCGTAGTGATCATGGAGGTGAATTTGAGAATGAGTCTTTTGAGACATTTTGTGATGAAGTTGGTATTACTCACATCTTCTCTTTCCCTCGTGCACCTCCTCAAAATGGTGTAGTTGAGAGAAAGAATAGGACGCTAGTGGAGTGTGCTCGCACTATGCTTGATGATAGCCAACTTGGCCATCAATTTTGGGCGGAAGCGGTACACACCGCTTGCTATGTGGTTAATAGAATACTTTTGAGGCCCGGCACTAAACAAACTTGTTATGAATTGTTGTTTGGTAGGTTGCCTCAAGTTAAACATTTTCGTGTTTTTGGTTCGAAATGTTTTATTAAGAACACGTATGGTAGTTTGGACAAATTTGATCCAAGATCCGATGAGGGGATTTTTGTTGGATATTCTTCGCGTAGCAAAGCCTACCGGATATTCAACAAACGAACCTCAACGATCGAGGAGTCACTTCATGTCTCATTTAATGAAGGATTTGTTCCAACTAGAATTTCTAATGATAATGATTCTATGGATGTTTTATGTGACTCGTTTGATAATTCTAAGTCTAATAATTCTATTGATTCTATTGAGACTAACCCAACTAATGAAGTTGTTGAGAATGTTCCTAGTGACCAAGGTATTCCCAAACGGCTTCATACCGTTCGTGACAATCCTCATGAGCAAGTCATTGGCAATATCTATGATAGTGTCAAGACGAGATCTCAAGTGAACTACTTCGCTCATTGTGCCTTTGCCTCCTCGATAGAGCCAAAGAATGTTAATGAAGCATGCGAAGATAGCGCTTGGATCTTAGCCATGGAGGAGGAGCTCATTCAATTCGAGAGGAATGAAGTTTGGGAGATTGTTCCATTGCCATCGAAGAACCACACCGTCATAGGGACAAAGTGGATCTTCAAGAACAAAACCGACGAAAATCAAGTCGTAGTCCGGAACAAAGCTCGGTTAGTTGCTCAAGGCTATCGACAAGAGGAAGGTATTGATTTTGAAGAATCCTTCGCTCCGGTAGCTAGATTAGAATCAATTAGATTATTATTGTCTTTTGCATGCCATAAGGATTTTAAATTATTTCAAATGGATGTTAAAAGTGCATTTTTAAACGGAGATGTCGTTGAGGAAGTTTACGTTTCTCAACCTCCGGGCTTCATAAATGAAAAATTTCCAAATCATGTTTTTAAACTAAAGAAAGCACTTTACGGTTTGAGACAAGCTCCTCGAGCTTGGTATGATCGCCTAAAGAATTTTCTTTTGGATTTGAATTTTAAAATGGGAGAAGCCGATTCTACACTTTTTGTTAAGCATGCGAATAATGATATAATTTTAGTTCAAATATATGTTGATGATATCATTTTCGGTGCTACTAACTTTGCTCTTTGCGAAGATTTTTCTAATGTTATGAAGGAACAATTTGAGATGAGCCACATGGGTGAGCTCAAGTATTTCTTAGGTCTCCAAATTCGCCAAATGGACGATGCAATCTTCATCCACCAAACGAAGTATACGGTGGAGTTGCTTAAGCGATTTGGAATGGAAAGTGCTTCCGGGAAAAAGACTCCAATGAGCACGACTACGCATCTTGACAAGGATACGGGCGGTAAGGATGTAGACATTTGTTTATATCGAGGTATGATAGGTAGTTTGCTTTATCTTACCGCAAGTAGGCCCGATATTATGTTTGTCGTATGCGTATGTGCTCGTTATCAGTCTCAACCTAAGGAGTCTCACTTAGTAGCGGTAAAACGTATTTTCCGTTATCTAAGTTATACACTTGATTTTGGATTACTTTATCCAAAATCTAGCACGTATGAGTTAATCTCATATAGTGATGCCGATTATGCGGGATGCAAATCCGACAGGAAAAGTACTAGTGGCACTTGCCATTTTATAGGAAATTCCCTTGTCTCTTGGTTTTTCAAGAAGCAAAATTCCGTGTCACTTTCAACCACCGAGGCGGAATATATTGCCGCCGGTGCCGCGTGTGCTCAAGTTCTTTGGATGAGACACACACTTAAAGACTTTGGTATTAATTGTGATACTTGCCCTATCATGGTTGACAACCAAAGTGCAATATGTCTTTCCAAGAACCCGGTACACCATTCCCGTTCGAAACACATAGATGTCCGACACCACTTTTTAGATGATCATGTTGCTAAAAAGGACATCATTTTAGTGTACGTTGAAACCCAAAAGCAAATCGCCGATATTTTCACGAAACCCCTAAAGGAGGACTCCTTTGTGTGGTTGCGTCGAGAATTGGGGATTATGGGTGAATCCGAGATATAGGATTCATGTTTCATTCAATAATCTTGCATGCTATTATATTTCGAAATATTTCGTTCATGCTAGACTTATTGGATTTTTCGGGAATTTATGTGATATTTTGAATTTTTGCTCGAATTCATGTTTTGAATGTCGTATTTAAGATTTCGATGTTTAATGGGGTAGTTTAGATGATTATTGAGAGTTTTGCGATATATCATCCAAGCGTATTGAGGAGAGAACTTGATTATCATTTTTTGGACTCTTTTAGTCGGTTTTAGTTCAACCACCAACCGACTAGATGCTCATCTAGTCGGTTAGTAGAAGAACTTAGACCGACTAACTTAAGCTTTTTGAGTTTCCTCTCCATTTTAACTTTTTAGTCGGTTCATGTTCAGTGACCGACCGACTAGATTTAGATCTAGTCGGTCAGTAAATGAACGCAGACCGACTAAATCTTGTCAGTAAATCTTGGATTCAGCCACTGTTTGTAACTAGTCGGTTCAAGCTCATTGACCGACCGACTAGATCGTGATCTAGTCGGTCAGTGCTTGAACTGTGACCGACTAGTTGTGCCAGGGAGTGTTTAGTCATTTGCGACCTCAACCGACTTAAACTCATTTTAGTCAGTCCTTTCTCATTCTAGTCGATCAAATCCTATCTCCCTCAGATCAAAACCCCGACCCCCCTCGCTGACCCTTCG
Source organism: Scilla litardierei (assembly GCA_030789695.1). NCBI lineage: Eukaryota > Viridiplantae > Streptophyta > Magnoliopsida > Asparagales > Asparagaceae > Scilla > Scilla litardierei. The sequence goes on along the minus strand of CM061142.1, from coordinate 298,077,030 downwards.
TCTTCCGGCCTCTTTCCGACCAACCTCGCCGTCGCCGGCCGTCGTCCTCCTCCTAGGGTAACCTCCCCTCACCCTCTCTCCTGTCTAGGGCTCATTTCCTGGTTAGCATTAGGTATTTCTCTAGGGTTTCATCTGCTAGGGTTTCGAATAGGGTTTCTCTATTTCGGCTAGGGTTCTTCGCTTTTGATCTCTCGTGCGTCGTGTCTTGCATCGATTATGGCAAGAACACGTATCCCGATCACTCCGTCTAGCCCATCGCCGATGACCGTAGAACAAAATCCTTCGGACCCCGAGCATCCAACCCCTCCGAAACGCCGTGCCAAGACCACCCTTCCTTCGTCGTCTTTGCCTCCTCTCAAGAAGAAGAGGACGACGACCGCCAAGCCTAGAGGTCAAACCAAGCCCAAGCCTAAGCCCAAGCCCAAAGTTCTTGCCTCTCATTCTTCATTCCATACTCCTACCGATTCCGATACGGAGTATAACCCCGAGACCGAGACTCATAGGGAACCTACTCCTCCTACCCATCCCGAGTCTAGCACCCACCCTCGTACGTCTACCCGTAAGCCTAAGGGAAAGGCTCCGATGCCGGTGGATGATGTCGATATTTCGTTGTGTCGTGACGACCCCATGTGTCTCGCGGCGTATAACCGTATCGAACATTTCCCTCTGCTTCTGGAGCATTTCGTCCAGTTTAGCGACTTCATAGGGTTAGCTGATCTTCTCTCGTCGTCGGGTCTCCTCGATTACCTTCGATTTGACCCGAAGGCGAATCCTCACCCCTACCCTAGATTAGTAAAGCTTTTCTATGCGAATAGGATCCGGGGTCAGTACGATCAGACCCACTCTGTTGAGACGACCGTTTTGGGGACTCCTATAGTCCTCACAGCGGAAATCTTAGGAGAGATTTTGGGTATCTCTTCGTCTGGCCTCCTTCCCTCTGATATCTCAGTTGACAATATTTCTTCTCTTGATCAGACCATCCTTTCAGAGATTTTCCATCAGATCCCTCCTGCCATGATTGGCGTGCCATCCAAATCTTTTAAGCCAAATGCATGGGTCCTAAATCTGATTCTGAAGTCGTGCTTGCTTCCCAAGTACGGCTCCTCATCTCTCCCGTCCCAGCCCTTTCTGAAGCTTATCTATGCTATCTTTATGGGGAGCTCGATTAATTGGGCTCGCATTATACTCGATAAGATTGATTCTTTCGAGTGTATTCGCAAGTCCAATAAATCGGCTCATATCTCATTTCCTTGCTTATTGACTCTCGTGTTTCGTCATTTTCGTGTCACGTTGCCTCGTGACGATGAGCGTCCCCTTGGTCCTCCCCTGAACGCGACGGCCGTCAAGAAATCTCTTGCGGCGCTTCGTCACGTTCAGAGGACGACACCTTCAGCGTCTGCACATGCCTCTGCCAGTGCCTCTGCTGCTCCCTCTGCCACCTTGGATGAGGTCGTACGGTTACTTTGTCGTCACGAGTCTCGCTTGGCTCGTACCGAGGAGGTAGTCTGCCGTATGGCTCGTCTGATGGGTGTTGATCTTCCTCCTTCCGTTTCTGAGGATGAGGAGTTAGATGAGATGGCTGGGGAGGACGTTGAGGAGCTTTGTCATGCTTCGACTCGTACCCCCGAGGGCACTTCTGCTGGTACTGCTGCTGCTGGTGCTACCACTTCCGGTGATGCTGTTGATGCTTCTTCTGCTGGTGCCCCCGAGAGCACACCTGTTGCCGCCACTCCTGTGATGGATACTCCGACTGGTGCTCCTGAGGCCACTACGGTTGCTGCTTCAGAGGTTGCCACTTCAGCCGTCTCTCCTGTTGATCTTCCGGACGTCCCTGCTGATCCAGTCACCTCTTCTGCTCCTGCTGAGCCTGCAGTTGCTTCTGGTCCTCCCGCTGCCTCTTGAGTTTCTCCGAGGCCTCTCCTGATACTCATTGGATGATATATCTAGTTGTGAGAGATGTTGGGTAGGATAGTGTGGGTGGCTATGTATTTTGGATCATTTTGATGTCTTTTTGATATCTGTGATGATGTATTTTGATATGTTTGATGATGATGTATTTTTGTTGACACTCTGATATTGTGTCATATGATGATGTATTTTTGTGCCCTGATCAGTCGATCGATGTTTTGTATGTCGGTAATGTACTCTGCTTCATATTATATATATATAAATACATCGCAGTTGACATCTCATTCTATTGTGCAATGTATAATTTTTATGTCTCTGATGTTTGATTTCGTCGCTCGACGATATTCACTTGGTTTAATAGAAATTTCTTCTATGGAAACGTAGAATTATTTTCCATGCACTAAATTAACCAAGAAATGTTGATATTGGAGAGTATATTCCATAACTCAATCCGTTAAATTGATTTGAGTTTTGATGATTTCGTTTTACGATTTTTCGACTTTGGTTTCATTGACACGCCTTGATTCTATTCGTATTTTTCTCTTTGGTGTCACTTGAACCGTCGTCGTATTCTACGACTCCCGTGCTTTTTTAATTTGAGGCCATTGTTGTTGTCGTTGTTATCATCCCGCTCTTTTTTCTTATGCCAAAGGGGGAGAGATATAATAATAACAATGTGCCAAATGAAAATTTAAGAGCATTCTCCAAGAATCTAACTTGATGTATTAGATTCAGGGGGAGTTAATATATATAAATGGATTTTCAAATCCGATATTTCAATAACCTACGTTTGGTATTTCAATAATTCAATAATCGATTCTCATTTAATATACTTCACTCGTCTACTTGATGCGTATTATTTTTGTTTAAATTGGAATTAACGTGTCATCAATGCAGGGGGAGTAAGTAAATTTCATTTGAATTATTATTTTTGATTATTATTTATGTTGGTTTGTCATCACCAAAAAGGGGGAGAATGTTGGATATTGGACTCCCCGGATTTGGTTTTGGATGATGAACAAATATAAATATAATATGAACTAACACTTTGTGAGCGCAGTTATGGAGATCGTCGCCAAATTCACATGAATATCAATTACGACGTCTCAAGACTTCTCAAAGCACGTGATCGTATGTCTAAAGCTTCGTTGAAGCTTATGGACCTATTTAGAAGTCATGAAGATTCGATTGAAGCTATTGAAGACGGTATCGTCAAGTTTAATTTATAGTCTTTAAGCTTCTTTCGTAGAATGTTAAGCCTTGAGTAGGTCTTACGTTTTAATTCTTCATACGCTCATATCTTAGCTCTAGGATCTTAGTAGAAGTCCATACAATCCTTCCCGAAGCATCGCGCTTCGTTTCGCGACTTCTTGTGCATGTTAGTTGGTTCAAGAAGAAGAACTGACCGACTAGATGGTGATCTAGTCGGTCAGCCAAGCTTCTTGGACCGACTAGTTTCTGTCAGTTAATTCATAGCTCTTTACTGTTTACAGTTAGTCGGTCTAAGTTGACTCACCGACCGACTAGTTTGTGAACTAGTCGGTCAGTGATGCTTCTGTGACCGACTAGTTGAGCTTTCCCTGAACATGCACATTTGAGCTTGAGCTACTGTTTATCTTTAGTCGGTCTGTGCTCATTGATCGACCGACTAGTTGATGAACTAGTCGGTCAACTTTCCTTCTTAGACCGACTAGTTTAGTTTACTGTACATGCTAAATTTTTCACCATACTTACTGTTTATTGTTAGTCGGTCTATGTTCATTTGGTGACCGACTAGTTGGTGAATTAGTCGGTCAACATTTGTTCTTGGACCGACTAAGTCTAATTCTTCTCAGACTTCAGTTTTATTTGTTAGTCGGTCCACGTTGAGTAACCGACCGACTAGTTGTGAAACTAGTCGGTCAGCTACTCTTCTTAGACCGACTAGTTCCTTAGTCTGTACTTTGATCTTTTCTCAGTTTACTCATTAGTCGGTTTACGTTAATTGACCGACCGACTAGTTGATGAACTAGTCGGTCGGTGGTTGTTCTTTGACCGACTAGTTGGGTTCAGAAAAGAGTCGTTGGAGCTTTAATTGAAACGTTTCTCTCTCTCTCTCTCTCTCTCTCTCTCTCTCTCTCCTCTATCCTATATATACTTGATGGACTGCATTCATTGCTGCCAAGGCTGATATTATTGCAAGTTTAGAGATCAAGAGAAATCATTCCAAGCTCATTCAAAGCTCATTCATTCCATTCAATAATCTCTCCTCACTCTTACTTCCAAAGAGAGATTCATTGAGTGTGAAGCCTTCCAAGCCAAGTGCTTGATTCTAGGTCACCAACATCCCCAAAGCTCTCCATCGCTGATCTACATCTTGGAGCTAGGGTTTGGTGCCACTTCTTCCCCAAAATCATCCTTGCTCTAATTCGTAAGCAATACTCAAGGCATAGGTATTTTGTTCGGTAAGAAGTTTTCCTATTTCATTTCATATTTGATTTGTAAGTTTCACTCTCGGTTGTGAGAGTGTGGTTGTGATCCCGGGTTGTGGGAGTCACAAATTACATTTTGTATGATTTGACTTGTGGAGGATTTTCACAAGTATTTCATAGTGGAAATCTTGAGTTAGGGTTTCTAACTCAAGTATCCGGAGGGGATCCGGGTGGTTGGGACGTAGGATCACCGGGAACAAGTCGGGGAGACTTGGGTGGATCCGAACCCAGTAACATCTCTTGTTAGCATTGTTAATTTTGTTGTTGTCATTCAATTTAAGCTTCCGCAAATTGATTTGGTAGTTGTTTGCATTATAATTAGGAATTATACTCCTTGTTATTTTTAAAGTACTATTCACCCCCCCCTCTAGTACTTGTGCAGTAGCTTGTAGGGCATTACAGTTTTGTACGGCAACATATAGTTTAGACTATTTTACCTTATTCGTTTCTCGTGGGTAACGACTAGATGGTTCCAAATTTGATATGCACTCTTACATGTGCATAGCTTATTGAACTCATCCGGATCCAATGCACAATGAAGAGCGTTCATTGCCTTGGCGTTGTTCACTTCGGCGGACTTCTTGGAGTGAGTCCATTTGTCAAAATCCTATTCGGAGGGTTCAACGTATTCCTTGTGGAGAGTTCTCCAAAGAGAAGAACTCCTAAGAAACGTCTCCATCCGGCTTTCCAATAGCAGAAATTCGTGCCATTGAAATGCAGAGGACAAACCGTTGATTATCCTTCGAAGACGGTAGATGCACCATCACGGTCATGATTGTTGTACGAAGTCGGTGGAGGAACGTTTTTGTTGTTGGATGCTATAGCTATAAACCAACGCTCCGATACCAATTGTAAGGTCCTTGACTATGAGGAAAACACTAGAAGGGGTGTTGAATAGTGTTTATACAATTTAAAATGATAATTACACCAAATTAAATTCCTAACCAATAAATAATCCGGAATGTAAATAAACCCTAAATAGAAACAATGTTAACACAAGGATGTTTCAAGGGTTCGGATTACCCAAGTCAACTCCCGACTTGTTCCCGGTAATCCTACGTCCCTTCCACCCGGATACCACCGGATACTCAAGTTAGAACCCTAACTTGAGGTTTCCTTTAAACCCACTTGTAGCAACCCTACAAGTGAAATCAAAATACACTCGATGTCCTTGACTCCCACAACTTGGGAGCAAGCAACCCACTCTCACAAACTGAGACTTAATCTAATAGCGGAAGTTATGAAATATGAAATGACAACACTTACAATCACATATGCCTTGAAGTAGAACTTGAAGGAGCAAGTGTATTGTGTGTTGAGGTCTCTCTTGGAAGAGAGAAAATCCCTTTCTCTTGTCACCACCAATTGCATAACAGATATCACTTTGATTCTAGATTGGAGAGCAAGAGAAGAAAAGATTGGAATTCTAGGGCTTTTGGATTTGAGTGCTTGAGAAGCTTGAAGATGAAAGCTAAGGGTTTTCAATAGTAGATGAGTAACTTCTCGATGAAACAGTAGAGGCACCCTTTATAGGTTTCTCAAAACCCTCAAACTGAATCCCCAAAACACCTTTGAAATCTGTGGAGAAAAAGACAACTGATAGAATTTACACAGTCGACTGTCGACTGTGGAACAAAACACAGTCGACGGCTGCCCTGTGTTAGAGGGTAAGTGAGAATTCAAACGGTAAATTACCATGTAGACAGTCTATTGATGAAGAGAAGACATGTGCCTGTAAATCCAACATGAGACTGTAAATCCTTCTACAGGCGACTGGCTGCAATATGGGTAAGCTGAGAAAATCCCAGAAAGTTTTGGGAAAATAGAACAGGCGACTGATGTGGAACACACAGGCACCTGTGTCATGGGCAGGCGACTGTAAAACCAACATCAGTCGACTGTCACAAAACCTGAAACTTTCCAGAGAGCAAAGTCTGCAGAGAGTTCAAAGACAGACGACTGTTGAAGCATTGACAGTCAACTGCGCCATTGGACAGGCGACTGTAAATACAACATCAGTCGACTGGCACTAGAATGTTAAACATTCCAGAGAGCAGATTCTGCAGAGGAATCATGGACATGCAACTGTTGAAGCATTGACAGTCGAATGTGCCTTGGACAGGCAACTGTCAATACAACATCAGTCGACTGGACAGATGAAATTGAAAGTGATCTTTAGGCTGAAGGTAGACATGCGACTGATTAACAAATCACAGTTGACTGTATCTAGTACAGGCACCTATAAAATGTACAGCAGTCGCCTGGAGGAGTTGAAGTTTAGAAAGCCCAAAATCAACTGATTAAGTATCTGCATAACATGCGACTGTAAAACAAATCACAGTCGACTGTTTTGAGACAGGCGACTGTAAAACGTTCAGCGGTCGCCTGTTGTAATCACAACATGCATATGCTTGATAAAATTGAATTGGAGTCTAAGGAAAAGTGATCTAATGATTTCATAGGACATAAATGAAGATGTATGTATGCTCCAACATAGTTCTACATCTAAGCTACATACTAGAATAGAATAAAAAAATTGCCTTGTGTAGAAGTCTCTCTTCTATCCCAAGTATGAGTTTGAAGTCTTCTAGGAGCTTCAATCACCATCTTTGATCATCCAATCCACTTTTCATGCTTTCATTGAACTTTGAGTGACATCCATTGCTAATTGATCTTCATGATATGCTTAGGCAATGGATTAACTGCAAATAGGAGATTAGTTACAAGTATTTATGTTTGCTCATCATTAACACCAAGTAGGGAGAAGTCCAATACTCAACAATTTTTCCGCCCAAAAGACCGTAATAAAAATTCTACAATGTGATTTTTATTGGCCTAGCATGTTTAAGGACACTTATACATATTGTAAGTCATGCTTAGCTTGCCAAAAATTGGGGAGGGGGATCACTAAAAGAAATATGATGCCATTAAACCCTATTCTTGAATTAGAAATTTTCGATTGTTGGGGCATTGATTTTATGGGGTCATTTTTTCCATCCTTTGGATACACATATATTTTGCTTGCTAGAGATTATGTATCTAAATGGGTAGAGGCTATTCCTTGTAAGAGAGCTTGGATGAAGCTCAACGAAACTACACCACCACGGAGAAGGAGCTTTTTACCGTTGTCTTCGTGTTGGAGAAATTTAGGAGATACATATTGGGATTCCCAATTACAATCTTTACCGACCATGCAGCTCTTAAATATCTCCTTTCCAAGAAATACGCCAAGCCTAGACTAATCCGTTGGATTTTTCACTTGCAGGAATTCAACATCGCCGTTAAGGACAAGAAGGGAGTGGAAAATCATGTTGCCGATCACCTTTCACGGTTAATGATGAGCATGGAGCCGGCAACCATCCCATTGAAGGATTCATTCCCTGACGAACATCTTTTTGCGATCTCCCACACACTATCTTGGTATGCCGACATCGTAAACTACTTGGTCACCGGTAAGACTCCATACACTTGGTCTCGTCAAGATTACAAAAGGTTCATCTTTGAGGTAAAATATTTCTTTTTCATGACCCTTACCTTTACAAGTATTGTAATGACCAAATAGTAAGGGGATGCATACTCGACCATGAGTTTGATAGTGTTTTGCATTTTTGTCATAAGGGTGTGTGTGGTGGTCATTTTTCCGCCCAAAAGACCGTAGAAAAAAATTCTACAATGTGGTTTTTATTGGCTTAGCATGTTTAAGGACACTTATACATATTGTAAGTCATGCTTACCTCGCCAAAAATTCAGGGGGGGGGATCACTAAAAGAAATATGATGTCGTTAAACCCAATTCTTGAATTAGAAATTTTCGATTGTTGGGGCATTGATTTTATGGGGACATTTCTCCCATCCTTCGGGTACACATATATTTTGCTTGCTATAGGTTATGTATCTAAATGGGTGGAGGCTATTCCTCGTAGGACCAATGATGCGGCTATCGTGCTTAAATTCATAAAAGAAAACATTTTCGCACAATTTGGTATGCCAAAGGCTATGATAAGCGACGGACCGTCTCCTCGCAAGCTTAATGAAGAAGTTTGGGGTGAAACACAAGGTTTCTACACCATACCACCCCCAAACCAATGGACAAGCGGAGTTGGCAAATCGGGAGATCAAGAACATACTCCAAAAAACGGTGAATCCATCAAGGAATGATTGGAGCATGTGTCTTCCCGAGGCATTGTGGGCATATCATACCGCCTACAAAATGGTTTTAGGGATGTCCCCATATCGCTTAGTTTTTGGAAAAATTTGCCACTTGCCCATTGAACTTGAACACAAATCTTGTTGGGAAATATAAAAGTTTAATTGTGGAATTGACCACTCTTCTCGTAAATTGCAGTTAATGGATATTAAAGAGATAAGGAGGGAGGCATACAACAATTCCAAGCTTGTGAAGGATAGGCTTAAGTGTGCCCGTGATCGAATCATTTTGAGGAGAGAATTCACCCCGGGGGAGAAAGTTCTACTCTACAACTTAAGACTTCATCTCTTCCCTGGAAAGCTTCGTTCGAAGTGGATTGGGCCTTTCATTTTTCGGGAGGTGTTTCCACATGGCGCGGTGACCATTGCCAACCCACAAAATGACAATGAATTCAAGGTGAATGGCCAATACTTAAAGCATTACCAAGAGCCGTGGAGTAGATACGATGACACCATGGAGCTTACGGAACCACCGCCAGGTGGAACTTACTAGGTGTGTTCGTGCCAAAACTTTCCTATCTAGTAGTATGTAGTAATGAATAACTCTTGCTCAAGCTTGTTTATCCTAGTTTATCTATTTTTATGCATATATTTTATCTCACCCTTCAAACATTGAGGACCGTGTTTATTTTTAGTTGGAGGGTGTAGACTAGGATATAGAAACTTCTTGAGCATATTTTTATATTCATATTTTTATGAATAAATTGAATGAAATAAAAAATTTCTGTCTATCACCAATATTTCTGCAACTTATAGCTTTTTGTTAGACCCATTGATTAAATGTGGTGATCCTTCCCGACTTTGGTAAAAATGTATTCTTGAAGTGGATTTTGGCAAATTAGGGTGTGTTGTATCTTTATGTACTAGGGGCAATTAATTTTCTATCTACATGCTTACACTTGGCCCTTTAGCTTGTAGCTCATAACAATTACCATCCATTTGAAACCCTATAGTGATGTAGAAACCTTGGTATCAACAATCAATTGATTAAGCCTTAGGAATTTTAAAAATTCGGCTAGGTTTACATTCATGGATCCTAAGATAGTGACTTGGAATTTTGAGTTGCTCAAATAAATGCTATCAAATGCTACAATAATAAGTGCACTTGTGCACATTTGAATAAGGCATAAACTTTTACCATGGTACTTTGAATAAGGCAAAAATTGCCATGAAATTTGAGTAAATGTATGAAATTTGAACCACAACTCATTTCCATGATCTTTTGAGGTAGTAAGTGTTATATCCTATAAGCTCGAGAGTTCCTAAGGATCTTACATCATGAGATTGCGACATATTAAGGCATATACTAAGCTTAGGTGTGGATTGTTGAGTGCATAAGAGGAATGAGATTATAGTCATAGGGACGAGTGCATAGACTTGAGAACTTTGCCCTAATAAATATTATTTCAACACCCTTTAGTATTGCCAATAATCCATGAAAGGAGTTAATATTATCTTTTGGTATTGGTCACTTATTTTGCTAGGGACTAGCAAAACGCTAGTTGGGGGTGTGATTATGACTGAATACTGCATATCCTAACATCATAATCATCTCCTCGTGTGCGTATAATCCATGGAATCATGCTCTCTTAACTACATTTACGTTAATCCATCATTTGTGAGCATATGATATTATTTTAGCACAATTTCACTTCCTAAAGCATTATAAATGTCTACTATATTTTAAGGGATTTTTCTGGATTTTTCTGGGGTTTCGAATGGGACTAAATCAACTCAACAAGAAGGGAAAGCTGAGCCAGGACAGGCGACTGTCCTTTCAACGACAGTCGCCTGCCTAGTTGGAAATCCAGCATGAAGTAGAGGGGAGTGCATAACAGGCGCCTACAGAAGAAATGACATGTGCCTGGGGCAACCAAACAGGCGATTGCCTGGACAACATCAGTCACCTGCATTAGAAGAGTTGGAGCTGGAAAAAGTGAAGCACAATGACAGACGCCTGCAAGAGGATTGACAGGCGATTGGATATTGTATAGTCGCCTGTCATTTTTGCAGCAGTCGCCTGATTTTTCGAATGCCTGAGGGAGCCAAGAGCCAACTTACTGTTTAATTTAAAACTTCTACAGCAGGCACCTGAAGCACAAAATACAGTCGCCTGTGGATCACACAGGTGACTGTAATATTCAAGACAGTCACTTGCCTGGAGATGCTTCTTCATTTGGAAGCTATATAGCCTACTAACCAGGCGAGTGTCTGACCAACGACAGTCGCATGTCGACAGTCGACTGGCGTTTGTTCAGCAGTCGACTGATCAGGGTTTTTTGCCCAGATTCTGGGATGCAAGAAATGGGTTTTTCTTAAATTGATTTCTCCCCATTTGATGTGGGTCTTTGGATGACATTTTGGACAGATGAGATGCAACCCCTAGGGGTATAAAACACTACTATTTAGATGTAAAAGGGAGAGCTTAATCTTTTACTATTTTTTGGTCATCTTCTTCCTCAAGAAGGAGATTAGGGTTTTGGAGAGTTTTGAGTTTCTTGATCTCATTTTTACTGTTGCAGAGATTGATTGATGATTGAGGAAGCTAGTATTTGGTGACAAATCTCCAACCCTCTTATTATTATACATTTGCTTTTATTTCTTGTATTGAACTATGTCTATTTCTATGAATGCTTATTCTATTCTTGATATGTTAGGCTAAATTCATTGTGTGGGTGTTGTGGATTGATGTAAGATGTTTTGATTCCCTTGCTAATGTTAATCTCTAGCACCCCTTGTTAATCCATGTTGTTGGGTGAAATAAGCTTATGATTAGATGGATTTGATACTATCCATGGAGGAGCCGTAGAACGGTGGTGCTTCATAATTGTTGCACATATGTATCCAATGGGTATTACATATCTTGAAATGAATGCAAGACCCTTCAATTCATGTTTCATAGTTTAGAAGTTTAATTCACCTAATAACCCAAATTGTTAATTGGGTTGTAACCCGTTTATCGAATCGTTCATTACCCAAAAGGGGTCGCAGAACAATGGTTGTGTGATGCACAACACAACCTACATGCACTACTCCCACATACCTTGAAATGGGTGTGAGATTGATTCATGAGCTTTAATTAGGAGACGAACCCAATTAGGACTTTGCCTAAGTTCTAGTGTTGACTACATTATTATTTACTTAGGTAAATTCTTACCAAATAGCTTACTATTATTTTGAACAAGACATTTGTACATGTACACATAGAAAAATTGCCTCGAGGACATACCCATCTCTCAACATCTCCCACTTGTATTCAGGCTCGTTTATCACGGTATCTCAAACTGCATTTACATATAAGTCTCTCTAGACTTTATGTGGTAGAACCTTCGTGAGTGGATCTGCTAAATCGTCTATCGTATAGACTAAGGAGTTTTTATGTTTATGCTTGACCAATCATTTGAATCTCATCCAAATTATTACCTTGGTCTTTTGGAATCCATAATTTCTAACTTGCCTGGATCTCATTCAGCTCAACGTCCTCACTTGAGACTTAAAACAATATCCTTTTCGTACCTTACGAGAATGCTTCTAAATAGTCACTGGTCATCCGTACGGTTCATAATCATTTCTGATAAAATATTAAACTCTTTTGACCACTTTATCAAAATATATGTTCTGGCTCCTTGATGCCTCGCATGCCTTTTATTCGCTTCCACTGACCTTGAAAACTCTCTGACTGATTCATATAAGTTTGTTCTTCTAAATCATATTTAGAAAACAGACTTTACATGAATGCTCCAGTTTTCATGGTCATCATGAGCATTTACATTGAGTCTAATCTGAATAAATCTGTACACAGCTGTTGGCAAGAAAATTTCATCACAATCTATTTATAGGAGTTATGATGATGACTATTCTCAACCAGCCTAACTTGTACTTAACTAATTTCCATCTGCACTAATCTTCTGTCTCGAAGATTCACTTGCAGCCAAAGGAAACACTTTCCTTGGGCACGTAAACTAAAGTCCATACTTTATTTACGTGCACAAACCTTTTTCAGATTGCATCAATCCATTTCTTAGAGTCATTACTCCGAATGGCATCTTGGAAGTTGTCTATGCCATCATCAACTATAAGGTCCTACTCGACTTTTCGTCTCACGAGACTCGAGTAATCCTTTAACTTCCTAACGATTAATTTAAGGAATATCATATTGAAAAGGTCCCACGGAACCTTATCAAAAACCTATGTATTACTATCTGAGACTTATCCTAGAGGGAGGATTGTAACTCAAAGTCACTTGCCATGTATCGCACCATGTCTAACAAAGTGCGATTCATGCTCTTCAACACACCGATGTGCTAAGAGACTTGACCTGAGATAAAATTACATTTTCTTTTAATTACGCAAGAATTATATAGCTAAGTATTCGACTCTTCGATCTGATCGAAGCAGTTCAAATACTTATTTCACTGTGTACTCTATTTTATCAGACTTGTGTTTCATCAAGAATACGTGTCGTAATAAAATAAGTATAACATATCTAAGCTAATTTAGACTTGGGTCTAGATACATCCTTATGTACAAGACCGTGAGTTCTCCACTCATTCTCCCACTATCTTACAGAAAGATTTTGGCCATCATACCTTTGAGACAAGACTTACAAGTGTCTTTCGACTCATAATACGAGAGATCAAAAACTCTCTTTATGTGACTTGTCAAGTCTGTTCTCATCGGTACGGCCTAGTCTATTTTGCCATAGATAAGTTTTCTAGAACTTGTGCATTCATGTATTACAACTTAATACAATATCGTTAGACAAATTACTCGTATAAATACATTGCTTCAGAAGCCAGGTGACGACATTCGCCAAAATGTGTTATACGTCCTCTATGCTCCAAGAAACAACAATTGCTCCTTTTTCCAACATATAAACAATCTATTCCTTTTGTATAACGATTATCCTGAAACCATGACATCAAATATGTCACATTTTCAGTTCCTCCTACTTTTGCCTTTACTAATGATAGAAAAATCTTTCTTTCTCAATTGACTTTCTTTAATGCCTTCTTCCTTTCTAAATCTCATTTAGATATTACACGTCTCAACACAAATAATAGTCGTGCAAACATCTTATGTATCCAAATGCTTAAGCTTAGCAACCTTGAGTATGCTCAACAAGCTGCTCGTCTTAAGATCCGGTGGGGATACATAGCCATGTACCGCTCATGCACTCATCTTCGATTCAAATAATTTGATGGAAGTTTCGAACTTTACGGATCGAACCTGTTTTCCATATAACCTTGAGTTGACTCAACAAATTATATGGAGAAACATGCTTTGAACATCAGTATGTTCAAGCTTCCCCTCATAAAGGCGAGTGACAGGTAGCGTGCATTTATTTTGTTGGACCTAGAGCTCAAGGAAATCATTGTCCTTAAGCTTGTGCTAAGAAGGACATTTTTTATGTCAGTGAGAACACAGTTTAGTTTATCAATTAGAATTTGAGTTGATATCCCTTTAACCAACCATTTTGACCAGTTAACTTATTCTCTTATGATATTATATTTTGGATTCCATCGGTAAACATAGAACTACCATAGTTTAGCATATGTTCAATTTTAAATATCAAAAGAATAGCTTTTATCTAACTATATCCTCCCACGAATTTTTGCAATCATTTTTAGCCATAATAATGAACGATTTAAATAAATTACATTTAATGGGAAAGAGATCCAACCACCCTGAGCCTCACAACCTTGAGTGTGCTCAACAAATTGCTTGACTCTGCGATTGGTAGATGACTCTTCATCAATCATATCATATATGATTCCCTTATATGTTTTTACCCATAGCCACTTATGATCATGAGTGTGCTCATCTAAATCACAATGACTAATCTAGTCAGACCCTTGTTTTCGTGTCTAACCTAACTTACACCGGTGCTCGGTGTATGGGCACGACGCGATAGGTTGGGTTAAATCTAGACTACATATCATGTAATAAGAAGTTGGTTTCCATAAAGTAGCTATGACAAAGCTTGAGTGTGCTCAACAACTATAACATAGAACCTATAGTTGCCAACCTCTAAAACAAGGAGGGTTACGGCTAATCTGGAAGAAGATTTTAAAAGTAATTGACTAGATGTAATCGATGGTTTCATATAATCATAACTCACATCCTTACGGTCAGCAGAACACGGCCAGGGATTTGGCTAGGCCAGGATCGCTATCCCCGATCGACCTAGGGTGATCCACAACACTAGTCACAAAACGCAAGACCGAATCATGATCCATTGAAGAATACTAATTATTCATATGTGTGACATCGACTTGAAAATAGCTTCATTAAAACTAGGTAATCCTATCAACTAGTTGAATCCTAAAATTTGAAATTATTAGGATTGGTTAATAACTTTTATTAATGTCCTTATCAACTATAAGGAATGAATTTTAGGATGCTATCATAATCATGTGTTAGGCATTTAAACAAGTTTAAATCATAGCATGTCCATCAAAAATTATCTTATAATTTTCAGAAAGCTTTTAATGACTAACCTAATAGTTCTTCATGTATTATCACATAATTAACAAGAAATATTATATAACCATTAAAGATACAAAAATTTTATCACATAAAATTTTGGCATTAACACTTGCAACTAAAATTATCTCATAATAAAGTTACAACAATAATTATCAAATAATTATCAAGATCTAAATTTTCAAAATTATCACATGATTTTTTTAAAATTAGATCTAATTTTCAAAAAACAATTTTTCGAAACAAATTCATATGAAATGACAATTTAATAGTTTAATTAAAACCTCCATTTGATGGAGAAACATGATGCATCATATACACTTTATAATTGCAAATAATATAGATCATGATAGACTTGGCTCTGATACCAGTGTAGGGTTTTGTGGATCCTTAGGACTATAAAAGTGACGTCCGGCCCAAGTCGGTCGGACGACGAAACCATAAAAATCAGTAGAAAATAGATCTAAAAACATTTTCTAAATCAAGTCCTAAAGTAAGAACCCTAGCCAGAATCTCTACTATCCCAGGGTTGAGTCCGACTAACCCCTAAGGATAGATCTATCAACATATTTGCAATTATAAACGCATGTTTAATTAAACTACATACCTTTCACTTTGTTTCCGCAGAATACGAAGCGTCGTTTTCAGTAATGTTTCTTTATCTCTGAAGTGATGACCCGTGCCGCTTCTCCTGAGCTAAACCGCATCTCCAGCCAAACCGCGTCACAAACCAAACCACATCTCGAGGCGAGCAACACCCTTTCGCCGAGTCAACCACGCGCCGAAGAAAGTTTCACCTTGAGTGGATCCTATGTCAAGACTTCAGATCCGATCAGAGCTCCTTCGTAGCTTTGCTAGAGCCCGATAAGGAGCAAGGAAGAATTTTGGGAGAAAGATGGAATAATTAATTTAAGCTTTGATCCGACCTTGTTCACGTTTAATGGAGCTATTCAGATTTGGAGCTTGGTGTGAGTTTTAAGGAGGAGGTTGGCCCTTATATATATGCGGCTGACCCCTCCCCTCCTAATCATATCCGATGTGGGACTAAAGGTTTTGGAGGAAAAATTAATTAAAGTTTGCCTTTCACAAAGGCCAATATTTAGCGAATTTTTCCTCCCTCACCGTTGAGCTTCGCAAGTGATACAACCTATCAAATCGAAGAGCATAGAAACAAACGAGGCTCAATTCCAACTTCATTTAACCCCTCAAACGTAGTCTCAAAGATGTCAAAAATTTTGATTTTCGTTCAAAATCCAGCCGCCCAAAATTAATCCATTAGAATTCAAAACTCTATTGTGGGGCCCACAAAGTGGGCCCCACGAATGAACCCAGCCACAGCCCTGGGGCGCATGCCTGGCACGTGCCCCAAGGGCACTACTAGGCACGCAGGCGCATGCTTAGTACCCGCCTGTGCGCATGCGGGTGGGTGGGCCTGCCCGCAGTAGGCAAGTGGGTCCCACCCACCCGGCCTTTTTAAAAACAGGCACAGCTAGCGCCCCAAAGGGTGCCAGCTGCTATTGGCCGGGCCCAAAGGCCAGGCCTAATATCGTTGGGCCGATTTTTTTATTTAAAAAAACTTTGGGCTGCATATCTCTTTGGATTTCTATTTAAAACGCCTTTTTAAATAAACTTATTGGGCTCGTTTGAACTCCGATTTGAGCGCGGTTTCTTCCCGACTTTTGTGGAAATATCCTGTTCATTTCTATGCCTTAATATGCTCGCAAAAAAACTTACGACATATTTATTTAATTATTTCTTTTTATATACGCATCATATGCAACATAAATAATTCCCATTTAATATTAAAATTCATTTGCATCAAATACAAATGAACTGAGGGCATACATCCCTTAACAGGGGTACCCTAGCTCCTCCCCCTCATAATGAGGGGTATAGAATGCTTCACTACCTTACATATGGGATTGAGCATAGTACCATATGCACTATTGAGTATTGGATTTCCCATTACATATTTTAATGATAAGCAAACATTGTTTTGTGATCTAATAAATTTCATTAATTAGACCAAGTGATTTCTGTGGGATCTTATGGATGGCAGACAACACTAGAAGGGTGGTTGAATAGTGTTGTATAAAGATAATAAAATTTTTCGCATTACATAAACCCTTCTAAAATTTGCCTAAGTCTCTAATAAGAGTTATCTCGATTGGTACTTAATCAACACAAATAATTGAGCTTGTAATGAAAGAAATGTAACAAGAACAACAGAAATAAGTATTACAAGCAATATGAAAAAGAGAGTCAAGAGAGAGTTACAGCACAAACACCACGATTTAAGCCTGGTTTCCTACAAACTGGGTACGATCAGTTCCCAACCTCCCTAGGCCTGTAATCCACTATTGTCAAATGCAATACAAGTACCTAGCTCCACTTGCTAGGATTTCCCAACACCTAGTTACAAACCAACTAGGAATTTCCAACACAACACACCACTTCCATTACACAAGGGAGTACAACTTTCCAAGCCTTCTTCAAAGGCTTTACAAACCTTTTTGATGATAATTTGATACACCCTTTGATTCCTATAGCCGATATATGAAGCTTGTGATTTTAGTGTGGCTATATAAAAATCAAATCTTTTGATCAAGAAAAATAATGAAAGTAAGCACAAGTAGATCAAAAGAAAAGACTTGAAAATTGAATCTCCAAAAATAAATGCTTTGAGATTTAGAGATCAAAATCAAGCTTAAATAAGGCCAGAGATGATTGTAAAAGTATCAAAAAATTTTCACAAAGAAATTCAAAACAATGGCCAAAGAAGAGCTTTAAAATGAGAGCTTTTGAGAATTTTAGCTTGAAAATACTAGAGAATTGCTTAATAATTGATATATAAAAATTCTAAAATATATAGTATTTATAGAGTGGAGGAAAAGCTCGAAACTGCTCAAAATACTCTTTAAATACTGTCAGTTTTTATAGCCAATTATAGCCAGTTTTTATAGTAACGGCTAGAAAACGCAAATCTCGCTTACCATAAAAACTGGCGGTTGACCAAGATAGTCGGCTATCTACAGGAGATAATCAGATATATTTTTTCATATAGTCGTCTATTGGAGTGATAGTTGACTACTGTAGAAACCTGAAAGTTCTAGGCTAAAACTGTTCTCAGATAGTCGGTTATCAGAGTGTGGATAGTCGACTATTTCATGATACATGGGTTTTTCTTCATTAAAATACTTTGAAATTAATTATAATTAATTATATACTAATTTAAAATATTTTAATACATTTTAAAATCATTTTTCAAAGATTTTAGTGAGTGTGTAGCTTCATGATATTGACTTTAACAAAATTATACTACTAACTTACAATATACATATTCTTTGAATCTTCAAGTCTCGTTCTCTTGTCTTGGGCCATCGAGTCTTGACTTTGAGTCTTTGATCAAATCTTCACTTGTTTCATGCTTTGACTCTAAAATTGACTCTACGATCGTGGCTTCCAAGTCTCCTTTTTGAGATACTACACATTTTGGTTCTTCATGGCTATCTAACATCATTTATTTCCTATACACACTTGAAGTGAATCGTTAGTACCCATATCATTTGTAGACATCATCAAAACTCTACTAGGGTGGGTCTCAAAATCCCAACACTCTCTCCTATTTGACGATGACAACAAATGATATTAAATAGACAAATATATATGAAATAATAAGATAACTTACACTCCCCCTGGGGGGTGCATAATTGCAATGGAGAAGTTACTCCTCCTGCATCGAGGCTAGTTAGAGAATAAGCAAGAAATATATACAACATATTATATTTCATACCAAGTGTGATTGACAATTTCAATATTCCATGAATAATAATATCAACAATAAAAAATATTAAATTTGAAATACCAATAACAATAAATTTGCAATGATACTAATATTTCTATTTTATATGCATTAGTACTTCTTCTCCCCCTTTGTCACATCAAAAAGTGTAAATATAAACCACGGGACAAAATGACACTACTTGTCGAACATGTAGGATAGATCATAATAAACTGAGAGAGAAAAATGTAAATCATATTCAAGGTTGTCCCAATATCCCTTCATGCAACCATATCATTTATTTCACAAAACATTATAAAAGACTTGCACATGATGATGAGCATAGCACTTTGAAAACAAGTATAGAAATAATTCAAGTCAACCTCCGACATCCATAAACCATATCAATGTCTCATAAGGATAAATACCATAAGTTCCAAGCATCATAAAAATATTACAAACCGAGTTTCAAAGCTATCCAAAGTTTTTAGAAATAATTCAAACTACTCATCAAGCTCACATAATGCATAATCATACCATAAATGTCCTTTATCACGATTCATCCTCGGCGAATCTCCTTCTTGATTTCCCCAAGCTCCTTCTGAACTTCCTCAATGATAGCATCAGAAAGATCAAGCATGTCCATGACCGCTAGTTTGATGTTGTCCATCCTTTGGATCAAGTCACCTCGTATAGAGTTCATGTTATCCCTAACTTCAAGTTGCATCTTGATGTGTCCATATTTTACATCTTTTCATAGCATCATGCCATTGCATTTCATGCCATTTTCGCAACCAAATCCTGTATTTTCCTACGATATTGCAATTCTAACGTTATATTCGAGTTTCATAGTGTTTTATGGATTTTCAGGGATTTTGGAGCGATTTAGGACCCATTTTGGATATGGACACATCTAGCACGCCCGTGAGCCCATTGGCGAAGCTCTACAGGAGTTCGCCGAGTTTTGGGAGCCATGGGAGGAGTGGAGGAGAGGGCAAGAAGAGAGGAGAAGTTGCAGGAGCTTCAGAAATTATTTTCCCAGGTGACTCGACCGAGCAGAGCAGCTGCTCGGTCGAGCAGATGCAAGATGAAGGAGGACGGCAAATACGCATGCTGCTCGGACCGAGCAGTACAATGACTCTGTCGAGCAGCACCTAAGTCCGACGCTCAACCAACCTCCTACACAGCCCGAGCAGATCTTTTGGCGACCGAGTCAGCTGGCTGCTCGACCGAGCAGAGCTAACTCAGGCCGAGCATACAGAGTGGCGATTTTTAGATAAGCGAGAATCCCTGACGTACTCGATCGAGCAGAAGGGCTCTCACCGAGCAGCCGACCAAGCAATTTACTGCTCGACCGAGTCAACGACGCTGAAGGCTAATTTTGGAAATTTTCGGCTGCCGTCTATTGTGTGCTTGGGGAGTGAAGTGCGGATCTGGCTGCTGCGTGGAAGGGGAGTTCTTTCATTTCATTAATTTTTGAATTATCTTTAGAGAGGATAGAAGATTAGAAAACTTTTTAGATCTAAACCTAATACTTAGAGATTATCGGATTATTTTTGGAGCTCTATTGCGATTTGCATTTTGGAATCTTTGGTATTTCTTCAAATTATTGTTCGTTGTTATTCTTCTTCGTCTTTGGCACGTAAGCTTCTCAATCTTTATTCGATTAATTTGATATGATGTTTTCTCTTGCAAAAATCATATTTTTATTCGTTAAAATCGCTATGAGTGAGTAGTTTCCTATAGGATTGATGGGTTAGCCCTAAGACTTTAGGGGGAGATGTAGATCTGGATCTCTAGGTTGAATTGGGAATAAAGGCGAGTATTTCGGTCGATGCTACCGAATCCCCAGGATAACCTGTACTGAGATCATGTCCACGATCAGTGGAATTGATGTGATTAAGGGGTATCATTAGGATTCGAATAGGGAAATCGGTATCGAATAGGAAAATCGGTGGATCCAACCAAGGCTCATGACCATGCCCGGCTCGTGCCTTGAGGGGATCCACCGACGAACTATATCGCTATGTTGATGGCTACCGCCATTGCGTCAACGAGAGCCACCGAAATACCTCAAAATTCTAACCCACGAGAGTGGTACGAATTGAGAGATTAATCCCCTAACCCCAATACAACGTAAGGATCCTATTCCAACATCGATCCCCGACGGTCTTAGCGGTGATCCCTAGTACCCTAGTTCCTTTTATTATTGAATCAACAACAATACCACAACCAATCCTTTCAACCCGACAGCTATCTCACTTCGAGATATAGAAATAATCTGAGAACTCAAATACACTGTCACTATCCCTATGGGATTCGACATCTTTTATACTATAATTTGACACCGTCCGCTTGCGGATAGAGCACGGGATTGACACCTAGGGGCCATACTACGCCTGGCGACCGTGACACTGCCAGGTGGAATCTAGGTATAGGTTCCGGGTGCGTCACATCTTCTCTCATCTAGAGAAAATGACTTCTTGAAATGCCATGATGTAGGGGGGAATCTACATAGAGGATGAGGAGGCTTGGCCTTGTTCCATGGGTTCATTTTTTGGTTCTTCTTCTTCCTCCTCTTCTTCAGGACTAAGGGTATTCTTGGAAGGATCATAATGAAGGCACATCCTATGAAGTGCATGTGCATCGAACCTAGTTATAGGTTCTATGAATTGTATCTCACTGTCTACGTCGATTCCAGCACAAATGAAGAGATGTGTTAGGAAATGACCATGATGGAGCAGATATGCGAGGTTTGTGGAAGTGGCAATGTGAACAATGTTTTCCATGATTATATGTGCCCAATTGATGTTGATACTACCAAGAATTGCATAAACGCATTTCACTTTATTTATAGATAAGATGGCTCTACTCCCTTCTTTTTGTTTAATGGTGTAGGAGAGAATGTTTGCTAAGATGTGTGCAATGATTGAAGGTCGCTAGTGGGCAAGGTGGGTCTATATGACTTGCCTGGTAGATACATCGCTTTATGAATATCCACATCATTCATTACAATCTCACGCAGAAGTGCTCCAAAACTGAGGATGCCAAGTCTAAGTCCCTAGTTCTATCAGTGCATCTAAAACCTTGGTGGTGAACTGTGGGGCTCCAAAGTTAGTGTTGACGATCATGTTGGTGTAAAATAGATTTATAATTCTAGGATAACACCGATATAAACTAGAGGTAGAAACTAGCTTCCTAAGGCCTTCAATATCGAAGATTTGTCAATGCCATAATTCTCCAATTCTTTTACTTTGACAAACCACTCTTGGAAGATGGTCATATTTGAGTTCTTGTCAAATTTGGAGATTTGGTCCGGTTTGTTAAGATATGAGATGTTGATCTCTTTCTCTCTCTAAGAGAGCTTGTGTGGGTTGTGAAGAGGATGGTCCAGATCTCTTCTTCTTAGAGATTGGTTCGCTAAGCACGATTGCAAAAGAAATGAAAATGATGCTAGGAAAGATGAGATTTTGGGTGAGGAAATGTATACCTAAGAGGGATCTGAACTTCACCAACAATCTTCCAAGAAAGATCCTTGAGTGCCTTGAGAAAATTGAAGAATTTTGGAGAGGATTTGTGTGAGATGGGCATAAATGATGAAAGTGGAGGCCATGGTGAAAACTTAGGGTTTTACCTTGTGAAAATGAAATCCTAGCCATAGATATGGAATGGAGGGTCAAGATTAACTCCCCCTAATGGGTTTGAGTGAAAAGAGGGGTAAAAAATTCATTAAGATCAAGAAACCCCAAAAACCCTAACCCAAATAGTCGGCAGAGTTTTCTGTCCTGGCAACCGATAGCTATCTAATTTGTGATATTCGACTATCACAGGGCACGGTTTTGCCTTGGGTGCTGTGGTGCTTGGATAGTCGGCTATTTCATTTGGATAGTTAGTTGTCTACTTGCTCATTTTGGTTTTAAGGCTCAAAACATTTCTAAATCAAGTCAAATAAATTTCTAATAATTTCTACTAATTCTAACACTATTCTAACACATCATAATTCAGTCAAGAATGTTATTCAACCATTTATAAAATTTTAGGAAATATTCTTACAGACTCTAGCGATTGCTTCTTCTCTTTGATATGTGTGATCTTTGATTCTCAAGAGAAGTTCATTCGCTAATCCCTTTAATTTTGAGTACCTAAATATAAATCAGAAAACTTTGGTACCCCTTTTCATTAGGGTCTGGGGGATTAGTCATGATATAGATATATCATTTAATGAAAACCAAACCCAATAAGGTTTAGTACTCCCATCATGCACATATTTATAATTTTTGTTAAAATGAACATTAAACATAAAATCATTTATGTATATGTCCTTCATTTGGTTTGTGACGTTCTTTGGGATTCATACCTTGATCAACCTGTTTTTGAAATTATAATTCCTAACATGCTTATCTACATGCTTAGGGTAGGATTGATCAAATCCTAAGCCAGTTCTATTCCCCGATGGTTTTTGCCTATGAATAATATCATCAAGCTTTCCTTTTCCTTTATTGAATTTATCAACAAATTTATAAAGATCATCATATTTTCCTTTCATGGTGGTCAATAGCTTATCTAATTCAACTATTCTAGTTTTTAGTCCATTGACCTCGTCCAAAATCGTTTTATTTTTGTACATCAATGTTTCATTCTCCTTCTTAATTTCTTCCTTTTCTTGGTGCATGCCATAAAATTCTTGTCAAATTTATGATATTCTCTAATTAGCTTTTCATGGCGTTGCACAACTCCTCATATGCACCTTTAACATCAAAATCGTTATCTTTATCATCATCGCTACTCAATAGGTCGTCTTCACTAAAATGATGCGGAGAAGTGGGAGGTGTAGAGCATTTGCGGAAGTGGAGGCCATGAAGCACATGTTTGCTCGCTCTTCCCTTTCTTTTTCATCGGACGATGTCGATGATTCGTCGGAGCTCGAGACATCGTTTTGATTGAATGCCACAAACGCCTTTTTCTACGGCTTTCCAAACTTGTTCTCCTTGTGATTTCTTCTTCTCTCTTTCTCCTTCTCATTTCCTTTTTGTTGGTCACGGTTCTTTTCCAAGGGACAATCTCTCCATACATGACCTGGTTTGTTACATCCAAAACAGATAATTTCATTAGCAG
The DNA here is from genome assembly GCA_030789695.1 of Scilla litardierei. Taxonomy (NCBI): domain Eukaryota; kingdom Viridiplantae; phylum Streptophyta; class Magnoliopsida; order Asparagales; family Asparagaceae; genus Scilla; species Scilla litardierei. Next base: position 298,053,064 of record CM061142.1, on the reverse strand, counting down.
ACCCGTATTATCTTTTATCATACTTACTTTGGAGGAATCTCTTGAAGTTCCTTGATATTAATGCGATCTCCTTCTCGTCTCGATCGAAGTAGTCAGAATCAGAGCTCTCTTCAATGACTTTGAATGCCAAGTTCTTCAGCTTAGTCTTCTCTTCTATCTTCTTGTCTTCTTCGAGTTATATCTCATAGGCCATGAGATTTCCCATCAGCTCTTTTAGGGTGATCGTCTTTTGATGAAGAAAAAAATGAAAGTAAGCACAAGTAGATCAAAAGAAAAGACTTGAAAATTGAATCTCAAAAAATATATGCTTTGAGGTTTAGAGATCAAAATCAAGCTTAAATAAGGTCAGAGATGATTGTAAAAGTATCAGAAAATTTTCACAAAGAAATTTAAAACAATGGCTAAAGAAGAGCTTTAAAATGAGAGCTTTTGAGAATTTTAGCTTGAAAATACTAGAGAATTGCTTAATAAAAAATATGAAACATATAGTATTTATAGACTAGAGGAATAGCTCGAAACTGCTCAAAATACTCTTTTCCAACGGCTAGTAACGGCTAGAAAACGTAAATCTCGCTTTCCATAAAAATGGTTGTTGACCCAGATAGTCGGCTATCTACAGGAGATACTCGACTATATTTTCATATAGTCAGCTATTAGAGTGATGGTCGACTACTGCAGAAACCTGAAAGTTCTAGGCTAAAACTGTTCTCAGATAGTCAGCTATCATGGTGTGGATAGTCGATTATTTCATGATACATGGGTTTTTCTTCATCAAAATACTTTGAAATTAATTATAATTAATTTTATGCTAATTTAAAATATTTTAATACATTTTAAAATCATTTTTCAAATATTTTTGTGAGTGTGTAGCTTCATGATATTGACTTTAACAAAATTATACTACTAACTTACAATATACATATTCTTTGAATCTTTAAGTCTCGTTCTATTGTTTGCCCTTGGGCCATCGAGTCTTGACTTTGAGTCTTTGATCAAATCTTTACTTGCTTCATACGTTGACTTTAAAATTGACTTTACGATCGTAGCTTACAAGTCTCCTTTTTGAGCTACTACACATTTTGGTTCTTCATGGCTATATAACATCATTTATTTCAAATACACACTTGAAGTAAATCTTAGTATCCAAATCATTTGTGGATATCATCAAAACTCCACTGTGATGGGTCTCAATATCCCAACAATTTGCTCAAAATTTGCTCAAGTATAGAAGATAATGTTCTCATAGCAAGCTCACACACACACACACATGAAACTATATGTGAACTGTAACGGTCTGGTTTCAGCATACACGAGTTTCCGTATTCACGATGGTATTACACAAGTTCAAAATGAGTAAATGATTTTTTTTCTAATTTTTCGGTCGCTCAAACCTTAAATTTGACTTCATATTCATGATCCCCGTGATGATACGAACCCATGGCTATTTTTTCGTAATTTTTCAGAGTCATTTGTATTTTAAAAATGATATTTTAATATAATCATAAAATATGATATTTACTAATTGCAAATTTACTTTTTACTAAAACCTAAATTTTTGACTAAATTTGATTAGCAGCCCATGTGATTCATGCCAAAAACTTTCTATGGTTAGTAAATACTAACCACCTAATTACATTAATTACCTACCAAATCCATTAATTAAGGTTAACTAACTAAACTAATTTTTAATTAATTTTTATTAACTAAAAATCTCCTCCCCTAATCACGTACTCAACGCACCCCCCTCCCTCATTTCACGTCGGTACCCTCTCCCCTCTAACCCTTATCCCTCCTCGCCTTGCCGGAGCAGCGCCCGCAACCGGCCCCCTCGCAGCCACCCTCACCTCTGCTTCCGTCACCGCCCGCACGCCTCGCCTCCGACCCAACACCGCTGCCAGGCCCCCAGCTCCGCCGGAGCTCCACCCTTCTCTACGTCGAGCCCCCCTCAGCCCAGGCAGCCCCCCACCCCCATTGATGCGGCATTCACTCGCTCCGCCACCGAACCACCACCACCGCCCCCACTACCTCGTCGCCGTCCTCCTCCGCCTTCCATTGCTACCCCCGTCGTCGCTCCGCCACCACAGCGACACCGACAGCCTTGCAAAATGCCCCCTCTGTTGTATCCTTCCCTCTCTACTCATCGCCAATAACGCCACTGTGCGCCACCGTCAACCCCAGCGAACTGCCACCCCCCGCCGTCGCCGCACTCGCCGTCGCCCGAGTGCTCCCGCCACCGCTCCACGTCGCTGCACCGACGAGCTAACACAGCCCCTCCGCTGCTTAAGGAGAAGGAAGGGTATGGATACATATTTTTATACGTATTGGTAGACGTATTTGCGTATAAACGTATATAATTATATATAATAATATGGATTTTTAATCTAAAATTCATAATAAAATATTTATAGGTCGGAAAAATACAAGAGAAGGTCCAGAAAATTCTGCGCGACGTCCCGAACACGTTGACGCTAGTTTCATCACCACCAGGCAAGTATGTTTTCCTCAGTATTTTTCTAAACCTAAAATTTATTTACGTGTTTTCACTTAATAATTAATATCTTAAACTTTTCACGTAAACCGATATATGAAAAAATTATATGTTATGGTATTAAACGAGACGCTCGTTTTGACAACTGAATTGGAGTATTCTGATACGTATTTCATTCAGAAGAAATTATTGAACGTTTACAATAACTATTTAAAATTAGTTTTTAAATCCATTTTAAATTCTAAAAATCGTTTTTTAGCTTTTAAAATTATAAAAAATACCCAAAAGCTTAAGAAAAATATTCCCTTCTTAGGTAAAATTATATTTCTCATATCTAGCCTATCTAAAATTTTAGCACGCATTTTAACACCTTTTCAAGCTATTATAAAATAAAAATAGTCGACATAAATAGATAGAAATTGGTACGGCCTATAACCAACAAATTCTTGTGATTACAGGTGCCGATTCTCTACCATCTCCCTTAGAAGCTTTAGCTACAGCCCCGGCTTACTACAACAACCTCGAAACCGGTAAATCACAATGAATTCTAAATTTAGAAAATTAGATAGTGTACTTGTATGAACATAGGACATCATATATATAGCCTCACAACGGCTATTGACTTGAACCAACAACTAGAGACCTAAGTTAATAGGAAACTGAACATATAATCTCAAAATGACTATTAACTTGAGCATACGACATTGCCAACTTTCAACTTTGGTAATTGTGGCACGCAACTATCTACTTGGATAAACTGTGTACTAATGGCAATACTACATGCTCAAAGTATGGGATCACCATCACAGTTGCTGGACTTGTCTTTATTCTCAAGTTTCTTAGCATCCGCTTTGCTTTGGCCCAGTCGATTTGTAAAGGGTTTTTAACTTTCTGGTTTTCAATAAGAAAGTCAATCAGTGGTCCTGGTTTAACTATCATAGTGGTAGAGATCTAAATAAGGATATACTCTACTGTTTGTTAATAAATCGATGGAGCAGATGCGATTATTGGCATTCTTAACATTGGTACCACCCGGTTTCTGGGATCGTTTGTGCCAAAGTTTGGATCACCCTGCTTGCGGGGATAGTGACCTGCTTGGCCAAACCTGACTGGCAGTGTATGCATGGATCAATGTTAGAATTCCAATTATCATCAATTTGCAACTATTGATTATAAATACCCTCAAAATATTTACTTCAACCTTTTCATCACAGTGATCACTCTCTTGTCTCACTCACCCTTGCCTACCATGTTCTGAAACTTGTCATTTAGAAACTATGCATGAACTTTGGATGCACTTGTTACATGATTGCACACACTTAAATAGTCACCTCACCTGCTGCATGCCATCTATTGCTTAGTGAATGCTAACGAATAATCGAATGGAATATCATGTGGTATATCTTGTAGAATATCTTGTGAAATATCTTGTGGAACATCCTGTCAGAAACATATACATTGAACATTTGACACTTCACTGTGTTTGGGGTAACTCATAGTTTGAGATTGTGTGGGAGAGACTGGAATTCATCTTCCTGTACCGATGTATGTGTTTCGATATCCCGTCCCATTGCCTGCATTTCGGCAAATACATGTACCGCTGCCTGTGTTTCGGCATTCGTCTGGGTAAGTGCACCCAGGCAAGAGATGAACTCAATGGTTGCATATCATACTCTCCTACTTGAGTCACGTAGTTCTAGGGTAGTTATTGCTTGCACAGTCACCTTTACTTTATGCATTACATGCACTTTACTTACCACACCTGAGCAGCCACCAGTACTTTACTTATCGCATTTGTATGCATGACTGCATTTACTTGTCGCACTTGTCTCTAGCTACTTCTTTAGCATGTTTCCTTACTTAGCATGTTCTATACTTGTGCACTGCTTCCTTTCTATTTTTAGAATTGTTGTGACTTATCTATGGTTCCATTTTATGGCACCGGCAGACGACGAACAGATTGAAGAAGAGGCCCCTGAGTTTGGAGAGCCGGAGTTTGACCCAGAGACTGCTGATTTATAGAGATAGTTGAGTTGGTGTGCTTATTGTATGCTATTATGTATGTCCTTTTCGTAATTTCTTTCGTGTATTCAGTGTGAGTGTGTTGTTGTGTGTTGTATTTTCAATTATGGACTGTAATAATGTACACTGGTTTGAGTATTGGTACATCTCTGTATTATAGCTATATTATTTTTATTGGTGATATGCAGACCTGTAAATGTAATCAAATAAGTAATGGCCCCCAGAGAGCGGGTCGTTACAAGTTTGGTGGCCCATGCAGGTCCGTACAAAATACCTCGTGAACAGTATAGTACAATCAGGATGCACTGTATACGATACTCAACGAAGCTAACATTTTTCTATGTATGCAGGTATGATACTCAAACAATGGACGGAAATACTTCTGAGAGTACCAATTGAGCTGATGTATACAGAGCCAGCAATCAAACCAACCCCAACAACGGACCATCTCTTATGGTGCACCAAATATCTGATGTCACACTATGAGAGCTTATTCACGACTTACGAGGGGAACAAAAGCACGAAGGAGGAGTGCAACAATTTAGGTCTCTCCGTCCAAAGCCTTGGATTGGTTTGGACGGTCCTCTGAAGACCGAAGTATGGTTACGAAGCACTGAGGACGACTTGAGAGCAGCTCAGATCGCAGAATACGCATGGATGGACACTACTAAGTTGCAACTGACTGACGGAGCTCGGATTTGGTGGAATTCAGCTGAACGTCGCTTGCAACGACCAATTAATTGGGCGACATTCACCAATCACTTCAACACCCAGTACTTCTCACCAGAGGTACAGATGGAATTGCATGCACAGTTTGTCAATTTGAAGCAAGGTTCCATGACAGTGGAACAATATGATACTCAGTTCACTATGCTCAGCCAATTCACTCCAAGGATGGTTGACACTCCTCTGGCTCGAGCACAACGTTTCAAGCAAGGACTAACATCGAGATTCGACAGAACTTGGTTGGACACAAACTGTATACCAACACGGAAGTCCTAGCTGCAGCTCGTGAGCATGAATTTATCGAAAAAGAAGAGAAGCGAGGGCAGTCCATCGTTGCCCCTCCCAGAAGGCTGCTACCTCCAACATCTGCTGCTAGATCCAGCCGTCGACCTCTATCCAACCAGATGTACATGCCTACCCAACAAACTCAATTCAGAGACAAGCTCTACCACCATGCCTAGTGTGTCACCATTGTGGAAAGCCAGGACACTTCCGATCCGAATGTCGATCATATCTAAACCTTTGCCTGATTTGTGGATCAAAGGGCCATAGCACAACGGATTACCCAGAAAGGAAGCCCCGAGTTCTTAATACTGCTCCAACTAATGCTCCTGCTAGGAACGCTCCACAACGACTACCTCCTCCTCCGCAACGATAACCACTTCCCCCTCAAAGACAAGAGTTTCAGCAAGCGCGATGACAGGTGCCACCCCCAAGGCACCAAGCCTATAACATGACAGTGGAAGAGGCGGAAGCTACTGGCCAAGTGATCACATGTACGAGATATCACTTTCAGTATCATATTCTAGAGATCGTTGTCTTAGACATAATTCTCGTAAACATAGGTATCATCTTAGGGGATGGTAGACCCGCACTCACTCTATTCGACTCAGGAGCAACACATTGCTTCTTGGCGAGTCGATTAGTCAACACACATGACGTCCCCGTTGAACCTCTGACTTCTTGTTGGAAGGTCGACACGGCTGGTGGTTCTATACCAATAACTAGCAGATGTCTTCAATGCTCTATAGTGGGTTGTGGACGTGATCTATTCATCGACTTCATGGTGATCGAGATGCCAAGTTTTGATGTTGTTCTTGGAATAGATTGGTTAGGGACATTTCATGCTACCATTGACTGTCGTCAAAGGAGGGTAGTATTTGAGATACCCAACCATCCTAAGTTCGAATTTCTTAGCGGAATCAGATCAGAAGGACCAGTGAAGTTCAGAGCCATACTTTCAAAGGCAGTGGTAACTACAATATAAGTTGAGCAAGAGAAACCTGAAGTAGTACGAGAATTCTTGGAAGTATTTCCGGACGAACTGTAGGTTTGCCTCCGGATCGCGGCCTCGAATTTACCATTGATTTATTGCCAGTAGCACAGCCGATATCCAAGGGACCTTCCACATGGCACCACCTGAGCTTGAAGAAATTCGGACTCAGCTGGATGATCTTATACGAAAAGAATGGATATGACCCAATATATCCGCATGGGGTGCCCCTGTACTACTCGTGAAGAAGAAGGATGGATTCCAGCACATGTACGTCGACTACCGCGAGCTGAACAAGATGACAGTGAAAAAAGTATCATCTTCCTTGCATCGACGACCTTTTCGACCAGCTTGGAGGATCGAGTGTATATTCGAAGCTGGACTTGAGGACCGGGTATCATCAAGTGAAGGTAAAGAAGGAGGATGTTCACAAGAGTGCATTTTGGACCAGATATGGTCACTACGAGTTCTTATTAATGCTGTTTGGAGTGACTAATGCACCTGCGATGTTCATAAGTCTCATGAATCAGGTACTATATAACCATCTGGACAAGTTCATAGTTGTCTACATCGACGACATCCCCATCTACTCGAAGGACACTCAAGAGCACAAAGAACATTTGAGGAAGGTCTTGGAAACTTTGAGACAACACCAACTGTATGCCAAATTTAGCGAGTGTGAATTCTGGCTAGACAAGGTGGCTTTCTTGGGCCACATCGTGTCGAGAGAAGGAATATCTGTCAGCCCCGAGAAGGTAGCAGCTGTTCGAAACTGGCCGGTCCCTAAAACTGTGACAGAGATTTGAAGCTTCTTGGGACTAGCCGATTATTACAGAAGATTCATCCAAGACTTCTCAAAGATCGCGGATTCCATGACGTGATTGACGAGAAATGACGTGGTATTTGTCTGGTCGAAGGCTTGTGAAGATGCATTCCAGGAGCTGAAGAGAAGATTAACTTCGGCCCCGATTCTGGTCTTCCAGACAGGACTGGAGGTTTTGAAGTATTTTGTGATGCATCTGGCAAAGGACTTGGGTGTGTGTTACATCAGCATGGCCGAGTTGTTGCCTATGCATCCAAACAACTGAAGAACCACGAGAAGAACTACCCTACTCATGACCTTGAGTTGGCGACAGTTATTTTTGCTCTGAATATTTGGAGACACTTCTTGTTGGGCAAGCATGTGAAGATATTTTCAGATCATAAGAGTATCAAGTACATGTTCACCCAGAAGGAGCTCAACATGCGGCAACGACGATGGATCGAGCTAATGGCAGACTATGATGTTGACCTTCAGTACCATCCAGGAAAGGTTAATGTCGTACCAGATGCATTGAGTCGTCTCCTTGTGGTGATGACCCTCACAGCGTAATGGAGGCTACGGCAAGAGATACAAGCCATGGAGATGGATGTAATCTTACCTGGAGTAACGTCTTTGTTACTCAACCTTCAGATCCAGTCAAATTTGGTGGACATGATCAAGGCTGCCCAAGCAAGAGATGAGAAGCTACGAAGGATCAGAGACATGGTAATGGCAGGTCAGAGGCCTGAATTCAAGATCCAAAAGGACGGATCTTTGCGATTTGGCAATCGCATCTGTGTACCATCTGGAGACATCAGAGAAGAACTATTGGAGGAAGCTCATAGTTCTCCATATTCCATTCATCCAGGCGGTACCAAGATGTATCAAGACTTGCGACAACGCTACTGGTGGCATAGTATGAAGAGAAGCGTCGCACGAAGTGTGGCAAAGTGTATAGTGTGCCAACAGGTGAAGGCTGAACATCATCGATCTGTCGGCTTGTTACGGCTTTTGCCCATTCCAGAATAGAAGTGGCAACGCATTACGATGGATTTTGTGACGGGACTGCCCAAGAGTACGAAGCATAATGATGTTGCCTGGGTAATCGTTGATCAATTGACCAAGTCAGCACACTTCATTCCTTTCAGAGTGGGTCAGTCAACCGAAGTATTAGCCAGGAAGTACATGGAGGAGATAGTAAATTTGCATGGTGTCCCTGTCAGCATTGTTTCAGACAGAGACACTCGATTCACGTCTCACTTTTGGAAGAGTTTACAGGAGTGTCTGGGGACCCGCTTAAGCTTCAGTATAGCTTATCATCCTTAGACAGATGGCCAATCTGAACACATCATTCAGATCTTGGAGGACATGTTGCGTGCATGTATGTTGGATTTCAAAGGATCGTGGAAAGACCATCTTCATCTCGTGGAGTTCGCTTACAATAACAGTTACCATGCCAGCATTGGTATGGCACCCTTTGCAGGGCTATATGGCAGGAAGTGTCGTTCTCCTTTGAGCTGAGACGACATTGGTGATCGAGAGCTCGTCGGACCAGAATTGATTGTTGAATCAGTGGATGTAGTTAGGACCATCAGGGAGAAACTACAGTTGGCTCAGGATCGATACAAGCATTAGGCGGATGCAAAGCGCCTACATTTGGTGTTCCAGCCTGGCGACCATATGTTTTTGAAGATCTCTCCTAATCGTGGAATGATTTGATTTGGACGAAGAGGGAAGCTTAGTCCCGATACATTAGCCCATTTGATGTTTTGGAACGAGTAGGCGAGGTGGCCTATCACCTTGCTTTGCCACCTGCCTTGGAGAGAGTACATGAAGTCTTTCATGTCTCACAACTACGACACTATGTAAGTGACCCCAGTCATGTTGTGGATTACTCGAAGATTGCTCTACGCCCAGATCTATCTTACGAGCAGCGACCAATCGAGATCATGGATCGACGACAGAAGACCCTCAAGAATAGGGTTATCAACCTTGTCAGAGTGATGTTGCGTTACAACTCACCTGTAGAATCTACATGGGAGCGGGAAGATGATATGCAAGAATGCTACACATACCTATTTACCGAGTCGGAGGACCTTACTAGTCTTGAGGCTAGTTATGGAAGCTATGGTGATGTTAATAGTAAGTATTCATAAACATCATCTTCTGTTTTCTTGATGCTGTAATGTCACATTATATTTCATGCTATTTACAACCTGATTTACTAGATTGCTATCATCCATTTATCCTTCTATTCTATCATTTATTTGCTTGAGCTTCTTGATAACAGAAATTATTTGTTTTCATGAAGTTTCGATAAATTCTGAGGATGGAATTCTTATAAGGATGGTAAGATGTAACGGTCTGGTTTCAGCTACACGAATTTTTGTATTCACGATGGTATCACACAAGTTTAAAATGAGTAAATGATTTTTTTCTAATTTTTTTTATCGCTCAAAACTTAAATTTGACTCCATATTCATGATCCCCGTGACGATAGGAACACGTGGCTATTTTTTCGTAATTTTGTGGAGTCATTTGTATAAAAAATAATATTTTAATATAATCATATAATATGATATTTACTAATTACAAATTTAGTTTTTACTTAACTCTAAATTTTTAACTAAACTTGATTAGCAGCCCATGTGATTCATGCCAAAAACTTTCTACGGTTAGTCAATACTAACCACTTAATAATATTAATTACCTACCAAATCCATTAATTAAGGTTGACTAACTAAACTAATTTTTAATTAATTTTTATTAACTATAAATCTCCTCCCCTAATCACGTATTCAACGCACCCCCTCGTTTCACGTCATCACCCTCTCCCCTCTCACTCTCATCCCTCCTTGCCTCGCTGGAGTAGCGCTCTGCCGGCCCCCTCGCCGCCCCCCACCTCTGCTTCCATCGCCGCCTGCACGCCTCGCCTCCGACCCAACACTGCCGCCAGGCCCCCAGCTCCGCTAGAGCTCCACCCTTCTCCATGTCGAGCCCCCCTCAGCCCAGTCAGCCCCCCCGCTGCTCTGCATTCGTTCGCTATGCCACCTAACCGTCGCCGCCGCTCCTCTATCGCCCCCACCACCTGGTCGCTGTCCTCCCCCGCCTTTCGTTGCTGCCCCGCCGCCGCTCCACCACCGCAGTGACGCCGATAGCATTGCAAAATGCCCCCTCCGCCGCATCCTTCCCTCTCCACTCGCCGCCGATAACGCCACCGTGCGCTGCCGTCTGCCCCACCAAACCACCACCTCGTCGTCGCCGCACTCACCGCCGACCGATGCTCCCGCCACCGCTCCACGTCGATGCACCAACGAGCTAACACAGCCCCTCCGCTGCTTAAAGAGAAGGAATGGTATGGATACGTATTTTTATACATATTGGTATACGTATTTGCGTATAAACGTATATACTTATATATAATAATATGGATTTTTAATTTAAAATTTATAATAAAATATTTATAGGTCGGAAAAATACAAGAGAATGTCCAAAAAATTCAGTGTGACATCCTGAACATGTTGATGCTAGTTTCATCACCATCAGAAAAGTATATTTTCCTCAGTATTTTTCTAAAGTTAAAATCTATTTACGTTATTTTCACTTAATAATTGATATCTTAAACTTTTCACGTAAACCGATATATGAAAAAATTATATGTTATGGTTTTAAATGAGATGCTTGTTTTGACAACTTAATTGAAGTATTCTGATACGTATTTCTTTCAGAAGAAATTATTGAACGTTTACAATACCTATTTAAAATTAGTTTTTAAATCCATTTTAAATTCTAAAAAACGTGTTTGAGCTTTTAAAAATTATTTAAAATACCCAGAAGCTTCAGAAAAATATTCCCTTCTTAGGTAAAATTATATTTCTTATATCTAGACTATCTAAAATTTTAGAACGTATTTTGACACCTTTTCAAGCTATTATAAAATAAAAACGATTGAGATAAATAGATAGAAATTGGTACGGCCTATAACCAACAAATTCTTGTGATTGCAGGTGCCGATTCTCTTGCACCAGCTCCCTTAGAAGCTTTAGTTCCAGCCCCGGCTTACTACAACAACCTCGAAACCGGTAAATCACAATGAATTCTAAATTTAGAAAATTAGATAGTGTACTTGTATGAACATATGACATCATATATATCCTCACAACATCTATTGACTTGAACCAACAACTAGAGACATAATTTAATAGGAAACTAAACTTATAATCTCAGAATGACTATTAACTTGAGTATACGGCATTGCCAACTTTCAACTTTGGTAATTGTGGCACGCAACTATCTACTTGGGTAAACTGTGTACTAATGGCAATACCACATGCTCAAAGTATGGGATCAACATCACAATTGTTGGACTTGTATTTATTCTCAAGTTTCTTAGCATCCGCTTTGCTTTGGCCCAGTCGATTTGTAAAGGGTTCTTAACTTTTTGGTTTTCAATAAGAAAGTCAATCAGTGGTCCTGGTTTAACTATCATAGCGGTAGAGATCTAAATAAGGAAATACTCTACTGTTTGTTAATATAATCGATGGAGCATATGCTATTATTGGCATTCTTAACATTAGTACCACCCTGTGTCTGGGATCGTTTACGCCAAAGTTTGGATCACCCTGCTTGCGGGGATAGTGACCTGCTTGGCCAAACCTGACTGACCGTGTATGCATGGATCAATGTTAGAATTCCAATTATCATCAGTTTACAACTATTGATTATAAATACCCTCAAAATATTTACTTCAACCTTTTCATCACAGTGATCACTCTCTTATCTCGTTCACCCTTGCCTACCATATTCTGAAACTTGTCATTTGGAAACTATGCATGAACTTTGGATGCACTTGTTACACGATTTCTCACACTTACATAGTTACCTGACCTGATGCATGCCATCTATTGCTCAGTGAATGCTAACAAATAATCGTATGGAATATCATGTGGTATATCTTGTAGAATATCTTGTGAAATATCTTGTGGAACATCCAGTAAGAAACATATACATTGAACACTTGACACTTCATTGTGTTTGGGGTAACTCATAGTTTGAGAGAGTGTGGGAGTGACCGGAATTCATCTTCCCGTACCAATGCCTGCATTTCGGCATCCTGTCCCGCTGCCTGCATTTCGGCAAATACATGTACCGCTGCCTGTGTTCCGACATTCGTCTGGGTAAACGCACCCAGGCAAGAGATGAACTCAATGGTTGCGTATCATACTCTCCTACTTGAGTCACGTAGTTCTAGTGTAGTTATTGCTTGCACAGTCACCTTTACTTTATGCATTACATGCACTTTACTTATCACACCTGAGCAGCCACCAGTACTTTACTTATCGCATTTGTATGCATGACTGCATTTACTTGTCGCACTTGTCTATAACTACTTCTTTAGCATGTTTCCTTACTTAGCATGTTCTATACTTGTGCACTGCTTCCTTTCTATTTTTAGAATTACTGTGACTTACCTAGGGTTCCATTTTATGGCACCGGCAGACGACGAACAGATCGAAGAAGAGGCACATGAGTTTGAGGAGCCGGAGTTTGACCCAGAGACTGCTAATTTATAGAGATACTTGAGTTGGTGTGTGTATTGTATGCTATTATGTATTTCCTTTCCGCAATTCCTTTCATGTATTCAGTGTGAGTGTGATGTTGTGTGTTGTATTTTCAATTATGGACTGTAATAATGTACGCTGGTTTGAGTATTGGTACATCTCTGTATTATATCTATATTGTTTTCACTGGTGATATGCAGACCTGCAAATGTAATCAAATAAGTAGTGGCCCCCTGAGAACGAGTCGTTACATGAACAGCTAGAATTAATATAGTATTAATTGGAGCATAAAACATATGTTTCATAACCAAACCTTCCATTTCTATGCTTACTAGTCAACCAAATAGCCCCTAGTCGACTAGACTAATATAGGGTTTTTTTTGTTGAGAACTAGTTGACTAGCTCTTGTACACTAGTCGACTAGCCCCTATGGAAGAAACTTGAATGTGCTATCTGGAAGAACTAGTTGATTAGATGCCAACTAGTCAACTAGTAAGTGTAATGTAGTCGACTTGACATAGTCGTTGCAGCTTTTTCAACTAGTCATTTCTACCCATTGGGAATGGCTTTTTGGGTATTTCATCTTCCATATTTTCACCTCTATATATATGGAGGAGTTTAGATCATTTATATAAGATTATTAGTGAAATGAAATTAAAAAGAAAAGGAAAACCCCCAAAGCTCTCTAAATCTCTAATTATCTTACTCCATTCATTTTGAGCTCTCTCTCCTCCATCAAAGATCATATTCTATATAGAGTATAACCAAAATCCATAGTCGCACTTCACGTGTATGCGCTTCATATTCAAGACTTAGGGAGGTTGTAAATGGGTGCTCAAAGTTGTTGCTCTCAAGAGGAGAGGTGTTGTTGCTCTCATTAGACAGGTGTTGGTCTCGTTGGAGACGTGTGTTGGTCCATTCACAGGTTTGTGGTGAAGTGGATGTGCTGTACTATTCGAGAAATAGTGGATTTGTCCTAGAGTGGACGTGATGCTGGATGTAGGTCATAGACTATGATAAATTTCCTTGTTTGTGATTGTCTCTTTGGTTTGCATTTTCTATACTCTCTTTGTTTATCTTGGACTTGTGTTCATTTCCGCTGCTTATATTATTGCAAGATATAATTGTTGATTAAGTTTCAATTAGCCAACTCTAATTGAATTTTTAGGTAGGGCAGTTTTTATAGTTAAAGTTTTATTTGATAAACACTAGTCATTACCCCTCTAGTGGGTAATGCAAAGCCATTCTATCTGATCTTAATAGGCGGGGACATGCTGAGGCATATCAAATCAATGATCCAGAGACGCGGAAAAATCTATTCATATCATGCTAAGGACAATGCACATTAGTTGTCATAACCATTTACATGGTGCGTACAACAAAAATTCATGAAAGTCATTATTGAATATAAGTTGGACAGAAATGATGTAGTAACAATTGCTGCATGCTTTCTTCAGGAGGGAAGCATATGATCCTCCGAGATGCAAATACAAGCAATGGATGGATATGACAGGCAACACAGCCCAGCGACCGGCCCCGCCGTCAACATCGATGTTATGCATTGTGGCTTCAGCATACATTTTGCTGCAGCGTCCTTCTGATGTCAATATTGTTGTGCCCCTTTTTCTGATACATATGCCTGAAATTGATTCACGCACAAGGAGCAGAAAGACGAAGCCGGCTTTCCCCCCAAAAAAAAACAAAGAAGGGGACCGGTTAACATAGTACGAATCTCATTCACAAATGAAACAGGGAGAAGGAAAGGAGAACTGGAGCAAACCACCCCTTTTGCATTTGAATCATGGCACTGTTGCATCATGTACAGAAAAATATTGATGATCAACGGTTTGCATCAGGCCGCTCATAGACAGAAGAAGAACCAGGCAAGCATGTCAATCGCCAGCAGAGCTCTCCCGCTCATCCACCCCCCCTGACTCAACCCACCCCCAAGGTGTTGCACAAAAGCTCGGTGCAGCATCAGACACCGCTATCGTCAATCAAGTTTGGTATCTTGATGGATGGAGCTCCTCGAGCATCGCCGGCTGACTCTTTCTTTTCCATGCCAAAGAATGATAAATTTTGGAATGCGTCTAAACTGGTTGCTATCATACGACCCAAGCAGCCGAAACTATTGCTGTCTCCAAGTACCAGGTCTTGGCCCTGGTATCTAGAGGAGGAAGGCATTTCCAAGTCCAACGCTCCCAAGGAATCCGGCTGCATTATACCAAATTACGCGAGCAAGAAATCAGATTACCATAATAATGACTACTTAAGACACCAGGGAAATTGACATGGATTGCAAAAGAATCAAATACCCAATAAATGTCCATAAGATTGATATCCTCTGAGGGAGCGTCTTCCTCTTTGTTATCCGTTGTATCTTTGGCAGACTCCGATTCAACATCTGGATCTCCCGGTGAAGGACCACTTGAAGACACAGGTTTAGCGAGTTCCTGTAATTGATATGATATTTTTCCATATGAATACACAACTAAGTTTCATCGTCTAGCAATTCAGGGTGCAAATTTAGTTCAAGAAATGGTAAATTGTATAAACAACCCGTGTCTATGGACATCGTTGAACTAATAAGCCCTCATTTGAAAAATTAACAAAAAATTGCCCTTAAAAATTAGCAGGAACACTTCATGTTCTATTAGTTTAAGTGGTGCCAACAGCACTTGTCTAGGGATATGCTAATTTAGTAGATGAGGCAGTAATAGTATAAATATGTCCACATATGTAGTTTCTGCAAATTACCCTCTAAGAAACAAACCTTGAAATAACCCTGAAACGGGAAATCAGAATTAACAGTCCGCTTATGTTCCCCAGCTGACCGAGTTGGACTCTCCCAATTCTTAATAGCTGGAACTTCTCGAAATGAAAATTCATCGCAAGTTTCTTCAGCATTCCACATGGATGAGGGGGCTGCTTGACTCGATACTCCTGACAACTGGTGAGCAGAGATGTGGGCAGCAATTGCAGCATCGAATGAGTCACAGCTGAGGTCCTCTTGAGGACAAGACGGACTTTTCCCAATGGAAGAATCTACACAGCAGGACTTGGCAGCTTTCGATGCTTCAGACAATAGATCTCCAACGCTAACGTTTGTAAGGCTATCAGCCCAGTCCCCTGCTGAAAGTGTGCCGAAGTTCCTCGTACGAAAGGAAACCTATGGAAGAGGTGTAATAAACATTGACTGATTATATGAAAATCGCATGAGAAATCTGCCATATATGTTATAACCGAATAAACTAAAATTTATTGACCTCCTGCTGTTCGCCACAGTCTCGATTTCTAGTATTTTCTCCATCCCAGAGCGAAGGGGTTAGTCCAGATGAGCCCATAAGTTCATCCATAGTTTCTGCAGGGTAGTCTCCAGGTGCGGTCTCGGGTACGCTACTAGAACAGGGTAATGGAGTTGATCCATCTTTAGAGGATCCTACAGGTTGTTCAGAAATTTGACCGCTAAGTGCAGCATGTTCAGTTGATTCGAAATTATATGTGACCCTATTGGAAAAATCCTTCTTAAATCCTTCCTGAACGTCTTCAGAATTTATGGTGACATTACATCGAGCCTTAGGAGAAGGCACTTGAGCAATCCCCATCATGTGCTCAGCATTGGAGAACCAGCCATACCTTGTAAGAGCAATTAAAGAATCAGCGAGATAGCATAAAACTTGGTTTCCATAGTTAATGCCTTGGCAAGAATATCACATGCTTAGTGTATACCTCAAACGGAAGACAGCTGGACTGCCGACAGTAGCATAAACTTCTGCTGCACTGGAATTGTCTTTCGCTGTCCATTTATGCTGAATTACATCCTCCTGCTGAATGCTATAAGGGAGAAGATTTAGTTCCCCTGATGCTATGCTTGAATTCCCCCATTTGCGGTTGAGATGTTCAAGAACAGACGAAATCTTTTTTCGACCGCTTAAGGTAAGTTCCAAGTGTGGATTGCATGCATCCTATGGTGTAAATAGAACATGTGAATACATTATAGCATACTGATGAATAACTGCTTGAATGTGTAATCATGATTAAAGGAAAGTCAGAATTTTGTTTTTCTTTTGGCGTAAAAGTCCCCCACTTCACAAGTAACCAAAAAAGGTGAACATCTTTCCTGTGGGTAAAATTGAAAGATAAAACAGAAAAAGAAAGTTGAAGACTAGATGCATATATCAAAATTAGATTTGACACGCTCATTTAGGTGAAAACCTACTTATAGCATACCTTCTCCAAAGCTTGGCGAGTAATTTCATCTATTGGAAACAACTGCAGCTTTAATTTCACTGGGGGCTGTATGACAGCATCTCCATACTGACGGGAGCACATTCCCATCAGAGGCGGGCAGCACAATTGGGGTCGATTGTTTCCAAGAGAATCAATATCATTTGTCCCTGGGTAATAATTGGTTTGTTATATAAGAAACTGGGTCCAACCCAAGTACAGCTGAAAAAACATACCAGCAATGCTGCAGATGGCAGTTGTTCCATTGTCAGCAGAACAGTTTCCACCGTTAGTTGCTCGCTCCAACTGCTCAGCAGCGTCAGCAACCAGGGAAACACCCTCCATTGCTGCCTTTTCCCATCTTCTATATGCAGCAGATGCAACAAGACCTGCTATAAATCCAAAGGCAAACATATTGAAGTTATTTAAGGATACGCTTTATCAGGGAACATCAGAGCCCGATGTCTGCATAGTTTACATCATATTTTTGAAATATACAATCCAGATGCATGTGGCTTTTGGATAAGCTTAAAGCAGAAGTTTCATGGTGAGCAACACATATTGCTGGGGACATGTGCATTTGTAAATCACCTGCCCTTCGTTTTTGCTTCACGGGCTTCGCAGTAGGAAACTCTCCTTTGCTGAAGTTGATATTTGCGCTTAAATTTCGTTTTATGGAGGGACCTTTACTAGCTTCCATTTTATGCCCATTTTGAAAGTCAACAGCTGGGCCATGATTCCCGAATGCCTTATTAGGAAGCATAGTTGTTGAAGCTGCAGATAAATACTTTTCTCCCTGACAAGGCCGTTTTCTTTTACTTTTATTGCGGTCCTTCAATAGTTGGTTTTCCTATCAAGTTGCCAATATAACTGCTTAAAATATAATTTAACTACAGTTAAAGAATATATTCTAAAAAATTATAAGGATATAGAGATAGAAAGGTAAAATGATGAGCAGATAGATGGAACGAAAAATGCTTGACTAACCAATGCCTCGATGAATATCTTAAATCTCCTAGGCTTCAGATGCAGTTTTGAAGCAGTGCAACTATGTTTTTCTAGTAATGACCACCTGTAATACAACCACAAAACAATTAGGATCCAAAGTTGCAGGTTCCATAGACATTTGATAAAGATGACAAAACAAGCACACCAAGGACAGAAAATGTGAGTTTTAATGCGGTACCAGATAAAGGTCCTAGATTCGGTGACTAAGAAGTTAATCATTTAAGATATAGACGATTTGATGGATACATTCATAAAAGGATAAATACCATGATATTGGTATCAGACCGCTCTTTTAGGTATTGACAGCCAAGTGGATTCAAATAGGAATGTGTACTCTGATAAATCTTGTAACAAAAGATAAAAGGAAAAAACTACTGTTGTTATATTAGCATAGGGAAAATAGTACACCATAATCTAAGAAATTGGTAAAAACTACACATGTTCCCAGTTCAGGGAGTTTCTGCTAATTGTATCCATATGCCCATAGAACATGAGTGATTTTTGCAATTTATCCTTTAAAACTAATTAGAACTTTTCAAAAAAATAATTCACATATTCCATTGCATTCACTGGCAAAATTTACATTAAATTTTGATTGAATATTGTATGTCTGATAGATGATGTGGGATGAATTTGCAAAATATGTGATGTTCGAATCAAGGTTTGAGGTTTCGGCCGATACCATTGGGTATCGGCCGTATCGTTTCGGTATCGGTTGGTAACGAGACCGAAACTAGGGGTCAGCTTCGGTATCGGCCGATACTGAATGGTATCAGTCCGTTTCGGCCGATACCGGCCGATACCATTCAATATCGGTCGAAGACGGAGAAAGAAGAATGTGTAATTAAATAAAAATTCTCTTAAAACCCCAAAAATGAGATATTGACACGATATTCACACCTTATATTTGTCTAAACATATTACACATTATTTACAAGTTTGCTATATTGTAAATAACGAGAGAGTATTTTTAGCTAAATGGTTAACGTGAATAGCATATTTTTAATTAATATTGTTTATAATTATGTTATAAGTTACAAATTATCTTTATTAGTTTGCCATTATCTTATTAGTAACAAATTTTAACTAATATTGTTAGTTACATGTAACTTACAATTTTTGGAACTACAGATACGGACGAACCGAAACTCACTTTCGAAACCGTCGAAACGGACGATACCGATACCGAAACCTAAATTTTCGGAAGAGCGATACTGAGACCGAAACCGAGACCTCAAACCTTGGTTCGAATTACATTTT
This sequence comes from Scilla litardierei, assembly GCA_030789695.1. Taxonomy (NCBI): domain Eukaryota; kingdom Viridiplantae; phylum Streptophyta; class Magnoliopsida; order Asparagales; family Asparagaceae; genus Scilla; species Scilla litardierei. Next base: position 298,033,697 of record CM061142.1, on the reverse strand, counting down.
TTTCTTTAGACGAATGTTCTATACATTTTTGTATTGTAACTATTTGTTGAAATTTTATTTGTTTGTGCATTATGTGGACTGATCTTAAGAAATTTGTAGTGGTTTTATGTTGTTTATTTTTCATATAAATTTTATTTAACCTAAATATTATTTTACTTCACACCTTTTAGTACCAGACTTATATGCCTATAATTCTTTTCTAAAATAAAGAAAAGATTTGATGTATATACTAAATTCATAGTTTTTCTTTGCTCTCTTTTCTAGTTCTAATTATTTCAAGCTATTAATTAATTTTCGTAATTGTTGTTTACTAAATTATATAATTGATGTGCCATATATATTCTTTGCTGGTTAATTATAAACAATTTCCACTAGTCATGTATGTTTCTTCGTTTACATTTGTATGTAAAGCTCAGAATTTAATTAAAATATATGAAGTGCAAAAGAGCTTGAATTGGTAAATATCCGTAAATTTCATATTCACATGAGTACGTACATATAAGAAGGATTGTAATGTTAAAACTACAATTGGATAATGCAAGAGAAAGGGGTTGGATTTTTAGACCCTAATTATTTTATCTTAAAACGGTTTTAAAATCATATTCATGTTATAAACCCAAAATCATTTAAGCGTGAGTTAAAAGTTGGAAAAGTGTGGAACACTAAGCCTGAACTTGATTAACCTCACACCTACCTCCTGGAGGCCCAAGCTTTATTTCAGACATAGGGAAGTAACCGAAAAAAAATATGAACATGAGCATCATATTACTATCAAATCTTAGATGAAATACCATCACTCCCTCCATCGTATCATCCACTTCCAATCTAAACACCCAATTGTCTCTTCCTCTCCACATCTGATCCAAAAAGCCAATTTATATCAATGTTCGTCATGGTCTAAAATTGCATTTTATATAATTTGTGCACTTCAATAATAAGGGTGCAAAGGGTAATAGTTGTTTGGGTAACTATTGGTTTCCATAATAATTTAGAAACATCTATGAAGATGATGATAACAGCAGCAAAACAACAAACCCCTTTATAGGATATTCTGGGTTCACTGCATAAATGCATTCTCCGTCATTAACTTTTGTTAGCATCTATCTTGCTGGGGATCCAATTTCTATTTTGGATTCAAATTAGTATTTTAGTATTTGAGTCTATTTTAAATTTTATTATTTAGGTTTGAGACCTTTTAGATTTAGTTAATTGAGTATTTATAGAGTTTTCTATCCCAGAAATGTGTCTATTTTGAGTTTCATGTTCTAAGAAATTCTTTTTTTATTTAGGAGTATTAATTTGAGTCTATTTAGGAGTTTGAATAAGAGTCAAATCAGTCCTTAGTCCTTGTATTAACATACAAATATGACTTTGTATTTAACTTTTTAACTATACATGAGTTATAGAATAAAATATTAAATTTGTGTAAACTTTTATTTATCAATTGATCTTTAACATTAGAGGCGCGAGAGTGTGCTTGGTTGCATGGGCATAAGATCCTAAGAATCTCCACGTGCGAAGCATTGGTGTCGTTATCATCAAATTTACAAAGAGAGAAGCTTAAACCCCTATCAAATTCCTAGTTTCTTCTTTTTCGAATTTTGCCACCATAATTTCTCTTTCGTCCTGCGTTATATGTGGTATCAGAGTCTAAATCCTTAAAAATTCCATTTACATCATCTTCTCCATCTACTCCTTTTTGTTTTAGGTTTTAGTTAAAAAAATCAAAAACGTCTTCAAAAAAGAGTAAAAAAATCTAGCAAAAAAGATTCTAAAATAGAAAAAATCAAAGAAAAGTGAAAAAAATCAAACATAGAGAAAAAAATATAAAAAGAGTAGAAAAGAAGAAAAATAAAAAATTCAAAACAATTGGTTAAAAAATTCGAAAAAAAATTCAAAAATAAAATTTTGCTACATAAGATGTGAAAAATTCCAGTTACAATATAATTCAAGCCACTACCTATTTATTTTAGAGGTATCTCCAGTTATTTTAATATATTTTAATGAATTTTTATGGTATGTATCCTCATCTAAATACTTGTAAATTTATGAAAACTGAGCTTCGAATGTATCACACCCTTCTTGTTTTTGAGGTGTTGCACACAAAAATGTTATAAAAATGAAAGTCATTGTTAGAATTTTCTTTTTTTACTATTTTGATCTAACTAACGAGGATAAGTTCTGATGTGTTAAATACAAATTGAAAGGAGACGCTCTCTTTTGTTGTAGACGGATATGTTTCAATTGGTTATGGTGAAATATACAGTTTCGATAGCAGTATCAGTCACATCACTACTTCAACTTCAAGGACTGAACGCGATTGAAAAATTTGAAGAATTTTTTAAAGATATACATGAGTTAAGCGAATCTTACAAGTAGAGCCTAAGCTAAAGCCCCAACCAGAGTCTCGGTGTAACGGCATGTTTCCCTTATCTCTCTCTCCTTTCTTTTTTCTTTTCTTTTCTATTTTCCCATCGGCCCACTCAGCAGCCTAAGCCCGCAAGCGAGCTTTTCTTTCCCCCCTACCCTCTTTTCGACGTCGCGAGCCCTATGGACTTCGATCCGTTCGATCGCCCCCTCGCCCCTCATTCTCAATCGACGAAAGCCCTAGGGGCATCGACGCATCCTCCCTCGTACGAGCGGCAACCCCCACCCCTCCGTCCTTCGCACACGCCCCCCCCCCCCCTCTTCTCCTTCGTCATCTCGCAGCACCCCACACGTCCCTTGGGGCTCCCGATTGCTATAAATACCACTCTCCTCATTCTTCTTGGTGGATTCTCCTTACTTGTAGCTGTGTTGCCTTGTTGTTTTTGGAATGCGGTGGCTCCTCTTGCTTGCAGTCTGGTGTTTCCTTACTTGAGTTGGGTGCGGTGACTCCCCTTCCTTGCGGTTTTGGGTTTTCTTGTTGCTGATGGCTGCGGTTGGCTTTTCTGCTGCTTGTTTGGGTTCGGCGGAATCCTTTGTTACTGTTTTGGGCTTCGATTATTAATTTTCTTAGTTCTTCGGCGACGATTTCATGTAGACTCTATCACTATATTTCAGTTTCTTTCGATTTCTGACATGCTTAAATCGTTGGGGTTTCGGCTTGGGGTTTGCCTGTTCCTTTGCTTACTACTTGGGTTTCTGGATTGTTTGGGGTTTGGTGGTCTCTTGCTTGTTGTTTTGGGGTGCGGTTGGCTTTTCTTGTTGTTGCTTGCTGTCTTAGGTTGTTGCTTGTGGTCTAGGGTTTCCTTGCTTGAAATGGGTTCGGCTGACTTCCCTTGTTGCGGGTTTGACTTCCCTTGCTGTTTTTGAGGTTCGGTGGCCTTCTTGCTCGTTGTTGGGGTTCATGCCTTGGCGTCTGGGTTCGGTTGGCTTTGCTCGCTGTTTGGGATTTCATTGCTTGCGGGTTTGGGTTTCCTTGCTGTTGTGGGATTCGAGTGGCTTCTTTGCTTACGGTCTGGGCTTCTTGCTTGTCGTTGGGTTGCGGCTAGCCCTCCTTGCTTGTCGTTGGATTGCGTCTGGCCCTCCTTGCGTGTTGGTAGATTGTGGCTGGCCCTCCTTATTTGTTGTGGGTCGAGGCTGGTTTTCTTTGCTTGTTGTTTTGAGTTCTGTTTATTGTTAGGTTTGGATCTTCCCTTGCGTGCTATCTCAGGTCCATGTGTTATTGTTAGGCTCGACTGGTTTCCTCACTTGTTGGTTTGGGTCCCGGTGTGCTTTACTTGGAATTTGATCCCTCTGGTCTAGGTCCTCTAGCATCATTATGAGTTTGACTTTCAGGTTTTTCTTTATCCAGCAATTATTATATTTTCTTTGTTTCTTGGTTCATTGCATGGAATAGCTGTTGTTGCTTCTTTTAATATCAGTTTAGTGTTGGAATATCTTGACATGAGAAACATGCATGCCTTACTTGACGAGATATATCTTTGCTTCACTTTATCACATGTGAGCTATATTGTCATGTCATTTCATTATCTCTTTGACAATGCTACTACCATGAAGTTTAATATTGTGTTAATTATGTGGTCCATAGGATGTTTCTTGTGATGGTACGATACTGACACGATATTGGATGATTGGTGGAATTGAGATTGGCTCTGGACATGTCTGGTTACTACATTCAATTATTATCTATGGACCTCTCCCCCTTAGCTATGTAGTTTACATGATATTAAGCTTAGACAATATCACGACACTAAAACTAATAATTGATTAATTTAGCTTGACTCTCCGGGTTTTGGGAAAACTTATGATTGTAAGAGTGCAAGAACAACTGGAGCATGTCTTTCGGCCCTGTCTAGAAGGATTTCCATTCCACGACCAGACCTAATTGTTCACGAGACTATCACTTGTACTAACATTTGAATGGATCCTTAGTAGTCTGTTACTCGATCCGGGGTAGCACCATTGCGGTCTCAAGGTCTTCGTGTTGCACACCGTACTCTCCCTCATAAGTCACAACCTAAAATTTGTTCACTTTAGCGAGTACCATCTTATAGTAGTTTGTGGTCTTTTAATATCATAACATGTTACTTCTTTATACTGTTCCATTATAACTGCTGGCATATCCTCTTTTGTGCACCGTTACTTTTCCTGTCTTTGGTTAGATATTGTCTACTATATTGAGATGTAATACGACTTTTGTTGCCCCCACTAGGTGACGCACATGATCTTATGGAGGCGTCTGAGCACGAGGAGTCAGAGCTTCCGATGCAGGACATTGGAATGTGAGCTGGCTGCAGGTGAGTGTTTACATTTCAGCTACCAATATAGATTGTATTGTTATTTCTATGTTCAGCAATGTGTTACTTGTCATGTTTTGAGTATTTCCTTTCTTTCTGCATTGCTCCACATTGACTTCACTGACACCAGTAGGACCTGCATATAACTGTTTCAATTGTGACAGCCTCGGGGAGTGGGGCGTTACACTCAGATTAAGCATGAGTTGAACCAAAGTCTGAATCAGAGTTCGAATCTGTATTTGTGCATATGATCAAAATTGAGCACGCAATTGAGTACAAGCTTGAGCTTGAGTCCATGTGTATGACCAGACCCGAGCTAGAGCCTAAATTTTATATGATAATCCTATAACAGAATGTACTTTGTGGTTCCACGTGAGTCAGTTAAGCAAATCGACTTCGTTATACACAACCTGTCACAACCTATCACAGGTAAGTTTAGCATGTCTTTTTTTCTTCGATGATCTTGGTATATCCTCTGAAGATTCTCATATATATTGGATATTGAGAGACTCCAAGAGTAGTTTTGATGATGATTAAATAAATGAAGTGTGCTAATCAAGTTTGTGAGTGTGTATGTAATAAAAGTTATATCAAAATATTGAGTCCAAAGCAAAATATGGATGATTCACATCAAGACTAATGGGGCTCAACCAAAGCCATGAAGAGACTCAAATTAAAGAGCACAGAGTCAAGATGATGTGGATGAAGCTCAATCAAGGAAATCAAAAATCCAAGAATCAAAGACATGAAGATGGAGATTCAAGACTTGGGTAATTTTGATGTATTTTTATTCGTGTCTTTAGATTCAATATAAAGCAATTGAAGCTACACACACTTAGAAACACTCAAAAATATTTTACAAAATATTTCATAATGCTTTTTCCTAAGTTTTAGTGTTGTGTCAGAATATCTGAGAAGCAATCGACCAGTAGGAGTCGACCGTTGCTCTCAGAACTCTGGCAGCATGTAAGGAGTCGAATATAGTAGTCCCACGGGTCGACCAGTTTGCCTTAAGTCGACCAATGAGTATACTAAGGTCGACACTCGGCCCCAAAGGTAAAATTTGACTTTCTCCTGAACTATCCATTGAAGAGGTATTGGAGGACATTTTGGGAAATCTGTCTTGAGCAGATTTTCATCCTTTAAGTATAGGGTTGTTATGAGAGTTAAATATGAATTTATTGATCAATTTCTAAGCTTTTTAAAGTGATATTCAAGCTCTCTCAAGCCCTCAAAAGATTTTTCTCTTGGCCAAAATTCTTTAGTGTTTCAAAAGCTTTTTAAGCAATCAATATTTGATCTCCTCAAGCTTAATCTTGATTCTCTTGTGACAATAGTTGGTGTTTTTCCTTAGCCATAATTCATATACAAGCTGCAATCTATTAGCTATATGAATTTGTTTTACACCAAAGCAAATGTATTGTAAAATCCTCTAAGTGAAAGAAGTGATGAGTTTTTATTGTTGCTTGTTGATTTGGTTACGTGGTTGTAATTGAAGAAAAGCTTCAAGTGTAGAGGTCCTCTTGTGAATAGGTTATTGTTGTTGAAAGTTCTCTAAATAGAGAAGAAGCAATGGTGTAGAAGTCCTCATTGGTATTGAGGCAAGGTTACTCTTAAGTTGAGAGTTTGTTAGTGAATGCTGGAGTAGGTCATGGATTGACCAAAGCGGGGTAAAATCTCTTATGTTTACGTTTGATCACTTGTCTCTTATCATATCTCTCTTGCACTGTGTGTTTAAATCCTGAAGTGTCCATATTCTATCTTGCAAGTTTTAGAGATTTGTTGATTAAGTCCCAAGAGAGTTAACATGCATTGGAGACCTAGGTAAACTTTTTAATTTGTGATTATTTTTGATAACACGATTACCCGTCCTTTAGTATTTATTTGCCATCTCAAAATCCTCAACACATGATATCAGAGTTCACGGTTGCTTAGATTGCATCAACAAGAAGAGAACCAATGTTTAGACATGGACAAAGCTTGAACACTCGTCCCGCATTTGATGGTGCAAACTTTTGACTTTGGAAAAGAAGGATGGAGATATTTCTTAGAGCCGAGAATCTTGAGCGTGAAATGGTCCTACAAGAGCCTTGTGAAGTACTAACTATTCCTAGAGTGACTTGGACATTTTGATCAAAAGGAGGCATACTCAATAAACCTAAAGGTAATACATATTCTTTATGTTAGTCTATCCGACAATGTCTTTAGTGATACTGAAGAAGCCACCACCTCCCACCAAATCTTGAGAATATTGAAAGAAAGGTACAGAGAATGTACAATGGGAACTCAAACAACCACGACAATCAAACAAAAAGACAACAATGAAGTGTGTATGATGGCACATGAGGTAACAGACTCTGACTCTTCTGATAGAGATAATGACAATAGTGAATTAGAAAAGCCTTTTGAGATGTTATATAGAGAACATGTAAAGCAAAAGAAAAATAAAAAAGAAGAAGAAGATAATCATAGTACTTTGATTGTTAATCATGACAAGCTTAAAATTGAATATGATGCTTTATCACATGATGAACGTGTTATTTCTATTTCAAAATTGAATGATAGAATAGATATGCTTGCCCATGATATTTGCACGAGTAAGCTTAAGCATAAAATATTGATTCTTGGCTTGATATATTTAAGAAAAATCCTAGTGTTAGAGCTACTCCCACCTAATCCTAGAAATATTACTAGACTGAATCATATGCATGCTAATATTTTAAAGAAGAATTATGCTTTTATGTATGGTAGATATACTTGTTATGGTATATCCAATGCTTAGAATAATTATCTTAAGCATATGGAGAAACATACACCATGCTAAAAATCATATTAGATTTAAATTTAACGATGATAAGATTTCTAGGAATTTGAGCTTATATGATAGAAATGCATATATAGATAATGTTGTAAAAGATATGCATATGTTTTATGATCATTCTTATATGCATGACAGGAAATCAAATCCAAATCGGATTTGGGTTCCTAACGGTTGATCTTACTTGAACCCATGATTAGTAAGGTATCAATGTTTTCATGTCTTTATTGTTGATACCCTTATAATAGTAGAATGTAATTAAAATATAATTTGACCATCTTTGATAAATTAGTTTGATTAGATGTCTTTTATTGATCATATTTTACATTCTGTTATAGGTAGTCGACAGTAGTCAACTAATTTTCTAAAGCTGTCATAAATTTTCGATTTCTGCAAAAGTAGTCGACCAATGTACTTATACAAGTCGAACAGTTTAGGATTTTTCAGACAGTAACTTTGTTTTTATTCGGTTTTGCATATATGAGAATTCTATGATTATAGTGGGTTTCTTCTCGAGTGAAGAACACGTTGGGGTAATATTTTGGACCCAACTTTTGTGGTAGTAAAGTTCTTAAAAATCTTATTTAAGGTGTCCTTAAAGGAGATTAGAATTCCGGATAGCAGATGCTCCAAACATATGACTGGCAACCACAAGCTCTTGAGTTCAATTCAGATGAAGAAGTGTGGAACCGTGACCTTTAGTGATGATTAAAAAGGAAAAAATAGTTGGCATAGCTAACGTTGATGACAAATCTAAATTTTTTATTGAGAATGTTAGTTTAGTTTATGACTTAAATCATAACTTAATTAGCATTAGCCAACTATGTGATAGAGGTCACAAAGTTGTTTTTACTAATGATGAATGCCTAGTTTATGATGGTTATAAGCAAAATGTTTTGGTTAGAAGAAAACGTAGAGATGATATTTATACGGTGTCATTGCATGATTTAAAAGTATGCTTGGTAGCCTCATCTTGTGATCCTTATTTATGTCATATAAGATTTGGTCATGTTAACATTAACAACATAAATAAGATATCTAGAAAGGATTTGATAAATAGTTATCCAAAATAAATTTTAAGCTTTAAAAGATATGTGAATATTATCAACTTGGTAAATTGCATTAAAGTACTTTAAAAGTATTGGTACTCTTAATTCTAGAAGGCCACTAGAACTCCTTCACATGGATCCAGTTGGACCTTCAAGAATATCATCTCTTAATGGTAGTAAATATGGCGTTGTCACTGTTGAGAATTATTCACGTTACACTTGTCTATTATTTGTAGTCAATAAGAATGATGCTCTAAGTGAATTTGAAATATTTTTCAAACGTATTCAAAAATCACTTTATTTAGAAATTATTTCTAGTCGTACTGATCATGATGGTGATTTTCAACATGAATCTTTTCAAAAGTTTTGAGGAAATCATGGTCTCACACATAACTTTGTTTTTCCTAGAACTACTCCACAAAATGAGATAGTTAAGAGAGAAAACAAAATACTCTAAGAGTGCACGCACAATATTGTATGAAAGCAACCTTCAAAAATATCTTTGGACGAAAGCAATTTCCACGGCATGTTATGTTCAAAATATGGCATTTATTAGAACACCTTTTAACAAAACTCCCTATGAACTAGTTTACCAAACAGTTCTTGTAATATCTTATTTTCGTATCTTTGGTTGTAAATGTTATATACTTAACACCAAGGATAACTTGGATAAATTTGATCCCAAATCTAATGAGGTAATATTTATTGGTTGCTCCTCGCGTAATAAAGCATATATAATTTTCAACATGAGAACACTTAGTGTTGAAAGCGTGCATGTTTCTTTTGACGAATCTTTTAATAATGCTATCATATTGATATTACTGTTCATGAACATGCTACTACTTCATTACCTAAAGCTTTCACTGAGGCTACACTTCATCCACAAGTACAAGTTATTGGTAAAATAGATAGAGGTTGTAGTAGTCCCCCAGAATCCATCACCATATACTTGTGACGTTGGCAAACATCACAAGTAGCCACCATCTTCTCTACATCCGTCTTCATCCCGCCCCAAATAGCTCCTGAGCCCAGCGCCAATAAGTCTTGAGGACCTCAGAATGTTACCCAATAACACTACCGTGGAACTCTTGTAAGATACGTGGGATATTAATAGAAGTCCTCGGCAAAACCATCCGCCCCTATTACAATAACGGATGCCCTTCAAGGAATAACACAGGTACTCTGTTAACCCATGCAATAATGCAGCCCGAATCTTCGTCAACTTCCCATTCGCCTCAATCTCTTGCAACAATGGCTCTCAATCGAGTATCATGGAAACTGACAAGGCTGCCAAATAAGAATCCTCTACACGTATGGACAACACATCCCTTGCCTTATTCTTCAGCCTGGGTCTGTACTGAATCTCAAAGTCATACCCTTACAGCTTATTGAGCCTACGTTAATGCTCCTCAGTCACCATCTGCTGCTTCAAAAGATATTTTAAAACTCATCTAATTTGTCCGCATTATGAAGCATAGGTCCAGTAAGGCCTCCAATCCTGCACCACCAGAATAATAGCCATTAAATCACGCTCATAAACAGACTTAAACCATGCTCTTGCCGTCAACGCCTGGCTAAAGCATGCCACCGATCGATGGCCCTGCATCAGTACTACACCTAACACATAGCCAGAAGCATGTCTCTGCATCATTACTACACGTAACACATACCCAGAAGCATATGTCTCTACAATGAACGGTCAGCCAAAATCTGGTAGTGATAGCACATGAATGCTCATCATAGCCCGCTTCAATGCCTCAAACCCACGAATCGTCTCCTCATCCCAATGGAAACTATACTTCTTTAGCTGTTACGTCAGTAGCTAGGTGATGATGCTATATCTCTCGACAAACTTCATGTAGTAATCCGTCGGCCCCAGAAATCCTTGTAACTTCAGCAAAGTGGTCGTGCCATCGGTAATCAATCATTGCCGCAATCTTAGACTTATTTACAGCCATCTCATCTGCTAAAAACACGCGCGCAAGATACTCCACTTTTCTCAGCACAAACAAACACTTCTTATTGGCGTACAACTGGTGGTTCTGCAACTCTTATAACATTACTGTCAAATGCTCCACATGCGCCCCAACAGATATACTGTACACATGATGTCATCGAAAAACACTAGCACAAACATTCGCAAGTAAAGCCGAAACACATTATTCAAACGGGCCTAAAAAGTATCAGGTGCATTGGTCAAGCCAAAAGACATGACCAAAAACTTATAATGGCCATCATGAGTCCTGAAGGCAATCTTGGACACATCATCAGCATGCATCCTGATTTGGAGGTAAACCAAATTCAAATCAATTTTAAAAATAACAACCGCTTCATGAAGCTCATCTAATAGCTCATCGAACATATGAATAGGAAACTTGCGGTCTCCTTATTTAATGCATAGTCGATGCAGAACCTCTAACTATCGTCCTTCACTGGCAGGATCATACTCGAAAAAGAGACACACTTGACTGAATAGATCATGCCTGAAGCATCTCTCTAACCATCTGCTCGATCTTATCCTTTTGCACCATGTGTATCAATAGGGCCTCACACTGATGGGTGAGACTCACTCTCTTAGGACTAGGCATGCTCGTGGTCCCGTGGTGGAGACCACGAGGTGTCTGGAACACTTCTTCAAACCGAACCAGAAGCAGTTGTACTCCTACGTGAATGTCATGATGCTCTTCAACGTCGTCTCTTGTCAAACCTTATTGCTCCACCAAAAATCCACCCTCCTCTGTCTGTATTGCTTGGTTTTCAAAGAAACCAATGTTTGGCGTAAGGTGGGATCGCACTAAAGTGACTACTCTTTCCCTTTCTTAGAACTCCATCTACAACAGCTTCCAATTGATCTTCATCTTGTCCAAGGACTACAGCCATCTTATCCTCAAGATCACATCTGTACTGCCCAGTTCAAGTGGTAAGAAATCACCCACGATTTTAATACCATGGAGTGTCAAAACAAGCCCGCAGAATATTCTTCGACCGCGCTCCACCTTCCCAGTCCCCATCATCACACCACAGCTCCATGTGTTCTCCAGCTACAGCCTCTGCTGATGCAACACCCTATTGTAAATGAAGTTATGGGTGGCCCCATTGTCTATAAATACTAACATCTAGCTCTGTTGATAAAAACCATTCGTTAAGGGTTTGGGGATAAAATATGATTTTTAGCGATGAAAGTGTGGATACAATATAGTTGTCCTCTATTCGAGAGGAGGACTGCTCTCCCAATGACCTCTACTCGGGAGGAAGGCCGCTCTCCAACTCATCTAGGGTTTCTAATCTATTATCTACTAATTCTCTCTCAAATTCAGCATAACCTCCAATTACCCAAGCCCCAAATATATATAATAGCCCCCATATATATAGTAGACTTATTTGTCCAGAATTAGAGAATTGCCCCCCCCCCCCCCCCCCCCCCCCCAATGCTCAAAATTATAGTTTTGCCACTAATCAGATCATTATGTGTCTTGCCCTCGCTTCGACCGATGCCTCTGGTAAGTTATGATCTCATCAATTTATTCCTAGTCCCGGTAGCTCACTAAAATATGAGAGTCATTCTCTTTTTCTTTTTTCCTTTTATCGTTAACTATTTTTGGGGGGTAAAGACTTGTGTCTCAGCATTCAAAAGGCCATTTAATAGCCAATTCTGAACTCTTAATTGTACACCGTGCAGTTTATCCTACATGTTTAGTATATTGTTGATTGTTCCCTGATTTGAAATTTGGTCTTTCTCCATATGTTTCAACGTGTCTGAGGAGCAGATCATTATGGTAGACAAACTAGTTCCTTGCTTTAAACCATGCCAGCAGAATGTATGCTACAACCATCTATTAGATAGCTTCCACATGTTTTCTACCATATTATCCCGTTCTTGAAGCATATATGTAAAAATTTTACCCCGTAATAAGTCTAATAGCCAAATTCCCTTCAGATGGAGATCTCCATTTGACTTGTTGAACTATTACAAATGTTTCTCCATTATCTTTTTTCCTCAAAAAGATGCTAGCTTCTTTACAGATGCACTCATTTATTATCCTTTTCTTTATAGGATTATCACTCATTCATTTACATATATTTTCATTTCATTACACTTTGTGTGTGTGTTTTTTCCTTTTGGATGCTTTTCTTTCTTTTCTTTATTGCCTGGCATTCTAACCTTAAAAAGCAAGGGTGTTCTGTTTATGGCAACCTATAAGATTTCATCCCTCATCCCCCCCCCCCCCCCCCCCCCCCCCCCCCGCGAAAAAAAAAAGTGTGCTGGCATGCTCAATATGCCCCCCCCCCCCCCCCCCCCCCCCTCCCCCCCCCCCCCCCCCCAAAAAAAAAAAAAAAAAAAAAAAAAAAAAATTTACCACAAAGTTCTGGTAAACCATTCTTACGTAAGTAACACACGCAGCATGTAACCGCTTGTTAAATATGCAATGAAAGAAGATATATGGTATGTTTGGAGCTATGACAAAACCAGTCACGCCCATTAAAGCTTCATGAATGGATCAGCAACTTACCATCGAAGCATTGCAGCATTGGTGTCCTTGGAATTTTTTGCATCAAGACATAATCCAGGACCAAGTAGTTTGTTCATTCGTCTCACAAGGCGATAATAATAGTGCCTGACCTGCAAAATGGATATTCGGATGTCAATTACAGGGATAAAAGAAATGGCAGCCTTCTTATCTAGCTGGCATCTCCATCCACAGGGGGCATCAAGGGCTGGGAGAATTAAAGCTTAAAACTTTGTTACATAAGAGTGTATGCTTCAGATTAAGTTTGACCATGTGTGTTAATTATCTATATTGTGAAGAGAATGAGAAAACAAACTAGATGAAACTATAGACAGCAGTATGTTTGATCTGATAAGTGTGAAATAAATGATGGACAACCAATCAGATGAGACTCCAATGTAGGATGTTTGTTCCCCACCCTACATATACTACATCCACTATAGAATTTAGATATAAACTACTGGCAACCAAAGGAATCAGGTGAGATTCCAAGCGATGTACTATAAATGCAGACACAGCATATGTCTGACTCAGGAACTTCTGAACAACAAACACATGTCATGCCTATAATTGATAGATATGGATGTCTATATGTAAGCACATATCCATGTTTTGAGTACTAGATGTAAACACATAGTTCGGTTAATTAGAATTTTTATACAATACAACTAGCATTGGCATCAAATGTACAATGTCCTGCTATGCTATTGAATGGTTATATACTTATATTGGAATCTTTTTTACTTAAAATCACAACTCCCCTAACCCTCAACTAGAAATGGGAGTAATTGGGATAACATGGGCTTACATAAACACTTTTATTAGTATGATTTTGATTAAAATGATTTTAAAAGACAATTCGATTTAATCAATGACATTGCCATCATTAAATAACAGTTTGACAACCTCGATTACTAATAGCATATCTTTATTAAATCATATTAAATAATGAATCTTATATTTTCTATTGTAACTATTTCACTATAATAACTTCAAATCCCCACCCCACCCCCCAAAAAAAAGAAGAAAGAAAATACTAGAAATGAGATTTGATTGGGATTTCATGGACTTACGTAACACTTATTATTATTATTATTTAAAATTATTTTAACTTATATTCAGTTTAATTAATGACATTTTCATCCTTTTATACACAATTCGATGACCCAAATTCCCAATACCATGTATTTGTTAAATGATAATGAATAATGAATGTCATTTTTCGATTGTAAATTCATTAATAAATCAAACTACTCAGCGGCAATGGTGTGTAAATATTAATTTCTTTAGCATGTGCATTTGCACGTGCCCAAAAAACTCTAGTATTTTACCGACCAAAAGTGTCAGTGAATTTCCAGGAACTGTCCTCCGGTGGTGGATGCCTGAATCATGGACATGCAAAATAAACAGTATTCATGGAGCTCGTCAATAGCATGTCAATTTTACTAAATATGTATTGATTTTCATATTGCAACTGGCTCCCTGGATTTCAGACATCAGTTTTGGTGCAAATGTTTTAGTAGTAATGGCTATGTAATCAAATATATTTATTAGGCTTATCAACAATTCATCTGATAGCGGTTCCATGGACTCAAAATATCAGTTTCAGAAAGATTCCTACATATGGTTCTGAATTCTGGACATAGATCTAGAGATATCACCTACGGAATAAGAGTTCCCTGGCCTAATTGGATGCCCAAAGAGTAAAATGAAGGGAGGAGAAACAATTTATGGGCTTAAACTTTAAAGGGTGCTAGGTTAATTGCTTGGGACCTAACAAGGGAAGTTATGAAGAGTTGTTCCAATTTAGAAATGAAGATCAACTCAATGTTTGTCATTGAAATAATTTGCTAAGGAATACATAGGTTTCAATAAATAGCCCTCCCATTAATTGAGCCATTGAAATTTGATGGCAGAAGAATATACCTCAAAGCTGAGGATCTCATGTTTTCACATAGCATATTGTCTATTTAGTACCAAAGTCTAATTGGCCTTCGTATAAGTAAACTTTCACCAGTGCCCCATAAATACCCACTCAATGAGCAAACATGACAAATAAAATGGGAAAACAGTGTACGTATCATTAAAGGTACAAATCATATAATTCATGACAATAAACATAGTAAGCCTTGATAGCATGACATATAAACTCAGGAAAAGTTGTGGGATTGCAAGCACATGCACCCATGCAAACATTTACATGTATTAGGTTGAGAAGTTCATAATTCAGATAAAGAACATGTTGGGCATTCATATCTTAGCGTAGACATAATTATAATTGCTTCAAAAACAAGCACCTGTGAACATAAAGAATCTTGATATCTTTATAAAGTTATTACAGCCGAAAAATCCAAAAGTGATCCTAGGCACCATTTAAAAAAAGGATTACATGACAGTCCAACATTTCAACCCCTTACTCATAAGTAATTACTCTATTACAACTCTGAGATTTGGAAAAAAAATATGCATGCATCATTTAATATGATCACATAGCCTAAGCTTGTGAATTTTCCCTTAATTTAGCCAGTCCAAAATACTTAAATATGCACACATGCACAGTCGATTACATAGTAAGCTTTAATATATTATCAATAATAAAATACTTATTTTGGTCAAATTAAC
Organism: Scilla litardierei; assembly: GCA_030789695.1. NCBI lineage: Eukaryota > Viridiplantae > Streptophyta > Magnoliopsida > Asparagales > Asparagaceae > Scilla > Scilla litardierei. The sequence continues at coordinate 298,017,979 of CM061142.1, read as the reverse complement.
TGCATATCAGATGCTATTCTTCTATTAACATAAAAATTATTCCAGTTTTTCTCCAAGGGGCTTGTACCTGATTTTTATTTTTGCTCTGGACACGGCAAGTGATCTTCTCAAAATTCTGTCATATAATTGGCATGTCAATGTCAGCATGTGTTAAAAAAACTTGCAACAAGATTTCACTAGCTTAAATAATTTAGTGCATAACCTTGCCAACTTGCCGCAATGCATTAAAAAAGTTCTCTTCTTCTTGACGTGTCCAAGCTGCCCATTGCCGTGTTGGCTTTTTGGCTATGTGAAAATAACACACATAAGATGAGTGCATTAGTATAACGGAAATGAACAAACAAATAAACCATTGAGAATTTCACAGAGATCAGAAAATTAGAAGTTATAACTAACAAGTCGAAAAGGATCGGTCATACCCGGCTGCTGATTATTTACTGCCATCAAAGAAGGTGAAGGAACACCACCATCTCCATCATTCACCAGCAAGCCCTCCATTTGAGGATCTTGAATTCCCAGAGCCACATGAGTTTGAGTGTGCATATTGAATGCATCCGGGAAACACTCTGATATTTTTAAGTATTATGCTCCAAATATCATATGGCGGTCTCTGTGAACTGAAAACTGAACAATTTCCATTGCTAGTTATCCAATTCTGGCAATGGAAATAAATGCAATTATTTGTCTGAAGCAACCATGGAGACAAAGACAACAACCAAGAGACAAGTTATTCTACTAAACAGTCACAAAGGCTTAGCAGCAAGAGTGCATGCTTTACTTTGTACTGCAAATCTTAAATGAAAGAGGAGGCAGATATTGACTACGTTAAAGAGTAAAACATATATAAGACTGAAGACGGGAGTGGCGTTCCATTCTCAGTAAGTTCAAAAAGAAAATGAGCAGGACAGACTGCCTAATATGGCATAGAAGACTTCATGTGCCCAACAACCATCCCAAGGAAAAACGATGGTGGGAACTACTGTTTCCGCCATCATCAAATCGTAGATACTTGATGGGTCAACTTAGTTGAGTCTGCTAGGAAAACCAAATAGGAAATGTGTGTGGTTTCTCAATTTGGTTCAGTAAAAGACTACCATCAAACACCTACTTCACAATAGCCACATGCACAATTGAGTCCATTGATCCAATGCTGCATTTCAATGCGATAGGTAAATCACAAAATTTCCTAATATGGAATTGTTTTTTGGAATAATATCTGTGGAATATTTAGAATATAATGGATTTCATCAGTCCTTAAAAGACAAGAAATCATGATATCGGACATTTCTATGTCAGCCTAAATAATCTGTTTAAAGCTACTGCATGTCCTTAAGTTTGCAAATGCTATAACTTTTAAAGCAGGGAAGGGTCATAAACTTAAATTTTTGGGGTTTTAGCATATCTGCCCCTTAAATCTTGCGTATTTTGATATCTGTCCCTCAAATGTTCGTATTTGCTCTCAACTCCCTCAAAAGCTCGTATTTAACCTTAATAGTCCCGCTCACTAATTTTTCGTTAAAATCTTAACGGAAATGGGAATATTCCGTAAGGTTTGGGTTTAACGACGTAGGGGGATTCGGGGGTTTTAGGGTGGAGGCGGCGGCGGCGCCGCCTCGTCTGAGGGGGAGGGGGAGGGGGCCCCGAGTAAGCAGGGGAGGGGCCCTCCCCTGCTTTACTGGGTGGGAGGGGGTGGCGCCCCTTCCCCGGAGGGGGAGGGCCACCCCCTCCCCGGAGGGGGAGGCGCCGCCCCCTCCCCTCCCCTGCTTCAGGGGGCGACGCCTCCTCCCTCTCCTCCTCGTCTGAGGAGGAGGCGCCTCCTCCTCCCGGCGTTTTCGGGATGGGGGTGGAGGGTGGGGGTTGATGGTTAATTATGGGGTTAATTAATGTAATTTGTTAATTGCTTAACTGTAAGCGGTGATTAGTCGTTAATTACTGTAATTAAAGTTAACTTTTTAACACAATACTAGATAGAGGGACTATTAAGGTTAACGTTTAAAATTTAAGGGACTTGAGAGAAAATATGAACTTTTGAAGGACAAATATCAAAATACGCAAGATTTAAGGGACAGATATACTAAAAACCCTAAATTTTAATAAAGAAATATCAACATGAAACCTAAGAGAATTTAAAACGTTGCAACTATTTAGAGGGACGATGCAACTAAACATATGAATATCATTAGTTCAATAAAGCAAATGATTTAGGCTCACTACAAGGCCTGGAAATGATGTTTCAAGATGTGACTATTGCTATACATGACTCATGCAAACTTAGAATAAAACATTTAAATTCATAGAAGAGTTTCTATATTGAAATAAAGAGTTGGGTCATGATGTAAATAATAAAAATAGAACTTTAGAATGCTATAACAAGCACTTGTAAAAATAAGTGGTTATACCATTTAAACCCATTTTCATTCCTCAAAACCAAGGTTATAGATAATGGTTTCGGTTTGTCTTTAAAAATTTTGGTTTCGATAAGTTCCGTTCGTTTCATTGGTTTCGTTTTAAGTTTCAGTTTCAAATTTATCTATATTTTTAGTATATATTTGTATGAATATGCATTTGTAGTAATTTATTAAACCCAAACCCACAACTAATTTTAACCTAAACATAAATCCAAACCCATAACCGAACACCAAACCAACTTCTAAGTACTAACATGCAACCCAAACCCAACTAATAAACCAAAGTTTACTCTGGCTACCCCCCAAGTGCTCATATGTGCCCCCACATGGGAACATGTGCATGCTTGCATGTAAAACCCCATCTCCCTAGAAGTTAACGACCAAATTTAAAAGTAACATGTCGACATGGGTGTCAGCATTGCCTCCTCTCGTCGTCATCGTCTCCTCTTTCTCTTCCTTAGCCTCTCATCAACGACTCGATGATGGATCCGGGTCTTGCACTCGATGCTAGATCTGAGAAGAGCGGTGGCACCACGAGATGATGCTGAATGTAGAGCTCGGACAGGTAAGTTGCGTCTCTTTTATCTCCTCCTCCTGTTCTAATTCTTCTTTTTTTCGTTTTAACTTTCATGTTCCCAAAAGATAGCCTTTTGCTTTATAGTTAAATCAAAGTCATTGCTTTATAGTTAGATCAAAGTCATCAGACTTTGATAGGGACTCAAGAACGAAATGTAGGATCGAGGCAATATCGAATTTGAATAGGTGAGTTTGAGACCAGATAAGTGCTTTTTCCATTGCTTCTTCTTACTTTTTTCTGTTAGGATGCTATTTCTTTTTTCTATTGATGCTTCTGTGTTTTCTAATTGTTGCTTTTTTTCCTTCTATTTCGGGGTTTTTTCTGTAGATTTTTAAAGGTTCGATCTCAAACAAAGTTTTTGGTCATGTTTCATTCTGGACCCTTTCAAACCGATGCGAAACGATCAAAACTCGACAATTTTCACCGAAACCTTGAATCTTGCTCAAAACTTATGCAATTGGGGATGAAATTGCACCGATAGTTGTCGATCATGGTTAAGAAACTTGCGATTAGAAAAACTACACGCTATGCCAACATATGACCATATTAATTCAAACCATTAAACTAACGATATAAATAAAGTATTGTAAATATCTCCAACCCCAACCATAGCATGATAGTTCTAGCCCGTGACTATTTGGCCAACAACCACTTCGATTTAACTAATATATTTAGAATAGGGTAAATTGCTCTCAAAGACCATGTTTCACGGAGGGTACGTGACTATTAGCCACAATGAATCTGAATAATAATACTGAAACTAACGTCTGACACCATCGGTCCTCCATTCGACAACATTGTGATGTATCCGAGAGCAACCATCTAGTGCATGATTGCCGTCAATGATCTAACTGTCATAATAGTTGATGAAGATGATGAGCCGATGGTGAAAGGTGGTCTGTTTGGATATTCAAAGGAAAATGTCAAAGCTGAAACTTTTAATACGATAAAGCTCCCCTGTAGCTTGGTTTTAAAATCAAGTGCCAACTACGTTAATATGATTTTCATAGTCGCTTCCAAAAGGAAAGGCATGTTTGTAAGTCATTGCAGTATACTCTTGCTTTCACAAATAAGCATGGAAACGAACATGATGATCTCCTTTTTTACCTTTCCCCCCTTTTGAGCACCCAATTGTAAACTGAAAAAAGTTCAACCTACCAATAAAATTAATGAATAAACTATAGCTAGATCTAAATGTGATCTTGATCCATTTGAGGAAGCCTTTGCATATGGATAAGCTTTGGATGGTTGAAGGCAATTTTCCACCATTATACATTTCTCCGCCAGCCAATCAAGCCTTTAACTATGCACTATTTACATCATTATGAAGTTAATCACAATGAAATAGGAATGCGCTCTAAGGGAAAAATAGATTAAGATAGGGTGGCTACATTAAACAGAGGGATATATCCAATCCATTTTAGGAGGCCAGGAATAGGAATTTACATCTACTTTTGACTCGCTATGAATTTTAAAAAAAGCCATGTATCCACATACCCATATCATGTCATGTTTCTATTATCGGTAGTTGTGTTGCATTGCATTTATAAAATTTGTCAAGTTTCTTAATATGGGCTTCTGAATTAGGAATATGATTGTCGATGTATTTATTGCTTTATTGACTCAAAAAAGTTTCAAATTTGTTGATGGTATTTTCCTCCTTTACCCGTTGTAGACTTACAAATTAATGCTTCATATATTGAACATTGAGTCATACATGCAAATATAACAGCATCATTACCGCACACATGATTCACACATAAAACCCACGTCATGAAGTATTTGTGTCCAATTTGAGCATCGTATGGTTTAAATACAGCACGTGTGTGCATGCATGTACATACAAATTCTTGTCAAATCCATGCCATACTTGTGTACTGATTTTTGAAAACTAGTTTTATGCCCATATCTTATTGTTCATGCATGCCTTTGATCTTCCTTTCCGGGCTTCATCGGTCTTCATGATATATGTATTTGTGAAAGATGGTTAAATATGCAGTTGAGGGAATAGCTGGGTTAAAAAGGATTTTAATCTACGAGGCACGGACACGCAAACACGGTAAATTCTTAAAAATTATGGTACATGGACAAGACAATATAACTGTGCCTTTGCGTGCATGGCATCTAGATATAATACAGATCACAACATGTAGTGGTTATGGTGTTATATTAAACATAAAAAATTAAAGAATATAAGATTTCATAGAAAAATCAATAGCTTCTAATCAAGTAAGAAAATCAAACAAAAAAGATTGGAAAAAATTTAAGTGATGCTTCATCTAGTCCAAGTGATGTGTAAGCTTTGTTGGCATAATACCCGCTTGGTTAAGATCGATTTTATATACCTTTAAGATGTGGCTCTAGTATCCGACACAACTTTTAGGTTGTATTTAAAAGATGGCACGGCATGAACATGCAACTTTTTGGCTGCATATGATTGGACCTGGCTTCGAAGGGTTTCATACCAACCAGACGTGTCATGCAAGTGTTGCTGTCCAACGCGTATCCACCGACATAACACTGATTTTGAAGTGCTTATGCTTCATAGATTTTGACTAAACCTAATGGGGGAATAAAAAAACTTGTTGGATTAATGGATAATACTTAATGGATAATACTTCATAAAGAAATTTGCTTTTAAAATGCATGAAATGAGAAAAAGTATTGATATTGGAGAAAAATAATTATAATTATAAGAGAGAAAACTATAATACAAAAGGGAGGATATTAATTGTCTTTAAACTTATTGCCAAAGAAGTTTCACTGAACATGCTGGCCATACCTTGGTATATAAGCCATATCATACCTTAAAAGAATTGGTGATTCAGTGATCGTAGAGACAAAGTCAAACGGTTGCAATGGCTAGTTTTGCAACAACCAGTTTTTAAAAGAAAAAAGACAATTATCATATGCCAAAATAAATTGTAATGGCTCGTTGAAAGGATGGAACAATTACTTGAAGGACCATTGTAATATCGTAGAGGACATATTTGAGGATTCATCGTCATCGTCTTAGCCTTCATCCCAAAAATCAGGGTCGACTTTTGTGACGACCCGTTTCTAAGGGCCATCACAATTACAATAATATGCCGATCCTGCTAGTACCAGTGAAAATAGAATAGGACAAAGTAGAAAATATTACCGAATTAGAATCATACAAGTACAATCAACCTTAGGAGCTTTGTACACCTTCCAAAGAGACGAAAGCTAATTTTAGGTGATGAAAGATCTCCGACTAAACTTGAGAAGAAAATATACAACAGAATTAAAAAAGTATATTATATCTAAACCAAGCTAACGGTTTATATACAAACAAAAACAGTTTCAATATCACTAAGCAAGAGAAATGTTCTTCTGAACTTGAAATGTAAATGTTCTAGTTGTTGATTAAAATTTAACTAATCATCCTAGTTCTTGACTCATGTCACAGGGAGTGATGCACATTAATAGATTCTGTAACCCAACTATTAGTGTGAAATGTGAATAACAGAAACTTGAATATAGTAACCCATCATTTCATAAGAAAGAGGAAAATTGCATATGACCCCTTGTTTCATAAAAGGACAAGGAAAAAATGGATCCGTGTTGTATATCACACTTCCATAAAAAGAGTGGAAAACGAATACATTATCCATTATCGCATCCACATCCTTTGGATAGTGAGCTAATTGTATGGCATTCTAAATGTTGGTTCAATGTTGTAATCTGTCAATGTCAAATGACCAATCAACCGATTCCAGTACGAATGTGCAACAGGGTATAACAATGGATTTAAGTGATACATTTAGATGGTTCTAGCTCATGCATGCGTGATAAGTAATTCTTCAGTTATTTCAAGTATAGGTGCTAAGACATCCAAAAGCAATTTACTTTATTAAATCTGCTGCTTTCAATTAAAGAAATTTATCTAAAACAGTTAAATTTGTCAACACAAATAAATCTGAAAATTACTAAAAACAATAAAAAGAACAAATATACTTTAGATCAGATTCACATTACTCAGTATCCCAGCAATTGATAGTTTACCAACCTAGGGGTAGTTTTGTCATTTAACAAAGGAACAATCAACATGTGCATACTTAACAGGTCAACCCAAACATCATTGAAAAGGAAAAGAGCAAGACTAAAGTCGTGACACAAAATAATAGGATAGGGCCTAGCCAATCGGCCCAAGCAACGGCCCACCAAAACCAAAACAGCAACAGTCAATCGACCCCAAAGGAAGTCTCGAAGAGCGACGAAACCCACGAAAAGAAACGACGGCAGCCCCCAGCCAATCTACATCCAGAACAATAGAGAAAAGAAACCAACCGAGACTCAATAGTCGAAGTGACGGCTGCGCCGTGAACCTTAGGGATGCCGAGGAATTCATCGGGGAAATCCCCTAAAACCAATTGAATCATCATCTCCAAGCAAATCAAAACCAACATCCAACAATTAAGCTCATCCGAAATTAAGTGAAAACCCAAAAAGCTTTGAGTTCAGAAAATAATCAACCTCAACCGCAAAAGCCAAGAAAACCCAAGGATAGGAAAATCCCACACTCGAAATCAAAAGAAATTTGAAGAAGAGGAGAAATAATTTCGAGTAATGAAAACCCTAGAAAATAGTTACACTTATACAGAAGAGAGAAGAGGGTAAAACGAGTGCAAAGATCGTAGGGCAAGTTCGTATCGAATAGAAATTCTTGTTGATTTGATCGGCTAGGGTTTTCAAATTGAGGAGAGGCGGCGGCTTGCGGTTAGGGTTCGGTTGCGTCATTCCCTCGAAAGAGATGGGTTCGTTGTTGCGTCGAAGGGAATAGACCGATCGAGGGAGATGGCTTCGAGTTCTTTTGTTTTGAGCAGCAAGGGATCGGGCCTCCTTTGGTTTTGGTTTAGGGTATGGCCTTGGTCAAAATAAAATAAAATGGTGGGCCGTGGGCCAGGCTTTTGGCTTCTTTGAGCGTGCAGTTTGTTTGGGTTTTATTTAAAGAGTTTCGGCTGAATGATGGGGAGGCAATGTGGGCTTGCAGCTGGGCTTTCTAAATGAAAGATTTTAAGGGGGAAAGAAAAATAAAGAGAAAGGAAAATGAAAATGAAAAGAAAATGTGAGAAAACCAAAATAAATAATATATAATAATATTGGAAAAATATGGGTCATTACATCCTACCCCCCTTACAATAAATTCTGTCCTTGGAATTTCTAAAATGTAACGTACTGATACTAAATGCAGTAGAAAGGCATATCCTATTACAATTGATAACGTCTTCTAAGAGGAATCGGCGATTGTTTCAGTTGCAATTATGACATAAGTCTGGTGCTTCTGAAACTGGGACGGTTGACGTTGATCTTGCTGATTGACATTGATCATTGCGTTTTCAACCTTCATTAGGACAGTCTGCAATGGAGTGCTCGAACACATTGCAAATCAAGCACAGCTTGTTGAAGCAACGACTGTCCTTCACATGTCCAGGTCGTTGACAATAGTGACACACTACGGATCGTTGAGTGTTGGTTGGAGTCCTGGTCTTTGAATTGTGTGGTTTGTGATACCCATAGAGCAAGCTTCTTCTATTCACTAGGGTGAGCATTTGCTGGATGCTATTGGTTCTGCTCTCCTGCATGTGGTTGTTGTGTCAGAGGGGCAGTCATCTATCGTTCTCGCTCTCCCTTTTGTTGCACGTATTCGTAGTCTCGAGCTGCAGAGAGTACTTCTGTATGGGTCTTCAGCTTTAGTCCAACCAACCGTTCCTGAATTTTGATGTTTAAGCCTTCCTGAAAACGATGAGTTCGGTCCAATGGATTGGACACCATATTCTTTGCAAACCTACTGAGCCTAGAAAACTCGACGTTGTACTGTTCCACTGTCATGAAGCCTTACCTCAGGTTTATAAATTGGGCACGTAGCTCCCTCTTTTCCTCCAACGAGAAATATTAAGCATTGAAGTTCTCCTTGAAAGTGCTTCATGCGATCAGTTGTACAAGTCGATCTTCTTTTGAATCACACCATGCTCTGGCGTCTTGAGTCAATTGTAGCTTAGCCATATCCACCCACGAATCCGACGCAATATGTGCCGCTTGCAGCATGTCGACAGTGTAGGCAACCATTCTTCTGCCACAAGGGGATCCTCTATTCCTTTAAAGATTGTTAGGCGCAGTGATCGGAATTCCCGTACTCCTACGTCTGGGCTCCGTTTGTAATGCATGGATCATCTCTCGCGAGGTCTGGTCTGAAATCTGGATCGTCGCTACAGGCTGTTTAATGTTGTCATTGTCGTTGCTAACATTCTCGTTGTCGACGTTGTTATTAGGTTGGTCATTGACGTCATGGTTACTGTCATCGCCATTGTCGACATTCTCATGTCGGTTAATGTTGTGGTTACTACATTGCCATTGTTGACGGTATCATTAAGGTCGGGGTTGATACGTTGTTGACATTGTCGCTGACGATGTTGTTGTCGATATTGTTGTTGACGGTGCCAGATCCACTTCTGTCAACTAAATCCCTCATCATGTCCTTATTAATAACGACAGAGTTGTTTGCGGCAGGCCGTACGCGACGTTTGTATGCCTTCTATCATTCTGCTTATCAGAATATCGTGAATAAGTACAGGTATGATTTACGGTATATTCTACTCGACTTATACTGTTCACGAGGTGGTCAGCGTGGACCTACATGACCACTTGTAACGCCTCATTTCTAAGAACCATCACAATTACAATAATATGTAGATCCTGCTAGGTACCAGTGAAAACAAAATATGGCAAAGTAGAAAATAATACAGATTAGAATCATACATGTACGAACAATATTAAGAGCTTTGCAAACCGTCCAAAGAGACGAAAGCTAATCTTAGGTGCTGAAAGATCTCCTACTAAAACTGAGAACAAAATATACAACAAAATTAAAAAAGTAGATTATATCTAAACCAAGCTAATGGTCTATATACAAACAAAAACAGTTTCAATATCACTGAGCAATAGAAATGTTCTACCGAACTGAAAATGTAATAGGTTATAAATGTTCTAGCTGTTGATTAAAGTTTAACTAATCATTCTAGTTAGTGACTCATGTTCAAGGGAGTGATGCACATAACAGGTTACTATTAGTGTAAATATCGGAAAATTGAATATAGTACCCCCTCATTCCATAAGAAAGAGAAAAATTGTATATGACCCCTCGTTCCATAAAAGGACGAGGAAAAAATGGATACTTGTTGTATACCACACTTCCATAAAAAGATTGGAAAACGAATACATTAACCATTATCGCATCCGCATCCTTTGGATAGTGAGCTAATTGTATGTCATTCTAAATGTTGGTTCAATGTTGTGATCTGTCAATGTCAAATGACCAATCAACCAATTCCAGCACGAATGTGCAACAGTGAATAACAATGCAATAAAGTGATACATTTAGATGGTTTTAGCCCATGCATGCGTGATAAGTAATTCTTCAGCTGTTTCAAGTATATGTGCAAAGACATCCAAAAGCAATTTACTTTATTAAATCTGATACTTTCAATTAAAGAAATCAATCTAAAACCGTTAACACATATAAATCTGAAGTTACTTAAAACAATAAAAAGAACAAATATACTTTGGATCAGATTCACATCACTCAGCATCCCAGCAATTGATAGTTTACCAGCCTAGGGGTAGTTTTGTCATTTAGCAAAGGAATAGTCAACATGCGCATACTAAACATGCCAACACAAATGTCATTGAAAAGGAAAAGAGCAAGACTAAAGCCGTGACCCCAAATAATAAGACAGGGCCCAGCCAATCAACCCAAGCTACGACCCACCAAAACCAAAATAGCAGCAGTCAACCGGCCCAAAAGGAAGTCTCGCAGAGCGGCGAAACCCAGGAAAAGGAACAACCGCAACCAACTCCAGCGATGATAGGATCCCAAAACCCCCTAAACCGCCAATCTACATCCAGAACAATAAAGAAAAGAAACCAACCGAGACTCAATAGCAGAAGCGACGATGGAGTCGTCGTGAACCTTAGGGATGCTGAGGAATTCATCGGGGGACATCCCCAAAAAAACCAAGTGAATCATCTCCAAGCAAATCAAAACCAACATCCAACAATTAAGCGCATACCAAAATTATGTGGAAACCCGAAAAGCTCCGAGTTCAGGAAATAATCTACCTCAACTGCAAAAGCCAAGAAAACCCAAGGAAATCCGAAACCTCCAAGGAAAATCCCACTCTCGAGATCAAAAGAAATTTGGAGAAGAGGAATAATTTCGAGTAATCAAAACCCTTGAAAATAGTTACGCTTATATAGAAGAGATAATAGAATAAAACGCATGAGAAGATCGTAGGGCAAGTTCGTATCGAAAGAAATTCTTGTCGATTTGATCGGCTAGGGTTTTCGAATTGGGGAGAGGCGGCGGCTTGCAGTTAGGGTTCTGTTGCGTCATTCCCTTGAAAGAGGGGTTCTCTGTTGCGTCAAAGGGAAGAGACCGAGCGAGGGAGAGGGCTAGGGTTCTTTTGTTTTGAGCAGCAAGGGTTCAAGCCTCCTTTGGTTTTGGCTTAGGGTATGGCCTTGGTAAAAAAATGAAGTTGTGGGCTATGGGCCGAGCTTTTGGCTTCTTTGAGCTTGCGGTTTGTTTGTGATTTATTTAATAAGTTTAGGTTGAATGATGGGGAGGCAATGTGGGCTTGCAGCTGGGCTTTCTAAATCAAAGATAATAAGAGAAAAAAGAAAGAGAAAGAGAAAGGAAAATGAAAAGTAAGGAAAAGAAAATGTGTGAAAAAACAGAATAAATAATTTATAATAATATTTGGAAAATATGGGTCATTACAACTTTATGGACTTAATAAAAAAAGAGAAAATAATAATAATAATAATAATAATAGAAATAATAATAACAATAGTAGTAGTAGTAGTAATAATACAATAATAATAAATAAACACAAATAAGTTTTTTTTTAAACATATCGAATCATGGTCATGTCGGAACGTGATGTTGGATACCTATTTTTCACACATTACAATCTAAAGCTGTATCTTTCGTCAACCTAAGATTTTTCATATCCCCCTTTAATCAGGTACTTTCAGGTCTTTTTCAATCTATATCTATTTCTCTTAATCTCAACGTTCATATACTTTGTCTTTCTAGCAAGCACATCAATAGATCCTTGACGTAAATGACCAAACAATCTCAAATGATGTTCTCACATCTTATCCTTTATATGTGTTTACCTACCTTCAGTTGAATATCATCATTTCTCATCTTTTCTTTTCAAATGTTTGCATGTATCCACGGTAAGATTCACATCTCTATAACACATACTCTGTTTATACTTGTTGGTGATAACCTAACATTATGTATCATATGACAAAGCTAGTCAAATTACCGTCCTATAAAATTTAAACTTTACCCATAACGGTACACTTCGATCACATAACATTCCTGTTATGATTCTTTATTTCAACCAACCAATTTTGATTTTATAATCAACATCTTCATTAATATCTGCATCCTCCTAAACAACCGACCCGAGATAACCTAAGTACTTATCGATATACTTTTTCCATCCACCTTCACCATGATATGATCTTTAGGTCTCACTTAACTAAACTTACATTTTATATGCTCGATGTTGTTTCTGCTAAATATGACCTTTTGAGTGTTCAATGTCTGCCTCCAAAGTTCTCCAATATTTTAGAATTTTTAATAATTAGGTAGGTGGTGTCCAAGATGATAGTGGATGAATCCTCTTCCTTGTGTGTGTAAGTCCCCTTCACTTAGAAGAGTGAGTCGTGTGTCTAAGTCCCCTTCACTTAGAACAGTGAGTCTGCATTCCTGGTTAAAGTGAGCCCAAAAAATTTTATCATTTTCTCATTATCTTATTAAACCATTTTTTTTCTTTTTCTTTTTCTTTTAATTATTTCTCAATAATCCCCCCTGCATCACTTTGACACCCCTAAAAACTTTATTTAGATAACTCTCTCTTAATTTCTAACCACAATTGAATAAATCAAAAAGGAAGCTCTAGCATCAATTGATATAGGACGGGATAGAATTTAGGGATTTGGTGGAAGATTTGGGGGAAAATTGATAGATTATGGCTCTTGGCTTCTCACCAATGGATTATGAGCCTTCTCACCCAGGAAGGGAAACTTTTTCATGCTTGTGGAAAACTTTCTATTGAACTTTTTATTGATTGATTGCTTTAAAGATACAAGTCTAGAGCATTTATATAGTCTTACATCTTAACACCTCTCTTCACCCATTCGATGTTGGACTAAACTCGTCCAAAAGACTAAAACTTCTAAAGACTCAAAATTACCTAAAGACTGAAAATAAAAATAATACGAATATAGTCATAATCGTTCCCCCAAATTGATATAGGACATGATATAATTTAGGGATTTGGTTAGGAATTTGGAGAAGAAATTGATATATTAAGGTTCTTGGGTTCTCACCAAGGTTTTCTGAGGCTTCTCACCAAGAAGTAGAACCTTTCTCATGCTTATAGAAAAGTTTTCATTGAACTTTTTATTGATTGATTGATTTAAAGATATGAGTCTAGAGCCTTTATATAGGCTTACATCTAAACACCTCTCTTAACCCATCCGATGTGGGACTAAACTCATCCAAAAGACAAACTGTTATAGACTCAAAATTAACTAAAGACTAAATATAGAAATAATACAAATAAAGTCCTGATCATATTCCTATTATTCTTTCCGTCTTGAGAACTTTACCTCCTGATAAATGATGGCAATGGTAGCATAGTTGAGCAGCAATCAATCGTCCTTTGCAGTTGGAGAAGACGCGTCCACAAACTCTAAAGTGTAACAGTATGCAGATTGATAGAAGCACATCTTCTTAAAGTTCACAATTCACGAAAGACAGAAAAGCGTTCAACACATGTTTGTTGGTTAGAGGATGAGGATATAGGATAACAAACTCGATATACTCAACCAGATTTAGTAGCGCTTCTTTTGACACTTCTTACGCACGTTCAACAGATGCCTCTAGCGAAAGCTCATGCTCAAATTGCAGTAGTGGATCAAGTTCTAGCTCTGGCTCAGAATGCAGAACTGGATAAACCAGTCTTAAATTTTGGTTCTGGTTCAGGCTCAAGCTCTAGCTATTTCTCTAATTATGGCTCAGGCATCAATTTGAATTCAGGCTCAAGCTGTGTCTCTAATACTGGTTCAGGCTCTGGCTTGAGTTTACTATGTTGTGCCATCCACCATTGTTTCATCTCTTGAATGGTTCGTTTCTCTTTATCTGACCGTATCTCTACTGAAGATTACTGAGGTACCGATGGAATATACTAATGCTTGGAAGAATAGCGAGACTGAAGGTGGAGTTTGAACACCGATGATCGATGACTATGATATGGAAGGTCCATGTACCAGATCATGCTTCTCCTTTGAATGCTTAATATGAATATGTATATGTATATTCCTCTAAAATTTAAAACAGAAGAAAAAATGCTGCAAATGGGATTCGTAATCATCATATACATACATGTCTTTAAAACCACAAAAGTATGGGACCTGATTATACATTATTCGAGGATAATAGTCTTTATAGTAATTATCATCGTAGTAATCATAATTTCCCATAATTTAGAGCTAGTCTTCTAACACGGATGGTACCTATATGTACTTGGCTGAGTCAGCTATCTACTGACGTGAACGGCATTGAATTTGAATTTCCAACGGAACCAGAATCTTCAAAATAGTAAAGTTGTGCAGAAAATCCCAGAAAATTAAAACTCACTATTAAGCCGTGGACCGTGTCAACCGGCTCGACTAAGCCAGCTCGGCCGGCGACTCAGCTGAGCCGGCTCGGGCCAACGACTCGGCTCGATGCAGAGTCGGGGTCGGCTCAGTCAGTGCCAACGTGAAATTCCAACGATTTTGCCAGCGATTCCCCTCCTTCTTTGATGTAGGTTCATCGTAACTTGAGGGGCCTTTTGGTGGGGTCGGTGACCCCGACCGTCACCAAAGACGGCATTGACGAGAGTCGAAGCTTCTTGCGGTGGTGGAGCTGCGGCAGGGTTGTCGCCAAGTGTGGTTGTCAAGGCTGTTATAGGTTTTGGGGGAGGGCACGACGAGGGCCACCAGAGACTGAGGAGGCCGTGTCATGGGAAGTCGGCAACGACGTCGTCCGTTCAGCAATTTATGGTCGATGGCAGATGTGGGATTCTTCGTCGACCGCTTTGAAGGGTTCTGCCGACGAGGGCATCTTCGTCGGAGGGCATCGTGAGTGATGGCGGCATGGGTCGTTCGACAGGGACGGCGGTTAGGGTTTTGATGAAAATATTATTTGAGACTGTGATGATGGTTGGACATGGTAGGGTTTTTTAGATTTTTGATGAATTGAAATTTTTGTGGATCTAAAATTCGAAGAGCGAAGATATGATCTTCAGCTCCGATACCAAATTAATATAGTACGGTATAGAATTTAGGAATTTGATGGTAATTTGGGGAAGAAATTGATAGATTAAGGTTTTTGGCTTCTCACCGAGTGTTTCCGAGACTTCTCGCCAAGGAAGGGGACCTTTCTCGAGTTTGTGAAAAAAATTTGATTGAACTTTTCATTGATTGATTGAATTAAAGATACAAGTCTATAGCCTTTATATAGGCTTACATCTCAACAACTCTCTTCACACATAATACTCGTAGCCCTATCAATAATACTTTCACACAAGGAAAACTTCCTTGAAAAAATCATTTCGTGCATGGAACACATCCACTAGATGTGCCTTTTATCTATGCCCTCCAACTGAGATACCATACCAATTATACTCGTAATAAAATATAAAATTATATGCTCACATCATGAGTTTATTGCCACCAAATGAATCTACAAAATTCAAGGTCAAATATAAATTATCAGTTGCATACAAAAAGTAAATCAGAAAATCTAACTTCCTAACGAACTTTTCCAATGATGTTAACATGTAAAGACATACCTGAAGTCATATTCTTCTCTCAAAATAACACATTTTTGTTTGGGTATAAGCATGCTATATGTTGTGAAAGTATTGGTGTGCTTGTTGTTATCACATGTGTCTCAAAAAAGGGCGATGAAAAGAAGCACCCAAAAAACCTGGGTGTTCACCTATATACAACATCAATTGTCCAAACAACACAGCTCCAGCTAGAGGTATCAATAGGTCAACACCAACTAAATACTGAAAGAGGAGTTGATAGGGATGCTGGGCTCCTTAAGATATACATAACAATCTAATGCTTATGTTTTCATTATTATGATGTCCAATGCAAAAGCATCCAGCCATAAGCCAATATGTACATTTCATGTACCAAAAATCAAGTCTTTATTATGAAGAACTTTTGATGGCCAACAAAAAAATTTTACGAGAGCAATTCTTTAAGCAGTCGTTTGAAGTTCATAAATTAAAGGAAAAAATTCATAGACATTTTAAAACTTCCCAATAAAGAATGATGTATAATTAAAGACTAAAATATTTATGGTTAAATTGTACGGTGTTCTCCTATTCACGTAATAACTTCTTACCCAGAAAGTTCACTTCCTTTTGGAATAAACTGCCACTTTATCCATGTATTATTTGCTGATGAAAAAGTGGTTATTTATATGGAAGGTGTACAAATGGAAACTCCCAGTGTAGATAAAAGCCACGTTTGAAAAGATGGATGATACAAAGACTTTCCGATCATATCGTATCAGATTTCAAACATGCCGATACAATTCATCTGAAACGGAAAGATATCATCGATATTAACTAAAAAGAGCAAATAAAACAGAGATCCAGGTTTTAAAGTATCAGTAGTTGAAAGTACAAGTTCGAAAATCAGTGGATAGAGTTACACATCAGATCAAATTTGCAGGCTTGACCAGAAACGTACCCTTCTTTATTTGGATTGCACAAAGCTCTTTACAAATTAGTCAGGAGACATGGTATCGAGCAATTTCATTTATGATATGAACATAAGGCATCGCAAACTAAAGTTTGGTTGGTTAATTGAGATAACATCTCTAGTGAATATGACCTATTAATGAAGTGAGCTGTAGAAAGAATGGATAGAGAAAAATACACGTGTCGAAGATGAAGCTCTTTCTTCAACCAACGCGCAAACTTGGGATAAGGCAACATGTTAACCTCTAATATGTGTGGTATATATAGCCTGACTTAGGACACTAAAGATTAAGGGAAACAAAAGAGAAAAACAATGTAGATCCAGAGTTTCTAACAAGTATAACTATGGATTTTAAAATAAGATAAGGAATATTAAGATCTTCTCGTCTGGGTCATCCTTCGCACACTACAGCAAATTAATATGCAAGAGATTTAAAGATCTAGGTTCTCACAGAGGTTCTTTTGTGCCCACTTTCTCATTTCTCACAAGAAAATTTTAAAGAGAAATTTTTCTCAAACAATTCTCACCCATTGATTAATTCCTTCTCATAATAAGATATAACATATTAATACGCTCAACTACATGCATGGCGCATGCTTATATAAGCAACTCTTAATAAATCGAATAAAAATCAACTAAACTGGAGCTTCTCACCCAGGCGATCATCCACCCACTCCACCAAATAAGCATGCAAGACTAAAAATCTGGGTGTCTTACTAAAGCTTGCTTGCCCCCACTTCCTTACATCTCATAATAAAGATTCAAGGAGAAACTTTTCGCAACCAATTCTCATTCATTGATTAATTCCTTCTTATGATAAGATATAACTTATTTATAGGATAAACTATGTGCATGTCACGTGCTTACATAAGTAAATCTAAATACATCAAATAAAATCAAATAAAATTCTTAACAAATAAGACTAAATAAAGCAAATAAAATTTTACCTAAAATTGAAATAAAATTCGTAGCTAAATTGAACTTGATCTACATCACTGCCCAATATTTTCGATATGGACAATACCGGTGCTATAAATCATTGACCAATACCAAGACTAAAACCGAGAACCTTGGATAAAAGTCTTCATAGTGACTTCTTGATTAAAGACTCAAATTATTTATATTAATTATTTTGGTCTATCTATTTGGATAAAAGTCTTCATAGTGACCCTAATTATGGCATGGAATCCTGTTTGGATTCGGGTGATATTTGTTCAATTTGATTAGTAATGTATTGTTGTAAATAGAGAACATGCACTAGCATGTGTCACAGCCAAATTATTCATGTTTTCAATCAAGTTCATAGTAATTTAATATTGAAACATTTGATGCTCATTAGATTGAGCCTGTTCAAATTCATCGAACATTGAACATTGAATTTGTTGTTTCTAGCAAAATCAAAAAACTTTTGATAATTATAGTTAAAGATGTGCTTCATATTGCGGACTACTATATCATGTAATATCTACACATAAGCTATGAAGCTTCTTTAAGGTCATTTTATGAACACTTCAACTTGAGAAGCATAACCGAGAACATACGCAGAGTAGTTCAAAGGACATACAAAAACGAGTTCCGTAACCATAGAGGAAAAAGAGAATTATGTGAAAATGTGATAGAATTATAGTTTAAAATATAAACGGGTATAATTTTTGGACTCCAATGGTCCTTTTGCAAGTGAACCAAGCTTAAACACTTAGCGGTCGATTATAATTATAGCCTAGCTTAAAGACCTATGGCTCAAAAACATTTGAGGCAGTAAGCGAGACGCAAAATGATGTGCCCCTCATTGAAGTAAGAGACAATTTCATTTTATTTTCTTTTTGTAATTATTACAACTGTTGGTCAAATTTAATTTGCAACTCAATGTGGTAAACCAGCACAATGCAATGAGCTAACACTAAAACATCAACTTACTTAATTGAAAATTTGACAAAGTTTGGGCAGCAACGAATTATCAGTTTCTAATTAACCTTAACAAACGACATAGTTTTCAAGATACCTCATATGCGCAATTTCTCTTTTTTTGCAGGTTAATAAATAATAATCTCAATTGTGTTGTATTGTCCTCTGCAATTACAGAAAGCATATGAGAAGAACACAGAATTGAGTATGTTTGGAATTTAATTTGAATTAGAGGATGAAACTTAACCGAAGCCTAACAAAGCATCAAATCAAATTCAAACAAAAACAAATCGAGCACAAAATTGAATGAAACGGGTTCAAACTGTGAAAAAAAATTATAGATGAAAAAAGAGCAAGAAACAAAAAAAGAAATCGAAATGAAATGAATTAGACGAAAAGCATAATTTGGGTGGAAGATCGTCAGAAAAATTTGCCAAAAATACCTCACCGGAGGTGGTCTGAAACGATCGGATCTGATCGGAGTTCGGAGAGGATCAAATCCAAGACTTGACCCGATACCCTAGAGTCGGCTCAGCAGTCAATGGGATGTTTTTTCGCCTCCTTCGATTAATTAATGGGTATTGGGTTACACCCGACCCATTAAGGAAATGCGCATGCGAGACAAATTTTGTTCGAAGTTAGATTGCATGCATACGCGAAGAAGAGAATGGATTTATGTACTACGTGTCTTTTGCATCGCGAATGGACTCAAAAAGTAAAGTACCCACACTCATCTTTTTTCGTTTCGTTTGCAGTCAAAAATGTATGGTCTCAAATTTTATTTTGTTCTTCGCCTTTTTTATAAATTTACTAGAAATTACCCGTGCACACGGTGTACGGAGTAAAAATAATACCCAAGAAAGGGTAAATTGCAAAAAATTATCCTTACGCTTGAGCCATTTTTAAAGTAAATACCTTGAGATTCATTTTGTTACAAATTGATACATTGTGGGGGGTTATTATGGCTGACGTGTTAAAATTGGACCATTTTGCATATCCTCTCTCTCTACAGATTCTCTCTAACGATGATATCTCTCTCTCTCTCTCTATACCAATTCTCTTTCCTCTCTCTCTAACGATTATCTTTCTTTACAGTCTCTCCCGCCCCTAATTCTCTCTCTATACAGACTCTCCCCCCCCAACTCTCTCGCTCGCTCGCTCTCTCTCTCTCTCTCTCTCTCTCTCTCTCTCTCTCTCTCTCTCTCTCTCTCTCTGGGGTGGGTGGGTGCTTGGGGTGGGCGGTGTGTGCGCGCGCGCGCGCGCGTGCGGTGTGTGTGCATTGGGTGTGGATGGGTGGGTGGGTGTGCATCGGTGTGTGTGGTGTGCATTGGTGGGTGAGTGTGGGCATGGGGGGTGTGTGTGTGCATGGGGGTTGCGCGGTGTGTGTGCGCCTGGAGTGGGTCGGGGTGTGGGTGTGTGCATTGGTGTGTGGGTGTGTGCATGGGAGGTGTGGTGTGTGCATGGAGTGTGGGTGCATGGGGTGGGTGTGTGTGTGCATAGGGTGTGGGTGCGTGTGTGTGCATTGGGGGGTGGGTGCTTGCATGGGTGTGTGTGCGCATTGGTGGGGTGGGTGACACCCCCACACACACCCCATGCGTGCATGCACGCATGCACACACACACCCCCCCCATGAACACACCCCCCATGCAAGCACCCACACCTATCTCTCTCTCGCACACCCCACCCCATGCAAGCACCACACACACTGTAACGGTCCACATTTTTCAATGCAACTATTCACGTATTTTCATTTTTAAAAAACAAGTTTGTAATGGTTCGTCAGGAGTTTTACGATTTCAAAATTTTATTATAAAAATATTTTGAAGTATCAAACTAGTTATGGAGTATTTTAGTTAAATCTGGTTTCATCAAATACCTCTAAATAATCTGATAAAAATTCATTTTCAGATATTGTTGTTTTGACTGAATTAATTAATTTTCTATACAAACATTATCAAAACGTTTTCAAACTTCTACGGTATCATTCTATAATCATTTAGGGCTCCCCACATTAATTTCGTAATTTTCTGAAGTCAAATCGATAGAGAACCCGCAAACCCGCTTCATAAACATTTTGGCCTAAAACTAGTATCCCCGTAGCTCAAACCCTGAAACGGATCTTGTATTCGCGATCCTCACGACGATACGATTCTGTGCGTATGTTTTCGTAATTGTTCGGAGTCGTATGCAAAAACGGGTTTGTATTTCTTCCGGTTTTGCTAATCACAAATCACTAATGATTTTTACTCTTACCATTCACCTTTTAACTAATTACTGTTACACCTAATTAATACCCTAGATCTACCCCCATCAACCCACCCCCTTTTGGTAGTTTAGATCCGACATCTCCTCCTCCTCCCTTTAATTTTGTCTCCCCTCTAATTACACTTTTGCCATTTTAACTATCCCTATATAAACCCCTCTCCCTTTGTATTAACCCACACCCAGTTACACTCTATCTCTCTCTCTCTTTCTTATTTACATTCGAAACCCAGATCATATAAACCCATCCCCTCTCTTTATTTTTCGTTCGTTCAAACCCAGTGAGGCCGCTCTCTCGCTCACCCTCTCTAACTCACACTCTCCCTCTCTCTATCTCTTCCCTCTCCCGCTCTCTCACACTCGCCGCCGACAGCTACCTCACCCTCGACCTCTCGCCCCCGTCTCCGGCGCAGCACCACCACCTCACAACAGTGCCCCCCGACCACCAGCTCTGACCAGACGAGCGCCCTGCTGCCGCCTGTTCTTCCTCGGCTCCGACTCACGCCCCACCGTCGTCCCCGTTCTCCCGACGCTCTGCACACTGCCACCAGCCCCCGAGAGCCCCATCCTCCTCTCTCAAGCTCTCTCTCGCTCTCCACCGCCCGAACGCATCAGCTCCGCCCCCGTCAGCCCGAACCCGCCTCCTCTCGCCGTCCTCCGACGAGAAGCCACCCAGCTCAAAGCATGCCCCGCCACCATGCCCCGACGAAGCCCGAGCACCACCCGCACGCCTTCCCGCTGCTGCAGCACCGCCCCGCCGGTGCACAGCCCCCACCACCAGCGTGGCCGCTGTCGCCCGCTCCTTCGCCGACTGCGCCGCCCCGCTCCGCCGTCGTCACCGCTTCCCCCTCCGACGCAGACCCCCCTCGCCGCTGCGTGCACTCGAGGAAAGAGAGCGAAGGTGAGTTTTTTAATAAAACGTATTTTAATAAAACGTATGTTAGTATAAATACTAGTTTAACTGTATTTCAATAATTATTATAAAGGATTTTATTGGTTTTAAATTCGTATTAAATAATATAAGCCTCAGAAAAATGTGAGATTAGCTCCAGAAAATCGAAAATAATATTCTAGATCCAATGGCACTAGTCTTATCTCGATCAGACGCTTAGTTTTTCCAGAATAAATTGTTAAGCCTAGAACTTAAATATGTAAAATTCATTCTAAAATCTGTAACTCTTTGTTTTCACGTACACTGATACGTGATAAAAATATAGGTAGTAGTAATCTTCGAGACGGTCTTTTTGACTACTCACTCGAACATTTCCGACTAGTATTGCACCCGAAATAATTTACGGAAGTTTTACGTTACTTAAGAAAATTGAGTTTTTAAAGGGATTTTTAAGCTTCTGAAAATTATAAAAAATAGTAGTAGCTCTGAAAATATTTTCCTTTTGCAGTAAAATCATAATATTCATTTTCAGCTAATATAATTTTGAACATTTTCCGACACTGTTTCAACCAGTTTCAAAAATCAGAACGAACAGAATACTTAGATAGAAGTGTCGTGTTCTCTAACTAATTATTTTTGTGTTGCAGGTACAAACTCTTGTGTACCAACTTCAGAGGAAGCCTTAGATCTATTCCTGGCCTGCTACGACGACCTCGAATTTTGTAAGTCACGACAAATTCTAAACTTAGAAAACTAGTCAAATGTACTCGTATGAACTAGTAGAACACCACTTATAGCCTCCGAACGGCTATTGACTTGTACCAAACTAGAGACCTAACTTAATAGGAAAGTAATCAACTAAAGATTACTTTGCCTACTTTCAACTTTGGTGGTTGTAGCATACAATAACCAACTTGGGTAAATTGTGTGCTAAACCACACTACCACGTGCTCAAAGCACGGAAGTAACATCTTTTGTGTTGGACTTGTCTTTATCATCTTTCCTACTTTCTGGTTTTCAATCAGAAAGTCAACCAGTTGTCTTGGTTCGACTAGCAACATGTGGAATATTGTAACGACCCGCTCTCGGGGGGGGGGGGGGGGGGGGGGGGGGGGCGTTACTTATGTGATATCTACGCAGGTCCTGCAGGTTACTAGTGAATTCAAAATAGCCACGATGCAGAGATGTACAAAAATACTCAAATAGTGTCCAATTATTACAATCCATACTGTACAAGATGTCCCAACAAATATACATAAAAGAAGAAAGGTATATAAATGAAAATAAAACTTGAAGCTACGGTCTGAGGGTCGAACTCTGGCGCTATTAACTCAAGAGCATCTACATCCATATGTACGTCATCTGCGGTGCCACGAAGATGGAACCGTAGGTAAGTCACAACAATTCTAAATATAGAAAAGAAGCAGTGCACAAGTATTACAAAAGTAATTACGTACGAGCAGACCAGCGTGAAAAGTAAAGTACTGGGCAACAAATGTACACAGCTGAGTAGTAAAAGTAAATAGAACTAAAAGACATGAACGACTGTACTGTGGTAGTGCGAGTGTAAAGCAGGCTAAGTAAGTGAAACAATACTACTGCTGTAACTAAAAGTACGACAAGTAAAGTACTGTGACTGCACAAGTGTAGTAAGTACGTGCAAAGAACGTGTAAAGTAAAGGTGACGGTGCAGAAGTGCATGAGGCTTGTAAAGTAAAGGTGACTGTGGAAAAGTAACTAGAACTACGTGACTCAAGTCGGAGAGTACAATATATGACCATCGAGTCCATCTCTTGCCTGGGCGTGATCCAGACGAATGCCAAAACACATGCATGTATTTTGCCAAAACTCAAGCAGCGGGACGGGATGCCGAAACTCAGGCGACAGGACGGGAAGATTGAACTTCAGTCACTCCCGCACTCTCTCAAACTATGAGTTACCCCAAAAAACCCCAGTGAAGTGTCAATTGGTCTATGTACATGTTTTATACGTGATGTTCCACAAGATGTTCCATGAGATATTCCACCAGATATTTAAATTTTAGGCTTAAAAATTTATTCTAAAAAATAAGCGTCTGATTGAGATGAAACCAACGCCATTGGATCCAAAATGGTATTTCTGATTTTCTAGGCATGGTCTTGTAATTTTCTGAGGCTTGTACAATTTATTATGAATTTTACATCAAAACCTATATATGTTAATACGAAATATAACGGAAATACGTTATATGAGTATTTTAGTATAAAAATACGTTTTTAAGATACACTTTAAAAACACACTCTCACCCTCTCTCTTTGCTTCGAACGTGCATGGGGGTGGCTTCACGTGTCCGTCGGCGGCGACGGCGACGGCGACCGGGGGCGGAGCGGTGGCAGGGAACACAGGCGGCGGCGAGATGGTGGCGAGCGCGGCGGAGAAGCGTCACTGACGGGGTTTCCTCGTCGGAGCACTGGGGGGGAGAGAGAGCTGCGCTCGGGGTTGGAGCGACGTGAACTGGGCGGCGTTCACGGGCGCTTCGAGGCGAACGGTGGAGAGCGGGGGCAGCGGGCTCTCGAGGGTATCTCCGGCGATGCTCGGTGCTTCGAAGGCGAGGGCTTATGCGGAGTTTGAAGGTGGAGGCTGTCGGCAATGGGGTCATGGTGAAGCACGACGGGCGCTGCAAGCTCAGGGGAGCGGACGAGCGGGAAGCGTGCTTGCCGGTGTTGAGCGAAGCGGGGAAGAGAGAGCTCGGGGTATGGCGAGTTAGCGGCGTACGGCGTCGACGTCGGGGGGTCGAGTGGCAGCAGCAAGGTGTTGGGGTTGATCGAAGCTTAGGCAAGGTGTTACGGCGGTTTCTGCGGGCCTAGGGTCTGTGTGGGTGGCTGGAGCGGCGGAGCGGGGTTGCGTGGGTTTAGTTCGGGGAGAGAGACTGAGAGAGAGTGAGTGAAAGAGGGAGTGAGGGAGGGGCTTTGTGCCTGGGTGCGTGCATTGCATGGAGAGGGGAAGGGAAAGGGATTAGCCTGAGAACGAAGAAGAACGGGGATTGGGATAGGGTTATATAGGGGTAACATGGATTAATTAATGAATAAACTTAGTCAAATGTAATTAATTATTAGGTGGGTTAATAAATGAATTTAGTGACAATTTGACTAAGAGAAGAATTTAGGATAGGTGAGTTTCTCGTGGGCTGCTAGATTAGGCTAGATAATTAGGGTTTTATGTAATTAAGTTTAGTTAAAAGTAATTAGTGAAGATCATTAGTGAAAGTCATTATGTAACAAAATTACGATTTTGCCCCAACTAGTAAACGTGTCCAAAAAATTACGAAAACATACTCACGGGATCGTATCGTTGCGAGGATCGCGAATACGAGATCCAATTTGGGGTTTGAGCTACGGAAATATGTGTTTTGGGCCAAAACGTTTGGAAAGCGGTTTAAGGGTTCTCTATCGATTTGACTCCAGAAAATTACGAAATTAATGTGGAGAGGCCTAAATGATCATGGAATGTTACTGTAAAAGTTTGAAATTGCTTTGATGTTGTTTGTATAGAAATTAAATTCATTAAGCCAAAACCGTAATATCTGAAAATGAATTTTTATCATTATTGTTTAGAGGTATTTGATAAAATCCAAACTTACCAAAATACTCCATAACTAGTCTGATACCTCAAAATATTTTTATAAGAAAATTTTAAAATCGTAAAACTCCTGACGAACCATTATAAAATTATTTTAAAAAAATTTGAAAATAGGTTAAATACGTAAATAGTTGTGTTGATGAAAACAGGCAGTTACAAATATCCTGTGGATCATCCTGTAACGAACTTGCACTTGACACATCACTTGGGTATTGGGGTAACTCATAGTTTGAGAGAGTACGAGAGTGACTGGAGTTCCATCTTCCTGTCCTGTTGCCTAAGTTTCGGCATCTTGTCCTGCTGCCTGAGTTTCAGTAAAATACATGTACTGCTGCCTGGGTTTCGCAATTCGTCTGGGTAAGCGCACCCGGGCAAGAGGTGAACTCGATGGTCGCATATTGTACTCTCCGACTTGAGTCACGCAGTGTAGTTGCTTTTGCACAGTCACTTTTATCTTACGCACCACGGTCACCTTTACTTTACACGTCCCATGCACGTTACTTACTACACTTGTGCAGTCACAATACTTTACTTGTCGTACCTTTAGGTACAGCAGTAGCATGTTTCCCCAGTGTCCACGTACTCCTCGCCAAACATAGGCTCGGGCTCAGCTTCAGTAAACACCTCGTCCTCAACGATGTACTCAGGCTCAGGATCTAACATGTGTCACCCAAAAGAGTAAAGGGGCACATGTCAGCAAGTCTAAAGGACTTGGGCAAGGAAACTGAAAGTAAGGCAAACTAACAACCTAACAGTTATAGTATGCATGACATGGCAGTTGTGGTATGAGTGCACAAGTAAGACATGGTGAAACAATAAGTACACGAGAACAATTTATCAGGGCATGTCAAGAGTAGCCAAGCTACTAACAATCTCAATCGTTTCACTAGTCACGTTTCAAGTTGTTTGTAGATGTTTACGCCTTACAGCTGAACGGTTTGACATTCACACTGATTGACCGCTTAACACTACCCCAGAACCCAGAGTTTACGCCTTACAACTGCAGTTGCTGATCGGGCAGACTCCCAGTTGAATGGCCGCTTAACTCTTACCCCAAAAACCCACATGTAGACGAGCCAGGGTCCCTGTACACGAGCTCAGTAAATGAGCCAAGGTTGCCCCGCACAAGAGCTCGTTTCCTGGATCACAACCCAGGTGTAACGACTGCTTTTCATGTATCTGGATTTAATATAATATAATATATGTTTTGGTGGATTTTCTCCTCTTGTGTGGTTTTCGTCTCCGTAGATTTCAGTTTCGATCGATTCGTCGTGTTTTCTCGTTTCTTCCTTAGGATCGTCGATTTCGAAGTATGTCATTCGTGACGGACTTCATAACGGTCGTATCTAACTATTAGATCAAGCCTAGGAGTCTTAGGAATCGATCCCGGGGCCCCGCGCTCCGTATCGGAACTTTTTGTGCTCATTAGCCGGTATAAGAAGGGGCACCGACCGACTAGATAACGATCCAGTCGGTCGGCAATCCTTCTTGGACCGACTAGTTAGCTTTCTAAATTATTCAGGAGTTACTGTTTATCGTTAGTCGGTCTAAGAACGTTGGTTGACCGACTAGGTTGCAAACTAGTCGGTCGGCAATGCTTCTTTAACCGACTAGCACATCATCTTAATTTTAGTTGAGTTACTGTTTACTCTTAGTCGGTCTAAGAACGTTCATCGACCGACTAGATGCCAAACTAGTCGGTCAGTATTTGTTCATGGACCGACTAACTCTAGAATCCTATTTTCGTTCAGAAGTTACTGTTTGCACTTAGTCGGTCTGCGTTGGTCGACCGACCGACTAGTTACCAAACTAGTCGGTCAGTGGTTGCTCTTTGACCGACTAACCAGTGTTGAAACCCTAATTTCTGGGCAGCCGCTAGCCCATCCTATTTAAACCCAACCCAAACGTTTTCTTCTTCCCCAACACGACCCAAAACCCTAAAATCTTCCCCCTTGAGCCCCCATCTTCCTTCAAGCTTCATTTCTTCATTCCAAGCCCTAAATCCATCATCCAAACCATCCATTCACTCTATCTACCCCTCATCTTCCCCAAAATCTCACCAAATCTATCAAAATCCCCAAATCCCCCGAAACCCTAGTTTCCCCAAACTTCTCCAATCTTCTCCAGATCTGAACCTAGGGTTCCCCGGAGTGTTTCTTCCGCCTCCTCTCGGTAAGAAATCGATCTACCGTTGTTTTCATAACCTATTTATATTTTTTATGAAACCCTAATAAATTTCATGTTGTTTGATGATTGTTCCCCCAAAACAGCGATTTCCCCGTAGATTGGCATCCGTGTGACGAAGTGGTCGTCATCCCCGGTGCTAGGCAAGTGAAACTTGCCACTTAGGGTTTAGGCCATGTTTTAGGCCATTTGCTTGTTGTAGGCGTAAAAGAGGCTAGGCGACGAAATGATACTCGCCTAGGCGCAAATTGGGGAACTAGCTTGACAACGAAGCTAGTTCCGACTTTTAGCATGTTGCACAATTACCATGTCATGTTTACTTTCCATTAACGGTACGCGAATATGTTCATGTCATTGCATTTCGCCTGTCACGTTTAATTTAATTAACGGTACGCAAATTAAATGTCATGTCATTGCATTCTTGAAGTGATCCCGTGATTGCGTAGCATCGCTATAATACTTGTGTTCCTGGCTCGTGACCAGAAGCGAGCATAATGAGTTGCTAACCCCAACGCTCGATATATTGAATTGTGAACTAAGAAACAAGCTCCCGTGCGGGGCAACCCTGGCTCACTTGCTGGGCTCATGTTCAGGGACCCTGGCTTGTTTACGTGTGGGATGGGGTAAGGGTTAAGCGGCCAGGCAACTGGGGGTCTGTTTGATCAACAACTGCAGTTGTAAGGCGTAAACTCTTTGGGGTGGGGTAGTGTTTAGTGCCGATCGGTCTGAATGTTGTACCATTCAGTGAAGGGCGTAAACATCTACAAACAACAGTGAAATGTGATTTGTGTTTAGTGCCGATCGGTCTGAATGTTGTACCATTCAGCGAAGGGCGTAAACACCTGCAAACAATGTGAATTGATTGAGATTGATAGTAGCGTGGCTACTCTTGTCTTGTCTTGTCTTGTCTTGTCTTGTCCCGATGATCGTTCTCTTGTACAAATTGTCTTGCCATGTCTTAAATTGTGCACTCATGTTATAACTGCCATGTCATGCATACTATAACTGCTAGGTTGCTAGATGCCTCACTTCCAGTTTCCTTGCCCAAGTCTTTTAGACTTGCTGACATGTGCCCCTTTACTCTTTTGGGTGACACATGTTAGATCCTGAGCCTGAGTACCTTGTTGAGGACGAGGTGTTTGCTGACGCCGAGCCCGAGCTTATGTTTGACGGGGAGTATGTGGACATTGGGGACCAGTCCTAGTGTCTTCGTGTGTTTTACTTTTGTTTAGACAGTTGTTTGTTATCGGTGCGTAGCACCCATACTTTGTTATGACGTTGCTTTTGTTGGCCTTGTTCTGGGCCTTTAGACTCTTTCTTTTAGCCTGGTGGCTTTTCTGGATGTTGAACTTATTTTCTTGTTGGACAATGTATGAGATGCGAGATTTCATTTCAGTCTCTCCTTGTGTTATTATTGTTATTCTGTTGTGGTTACAGGGACCTGCTTATGTATTATTGACGCTTATCGGGTTTGGGGCTTTGCAGCTCCACTCTCGTGCGGGCCTTCTCACGTCTCGCCTCCATTTTAGGGATGCGGGTCGTGACACCAGGAGCGTATTTCATTTGGCATAGGGGTGCACCTAGCCTCATTCATTTCACAAGGTGTAGCGGAGCTACGCAATCACGGGAACACTTAAAGAATGCAATGACATGACAATTAATTCGCGTACCGTTAATGGAAATTAAACATGACATGATAGTTATGCAACATGGAAAATGACGGTTCTAGCTTCGTTGTCAAGCTAGTTTCTAAAATTGCGCCTAGGCGAGTATCATTTCGTCGCCTAGTCTCTTTTACGCCTACAACAAGCAAATGTCCTAAGACATGGCCCAAAACCCTAAGTGGCAAGTTTCACTTGCCTATCACCGAGGATGACGATCAACGAGGCCGTCACACAAATGCTAACTATGGAGATGAGATCGCTGCCATGGCAAAACAACATTAGAACAACATCCAACCTAGTTTTATTAGGGTTTCACAAAAACACAAATGGGTTATGAAAACATTAAGAGATCGATTTATTACCTTATCGGAAGCGGAAGAACGATGCCGAGCAAGCACGACAACGGAAGAAATGATCCGGCGAACCTAGGGTTCAGATCTGGAATGGATGGGGAAAATCTGGAGAAATGTGGTTTTGGGGATTTTTGGGGGTTTTCCGGCGACCTAGAGGTGGTGGCCGGCCAAAATGGAGAGGGGGAGAGGATCTTGATGAAGGAGGAGGGCTAGGGTTAGATGGATGATGATTTGGGGAAGAAGGAGGCTCATGAGAAGTGAAAGAAGAAAAGAAAAACGTTTGGGGGGTTAAATAGGCACAGCCGGCGGCTGCCCAGAAATTAGGGTTTCGACACTGATTAGTCGGTCAAAGAGCAACCACTGACCGACTAGTTTGGGAACTAGTCGGTCGGTTGACCAACGCAGACCGACTAAGTCCAAACAGTAACTCCTGTACAAAAATATGATTTAGATTTAGTCGGTCAATGAACAACTACTGACCAACTAGTTTCTCATCTAGTCGGTCGATGAACGTTCTTAGACCGACTAAGAATGAACAGTACCTGGTATTAAAAATGAACATAGAGTTAGTCGGTTAAAGAACGATTTCTAACCGACTAGTTTGCAACCTAGTCGGTCGACAAATGTTCTTAGACCAACTAACGAGAAACGGTAACTCCTGAATAATTTACAAAGCCCACTAGTCGGTCCATGAAGGTTTGCCGACCGACTAAATCGTCATCTAGTCGGTCGGTTCCCCTTCTTGTACCGGTTAACGTGCACCAAAAGTTCCGAAATGGAGCGCGAAGCTCCGGGATCGATTCCTAAGACTCCTAGGCTTGATCTAACAATAAGATATGACCGATATGAAGCCCGTCACGAATGACTTACTCCAAAATCGACGATTCTAAGGAAGAAGCTAGAAAATCACGACGAAACGACCGAAAATGAAAGCTACGGAGACGAAAACCACATATGAGGAGAAAATCCTCCAAAACATATATATAATATAATAAATCCAGATACATGAAAACCAGTCGTTACACACGTCCCATGCACGTTACTTACTACACTTGTGCAGTCACAGTACTTTACTTGTCGTACTTTTAGCTACAGCAGTAGCATGTTTCACTTGATTAGTCTGATTTACACTTGCACTACCACAGTATAGTTGTTCGCTCCTTTCAGCTCTGTTTACTTTTACTACTTAGCTATGTACAGTTGTTGCTCAATACTTTACTTTTCACTCTGGTCTGCTTGTACGTAGTTACTTTTTCTTACTTGCGCACTGCTTCTTTTCTATATTTAGAATTGTTGTGACTTATCTACGGTTCCATCTCCGTGGCACCGCAGACGACGTACATATGGAGATAGATGCTCTTGAGTTGATAGCACCAGAGTTCGACCCTGAGACATCAGCTTTCAGTTTTATTTTTGCTATGTACTCTCTTTCTTTCATGTATTATTATTGGAACATTTGTATAGTATGGATTGTAATAATTGGACATTATTTGGGTATTTTTGTACATCTCTGCATCGTGGCTATTTTGGTTTCACTGGTAAACTGCAAGGCCTGCAAATATAAAATAAGTAACATGCCCCCTGAAAGCGGGTCGTTACACACACCACATGCACACAACCCACACACCCCATGCACACAACCCACCCCACCCATGAGCATGCACAAACACACACATGTAAGCACCCACCCACTTGCACACACCCACCCCACCCATGCACACACACCCCCCAATGCGCACGAACCCCCCCCAATGCACACACACATGCAAGCATCCACCCCACATGCACACCCCCATGCACACAACCCACACACCACATGCACACAACCCACCACACACACACATACACACACATGCAAGCACCCACCTCCCATGCACACACCGACCCACCCATGCACACACCCACCCCGCCCTGCACACATACCCACCCCGCCCTGCACCCACCACGCACACACACACCCGCACCATACCCACACCACACACCCACACACCCACCCATGCATCCACCCACCCCAATGCACACACGCACTCCAAGCACACACACACGCACTCCAAGCACACACACCCACACGCGCGCACACCCACCCACCCATGCACCCACCACCCCATGCACACACCCCCGAGAGAGAGAGAGAGAGAGAGAGAGAGAGAGAGAGAGAGAGAGAGAGAGAGAGAGAGAGAGAGTTGGGGGGAGAGAGAATATGTAGAGAGATAATCGATATAGAGAGAGAATCGGTAGAGAGAGAGAGAGAGCATATGTAGAGAGTGTGTGAGAGAGTGAGAGAGTGAGAGTTGGCTGGAATGAGGGGAGGGGTATTTCTGTCCAAATTTATTGTTTTTTGGACGAAAAATTATAAAAGGTATCAACTTAAAACCGTATCCAAATGTTTGGGTATTAAAATTGCTCAAAGTGAACCTCAGTGTATTTACTTAAAATGGCCCAAACGTGAGGGTATTTTTATGCAATTTACCCCCCCAAGAAATGGACACGGTATACGCAAGCAACCGAAAAGGAGCAAGAATTATGGGTGTGTGTGTCAGTAGCGTCAGGGGTAAAAAGGATGCTAAAATGATAAAATGGCTAGAATGCAAAAACTCAAGATCAAACAAGCAAATAAATGGGATGTTGGGGGGTAAGGTTTTTATTTTTATTTTTTTAGAGTAGGGGATCCCCACGGCTGAGGGAACACTGCCACAAATGACATAGCCATGCAGGTCCCCCTTTTTGGTTATATATGTTATGAAGGTGTTGGCTACTGAACCCGTAGCCCTATATTTATAGAAAAGTAACGTAATGGGTGGATACCTAATATGCCCAATAGGCACTATTCTTAACACTTCCCCTTATCCAACCATCGTTGAATACTCAACATATGTATACTGCAGGATCCATAGTGCTTATGAGTATCATAAGGGGTGGATACTACTATATCCTAAGTTAGGGATAACTGCCTCGTTAAAACCTTTAACTATGGAAAACCCAGTGGGAAAAACCAATAGCCAAGGAAAAAGAGTACATTTTTCCATAACTTCCCCTAATTAGTGGAAGTATTTAGGGGTGGATACTTTTGGATACAGAGTCAATGTGGTTGCCTCGTTAAAACCTTTAGCTATGGAAAACTCAGTGGGAAAAACCAATAGCCAAGAAAAAAGAGTACAACACTCATTTGACTCCCCCTGATCTAAACAAGCTGCATGCTTGCAGATCTCCTAGGCAACTATACATCAATCTCTTACAATATTCCGGGAATAAGTACAAAGTACAAGACATCGCTCATCTATACACGTATCATTCATATATGGAAGCTACTGAATCTGAGGGAGCCCTTCTGAAGAGGAGTGCGGACTCGGTAGGTAGCTCCACGTCTCTGACCCAGTAATCATTATGTCTGCGAGGTACTGTAGGACCTGGATGTGCATACTCATGATTTGCTGTTGCCTTGGAAGCATGCTTTGCTGGTCTCCAAAAGTTCGTTGTTCCTTTGTTGTAGTCATCGTGATGATCTGTAAACTGTATCTGCAAATACATTAACATGTAGGATGATCCTTGACCCTTAGAGATAGCTGGTGGGCTCCGAAAGGTGCTTCTCTCAAGCGCAAGAGTCCGTTCAAGTAGTAAAATCTGGGAGTCCAGATGTCGAATCCTCGGGAGAATCTGTTGAAACCACAAGTCCAAATCAAATAGAGTAACTACGAATAAAATCTAAGCACTTTAATAGTGATGGTGAAGGTGGTATGAAAAGTGTGTGGGGATGGGATTGTTACGTGCGATCAATTCAAACAACGAACTCTAGTTTGTGAAAAATAGATATAAAAGGCATGTACATGGCATGGGTTCATTAGGATCAGCGAATCGTAAGCTTTGGTTGATCAAGTATAACACAACGAAACCTCCTTTTGGGAGCGAATCGTCGGAAGATGTCCTTTTGGGAGTTAACGCATCAATTCTAAGAATATATCGCTAAAGTTGTAAACGTACATATGAAGTATGAAGCTCTCTTTTGGAGAGATCAAATCTCACCCTTGTGGGGTGATCATCAACTAGATCAATTCTTTTGGAGTATGAAAAAGTAGATTTAAGAGCGACGATTAAACTTTAGCAAATATAGCGATTAAGCGCAATAATACAACCAATGAATACGATTCACATCACCTAATTACTCCATACCATGCACATAAAATATTTAGCTACTCATGGCACAGAAATACACAAATTTCAGATCAGAATTCATAAGTTTATTAGCAAAATACGGAAGTTTAAGGGCAAAATACAAGCTAAAACACCCAAATACGAGCTAGAGTTGAAGAAAATATCACCAATTCTCCTGAAAAGACTTCAAAACTCTCTGGAAATAAGAAAATAGGCTCTGGAATTTTACAGAATTTTTGCAGAAGAAAATACGGCTCCTAAGTGCTCCAATACGCCCATAATACGCCCAAAAACCCTAGAATACGCTTAAATAAAGAGATTGCGGGTTTATTGGGCTTAACAGGTTCAAACCCGCACCAAAATCGCACCCGAAGTGATCTGGACCGCAGATCCTGATCGGATCATTTCTCCACCGTTGATCCAAGCGGGATCTTTCCACGTTGCGACACGTGGCATCGGGTTGGATCTGCGCTTCGCCCGCATCGCTTCAAATGCAACTCCGCTTCGGAATTCGTCATGTCCGTTGGATTGAGCGGTCGACAGCGTGGATCTCGCCACGTCGCCCGATAAAATCGAAAGCTGCTGCCTGCTTTTCATGCACTTCTCTAGTTTGTGGCCGTTGGATCGAAGGTCGGACGAAGCGGATGATGCCACGTGGCCCTCGCGGCGCATGTAAATCACGGGCTTCGTTCGCTTCTTAATTTAAAACACGGGACGCACGTGGTCCATTGGATTTAGATCGGACCGCTGCGAGCCATCCACGTCGCCCGCTTCGTTTAAGGATTCTTGCCCATCGGATCGTAGATGGACGGCTACAAAGGGTCCACGTCGCCCGTATAGATCAGCCTTCATCGCGCGTCATTGAGATTATTGGTGACCGTTGGATTATGAGGGAGCGGCTCGATGAACGCCACGTGTCAGCTTTGGATTGGCCCCCGACCGTATATTTGTATTTTTTGAGTGTATTTTCCCATTTAATTGGTATTCTGCATTCAAAAATTCATAGTACTTAGCACAGATCTCAGAAAAATACAAATAAATAGTCGTTGGAATCGTGAGATCGAGACGGTGCTAGGAAAATATAAAAAGTGCAGAAATACGTCGTTAAATGCTGTTTTGTGCTCAAATAGTGTGTTTTCTCTAATAAATAAATGTGTAGAAAATACGTATGAATTAGAGATAAATTTAGCATCATGTGAGCACAAAATAGGGCTAAAATGGGGGGTTAAATATGTAATATTGAACCCGAATCACACCCCCCAACTAGCGATTTGCTAGTCTCTTAGCAAAAAGAGCGATTAAAAATACGTTTAGATCACCTTATCAGATCTCAAATCATTCACCATCATACTACTACGACAAAAGAGATAACCGCACACTAATATCAAAATTTCAAGCTCATCAAGTAATGGTACTTGTGGGTTTTCAAAAATGAATGTCAAGCATCTCAAATGGTTATAAAATAGACTCAAATTCACTATCAATTACTACATGGCTCATAGTACACAAAATCAATGGCCCACACCGTTCAAACAAATATTTTAACTTGGAGCGTAGATGGTTCATGCAAAGCAAGCATCAAAAATAGGATGGTATCAAGACATACACACGTCAATCTCTATTCATAGGGACTCACACCACATCTTGTGTTTTCTTTAAGCTTTGGAAGTTCTCTTGCCTCGCTAATCATGCACACTTATTCTCTATTTTCTTTCGCTTTTTTCCATAGTTTCGCGTAACGCGCATCAAGCAACATTCGCGGAAAAGTATATAACTTGGATCGCTCCATCAAATAATTGAGGTTCCGGTCAATGGCTCCCAAATCAGACGATAATATGGCATTAGGCCAAGAAGGGCCCCTCGGACTGTACTACTCAAGCCAACCAAGTTATTTCTTTAATAGCACATTTATTCATTTTTTTCTTCCTCATTCATCTCATTTTTTCTTCTTTTGTGTGTGCATAAACAACGTGGCACGATAACTTCCTCTTCTTTAATTTTTCACAAGAATGGGTATCCTAATCATTTCAAATGACGTGGTACGTTTTTCTACCCAAAATCACACCAAGCATGCAAATGGCAATGAATACGAGATAAAGAACAATGCTCCAGTTAATTTATGAATTATTGGTACATGAACTTTGGTGTGTTCCAATGAAAGCATACCACTTGCTAATCCATAATTTCTAGATTCATTAAGTCATCGATTAATCTTGCCATTGAGATGTGTAAAAAGAAATTTACCACAAGCACTCACATTCATGTAAAATGAGATTGAAATGTTGAACAATAGTGGTTGAGGAAAATAAATCACGGGTGTACGGTGGTGAATAAATAACGAGAAATTTCATCACATAGGGGTCATTTCTAGGTAAAGATAGATTTTGGTGATATTTCTTAACTCAAAAAAATTTTTTTTTTTCAATGCAAAAAGGGAACTAAAAAAAGAAAACCATAAAAGAAAAAGAAAAAGAAAATAAAAAAATAAAAATCCTAAAAGTTATTTCCCTCCCCCCAACTTAAAATAGACATTGTCCTCAATGTTAGGAAGAGGGAATCATGGAAAGAACACACCTGATTAGTCCCCACCCGAAGGTGGGTCTGTGAGATCCATGGTGCTCGCTTCCTTGGTCCAAGGCTCGTGAAAATGCTTCAATCGTTGGCCATTCACCTTGAACTCACTTCCGTCTTTTTCATTAAGTAAGAGCACAGCGCCATGTGGGAAAACTTCTTTAACGATGAAAGGTCCATACCACCTAGAGCGAAGCTTCCCAGGAAAGATGTGCAGCCTGGAATTGTATAGCAATACTTTTTGGCCTGGGGTGAACTCCCTCCTCAAGATCATCATGTCGTGGACGGATTTCATCCTCTCTTTTGAAATTTTAGCGTTGTCGTACGCATTTCTCCTCAACTCCTCCAGCTCCAACAATTGCAACCTGCGAGAAGAAAAAGAGACATCAGTATCAAAATTCATTTTCTTTATAGCCCAATAAGATCTATGCTCTATCTCAACAGGTAAGTGACAAGACTTCCCAAATACAAGGCGGTAAGGTGACATCCCCAAAATTGTTTTGTAGGCCGTCCTGTAGGCCCACAACGCTTCAGGTAAGCGCAAACTCCAATCTTTTCTTGATGGATTCACCGTTTTCTGTAGAATTCCTTTAATCTCTCTATTTGCTAACTCTGCTTGACCATTGGTTTGGGGGTGATACGGAGTAGAAACTTTATGTGTGACCCCAAACCTCTTCATTAAAGTAGCGAACATACGGTTGCAAAAATGAGACCCTCCATCACTGATCAAGGCCTTTGGCACTCCAAACCTAGAGAAAATGTTCTCTTTGAGGAACTCAAGCACAACGGAAGTGTCGTTCGACCTGCAAGGAATAGCTTCCACCCATTTAGAAACATAATCAATACAAACCAAAATATAAGCATATCCAAATGAAGGTGGGAAAGGTCCCATGAAGTCTATGCCCCAACAATCAAATATTTCAATTTCCAAAATGGGGTTTAAAGGCATCATGTTACGTTTAGTAATACCCCCTAATTGTTGGCATGCAGCACAAGTCTTGCAATAATGAAATGTATCTTTAAACATAGTTGGCCAATAAAAGCCACATTGTGAGATTTTTGCCACAGTTTTGTTCGCTGAAAAGTGTCCACCACATACTCCATCATGGCAAAATTGTATCACACTGGTTATTTCATGATCAGGAATGCATCTCCTAACAATTTGGTCACTACAATATTTATATAAGTACGGATCATCAAAGAAGAAATACTTTACCTCGTACTTGAACCGTTTAAAGTCTTGAAGAGACCAAGTGTCAGGGGTCTTACCAGTTACCAGATAATTAACGATATCAGCATACCATGGAGAGGTGGAAACGCTAAAAAGATGCTCGTCAGGAAAGGAGTCCTTCAAAGGCACATCTGCTGAATCAAGGCCTACTGTCAATCGTGATAAGTGGTCAGCTACTAGATTCTCCACGCCTTTCTTGTCCTTGATTGTGACATTGAACTCCTGCAACAATAAAATCCATCGTATCAATCGAGGCTTAGCATCTTTTTTAGACAATACATATTCTAAAGCAGAGTGATCAGTATAAATCAAAATTGGTGATCCCAAAATATAGCTCCTGAATTTTTCCAACGCGAATACTACAGCCAGCAACTCCTTCTCTGTGGTCGTATAATTCCTCTGAGCATCATTTAGTGTCTTGCTGGCGTAGTAAATCACTACTGGAACTTTGTCTTTTCTTTGGCCTAGGACTGCACCAACTGCGTAATTGCTTGCGTTACACATTATTTCAAATGGTAGGGCCCAGTCTGGCACCTGCAAAATGGGAGCAAAAATCAGCAACTTCTTTAATGTTTCAAAAGAAATTTGACACTCAGGTGTCCAAATAAAATCCACATTTAAAGTAAGTAAATTGCAAAGAGGGCGAGATATAGCGCTAAAATCTTTGATGAACCGCCTATAAAATCCTGCATGTCCCAAAAATGATCTGATGTCCTTCACGCATTTGGGACTCGGTAGCTTCTCAATTACTGCTACCTTGGCTCTGTCTACCTGTATACCATCTTTAGAAACCAGGTGACCTAGGACAAGTCCCTCTGTGGTCATAAAATGACACTTCTCCCAATTCAATAGGAGGTTTTTTCAATGCACCTGTCAAGAACAAGAGCCAAGTTAGCTAAACAATCATGAAAAAAGCTACCATATACTGAAAAATCATCCATAAATACCTCAACAATTTTCTCAACCATATCATCAAAAATACTGAGCATGCATCGCTGAAAAGTAGCTGGAGCATTACATAAACCAAACGACATTCTTTTAAATGCAAAAGTACCAAAGGGACATGTAAAAGTGGTCTTTTCCTGGTCCTCAGGTGCAATCTCAATCTGGTAATAACCTGAATAACCGTCTAGAAAGCAATAATATTCATGTCCAGCTACCCTCTCTAAAATTTGGTCAAGAAATGGAAGAGGGAAATGATCTTTTCTAGTTCGGGAGTTAAACTTCCTATAGTCTATGCGCATCCTCCAACCTGTGGTGGCTCTAACTGGGATAAGCTCATT
This sequence comes from Scilla litardierei, assembly GCA_030789695.1. Lineage (NCBI taxonomy): Eukaryota > Viridiplantae > Streptophyta > Magnoliopsida > Asparagales > Asparagaceae > Scilla > Scilla litardierei. The sequence goes on along the minus strand of CM061142.1, from coordinate 297,979,019 downwards.
ATTCTCATTTTTAACCACGGTGAGGCCATACTTTTTAGGAACAACCTGTGTAGGGCTAACCCACTTGCTGTCAGAAATAGGATAAATAATGCCTGCATCTAATAATTTTAATACCTCGCCTTTCACCACTTCTTTTAATGTTGGATTTAACCTACGTTGCATTTCTCTAGTGGGTTTGGCGTCATCCTCTAAATAAATGTGATGCATGCATACAATAGGGCTTATACCTTTTATGTCAGCAATGGACCAACCAATGGCACCTCTATGTTTCCTCAGCACATCAAGTAAAGAGCTTTCCTGTTCTAAAGAAAGTTTAGAAGATATTACCACATGGAAGCTGTTTTCATCTCCAAGAAAAGCATACTTAAGATAGTCAGGAAGTGGCTTCAACTCTGGCTTTGGATCCTCCACCTCAGATGAAATTTGAATTGATGCATTAGGTGGCAAAGCCTCGAACCTAGGCTCCCATACCGCATTGAGCTCCTTCACATTCTCCTGCACAAAAGATATGTCATCAGAATCACCAATAAAAGTCTCAACAATAGAAGCATCATCACAAAATTCAGAACAAATATAATCATCCACCAATGAATCAATCATATGCACCCTCTCAATCTCATCATCGACATGTGGCAACTTGCAAGTATTAAAAATATTCAAGTCCAAAGTCATGTTGCCAAAAGTAATTTTCAGTTGACCATCCCTACAATTTATTAAAGCATCGCATGTCGCTAGGAATGGTCTACCTAGAATGATGGGAGTAGCATTGGCAGTTTGGGGTCCTTGGATGTCTAGAACTATAAAGTCCGCGGGGTAGTAAAATTTGTCCACCTGAACGAGGACATCCTCAATGCATCCCTTTGGAACTTTAATAGATCTATCAGCTAATTGTAATATAACAGATGTAGGCTTTAGTTGTCCTAACCCAAGCTGCACAAAAATAGGATATGGCAATATATTGACACTAGAACCTAAATCCAATAAAGCATTTCCAATTTTCTTAGTGCCAATGGTGCAAGTGATGGTGGGTGATCCAGGGTCTCTAAATTTAGGTGGTGTATTTTGTTGCACAATAGAGCTAACCTGTTCAGTCAAAAATGCTTTCTTTTTCACATTTAACTTTCTTTTAACAGTGCACAAATCTTTCATAAATTTAGCATAGGCAGGTATTTGATTAATAGCATCAAGCAATGGAATATTGATCTGGCACTTCTGAAAAATTTCACGAATCTCAGTTTGATACTTATCTTTGCTTTTCTGAAGTAGCCGATGAGGGTAGGGTGCTGCAGGTACATATGCTGCGGGTTCCTTCTCTTTAATGACGCTTTTGCTCACACCCACGTCCGTGCTCTCTTCCTGCACCTCCTCTTGTTCTTTAATTCCCTCTTCTTGGATCTGAATTCCCTCTTCCTGCTCAGCTTGTCTGCTCGGTGGATCAGGCTTTTGAATCTCTTTTCCACTCCTCAAAGTGGACACCGCTTGGCAAGGCTTCATATTATTTCCTGCAGAAGAAGATGAGCCCATATTAGGATTTGGAATTGACTGAGATGGAAGCTTACCTTTTTCTAATGTCGCTGTAAGCCTCGCCAAGCTCTCGCTCATCTGCTGATTCTGAGTCTGCTGAGCCTGAAATTGAGCATGCTGCTGCTGCATCTGAGCTTGTTGCAATTGGATAAGCTGCTGAAGCGCATCACCAAATGGTTGCATCTGCTGTTGTTGCACTGGCTCATGGTCCCTCCTCTGGTTCCCACCTTGATAGTTGTTGTTGTTGTATTGAGGTTGTCGGAACGGAGGGGGAGCCTGCTGCTGCTGAGTCTGCTGATTGGGGCCCCAGTTCAAGTTTGGATTGTTGCGCCACCCCTTGTTGGAATTGAAGTTCTGGTAATTCGAAGACACTTGATTCACCCCAGTAGGATTTCCTAGCATGCTCTTCAAGGCTGGAAGTGTGGGGCATGCCCTGGTGTCATGGCCACTGACGTCGCAAAGTACGCAAATCTGCTCTATCTCAACTGCCTTGGCCTCTTTCAGGTTCATTGCATGAAGCTTGTTTGAGATCATGGCCTCCATCTTTGCCTCCAACGCATCCTCTTGCTTCAAATTATAAACCACTCCTCGCGTAGGCTGGGATGGTGCAGAATGGCCTCCTCTCTCGTAGTCTGAAGTAGTGTCCCATGTCTGCGCATTTTCTGCTATTTCCTCCAGGTACGTCCAAGCTTCATGTGGCTCTTTATCAAAGAATCCTCCATTGCACATCATCTCTACAAATTGCTTCATTTGCGGCTGCAGTCCATCGTAGAAGAAGCCAATAATCCTGCTTTTGTCGAAGCCATTGTGCGGACATGCGAGCAGCAACTCATTGAACCTTTCAAATGCCTGGTAGAATGTTTCCTCGCTTTTCTGGGCAAAGTTCATAATCTGCCGCTTCAGTCCCTGTGTCCTGTGAATAGGAAAAAACTTCTTTAGAAATTCCGCCTGCAAATCAATCCATGTAGTAATAGAGCGTGATGGCAATGCATTCAACCAATTTTTAGCTTTGTCTTTTAATGAAAATGGGAACAGTTTAAGATATATCGTGTCCTCACTAGTTTTCCCATCAAAGCATGTCAAGCAAACCTCCTCAAATCCTTTAATATGAAGATATGGATTTTCCTTGTCTAACCCATGAAAGGTGGGTAAGAGTTGGATCACCCCAGGTTTAAAATTGAAAGAATTTGCATCGGCCGGTAAAACAAAGCATGAAGCAGTGCTATTCCTAGTGGGTCGAAGTAAATCTTTTAAAGTCCTAGGCACTCCAGGTTGCACATTATTCTCGTTATTGTTGCTAAAATTTTCATCCATATTATTATTAGCCATATCAAAACGTCGAGTCAACCTATGTGTCCTAGGAGTCCAATGCCACATAAACTAGCACAAATATATTTTTTTATGAAAGAGCAAACAAAAATTATATACAATAAAGTGGAAAGATCTCACCGAAGGTCTTCTGAATGAGATAAACCGTAGTAACAAACCGTTCTCCCCGGCAACGGCGCCAAAAACTTGGTGGGCTCCGAAAGGTGCTTCTCTCAAGCGCAAGAGTCCGTTCAAGTAGTAAAATCTGGGAGTCCAGATGTCGAATCCTCGGGAGAATCTGTTGAAACCACAAGTCCAAATCAAATAGAGTAACTACGAATAAAATCTAAGCACTTTAATAGTGATGGTGAAGGTGGTATGAAAAGTGTGTGGTGATGGGATTGTTACGTGCGATCAATGCAAACAACGAACTCTAGTTTGTGAAAAATAGATATAAAAGGCATGTACATGGCATGGGTTCATTAGGATCAGCGAATCGTAAGCTTTGTTGATCAAGTATAACACAACGAAACCTCCTTTTGGGAGCGAATCGTCGGAAGATGTCCTTTTGGGAGTTAACGCATCAATTCTAAGAATATATCGCTAAAGTTGTAAACGTACATATGAAGTATGAAGCTCTCTTTTGGAGAGATCAAATCTCACCCTTGTGGGGTGATCATCAACTAGATCAATTCTTTTGGAGTATGAAAAAGTAGATTTAAGAGCGACGATTAAACTTTAGCAAATATAGCGATTAAGCGCAATAATACAACCAATGAATACGATTCACATCACCTAATTACTCCATACCATGCACATAAAATATTTAGCTACTCATGGCGCAGAAATACACAAATTTCAGATCAGAATTCATAAGTTTATTAGCAAAATACGGAAGTTTGAGGGCAAAATACAAGCTAAAACACCCAAATACGAGCTAGAGTTGAAGAAAATATCACCAATTCTCTTTGAAAAGACTTCAAAACTCTCTGGAAATAAGAAAATAGACTATGGAATTTTACAGAATTTTTGCAGAAGAAAATACGGCTCCTAAGTGCTCCAATACGCCCATAATACGCCCAAAAACCCTAGAATACGCTTAAATAAAGAGATTGTGGGTTTATTGGGCTTAACGGGTTCAAACCCGCACCAAAATCGCACCCGAAGTGATCTGGACCGCAGATCCTGATCGGATCATTTCTCCACCGTTGATCCAAGCGGGATCTTTCCACGTTGCGACACGTGGCATCGGGTTGGATCTGCGCTTCGCCCGCATCGCTTCAAATGCAACTCCGCTTCGGAATTCGTCATGTCCGTTGGATTGAGCGGTTGACAGCCTGGATCTCGCCACGTCGCCCGATAAAATCGAAGCTGCTGCCTGCTTTTCATGCACTTCTCTAGTTTGTGGCCGTTGGATCGAAGGTCGGACGAAGCGGATGATGCCACGTGGCCCTCGCGGCGCATGTAAATCACGGGCTTCGTTCGCTTCTTAATTTAAAACACGGGACGCACGTGGTCCATTGGATTTAGATCGGACCGCTGTGAGCCATCCACGTCGCCCGCTTCGTTTAAGGATTCTTGCCCATCGGATCGTAGATGGACGGCTACAAAGGGTCCACGTCGCCCGTATAGATCAGCCTTCATCGCGCGTCATTGAGATTATTGGTGACCGTTGGATTATGAGGGAGCGGCTCGATGAACGCCACGTGTTAGCTTTGGATTGGCCCCCGACCGTATATTTGTATTTTTTGAGTGTATTTTCCCATTTAATTGGTATTCTGCATTCAAAAATTCATATTACTTAGCACAGATCTCAGAAAAATACAAATAAATAGTCGTTGGAATCGTGAGATCGAGACGGTGCTAGGAAAATATAAAAAGTGCAGAAATACGTCGTTAAATGCTGTTTTGTGCTCAAATAGTGTGTTTTCTCTAATAAATAAATGTGTAGAAAATACGTATGAATTAGAGATAAATTTAGCATCATGTGAGCACAAAATAGGGCTAAAATGGGGGGTTAAATATGTAATATTGAACCCGAATCACACCCCCCAACTAGCGATTTGCTAGTCTCTTAGCAAAAAGAGCGATTAAAAATACGTTTAGATCACCTTATCAGATCTCAAATCATTAACCATCATACTACTACGACAAAAGAGATAACCGCACACTAATATCAAAATTTCAAGCTCATCAAGTAATGGTACTTGTGGGTTTTCAAAAATGAATGTCAAGCATCTCAAATGGTTATAAAATAGACTCAAATTCACTATCAATTACTACATGGCTCATAGTACACAAAATCAATGGCCCGCACCGTTCAAACAAATATTTTAACTTGGAGCGTAGATGGTTCATGCAAAGCAAGCATCAAAAATAGGATGGTATCAAGACATACACACGTCAATCTCTATTCATAGGGACTCACACCACATCTTGTGTTTTCTTTAAGCTTTGGAAGTTCTCTTGCCTCGCTAATCATGCACACTTATTCTCTATTTTCTTTCGCTTTTTTCCATAGTTTCGCGTAATGCGCATCAAGCAACATTCGCGAAAAAGTATATAACTTGGATCGCTCCATCAAATAATTGAGGTTCCGGTCAATGGCTCCCAAATCAGACGATAATAGGGCATTAGGCCAAGAAGGGCCCCTCGGACTGTACTACTCAAGCCAACCAAGTTATTTCTTTAATAGCACATTTATTCATTTTTTCTTCCTCATTCATCTCATTTTTTCTTCTTTTGTGTGTGCATAAACAACGTGGCACGATAACTTCCTCTTCTTTAATTTTTCACAAGAATGGGTATCCTAATCATTTCAAATGACGTGGTACGTTTTTCTACCCAAAATCACACCAAGCATGCAAATGGCAATGAATACGAGATAAAGAACAATGCTCCAGTTAATTTATGAATTATTGGTACATGAACTTTGGTGTGTTCCAATGAAAGCATACCACTTGCTAATCCATAATTTCTAGATTCATTAAGTCATCGATTAATCTTGCCATTGAGATGTGTAAAAAGAAATTTACCACAAGCATTCACATTCATGTAAAATGAGATTGAAATGTTGGACAATAGTGGTGGAGGAAAATAAATCACGAGTGTACGATGGTGAATAAATAACGAGAAATTTCATCACATAGGGGTCATTTCTAGGTAAAGATAGATTTTGGTGATATTTCTTAACTCAAAAAAAAATTTTTTTTTTCAATGCAAAAAGGGAACTAAAAAAAGAAAACCATAAAAGAAAAAGAAAAAGAAAATAAAAAAATAAAAATCCTAAAAGTTATTTCCCTCCCCCCAACTTAAAATAGACATTGTCCTCAATGTTAGGAAGAGGGAATCATGGAAAGAACACACCTGATTAGTCCCCACCCGAAGGTGGGTCTGTGAGATCCATGGTGCTCACTTCCTTGGTCCAAGGCTCGTGAAAATGCTTCAATCGTTGGCCATTCACCTTGAACTCACTTCCGTCTTTTTCATTAAGTAAGAGCACAGCGCCATGTGGGAAAACTTCTTTGACGACGAAAGGTCCATACCACCTAGAGCGAAGCTTCCCAGGAAAGATGTGCAGCCTGGAATTGTATAGCAATACTTTTTGGCCTGGGGTGAACTCCCTCCTCAAGATCATCATGTCGTGGACGGATTTCATCCTCTCTTTTGAAATTTTAGCGTTGTCGTACGCATTTCTCCTCAACTCCTCCAGCTCCAACAATTGCAACCTGCGAGAAGAAAAAGAGACATCAGTATCAAAATTCATTTTCTTTATAGCCCAATAAGATCTATGCTCTATCTCAACAGGTAAGTGACAAGACTTCCCAAATACAAGGCGGTAAGGTGACATCCCCAAAATTGTTTTGTAGGCCGTCCTGTAGGCCCACAACGCTTCAGGTAAGCGCAAACTCCAATCTTTTCTTGATGGATTCACCGTTTTATGTAGAATTCCTTTAATCTCTCTATTTGCTAACTCTGCTTGACCATTGGTTTGGGGGTGATACGGAGTAGAAACTTTATGTGTGACCCCAAACCTCTTCATTAAAGTAGCGAACATACGGTTGCAAAAATGAGACCCTCCATCACTGATCAAGGCCTTTGGCACTCCAAACCTAGAGAAAATGTTCTCTTTGAGGAACTTAAGCACAACGGAAGTGTCGTTCGACCTGCAAGGAATAGCTTCCACCCATTTAGAAACATAATCAATACAAACCAAAATATAAGCATATCCAAATGAAGGTGGGAAAGGTCCCATGAAGTCTATGCCCCAACAATCAAATATTTCAATTTCCAAAATGGGGTTTAAAGGCATCATGTTACGTTTAGTAATACCCCCTAATTGTTGGCATGCAGCACAAGTCTTGCAATAATGAAATGTATCTTTAAACATAGTTGGCCAATAAAAGCCACATTGCGAGATTTTTGCCACAGTTTTGTTCGCTGAAAAGTGTCCACCACATACTCCATCATGGCAAAATTGTATCACACTGGTTATTTCATGATCAGGAATGCATCTCCTAACAATTTGGTCACTACAATATTTATATAAGTACGGATCATCAAAGAAGAAATACTTTACCTCGTACTTGAACCGTTTAAAGTCTTGAAGAGACCAAGTGTCAGGGGTCTTACCAGTTACCAGATAATTAACGATATCAGCATACCATGGAGAGGTGGAAACGCTAAAAAGATGCTCGTCAGGAAAGGAGTCCTTCAAAGGCACATCTGCTGAATCAAGGCCTACTGTCAATCGTGATAAGTGGTCAGCTACTAGATTCTCCACGCCTTTCTTGTCCTTGATTGTGACATTGAACTCCTGCAACAATAAAATCCATCGTATCAATCGAGGCTTAGCATCTTTTTTAGACAATACATATTCTAAAGCAGAGTGATCAGTATAAATCAAAATTGGTGATCCCAAAATATAGCTCCTGAATTTTTCCAACGCGAATACTACAGCCAGCAACTCCTTCTCTATGGTCGTATAATTCCTCTGAGCATCATTTAGTGTCTTGCTGGCATAGTAAATCACTACTGGAACTTTGTCTTTTCTTTGGCCTAGGACTGCACCAACTGCGTAATTGCTTGCGTCACACATTATTTCAAATGGTAGGGCCCAGTCTGGCACCTGCAAAATGGGAGCAAAAATCAGCAACTTCTTTAATGTTTCAAAAGCAATTTGACACTCAGGTGTCCAAATAAAATCCACATTTAAAGTAAGTAAATTGCAAAGAGGGCGAGATATAGCGCTAAAATCTTTGATGAACCGCCTATAAAATCCTGCATGTCCCAAAAATGATCTGATGTCCTTCACGCATTTGGGACTTGGTAGCTTCTCAATTACTGCTACCTTGGCTCTGTCTACCTGTATACCATCTTTAGAAACCAGGTGACCTAGGACAAGTCCCTCTGTGGTCATAAAATGACATTTCTCCCAATTCAATAGGAGGTTTTTTCAATGCACCTGTCAAGAACAAGAGCCAAGTTAGCTAAACAATCATGAAAAGAGCTACCATATACTGAAAAATCATCCATAAATACCTCAACAATTTTCTCAACCATATCATCAAAAATACTGAGCATGCATCGCTGAAAAGTAGCTGGAGCATTACATAAACCAAACGGCATTCTTTTAAATGCAAAAGTACCAAAGGGACATGTAAAAGTGGTCTTTTCCTGGTCCTCAGGTGCAATCTCAATCTGGTAATAACCTGAATAACCGTCTAGAAAGCAATAATATTCATGTCCAGCTACCCTCTCTAAAATTTGGTCAAGAAATGGTATGAGGGAAATGATCTTTTCTAGTTCGGGAGTTCAACTTCCTATAGTCTATGCGCATCCTCCAACCCGTGGTGGCTCTAACTGGGATAAGCTCATTATTCTCATTTTTAACCACGGTGAGGCCAGACTTTTTAGGAACAACCTGTGTAGGGCTAACCCACTTGCTGTCAGAAATAGGATAAATAATGCCTGCATCTAATAATTTTAGTACCTCGCCTTTCACCACTTCTTTTAATGTTGGATTTAACCTACGTTGCATTTCTCTAGTGGGTTTGGCGTCATCCTCTAAATAAATGTGATGCATGCATACAATAGGGCTTATACCTTTTATGTCAGCAATGGACCAACCAATGGCACCTCTATGTTTCCTCAGCACATCAAGTAAAGAGCTTTCCTGTTCTAAAGAAAGTTTAGAAGATATTACCACATGGAAGCTGTTTTCATCTCCAAGAAAAGCATACTTAAGATAGTCAGGAAGTGGCTTCAACTCTGGCTTTGGATCCTCCACCTCAGATGAAATTTGAATTGATGCATTAGGTGGCAAAGCCTCGAACCTAGGCTCCCATACCGCATTGAGCTCCTTCACGTTCTCCTGCATAAAAGATATGTCATCAGAATCACCAATAAAAGTCTCAACAATAGAAGCATCATCACAAAATTCAGAACAAATATAATCATCCACCAACGAATCAATCATATGCACCCTCTCAATCTCATCATCCACATGTGGCAACTTGCAAGTATTAAAAATATTCAAGTCCAAAGTCATGTTGCCAAAAGTAATTTTCAGTTGACCATCCCTACAATTTATTAAAGCATTGCATGTCGCTAGGAATGGTCTACCTAGAATGATGGGAGTAGCATTGGCAGTTTGGGGTCCTTGGATGTCTAGAACTATAAAGTCCGCGGGGTAGTAAAATTTGTCCACCTGAACGAGGACATCCTCAATGCATCCCTTTGGAACTTTAATAGATCTATCAGCTAATTGTAATATAACAGATGTAGGCTTTAGTTGTCCTAACCCAAGCTGCACAAAAATAGGATATGACAATATATTGACACTAGAACCTAAATCCAATAAAGCATTTCCAATTTTCTTAGTGCCAATGGTGCAAGTGATGGTGGGTGATCCAGGGTCTCTAAATTTAGGTGGTGTATTTTGTTGCACAATAGAGCTAACCTGTTCAGTCAAAAATGCTTTCTTTTTCACATTTAACTTTCTTTTAACAGTGCACAAATCTTTCATAAATTTAGCATAGGCAGGTATTTGATTAATATCATCAAGCAATGGAATATTGATCTGGCACTTCTGAAAAATTTCACGAATCTCAGTTTGATACTTATCTTTGCTTTTCTGAAGTAGCCGATGAGGGTAGGGTGCTGCAGGTACATATGCTGCGGGTTCCTTCTCTTTAATGACGCTTTTGCTCACACCCACGTCCGTGCTCTCTTCCTGCACCTCCTCTTGTTCTTTAATTCCCTCTTCTTGGATCTGAATTCCCTCTTCCTGCTCAGCTTGTCTGCTCGGTGGATCAGGCTTTTGAATCTCTTTTCCACTTCTCAAAGTGGACACCGATTGGCAAGGCTTCATATTATTTCCTGCAGAAGAAGATGAGCCCATATTAGGATTTGGAATTGACTGAGATGGAAGCTTACCTTTTTCTAATGTCGTTGTAAGACTCGCCAAGCTCTCGCTCATCTGCTGATTCTGAGTCTGCTGAGCCTGAAATTGAGCCTGCTGCTGCTGCATCTGAGCTTGTTGCAATTGGATAAGCTGCTGAAGCGCATCGCCAAATGGTTGCATCTGCTGTTGTTGCACTGGCTCATGGTCCCTCCTCTGGTTCCCACCTTGATAGTTGTTGTTGTTGTATTGAGGTTGTCGGAACGGAGGGGGAGCCTGCTGCTGCTGAGTCTGCTGATTGGGGCCCCAGTTCAAGTTTGGATGATTATTCATCTTCAGGATGATAATTCCATCTTCTAGATGATTATTCATCTTCTAGATGATATTGTCATCTTCTGGATGATAATTTCATCTTCTGGATGATAATTCATCTTCTGGATGATGGTGTCATCTTCAGGATGATAATGTCATCTTCAGGATGATAATTCATCTTCTGGATGATGGTGTCATCTTCAGGATGATAATTTCATCTTGTGGATGATAGTGTCATCTTCAGGATGATAATTTCATAGGATAGATGTCCCAAAAATCTATCCAGGTAAATAAGGAGGAAATCCGTAAGGGTATGTTGTCACATCATCCATAGCAACATAGCCCAAACTTTCCTTTCCCAATCGCATGGTTTTCACAACTACGACCAGGAGGCCTGATGCATCAGTTTATATAATTTTGTAAGTAAGTCAAGCTCATCTTACTTGATCACTTCCTGGTTTCAGCAAAATAAACCTCAAAGCTATAGCGTACTGCTTATAGCATACGATTTTATTTATTTATGTTTATGTTTATACAATACTCGGTTAGCCCACAGGTTTGATATCTTTTGATATCAGGACTTCAGGTCCAAACACTTCACATTTCATATGTGATTCCAGCTCAACTTATTATTGCAATGTTCCACATTATTGGCCAATCTCTATGTTTGCTTCAGGAAACGGAGTGTGGAACGATATTTATCATTTAAATGGCAAAATGAAATGTGAGTAATTATCGACAAGTGTGTTTTTATCCAAACACATCCCCATGTACGTACATTATTCAATTTGTTCCAAATTCATTTCTTCTGGAGGTTCTGAAAAGGGTGAGGATATGGAGATGAGCTCACTTTCATGTGGTGGTATTGCTTTAGGGTCTCCAGGAGTTATTTTTTGCTTTAGAGCCTCGTAGTATGTTCTCTCATCCCTTAAGGACATCCACTTCTGCTACTGGTGGATTGCATCCATTATATTTGGTATGTCAATCCTAGCTGGATTTTTAGCAGTAAATATGTGTGAATTTGACAGTATTTATATTGTCAGTAACTATGTCTGATAACTGTTTAACAATTTTATAAGTGTGAATCTTCGGGATCTCATCACAATTCATGATAATCAGATCATAGGTATTAATGTTTGAACAAATTGAGCTTCAGGCTTACGGATGATTATAATATTTTTGTTGAATATTATACTGGGAAATTAAATATTTTTTAATGTGAAAGATCTTCAAGATCTCATCGAATCTTTAAAGGATGGTCCATCAATGCACATCTTAGGAGACGTGAATTTAAATGCTTCCCCTGTTTGGAGTGCATTTTGATGGTTTTTATTGGTGATATGGGGATGTGTCCACATCATGGCACAATCTGTAAGATGTGCTTTAAACACTTCTCCCGTTAGGGGTTCTCGGAAACTGTTTATATGAGGTGATCAAGCTCATATAAATAGGTTCTAAGGAGGCGTTTTGATGGTTTGCATTATAATTGCAGTTCCCATGTAGTCACATATAACTGGATTTTTAATGGATAAGTAATCCATTTAAATCATTTTAATGAGTTATTTAGTTAACCCATTTTTGGGCGTGAACACAAACTTCAGGGTGTTCGACATTATTCCGGTTGTAAATATTATTTGATTTCCCAGTGTTCTCCGCCATTTATTAACATGTCATATATGCTTGTCAAAAGCTGGACTGCGGTTGGATAATAGGTTTGATAATGACCATTTTAGAGGATATATGGATGAGTACTCTAAAGTACTTCATCAGCCCCATGTAGGGAGTGGTAAGTCCACTTTTACCCTCAAATACTCTCAAGAGACCTAAAGGTCTTATTATGTTAATGATGATAGTAAATATATCATCTTAAATTCTTTTGACGAAGTGAAGAGAGTCAATGTCCACGTGAATGGAGATGATCTCGTAATCATTTTTCCCTTTTGAATAGGGCAATGAAAGTTTCACCATTTTTGAAGAATCTTCGGGTTCATAAGATTTATATGATTGGTTAATGATGTCTCACATCATCAATCCAGGGTGACATCATTCCAAAGTTGGTCCATTCTGGACACTTCTAGTGTTCCAAATTAATTCCTCTTTTCGAATTAATGTGAGACTTTTGAAAGTCCATTAAAATGCTCAAGTTAATTTTGTCTGGTAATAGGTGAACTGTGTTTTAAATGTGAAAGATCTCATCTTCACATTGACTATTACGCAGATCATAGTGGGACAAAGCTTCAGGCTTCATTGATTTATTGAGTCATTAATTAGGGATTTCGTTTTGACGAATATCCATCGAAACTTGGTAAGTTTCTTTTATTGATTTTTGAGAGTTCTGGCATCCTCATATAGAGTATTCAGGTTTGTAGAGCCTGAATCTCAAGTAGACGTCCAGGAAAAAGTTTTCTATTGGACTATTATTAGGGTTAAATGTTTTTGAAGGCATATGTCTGCAACTATACTCAATAAGAATTATGTTATGACAACAGATTAAATTTGTTTTCAAAGTTTATTTGTTCTTGGGGAATAGCTAGATATATACAAGATCAATTGACTTTCGTCGTTTAGAATAGGTATGTATATATTTTTATATGGCATAAGTTAATGCTCATTTATGTTGCAAAAGCATTATGGGTCTTATCAGAACTTCTGGTCTGATATTGGTTTGCAATTGCTTACTCCATGTCAAGGTATATCATATCTTCTCTTTCTCATCTTATTCAGGACTTCCCGTGTTTTCAGTCTTCCTTATTGTCATTTATAAAATGAATATTAGTCTTACTAAGTAGACATATACAAGGGGAATGAGTTAGTCTCTATATTTCCACTTTTCTATTTTATGAGAGATTTTTAAAAATCTATTTGAATGCTCAAGTATGGTCTCTAGGCCATTTTTATTGAGTCATTTGATCGCCCCCGGATATACACCCGGAAAACGATTGTAGTCTTACCGCAAGCGCATGGTGAATTGGCGAGCGGAGATCGAACACAGGGAGGACAAATGACAGTACTCTATCTTGATCACCTAGCTATTATTGGAAGATTGGAATGGTTTCAGGAATGTTGTCATAGCCGTTCAAATAACAAATAGGATTCTATATAATAAAAGCGTTTAGGGCTAGGGAATCCCCACTACGGATTGTCACTTATCTTTGTGGATCATGAATCTTAATGTTGCATGGCTTGAATTAAGGTGAACTAGTCGTAACTGAATATATAACCAAGCTTACGCTCTCGCGCTATTGTCGGTCTATAGCAACCTAGATTAGAGCCCACTCTCGTGCAAACCCTAACCTAAGCCACTTGCATGAAGATCGACATCATCGTCCAATCGCACCTCGAGCCCACTTTGTGCAAACTCGAGTTACGATCTAGGTTATGATAGTTTGTATTTGTCCAATCTATTGCAAACAAATATGAGTATAGATTTATAATAAAAATCCTAGCTTTGGTCCAATCTCTTGCAAACCAAGTCTAGAGAAGCTCGATTATAAACCTAATTCGAATATCTAGACCTTTCCATCGACTGAGATCCAATCTCTTGCAAACCCAAATCAATGGAAATTCTTAGCTATTCGTAGTAAATCAATCGTAACCTAACCGTCTATCAATCCTAGCAACAATTCAATTCATTCATCACAATTCTAAGATCGGATCCATAGGGTTCATCCCCATGCCCTAGAACGACGGAACTACTCACAATTGATCATAGCAATCACAGAAATAACGAATGAAATCATAACGCAATTCATGGTTAAGAGAAAACAATTCATAAAAACTAGAAATTCAGATAGAAAGAATAAACCAAATTGCCCGTCTTTGATCTCCAGCTGAGAATTACAATAAGAATAGCCGTCAAAATTAACTTCAAGTCTCTCCTAAAACTAGGAATAAAACTAGCCTTAAATACAAGCCAAAATCGTCCAGAAAATCCTGACAGATGGAACTGGGGTTTTTGGGGCAGCCCAGAACCCTAATTCGCGATACAGTCAGACTGCGTCACTCGGCCGGGTGGAACATGTCACTCGGCCGAGTGACAGACCCAAAGAAAAACAGAGAAACTGGGGTTTTTGGGGGTCTGTCGCTTTGTCACACTCGGGCGAGTGGTCTTCTTCACTTGGTCGAGTGAGCTTTCTTGCTCGGCCGAGTGGGTCTTCTCCAAATTCCAGTAAGTCGGCTGAGTTTTCAGGAGAAAACCCCTGCCGTACTTGGGCGAGTGGATTTCTTTACTCGGCCGAGTGAGATTTCTCACTCCCCCGAGTGGATTTTGACTCAATGTGCTCCTGTATCCGTTGTACTCGGCCGAGTACATTCCTTCACTCTGCCGAGGGAACTGTCTATTCAGCTGAGTGAGCTGCTTCTGTGGCTCTTTCTTCTCCTCCTCGCCTCCTCGTCGAGTGAGATTTCTCACTCGCCGAGTGGACTTTGACTCAATGTGCTCCTGTATCCACTGTACTTAGCTGAGCACGTTCCTTCACTCGGCCGAGTGAACTGTTTGTTCGGCCGAGTGAGCTGCTTCTGTGGCTCTTTCTCCTCCTCCTCGCCTCCTCGTCGATTCTATCGAACTTCTTCCTCTTCCGCTCATCCTCTAGCACTGCTAGCTCCTCAATAAGGCTGTGGGCGATGCTCCGGTGCGCGTGAAAGTCACTTGATCTCATTTTTGCTCCGAATCGCTCCATATTTTCTGAAATACGACAAAAACAAGAAATAATGAGAAGCAACGTGATATCGTCGAATAATCATGGAAAACACAATATGGGCGATCGAAACGTCATGAAAACATGCAGAAAAAAGGTGTAAAATAAGGAGTGATTAAAATCACCCAAGCTTACCTCTTACTTGTCCTCAAGGAAGTTGAGTAAAATGGCGAACCCGGCGGTAAAAATAAGGAAAAAGGAAAAAGGAAAGAGAAGATAGAAAAGAAAACGAAGAGGGATGTGCTAGATCATTTTCTAAGGACATGGAGCTGCTTACTCAAATAGCATACGACGAATAAAAACATACCAAATACTTTTATCTCGATATCATGATCATATATAAATGGATTCGATATAGAAACCTAAGAATATCAAAACGATATGAAACATGAAATCATTCTAGAATTAGCATCGTCTGAGGCATCCAAAGTAATATACATAATCATAGATTGCACACTTTTCAATTGATTGCTTTCTATTTGGAGTATAAGAGGTATCACACAACATGGAGCAATAAGAATAGAAAGAAATGGTATTCATGAAATGCATGCCAAATTTCAATTCGTGGACTTCGTAGTACTCATAGTAATCTCCCTGAGTATAGAAAATTACCTAGCTTAGGTCGTCATGCACAGACAAGTGGTCACTCTCTCACACATCATTGGATCCTCTCCCCCAAGCTTATCTATAAGCGTGGTGGCATCAAATAGAACAATAAGACTTTCCCCCATTTTTGAAGCTCCAAGAAAAATAAAAATAAAAGAGGGAAGAAAGAAAGAAATGGGATCGTGTATGAACTTCTTTTTTCTCTTTTCTCTCTTTTTTTTGAAACTCATATACACAATAACAATCCCAAATCAAAAGATAGAGAGATGTGCATGTATTTTTTTCTCTTTGATTTTAGAGTGTTGGAGCATGGAATTTATAGCAAGGGGAAGGTGCCAATATAAGATTTGCTAAAGGGAGATTCACCAATGATTTTAAGTATAGAAATGAAGTTCAAGATATATGGAGAAAGAAAAATTTTCAACGCTCGATTCACTCTTTAGAATGTGCATGACAACTTTCAGCAGAGTAATGTAATCTACTCAGTTTGATTTCAGAAAGTAAACCAATCCAGTTATATCAAAATGGCATACATTCAATCAACCTGAAAGTTAAGCATACAATTTTCATGCAAAAAGAAGTGATAGCAGACAACAAAGCAGTACTCCAAATATAGGCAATTAATACGTGAAGCTTGGTGTGTTTTCTATGAAAAGTATACAATATAAATCATCAGACTCAGCTAATGGTAGAATTTCATTCACATTCATATAATAAAGATGCAGGTTACTATTCTCGAATGCATGGCAAAGTATATCATATGATATCTGAAATAAAAACGATGGCATGACAAGAGAAAATGCATATAAAAGTAAACTAGCTCCAGGTCATAGTCATCACAGAAAATTCATCTCTAGCAAAAAGGGATAAAAAACAAGGATAAAAGAAAAATAAGAACTACTATACAAATGCAGTACAAAAAAAATAAGAAAACGTGATGCATGAGAAGAAAAAAGCACAAAAAAGTGGGCGAAAATAAGTGGAAAATAAAGAAAGGTGGAAAAATAAAAATAAAAATGAAGAAAATAAAAAGTGCATGAGACACTCACTCCCCCAAGCTAAACTGCACAGTGTCCTCAATGTGCTCAGTGTGGCACAAGGAGAGATAGGATATGGGTGGGGTGGGTGAGGATGCATGCATGATAAAGGATGAAAATGATAGAAAATTGGATGGAAATGCAAATGAAGCGTGTAGAGATCAAGACGGTGCGATACAACGGTCACAGGAATGGCTCCTCACTCCCCGGATGATATAGACAAATATGAACAAAAAGTGACCAAAATGTGTGGGGAGGATGTGCGCAAAATCGGCAGAAAAAATGATATCAGTCACGGCCGCGAAAAAAATATGGGAGGCATCAAGTGTGTGCCTAAGCAGGTGGTGGAGCATCAGCACCGTCCTGTAGTGGTAGTGGTGGAGGCTGCTGTGAAATGGGAGGGATGGCAGCAGGCTGAGGAGGCAGCGACAGTCGCGCAAGAATCTGGTTCAGGGTGACCTGAATACCAGGGAGTAGAGCGACGCGAGACTGTACAGAGCTAACGGTGGCAGAGAGAGACCGAAAATCTCATCTGAGCCCACTAACGGCCCCCTCTAGAGCACGCATGTGCTGAACTAGGGTGTCGGAGGGAGGAGTGGCAGAGGGTCAAACAGATGGGGATCGGGGCTGCCGAGCATGGCTACCGTAGACAAGTGGTACCACTACGAGGTGAGGGTGCGATGTTGTGCTCACTAAAAGATGCTCAGCCTCTGTGGGAGGCTGAGATGCAGGAATGCTCTTAGAAGTGTGAGCAGCAGCAGACTCTGAAGCGGTGACAGAGGGCGAGAAGGGTGGAGAGGTCGCTGACACAGAAATGGGGGCAGACGTCACGACACTCTCGGTGAAGACAGTGACAATAGAGACGGATGTGTCGACGACTGGGAAGGTCATGAGATCTACAGAAAATGACTCCCCAGTGGTCGAGAAATCTGGTGAGGATAGGGTCTTGGCTGCGGAAACAAAGGAAGGCTCGCCTCTCTCAAGAATAGTGGTAGTGGCGCTCTTAAAACTCACATAAGAAATGGGATCAGTGGTCAGCGGCATAGAGGTGGTGGTGGTAGTGGACTCAGCAAGTGTGCTCCCGACACTGACAGAAGTGTGGACAGAGGTGTCGGGAGGAGCAGTCAAATCAGGTGCAGGGTGAGGGATCAGGATCTTTGGGTCCAGAGGTGGGAGAAGGGGCTCCTGCTGAGCGCCCTCAGGCTCGAGCACATACACAGCTAGGATGAGGAGGTCCATCTCTGGTCTCCACACCCCTTCTGTGGGTCCAATGTGGGTCCGAGCGGGGATCGGAAGCACCATATAATCTGTGCCAAATGGACTGTGCAGCCAAACCCAGTGGTGCTGACCATGAGGATGCAACATCCTCATGCGGGCCATGACATAAATGGAAAGGGAAGTGGGGCCCGGGGGTCGTAGCAAACCAGCTGGGAGGTCAACCCCGCACATAGGAGCCAAAAGGGTAATCAGACCGCCGTAACAGATAGGCGTCCTAGCGCTGACAGAGATAATGATGTGATCTAGATACCAACTGGCTATATCGATTTGAACGGCAGGGAGTAAGACGTCTCCACCTACCTCGAAGGCTCTCGCTTTAGTCATCTTGTAGAGCATGTAAAGCTCAGGCGTAGACATCGTCCCAGGCTCATACTTCGCAAGAAAAGTGGTCGCCATAAGGCGCTGAGCAATGCGGAGGCATGGGTGGACGATAACGGAGGCCTTGACCTAGCTAGGGTCAAAGGCGAGAGGTGATCCCGTGATGAGTGGCCAGAAGGCATGAGTATCGAATGACGGTGGGGGGTTGTACGTGGGACTATAAGCTCAGTCGGGGCTCGGGACGGGGGGCCATTGGAAGTAGGCTCGGAGCATATCGAGGGTAATCTCGCACTCACGATCTATCAGTCGAAATGAGCAACCCTCAGGAGTCCTACGGATGGAACCAAGGACCTCGAGTGTCGGCCGGACGTAGGTGTCCACCGACACGGACAGAAAATCATGCCACCACACGTTGCTATACAACTGGAGTAGGCCATGAAATACCTCTAGGCGCTCAAAATCTGCAATGTGCGCAAACCTAGATGGGACAATCGAACGATGGAAGATTCTTTCAAATCTGGCGTGGTGTGCGTCATCTCTGAAAGTGATCCACATCGTGTTGAAAGCGGGGATGGGCTGTACCGGTGGGGGTGGAATGGGTGCGGTAGGAGGCAGAAGTGTGGGTGGTGGTGGGCTAGGTGGCGGGAACTCCACTCTAGCAGAGGAAGAGCCAAGCTTGCTAGTCTTCCTCCGCTTGGAGGCGGGCGCCCGCGAACGTGATCTAGTCCGTGGAGGCATGTGTGCTGTGAGACGTGCCTACCAATGCGAAGTGCAATAGAAAAGGAGCGAATGTACCCAAGCACGATGCGAATGCAAGCAATGGATGTGAGTGGAGAAACGCCTCCTCTGAGAAGCTCTGAATCTGCCCCTGATTCTCCCCAAGCTATCTTGAAACACAAATTGACAAATTAGCAATGAGTATCAATAAATTTGGGGTAAAATCAAGAGTAATAGATGTGTATAAGGTTTAATTTTGATTCGGGGCAGAGTAGGGCTTACGAAATGGAGATTGGGAGAAAATGGGAGGAATTGGGGCAAAACGGCGATGACCGGTGGTGGGGGGAGCGGCACCGGCGGCGGCTGGGAGGCAGCGTCGGTGGCATGGGGTCGCGTCGCTCGGGCATGGGGTGGTGCGACTTGGGCGAAGGATTGGAGCGTTCGGGTGAATGGGGGAAAGCTCGGGTGAAATTTGGGAATTTTGGGAATTTTGGGGATTTGGGCCGCGAGCTTTCGAATTTATAGGATAAGTCACTCGGCCGAGTAGTGTGTTCACTCGGCTGAGTGGCTCAGTTTATTAAATTTTTCGAAATTTTTCATGAAAGTACCGACTCGGTCGAGTAACACTTTCCACTCGGGCAAGTAGACAAAAGTCACTCGGCCGAGTGGCAAGGCCACTCAGAGCTTTTCAAGTGCTGAAAGTGTCTGATTCACTCGGTCGAGCGATAAAGTCACTCGGCCGAGTGGCATATAAATGACAGAGAGGAGTTTTTCGCAACTTTCCTGAGCAGTACCCTGCTCGGTCGAGTAGGGTCTTCACTCGGCCAAGTGAAAATTTCACTCGGCCGAGTGAAAATTTCACTCGGCCGAGTGGGCTTCTATTTTCAGCCCAACTCTCTGTTTTTGCTCCACTTTCTGATTTTCTTTTCCCCGTCAGTTTCTTCCTTCTCCTGACACCTGAGCACATCCCTGGATCGCTCTCCTTTGCTATGGTCGTCCTTCATTCATATGGTCTCCTATTCTCCATCTCCTGCAAAGAAAAATATTGCCCGTTTTCAGGTTTTTCTTCGACACTTGACTCTAAACACTAATAAAGATCTAAAACAAAAATAAAAGGAAAAATTCAACTAAAAATAAGATTGAACCATCGAGTTGCTTCCCGATAACCGCTCGTTTAAGGTCTTGAGCTCGACCCCTTAAGATTTGCAATTAGAGCTCGATGTTTGGCGCATGTGAGATGCACGCGTCAAACTTGTCGGGAAGGCCGCTTGGGTTTAGTTGTTGATTTACTTCAGCGTTCCTCAGCCCCCCTTCATCATGTATAGTAGTGGGGGATGAGTCCCCAAGATTGAGCTTTTGACATCCTTTTTCTTGGCCGGCGGCGAAGATTTGTTGTCCGGTGGAGCTTTCTTCACATGCTTCGCCGTAGAGAGCTTGCATAGCTCTCTAATATTGACGACATCAGCATCGTCATTCTCCTCATCCGTAAGAGGGTCCGATGGGTCTCCCATCATCTCACCATCTTTGGTAAGTTGTCCATCTTCGAGGCCGTCATCGTGCTTGGCCCCGATGGCAGATGGTATGGCATCGTCAATCACCTGGTTGAGGAGGTCCACATAGTCCACGTCCTCTGGCCAAGGCATATGCTTCATCGCCTTCGTAATGCGGAGTTCAACTTCAATATTTCCGACGTTCAAGGACAAGGTTCCTTCCCTCACATCCACAATTACTCCAGCGGTGGCCAGGAAAGGGCATTCAAGAATTAGCGACGTATCACCTTCCTCCTTAATATCCATCACCACGAGGTCACATGGCAAGCAAAATCCGCCCGGTACTTGTAGTGGTATGTTTTCCATAATCCCCACCGGCCTAGTGATTCGCCCATTTGTGAGTTGTATCTTCATGTCCGTCGCCTTTAGGTCGGTCTCCGTATTCAATTTCTTAAACATCGTGAGGGGCATGAGGCTCACGCTTGCTCCCAAATCTACCAAAGCTTTCTGAAGTGGGACTCCTCCAAGCGTGCAAGGAATTTGGAAACTACCTGGATCTTTAAACTTGGTCGGCGCTTTCTCCTTTCTAGTAAACCACGTACTTTGCTCGGCGAGCATGATCCTTTCTTTTCGCTTCTTTCCCACGATCAAATCCTTTAGAAACTTAGCATAGGACGTGATTTCGATAATGGCATCCAAAAATGGAATATTCAAGCTCACATGTCGCAAATACTCCAGAAATTTGACGACCCTTTTCTCAATCCTGGCCTTCGCCAACCGTTGTGGGAATGGTACCGGTGGCATATAAGTGCGCTCCTCTTGTGGCTTATCTACTTCAGAATTTTCACCATCGTTTGGTGCCTTTGGGTCCTCCTCTTCATTGACCGGTTCCTTATCAACCGAAATTTCTTCCACCGGCTCCTTAGTTTGAATCATGGCGAGGGTATTGTCCTTTCTGCCTCTTGTAGTTACCACCACAACCACATTGATGTGGCCGGTATTACTCCGTGGGTTTTGTTTCGGTTGAGCCGGCAATCATTGATTGTTCTTATTGAGCAATGCTAGTTGCTCTGATAATTGTGCCACGATGGTGTTGAGGGAGTCTTGTTACGTCGTCAATCTTGCATTGATCTTCTTTTGTTCGGGTATGAACTCTTCAACCCTTGCTTCATGATCTGACCTTGGCGGTGCTTGCGGTGGATTGGGTGCCCTCCATCATTGATTGTACCCCAGGGGTCTATAGGGCCCTGCTTGTTGCCTCGGTGGGTAGTCTTACAGTTGGGGTGCTTTTTGTTGATATTGTGGTTGTTGTGGAGCCCGGGCTTGTGGTTGTTGCGGAGGCCGGGCTTGTGGTTGTTGCAGTGGTGGATTCAAGGCTCCATCATTGTTGGCGTATGAAAATCCGGGGTGACCACTTGTAGATGGGTTCATCCAATAACCTGTACTTCCCGTAACATATTGTGCTTGCTCCATAGCTCCGTCTTCTTGCTCCCCTCCAACGACGTTAAAAACTTGATCGCGCCTGGATATACACCCGAAAAACCATTGTAGTCTTATCACAAGCGCACGGTGAAGTGCCGAGCGGGTATCGAACACAGGGAGGACAAATGACAGTACTCTATCTTGATCACCTAGCTATTAGTAGAAGATTGGAATGGTTTCGGGAATGTTGTCACAGTCAATCAAATAACAAATAGGATTCTATATAATAAAAGCGTCTATGGGTAGGGAATCCCCACTACGGATCGTCATTTATCTTTGTGGATCATGAATCTCAATGTTGCATGGATTGAATTAAGGTGAACTAGTCGTAACTGAATATAGAACCAAGCTCACGCTCTCGTGCTATTGCCGGTCTATATCAACCTAGATTAGAGCACACTCTCGTGCAAACCCTAACCTATGCCACTAGCATGAAGATCGACATCATCGTCCAATCACACCAGAGCCCACTCTCGTGCAAACTCGAGCTACGATCTAGGTTATGATAGTTCGTATTCGTCCAATCTTTTGCAAACGAATATGAGTATAGGTTTACAATAAAAATCCTAGCTTTGGTCCAATCTCTTGCAAACCAAGTCTAAAGAATCTCGATTATAAACCTAAATCGAATATCTAGACCTTCCCATCGACTGAGATCCAATCTCTTGCAAACCCCAATCAATGGAAATTCCTAGATATTTGTAGTAAATCAATCATTACCTAACCGTCTATCAATCCTAGCAACAATTCAATTCATTCATCACAATTCTAAGATCGGATCCATAGGGTTCATTCCCATGCCCTAGAACAACGGAACTACTCACAATTGATCATATCAATCACAGAAGTAACGAATGAGACCATAGCGCAATTCATGGTTAAGAGAAAACAATTCATAAAAACTAGAAATTCAGATAGAAAGAATAAACCAAATTGCCCGTCTTTGATCGCCAGCTGAGAATTACAATAAGAATAGCCGTCAAAATTAACTTCAAGTCTCTCCTAAAACTAGGAATAAAACTAGCCTTAAATACAAGCCAAAATCGTCCAGAAAATCGTGACAGATTTGCCCCTAGCACAGCCCAAAACCCTAATTCGCGAAACAGTCGGACTGCGTCACTCGGTCGAGTGACAGACCCAAAGAAAAATAGAGAAACTAGGGTTTTGGGGGGACTGTCGCTCTGTCACACTCGAGCGAGTAGTCTTCTTCACTCAGCCGAGTGAGCTTTCTTGCTCGGCCGAGTGGGTCTTCTCCAAATTCCAGTAAGTCGGCTGAGTTCAAGAGAAAAACACTGACGTACTCGGGCGAGTGGATTTCTTCACTCGGCCGAGTGAGATTTCTCACTCACCGAGTGGACTTTGACTCAATGTGCTCCTGTATCCACTGTACTTGGCCGAGCACGTCCCTTCACTCGACCGAGTGAACTGTTTGTTCGGCCGAGTGAGCTGCTTCTGTGGCTCTTTCTTCTCCTCCTCGCCTCCTCGTCGATTCTATCAAACTTCTTCCTCTTCCGCTCATCCTCTAGCGCTGCTAGCTCCTCAAGAAGGCCGTGGGCGATGCTCCGATGCGCGTGAAAGTCCCTTGATCTCATTTTTGCTCTAGATCGTTCCATATTTCTTGAAATACGACAAAAACAAGAAATAGTGAAAAGCAACGCGTATCGTCGAATAATCGTGAAAACGCAATATAGACAATCAAAACGTCATGAGAACATGCAGAAAAAAGGTGTAAAATAAGGAGCGATCATCATTCAAGTATTATATGGATAAAGAAGCATGCTCAAAGGGAAACAAATACGTGGCTACAAAATTTATAATTTCTCACTTATCTATTATGCCACGACTTCGGGCATACGCTAAAATTAAGGCTAGATTCAAGAATCATACCTTGTATAGTGAAATTATTCTAAAAGAGTTTAGCAGTGTTATGACAACTGCTGGTGTCAAAATTGGTTTATAAAGACTATAGATCTGAGAGATCTATTTACCGCAAAATGTGTATCTCTAAAAAGATCGCATAAATGGTTTTCGCATAATCCATCGTATTTGGTAATTTTTATTTTATTTGAGTAAAACGATGTTGACTTTTGATTTGATTTGAACTTCAGGTTCAATTTGTCAAAGTGGATATGATGTTAAACCTTTTGAAATTATTATTGGGTTGTTGTCATAAAACAATGTCATATCATGAGCATGAGCATAAGCATGGGATGAGCATATAAGTGTGCAATATGTAACATTTAATGATTTGTCATGCACAAAATATAAAGCTTGTAAGCTAAAAAGGTACGCTCAATAAAAAGTTGAAAAAACTAAATTATTCAAGCAAACAATATCAAGCATGTGAGCTAAAAATGTATGCTCGGTTAGCATGAATTGAAACATATATGATGTATACACATGTTATTTATAAGCTACGGGTATATAAATAATTTCATCGTAGACATATATTTATGCTACAAGCATTAAATATATATCATAGATTTTAGCATGCTAAATAAAATGTGCATCACAGAACATTAAATATGCGGCAGGCATATTAATTTTTACACAGTCATGTAGTATATTTAATCGCAAATAAATAAATTTATGCTACATGCATAAAGAGAATTCAATCGCAGATTAATAAATTCATGCTACAGTTATAGTCAAAATATTTGAATGGACCAAAAATATGTTTTTTAAAAAAATGGATCAAGATTTTATTATAAGCCCCCGATAAATTTTCGTAATAGCCCGTCATTTAAAAAAAAACCTTTTTCGGAAAAACCCTAATTAGGGTTTTACAGCGACAGGCTGTGGGTGTGGATCTGCACGGGGAGCGGCGATAGGACGCGGGCGGGGGTGCCGCGGGGAGCGGCGATAGGCCACGGGCGGGGGCACACGCGGGGAGCGGCGACAGGCCGCGGGCAGCCGCGGGCGCGGTGGGTGCGTGGGGGTGGGCGCGACGGGCGAGCGCAGTAGGTAGGCGCGGGCATCAACAGGTCGCCTGGCGGGCGCGGGCATCAACAGGCCGCCCGGCGGGCGCGGGCATCAACAAGCCGCCCGGCGGGCACGTGCACAAGGGGGGGCACCAATCCCTCTAGATTCATAGATTTCGGAGGAAAAAATTGGATTTTTATTGTAAAAATACAATTTTTAATCTTTGAATCAACGTTATTTATCGTAAAAATTTGATTTTTTACACTTAAACATTGAATTTTTGGTCCAACAATGATTTAAAAGTTGTTTTAATATAGATCCGTGTTTTAAAAATAGGATTTTTGTTAAAGATCTATGCAGAAAAAGAGATTTCTAGTAGATCTAATAGAAAATAACACAGATTCATCATCATCATGCACATGAAATATCAGATCTAGGGAACAAAGATGATTACATCTAGATCCTACCCGTCGGATCTAGCGAAGTTTGGAGAAGAAATCCCAATCCGCGTCCATGAGATTCATCCGTCGGTAGAGGTTTGGCTCAGCTGACGTGCGTGCTGATAACATGTTATGAAGGTGTCGGCTACTGAACCAGTTGCCCTGTATTTATAGAAGAGTAACGTAATTGGTTGATATTCAATGGGACCAATGGGCCCTACTCATAATAATATATATATATTTAATTTTAAATTTATCTTTTTGTTTTTATTTTTACAACAAACAACATGCTATTAGAGAAGTGCAGGTGGAGACACCGAAAAGCATGTAACATTAAAAATATTATTATTATTGCTTAAATTCTGCTAAGATATGATGAACTATGATTAGTGTGTTACTAAATGCCCATAAAATATTATATTAGTGGAAAGTACCCTTAAAAGTAGCAGACACTATCATTGCTTTATTAAGCACACTAGTCATAACGCGTGACCATAAATCACATGGTAAAAAATTTCAACACATTCAAATTCTCTGCCCCCTTAAAAAAATTTCAAGCTCATTTAAAATAGCCCCCCACAACAATTTTTTTAACTATATTCAAACTAAAATTTAGTTTGCCAGAGAAAATTTTGTTCGTCCTAAAAATTTTAGTTTCCCCAAAAATTTAGTTCACATCAAAATTTAAAATTTTAGTTCATCCCAAAATTTAGTTTCCTTCAGATTTAGTTCATCAAAAATTTTAAATTAAATTTAGTAATTCCTAAATAATTTAGCTCCCCAAAAAATTTTAGTTCCCCCACAAAATTTTGTTCATTCTAGATTTAGTTCCTCTTAAAATTTAAAATTTTAGTCACCTCAAAATTTAGTTCCTTTTAGATTTAATTCCCACAAAATTTTCGGGTTGTCCCCTAAAGTTTCATATACTCTCATCCCAACCATTGATTCCTTAAAATTCAATTCCAACCATCTTTCTACCCACTCATTTGTCCTAGTCAGTAACCATATTTAAAAACATCCCTCAATTGTATTAATAGAATAATCATAACACACACTCACATGCGGAATATGGAGGTCCGTTCCTCTTTGGCTAGCTTACGCCTACCCCTCGCCCCCATTTTTATTTAAGTTGTATGCATTCTAACACAATATATATAAGTGAACCCTAGGGTTATTTGACACTCGATCCACTCGTTGCAAAAAAAAATCTATTGTTCTGAACCCGTTGACCTTGCAACGAGCGGATGAAGGAGCAACACTCCTTGGATTCACTTGAAAATTAGTGGTTTAGGAATTCAAAACATGAATATCAAAATGAACGGTTGTGATTGAAGGGAAAAATGAGTGTGTGGGTTTCACGCTTCTAACAAAGAAATTTTCCTCCTTGAGTAGCTTATGCCCATTTTCCACTGTGTGTGTCTGTGTCTGTATGTGTATATGTATATGTCTGTATGTATATGTATATGTGTGTGTTTATATATATGTATATGTATATAGAATAAAGTAAAATTGATGGCACCTAACCAAAACATGAGTTGCTTTTTGGGTGGCCAATCACAGGCTACCATGTCATTACACCGAAACAATTTTGTTCGGGTGACATTTGTCATCCATTAATCTCATATGTATATAGGCAAATTTCATATGAAAAAAGTCCTTGATACAAAAGTTATGAGAAAAGAGTTTTGTGGGGGGTTTTAGTGATCCAAACCATTCAACATGTTCTACACATGCTAATACATAAACATACCAAAAATCAAGAAAATCCTCCCTATTTTCCTTTTGATTGGATTGGTACAAAATATTCTGTTGTTCTAAAACCATTGAATTTGTAACAGCTAATCGATGGTTAAATCCCCTTAGGATTCATTTATTATTTTTCTTGGGGCATATATATGTATAGATAAATAAATATGGGCATCCGCTAGCCAAGGAGGAGCTCATGCAACCCCATATTCCCCTTATTTTTTTGATGAGAGGATCCGTTCATATTGTTGCCCATATTCTACAGCATAAACTACCAATTTTGGGATGAATCTTATGTTGTGGATCTTGAGATGGTAAGCTAAACATTAGGGGGGATGATTAGTGTTTCTTAAAAATTAATACACAAATAAAATTGATCCTTCTAAAACTAGCTTAAGTCCCTTAAGGAAGTTACTCATTAAGTACTTAATCAACACAATTACAACTGCAAGATAAAATTAGAGTTAAACAATGGAAGCTAATTTACACGATATTACAAGCGAGAAATGAAGAGTCAAAAACAACAATCGCAAACATACGAGAAGTTTATCCTGGTTCACCTACCCTGAGCTACTCCAGTCCCCATCCTTCTTGTAGGGATTTTTCACTATCCAAGATCTCAACCAAGGGAGAAAATGCCTCAAATTTGAGGGCTTCTATAGTAACACACCTAGCTTTTCTTGCTAGGAATTTATTACAATAAACCAAAGAGCACCCCACCAAGTGACGACTTCAACAATTAAGGCTTTTTATCAATAACCCAATCAACACAAATAACTACTTACCACCACTCCTTGAGTGGGTTTACAAACCTCTTTTGTAGAATGAGACTTCTCACAAAATCCTATAACCAATAATATGATGAAGCTCTTTTTGTAGTTATTTACGGGTAAATTTTCACCGCATGTTGATAGTCTGGATGCCCGAATGTTGTAGCTGGAAGGCGCAGATCGATGGCTCGTTCGCTTGAGCAGGAAGGCGCAGATCGATGGCTCGTTAGGTGGAGATGACCCTTGGGGTCGATCGATGACTCGTTCGCTTGAGCATGAAGGCACAGATCCGTTCTTTGGTGCGTCGAGGGGTAGCCTCGGTGGGACGACAACCTCCGGGATCGGGTGAAGGTGGAGTCGCTTGGTGTGGGACGTGCGGATCCTCGTGTCGGCTTGCCGAAGGGTAGCCTCGGCAGAGCGACGACCTCCTGGTGGTGGAGATGAGTGGACTTGGGGACGAGGGCGCTCGGCTCCAGCAAGGAAGATGCTAAGGGGTAGCCACGGCGTCGCAGGATCTCCTGGACCTGAATAGACGAGAGAGCTCGTCAGGGGGGTCGGACCTTGGTTCCGACCAATTTCCCTCCGATGTCAAAGTCGGATCTGGTCTGATAGGTGCTTGATGGGATCGGACTTGGTTCGCGGAGAGACCATGCACCGATCCTTGGGCCGAGCTATGGAGGAAAAATATGTTAGGTGGAAGAAGGTGAGAGTTTGTCTGCGATATCTCCTCTCTAGATCTCGGAGATCAGCCCCCTGTGGATGATGCCACCCCTCCCCTCATATAGGCATATCATCCTAATAATGTGCCCTCTCTATATCTCGGAGATCAGCCCCCTGTGGATGATGCCACCCCTCCCCCTCATATAGGCATATCATCCTAATAATGTGCCATGATGTGACATCATGGCCATCATTTATGGGGACATGCAAATGGGAAAGTGTTGACCCCCACTAATTGCGCCCATTTGATGAGGGAATGAATGTCATGAATTTGGCCATGATTGGCGAGTTAAGGCCATGAATGTGGCTGCCATATTTGGTCGGCCATGATGGCTGGAGTGATGGCATTGGGATGTTGCCATATTTGGTGACCCATGATGGCTGGAGTGATGGCACTGGGTGGTTGCCGTATTTGGTGAATGCTTACTCTGTTTGGGCATTGGGCAACGATTTCCAACACTATGGAAGTGCACGGTCTTTTAGGCCTTCGTCTTGGGTGGAGAAGCGCGACACGCCCGCGAGATCTTTGTGCTGAAGCCCAAGGCCGTAGCAGGCTGGTTGACTGGTCGTGGTTGACTTGGCTCCTCGGGCCCGGTCAAAATGGTCGAAACAGTAGTGAAATGAATATAGAAAATTCTTTTATTCGTAAATAAAGAGAAGATTAAAACCAAAGAGATCAAAATGAAAACCTTAATTGGAATATCAGAAATAGCAAATTAAGCTTAAGCGATTTCCAATATAATCAAGGCTGAAAATGCTTAAAAGATTTCAGAATTTAAAAATGAAAAGCATTTGAAAATTAGAGAGATTTAAGAGATTATTTTTGAAAGTTTAGAAAACTTAGAATTATGCTCAATAATAGTGCCAAAAACTTCCAGCAAAACTTCCTTTAATAAAGATCAAAATTCCGTTGAAAATTAAGGACCAAAAAGCCCCTCAAACGACTCTTTCGATAGCTTCGCATAAAAAGTTGAGCTGGTTTTCTTGGGCACCTAGGGCATAGTAGTCAACAACAACTATAAAAGTAGTCGTCTATCGCTAACACCGTAGTCGACTATTTCGACTACTGTAGTCGACTATTTTGGAATTAGTGAGAAAGCGTTGTTTTCCTTCAGAAAGTAATCGACTCCTACTATAAAAGTAGTCGGCTATTCTTATAATACATTGAAAAATAAAATAAAATGTTCCCAAAAATAGCTCTAATCATTTTTAAAAAAATTTCTAAATAATTTTAAAGGTTTAAAACAATCTTTTTGTATGTGTGCAAGCTTCAACTATTGACTTTGACATTCTAAGACGAGTAAATAAAAAAGACACACAACTCACACAATATTTGGAGTCTTGGTGTCTTCAATAGCCTGATCTTCTTGTCTTGAAGTCTTGCACTCCTTGAGTCTTTGGCTTGAGCTTTTGACCATGAATATGAACTCCAAATCCATGAACTCCTCATCATCAAGCTTTAATTCTATATCTTCATTAACTTCAGCTTAAGTTGATCATTGTTGACTTTCAACCATACACCCACAAAACATCTCAAAATATAATTAGTAACATGAATTGTTTGCTTAATCCTCAAACCCAACTTGGGATGTTGCAATAATCAACATTTTCCTCCTTTTTGATGATGTCAAACAATTTCATAAAATTATGGAATTACTAAGATTAGGATGCTTATTCCCCATACATAAATGCATGATTGCTATGGAGAAGTTGACCATTGTTGACTTTCAATCATATACTCACAAAACATCTCAAAATACAATTAGTAACACTAATTGTTTGCTTAATCCTCAAACTCAACTTGGGGTGTTGCAATAATCAATATTCTCTGCCTTTTTGATGATGGCAAATAATTTAATAAAATTATGGAATTACAAAGATTATGATACTTATTCCCCATACACAAATGCATGATTGCTATGGAGAAGTTACCCCCTGCATTAGTTCTAGTTATAGATAAGTAACCATAGAACATATGTCTCATAATTTTAATCAAAGTGCCACAATGTAAGTGTAACAACAATGTGTCATATAATGATTTACATAAAATATACCTCTCTTTTCATATACATCTTCCATATATCACATATATGTCACACTTACATTATTCTCCCCCTTTTGACATAATGGAAAAGCTAAAAATGAGAGTGGGCAATAATCAATATGAAAATAAAATTCATATAAATTATAAGGCATGCATAAATATAATCAACTAAGCTCCTTCTCACTAATGACACAAAGGCCTCTTCTCAACTTAATGAAAGAATCACTCTTGAGAGCCTTAGTGAGAATGTAAGCTATGTAATGATCTATAGAAATATATTTAAGCTCAATATCCTTCTTTGTGTTAGGATCATCTATAAACCTATGCCTAACATCAATATGTTTAGTCATATGGTGTAAGACAGATTTTTTAGTCAGGCTAATGGCACTTTTATTGTCACAATAAATCACACAAGAAGGACACTTAATTCCATAATCAAATATGGCTTGTTTTATCCAAAGAACTTGTGCACATGCCAGCATGTCAGCAATGCACTCTGCCTCAATGTAGATAGTGAAACAGAATTCGGCTTCTTGCTAAACTAAGAAACAAGAGAATCTCCAAGGAATGACATGTTCCACTAGTACTTTTTCCAGTGGTTTTTAACTAGCATAATTAGAATCACTATAAGAAATAAAATTTAATATGCTAGCTTTTGGATAAAATAGTCCAAAGTCTGAAGTGGTCTTAAGATACCTAAAAAAAGTGTTTTACGGCCTTAAGATGTGACTCTTCATGGTATGACTAGAATATAACACATACACACACAAAACATGTTGTCTGGCCTACTAGCAATTAAATAAAGCAAAGAACCAATCATACATTGATAGCTATTTTGATCCACATTCTTACCCTTTTCATAATTATCCAAGGAGATGGAAGTTACCATTGGCCCGTCCTTCCTCGAAGCATTCTCCCTTCCAAACCTCTTGACTATATCTTTGGCATACTTGGTTTGATGGATGAATGTTTCCTCTTTTGATTGCCTTATTTGCTAACCTAAAAAGAAAGTAAGCCGTCACATGTGGCTCATCTCAAACTCTTTCTACATTAGCTTAGCAAATTCTTGGCAAAAAAGTTCGTTAGTAAACCCAAAAATAATATCTTCCACATATATTTGAATAAGAATAATATCATTATCAATTCTCTTAAAAAATAAAGTGGTATATACTCTACCAAAATTATCACTGACGGGTTTTGTGTGAACCTTAGGGCTCAAAATCGGTGTCTGGCCTTAGTCCGACAGACAACGTAAACAAAAAAGCAGCTGAAAACTTAAAACTATTTTAAGAAAGCCCTAAAACCCCTAGGTAGAATCTCTACTATCCTAAGGTGGGTCTGACCAACCCCTAAATATAGATCTATAAAACTACTACAATTATAAACTCATGCATAATAAAGGACATACCTTTGTTCTGCATGCTAACAGAACGTCGATCCTCACGAACCAATGCCACACGTTGGGGCTGAACCGCTTCCCTGAGTTGGACTGTGTCCTGAGGTGAGTAACACCCTTGTCGCTGATGTGTCCATATTTTACATCTTTTCATAGCACCATGACATCGCATTTTATATCAATTTCGCATTCAAATCCCATATTTTCCTACGATATCGCAATTCTAACGTTATATTCGAGTTTCATAGTGTTTTATGGATTTTCAGGGATTTTGGATCGATTTGGGACCCAATTTGGGTATGGACACATCTGACACGCCCGTGAGCTCGTTGGTAAAGCTCTACAGAAGTTTGTCGAGTTTTGGGGAGCCATGGGAGGAGTGGAGGAGAGAGCACGAAGAGAGGAAAATTGCAGAAGCTTCAGAAATAATCTTCCCATGCGACTCGATCGAGCAGAGCAGCTGCTCAGTTGAGCAGAGGCAAGACGAGGGAGAAGAACGGATACACAGGCTGCTCGAACCGAGCACCCGTGGTACTCGGTCGAGCAGCACCAATATTTCGAAGCTCAAGCACCTCCTGCACGGCCCGAGCGGATCTTTTAGCAACCGAGTCAGCTGTCTACTTGACCGAGCAGAGCTGACTCAGGCCGAGTAGGCAGAGTGGCATATTTTGGAGGAGCGTGACTTACTGTCATGCTCGACCGAGCAAGATGGCTGCTCGACTGAGCAGCCGACCGAGCAACCTACTGCTCGACCGAGTCAT
The DNA here is from genome assembly GCA_030789695.1 of Scilla litardierei. Lineage (NCBI taxonomy): Eukaryota > Viridiplantae > Streptophyta > Magnoliopsida > Asparagales > Asparagaceae > Scilla > Scilla litardierei. The sequence goes on along the minus strand of CM061142.1, from coordinate 297,946,049 downwards.
TGACTCGGTCGACGATGCTGAAGGCCATTTTTGGAAAATTTTCGGGCCGTCTGTTGCGCGCTTGGGGGAGTGAAGAGGGGATCTGCTGCTGTGTTTCAAAGAAGCGACTCTTTTGTTAGTTTTTTTGGGGAATTAATTTTGGAGAGGAGAGGAGAGGAGAAAAACTTGTTAGATTTAGGTTAAATTCCTGAAGATTATTGGATAATTTTTGGAGTTCATTTGCTATTCTTGCGTTCTGGAGTTTTGAGTTTTCTTTGGATCTATTGCTCACTATTTTTCTTCGTCTTTGGCTCGTAAGCTTCTAAATCTTTATTTGATTAATTTCTTACGATGTTTTCTCTTGCAAAAATCACATTTTTATTCATTAAAATCGCCATGAGTGAGTAGTCTCTTCTAGGGTTGATGGGTTAGCCCTAAGACCCTAGAGAGAGATGTAGATCTGGATCTCTAGGTTGAATTGGGAATAAAATGGGAGTATTTCGGTCGATCCTTCCGAATCCCTAGGATAACCCGTACTGAGATCATGCCCACGATCTGTGGAATTGATGTGCTTAAGGGGTATCCTTAGGATTTGAATAGGGAAATTGGTGGATCCAACCAAGGCTCGTGACCACTGGCTCGTGCCTTGAGGGGATCCACCGATGAACTATATCGCTACGTTGACGGCTACAGCCATTGCGTCAACAAGAGCCACCGAACCCTCGAAATTCTAACCCATGAGAGTGGTACAAATTAAGAGATTAATCCCCTAACCCCAATACAACGTAAGGATCCTATTCCAACATCGATCCCCGACGGTCCTAGCGGTGATCCCTAATACCCTAGTTGCCTTTATTATTGAATCAATAACAATACCACAACCAATTCTCTCAACCTGATAGCTATCTCACTTCGAGATAAAGAAAAAATTTGAGAATTCAAATACACTGTCACCGTCCCTGTGGCATCTGACATCCTTTATACTATAATTTGACACCGCCCGCTTGTGGATAGTGCCCGGGATAGACGCCTAGGGGCCATACTATGCCTGGTGATCGTGACACCGCTAGGTGGAATCTAGGTGTAGGTTCCGGGTGCGTCAAGTTTTTGGCGCCGTTGCCGGGGACGGCAATAGTGTTTCTCAGTTTATTTTTATTTCAAAAAGTTTGCTAGCAAATCTTTCCATTTCTATCTTTCCACCCTTTTATTCTATTATTTATTACCGTGCTACTAATGGTATTTGTCTGAGTTGTTTTGGTGCATGAACACTCGCTTCGGGGCGTTAAGTCAAGAATTATTGTTCGACCCCGAGATTGAGAAAGCAGCAAGGGCTCTTAGGGCCTCAAGCAAAAATCAATCTCCCTCTGCTCAGATGGTAGACAATTCTACTCCTCCTCCTCCCATCGGGTCCATCAGGGACCATATGAAGCCTACATTCAGAAATAATTTTTCTATCCTTAGACCGCAACTGGCGACAACGAGCTTCAAGCTGGAGACGGGGCTGATAAATTTGATGCAGCAGGATCCCTTCCATGGGCATCCTCACGAGAACCCCAATCACCACATCGACACTTTCCTGGTAAAGTGTGACACTTTCAAGGCTAAGGATGTGAGTGATGATGCTGTCAAGCTGCAGCTTTTCCCATTCACCCTGAGGGTTAAAGCATCATACTGGCTATGGGCCCACCTGCCCAATCATTTTACCATATGGGAGAAGCTGGCACTCGCCTTTGTGGATAAATTCTATCCACCTTCGAAGACGGTGCGGATCCGGGGGCAATCTCGAATTTCAAGCAGCTCCCACAAGAATCCCTTTATGAGGCCTGGGAGAGATTCAAAGACCTCCAACATCAATGTCCTCATCATGGGATCCAGCCCTGGGACTTGGTGCAGAGTTGTTATAATAGGCTGCAGTCCAGCACCAAAATGATAATTGATGCTGCTGCGCAAGGCGCCTTGCTCGACAAATCTCCCGAAGAAGCCATAGACCTGCTGGGGCATATTGCAGCTAATAATCAGCAATGGAGTGAAGAACGTACCATCGTGACCTGGACCCCCGAGGTCAAAGCTGCCAGCCATCTTGATTCTCATATCGAGAACTTGTGCAAACAGGTGGCCAGAATTGAACAGCACTTGGATTCTATCCCGGCGACCACCAGCACCTCTGCGTATCATCCTGCAGAGGATTATGCAGTGCAAAGTTACATCCCTAATGAGGCACATTATGATGGTGCTGAATTATTAGAGTCTGTGTAGTACGTCTAAGGAGAGGGACGGAATCAATGGCAACACCCGGCTGCTCGAAATCATCCGGGGTTTTCTTATGGGAACCCAAGTGGAGGGCTGCAACCCCCACAATTCCAGAGACCGCCACCCCCTCCTCAGCAATAACAAGTGCAAGCACAGGGTCAGCAGCAGAGTGGGTTTAGGCCAGCTGGGCCTTATTGATCGCCAGGTTATCAATTCAATCGCCCACCTCAGCAGGGATATGCGCCAAATCCTCCCTGATCCAATCTGGAGGCCACATTGGAGACATTTATAAGTGGGCAAGCCCGGTTCAACCAGGACACATCCGCCCATATCAAGAATATAAATACTTCGCTCGAAGAACTAAGGGGCCAGATGTCCCAACTGCTGAAGAACCAAGGGAGGTTGCCCTCGCAACCAGAGCCAAATCCGAGGGCCCAAGAGAATGCTGTGGTTTCTGTCACCACATGTGGAGGACGGGAGACTGACCCTGTTATGATCCCGGTTGTGAACAAGGAGAGAGTCATTACTGAAGACACTGTCATTGACGGTGATAAAGAAGAGGCTACTAAAGAGCAACACCGCACAAGGAATGAGGAGAAGGCAGATCCACCATCCATCACACCTACAATAACGCCATCTTCTGATGATGCCGCAAGGAACAAAGTAAGCCGACCTCTCCCGCCATATCCACAGAGATTGGCTTTGGCCAAGATGGAGAAGAAATACTCCAAATTCAAGGAGCTTCTAAAGGGAATCCAGCTAAACATTCCATTCATGGATGCTATCATGGAGATCCCCATCTATGCCAAGCTCTTCAAGGACCTGATCACGGGGAAAAGGAAGCACGAAGAGATAAAGCTCATGGAGGACTCCACCTCCGTTATAAAGAATCATCTCCCCCGGAAGCTACCGGATCCGGGAAGCTTCACCATTCTATGCTCCATCAGAGGGATGCCCATCAGCCGAGCTTTGATCGATCTAGGGGCGAGCATCAGTTTGATGCCGCTTTCTACATTTGAGAGATTACAGACCGGAAGCGAATTAGAGCCGATGAATATGTCCATACAGCTTGCGGACCATTCGATCACATACCCGGTGGGCATAGCCAGGGATATTATTCTTCAGATACCTCCTGGGTTGTGTGTTCCCATTGACTTCGTCATTATGAACATGCCCGAGGGAGGGAGCTCTCAGCTTATACTTGGTCGCCCCTTCATGGTGACGACCGACGTTTTGATTGATGTCCGAGAGGGGACTCTCTCGTTGAACGTGGGCAACATTGAAGCTGAGTTCAGGCTGCAGAAGCCAATGAGGGAGCACGTTTATGAAGAAGGAGCTAGCTATTTAGAGCTCCTGGAAGATGAAGCTGTAGGAGATTTTGCTTCTGAGGATCATAAAGGACCCAATAAGAACACGAGTTGACGATGACGGTGACCCAACCTACCATAAAGTGGTCGCCGCCTATATCCGAGTGTTGGATGATGAGCTTTTGAACCATTCTCCACCTCGTGAAGAACCGGAGGCCATGGGCTACGCAAGGGAGAAGCTTGAAGTAGACGGATACCAAATACCGCCAGACTGCGTCATTGGTAAGAACGACGCGTGAATTCCACGCGCACAAAACAACTATTGATAAACCAAAGGGAGTCGAGCTCTCAAAACGAGCGCTTATTGGGAAGCAACACAATCTCTTAGATCTTGGATTTTCTTTTTAAATTTCTTATCTTTACTTGATTTATTTCAGAAAATCAAACAAAAACGTTTTCTATTTCTCTTAAAAACACAAAACCATAAAAATTTGATGAGTTCTTCCTCTTTACAGGTTGAACATGAATGAGCATGCAAATCGGCGTTTTAAACGGAAGAAAGATAAAGGAGAGCAGCAATTTTGATGAGCAGATCAAAGAAAAGGAGATAAAAAGAAGATTTAGGTTGCTCGACCGAGCAGTCACTCTGCTCGGTCGAGCAGCGCAGGCACGAGGAGACAGAGCAAAAACATCACTCTGTCTACACGGCCCGAGCAGTATTTGCTCGGTCCGAGCAGACAGCGACTCGACCGAGCAGCCGTCTGCTTGGTCGAGTAGCACAGGCTCATGAATAATTGGAGAAAATGATGTTCTGTCTGCACGGCCGGAGCAGCGCATGCTCGGTTCGAGTAACGATCTACTCGACCGAGCAGCTCCTGCTCGGTCGAGCATATAAGGGAGTACACTTAAACTTTTTAAATGTCTGTCCGACTCGATCGAGCAGCTTAGTTGCTCGATCGAGTCGTTTTATCCTAATTCCATGGGCCTCACCTCCAAACGAGTTGGATTTTTAACCCAACTTGTTTTCATTTTAATCCTTAAGAGCTCATTATTTCCCTAAGCTCTCAAAAATCCACTGCCTGAGCAACTGCCCACACCCTACTCGATCTCCCCTGTCGCCTCCTTCCACCGCCCGTACTGCCGTACGTGCCACCCGATCTCTCCCTCTCTCTCTCCCTCTCTCTCTCTCCCCCTTCTCTCTGCTTCCCAATTCTCCTTCCCCCTTTCCGATCGTCGCCAGTCCCAACATCGGCGCCGCCCACCTAAAACCCCCCCGACACCCCACATATTCCCCCCACTACCCACCTTTAATCGCTCATCCCAACCCCCATCCCCCCTTCCCCGTTGCCCGATGCCTGAATCCCCTAGGGCGTCTCCACGTGCTCGATCGTGCACCCATGGTGCTCGACCGAGCTCGGTTTGCGCTCGGTTAGGATTTCCAAACGAATAGCATTGCTCGGACCGAGCAGTAAAGCTACTCGGTCGAGTATCCCCAATTCAGCGTTTCCCTATTTTACGTTTCATATACTGACGTTTTTCTTGTCTCTATTTCAGGTACGTTTTGCCTACGTCAGGGGACACATCTGGGATTAGCTTGGGCGATACTCCTGATCGGCCGCAGATAACCCTTGTCGGTACATTCTTAACATATACAATTTACGTGCTACCACACACACTTACACTTCTTGCAAGATGCCGCCACGCCGTACAAGAGCCACAAACACCGACACCGGTGCACCCAATCCTAGGCCTACTAGACGCACGCGTCGTACATGCTCACCCACACATGACAATATTGTTGACGAATCATCCGCCACTCCACCCCTGCCAAACAACGCCCCACCCCCACCTGGGCATCTTCATATCGGCGATGCATCATATGACGTCACCTTCCGTGACGCTGACCGGGGAGATCAGTTCATTGCCATGCTCCTACTCATAGGTCAGGGATGCGGCATTACTAGACAGTCCGTTGAACAGGACCTCCCGGCCTCCGTAACCTAGTTAGGCATTGGCGAACTAATCCACAAGCACACCCCACATCTCCGGATCCAGGGCATTGGGACCCACCACCACCCCCAGAGGATGGTGCCTCTGCTTGATGCTGTCCCATACCCATTTTTGCCTCCCTCATATTTTTTCGTGACCATATATCTCTTCGGGGCACTGATCTTATATAGCTTGGGGGAGGATCCTCCATGCATCATTTTTCCTTCATCATTACATCATATCATGTTTTTACTTCTTTTGCACAATTTTTATTTTTATCCCGCCCCCATCTACCCTATTTAGCATCATCTCCCGCATACTAGTGTTTTCTCATCAGTGAGGACACTGCTGGGTTTAGCTTGGGGGATGAGCGCTACCGCTTTATTTTTCATTTTTTTCTTTTATATTTTCCTCCCTTTTTCAGCTTTTTAGTTTACTTTTCCACCACTTTTCCCCTTCTTTATTTTTTTCTCATTCTGCAACACGTTTTCTTCTTTTTGCCCTGCATGCATCCCTCTTTTCATTTTCCTATTTTCTCCGTCCTTTTTATTTTTATGCTAAGGATGTTTTGTATGATGATACTTCTCGTAGCCCTAGTAGTTACTCACGGTGCTTATTACTTGCTGACATGCTATTTAGGGTAGTTTTAGTTTTACTTTCTATATGCATGCATATTCTTTTGCTGATCTACCTGAATTGATGCCTGACATGAATTGAAAATCAAATGAATGAAATAGTATCTAGTATGTGCTTAGTTGGGTAATGCACCAAGGTTCACACATCATTAGAACACTTGGAGCACTTGTTTTCTATCTTATTCACTTCTGATTGCATGCTTGATGTTATTATGCTTATTACTGCATGCTTTTTAGTATCTATCTAGATGAATGAAAATATCCATGCTAGTTATGAGTTTAGTTAGAGTATTATCATTTTGAATCGTTGTGCACCTCTTATGAGTGAACCGAGTGATTCATCATTTTTCTTCTCCACATATCTTATTAATTCTCTACATATCAGTTGGTTTCACCCCTACAGCTATCCTTACCGCATCTCACTTCCCAAACCCAAAAAGAAATAAATAGCTTCTAAATAAAATGAAATGAAAAAAAATGTGGAAAAAGTGAAAAAGAAAAGAAAAAGAAAGAAAAGAAAGAAATAAAATCGTTTTGTATCCTTTTATTAGAAGCTATCACATATACTGGGAAAAATATCCTATTTCTAGATGCGACGCCTTGAGCTAAGCTTGGGGGTGAACCAATTGATCACATGAGTGAGTATACCATTAAAGTGGAGACGGTGCACAACGGGGAGATTTGATAATGCTTGCACTTTACGAAATACTTTAGTTTTTGGAGATTTTTCGTGATTCAAAGTTGATATTTGAAAAACATGATTCTTTCCATTCTCTATTGCATGCTGGTGTGATTTCTATTTGCTCCATGTGTATCTATTGATTGAAAAGTGCATTGCCAATTCTTTTTATACTAGACTCTATGAACTACATGAGATTAATATGAGTTGATGGCATCATTTTAGTAGATCCCTATCCTTTGTCTATATTGCATGCTAGACATATGATCTGTAAAACTTGAAAATACCATTAGCATGTATTTCTACTATTCGGAGCATCGTGATATACTGCTGAGGCTTGGGATCTGATTGAACAACCTTAGCACCCTCCGCCCATTTCCATTCTCTTTTATTCTTATTTTTATTTTCTTTTGTTTATCTCTCGACGTACTTAGTATTCGTCTTTCTCGAGGACGAGTAAGAGGTAAGCTTGGGGGATTTTGATGTGTCCATATTTTACATCTTTTCATAGCATCATGCCATCGCTTTCATAGCAATTTCACATTCAAATCCCATATTTTCCTACGATATCACAATTCTAACGTTATATTCGAGTTTCATAGTGTTTTATGGATTTTCAGGGATTTTGGAGCGATTTAGGACCCAATTTGGATAAGACACATCTGACACGCCCGTGAGCCCATTGGCAAAGCTCTGCAGGAGTTTGCCGAGTTTTGGGGAGCCATGGGAGGAGTGGAGGAGAAAGCAAGAAGAGAGGAGAACTACAGGAGCTTCAGAAATAATCTTCCCAGGTGACTCGACCGAGCAGAGCAGCTGCTCGGTCGAGCAGAGGCAAGACGAGGGAGAAGAACGGATACACAGGCTGCTCGGACCGAGCACCCGTGGTACTCGGTCGAGCAGCGCCAGTAATTCGAAGCTCAAGCACCTCCTGCACGGCCCCAGCGGAGCTTTTGGTGACCGAGTCAGCTGTCTGCTCGACCGAGCAGAGCTGACTCGGTCCGAGTAGGCAGAGCGGCATATTTTGGAGGAGCGCGACTTACTGTCATGCTCGACCGAGCAAGACGGCTCTCGACTGAGCAGCCGACCGAGCAACATACTGCTCGACCGAGTCACTGACTCGATCGACGATGCTGAAGGCCATTTTTGGAAATTTTTCAGGCCGTCTGTTGCGTGCTTAGGGGAGTGAAGAGGGGATCTGCTGCTGCGTTTCAAAGGGGCGATTCTTTTGTTAGTTTTTTTTGGGAATTAATTTTGAAGAGGAGATGAGATGAGAAAAACTTGTTAGATTTAGGTTAAATTCCTGAAGATTATTGGATAATTTTTGGAGTTCATTTGCTATTCTCGTGTTCGGGAGTCTTGAGTTTTCTTTGGATCTATTGCTCGCTGTTTTTCATCATCTTTGGCACGTAAGCTTCTAAATCTTTATTTGATTAATTTCTTACGATGCTTTCTCTTGCAAAATCACATTTTTATTCGTTAAAATCGCCATGAGTGAGTAGTCTCTTCTAGGGTTGATGGGTTAGCCCTAAGACCCTAGGGGGGAGATATAGATCTGAATCTCTAGGTTGAATTGGGAATAAAATGGGAGTATTTCGGTCGATCTTACCGAATCCCTAGGATAACCCGTACTGAGATCATGCCCACAGTCTGTGGAATTGATGTGCTTAAGGGGTATCCTTAGGATTCGAATAGGAAAATCGGTGGATCCAACAAAGGCTCGTGACCATGCCCGGCTCGTGCCTTGAAGGGATCCACCAACGAAATATATCACTACGTTGACGGCTACCGTCATTGCGTTAACGAGGGCCAACGAAATACCTCGAAATTCTAACCCACGAGAGTGGTACGAATTGAGAGATTAATCCCCTAACCCCAATACAACGTAAGGATCATATTCCAACATCGATCCCCGACGTTCCTAGCAGTGATCCTTAATACCCTAGTTCCCTTTATTATTGAATCAACAACAATACCACAACCAATTCTCTCAACCTGATAGCTATCTCACTTTAAGATATAGAAAAAATCTGAGAATTCAAATACACTGTCACCGTCCCTATGGGATCCGACATCCTTTATACTATAATTTAACACCGTCCCCTTGCGAATAGAGCCCGGGATAGACACCTAGGGGCCATACTACGCCTGGCGACCGTGACACCGCCAGGTGGAATCTAGGTATAGGTTCCGGGTGCGTCAGTCGCCGAGCCAACCACGTACTCCAGAAAGTTTCACCTTCAGTGGATCCTCCGTTAAGATTTCAGATCAGATCCAAACTACTTCGTAGCCTTGCTAGAGTCCGAGCAGGGTTAAAGAACTTAAAAGGGAGAAAGAGGGAATATTCTTTTGGCATTTTCGATCTAGGTGTGCTCTTAACTTGTAAGAGCTCCCTTGATCCAAGGCTTGATGCGATCTTCAATGAGGAGAATTATCCGCTATTTATATATGGAGCTAACCCCTCCTATTCTCAAAATATCCGATGTGGGACTAATTAATTATAGGGGAAATTTAATTACAAGTTTGCCCTTATGAAGGCCAAACTTTAACGTATTTTTCCACACTTACCATTCAACTCCAGAAGCGATATCTTATATCAAATCGAAGAGCATTGAACGGTAAACGTACAGAAATAAACGGTACTCAATTTCGAGTTCGTTTGACCCTTCAAACGATGTTCCAAATATTGCCAAAGTTGCACAAAAACTGTGCAGATTGAATGTCGTGTCTGCAGTGCCACGAAGATGGAACTGTAGGTAAGTCACAACAATTCTAGCAATAGAAATAGAGTAGTGCAAAAGTATGGAACAGGTTATGGTACACAATTAAAGATGATCGTCCAAGTACAATAAGTAAGGTAAGAGCAGACATGCATGCAAGTGCGATGAGCGAAGTAAAAGGTGATTGTACAAGTGCAAAAAGTAACATACAAGAGCAACAACTATGGCATGGCATATGTAACATGGTAGCAACAACATTTTAATCAGCATGCAGTGTGGTGACATTAGTAAGACAATCAGATAGATGTAGTTCCAGAAAAAGGACAAGTAAGTAGTAGTAAAGCTAGAAACAACGTGACTTATATATGAAAGTATAGTGTACGACCATTGAGTCCATCTCCTGTCCGGGGTGCTCATTTAGGCGGATCTCACTTCACTTTAGGCGGTACATTTCATTTTAGACGATCGGTACGGTACGGTGTGTAACGGTCGTTTTTCGATCGTGTGTTTTCGTGCGCGTACTTTCTTTTCCGTACGCGTATTTTTCGTTGCCTCCTATTGTTTCCCAAACACGCAAAGTAATATACCGTGACCCTCAGAGAGAGTAGTTATTTGTGGAATTTTTTATGAATGTCATTTCATGTGTCGTTCTCTCACAAATCAGCTTTGATTGAAGGGGTTTCGTAACTTTAGACTTCGACATTTGATCTTTTTATTTTTAGTTCCGTTTTCCGTTGACCTAGCACGTGACTGATCATCGTAGTCTCGATCCTCTCGTCGACACGGTCGTCCTGATATTTTTCTTGTATTTATCAGACACCGTTAGACTGATCTTTCACCCTAATTATTTTCAATCTATAATTATCCTCGACTAATCCCCAATTCAAAACATAATTAAATAATCTAATCAATCCTATATGAATTCATACGTATCATGTTGTTATATTCACTAGCTATTTGCACCCTAAATCTACCCTCCCCCTCTCTCACACTCTTTGTCCAATCACCCCTTAGTGCACCCCTTTCTACCCCCATATAGCATATCATCCTATTATAACGAAACGTAACCTAGGGCTTTCTAACTCACGCAGCCGCACAAAAACCTAGCCGTCGTCTTCCATCTTCCTTCCCACTTGCTCCGGCCAGTCACCCATCCCTCCGGCCATCCCCTTGCCGTCGGCCTCCTCCACGGCAGCCTACCCACACCCGCATCTCCCCAAAACCTCCGTACAAACCCCCTCTCCCCCATAAACTACCCTTTCCTCACCCCGTGTACCCACGACCTGCTCCCCCTGTCGCTGGCCAGCCCATCTCCTCCCGCCGGCCACCACTCAGGCCAACCCTCTTGCCGACCATCCCCCTGGCGCAACCACCCTACTCCCCAAGCCCAACTGCCGTGCAAAACCCTTCGGCGATCCACCTACACAAACAATAGGCCGGTCATCCTCTAGAGTTTCCGGCACAACCCCTAGCACCCAGCCGCAGCTTCCCTTCATCCAAACACATCCGGTCTCACCTTGATGGCCACCGCGCACATTTGCCCCTCCATCTAACAACCGCACCATTCCCCCATCACCCATTGTGTCGGCCTCCTCTCAAACAACCATCCTCTCAAACAACCACGGCAGCCCCTATAAAAACTGTCCAACCAGCCCACTTAAATATACCGCACCTCTTCCACTTGGACTGCCGGCCGTGACACCCCATGCCAAGAGACTCCACGCGCAGCCCCTGCTATTCATCTTCCTTCCACGGCCACCGTTACCGCAGTCCGTTGCCTCTAGTTCTCATCGTCTTCGCCGTAGCCGACGCCATATCTTGCTCGATACCGGAATCCAACCCCTGACGTCGCTACCTGACGTCAGTGTAGCTTTCGCTTCGTGTTCAGGTAAACCCCGATCTGTAGGGAACCCACGCCCGCCTGTTTAAACAAAATAAAAATCGTAATTTAATTGCTTTGGTTAAATCACTAATTGAAGATAAATAATACGGGACTGTAGGTTGGTGATTGGTGATTGGTGATTGAGCACATAGGAAGATCTAGACCACCATTGAACTGAGTTTACGGACGATCATTTCAGGCAAGTGAAGCTTGCACAATAAATTGTTAAAGCCATGTTTTAGGCTATTCTGAGTTTGTGTAAAAGAGACAAGGCGGTGAAATAATAGTCTCCTAGACACCATAGTTGATCTAGCTTGACAGCGAAGCTAGATCCGACATCATATTTGATCTAGCTTGACAACGAAGCTAGATCTGACACCATGCTTGATCTAGCTTGACAACGAAGCTAGGTCCGACACCCTTGCCATGTCATTTCATGCATATCACATGTCACGTTTAAATTTTGATAAACTGTACGCATTTAATATCTGCTTTCCATACTATCATGTTGCACATCGCATGTCATTTCATGCATTGAATGTTTTGTCGTGAATGTGTAGCACACGCTACAAATAAAATGTAAGCTGCGACGAGTAGGATTCTGACTCATATATCATGAATGAGGCTAGGTGCACCCCTATGCCAAATAAAGAACAATTCCTGGCTCGTGTTCCAGAAGTATGAAATGTAAGCTGCGGCGAGTAGGATTCTGACTCCTATATCATGTAACGAGGCTAGGTCAATCCTATGCCATAAACACTTCCTGGCTTATGATCCAGAAGATGGGTGCCAGTCCATATACACATGGAGGGGTAGGGTTAAGCGGTCACTTAGCGTAGAAGTGTGCCCGATCAGCAACTTCAGCTGAAAGGCGTAAACCCTGTGCACATCGTGAATGCATGTTTTTCGTGAAATCGTGAAATGGTGAATATTGTTTAGTAGCTCTTGCTACGACGTGTCATGCATTGCAAAATATCATGTCCATGTTTAAACTACTGCATTCATCAAAATATCATGCCATGTCATCATCATTTTAAACTGGTAGTTGCATTCTTTTACTTATATGTTTCCTTGCACAAAAGTTTCCTTTTTACTTTTAGAGACTTTTGTTGACATGCACCCTTTTCTCTTTGGGTGTCGCATGTTAGGTTTTGAGCCTGAGTTAGTTGCTAACGTCGAGCTTGAGGCTTCTGCTGACGTTCAGTTCGAGGACACCAGAGTCCTATCCTAGTCTCAGCTGGAGGCTTTTTATTAGGTGCTGTAGTTTCCTAGTAGCTGCTGTTAGGTTGTTCGGTGCGTAGCACCTTATTTATGTTTTAGTTTCGGCCATGCTTGGGGCCTTTCTTTTTAGACTCTCCTATACTACTTTTTATGACTACATCTCTGAATGTTTTAGAATAAAGATGTAGTTGTTGTTTTTTATTGTTGGCTATTTATTGCCTTCTTTCAAAGTTATTATTATTGTTGTTTCATTGCAATGCAAGAATCTGCGAATGGATGAACACATAGATGCTAATCAGAATGTAGCTTCACAGCTTCAGTCTGAGCGGACCTCTTCGCGTCTCGCCTTCCGTACTTGGGAAGCGGGGCATGACAGGTTTTTGTGGTGGCCCATACAGGTCATTGCACCTGCGAAATATCGAAACAACGATAATAATAAAACATCCATTAAAACATTCGAAACATTCGAGTCATAAAAATTGGAGTCTAATGTGAACGTTTTCCTTATCTTAGATGGTAGGAAGACTTAGATAAACGTCCAAGTTTGATAGTCAGAGACCTCGAAGGCGTATTTTCGGAAGATGTTCCAGGTTTATGCTCCGGAAGAGATCACAATCTTGATCCTCTAAGGACCCTTTCTCTGAGATCTCTATTACAGTCTAGTTCATTAGAAAGTCTTAGTGCTAAATTTCTCCTAAATCGTTAGTCGGCCCGGTAATTAACACCCCTAATTTCTACCATTTTCCTAATCATTACACTTTTGAGCTAGTGACCATAGAATCCCATCGTAGCAGATTCACTAAGTTATTTCCCAGTCGTATTTATGTTTTGAATATTTGATTCACTTCATTGCTTTCGTTTCACGTGATTCCTTCATGTCGTTCATCGTCAATCGTTGAATCTTCCCCATTACCATCCTGATCCTTCGAAAAGTATTTTCAATATTATTTTTTGAATTCCTCTCCCAGTTTAAATTTTTGAAAACATTTAGCATGAGCTTAGACTTCCTACCCTTCAGTTGACTTAAATTCATTCTTTGAATATCGAAACTTTTTCGCCGAAATCTTTAAATTACTAACGCATAATATTTTCTAATCAATATCTTTCATACTCATGTGAATATCTTACTTCCTTCTTATAATGACTTTTTGATAATCCAATATACCATTTCTTCTCTTACTATATATATACTACTCAAACTTATTTCAAACAACTCATTGTACCGACCTCTAAATATTTTTCTATGCGAAAAAGAACTCCAACTTTTCAAGTATGCCCGTTTTTATATCTTCGTTTTTTCCTATTCCAAAGTTCTTAGTACAAATCTAGTCCCAATTGCAGAATAGTTACTTCATCTCTATACTAATTATTCTTTCGTCTAATCTCTACTTCGTATTTTAACTTATATCATCTACACACTATTCTCCTGTATTTTATAAGGATATCATTATATCTTTCTTTCTCTTACTTAAATATTCACAATTATATCTCTGTTTCACCTAATCAAGCTATCCCCTTATCCACGCCTTATCTGAACCCGTTCATTCTGATCTTGTTCGTTACGCTATTTGTTTTCGGTGCCCTTTCTATTGCTTGGTCATCCTAATAGTGCTTGCCGTTGCCTATGTCAAACTTAGTATAGTATGGTGGGCCCATTAGTATTATTGTGATGTCGTCGTAGTGCATGTATATAGGTAGAGTGTGTGGACCCGTGTGTGTGAACCCCTGCGTACCACTCATGTATGAGTGTGCTACCCTTAGTATATTAATGATTGTCTGTTGTGTTATATATGCATACTCAGTGTTATTCATGATATATATGAAGTTGTATGAATGATAGTATTTATAAATATATGTGTGGATAGCTATGCCACTTAGGGATGTCTGTGAATATTAGAATTAGTGTTGGAATATCTACTAGTGGTGTATGTAGTTTGAAGGTACTTGTAAATGCTTGAAACAGTATACTAGTAAAGTCATGTGTACGTTAGGTGTAATGATACTAGGTGTACTTATAGTTAAGTGTGCAGGCCTATTATATGATCTATATGTTAGTACGTATGAGCGTGTACTCGTACGTAGATATGTATGTGACTATACGATGTATGCATGTATAGGATGGTGTATTATGATTATATACGTGTACTGATATTTGTAATATTATTATAGTATGTAAAGTGATTGCATTATGGGGGTGTTACTTGACTAAATATAAAGTGTGGTTGATATTATTGTGTGTATATGATAACATGTGTTTTTATCTGTATAGTGTGACGATAATATGATTACGTTGGTATCTATTATACATTTGACAGTGATTTTTGAATCCTAGGGCTGACTAGGACAAGATAAGAGTGGCTGAGATTTGATCTTGGGAATTAATGGATGAGATCAGTTGATGTAAAACTTTTGGTGGGGGACAACTTTGAGTTTTGAGAGAGAAAAATAAGTGGGGTCAGCTGGAAATAGAAAGGGTCAAAATGTGGGTTTTGTTGTGTTGGGTTTAATTTGAACATGACAGGAATTAGTTCTCTTTTTGCCATCACCTCAACCCAAAAATTTGTGTTTTGTGAGAAAAATTGATGTAGGGTCCACTGGAAAGAGAAATGGTCTATATGTGAGTTTTCTTTGGGTTGGGTAAATTTTGAAAATGACAATAATCATTTCTCTTCCCAAGCACAACGCCCTCGAATCCTCCCCACGACTCCTCGCCTTCTACACAAAAAATCGGCGTTAACATGACAATAATCAATGTGTTTCGCCAGTCTCAAGTTCTTCATTCTCATTGCAAGTTCTTCAATCCCATCCGCCAGCCTCAAGATCATCCGCTTCATCTCCCGTCGCAGATAACCCCATCTTCTAGATCTGCTATCATCTTCTTCTGTCGTAAGTTCTTCTATCTTTGATCTTTGCTCTTTCTTCTCGAGTTGTCGCAGCCAGCAAGGTGTCGATTTGATCTGTGTCGATTTGATCTTCGTTCTTAGCCAGCAAGGTGCCGAGTTTGTGAGCATCTTTGAACTGTGAACTGTCATTTCATTGATTTTATAAACTGTGATTTCTTGATTTCATTGCTTCTGTGCTTTTGTGGTTTCATTGATTTCTTTGAGCATCTGTGAACTATGATTTCATTACACATTGATTTTTTAACATCTTCAAGGTGCATGTTAAAATGACGCAGAAAGCTTTCTGAAAAAATCCATATGATGGAAATCTTTGTTTAGCGCCTGTTTAATAGAAGTGGTGCCTGTTAATATGATGGGAAGTTTATTGCTAAGTTTTTGCCCTTATTGCTCAGTTTATAAAGTTGCAATACTTCATGATGGAAATACTTCATGCTCTTATTTAGTCTATTTCATTTGCTAAGTTTCTGACCTGTTTGAAAATATTAAGTCCTGTTTGATGGAATTCATATTAAGTCATGTTTTCCTGTAAAATATTATTTCATTTCCTAAAACTTTTCAATCTATAAACCTTTAATAGTATCATCCATATGATGGAACTGGAATATTAAAAGTTCAATTGCAATTTTGTGCTTATGATTGATCCCAAAATCATATGCAACATAAGGGGGAAATTGCATAATAAATAGATATACTTTAATGGAATATTAATCATGAAGCTTATTAAGTATAGAGATCCAAACACTGAAATGAAAAGTTCTACAAGATTGAGACCATTACTACAGTCTCATTCTGAATCAGTTGCCCCAGACCATTCATAACATAAGGAACATTGTATGAAGGTTAACTATACAGAACTATAGCTCATATAGATGTGAAAGTTTGATAGAATTTGTCAGAACAACACATCGAAGGGAATGCATCATAATAAATCTAAAATACAACTCTTACCAACAATTTTCCATTTACAAACCATTTCTGACAGCTCTTCGTCTGTCTGAGCTTTTTTGGTACTCAAGATGCCAATAAGTCTACCATCTTGCCATAGTTTACGTGTTACTGCATGTGTATCCACATCATCGCATCCAATCACTTAAATATGCCCATGATGTTCCTTTTTGGCAAGTAATAACCTAGAGTTTAAATTGCTGAATAAAATGGTATTTAAGAAAATGACAGTAAATAAATAGAAAAGCTTCTTTTTGTGCAGCTAAAATCATTATTAATCATCCATATAGTATAATAGCTAATTGCTTTGAAGTCTACCAAATACTTACGCTTCTGATCACCAGACCAGCTAAGAAGCAACGATTGGATTCTTCATCATCTAAATGAATACAATCAAACAAAATAATTATGAAACAAATTCATGGAAAATTTCCGGAGATCATAAGGTCATATTTGATGATTTGTTTACTGGGACTGACAGCAGTGTTTCCAATATGAGGATCCATCATCAAGACAAACTGGCAGGCGTATCCAGGATCTGTTAGAATTTCCTGATACATACGTTAAAAATATTTGCGCACAAGTCTCCCCAAGTTTTCACAATAGAAATCACACATATCATATAGTTCTTACCCTGTCAATGATGTATTCAACACCGAGTTGTCGCATGTAACCTCAAGCACACTTTCATTAGCGCTTCATTAGCAGTTCATTGTAATTTTTATACGTTTCTTAGCATTTGGGATTTAACCAATTCATTAGCGCTTCATTGCAAACTAACCCCTACGCTTCATTTGGGATTTGAGCAGTTTTATTAGCAGTTCACAAAAATCAGTTTTTTTTTCAAAAGTGCTTCATTGCAAACACAGTTTTTTCTTCAATCTCGTCTCACAAAACACAGTATTATTAGCAATTCATTTGGGATTTGAGCAGTTTAAGTTCATTAGCAGTTCATTTTTCAAGGGTGCTTCATTAGCAGTTCATTGCAAAAAAAATATTGCTCAAATAATATATGATCATACTGAATATTTCCAAGAGTGCTTCACGGGTTTTCTTATTTGTGATCATACTAAATCCCTCTAAAAAGGAATTATACTGTTCTTATTTAGCAGGAATTGCACTGTTCTTATTTATCCGTCTCAAAACATAAATGGAATTATACTGTCCATTTATTATTCAAACATAAATGGAATCAAAAATTCTGAATTATACTGTGTGTGGTTATATATCAGAACTGATTTTATCTTCATCTTTTTACCTAAATCAAAAGTTCTGAATCAAACATTTTACCTGAACATTCTGATCAATTACCTGAACAAATTAAAAGGGTAAAGATTTTAGTTTAATTATAATTTGATCAATAAATATCGATTTCAAACATCTAGCAAATATCGATTTCAGATTTAATTTCCATTTGTGTGCATGAAGAAACGCGGATCCCCTTTGTCCTCCATGACATGTTCAGACAATAGACCCTGCTCATTTGATACTTCGGAAAAAATGCTTCACACTGATTGTCGACGCTTTTCTGTGGGAAGTATCTTATTCCCTATAATACAAAGACAATTTCATGCTTAGATCATAGCAATTATCTTCATTAACAGGAATTTTAGGAAGAGAAAGAAAACTAGAAGCCAATATTAGTAAGTATGTCCCTTGATCTTTTGATCTTTTCAGTTAATATACATGTTTACAACCACATAATAAGTAATGGATCATACTTTGGACGAAAATGAAAAAAAAATATTTTCTGACTTTAAGGCTAAGTTCTTGACGTTTTGTACTACTATATTGATGCAAGAAGCATCCAATATATATAAAAACTGATCTTTACAATGTTATTTCCAATAAATAAGTTCTTAACTAAGGTAATTGGTTATGTACCCTTGGCCTACAATCCATTGAGTGTTTCATTTTCTCATGAGCAAACCCAGCACACAGGTTTTGATCAATATATATGTGCTAAATGGTCTAGAACTTTTGTTTTGATAATTGGAAATAAGGCATAGTGAACACACACACAAAACAGTGCAAGAATGTGTTCCATAAGGGCCACATAAATGGACTATGGTATATGCCCTAAAACCAAGAACATGATAATATGAAAGTGTGAATTCAGAGTATATTTCAAATCAAAATCAAACCGTTGCTTTGTTTTAATTTGAATCAAGTAAAACTTAAGATCCTTAACAACTCTTCAGTTATCAGCAAGCTAAATGCATGTAATAGAATGGTTGGTCTAGAATAGAAGTTCGGCAGTCATATCATATTATAAACACCATATCAAGTTATACTTATTACCGAGGACATGGCCAGAAAGTCTGGTGAAGCTTGATTGTTGTCGGTCCAAGTCAACAAATAATCTTTTCGAGTGAACATACCACATAACTTGGCTTTCAAAATGAATGCATTAAATGTCTTAAAAATATTTGACAATATTCTCGAGGTCGAGGAAAACAAAAATATGCGATAATAAATGGATGAAGTTATTGAATTAAAGATTAGCATCATGGTGCCTTTTGATTAAGCGAGTATATATATGTTGACTGTCTGTTTGGTATGAAAATATTATAATATGATATCAAAATATTCCGAGGATGATGATTGCTTGGTCTTCAAAACTAATGAAACCTATGTATAAGGCTGACATCATGAAAAATGATTTGTGATTGGAGAGTGAGTGCTCATGCTACTTAAAGATATATGCTTCTTTTAAATTTTGAAAGAGAATATTATATGTCCCAAAATTTTGGAGGTGAAAATAATCTTTTTGCTAATAAAGATTTTGTGGGGGGAAATCTTAATTGAACCGTGCCCGCGGGCACAGGTTATGACTAGTAGATATATATAAGAGTGGTGTATTAGTATAGGTATAAATATCGTGTTATGAATATAAAGTATGCTGGTTCTTGTATGGGTCTTTGAGTCTCACTCATGCTTGAGTGGGTATACTCTAAGTATATTGTTATATTTGTCTGTGGTTTGTGTATAGTGCTAATAACGTAGTAATGGATGATGTGTGTATAGTGATAGATTTGGTTGTACATGGTTACGTTATACACATGGTTGTAGGTGGCTATACCATTATATAGATATAGGTGGTGGTTTTGTAGTATAGTTCTTTACGAAGGTTTTACATGTTTAAATGTATATATAGGTGTGTAGATGTGCTAAGTATATATTGGTATAAGTGGCATGTATGAATAGTATATTAGCGCGCGCGTGTGTGTGCACCATGCACGGGTAAGTATGTGCTTAGCTATAGATGTTTGCGACTATGTTATGTGTGTTGTGTCTTGAATATAGTTATATGATTATATGTGATGTGTATATATGATGAAGTATCCGCGTGTATTTGAATAACTATATATTTGTGTATTTATAGTATGGGTGAATGTATATTAGATATAGCAAACATGATTTAATAGTGTATGGTGTGATTACATGTGTTGATATGTTTGGTGTTGATTGTACACCAGGAGACATAAGGGAGTATTTTATCCATGTTCGTTTTGTACATAGGTAGTTATCTATACATGAAATACTACGATTGTATTTACCGGTGTGAACTATTTTTATGTAGGTATCTGTATCATGGTTACGTGATAAGTGAGTGATAGTTATATAAGGGATGTACATGACTATATGAATGATTGAAGTACGTGTATGAATTTGACTGTCTATGATAAGTATAAGTATAGAATATGCGTATATATCCATGTCTGTAGTATTAATGTTTGACTACCTAGTGCATGTATAAGCACTTGTAGTAACTATACATGATTTGAATTATAGTGTGATATGATTGGGGTAGTTACTGTTGAGTATTGGACTTCTCCCTAATTGGTGTTAATGATGAGCAAACATAAATACTTGTGACTAATCCCCTATTTTGCAGTTAATCTATTGCCTAAGCTTACTATGAAGATCAACTAGCAATGGATGACTCATAAACATGATTGAAGACAAATGATATGAATTGGATGATCGTAGATTGATGATTGAAGCCCCATAAAGACTTCACGCTCATACGATGGAAAGAAGAGATTATTCATCAGTGTAATTTTTCTTTTATCTCTTCTAGTATGTAGCTTAGAAGTAGAACTATGATGGAGCACTCACACACATCTACTTTCTGTCATAGGACATCTTTAGACCTTTGTCCTTTGATCCCAATTCAATTCTTTTTTGTTTGTGCTAGGATTGTTTATAACAGCCGACTGCTTAACAGTTTACAGTCGCCTGTCTCAAAAACAGTCGACTGTGTTTTGTTCTACAGTCGCCTGTTATGCACAGACTATTATAATGCAGTTTTTGGGTCCTCTCTGATCGCACAGGCTACTGTTAAACGTTTATCAGGTGCCTGTCTTATCGACAGTCGACTGTGAATGGTTCATCAGTCGCCTGTCTCTCCTTGCCCAAACTCTGTTTGATCCGATTTCTACGGCCAGTCGACTTATGCTGTATATACAGTTGACTGCCTATTAGATCAGTCGACTGTCTTTGCTGCAACAGTCGCCTGTCTGTAAGTCTATTCTTTGACTCCGCTCTCTGGAAATTTCTCCTGTATGTGACAGTCGTCTGTTTAAGGATATACAGTCGCATGTTCTATTTAACAGTCGACTGTGTTCCTTGCATCAGTCGTCTGTCCTGTATCTTATGAGATTTCCTGTAATTCATCTAACTTACTCTTCTCTCGGCCAGTCGCCTGTAGAAGAATGTACAGTCGCATGTTGGTTTTGCAGACGACTGTCTTGGCTTCATCAGTCGACTGTCCATGTGGTAAGTTACCGTTATGAATTCTCACCTACCCTTGCTGACTGTGCAACAGTCGACTGTGGTTTGTTCAACAGTCGTCTGTCGCAAGTTCAGATTATATCCGTTGAGATTTTTCTCACGGATTTCGATTGGGTTTTTGCCTAAACTGTTTTGTGGATTTGAGAAAGCTATATATAGAGCTTCTACTGTTTCATTGGAAGGTTGCTCATTCATTGCAAAATCCTTCAAGATTTCATTTCCAAAGATCAAAGCTTTCAAATCTAAAGCCCTAAGTATTTCCAAATCTTGTTCTCTTGCTCTCCAACCTAGAACCAAAGATTGATCCTCTAGGCATTAGGTGCAGTCAAGAGAAATGGCTTTTTCTCCTCTCTTCCAAGAGTGTTCTTCAACACACATCACACTTCTCCTTCAAGTTCTACTTCAATGCATAAGTGATTGTAAGTGTTGCTTTCAGATTTCATAACTTCTTTATTTGAATTGTGCTCTCGGTTGTGAGAGTGGTTTTTGCTTGCTCCCTGGTTGTGGGAGTCAAGGACATCGATTATATTCGATTGCACTTGTAGGGTTGCTACAAGTGGGTTTTAAGGAAACCTCAAGTTAGGGTTCTAACTTGAGTATCCGGTGGTATCCGGGTGGTAGGGACGTAGGATTACCGTGAACAAGTCGGGAGTTGACTTGGGTAATCCGAACCCTTGAAACATAACTGCGTTTGCGTGTGTTTCTCTTTGGGTTGTTTTCTATTCCGCACTATTTGTTGGATTGCATTTTATTTGGCGTAAATTCCTTTTAAATTTGCATAAACACTATTCAACCCCCCCTTCTAGTGTTTTCCCCATAGACATGGTCCTTACAGTTATTAGAATGGCTAGATATATTTTTTATTAGAAAGTCCGAGGACGGACTTTGCTCGGTGGGTAGAATGTAATGGTCGCTTTTCGATCGTGTGTTTTCGCACGCGTACTTTCTTTTCCGTACGCGTATTTTTCGTTGCCTCCTCTTGTTTCCCAAAACACGCGAAGTAATATACCATTGTGACCCTTAGATAGAATAGTTATTTGTGGAATTTTTTATGAACGTCATTTCACGTGTCGTTCTCCCACAAATCAGCTTTGATTGAAGGGGTGTCGTAACTTTAGACTTTGACGTTTGATCTTTTTATTTTTAGTTCTGTTTTCCATTAACCTAGCACGTGACCGATCATCGTAGTCTCGATCCTCTCGTCGACACGGTCGACCCGATATTTTTCTTGTATTTATCGGACACCGTTAGACTGATCTTTCACCCTAATTATCTTCAATCTATAATTAGCCTCGACTAATCCCCAATTCAAAACATAATTAAATAATCTAACCAATCCTATATGAATTCATATGTATCATGTTGTTATATTCCCTAACTATTTGCACCCTAAATCTACCCTCCCCCTCTCACACACTCTCTCTCCAATCACCCCTTAGTGCACCCCTTTCTACCCCCATATAGCAAATCATCCTATTATAACGAAAAGTAACCTAGGGCTTTCTAACTCACGCAGCCGCACAAAAACCTAGCCGCCGTCATCCATCGTCCTTCACACCTTGCTCCGGCCATCCCTCTGGCCATCCCCTTGCCGTCGGCCTCCTCCACGGCAACCTACCCACAGTCGCATCTCCCCAAAACCACCGCACAAACCCCCTCTCTCCCATAAAATGCCCTTCCCTCTCCCCATACACCCACGGCCTACTCTCCCTGTCGCTGGCTAGCCCATCTCCTCCCGCCGGCCACCACTCAGGCCGACCCTCTTGTCGGCCATCCCCTCATGCAACCACCCTACTCCCCAAGCCCAACTGCCACGTAAAAACCTCCGGCGATCCACCCGCACAAACAGTAGACCGGTCATCCTCTAGAGCTGTCGGCGTAACCCTTAGCACCCAGCCGTAGCTTCCCTTCATCCAAACACATCCGGCCTCCCCTTGATGGCCACCACATTCAGCTGCCCCTCCCTCTAACAACCACACAATTCTCCCATCCCCATTGTGCGGGCCTCCTCTCGAACAACCACGGCAGCCCCTATAAATACTGTCCGGCCAGCCCCCTTAAATCTGCCGCACCTCTTCCCCTTGGACTGTCGGCCGTGACACCCCAGGCCGAGAGACTCCACGCGTAGCCCCTGCCGTTCATCTTCCTTCCGCGGCCACCTTTGCCACTGTCTGTTGCCTCTAGTTGTCGCTGTCTTCGCCGTAGCTGACGTCGTACCTTGCTCGCTACCGGAATCCAACCCCTGACGTCGCTACCCGACGTCAGTGTAGCTTTCACGTCGTGTTTAGGTAAACCCCGATTCATAGGGAACCCATGCCCGCCTGTTTAAACAAGATAAAAATCGCAATTTAATTGCTTTGGTTAAATCAATAATTGAAGATAAATAATACGGGACTGTAGGTTGGTGATTGGTGATTGGTGATTGAGCACATAGGAAGATCTGGATCACCGTTGAACTGAGTTTACGGATGATCATTTCAGGCAAGTGAAGCTTGCACAGTAAATTGTTAAAGCCATGTTTTAGGCTATTCTGAGTTTGTGTAAAAGAGACTAGACAGTGAAATGATAGTCGCCTAGACACCATATTTAATCTAGCGTGACAACGAAGCTAGATCCGACATCATATTTGATCTAGCTTGACAAGAAGCTAGATCCGACACCATGCTTGATCTAGCTTGACAACGAAGCTAGATCCGACACCCTTGCCATGTCATTTCATGCATATCACATGTCACGTTTAAATTTTGATAAACTGCACGCATTTAATATCTGCTTTCCATACTATCATGTTGCACATCGCATGTCATTTCATGCATTGAATGTTTTGTCGTGAGTGTGTAGCACACGTTACAAATAAAATGTAAACTGCGGCGAGTAGGATTCTGACTCATATATCATGAATGAGGCTAGGTGCACCCCTATGCCAAATAAAGAACAATTCCTGGCTCGTGTTCCAGAAGCATGAAATGTAAGCTGCGGCGAGTAGGATTCTGACTCCTATATCATGTAATGAGGCTAGGTCAACCCTATGCGATAAACACTTCCTGGCTCGTGATCCAGAAGATGGGTGCCAGTCCATACACACGTGAAGGGGTAGGGTTAAGCGGTCACTCAGCATATAAGTGTGCCTGATCAGCAACTTCAGCTGAAAGGCGTAAACCCTATGCACATCGTGAATGCATGTTTTTTATGAAATCGTGAAATCGTGAATATTGTTTAGTAGCTCTTACTACGACGTGTCATGCATTGCAAAATATCATGTCCATGTTTAAACTGCTGCATTCATCAAAATATCATGCCATGTCATCATCATTTTAAACTGGTAGTTGCATTCTTTTACTTATATGTTTCCTTGCACAAAATTTTCCTTTTTTACTTTTGGAGACTTTTGCTGACATGCGCCCTTTTCTCTTTGGGTGTCGCATGTTAGGTTTTGAGCCGGAGTTAGTTGCTGACGTCGAGCTTGAGGCTTCTACTGACGTTCAGTTCGAGGACACCAGAGTCCTATCCTAGTCTCAGCTGAAGGCTTTTTATTAGGTGCCATTGTTTCCTAGTAGCTGTTGTTAGGTTGTTCGGTGCGTAGCACCTTATTTATGTTTTAGTTTCGACCATGCTTGGGGCCTTTCTTTTTAGACTCTCTTGTACTACTTTTTATGAATACATCTCTGAATGTTTTCGAATAAATATGCGGATGTTGTTTTTGAATGTTGGCTATTTATTGCCTGCTTTAAAAATTATTATTATTGTTGTTTCATTGCAATGCAAGAATCTGCGAATGGATGAACATACAGACGCTTATTAGACTGTAGCTTCACAGCTTCAGTCTGAGCGGACCTCTTCGCGTCTCGCCTTCTGTACTTGGGAAGCGGGACATGACACGGTGCAATGTGTAGATGGCTCGCGGTCGCTCCCACACTTTCTCTAATATAAGTTACCCCAAAACCCAGTGCGGTGCCAATTACTTTAAGCATTCAATCTCAATGGGATAGTCCAGCATTATGTTGTCATTATGTTTCAATACAGTATGTCAATCAGTTGTTCCAACACGCCATTTCATGTTACATTTTCTGTGATGATTTAGTACGATATTTTAATGGCAAACAATGACTATTATATGACATGCATCTGATGATGTGAATGTTTAAGCATGTGCAATCGTGCAACAAGTGGATCAATATTACAAACATCAGGACGTGGTAGGCAAGGGTGAACGAGACAAGTGAGTTATCATGGTGATGAAAAAGGTTGAAGCAACTGATTTAAATGTATTTAAAACCAATGGTTGCAAACTTGGAATTCTAACATTGATCCATGCATACACAGCCAGTCAGATTTGGCCAAGTAGGTCACTATCCGCGCAAGCAGGGCGATCCAAACTTTGGCGCAACCGATCCTAGACACCGGGTGATACGAATGTTAAGAATGCCAATAATCACATCTGTTCCATCGATTATATTAACCAAAAAGTTAAGTATTTCATGTTTATTTAGAGTTCCATACCTATTTAGATTCCTACCACTATGATGGTTAAACCAGGCCCACATATTGACTTATTGAAAACCAGAAGTCAAAGCAAAGCGGATGCTAAGAAATTTGAGGATAAAGACAAGTCTAACAAACTTGGAATACAAAAATTGTTGGTTTAAGTGAATAGTCACTCTGTAGTTGATTATTTCCTTAGTTACTTAGGTCTCTAGTCATTTGTTCGATCAATAGTTGTTCTAAGACTATTTATAAAATCCTAAGTTCATGCAATTACACTTGCTTAACTTCTAAAACTAGAATTAGAGTGACTTACCAGTTTGAGGATCGTTGAAGTAGGCCGTATATCAATGAATAGGAAGTCAGCATAGAGCTCTCGTTTGCAAATGACTACGGGGCAGTCTTGATATCCACTTGTCGTTTACAACACACCACCTCCCGTCTTGACGTCCAAGCCCGAAGTGAGAGGTGAAATGGGGATAGCGTGTCGGTTGGCAAACCGTGTCGCCATAAAACAATGCGAAGCCCCAGAATCTAAGAGTGCAAATGTGGGTTTGCTACCTACCAACACAATTCCTACTGTCGTAAAACCTATGTCTAAGTATATATTACACCATAAACAAATTGGAAGGTAATGATAAATTTGTACATGTAATGATCTGGCATGTGGCCTCGGCCTCCTCTGTTGTCATAGTGAACGTCTGGCGCTTTAGCGGTGGAGCCTGTGGTCGCGCCTGCTAAAATCCCTTCCGCTGCGATGGGTGTCCATGGTGAGTGTTTCCCGCTGGAGCTGTAGTTGGTGTGTTGGAGCTACTGGTCTCTGTCCCTTTTGGGGCTAGTTTTTGGCAACATGATCATCTGCTTCGTAAATCAGGCGCTGGTTCAGAAGATATCGGCACTCAGACTTGACGTGCCCTGGTTTGTTGCAATAGTGACAGACAATCTGATGTCTGCGCTGCTGTGGATGTGGTGGGTTGTCCTTTTAGAAGATGTCTGCTGAGTTGGTCGAGGCGCCTGTCGATTGGAAGGCAACGGAGGTCGTCTTTGAGGGGCACTCGATTGTCGTTTTAGATCTTCCTTTTGTTGCACATACTCATAATCTCGAGTTGCAGAGAGTACTTTGGTGTGAGTCTTCAGCTTCAGCCCCACTAGTTGTTTTTGAATCTTGATGTTCAAGCCTTCTTGAAAATGATGAGCTCTGTCCCATGGATTGGACACCACGTTCTTCACGAACCTGCAAGAAGATAACTTGATAGTAAATTACATGCATCTATAGGTCAATTTTGTAAGTTGAAATACATACATGCCGACTTTGGAAAATTCAGCGTTATATTGTTCCACATTCATAGAGCCGTGTTTCAGTTTCATGAATTGGGCCTGTAGTTGGCTGTGTCAAGTGGTCTTCCTCTGAATCCCACCATGACATGGCGTCTTCAACCAACTATAGCTAAGGCTATCTGGGATGCTCGTGCACGAGAAACAGTACCTGTAAACATTAGAAATTATTGGTTTAATACTACACTATGTTCTATTTATTTTTCTTAACGTGGTCGTATTTTTATTATCATTTAAGACTCATCAAAATACAAACTAAATATTTTTAGATGGGCTAGATGGGAGCGAAATAAATTTATATAGGAAGAAAATATTTTTCTAAGGCTCATATGTATTTTTAGTAAATTTTGAAAGCTTGGGAATCAATTAAAAACTAACTTTCTAAATTAAAAATTAGCTATCGTAATTTTTTGAAGATTTATTCTGGGCAAACAGTACGTCAGAATTCTTCCAACAAGATATCGAAGTGACCGTCTCGTTTAGTACTACGCCATATATTTTTCTCATATGTCAGTGTACATGAAAATCAGGTGATATGAATTTTAAATCGAAAGTAGCGTTATTAGGTTTTATCTTTGAAA
Source organism: Scilla litardierei (assembly GCA_030789695.1). Lineage (NCBI taxonomy): Eukaryota > Viridiplantae > Streptophyta > Magnoliopsida > Asparagales > Asparagaceae > Scilla > Scilla litardierei. The sequence continues at coordinate 297,918,347 of CM061142.1, read as the reverse complement.
AATCATAGTGGGAGATGTACTTGCCTTTTGGCGATGAAACCAATGCCAATGAGTCTGTTTCGTTGTTTCGGATTTTCTGGCACTGGTCTTGTATTTTCTGAGGCCTATACATTTTATAATCAATCTATTACTATTAGCCCTTATTATATTATAATATATATATATATATATATATATATATACTTAATATTATACGTATAAAAATACGTATTTAAATATAACACAATGTATCTCTCTCCCATTCTCTCCTAACGCAAGCAGCGGGGGTCTCTTTGCTTCGACGGGGGGAGTCGGTGGAAGAGGTGGCGGACGAGGGCAGTGGAGGTGATGTGGGATGCGGCGACTGGTGGCACGCAGCGGGCGGCAGTGCTGGGAGCGGCAGACAGGGGCGTTGGGGAGGTGACGAGGCAAAGGTGGCATCGAGGCAAAGCTCCGACGATGGCTTGCCTGGAGGGAGCGAGATCGTGGAGGGAGGAGGGGTCGGAGACATTGTTGTGCGACGGCGAGGCAGTCTAGGGGGTGCTGGTGGTTGCTTGGTGACGTAGCAGTGGTGTACGGCGGAGGAGGAGAGCTGTGGCGTTGCGTCGACTTCAAGCTGCTTGGGGTGATGGGTTCGGTTTGGGTTGTCGGAGTGAGAAAGAGAACGATGGAGGGGGAGCGGAGGAGCAGGCGGGGTTGGTTGCTTCTCGTCAGAGGGAAGCAGCGTGGGGTATGGGGTCTGTGGGCGGTAGTCGGAGCGGAGGGAAGAGCGGGCGAGGGGCGGTGGTTACTGGCGTTCAACAGAGAGGGAGAGATAGAGATCTCGAGCGAGGGTTAAAGGGGAGATGAGTTCGAGCTTGGAGCTTCGGAGTGGGTGGCAGAGAGGGTAGAGAAGTAGGCGGAGGAGAAGGTGCTACTTAGGGGGCTTCGACGTTTGACAGAGGATCAGAGGGGCAGCCTGTGGTGGCGGTCGAGGGTGTGTGGAGACTCTGGGAGCATCGGTGAGCTACTGAAGCTTCAGGGCTGTTCGGGGTTTCTTGGTAACAAGCGAAGAGGCGGTCACTGTCGAGGGGTTCGAAGACAAGGGATAGGAGAGCGGGCGATAGGTGTGGGTCGCTGATGTGTCATAATATTCCACATGTTATCTACATGTTTACACATCAAAATGATCGCTTTAATTCTGATTTTATACGCTTTAGTGTTGATAAATGGAACTATTTGACTTCGAGAGTGTTTTGATGCATTTCAGGGAATATCGAGCGATTTGGAGCATGTTGGAGAGGAGGACGTGATCGTCGACGTCGGAGCGTCAATGGCATCATATCTGAGGAGCTCATGTTGCTGGAGGGGAGCAATGAAGGAGAGAAGAAGGGAAGAGAAGAGAGAAAGAGGAGAAGAAAGAGAAGGATTGAAGGAGAGGCCAAGAGCTTAATGGGTGCTCGGGCGGGCAACTTGGCTCGCTCGCCCGAGCAACCAAGGCATTCGCCCGAGCTAGCTATTAGAAGAGCCCAAAAATATGCCTTTAAATCTCTGGAATTTCCGCGCTTAATTCGCTCGAGCGAGCAACCCAAGCTGCTCGGTCGAGCGACCCATGTCGCTCGACCGAGCAGAGTAGAGATGGCCAAAAGTGCAGATTTCAGGACAGCCCTTTCCTATTTCCAATTATTCTATCACTAGAGATTTTACAGTATTTTTCTCATATTTTACACAGGTCGTAGACTTCATAACGGTTCCAACGCCACCAAGAACGCGCTAATCAGTGGTCGGATGAGCCCTAGGGAATTTCTGCAAGTTAGCAAATCTGTGCTAGAATCTGTGCTCGGGCAGACACGTGTCATAGCTTGGCCGAGCGACCTCTAGGTTCCAGCCCGAGCTACCTGGGCAGAGAGCACGGATCCAACTCGATTTAGGGTTATTTTGGGGAGGTTTTGAGTTCTATATATATGTATTTGAGCAGCCATTTGGGGGCTACCTTCTCTTAGGTTAGGATAGTTAGTTTTTAGGGTTTAGAGAGGTTAGGCTATGCGTAGGCCCCCTCTTGGATGTCTATATGCTGGATCTTCATTAGATAAGTATTCTTTCTTTGTAAATCTCTTTTGATGTCTCTCTTATGTGTTTTCATTGTTGAATCCTTTTTTGCTTTCATTTTATTTGCTTGTGATGTCGATTCTTGCTGTTTCTATCTCTCGTGTAATGATTGCGTCGATTCTTGCTCCACGCTTTAGGGACGATCGCAACGAATCTGATTTTGGCTTAGTGGCCGTTTCTAGGGCTCGCGATCACGGGAGGGACTCGAGAGCTAGGAACGATCACTAATCCTAGATCCACTAGTCGGTGACTACGAGAGTAGCCTGACTGCCTGAACCAACCGTAGAGTGGTACCCCAGTCTGTAGAGAGTGGATACGGATTTATGATACGGGAACCAAGTGTCGAGCGTAATGCACACGTCCCCGTGTAAAGCTGACTGCAAAATCACGGCTGCGCACGGGGATGCATTAGACGAGCATGACGACAAGAGTCAAATGATCGTTCCCATCTCCGGATGCGACACTCCTACCCGCACGTCGCTTGAGGAAAGGATACTTGACCTGTTATCAAAACCCGAAAGCCCCAGCAGGGATTCCTGACATCCTAGCAATCTTTCTCTCGATTGTTTCTCTTTGTTCTTTTTGTTTTCTTTGTGTGTGGAGACTTGGTTGTGCCTTGCCGATCGTGACACCCTCGCATTCCACTTCCACCGCAATTACGACATTCCTTCGTAATCCATCTCCACCCAATAAGTTATCGAAGCCTAACCCAGCCTAGGATCGATAGGTAGTGTGACAACCGCCTCCCTGTGGATTCGACCCCGAACTCATCGGGAATATATTGCTTTGACACCCTTGCACTGGGTGGGGGGGTGTGTGTGTGTGCATACCTTTTTGGGGGTGCGCATCCTCGCAGAACAACAAAAATGGCACCATTACCGGGGAGGCATTCCGCCATACTATCTATTTATCACATTAGGTTGCTAGACTTTGAATAAAAATTAAAATTTATAAAAAGAAACAAAAAGATATTTTCCCCACCACCATAGTATTATTATCTTTATCTCTCTTGTGCTGACATTCTTTTCCAGGTTGTTTATCTTTGTTTTATCAGGTGCATATTTAGCGCAATGATGGTACCCCCTATTGGAGCAAATTTCACGATCCAATATTTTATAGACCAAGAGAGGGTCACCAATTTCAGGAAGGCTGATGAAGAATGCTTCTGGCAAGCCTTGGACAGGTTCGAAGATTTATTGATAAAGGTGTCAGAGCATGGGTTTGATGACCAAGGCTACTCCACTTCTTCACCAAAGGGTTACAGGGACCCTCAAGGGAATCTATGAGTAGATTGCAAGTGAATACCATCAATGATCTTCATTTAGCAGCAGTTTTGGGATGCATGCTGCACTTCGTTCGATCGAAGGGCTCATTAACTGTTATGGCAGGTGATGATCCATCTGAATGGGTGATTATTAATTTTATTATGAATCATGTGTCTGCTGCAGGTACCATTAAAGATGATATTCACATTCAGCTTGGGGGAGACACCCTGCAAATTTATATTGCCGACAAGGACGAGACCAGTGAAGGCAACGATGGCATTGTCTATAATGTCGTGCCCGAGCCATCTCTTGCCCTTGACCCCTTTCCACAGGTTTAAGATATGGAGCAGCCCACACCACCAGAGCCTATCATTGAGAAGGTCGTACTAGCGGAGCCAGAGTAGACCGTTGAGGAGGACGCTACTCGGGATGAAGACACAGATACTCACATGGAGCCCGAGTATTGCCCACCTTTAGTTGTGCTTCCACAGCCACCTTCCCCATGTCTTACGGTAGAGGACCACCTACCAGAGCTTACAGCTCCCACTCAGGGGAGATATTTTTACCCATTCCATTTTTGAATCATGTATTCCATTTGACATTTGTTTTGATTCAGATCTTTTTGACATGACATATCTTTTGCAGCACATATACGAATATGGACCGGAGGTATGCTTGTACATGTCACTACTTGACGAACCTGCCGAGGAGCACAGCGATGAGCCACCTGAGGAGCATCATGAGCAGCTACCTGAGACACTAAGAGATGGCACCGATGAAAGAGCCGTCTTGGTTCACGAGAGTAGATATACAATCTCAGGAAAGTATCATCAACTAGATTTAATTTCCACTATCTCTATCGATGATTTTCTTTGGGATTCATATATCACGGGGGGGGAATTTTCTGAGACGAACTGATGCAACTTGTCTCCTACAGTGTATAGGTGGAATCCTTGTGGAGATGCTAGGAGCTGCACTGCTGGAGTTCGTCAGTATAAGTGGCTATACGCAGCTGGCGGAGCCACTAAAGGTGCAGATAAAGCAGCTACCTGAACCAGCAAAGATACCGGATCCGCCTTTTGCTACATGTGGTAACAATCCAGTAGTGTAATTATAGAGTAGATTTTTATGCTCTGAATAATCACGAATCCTCTCGATAGCGAGAGGACCGTATAGGATTTTTATGCTTTCCTAGTTTAATAAATTCACCCCAGATGATGGCACAATCATCCTTTGCACCCCACCCAATTCCATGATTTAACTGCATGCCCTTATATTTTGGTGCTTACTTTGCTTCTCTCCCCAATTTTTATGCCCATCTGTCCACACCTGGCACCATATGAGATAGTTTGGGAGAGAGATATTATTTTGTTGCATAACTTCCTATTTTCCTGTTGTCCTATATTTATATTATACACATATTAAGGAAAATGTGACGTTTAAGCTTGGGGTAGTGCACAGTGCACGCACTTTGCTTCGTCGTGAAGCACATTTTAAACTTTCATATAAACCATTTTCACTTCTATTTTTATGTCTCATATGCTTCATTTCTTATGAAATATTTTATGGATTTATTTTTTATGAACTCTGATATCTGTTAGATTAGCGTTCAATTCCTTGATTAGAGTATCATTGTTAATATGTTTTTTCATAGTAAAATCCATAGTTTCACAACCATATTCTCGAAACAGCTAAGCTAAAAATGAATACATCAAATCGGAAAATTGTTTGACTCTTGCGTGATTTGATTGATAATTCTATTGCTTCATAGATGTTTAGTAATTCAAAAGAGATAGGATAACCCCACGAAAGCCAAAGTAGTGATGATTAGAATTCCTGAAACCGAGCTATATCTAGATTCTATGCTTTTTCTTTTTCTTTTGTGAATATCCAATAAATGATCTTTGATCGTGTTTTGCATTCCATCTCGTTTACGTAAGTTTGCAAAAATCCCAATAATACAAAAATCAAACAAATATCCTAAATAACATGTCTTTGGGGTTCCTTGTTACCCGATGCCCTAAGATCTTCTGATCTGGGATGCATAGACCGCCTTTTGTATATATTGAGTTATCTCATGTATATAAAGAAAGAAATATGTATATAAGAAAATTGTATAGCCAAAAACAATTGCAAAAAGTAAAATTCCATATCCTTACCCCACTTTTTATATAGAATAGAGACATGACAAAGCTGATGGGTTCTAGGAATCATGAAACGAGCGTAGTGTGCTGACGCCTTAGCTTAATTGAATTTACTAACTCATTCCGTGGAGCTTAACAAAATACCACGCATGCTTGAAAATGTTTGATCATAACATAGTTATACTGCTTAGCGAATGAGTTGTGGACATTGGTTTCATCTATGTGGACTTAGTATATTTCATGATAATATGATATGATGTAGCTCTTTTCTCATTTCATTATTATCGAGTTCATCACTTTTATTGAAATCCACAATATGATTATTTAAGCGAGACTTAAGTATTTTGTGTGTATGTGTGTTCTTTTTTCATATTGATGTGTGTTCACGTAAATCTTCTATTCCTTGGGTTCATATTTTGCTAAGTTTTAAGAATGAGCCCCTTGTCTCCATCACACATCATCGCCTCACCTCTCCATCGTATTCCTCTCCCGGGTTCACTTCTTACTAGTCTTCCTGGAGGACGAGTAAGAGGTAAGCTTGGGGATTTTGATGTGTCATAATATTCCACATTTTATCTACATGTTAACACGTCAAAATGATCGCTTTAATCCCGATTTAATATACTTTAATGTCGATAAATGGAACTATTTGACTTCGAGAGCGTTTTGATGCATTTCAAGGAATATCGAGCGATTTGGAGTATGTTAGAGAGGAGGACGTGATCGTCGACGTCGGAGCGTCAATGGCGTTATATCTGAGGAGCTCATATTGCTAGAGGGGAGCAATGAAGGAGAGAAGAAGGGAAGAGAAGAGAGAAAGAGGAGAAGGAAGAGAAGGATTGAAGGAGAGGCCAAGAGCTTAAGGGGTGCTCGGGCGAGCAACTTGGCTCGCTCGCCCGGGCGAGTTGCTCACCCAAACTAGCTATCAGAAGAGCCCAAAATTATGCCTTCAACTCTCTGGAATTTCAGTGCTTAATTCGCTCGGCCGAGCAATCCAAGCTGCTCGGTCGAATGACCCAAGCCGCTCGGCCGAGCGACCCATGTCGCTCGGCCGAGCAGAGTAGAAATGGCCAAATCTGGACATCGCTTCCCTCTTTCCAATTATGCTATCACCAAGGATTTTATCATATTGTCTCATATTTTTCCCAGGTAGTAGACTTTATAATGGTTCCAACGTCACCAAGAATGCGCCAATTGGAGGTCGGATGAGCCCTAATGAATTTCTGCAAGTTGGCGAATCTGTGCTAGAATCTGTGCTCGGGCAGACACGTATCATAGCTCGGCCGAGCGACCTCCAGATGCCAGTCCGAGCTATCTGGGCAGAGAGCACGGGTCCAACTCAATTTAGGGTTATTTTGGGGGTTTTAGGGTGTATATACATACATACATGTGTGTGTGTGTGTGTGTGTGTGTGTGTGTGTGTGTGTGTGTGTGCGTGCGTGCGTGTGTGTGTGAGCAGCCATTTGGGGGCTATGTTCTCTTAGGTTAAGATAGCTAGTTTTTAAGGTTTAGAGAGGTTAGGCTATGCTTAGGCCCCCTCTTGGATGTCTATGTGCCAGATCTTCATTATATAAGTATTCTTTCTTTGTAAATCTCTTTTGTTGTCTCGCTTATGTGTTTTCATTGTTGAATCCTTTATTGTTTTCATTTTATTTGCTTGTGATGTAGAGTCTTGCTGTTTCTATCTCTCGTGTAATGATTGAGTAGGTTTATTGCTAGGATTAGGGATGAACCCTAGGATTCTAGGGTTAGGGTGATGGGTTAGCATTAGTTGGACGAATCTAGGGTTGCTTTACGGTAGTTTCGATAAGAGGTTTTGGGGAATTAGCCCTATAATTGGAGGATTGCGATAGTAGCTCCACGTTCTAGGGACGATCCCCACAAATCTGATTTGGGCTTAGTGGCCGTTTCTAGGGCTCGCGATTACGGGAGTGACTCGAGAGCTAGGGCGATCACTAATCCTCGATCTGCTAGTCGGTGACTATGAGAGTAGCCTGACTGCCTGAACCAACCATAGAGTGGTACCCTAATCCGTAGATCATAAGAGTGGATATGGATTTGTGGTACGGGAACCAAGTATCGTGCGTAATGCATGAGTCCCCGTGTAAAGCCGACTACGAAATCACGGCTGCACACGGGGAGGCATTAGACGAGCGTGACGACCAAAGTCGAACGATCGTTCCCATCTCCAGATGCGACACTCCTACATGTACGTCGTTTGACGAAAGGATCATTGACCCGTTATCAAAACCCGAAAGCCCTAGCAGGGAATCCCGAAATCCTAGCGATCTTTCTCTCGATTGTTTCTCTTTGGTCTCCTTGTTTTCTTTTTATGTGGAGACTTGGTTGTGCCTTGCCGATCGTGACACCCTCGCATTCCACTTCCATCGCCGTTAGGACATTCCTTCGTAATCCATCTCCACCCAATAAGATATCAAAGCCTAACCCAGCCTAGGATCGATAGGTAGTATGACAACGGCCTCCCTATGGATTCGACCCTGAACTCATCAGGAATATATTTCTTAGACACCCTTGCACTTGGGGGTGAGTGTGTGCATACCTTTTTGGGGGTGCGCATCCTGGCAGAACAACAGTCACAGCTTGGGTGAGCGTGGGTGAAGAGTTGGGTTTGAACGGCTGATAGAGAGGAATGCGGGGGAGGGAGAGTGTGGTTGACGGGTTGAGCTATGCATGAGTTCTGCGAGAGGCTGGGGGGTTTATATAAGGTTAAATTAATATTATAATATAATATAAATTAATTAGGGGCTAATTAATGATATAGGTAGGGAGTTTAGGGGGATGAACCAAACTGATGGGAAGAAGAACGTTTTTCTCAGAAGTGTTGAAAACGTGATTCTCAAGGTAGGTAGATTAGGGGTTTAAGGGTAATTAGTAATAAGTGAAAAGTAAGTAGCAACGTAATTAGTAAAACTTAAATCCGAAATTACGATTTTGCCCCTGAGATTAAACGTGTCCGAAAAATTACGAAAACATAGCCACGGGTTTGTATCGTCACGAGGATAACGAATATGAAGTCCATTTTCAAATTTGAGCGACGAAAAATAGAAAAAAAATCATTTACCCATTTTTGAAATCATTTGAAAACATTTTGTTACAGAAATACGTGCACAACGAAAACAGACCGTTACATTCTACACTCCTTATAAAAATTCCGTCCTCGGAATTTATAAGACCCATCATTGCCTAAGCAATTAAATAATCAATGGAAAGGCTTGATGAATGATAACGATATAGGAAAATAATTTGTTAATAACAAGAAATATAATGTGATATCATAGCATCAAGAAAATAAGAGATGTTATATTTGAATGCATACTATTGACGTCACCATAGCTTACGTAACCAATCTCAAGACTAGTATCATCATAATAGCTACCTTGATGTCTCAAGTAGCCGAAGTAACGATGAGATAACTGTATGAGATACTATTGCAAGAGCTATGTCTCAACCATTGATTGCAAATGAACGAGGGTAATATTAAAAGCGATAACTCATACCTCTAATTGCCTGGCTGATGGCTTCAGCATCTTCTGCGATCATTGTGTAGGCTTGTCGTCTTGGTGGTGGAACCTGTTGTTGTGACTTTGGGAATATATTCTGTTGCGGTGGGAGTGGTGGTTGTTGAGGATCGTCTCCAGTAGGGGTAGCAGCTGTGGCAGTGGTAGTAACTCGCACTCTTGCATCTGGGCAATCCTTAGCAAGGTGATCCTTCAACCCACAAATCAAGCAGAGATTCAAGTACCATCGGCACTCTGATTTCATATATCCATGCCTACCACAATGGTGACACATTGGACATTGTGGTGGTGCCCGTCTCATGAATTGAGTCTGCTGGACTGGACGATGCATCTGGTTGGATGAAGGTTGACGGTTGGGTCCAGCAGTAGTTGTTGGAGGTGTCGACCTTCTAGGAAGGGAAGCTATAGACTGCTACTGCTTCTCTTCTCTTTCGAAGAATTCGTGCTCGTGAGCTACAGCTAAGACTTCAGTATGGGTATACAATTGGCGTCTGACCAAGTTCCATCGAATCTCGATGTTCAGTCCTTGCTTAAAGCGTTGTGCTCGAGTCAGAGGGGTGTCAAACATCCCTGGAGCAAATCGACTAAGCATAGTGAATGGAGCATCATATTGCTCCACTATCATGGAACCTTGCTTCAAACTGACGAACTGGGCTTGCAGTTCCATCTGTGCCTCGGGCGAGAAGTACTGGGTGTTGAAGTGATCGGTGAATGTCGCCCAATCAATTGGTCGTTGCAAGCGACGTTCAGCTGAATTCCACCCAATCCATGATCTGTTAGTCAATTGCAACTTAGCAGTATCTACATATGCGTATTCTGCGATCTGGGCTGATCTTAAGTCATCCTCAGTGTTTCGCAACCACTCTTCGGCCTTCAGAGGACCATCTAAACCATTCCAAGGCTTTGGGCGAAGCGACCTGAATTGTTGTATTCCTCCTTCGCACGTGTGTTCTCCTCGTAGGGCTTGAATAAGCTCTCTCAGTACGACATCCGATATTTGGTGCACTGTGGGAGGTGGTCCATTGTTGATGTTGGTTTGGTTGCTTACTCCGGACGCATCAGCTCCATTAGGACTCTCAGAAGTGTTACCGTCCATGTTTGAATGTCACACCTGCATACATAGGAAAATTTCAGCTTCGTTGAGTATTATATATCGTAAATCTTGATCTTACTATACCGTTCATGAGGTATTTTGCGCAGACCTGCATGGGACACCAAACTTGTAACGACCCGCTTTCGCGGGGCCATTACTTATTTGCTTTCATTTGTAGGTCTGCAAATCACCAGTGAAAACAATATAGCTATGATACAGAGATGTATAATCATACTCAAACCAGCGTATATTATTACAGATCATAATTGAAATACAACATACAACAGCACTCTCACACTTAGTACATAAAAGGAAGTATGGAAAGGAAATGCAAAAAGGAAATACAATACACGCACCAACTCAACTATCTATAGAAATCAGTAGTCTCTGGGTCAGAACTCTGGCTCTGCGAACTCAAGAGTACCTATGTCAACCTGTGTAGCATCTGCGGTGCCATGAAGATAGAACCATATGTAAGTCACAACAATTCTAGCAATAGAAATAGAGTAGTGCAAAAGTATGGAACAGGTTATGTTATACAATTAAAGATGATCATGCAAGTGCAATAAGTAAGGTAAGAGCAAATATACTTGCAAGTGCGATGAGCGAAGTAAACGGTGAGTATACAAGTGCGAAAAATAACGTACAAGAGCAACAACTGTGTGATCGCGCCCAGATATACATCCGGAAAACGATTGTAGTTTTACCTAGGTTGGTTCCAATCTATCATAGGTTGGTTCGACTACGAATGTTTTATTGGTGGAGATGGTTATGGTATGATGTAATGACAATGGTGATGGATGTCGGTGTCGGTGATAAAGATGTTGGTCAAGTATCGACTCAAATATAATATAATATAAGTGTCTAGGGCTATGGAATCCCCATTACAGATCGTCATACATCATTGTAAATAGTGAATCTCAATATTACTAGACTTGTGTTGAGGTGAACTAGTCATAATTGAATATAGAACCAAGCTCACCCTCTCGCGCTATTGCCGGTCTATAGCAACCTAAATTAGGGCCCACTCTCGTGCAAACCCTAACCTAAGCCGCTAGCATGAAGATCGACACCATCGTCCAATCGTACCTCGAGCCCACTCTCGTGCAAACTCGAGTTACGATCTAGGTTGTGATAGATCGTATTCGTCCAATCTCTTGCAAACGAATATGGGTATAGATTTATAATAAAAAATCCTAGCTTTGGTCCAATCTCTTGAAAACCAAGTCTAAAGAATCTCGATTATACACCTAAATCGAATATCTCGGCCTTCCCATCGATTAGAATCCAACTCTTGCAAATCCCAATTGATGGAAATCCCTAGCTATCCGTAATAAATCAATCACAACCTAACCCCTTTAGCAATCCCAGTAACATAGAGATTCATTCATCACAAATCGGAAGTTAGATCCATAGGGTTCATCCCTTTCACCGAGAACAGCGAATCTACTCAAGCGTAGCAATAACGATAGAGAAATCGATAAAAAATATTGCTTGCATATATAAGATATCAAATCAAAGATTCAAATAATAAGAACAAAGATATTTGGCTTTTGTTGAAGAACTTCAATCCCAATACAAGCTTTTAGATCCAAGAGGGGGTCTAGGGCATGGCCTAACCTCTAAAATAATCCCTAAGAAACCATAATGGGAACTTCCCTCTAATGACGGCTACAAACATCTTATATAGCCCCCCCAAAACCCTAGCAAATGACCCTAGAAAACCTCTGAAATTCGTACCCAAAGACAGCTCTGGCCGCAACTTAAGTTTTGGGCCCACAGTCACTCGGGCCAAGTGGGAATATGACTCGACCGAGTGACATTCCTGCAGAAACTACAGAAAATAGCACTCTGTCAAAAACTGTCAGACTCGGCCGAGTGGAAAGCTCACTTGGCCGAGTGACACTGATATGCGAATTTTAGCACTGCAGCATCAACTTACAGAAATTCTCCAGATTTCATCCGACCTTCGATTGACGCATTCTTTGTGGCGTTGGAACTGTCATGAAGTCTGTTATCCATAAAAAATATGAGAAAAATACTTTGACCACTGGAATGCTAGAAGATTTCAAAAGAGTGGGAGGCTGTTTGAAAATCTGGGCGCTCTTGTCATCAGCGTCACTCGGCCAAGTGGGATTCTACACTCGGGCGAGTGGACTTCTCTACTCGGCCGAGTAAGGTCTTGTGATGCTCTCCCAAAAATTCTAGAGAGTTGGCTTTGATTCCCTTCAGAAATTCTGACTCACTCGGGCGAGTGGAGTTCTCTACTCGGTCGAGTGGAATTATCCACTCGGTCGACTACGTTGTGGCTCAAGATCTCTTCGTATCAGTTGTACTCGGCCGAATACGCTTCTTCACTCAGCCGAGTGGGCTGTGTTACTCGGCCAAGTGGCCTGTTTCTGGAGTTAACTCTTCTCCTCCTCGCCTCTTCGTTGATTCTATCGATTTCCTTCTTCTTCCACTCATCATCCAGCACCGTTAGCTTCTTGATAGGGCCATGGGCGATGCTCCAATACGTGTGCAAGTCCTTTAAGCTCATTTTTTCTTCCAATTGCTCCATATTTCCTAAAATCCGATAAAAACAAGAAATAGTGAAAAGCAACGCAATATCATCGAATAATCGTGAAAGCGCAATATGAGCAATCGAAATGGCATGCAAACATGTAGAAAAAAGGTGTAAAATACGGACCGATCAAAATTCCCCAAGCTTACCTCTTACTCGTCCTCGAGGAAGATAAGTAGGAGACAAACTCGGGAGATGAAAACAAAGGAAATGAAATGAAAGAAAAAGAATACGAAGTGGAAGTTGTCCTAGATTATTCTCTCAGATCTCAAGCCATAAGCCACACATCACGATAACTTGGAAAATACGAATCACATATTATAAAGATTTCCTATCTTACTTAAACATGGTACTTGCAAGCTTTTAAGAACAACAAAAGGGGCTCTCTAAATTCATACAATCAATTCATATCTACATCACACATTTCATAGAATTTAATATAAAAGTGTTAGCGATGCACTTTTCAATCAAGAGTTATAGCAGAAGCATATAAGAATCACACCAAGCATGCAATAAAGAATGGAATCAGAGACATATCATTCGCATTTTCATATCAGGTCATAAGAAATCTACATAGCTAAAGTAATTCGCTAAGTCTCAGTATTATCAAACTTTTCCATTCGTGCACCTCTCCACTCAAATGTCGTACTCACTCATATGGTCAAATGAATTCACCCCCCAACCTTTGCTTGAGACATTGCACTTAAAGGAATGTGATAGTGGAAAATGGGATTTTTGCCTTGGTTTTTCCAAGTATTTTTGTGGCTCCGATAATGAGATAGAGAAATGTTTTTTTCTTTTGGACTTTGTTTCTCATTTTTCTTCTTGGATTTTTGTAGGAGCAATTTGATTTGTATTTTTGGTTTTGGCTCCTTTTTGGCTTTTTGGACTTTTTGGAGCAACATTTTTCTTTTGTATGGATTTTTTTGGAAAATAGATGTGATATAAGTAGCTTTAGGAGGTGAACTCAAGTGACATGTAGAGAATAAAAAGATATATGTGGAGAAGGAAATGGTGTAATGCTCGGTTCACTCTAAGATGTATGGGTCAATAAGATAATACATCAACTAAACGCATATGCAAGCATGTATATTCTCAATCATGTCAATAAATAGTGAAGTTAGGCAGTAAAGGGTACAATCATATCAGGCATGCAACAGAAGGTGAATAAGACAATAAGGCATATGCTTCCGATATACAATTGATGCATGAATCTTGGTACACTTCCAACAAAAGCATACTAAACACTAATCCATACATTCAGCTTCAATTAATAGCATGCATTCATATAGAGGAATCATCAATAGAATGTATAAGCAAGCACATGGATAGCAGGACTATGAGATACTCTAAGTAGCATAACAAGGAATAATAAGCATCGTGATGGTTGCTAAAGTAATAAGAGATATCATCATAAGGAACATATTTAGGAAAAGAAGGAAAAGAAAATAAAGAAATAAAGAATAAAAGACATGAAAGAAAAGAAAATCAAGCATACAATATGATGCATGAACACACATAAATGGAAAATAAGATGGAAAAATCAAAAAGATGATGCAAATTTTTTGAAAAATTCTAAAAACCCTAAAAATAAAGTAAAAGTGCAACTAAATGACATGGAAATGCACTCCCCCAAGCTTAAACTTCACATTGTCCTCAATGTGATCATAAAAGGTATTTATGAGGAACAATGAAAAATATGAGGGGGTAGATGGGATATGATGACATGAATGACATGAAATCCTAATGCAACTACATGCTAATGCAATGATGCATGAGAGTGCCTTTCCTCCAAGCTTATTCCAAACAATCCTATTCAAATGACTTGATCAAAAATGTCACGGCTTCACTAAGCGAGATCAAGTCAATCGAATAAGAAAGTAAGGTTTCACTTGAAAGAAATGCTCGGTGGTGGTGAGCAAAATGGTGTGACATATCAAAATGTGAAGAGGGCAATTAATATATATAATGGGTTAGGGGTGTAAAAGATTTTTGTTGCCGTCATATGTGGTGATATTTATTCAAGCAAACATATACGGTCCTCTCGCTGTCGAGAGGATTCGTGTTTATTGAAAGCATAAAATACTACACTACTGGATTGATATCACCTATAGCAAAAGTTGGATCCAGTATCTTTGCCGGTGCAGGCAACTGCTCCAACTGCTCCTTCCGTGGCTCTGCCAGGTGCATATGTTCACAGACTCCATCAGACTCCAGCAATGCGGCTCCCAGCACCTCTCCAAGGACTCCACCTATTCCCTGTAAGAGATAAGCTGCATCAATCTGATGTGGATAATTCTTCCCCAAAATAAATTTATTCCAAAGAGGGTCATCAACATAAGTATTTAAAATTAAAGACGGTTGACAACACTTCCCTGGAAATAAATCTCTACTCTCGTGCACCATGTCTATAAACTCCTTGTTGTTCGCCTCAGGTTGTTCAGGTAGCTTTGGCATATAAGCGTGGGTCTCATCAGGCAGTTCCTCATCACCGTCAGACTTATCACATCGCACCTCCTGATCATATTTAATAGCATCCATGGGTGCTAACTCCTCGCTCTCCTCCTCGTATACGTCCCATCGTGCATCTTGATCATATGTTTGTGTACCCTGCAAAAAGTGTAATGAGTCGTCAAAATCTGAATCATAGTAAACATCGTATACGGGAGGGGATCAATTGTAAGAAACGAGGGGGTAAAGAGATCTCCCTAAATGGGAGCCATAAGCTCCATGGGATATTCCTCGGCGTCAGTAGAAGGGTGGTCCTCTGAGGGATGCTCAGCCTCTGTAGAAGGTGGAGGTGGCCGCGGTAGCTCAAAAGGAGGAGGGTAATGCTCGGGATCCTCATGAATGACTTTGTCATCGTCCCAATGCACGGCCTCCTCGGTGACAAGCTCTGGCTCCGCATGTAAGGCCTCCTCGAAAGCATGCTCTGGCTCATGTGGGTGGCAAGGGGGAGGACGATGGCACAAGCTAACTCCACAGTACCAGGTGTTGTGGTCTCATCGGTGGTGGCAATGTCAAAGCGCATAATACCTCCCCCAAGCTGAACGTGGACATCCTCCTCAGGCTCCTCAGGTATAGAAGGCAATGTAAACGTCATCTTCTCCTTTTTATGCCTCCGTCTTCGTTTCTGTCCTGGAGCTCGAGGCACCTGATTGCATGGCTTGGCCTTCTCAATAGTAGGTGCAGGTGGCTCTATGGGCTCATGTATCTCAGCCGCGGTATAAAAGTGGGTCTTGTGCCCCTTAACTAGAGCGCAGACTCCATCATCAATTGTGCCTGTTGAAGAGATACAATGAGTAATAAAGTTTTGAAATTCGAGCTCAAAAGGATCACATGTTGTTATTTTCAATGGACCGGTTTCTCGGACTACGTCGACAATGTTTCTCAATAGGTCCATATATATGTCCTCCTTTGGCAGCTCAGATGTCTCTATTTGTGGAGTGTTGATGGTGTAAAGGTGGATATGATCACCTTCAAGTGAAGCATACACTCCATCTATGATAGTACCTGCACCAGAGACATTAGCCATAACAAAATCGATGAATACTTGGTCGTATGGTTTACTTACAGTAACGGTTAATGAACCGATAGCTCGAGCATCATCTATCATTTTCTCCAAGGTTGCTGCCAACTGCAGATCACTGAACTTCCCCAGTTGCATCCTCTTCAGAAACTCACGTGAGGGTCCCTAGCCTTCTAGTGAAGATATCAAATAGCGTGGAGCCATTCCACTCATGGTCTGACTCCGTCTGGAACATTCCAAACATTCTGTCACGCCCCGCTTCCCAAAAGTATGGAGGCGAAGCGTGAGAAGGTCCGCTCAGACTTGAAGCTGCAAAGCTGCAAGTCCGATAAGCGTCAATCAAATTTAAAACTGCAGGTCCTTGCAATGCGAGCGAAACAAGATAATAATGAAATGAGACAAAAGAATAATCTCAGGATATCCATAAATATAAATTCCAACATCGCAGAAAAGCCACCAGGCAGAAATAAAAGAGAGTCTAAATGCCCAAACATGGCCAACAAAAGTACATCGTACAAAACAAGGTGACACGCACCGACAACTAACAACAAACCTAAAACAAAAGAAAGCTCAGCAAAGTCACCAAGAAAGATCACTGACATCCACAAAACTCCTCCTAGGCAGACATGGACTCATGCTCAGCGTCAACAACTCATCACGTACACAGCAACGGTCTCTGGCTCAGGTCTAACATGTGACACCCAAAAGAGCAAGGGGCACATGTCAGCAAGTCTACAAGAGAGTTGTGCAAGGAAACTGAAAGTATGCAAAAGTAAAGCAA
This sequence comes from Scilla litardierei, assembly GCA_030789695.1. Taxonomy (NCBI): domain Eukaryota; kingdom Viridiplantae; phylum Streptophyta; class Magnoliopsida; order Asparagales; family Asparagaceae; genus Scilla; species Scilla litardierei. The sequence goes on along the minus strand of CM061142.1, from coordinate 297,901,366 downwards.
CCTAGCAGTTCTAGCATGAATACGATGACATGGCAGTTAAAGTATGAGTGCAACAGGTAAAGTAAAGTAAAGTAAAGTACGAGCATGGAATTTAAACATGGCATGGATGACAAGTATTACATGAATCATTCACAAGACAAGTACAAGACAAGAAAAGTAAGCACCTCGTGCACAGAGATTCCGTCTTTTGGCTAGAGGGCTGATCAGGCCACTCCTAAGCTCAAGTGAACGTTTATCCCTACCCCTCCACGTGTATCGAGCCAGGGCCTTACCCCCGAACGGGAATGCTCGCTTCTGGATCACGAGCCAGGAAGTGTTTTTAACAAGTATGGCATAGGGGTGCACCTAGCCGGTCCAGGGAAACCGGGCATTGGCTTTTGACCAACACATGAGGCCCGTTTCTACGGAAGTAGTATTCAAGGAGTACAAGTATTGTAGCGTGTGCTACGAATGCAACAATCAACTTGGATGACATGTAGAATGCAATGCATGGCAGTTAAAAGTGCGTACAGATAAGGAAAGTAAACGTGACAGTTTAGTATGCATGAACAACAAGTTTAAAGGGTTGGATCTAGCTTCGTTGTCAAGCTAGATCCATTTAGGTGACAGATTTAGTTTCGTTGTCAAACTAGATCAAGTAGGCGTCTAGCCAGCTATCATTTCACTGACTAGTCTCTTTTACGCTAAAAGCAAGGAAGTGGCCTAAAAACATGGCCCTAAGCAAGAGTTGGCAAGTTTCACTTGCCTGCAAGTACAACGTCTGAGCACACCGTCCAATGAGTCCAAAAATCACAATTATCCTACGTGCACAAGTCCACCGGCCTAAAGTCCATATTATTAATCTTGATTAGTGAATTTAAAACATTTAAAATACTTTAAAAATACTGATTTTAGTCTTGATTAGCAGGCAATGGGTTGGGGGTCCTAGGGGTTCAAAGCGTTACCTCAACACGACGCGAAAGCTACACCGGCGTCGGGTAGCGACGCCGGGGGTTGGAATAGGAGAACGCGCTCCAAGTCCAGATTCCAAATTAGTTTCCTCGCTGGAAAGTTCAGAGCATCAACCGGAGCGACGATTCCAGATTCCAAAGCTCGCACGTGCGACGACAGGCTACGACGTGCGACGACGTCGTACTCGGCGATTCGTCGGAGAGAAAACACCTAGGTGGGGCCCACAGTAGTCCTAGGGACCTTTGGGGGACCCACAATACCTCTGGAGAACTTGGGGGGCCCACGGAGGCAAGTGGTGCGACGGATGCAGGGTTGCGACGAGTGGCTCTCGGTCGTACACAGCCAATGCGGGGGATTCCATCGGTCGGGCTCATGCGGCGGGGCTGTGCAGCGCTTGCGGAGATGCGGTCGTCGATCACAGCGGCCGCTGTGAGGGGATCCTTCGGTCAGACACTGCGGATGCGAGGGAGCGGGTGCTGCAACGCTGTGGGGGTTGCAACGGAGCGGGGGAGCGGGCGATGCGGGCGCTTGGGTCGGTCAGACACAGCGGGCGGGTCGGTCGGGCGCTTGGGCTGCAGCGGAGCGGGGGTTGCGATGCGGAGCGGTGGAACGGGCCGGTCAGATCGATGGGTTCTCTCGGTCGGAGTGGGGTGCGAGCGTTGCAATGGAGCGACGGGCGACTGGGTGCGGGCGAGGGCCTCGGTCAGACTGAGGGAAATGGAGGGGAAACGTCGGTCGTGCGGCAGCTGATCGTCGCAACATTGCGACGAATTGTCGCAACGTCAATTTTGGGTTTTGGAAGAGGCTAGGGTTAATTTCTTGCGAAAATGGTTCTTTCTAGGGGTTGTTTATATAGTGTAGATGGGTTGACTTGGTCTAGGGCTAAATCTAATAGGATTAGAAGTTTAAAATAATTTAAATTTTGAAATTCAACTTCTCCAACTCACCCAAGGATTTGACCTGGTCCAAATGAGCTGGAAATTGGCTCAAAAATTCTTTAATACGTTTAAAACTCAAATAAATTTTATTTGGCCGAAAATAATTTAAAAATTAATTATTAAAAATAATATAAAACTTGTTAAAAATATAAAAGTGGTCAAATAAACTCCAAAAATTATAAAATAAATATTGGGGTGATCGTGATGATGAGAGTGAGCTAACTAAGAAGACGGATCTCAATTTTGACGTAGGGCGACGAAACTAAAAATAGAAACGTCTCCCGTCAAAAGTGAAAATCGCCACGTCTCATCGAATAAGTTTAAATTGTGGGAAAACGACTCGAGAAACGTCGTTCCAAAATAGTGCCACTATTTAACATTCTCAGAGACGTTCATAACGGCATATCACACGAAAGTGTTCACAAACGAACAAAGTCTAAAACAAACACGTGCACGGCCAAAAGCACGTGCACGAAAAACGTACAACGAAAAGTGGTCGTTACATCCTCCCCACCTTAGAATAAAGTCCGTCCTCGGACTTTCTAATATGGCTAGTCGCTCTAGTAACTACCCCAATCAAGTCATATAATAATTCAACCAGGTATAGTCATTACAAGTGCTTATATATGCACTAAGTAGTCAAACATTAATACTACCAACACATGTATATATTTATATATATTCACGTACGTCATATACTTATACTCATTATAGTCAGTCAACTTCATACATGTATTTCAATCATGTATATAAACATACATCCCTTATATAACTACTACTCACAAAACAATAGTTCAGATACTCACATAAGAATAGTCTTTCACTTAGCAAATACAATCATTGATCTACGTATAGATAGCTACCTATGCACAAACATCAAGGGTATACTACCCTCTAATAATCCCTAGTATTCATCCAACACCAAACACATCAACACATGTAGTCACACCATACCATAATTAAGTCAAGTTTCACTATATATATATATATATATATATATATATATATATATAGTGAAAAATGGAGAAGAGCTGACAGCGCTGGAAATTTTTCCAGCGCTGTCAGCATTTTGGGCGAGATAAAAGTATTTTTTTTTTAAATTTTTTTTGCAGTAGTTAGATATACGTGTTAGGAAGCTCCCCACAAAATTTCAGCTCGATCCGACACCGTTTGAGCCTCCGTTCATCGATTTCAAAAACGTTACGCAAAACTGTGGACAGATTTGCGTAACGTTTTTGAAATCGATGAACGGAGGCTCAAACGGTGTCGGATTGAGCTGAAATTTTGTGGGGAGCTTCCTAACACGTATATCTAACTACTGCAAAAAAAAGTTTCAAAAAAAATATTTTTATCTCGTCCAAAATGCAGACAGCGCTGGAAAAATTTCCAGCGCTGTCAGCATTGGCCCATTAACCTCATATATATATATATATATATATATATATATATATATATATATATATATATATATATATATATATATATATATATATATATATATATTCACCACTACTATAGTTTCACAATATATAGTCATTCAAATACATGCAAATAGTTCACCATATATTCACATCACGTACGGTCCTATAACTGTATTTACGACACGCCACATACATCATAGTCATCAATACCTATAACTAAGCACATACTTACCCGTGCATGGTGCACACCCATACACGCTAACATTTCATTTACATACATCAATCATACCATTATATAACTAGCACACATACACACCTAGTTTTAGCTAGTACACATACGTTCACACGAGCAAGTCCTTAGTAATTAGCTATACCACAAGACCAACACCTATAACTATATACTGGTGTAGCGACCCACAATCATGTGCGTAACACAACCAGGCACAAACACTCCTATCACTATACATACATCAAGCATTGCTATATTCAAACTACAAACATACATTCAATATACTTAGAGTATACCCACTCAAGCTTGAGTGAGACTCAATACACATATCAGAATATTCTACATACATAACACGGCGTTCATACATATACCAATACCACTCCATTATATATATGTATATGTCTACCAATACAACCATATGCATACCATAAGTCAATCGCACTTAATATTTAGTCAGGTAATACTTACATAGTTCAATCACTCTATATACCATAATAATAATAATACAGACATCAGCACACGTATAATTATAATACACTCCCTAATACATGCATACGTATTCATCGTATAGTCACACACATGTAACATATATATTCACACCATAGCCTACTACCTATAATTAGTATACTAACACGTCTATACGTACATAATTAAGATGTGCAATAGTCGTGTATACCTCACGGTATGCACGCATGCAACATCCCGCAAAAGCAAGCGATACCAATCAAAATTATAATTCTACTATCATATGCATATCACCTATATACTCAGGCAACAAAACATAACTTCCTACGTCCAAGCACAATATATATCTACCTACGAGCACATACTCACACGTACTAGTATATAGGTCATATAATAGGCCTACTCTCTTGATCATATGTACACCTATTATTACCACACCTAACATACACATAGCTTTACCAATCATTTTATTTCAACCATTATAAATATCTCTAATTACATACACTCCATTAGATATCCCCACACTAATTCTTATATACACAAGCATCCCTAGTATAGTATAGCTATCCACACCAAAATCTATAACTACTAACACATAAACAACTTCATAATATTACGAATAACTCCGAGTATATATATATATATATATATATATATATATATCACACAATGGGCAAGCATCAGTATACTACGGGGTTATACTCATTCAAGCCCACGTACACAACTTAGGTATGTGCACTACGACTACCTCACAAGGTCCAAGGGCCTACTAACAATTAAGAGTTGACACAGACATTGACGGACCCTAAGGCCTAAGCAATAAAGAGAGGTCGAGAGCGTAACGAGGGAAGGATCGATAAGCACGAGTTCAGATAGGACGAATACAAGGAGACGGCTTGGTTAGGGAAAACATTGGCTCAATGGTGATGTTTAGGTTGAAGGAAAAGGAGATGTAGTGATGCTTAAATAGGATACAGAAAAGGAAATAGGGTGAATAGCACAAGCTAAAATACGCGAAATCTGAAAACTGTTGTACTTCAAAAGTTGAAATCCCAGTCTGAAAAGAAATATTTGGAGATCGATAAAACGAGTTGTTCAAAATAAATTTGAGTCGAACATTCATAATAAGAGAAAATGGTCTATTGGTTTTAAAAATCATTATAAAAGGAAGTAAAATCATTTACACGAATATTAAGGACGTGGTTTAGAAAATTTATACGTCAGTAATTTAATATAATGTTGTCAAAAAGTTTTTGGAAAGTCGAAGAATGAAATCAAGTAACGGAAAAATTTAAACTCAGGTTAAATGCTTTCAAAACTTTTAGGCTACGGAAGATTTAAAATAATCAATTTTGAAACTTCTTTTAGAAAACCATGGTTTGCCAAAAATGAGAAACTGATTTACACAAGGTTCTTAATATACGAGCACAACAAGTCTGGTACGGATATAAAAATAATTGAAAGTATGTATGGTGCACGGAAACATAATAATAATGACTTAGTATAAGAATTTTCAAGATCGAATCGCAAATCCTTAAAATCAAATCATGGAGGGTCTAAATCAGGAAGTGGTTATGAAAATAGTAATTTTGCAAAAATCTGAAATAGCGAGAACGACCAACTTGCTGAAAGCTGAAATTACATGTGCCTTGAAAGTATATGAATGGCATAAATCAGGAGGGAAAATTACAAGTTGAATCAAAGTACGATTCAGAATAAAATTATTATAAGAAGGGACGACGCATTTGCATAAGTACGAAAAATATAAGCTGGAAAAATATTATAAGCTAGAGTTCAAAATTCCGACAAGCGTTTTTTAAAAAAATTTAAATCAATGAAGGAGTATGAAGTATAAGTATTATAAAAATTTTGAACAAATTTAAACATAGGGAAAGAGGAAATCGAAAAATACCTTCGGAAGATTCAAGATTTGTACTGGAGGGGTTCGAAAATTGACGACGATCGTCATGAGGCGATCTCGTGAATCGAGGCAAGGAAATTTGGTCAGGTGATCAGAACATACATACGCCTAGGATATGAATCAGGAGACTCTACGGGGAAACTCATACGGTCGACCAACTAAAGATTAAGAACTAAGCGCTAAGACTTTCTAAGGAGCTAGACGGAAACGAAATGCGTTCAGCTTGGTCCGAAATCGATGAACCCAAGCGAACGACAAAAGGAAATTTTAGAGGTCTAATATGGTCAGGGTTAGGCAATAACCACTAAGGTAACACCTACGACGATTAAATCGATTGCTAGAAGGGGGTCTAACTACAATCAGGGCCTCTAACTAGCAAGCACAGACGTCTAACTAAGCCTTCTTATCACCTAGTGTCATAAGAAAACGACTAGACTCAGGGCTTATGACTCGGATGTTGCAATTTATTTAATGGACATTCCGTTATTATCGTTGTTTCGTTAATTCGCAATTGCAAGACTGGACCTGCATGGGCCACCAACAAAACCTGTCACGCCCCGCTTCCCAAAAGTATGGAGGCGAAGCGTGAGAAGGTCCGCTCAGACTTGAAGCTGCAAAGCTGCAAGTCCGATAAGCGTCAATCAAATTTAAAACTGCAGGTCCTTGCAACGCGAGTGAAACAAGATAATAATGAAATGAGACAAAAGAATAATATCAGGATATCCATAAATATAAATTCCAACATCGCAGAAAAGCCACCAGGCAGAAATAAAAGAGAGTCTAAAGGCCCAAACATGGCCAACAAAAGTACATCGTACAAAACAAGGTGACACGCACCGACAACTAACAACAAACCTAAAACAAAAGAAAGCTCAGCAAAGTCACCAAGAAAGATCACTGACATCCACAAAACTCCTCCTAGGCAGACATGGACTCAGGCTCAGCGTCAGCAACTCATCACGTACACAGCAACGGTCTCTGGCTCAGGTCTAACATGTGACACCCAAAAGAGCAAGGGGCACATGTCAGCAAGTCTACAAGAGACTTGTGCAAGGAAACTGAAAGTATGCAAAAGTAAAGCAACCTAGCAGTTCTAGCATGAATGCGATGACATGGCAGTTAAAGTATGAGTGCAACAGGTAAAGTAAAGTAAAGTAAAGTACGAGCATGGAATTTAAACATGGCATGGATGACAAGTATTACATGAATCATTCACAAGACAAGTACAAGACAAGAAAAGTAAGCACCTCGTGCACAGAGATTCCGTCTTTTGGCTAGAGGGCTGATCAGGCCACTCCTAAGCTCAAGTGAACGTTTATCCCTACCCCTCCACGTGTATCGAGCCAGGGCCTTACCCCCGAACGGGAATGCTCGCTTCTGGATCACGAGCCAGGAAGTGTTTTTAACAAGTATGGCATAGGGGTGCACCTAGCCGGTCCAGGAAAACCGGGCATTGGCTTTTGACCAACACATGAGGCCCGTTTCCCCGGAAGTAGTATTCAAGGAGTACAAGTATTGTAGCGTGTGCTACGAATGCAACAATCAACTTGGATGACATGTAGAATGCAATGCATGGCAGTTAAAAGTGCGTACAGATAAGGAAAGTAAACGTGACAGTTTAGTATGCATGAACAACAAGTTTAAAAGGTTGGATCTAGCTTCGTTGTCAAGCTAGATCCATTTAGGTGACGGATCTAGTTTCGTTGTCAAACTAGATCAAGTAGGCGTCTAGCCAGCTATCATTTCACTGACTAGTCTCTTTTACGCTAAAAGCAAGGAAGTGGCCTAAAAACATGGCCTTAAGCAAGAGTTGGCAAGTTTCACTTGCCTGCAAGTACAACGTCTGAGCACACCGTCCAATGAGTCCAAAAATCACAATTATCCTACGTGCACAAGTCCACCGGCCTAAAGTCCATATTATTAATCTTGATTAGTGAATTTAAAACATTTAAAATACTTTAAAAATACTGATTTTAGTCTTGATTAGCAGGCAATGGGTTGGGGGTCCTAGGGGTTCAAAGCGTTACCTCAACACGACGTGAAAGCTACACCGGCGTCGGGTAGCGACGCCGGGGGTTGGGATAGGAGAACGCGCTCCAAGTCCAGATTCCAAATTAGTTTCCTCGCTGGAAAGTTCAGAGCATCAACCGGAGCGACGATTCCAGATTCCAAAGCTCGCACGTGCGACGACAGGCTACGACGTCGTACTCGGCGATTCGTCGAAGAGATAACACCTAGGTGGGGCCCACAGTAGTCCTAGGGACCTTTGGGGGACCCACAATACCTCTGGAGAACTTGGGGGGCCCACGGAGGCAAGTGGTGCGACGGATGCGGGGTTGCGACGAGTGGCTCTCGGTCGTACACAGCCAATGCGGGGGATTCCATCGGTCGGGCTCATGCGGCGGGGCTGTGCAGCACTTGCGGAGATGTGGTCGTCGGTCACAGCGGCCGCTGTGAGGGGATCCTTCGGTCAGACACTGCGGATGCGAGGGAGCAGGCACTGCAACGCTGCGGGGGTTGCAACGGAGCGGGGGAGCGGGCGATGCGGGCGCTTGGGTCGGTCAGACACAGCGGGCGGGTCGGTCGAGCGCTTGGGCTGCATCGGAGCGGGGGTTGCGATGCGGAGCGGTGGAACGGGCCGATCAGATCGATGGGTTCTCTCGGTCGGAGTGGGGTGCGAGCGTTCCAATGGAGCGGCGGGCGATTGGGTGCGGAGCGGGCACTTGTGCGGGTGAGGGCCTCGGTCAGACCGAGGGAAATGGAGGGGAAACGTCGGTCGTGCGGCAGCTGATCGTCGCAACATTGCGACGAATTGTCGCAACGTCAATTTTGGGTTTTGGAAGAGGCTAGGGTTAATTTCTTGCGAAAATGGGTCTTCCTAGGGGTTGTTTATATAGTGTAGATGGGTTGACTTGGTCTAGGGCTAAATCTAATAGGATTAGAAGTTTAAAATAATTTAAAATTTGAAATTCAACTTCTCCAACTCACCCAAGGATTTGACCTGGTCCAAATGTGCTTGAAATTGGCTCAAAAATTCTTTAATACGTTTAAAACTCAAATAAATTTTATTTGGCCGAAAATAATTTAAAAATTAATTATTAAAAATAATATAAAACTTGTTAAAAATATAAAAGTGGTCAAATAAACTCCAAAAATTATAAAATAAATATTGGGGTGATCGTGATGATGAGAGTGAGCTAACTAAGAAGACGGATCTCAATTTTGACGTAGGGCGACGAAACTAAAAATAGAAACGTCTCCCGTCAAAAGTGAAAATCGCCACGTCTCATCGAATAAGTTTAAATTGTGGGAAAACGACTCGAGAAACGTCGTTCCAAAATAGTGCCACTATTTAACATTCTCAGAGACGTTCACAACGGCATATCACACGAAAGTGTTCACAAACGAACAAAGTCTAAAACAAACACGTGCACGGCCAAAAGCACGTGCACGAAAAACGTACAACGAAAAGTGGTCGTTACACATTCCTTCAAACCTTGGCAAGGCTTCCCTGAAGGATTCTCCATCAGCCCGATAGAATGTAGCGAGATATATATAGGATTGTATAGAACCCGCTCGCATCTTCTTTAGAAGCACCATCGATGCAACAACTATACCTGATCAAGCAAAGTAAACAACCTGGAAAACACGTCAGTGGTACAAAGAGAGATAAAGATAGCAGGTGGTGTGGAAAAATCTATCTCTCGGTTTTTTTTGTTTTTGTTTTGTTTTTGTTTTTTAAACGTAATCTAATCAACCTAATTGTGACAAATTGGCACCCAAAGGGAAACACCTTCCTGGCAACGGCGTCAAAAACTTGATCGCGCACGGATATACAACCGGAAAACGATTGTAGTTTTACCGCAAGCGCACGGTATAGTGGCAAGTGAGTATCGAACACGAGGAGGTGGTGTTAGCTCCAATCTATCCTAGGTTGGTTCGACTACGAATGTTTTATTGGTGGAGATGGTTATGGTATGATGTAATGACAATGGTGATGGATGTCGGTGTCGGTGATAAAGATGTTGGTCAGGTATCGATTCAAATATAATATAATAAAAGCGTCTAGGACTAGGGAATCCCCACTACGAATCATCATACATCATTGTAAATAGTGAATCTTAATATTACTAGACTTGTGTTGAGGTGAACTAGTCGTAACTGAATATAGAACCAAGCTCACGCTCTCGCACTATTGCCGGTCTATAGCAACCTAGATTAGGGCCCACTCTCGTGCAAACCCTAACCTAAGCCGCTAGTATGAAGATCAACATCATCGTCCAATCGCACCTCGAGCCCACTCTCGTGCAAACTTGAGTTACGATCTAGGTTGTGATAGTTCGTATTCGTCTAATCTCTTGCAAACGAATATGGGTATAGATTTATAATAAAAATCCTACCTTTGGTCCAATCTCTTTGGTGTGACCAAAAAGGTGCTTCTCTCAAGCGCAAGAGTCCGTACAAGTAATATAATCTGGGAGTCCAGATGTCGAATCCTCGGGAGGAAATCTGTTGCAACCACAATTCAAATCAAATAGAAATCCAACAAAGAGAAACTAACCACTTCACTAATGATGGTGGTGATGGTGTGAAAGTACGTGATGGTGACGTGCGAACAATACGAATAAAGAAAAGTGTATGAAAATATCTATAAAAAGTATGCACATGGTATGGGTTCGTTAGGATCAATGATTCGTATTAATTTGGTTGACAAGTATAATGCAATGAATTCTCCTTTTGGGAGCAATTCACCGGAAAATACCCAATATAACTCAATGAATTCTCCTTTTGGGAGAAATTCATTGGAAGATACCCTTTTGGGGGTTCAAGCACAATATTCAATAAGATCGTCGCTAAAGTTATAATACGATATGAAACTCTCTTTTGGAGAGATCAAAACTACGATATAAAACTCCCTTTTGGGGAGATCAAAACTCACCCTTTTGGGGCGATCATCAACTCAATCACTTCTTTTGGAAGATGAAAAAGACGATTTAATAACAAAGATTACAACTTTAACGACGTTTAACAGTTTAGTACAAGGATTACTCAACCAAACGAACACAAATAATATCCCCTAACTACGCCATACCATGCACAATAAGAATTAGCTACTCATGGTGCAAGAATAAACAAGTTTCATAGCAAAATACATCAATCTAATAGCAAAATACTATAGAAAAGCACCAAATACGGGGTTTAAGTTAAGAAATTTATCACCAAATATCCTTGAAAAGACACCAAAACTCTCTGGAAATAAGAAAATAGCCTCTGGACTTTTACAGAATTTTGTGGTGGCGAAATACGGCTCCTAGAGCCTCCAATACGCTCAAAATACGCCAGCCTCTGCTAGAATACCCTCAAAAAACCCTAGGAATACCTTAAATAGAGGCATTGCGGGTTTGGAAGCTTATTGGGTTCAAAACCGCATCCGCTTACGCTATAAACCCGATCCGCAAGCCACCGCTTCTCTCCACCGTCGATCTGGGCGTGATTTGCCCTAGGGAAGCCACGTGTCCATACGGATCTCCTGATCCGCTTCGTTTGATTCGATCCGCTTCGTTCAAATGCTCTCGCCCATCCGATGGAGAAGTAAAACAACAGATGGCCACCGCGTGTGCTTTAAAAAGCGTGCTCGGCGCTTCGAGTTCGAATTCAGCTCAGAAAGAACACTGATCGTTCGATCGGCATCCGACGCTTAGAACGTAGCCACGTCGCCGCCAACTGAACTCGCGTCGATCTTGAATGTCCGCCGTTGGATTTCAATCCAACGGCATCGATAACGCTGATGAATGCGGGGTTGAGCATGGCCGTCCGATCACGATCGAATGGATAAAACTGAGCCACGTCGTCGTTAAATCTCGTACGCTCCGCTTTGCGTTCGGCGCCGCTGATGGCCGTTGGATCGAGATCCAACGGCGTAGAAAATGCCGTGTCGCCCTCATCTCAGCGCCGTCCGATTGAGCGGGATCGGCTATGATGACGCCACTTGTCCCGTATTACACCGTATTTGCTTATTTTCTTCCGTATTTCTTCAATTAAATAGTATTCTGTATTCAAAAATACACAGTAATTAGCACAGATCTCAGAAAAATACAAATAAATAGTCGTTGGAATTGTGGGATTGAGATCAAGCTAGAAAAAATATAAGAAGTGCAAAAATACTTCGTTAATTGCTGTTTTGTGCTCAAATAGAGTGTTTTCTCTAATAAATAATTGTGTACAAAATACGTATGTATTAGAGAACAATGTAGCATCACATGAGCACTTAATAGGGCTAAATAAGGGGATAAATATGTAATATTGAACCCGAATCACTCTTGCAAACCAAGTCTAAAGAATCTCGATTATAAACCTAAATCGAATATCTAGGCCTTTCCATTGATTAGAATCCAATCTCTTGCAAACCCCAATCGATGGAAATCCCTAGCTATCCGTAATAAATCAATCACAACCTAACCCCTTTAACAATCCCAGTAACATAGAGATTTATTCATCACAAATCTGAAATTAGATCCATAGGATTCATCCCTTTGTCCTAGAACAGCGAGTCTACTCAATCATAGCAATAACGATAGAGAAATCGATAAAAAACATTGCTTGCATATATAAAGATATCAAATCAAAGATTCAAATAATAAGAACAAAGATACTTAGCTTTTGTTGAAGAACTTCAATCCCAATACAAGCTTTTAGATTCAAGAGGGGGCCTAGGGCATGGCCTAACCTCTAAAATAATCCCTAAGAAAACATAATAGGAACTCCACTCTAATGACGGCTACAAATATCTTATATAGCCCCCCAAATCCCTAGCAAATAACCCTAGAAAACCTCTAAAATTCGTGCCCAAATACAGCTCTCGCCGCAACTTAAGTTCTGGGCCCGCAGTCACTCGGGCCAAGTGGGAATATGACTCGGCCGAGTAAGAATTCCTGCAGAAACTCCAGAAAACAGCACTCTGTCAAAAACTGTCAGACTCGGCCGAGTGGAAAGCTCACTTGGCCAAGTGACACTGATATACGAATTCCAGCACTGCAGCATCAACTTGTAGAAATTCTCCAGATTTCATCCGACCTCCGATTGGTGCGTTTTTGGTGGCGTTGGAACCGTCATGAAGTCTACTATCCATAAAAATATGAGAAAAATACTTTGACCATTGAAAATATAGCAGATTTCAAAATAGTAAGAGACTATCTGAAAATCTGGGCGCTCTTGTCATCGGCGTCACTCGGGCGAGTGAGATTCTTCACTCGGGCGAGTCGACTTCTCTACTCGGCCGAGTAGGGTCTTCTAATGTTCTCCCAAAATTTCCAGAGAGTTGGCTTTGATTCCCTTCAGAAATTCTAACTCATCCACTCGGTCGAGTACGTTGTGGCTCAAGATATCTTTGTATCAGTTGTACTCGGCCGAATACGCTTCTTCACTCTGCCGAGTGGGCTTTGTTACTCGGCCGAGTGGCCTGTTTCTGGAGTTAACTCTTCTACTCCTTGCCTCTTCGTTGATTCTATCGATTTCCTTCTTCTTCCACTCATCCTCCAGCACCGTTAGCTTCTTGATAGGGCCATGGGCGACGCTCCGGTACGCGTGCAAGTCCTTTAAGCTCATTTTTGCTCTCGATTGCTCCATATTTCCTAAAATCCGATAAAAACAAGAAATAGTGAAAAGCAACGCAATATCATCGAATAATCGTGAAAATCTCAGTATGAGCAATCGAAATGGCATGCAAACATGCAGAAAAAAGGTGTAAAATACGGACTGGTTACTATGTCATGGCATATGTAACATGGTAGAAACAATATTTTAACCAGCATGTAGTGTGGTGACAATAGTAAGACAATCAGGTAGATGTAGTAACAGAAAAAGGACATGTAAGTAGTAGTAAAGCTAGAAACTACGTGACTTATATAGGAAAGTATAGTGTGCGACCATTGAATCCATCTCCTACCTGGGGGCGCTCACCCAGGTGGATCTCACTTCACTTTAGGCGGTACATTTCATTTTATACGGTCGGTACAGTACGGTGCAAAGTGTAGATGGCTCGCGATTGCTCCAACACTTTCTCTAATATAAGTTACCCCAAAACCTAGTGCAGTGCCAATTACTTTAAGCATTCAATCTCAATGGGATAGTCTAGCATTATGTTGTCATTATGTTTCAATGCAGTATGTCAATCAGTTGTTCCAATCCGCCATTTCATGTTACATTTTCTGTGATGACTCAATACGATATTTCAATGTCAAACAATGACTAGTATATGACATGCATCAGATGATGTGAATGTTTAAGCGTGGGCAATCGTGCAACAAGTGGATCAATATTACAAACATCAGGACGTGGTAGGCAAGGGTGAACGAGACAAGTTAGTTACCATGGTGATGACAAAGGTTGAAGCAACGGATTTAAATGTAATTAAAACCAATGTTTGCAAACTTGGAATTCTAACATTGATCCATGCATACACGGACAGTCAAGTTTCTCCAAGCATGTCACTATCCCAGCATGCAGGGTGATCCTCACAAACCATCCTAGACACCGGGTGATACCAGTGTTAAGAATGCCAATAATCACATCTGTTCCATCGATTATATTAACCAAAAAGTAGAGTATTTCATGTTTATTTAGAGTTCCATACCTATTTAGATTTCTACCATTATGATAGTTAAACCAGGACCACAGATTGACTTACTTATTGAAAACCAGAAGTCAAAGCAAAGCAGATACTAAGAAATTTGAGGATAAAGACAAGTCCAACAGACATGGAATACAAAAATTGTTAGTTTAAGTGAATACTCATTCTGTAGTTGATTATTTCCTTAGTTACTTAGGTCTCTAGTCATTCGTTTGATCAATAGTTGTTCTAAGACTATTTATAAAATCCTAATTTCATGCAATTACATTTGCTTAACTTCTAAAACTAGAATTAGAGTGACTTACAGCTTTGAGGATCGTTGAAGTAAGCCGAGGCTAGAGCTAAGGCTATCTGGAATGCTCATGCACGAGAAATGGTACCTACAAACATTAGAAATTATTGGTTAAAGACGACACTATTTTCTATCTGTTGTGAAGAGAAAAGTAGAGTAATAGGTGTAAGGGGTTAAGAGCCCCATACCCTCATATATATAGCTTTCAATGGTGGGCCGGATACCCAATGGGCCTCATGGGCTTATTCATAACACTTCCACTTATCCAACCAACATTGAATAAGAGGTGGATTCTTCTGGATCCGAGTTAGGATAACTGCCTTGTTAAATAAAGAACAGATTATCCATAACTTCCCCTATTTTAGGGATGTGTCTAAGGGTGAACACGTCAGGATCCAGAGTCAACGAGGTTAAAACCTTGACTATGGAATACCCTGTGGGAAAAAACCAATAGCCAAGGGAAAAGAGTACAACTCTGCAGTTGACTCCCTCTCATCTGACCAAGCTTCAGGCTTGCAGATTTCCTATGAATCTATACATCAGTCTCCAATGTATCTATACATTCATAGTCCTCTCATCCTGACCCAGTTTATATTTTCTCACTCTCATCATCCCAATCTCATATACAAGTTTCTCAAAAATACTAGTAGGCAGGGATTTGGTAAGCAAATCCACCAAGTTATTACATAATTGGATCTTCTGTACCTCAATCTGCTTTTGCTTCTGAAGATCATGCGTCCAGAAGAACTTGGAAGAGATATGCTTCGTCTTGTCACCTTTGATGTAGCCGTCCTGTAGCTGGGCTACACATGATGCATTGTCTTCATGGAGTTGTGTAGGCGCAAGAAAGCCGGTCATCAGGCCGGTGGAGGTGAGAATGTGCTGGATCACAGAACGTAGACAGAAGCTCTCTTTACTTGCTTCATGGATTTCTAGAAGTTCTGAGTGAGTGGATGAGACAGTCGTCATAGTCTGCTTTACAGGTCTCCAGGATATGGCAGTGCCGCCATAGGTAAAACATGTATCCGGTCTGAGACTTCTCTGTATAAGGATCAGACCTGTAACCTGCATCAGCATAACCAACTAAACTTGTTGTTGTCCCTTTCATGTAGAATAGACCTAAGTCTATGGACCCTTGGAGGTAGCACAGAAGATGCTTAACTCCGGCCCAGTGCCGCTGTGTAGGTGCAGCACTATATCTGGCGAGTAGGTTGACTGCAAATGCTATGTCAGGGCGAGTGCAGTTAGCCAGGTAAAGGAGTGCACTGATAGCACTTAGATAAGGCACTTCAGGGCCTAGTACTTCCTTCCCCTCTTCCAATGGCAGAGAGGGGTCTTTATGCACATCCAATGATTTGACGAGCATTGGGGTACTGAGGGGGTGGCACTTATCCATAACAGGATCCCATCGTTAAGATGCTCTATTCAAATACCTAAACAGAATTTTGACTTTCCGAGGTCTTTCATCTCGAAAGTTTCTATCAAGCTTCAAGAAATCTCAGCGATCCCTTCAGGAGATCCGATGAGGTTCGTCCACATAGACGGCTATAATGATAAATCATGTTGCCTTTGCTCTTATAAAGATGCAAGGACAGACTGGGTCATTTGTAAATCCTTGTTCTGCAAGGAAGTCGCTCAGTCTGTTATACCATATCCTTCCAGATTGTTTTAGACCATATAATGATCTTTGCAGTTTCACTGAGTAGATGTCACGTTGTCTCTTTTTTAGTGCTGCAGGCAAAGAATAACCTTCAGCAATCTCATATAGATGTCTCGGTCTAAAGTGCCATATAGGTATGCAGTCACGACGTCCATAAGCTGCATATCTAAACCCTCTTGAGCTGTCAAGCCAATGAGGAATCGGAAGGTGATCGCGTCCACGACCGGGGAGTATGTGGCTTCAAAGTCCACCCCTGGACGTTGGGTAAAACCCTGCGCTACAAGCCTTGCTTTGTAGCGAACGATCTCATTTTGTTCATTTCTTTTTCTAACAAATACCCATTTATAACCGACAGGTTTTACACCTTTTGGTGTCTGGACAATAGGTCCGAATACCTTGCATTTTGTGAGTGAATCCAACTCCACTCCTATTGCCGCTTTCCACTTTGGCCAATCATCTCTGCTTTGACATTCTGTCAGAGAGCGTGGTTCAATATCATGATTGCAGTATGCGACGTTAATGGAAATATTACACGCAAATGTGTCATCTATAATTGTGCTCTTTCTGTCCCAATACTCCCCAGTTTGTACATAATGTATCGAAACTTCATTTTCTCCCGGTTTTTCCTTTGTTTAAGAGTTTGGGAGAGATGGGGGAGCAGGGCTTACATCATGTGGTGGTATTGGTTTACCATTGCCAAGGGTCCTACTCTTTCGAGGGACTTGGTCCTTGGATCCCGGTGGTCGTCATCTCTTTTTAAGAGGTCCAACCATCTCTGCTGTAGGTGGATTGCATCCATTTTGCGGTATGTCAATCCTAGCTAGAGTGTTAGCAGCAGGGACGTGGGATCTAACAATCTTCTGGTTGTCAGTAAATTTTTCCGACAAGAGATGGACAATGTTTTGGATATGGAGAATCTTCAAGACCTCCACCTCACACTGGCTTGTGGGCGGATCAAAGTGACTTAGTGTCTTAGTATTCCAAGTGATACTCTCTGAAGCTTCAGGCTTTTTGGTTTGTAAGCATATTTTTGGAAATGATGTTTCATCAAATTCACAGTCTTCTAGACGTCAAGAGGTTCTAGGAATCTTATTATGGATGGCGTATCAAACCCAACATAAATGCCTAGACGACGTTGTGGACCCATCTTTGTCCTTTGTGGTGGTGCTATGGGGACGTATACTGCACAACCAAATATTCTCAAGTGTGAGACAATTGGTGGAACTCCAAGTGCTAATTGCATAGGAGAAGATAACTGACCTCCAGAAGGTCTTAATTTTATAAGGATGCAACATGCAATATTGCATGACCCCATGCATTCACTGGAAACTGGGATTGAAGTAATAATGGACGAGCAATCCGTTGCAGTCTCTTAATTAGAGATTCTGCTAACCCGTTTTGGGTGTGAACATGTGCTACAGGATGTTCGACTTCAATGCCCTGTGTTTGGCAATAGTCTAGAAAGACTTGTGATGTAAACTCCCCCGCATTGTCCAGACGAAGTTTCTTTATCTGGTAGTCAGTGAAGTGGGCCCGCAACCTGATTATCTGAGCCAAAAGCTTAGATAGTGCTAAGTTATGGGTGGACAGTAGACACACATGTGACCACTTAGTAGATGTGTCTATCAGGACCATAAAGTACCTGAAAGGACCACTTGATGGGTGTATAGGCCCACCAATGTCTCCATGGATTCTTTCCAGAAAGCTTGGAGACTCCAAGTCCACTTTAAGTGGACAGGGTCTCATAATTAGTTTACCCTTGTAACAGGGTGGACATGTGAATTTACCTTTTTTGAAGAATCTTCAGGTTCTTCAAATTTATACCCCTTGAGCTTTTTATGATGTGGTACATCATAACAGATCCAGGATGTCCCAGTCTACTATGCCAGAGTTGGAATTCTGGTGTTTGGGGCACTGCAGGTGCTCCATCAATAATGTTTCTGGAGATTGAAAACTTATTTGGTAGATGTTGAGTATTGTTTCCCCTGATTTGGTTTTGATGATGAACAAACATAAATATTGTGTACTAATTCTCTTTGAGCGCAGTTATGGAGATCGTCGCCAATTTACTTTGTAGATCTCAAGCGACGTCTCAAGATTTCTTTAGAGCGCATGATCGTTGTGCCTGAAGCTTCGTTGAAGCTCAAGGAGTTGTTGATGAAGTCAAGGGATTCAGACTCATCATGTTAAAGCTTTGAAGACGGTTTGTCTTGTATATTTATAATGTCTTCTAGCTTCGTTTTATAGAATGTTAAGCCTTGAGTCTTACTTACTTAGTTACCTTCATATCAATCCTATCTTATCTCTAGGAATGCCTTCGAAGCCATTAGAAAGGGTTCTGTAACTTATCGCTTCTTTTCTTGGCTTTCTGTGTATATTAGATGGTTCAAGTAGAAAAACCAACCGATTAAATAACAATCTCATCGGTTGGAAATTCTTCTTGAACCGACTAGTTGTCTTTAAGATTCTTAGCCTATTCACTGTTGACCAACTAGTTGGTCCAAGAAGGTTCACCGACCGACTAGTTCTCAAACTAGTCGGTTAGTGTTTCTTCTTAGACCGACTAGATTTCCCCTCTTATTTTACTCAATTCTTTGTTTGAAACTAGTCGGTCCAAGAAGGTTCACCGACTGACTAGTTCACCAACTAATCGGTCAGTGATCCTTCTTAGACCGATTACGCTGCTTTAATTTTCCAACCGTTGGAGATTTTATTTCCACGATTTTTCTTAATCTGTTTTGATTCTTTCCATATATGTTTGATACGTTTCAAACATGGAAATTCCTCTAATATGAGAGAGGATTCAGATCTATTTTCAGATCTATTTTTAGATCTATCGATTATCATTTTTCTATGGGCTCTCTCTCTCTCTCTCTCTCTCTCTCTCTGACCTAATTCCTCCAAGAGATTTTCAGCTTGTGTGCAATCATTCTCATGTAGGATTGAATCACGATCAAGATCTTCATCCTAGCCGTCTCTAACTGCTCATCTCGCTGTTGCTAGGGTTTCGTGATCGTTTATCTCCATCTTACTTCCTTGCCCTAATATCGTAAGTATTTCTCAAGGCATAAGATTTTGTGGTAAGTGGTTCATATTTCATTAAATTTGCCATTTGAGTTTATCTCTTGGTTTGTGAGATGTACGTGATCCTGGTTTGTAGGAGTCACGATTCGATCGTTGTATTGATTTATCTTGTAGTAGTTTCTATAAGAAGTTTTTAGTGAAAACTTGAGTTAGTGGATTCTAACTCAAGTAGCCGGAAGGGATCCGGGTGTCTGGGACGTAGGATCACCGGGAACAAGTCGGGGAGACTTGGGTGGATCCGAACCCATTATATCTTTTGTTTGCGTTGCATTATTCGTGTTGTCTATCATTATTCCGCATAGTTGTTTGTGATTGCAAAATAATTAGGAATTATACTCTTGATTATTTAAAGTATTATTCATCCCCTCTAGTACTTGTGCAGTAGCTTCCAGGGCATTACAGTAGAGTCCTGAGGAGAGTCCCTTGAAACGTTCCACAATAGTTTTTGTACTATTTGTAAGAGACGTTATGTGCAAGTATTCTTTTTCATTTTCCTCGACCGTCTCTAAGTGATACCCGTTTAAACGGATATCTTTAAAGCTTAGGAGGTTTCGGATTGATTTAGGTGAGTATAACACATCTTTAAGTTTGACGAGTGTGTGTTTGGGGAGCAATATGATTGCTTTCCCTGATCCTTCTATTATATTAGCTGGTCCTGAGATTGTTCTTAATAGAACAGAATAGCTACTAATGCTCGTAAAGTAGTCAATTCTTTGAAGGATTGAGTGCGTTGATGCATGTCCACTAGGCATATGCATTCCATATCTATATAAAAAAACATTCAAGCAATAAATAATACGAAAAGAAACTACTTTATATTAAGATGCTGAATAGTTTGACATGGAATAAGTGAAGATACATTTCAAGAAAGGAAGATACATTGCTAGAGAATAAAATGCAGATGATCCATGACTAAAGAGTGTCGTCTTCCATGAAATCTTCTGGATTCCATGTAGCCTCTGGTAACGCTGCCCCAACTATCAGGTTTGTCTCAGTGTTAGGCTTAAGACTTGCCTGGTAGAGATCCTGTAGGTGTTTGGAAGTGCGGCAGATTCTGGACCAGTGGCCAGTCATTCCGCATTTAGAACATTTATCCTCCCAGTCTTTCTTGGGGGACTACCTTTGTTGGGCGTATACTTTTGCTTCTTTGCCACGAACTTCTGATTCTAGGGAGGAGCCTGAGGAGTAGCCTTTTTCCGCTGCTTCTATTCTTTCCATTTCTGGAACTTTGCCTTTTATCCATCTTCTTCTTCTAGGAAGATTGGAAATGTGCCTCTGCAGGAGGTGGAGGTGGAGCGGAGCAAGGAGGGCGCAGGTTGTGGGTGACAACCAATAAATCTCTGTTCTGTTCAGCCATTAGGAGGCATAAGTGCAGATCAGAGTACTTAATGAATTTTCTCTCACAGTACTGTTGCGTGAGGATCATGTCCTTCTCATGAAAAGACGTAAACGTCTTCTCTAGCAACATTTTCTCAGATACATCCTCACTGCACAACTTCAGGCGTGAGGTGATTCGGAATAGTGCTGAGTTGTACTCCGCTACGGTTTTGTAATCATGTATGCGGAGGTGAGTCCACTCATACTGTGCACGAGGGAGTATGACTTCCCTTTGATGTTTGTACCTCTCCTCAAGTGCATCCCACAGTTCATAAGGATCCTCTACAGTAAGGTACTCGTCCTTCTGGGTCGATTCTAAGTGTTTCCTGATATAAATAATGGCTTTCACCTTAAGTATATCGGAAACTTATTCTGTATTAGGGGCTTCTTTAGAAGCATCCTTTTCAGCTACGGCAGTACTTTTTGTTGCCTTTTCTGTGGGTGTTAGACTGAACCCATGAGAGCGTAGGTGGAACTTCAGGTCTAACTGCCAACTCAAGTAGTTCGACCCATCGGCCTTCAGGATCAAAAAATTGACATTCGCAAGTCTGACCATTTAAGCAATCTAGCAACATAAAACAAAAAATAGCATGAATTATTTAACTACTAAACATCCACGCATGCAATTTAGCAGTATTTACATAGCATGAATTATTTAAAAATAAACATCCACGCATGCATTTTTATCAACATTCACATAGCATTAATTATTTAAAAATAAACATCCACGCATGCATTTTTCATTTCAACATTAAAATAGCATGAGTTATTTAACTATTTAAAGTAAACATCCACGTATTTAATGTATAGACAATGAAAAATAAATTAGAACTATGGGGATCAGCCAGCTGACACTAACAGATAAAAAGAAAGTCCGAAATTACATCACATAAATCAAAAAGTGCATAAAAATAAAGACAACTCAGGAACTTCTGAGAGAAGCCCCTTTCTCTCTATGCTAGTGCCTTCATCTCCTTGGGGTGGTCCTTCCGCTTATTTTTACATATATAACCTCACTTACAAATTTCTCTCAAAAATGAAAAATTGCAGAAAAGTAAAAGTGTCGGAAAACCTGGCTGATCCCTAAAATCATAGTCTAATAGCACATCCACGCAGATTTTATATAAAATATACAACCACACAGAGAATTATATCACATGCATATAAAGATTAATAAATAATCTAAAAAGAAAGTGACGTGCTAAAAATGATTTTGAAAACTTTTAATCCTGATCCATTTCATTTATCTTTATCTTTCCGCTTAACCCTCTCACAAAATTAAAATTTCTTTAATTATTGGGCTTTTGAGGCCACAATAAAAAATAAAAATTATGTGTATGTGGGCTAATTTCCAGGCTTTTGGGCCATGAAAACAACCTAATAGGGTTAATTTGTCCTCCCCTAAAAAAATTGGCCCGCTAGAGGTTAGGGTTTCGAAAAACCCCAGGGGGCCCGCAGCGGCCGCGACATGTTTGCCACTGGCGGCGCTGGAAAAGCGCCACCGTCGTGCCCTTTGGGCGTGCGATCTATGGATCAAGGGGGGATAAAAACGGATTTTTATTTTTTATAGACATGCAAATCTAAATAAAAATGCGATTTTTACCGTGTTTTCAAACTATTTGATCTTAAAACATGCAGATATACTGGAAAAGCAAAGATCTAAATTTTTTAAGGATTTACCTCTAGATTCGACAAAGGAATCTAGACGACGGTTGATGAAGGATGCCCTTTTCGCTCCCCGTTGAGAAGAATATGATCTTCTTAAAACTGAGCGTTGGATGGATCTCCTTCCTTGAGCGTCGTCGCTTTTCCTACGAGCGTGATCGTGCCGATAACGTGTTATGAAGGGAAAATTAGAGTAATAGGTGTAAGGGGTTAAGAGCCCCCTACCATTATATATATATATAGATTTCAATGGTGGGCCGGATACCCAATGGGCCTCATGAGCCTATTCATAACACTATCTATTTTTCTTAACGTTTTCGTATTTTTATTATCGCTTAAGACTCGTCAAAATACATACTAAATATTTTTAGATGGGCTAGATGGGAGTAAAATAATTTTATATAGGAAGAAAATATTTTTCCAAGGCTCATAGGTATTTTTAGTAATTTTTGAAAACTTGGAATCAATTAAAAACTAATTTTCTAAATTAAAAATGAGCTATCGTAATTGTTTGAAGATTTATTCAGGGCAAACCGTACGTCAGAATTCTTCCAAGAAGGTGTCAAAGTGACCGTCTCGTTTAGTACTACGACATATATTTTTCTCGTACGTCAGTATATGTGAAAATCAGGTGATATGAATTTTATATCGGAAGTAGCGTTATTGGGTTTTTTCTTTGAAAAATCATTGTGGGAGATGTACTTGCCTTTTGGCGATGAAACCAGCGCCAATGAGTCTGTTTTGTCGTTTCGGATTTTCTGGGCCTAGTCTTGTATTTTTCTGAGGCCTATACATTTTATAATCAATTTATTGCTATTAGCCCTTATTATATTATAATATATATACAAATACATAATATTATACGTATAAAAACACGTATTTAAATATAACTCACAGTATCTCTCTTCTATTCTCTCTTAACGCATGCAACGGGGGCCTCTTTGCTTCGATGAGGGGGAGTCGGTGGCGGAGGCTGTGGATGAGGGCAGCAGAGGTGCTATGGGAGGCGGCGACTTATGGCAGGTAGCGGGCGACAGCGCTGGGAGCGGCAGACGGGGGCGTTTGGGAGGTAATGAGGCAGAGGCAGCATCGAGGTGAAGCTCTGGCGATGGCTTCACGTGGAAGGAGGGAGAGCATGTAGGGAGGATGGGTCGGAGACGTCGTTGTGCGGCGGCGAGGCAATCTAGGGGGTGCTGGCAGTTGCTTGGTGGCGTGGCAGTGGTGTATGGAGGAGGAGGAGAGTGGAGGTGCTGCGTCGACTTTGAACTGCTTGGGGTGATGGGTTCAGTGTGGGTCGTCAGAGTGAGAGAGAGAACAACGGAGGGGGAGAGGAGGAGCGGGCATGGTTGGTTCCTTCTCGTCGGAGGGAAGCATCGTGGGGTGTGGAGTCTGTGGGCAGTAGTTTGAGTGGAGGGAAGAGCAGGCGAGGGGCGGTGGTTGCAGGCGTTGAACAAAGAGGGGGAGAGAGAGAGCTCGAGCGAGGGTTGAATGGAAGATGGATTCGAGCTTGGAGCTTCGGAGTGGGTGGCGGAGCATGCGGAAGAGTAGGTAGAGGAGAAGGCGCTGCTTGGGGGGCTTCGACATTGACAGAGGAGCGCAGGGCAGCCTGCGGTGCCAGTCGAGGGTGTGCGACGACTCAGGGAGCGTTGGTGATCTGCTGAAGCTTCGGGGGTGTTCGAGGTTGCTTGGTGATGAGCGGGGAGGCAGTGGCTGTCGAGGGGTTCGGAGACAGGGGATAGGAGAGCGGGTGATGGGCGTGGGTTACATCTAGGGTGAGTGTGGGTGAAGAGTTGGGTTTGAACGACTGAAAGAGAGAGGAATGCGAGGGAGACAGAGTGTGGTCGACGGGTTGAGCTATGCATGGGTTCTGAGAGAGGCTGGGGGGTTTATATAAGGTTACATTAATATTATAACATAATATGAATTAATTAGGGGCTAATTAATGATATATATGGGGAGTTTAGGGGGATGAACCAAACTGATGGGAAGAAAAAAGTTTTTCTCAAAAGTGTTGAAAACGTGATTCTCAGGGTAGGTTAATTAGGGTTTTAAGGGTAATTAGTAATAAGTGAAAAGTAATTAGCAACGTAATTAGTAAAACTTAAAACCGAAATTACGATTTTGCCCCTGAGATTAAACGTGTCCGAAAAATTACGAATACATAGCCATGGATTCGTGTCATCATAAGGATCACGAATACGAAGTCCATTTTCAGATTTGAGCAACGGAAAAAATAGAAAAAATTCATTTACCCATCTTTGAAATCATTTGAAAACATTTTGTTACGGAAATACGTGCACAACGAAAACAAGCCGTTACACTAACACATGCAACACTAACTCCCCATAAACGAGAGGGACGAATTCTTTATTTGTCATTACTCTCCTCGCACACTTCAAGTGTCACTCAACGAAAGAACTTTCGACCGGTCTTGCCTCGAAGCTAGTTCAGATATCTAAGTGACATTGTTCACGTACATGTTTGTACAATGACATTAAGTCTAAGGACCAACTTGCCTATCATCACTTAGAGATATCATTGATAAATAAGTTTATGTTAACCATGTGAAAACTCTCGTTGGGTCATTTAGTGAACTCGTTCTCTAATAAGCATCTGTGTCTTGTCTCCAACTTTGCCAAGTCGAACGACCATGAGATCATCGTTACCAATCCATGGTGAAGACAAAGACATAATGGTCTATCTGATGTGTCGATATCATTTTCTCGAAACATATACGACCGCGAACGATTTTAGACTTATGCTACAAGCCGTCAAGCACTTCTCCATGATCAAAATCTCCATCTCGATACTTGTTTGATCTCGCATTAATTCTCAAGACTTTACCGAAGTTCTAATGAAGACTACATTATTATTTACCTATGTAAATTTTTACCAAATAGCTTACTGTTATTTCGAACAAGATGTTTGTACATATACATAGAGATAAATTGCCTCAAGTGCACACACATCTCTCAACATCATCCACTTGCACTTAGGCCCATTTATCTCGGTATCTCATCCCGCATTTACACATAAGTCTATCCAGACTTCATGTGGTAGAGCATTTGTGAGTGAATTTGCTAAACTATCTTTTGTGTAGACTTAAGGAGTTTTATGTTCCTGCTAGGTCACACATTTGAATCTCATCCAAATTGTTTCCTTGGTCTCTTGGAATCCGTTAAATTTGTCTTGCCTGGATCTCTTCCAGCTCATCGTCCTCCGAAGAGACTAAAACAGTATCCTTCATGTACCTTATGAGAATGATCCAAAATAGTCATTGGTCATCTACACAGTTCATAATTATTTCTGACAAAGTGTCAAACGGTTTGATTACTTTGTCAAAACATATGTTTCGGCTCATTGATGCCTCACTTGCTTTTTATCTGCTCTAGAGGGTCCTTCAAACCGTATACATAGAGAGCCATCAGCTATGTGTGACCTTCATAGGAAATCCCACATGCGCAGAATTCTTTAAGGGGGTGAAAGTAGTTGTTTACACTACTTACGAATGAGGAGCCATGTGTTCATGAATCTGGCCGCATTAATGCGACAAAGGGATTTTCTTAAAGATAGTAATCATGTGAGCGTAAAGGAGCAGTTGGCCATGTTTCTGCATATCGTAGGGCACAAGTCAAAGAACAGAGTCATGCAAGTTGATTTTATACAATCCGGGTCAACAGTAAGCCGATACTTTAACAAGGTTATGCAAGTAGTTTGTGACATGCGGGATATGTCCATGAAGCAACCTTCAAACGAGACCCCTACAGAGATAGTAAATAATCCTAACTGGTATCCGTTTTTCAAGGTACGACCAATTTGTATATTGAAATGTAGCAGTAGTCTTTATTACATAACGGTGATATAAACATTTGCTGTATTGATGACGATTTAGGATTGCATTGGGCTCATTGATGGGACACATATCGATGCCATGCTTCCAGCACATCTCGTACCCCGGTTTAGAGGATGTAAGGGGGTGACACAAAATTTGCTTGCAGCTGCAATGCCAAATAAAATATTCACTTACGCAATGGTCGGGTGGGAAGGTTCGGCCAATGATTTCACGGTCCTTAAACATGCGTTTGTTGAGTATTAGACTCCCCACCTTGGTTTTGATGATAATCAAACATAAATCATTGTGATTAACCCATGTGATTGTAGTTAGCTAAAGAGTCACTAATTAGATTCAAGAAGATCAAAAGTGACTACACGTGTTGATTCAAGTGGAGAACTTGGTAGATCAACAAAGGCGAAGCATTGGCTTGAAGAACTCAAAGGCTACCTCAAACCTCAAGCCAATGACATCGACAAATGAATGGAGATTCAATCCAAAGAGAAGAAGAAATGGATGATTCAAAAGCTTCAAAGCACATCTTGAGGATCATAGACTAGATGACGTTGGAGACATTCAAGACATACTACTAAAAGACTCAAAACCATGAAGAAGTAAGGATATTCATTGTAATCTTTATTATTTACTTCTTTGAGAGTCTTAGAATGTTAAGCCTTGAATTAGTACTACTTAGAGGCACTTACACCACCTATACACATCATTTGTATAGCCTCTAGTTGACCCCATACGCTTCTAGGCTTTGAATACTTGAAATCTGAACTTTTGATTCATAACAGAGGACTGATGAAGGATCATCAGGTGACTGATGAAGGATCGTCAGTCGACTGGTTTTCCTTCAGCAGTCCACTGTCTTTAAACAGAGACCAAATCTGTTTGAAGCTGTATTCTGTTTTTCTGACCAGACTGCCTTCAAACTGATGCCAGTTTTTTTGTAGTTGGAATTTTTCATCCAAACCACCTGCAGTACTTAACTAACTCTCTAAGGTTTCCAACCCAACTTGAATTACTCCAATCGGATTTCTGTAGTTCAAGTTATGACCGTTTTCGTAAGCCGATAACAGATTTCCTGCACCTGTCTGTCAGATTCAAACTGCTGTCAGTTTTTCTGTAGATCGAATTTTGAATCCATTCAAAGCTCATTTGAAAGCAAATTTCGTTAGCTTTCCAACGCAATTTGAATCACTCTATTTGGATATCTGTAGTGGAAGATATGGCCATTTTAGTGATCAGCTGTACTGAAATCTGCAGATTCTGTCCTTCGAACAGCCGACTGTTGAAGGCTGAACAGTCGACTGTCCTGGTGGACAGGCGACTGGTTTTCCTTTAGCAGTCGACTGTCCATCCTCTGTCTTGTCTGTGTTTTTCAGTTTATAGCCGTTGGCGACAGTGGATCAGTCGACTGTTCCACCTTCTACAGTCGACTGTCCGAGTCATTTTCTGCCCGGTTCTAGCCGTTGGGAGATTGATTTCTGGGTCTTTTTGCTTGGGGTTTTGGGCTTCTCTTGAGCTAATATATATATGAGTTAGGCTGAATATGAGAGAACACTTGGCCTCTTAAGAAAACATTCAAGTCTCATTTTCAAGCCTCTTTCTCCTCTCAAGTGCTCTCTAATTCTCTCTTGCCCTCTATGCTCTAAAGCACACATCTAAGCTAGATTTGCTTTCATCTTTGTGCAAGCATCTCAAGGGATTTCTCCTCCCTCATTGAGCACTTCACACACACTATAGCCTTTACAAGTAAGTTCTTATTCAAGGCATAGGTGAGTGTATTACAAGTTGTATATTTCATTCTCTATACTTCTAATTTGTTGAGTACTCTCGGTTGGTGAGAGGGTTGGCTTGATCCCAAGTTGTGGGAGTCAATGAAAGTATTTGCTCTCGGTTTGTGAGAGTGTGCTTAGTTCCAAGTTGTGGGATTAAGGTATTTGCGTGTTCCCGGGTTGTGGGATACACGGACATCGATTGTAGGTCAATTGCACTTGTTGGGGTTTCCGCAAGTGGGCTAAAGGAAAGCTCTAGTTGTATTTACTAGAGTATCCGAGTGTGATCTCGGGTGTTGCTGGATTAGGGCACCGGTAACAAGTCGGGTTTGACTTGGGTGGCACTGAACCATGGTACATTGCATGTTTGCATTACATTCCTCATTGTGTTGTTGATCATTTCTTTAATTCCACATTTGTTGGTTAATTAGGGTTTTATTTGGCGTAAATTCCTTATAATTCTATAAAACACTATTCACCCCCCCCCCCCCTCTAGTGTTTCTTCCTCATAGCACATGGTCCTTACAATTGGTATCAGAGCGAGGTAATAGCTATGGCAACCAACAACAATAACAACACACGAAGGCCTACTCCACCATTTCTCATTGGATCCAACTATCAAATTTGGTGAGTAAAGATGAAGGCTTATATCCAATCCATTAATGATGATTATTGGAAGCTTGTGGAGAAGCCCCTTCGTGCACCTACCACTTTCGAACATGAATGGACAAATGAGCAAAAAGAATTGGTGGAGAAACATGAAGAGGTAATGGACATCTTGCTTGATTATTTAACTTCTGACATTCTTCTGCGTGTGTCCAAGGCAACAACGGCATATCAAATATGGCACATGCTAGCGGAGCAAGAAGAGTCCACCTCGGAGTGTTCTTTCTCCAATGATGAAAGGGATTCATTCATGGGTTTGATGGCACGAGAGGACGCCACTAAGGGTGACTCTAGTGACGAATCAAGTGATACAAGTGAAAGTGATAGCGACGATGAAGAGGTAACAATGGATGATCTTAGAATTGCTCTTAAACAATTATTTGATAAATATCAAAAGCTTATGCATAAATATTGTGATGCTAAGAATAAGATTGTTAGTCTCACTAACACATCTACATGTAGCACCTCAAATAATGACACCATTGTTGAGACACTCGCTATTGAGAAAGCAAGTTTGCTTACTCAAAATGGCATGTTGAGAAATGAGGTGGAGTCCCTCAAATCTCAACTTGATTGTGTTTCCATTGTGGATAGTAACGATCTTGAGATTGAAAATCTTCAATCTCAAAACACTAGTTTGGGCATTGAGAATGAGGATCTCAAATCCCAAGTGCACGAGCTCACCACACATGCATCCACCTTGAATGTCACTATTTCTTCAATTTCGAAGAAATACGAGCTCATGTCCTCCATTGTTGAGAGATTCAATAAGGGAAAGGACAATTTGGATGATTTGCTAAAGAATCAACTACCGACAAACCATCGTGTTGGCCTTGGTTATTCTAAGGCAAGTGCATCCAATGCACGCACCTCCTATAGTGAAGTAACTATAGATTTTGTGAGGCCATCATCCGGTGCATCCACGAGTGGTGTCTATAACAACTTGTGTAGTTCTACTACCAAGGAAACCACCACTCCTATTCCTCCCTCCTTTGCAAAGAAACCCACCAAGGGTGGACATCAAAGGAAGGGACATGCATTCATGTACACCAATACTCGTAGGAATGCCTCCACTACTCACATTCCTACAAATGATAGTTTTCATGCTTCACACCCACGAGCACGTGCAAACACTCATTTGAGACACTCTCATGCACGTACTCATGCTCATGCACCTTCACATGCTTATGATCACACATCACATCCACGTATGCATGCTTATTCTCATGATCATCTTCATGCATATGCACCTCATGTTCATCCACGTATGTATGCAACACCACACCATGGATCACATGCCCATCATCATGCTTTAGCACAACACAATGTTCCATACACATATCCATATGCTCTTGCTAGATCCCATGTTCCTAGGCCACATGCACCACGTAGAGATCGACCTTTTGTGCATGCAACCACTAGGAAGAGGATACCCAAAACATACACTATTTGGGGTCCTAAAAACACTAGCAATCATGCTAAGGATATGTATGTGAAATCTTATATTCATGATATTATTTCGAATGATGATTATGTTGGGAAATCAAGGGCCTCTTGGACTTGGTTTCCAAAGGGTTAGTTTCCGTTAACCCAACATGCTTGGTACCATAAGTTTATATTCATTTTATGGGTACCAAAGTATTTGTGGTTAAGAATTGGTTTATTCTTTAGTTTGTATTATTTATATTAAGAATGGGTACCCAACATGTCTTGGATGCTCATGTTTGTTGGAAACTTAAATTATTATTGAATTTGATTTCCATTGTTTGATTATTAGTAAATCATTGTGTTTAGGTTTTTCATGTATAGAATATTTAATACTTTCTCATGCAATACATTATTTCGTTCATATTTATGTTTTGTTGCCTGTGATACATGTCATGCTTTTGGATTAATATACATATTTACTTTTGGTACAATTGGTACATGTATATATATGGTAAAATATTTATCTAGTGACATGATTACATGTATCATGAAACTTGTGTGTGATTACCTTAGGATATGGGTTACAATTATTTGAATTTAGTATTTAAATTTGTTGCCTAACCCATAGGATCCAAAAAGGTTTTTGGATACCAAAATTATGTTTTCTAGGTTCAATCCATTTTGGGATACCAACTCTACCAACTCCTTGATTTGCAATTATTTCCATTCAAATGGAGTTGATGGTACTTAAGTGATGCACTAAAGTAGGGGGAGCTTAACGTTGTAAGTATATTCTTACATTTGGTATCTATGTGTGTTGGATGCGTGTAGATGTCACTTTGTATTTGAGATTATCTCACGCATATCTTATGTTTGCATATCATGTGTCGTTTATGCCATTCATGTCTATGTATGTCATTTGTGTCAAATTCTTGACTCATGTGCATTGTGTATTCATAATCCATATTCATATGTTTATTCATGGATTATTTATAACATGTGGATTAAAAATTTTCATGCTAGAATTAATGCTCATTTACATGTTTCACACATGTGACACTCTAATATTTATGTTCTACCTAGCATGCATCCCAACTTCCTACTCATGCCACTACACAACCTCTCCTTAAGAATCCCAAATCACTATCTTTGTGGATTCCTAAGAATGTTTCTAAGCATGATAGGAACACATATATATAATTGTATATTATTAATGACATATTCTCATGCGACTATATATAAAAATCAAACTCAGTCGTTGTTTGATTTCCACCTTGCTAACTCACTCACATTACACTTCATTGCTTGGGTACCATGCTTGTATGATTACTTTTTGTACTCATATATATGTGAGTTCGTCCATTACTCCCAAGTTTGCATATTTTGTGTGATTATGTGGAAGTATGAAATGTTTGATTGCTTTCATGTTATTTTCATTTATATGTCATTGCATTTCATTCATATTATGTTATGCATATAGATTAGTTGATTTCTCTAACCCTTGGTGATTTATTATCAATTTGCACCTTCCCATCTTGTTGATATGCCAAAGGGAAAAAGAAATTTGGTTATGAAAAATAATACTATATGCTTTTCATGCGCACTCTTTGTGGTATTACTTTTCATACCATCCATCAATATGTGTTGTGCCGTGAATGCTTATTTTGTGCACATATGCATATTGAACGGGGAATCTTTCTAGCACACACTATTGTATTAGATGTGTGTATTCATAATGATGTTGCTTGTATTATGTATTGTGATTAAATCGTATGCATAGGAATTCTTAGTCTTGGTGTATCTAAATTCCTAATGTGTGGTTGAGAATTGTTAATTCCTTGTGGGTATGATTTTCATGATCATAATAACTCATATCAATGCATGTCATGCATTATTATTGATGATTGTTATTTACAATTGGTATATATTTGGTCATTGGACTACTTGATTTTATTCCTTAACCCCTTGGATCCAAAAAAGTCTTTGGATACCACCAATTGTTTAATTATCAGATTATTGTACAAGATGCCTATCCTACACACTCCTTGGTTTACAATGAAAGATCAATTTAAAGGAGAGGATGATGCTTTGAAGATGCACACATATAGGGAGAGCTAAATGGTTGTAAGTATGTGTTTAGTACAATTGGTATTTTTAGATTTGTGTAATATAGCATACTTCTTCATTAGCTCATTCTTATCACACCCTCATGGAGATTGTTTGTTTATGTGACTACCATGTTCATGTATGCCATATATGTCTTATTATGGAGATTGTTTGTTTATGTGACTACCATGCCCATGTATGCTATATGTCTTATTATGACTCATGTATCATGGTAGCTATAACATTCATGTAATGAATTGGTTAGTTGTTTATTGATGTTTATATCTTTGGAACACGTTGTCATTACACATCTCATTCCTCAGATGCATGCTTCTTTGTGAAGATTGTTAAATTTTATGGATATGATAACTGATGAGTATGACATGCTTGTTTGTTTATTAGATTGTATTTAGTATATTTTGATCTTAACCTTCAATGAGAACCTTTCAATTCTTTCATTAAAAAATCTTTATTGTTTTGATTCTACCTCCTGGACCTGATTTTCATTGATGATTATGTTCATGGATTATTTAGACCATATCATGATATGTCATGCTATTCTTTGGAATCCTTCATTTCTTCCCTAACATGTGCATTTTGGTTGATTTTCAGGCGACTGCTGAACACGTTTCAGGCGCCTGTCTCCTTACAAGCGCCTGTGATTCGTTCTACAGTCGTCTATCATGCACACGTTTTTGATAGTATACTTTGGGTTTTTATTATCCTTTTCTAACAGGCGACTTCTGTACAATGTACAGGTGCCTGGCTCCTTACAGGTGCCTGTGACTTATTAGTCAGTCGCATGTCTCTCTATTGCCCAAAGATCTCTAACTTATCATCTTTCGGTCAGACGACTGATGTTGGTTTCACAGTCGCCTGCCCATGGCATAGGCGCCTGGGAATGCTTCTTCAGTCGCCTGTCGATTCTTTGTCCTAACACTTTGTGTTTGGCAAGCTATGCATGTTTCGGCCAGACGACTGATGTTGTTTTCACAGTCGCCTGTCCTTGCTTACCCAGAATTCTTGATTTTGGCAACTTTCGCACTTCTGCCACACAGACGCCTGATGATCCTTCATCAGTCGCCTATCCTGTCAGGATTTTTAGCTATTAAGCCTTTTTCCAGCTGATTGTGTTGAAGGTTTTGGGTAAATCGTTTTGGGGTGTTTAGAGAGCTTATAAATAGTGCTTTTACAGTTCTATTTGAGATCTCTTGGAACCCTCTAAACTCTATTGATTTGATTTCAAGGCTCAAGCTCTCATTTCATTCAAAAGCCCTAAATCTCCAAATCTAATCATTCATTTCCTTATGGCATGCTATACTTCATCATGTTATATATAATTCATGCCATGTATAAGATTAATTGATTTGGGATCTTCATGCATATTTGTTCATTGTATCACCACACATCTCATACTTTTCTTACAGTTGGTATGATTATCTTTATTAGACGTATTGATATGATTTGGGGTGATCAATGCATGTTACTTATCATGTTAATTACTTCATGACTAATGGTTAGCTATAATTTTATTCGAGAGATATTTCATGTCTATAGCTAAATCTTTCATGTATGATATTTTCACAAGTGACATAACATGCATACATATTGGTTAGTGATCTTCATGCTATGTTTCTCACTATGTCATCTCTCATCTCTTGCTCATATTTTATGCTATTTTTATGAGATATTAGAGATAATTTGTGCTATACAAGATCATATAAGTTTTATATTGTGTTTGATGATATGTATATTTGGTCATAGATATTCTTCCTTGAATATATCCTGATGCACTATGACTTCATTAATGCTACCTCCGATTAAATTGTGATTACATTAGCTTTTGTTATATTCGCACAATCGGTATGCATGCTTGCAATGCTCATGGTAACTTTATTCGTTCATGTCCTACCTTGTGACTTTGAACGTAGACTATCTTCATTATGTCTTGTATCTTTGCTAATGTCAAACTCCTTGCCTGTGCTCAAAAGATGTTTTGTCACATTTTGCCTCATGTTGAATCTTTTGTGATAATTGAGCTAGGATGAGATCATGACTCTATTTGTTCACTTGGTTTCCTTCACAAGTGATATCATGATGTTGACATTATTTAACTGCTTTGCGTACTTTGTTAGAATATTTACATTAGATGTCATCTTTACATGCTCTTGCTTGATGCTAGTTTTAAGCTTATGATATATTGCTTATCTTGCTTATGCTCATGGCATTCCATGCTTATCATTGACTCATTCTGTGAGTATCTATTCTGGAATGCATGCTAGTACTATGGTTCCTTTGAACATTGTTTCAATTATTATCCTAGTGTGCTAGAATTATGTATGCCATAATTCTTATGAAGTTACTATCTTTATTTGGCATAACACTTTTGCATGATGTTGATATTTGATATTCATACATTTTTATCACATTGTCATCCCACATCTCATACTTCACTTAGAATTGGTATGCTTACTTTGGGAGATGTTTTGTGGAGTTTAGGACATGCCATTATACTTAATTTTTGTCATCTCACATCTCATACGTCTATTTTCACTCTTTTATGAGATCTTTGAGATGGTTTGTACTAGATGCGATCATTTGATGTAATTACAGTATATGATGCTTTGAGTATGTTAGTATGCTCATTAGAATTTATTTTGAGTAATGAGTTCATAACCATGATTGTGATATTATTCATGTCCTTTTGATCATATTGTCACTACTTGTCATTTCACTTTCAATTGATTTTTTTGACATGTAGTGATTAGTTCATTGGTACTATGATCATTAAAACTTAATTTGAGTTATTATTTCATAACATAACTTGGTACACGTGGCTAAAAATTTCCATAGTCATGTTTGTTGCAATTTTTTTTGTTATGTTTGGCTTAGATCTCAATTTATTGATATTATTTGTTGATCTATGTCATTGTGATGATATTGATTCTACCATTATGTCTTTAGTCATGTTCATGTCATATGTCATGCCCTTGCTCAAGGATAGTTTATCACATTATGCTTAATATTATAAATTTTGTGATAATTGAGCTTGTTTGTGTACTTGACACTATTTGATCACTTGTTTTTTCTTTCACAAGTGATGTCATGATTTCTGCATTGTTATCCATATTTTTTATCATATTTATAGTTAGTAGCTACTGCTAATTATGCTATTGTCACTTTTCTAACACTGGTCACACTACTCTTTACAATTAGTATCTATTGTAATCTTTTATCACATATGCTTATTGCTTATCTATTTGTGATAATTGAGGGTAGTTGAGTTGTTGGATATTTGCTCTTGCAATTGATATCTTTATTTTGATATCTTGTTTTCAATTGTTAGCTTATATAGTTTACATTAGATATACCTTTATGTTTTCCACTCTATTTTTGCATTTGTTGTTTCTATACCCCCCATGCCTTTTGGATAATGCCAAAGGGGGAGAGAAATAAACAAAGGATGTGCTTTGATGTGCTTTGTGCTAATTAAATGTTGAGTGTTAAACAATAACTTGAATCATATAGCCTTTATGTATGATTGATCATGCATATGATTCAGAGGGAGCATTGGTGATTACCTTGGTTTATATTGATTACATTTGGTATATGTTGGTAATCATGCTCATGTTTATGATGTGTATCACCTATATGATTTGTATTGTGTATGCATATTATTTTTGGTCATTCATGTGATATATACACAACCTCATGTGATACACACACTATTAACTGCTGAATGATGCTATTGATTATTGATATTAACTTGATTGGCATCATTGCAGGGGGAGTAAGTATATTTAATGCACAATTATTTATTTTGTTTATATTTTGTTTGTCATCATCAAAAAAGGGGAGAATGTTGAGTATTAGACTCTCCACCTTGGTTTTGATGATAATCAAACATAAATCATTGTGATTAACCCATGTGATTGCAGTTAGCTAAAGAGTCATTAATTAGATTCAAGAAGATCAAAAGTGACTACACGTGTTGATTCAAGTGGAGAACTTGGTAGATCAACAAAGGCGAAGCATTGGCTTGAAGAACTCAAAGGCTACCTCAAACCTCAAGCCAATGACATCGACAAATGAATGGAGATTCAATCCAAAGAGAAGAAGAAATGGATGATTCAAAAGCTTCAAAGCACATCTTGAGGATCATAGACTAGATGACGTTGGAGACATTCAAGACATACTACTAAAAGACTCAAAACCATGAAGAAGTAAGGATATTCATTGTAATCTTTATTATTTACTTCTTTGAGAGTCTTAGAATGTTAAGCCTTGAATTAGTACTACTTAGAGGCACTTACACCACCTATACACATCATTTGTATAGCCTCTAGTTGACCCCATACGCTTCTAGGCTTTGAATACTTGAAATCTGAACTTTTGATTCATAACAGAGGACTGATGAAGGATCATCAGGTGACTGATGAAGGATCGCCAGTCGACTGGTTTTCCTTCAGCAGTCCACTGTCTTTAAACAGAGACCAAATCTGTTTGAAGCTGTATTCTGTTTTTCTGACCAGACTGCCTTCAAACTGATGCCAGTTTTTCTATAGTTGGAATTTTTCATCCAAACCACCTGCAGTAGTTAACTAAATCTCTAAGGTTTCCAACCCAACTTGAATTACTCCAATCGGATTTCTGTAGTTCAAGTTATGACCGTTTTCGTGAGCCGATAACAGATTTCCTGCACCTGTCTGTCAGATTCAAACTGCTGTCAGTTTTTCTGTAGATCGAATTTTGCATCCATTCAAAGCTCATTTGAAAGCAAATTTCGTTAGCTTTCCAACGCAATTTGAATCACTCCATTTGGATATCTGTAGTGGAAGATATGGCCATTTTAGTGATCAGCTGTACTGAAATCTACAGATTCTGTCCTTCGAACAGCCGACTGTTGAAGGCTGAACAGTCGACTGTCCTGGTGGACATGCGACTAGTTTTTTTTCAGCAGTCGACTGTCCATCCTCTGTCTTGCCTGTGTTTTTCAGTTTATAGCCGTTGGCGACAGTGGATCAGTCGACTGTTCCCCCTTTACAGTCGACTGTCCGAGTCATTTTCTGCCCGTTTCTAGCCGTTGGGAGATTGATTTCTGGGTCTTTTTGCTTGGGGTTTTGGGCTTCTCTTGAGCTAATATATATAGGAGTTAGGCTGAATATGAGAGAACACTTGGCCTCTTAAGAAAACATTCAAGTCTCATTTTCAAGCCTCTTTCTCCTCTCAAGTGCTCTCTAATTCTCTCTTGCCCTCTATGCTCTAAAGCACACATCTAAGCTAAATTTGCTTTCATATTTGGGCAAGCATCTCAAGGGATTTCTCCTCCCTCATTGAGCACTTCACACACACTATAGCCTTTACAAGTAAGTTCTTATTCAAGGCATAGGTGAGTGTATTTCAAGTTGTATATTTCATTCTCTATACTTCTAATTTGTTGAGTACTCTCGGTTGGTGAGAGGGTTGGCTTGATCCCAAGTTGTGGGAGTCAAGGAAAAGTATTTGCTCTCGGTTTGTGAGAGTGTGCTTTGTTCCAAGTTGTGGGATTAAGGTATTTGCGTGTTCCCGGGTTGTGGGATACACGGACATCGATTGTAGGTCGATTGCACTTGTTGGGGTTTCCGCAAGTGGGCTAAAGGAAAGCTCTAGTGGTATTTACTAGAGTATTCGAGTGTGATCTCGGGTGTTGCTGGATTAGGGCACCGGTAACAAGTCGGGTTTGACTTGGGTGTCACCGAACCAGGGTACATTGCATGTTTGCATTGCATTCCTCATTGTGTTGTTGATCATTTCTTTAATTCCGCATTTGTTGGTTAATTAGGGTTTTATTTGGCGTAAATTCCATATAATTCTATAAAACACTATTCACCCCCCCTCTGGTGTTTCTTCCTCATAGCACAAGGTCCTTACAGCGTTGTCATTACCCCCACCCCACGGTCATCGAGTTTATGAAGGTAAGCGGCAGTCTTTATCCATTGATATAATTAGACATATTTATTACGTCTTGGGGTTATAATATTGTTTTACGTTTATGTTTGTATGTAAATATTACATATGCGATGCTGGATATACTACCATTCTCGGGTTCATATCTCCATAGAGGGGCGTTATATATCATCTGAAGGACCATACTGATCGAGTTACTCGAAATCATAAAGAGCTCTTCAACCTACGTCACTCATCTTTACGAACCAAAATCGAGTCGACTTTTGGAATCCTAAAGAACAAGTTTAAGATATTGACGTCCACGCCCCACTATCCCTTCCCATGTCAGGTCGATACCGTCCTAGCGTGTATTGTGTTGCATAATTAGTTGCATAATTATATTCAAGTAGCCGATCCACATGACCCACAACTTATTAAGGATAATGATGTGATTGAGGAGGAAGGAGATGTGCAAGATGACTCGATTATGGATATGTCCCAACAGGTGACCATAAGGGAACAAACCCAACAGAGGGACCAATGGAAACTGCGCAGTGACCAAATAGCTTGGGATATGTGGGTCGACTATTGTAACATACATAATCATGGGAACACGCATGAACAAGGTCTTTGACATTTGGGTTCGGGTTTTATGTATTAGAAATTGATGGAAATTGAATTCCACCCCCAAGAGATTTTGATGATGAGCACACCAAATGAATGCTTAGTGTACTAACTACACTACACTTTAAGTATGCAGATTTCGTGAAGCTCTACTAATACTCCAAGAAGCACGCATCAATACTCCACGACAAAGATGAACATGGCTAAACTCAAGTGATGAAGCTCAAGCTCAAACAGAACAAGAAGCTCAAAGAGAAGCTCACCTTCACTTCATCAAGTTGACTAAACTTTCGAAGACATGTTCAGAGTCTAGTGTGAGTGTGTCGTGTCTTTTAGGGTATTTGTCAAAGCCATATCAAATAGACAACACACACACACAAATGATTTCGAAATAATTCTTAACTATCTTCAAAATAGTTTTCAAGAGCTTTTCTAGTCACTTCATAATTCTCGTAGTGAAACTCCACGCACCCTGGAGCTAACTACCCTTTTTGACTAGAACAACAGGAAAAACTCCTCTGGGAGTCGACTACCAAAAGTAGGGAGTCGACTACTTCTCAGGGATGAAAATTTCCTAGATTCCTCTGGGAGTCGACTACCTATAGGAGGGAGTCGACTACCTGCTGGAAATTTTCAGACGTTTTGAATTTGAATTTTAAAATCTTCTGAGAAATTTACTCCGAAATTTTTGGGACAAAAGTCAAACGAAATTTGAAATTCAAATCTCAGTTTTTCCCTATAAATAGAGCTTAATTCTTTTGTGAAAAAAAACAATATTGAAAATCAAAATTCGTAAAAGCTCTCGTGAATCAAAAGCTCTCTAATTTTTCTCTCTAGCCATAATTTCAGTTTTGATCTTGCAATATTTTCTCATTCTTTTTGAAGATCGTATTATTATTTTTATTGGCTAAATTGTTTTTCAAAATCCTTTCTATTATTTCTCTCTAATTTTATTTGAAGGATTTCTGAAAAAAGCTCTAGATCACAAAGAACTTATCTCGTATCTTTGTGTGATCTAGACTATCATTCTATTAAGCCACTACACAAATTGTCTATCTTTTGATTGGCTATAGAATCGGGTGTATTTACCAATCTCTATCATTTATTGTAGAGTATTGGACAAATCTCTTATTGTGTTGATTGTTGGAACACTAGACAAGTCTAGTTGTTGCCAGTTGGAAAGTCCTCGGTTTGTGAGGCAAGGGTAAAACCCTAGACAAGTCTAGGTGTTGCGTTCGGAAATCCTGGTCAAGGCTAGGTCGTTGGAAATCCTAACACGTGAAGTTAGGTGCTTGTATTTGCCAAGGCAGATAGTGGAAATCTCGTACCGGATTGGTCGGGGACTGGACGTACCCGGGTTGCGGGGAACCAGGATAAAATCCTTTTGTTTGCGATTGTTGATCTGTGTTTAATTATCTTTACATTTATATCTTCTATCTACAGCAAAGATCAATTTTACCTCTATACGCTGAAATTCATACTTGTAATCTTATTTGTTCTAACATATTCTCTGGGAGTCGACTACTGCTCATAAGGAGTCGACTACCTGCTGTGAAATTTCGCTGTGCACTTTAAAATTATATTGTTGATTAAGAACCAAGCGTAGATCACTCTACTTGGTTTCTTAGGCAACGTTAGACGGAATTTATTTGTGTTAATATCGTTGAGCGAAAAAGTTTTAGTATTTGATCAACACTATTCAACCCCCCCTTCTAGTGTTGCTTGCCATCCACAGGATCCAACACTTGGTATCAGAGCGAGGCTACAATAGTGATGGCGTCAACATCTTTTCACTCCGAAGGACTGAACACTATGCGACCACCTTTATTCAACGGAACCAACTACGCCAGCTGGAAGATCCGAATGAAGACTCACCTAGAGTCATTGGACATTGAAGCATGGACTATCACCAAAGTCTTGTACATCGCACCCACCGACATTGAGTTTGGAAAATGGTCTATCGACGACAAGAAGAGAGCTAACCTCAATGCAAAAGCAATGAATGCCTTGTTTTGCGCTGTTACAGGAAATGAGTTCAATCGAGTCTCCCAATGTGAGACAACACATCAAATTTGGCATACTCTTCAGGTAAGTCACGAAGGTACAGAAAAGGTAAAAGAATCTCGTATAAATGTATTACATTCAAAATTCGAAACGTTTAAAATGGAAGAAGGAGAGAGTATCACCGATGTGAATACTCGTTTTACTAAC
The DNA here is from genome assembly GCA_030789695.1 of Scilla litardierei. Lineage (NCBI taxonomy): Eukaryota > Viridiplantae > Streptophyta > Magnoliopsida > Asparagales > Asparagaceae > Scilla > Scilla litardierei. The sequence goes on along the minus strand of CM061142.1, from coordinate 297,860,161 downwards.
ATTACAAACGAGCTTGCAGGACTAGGAAAGAAACTTTCCGAGTATGAACAGGTAATGAAGATACTAAGATCCCTCCGACCCGAATGAAAGGGAAAGACTATGGCCATTCGAGAAGCTCATAATGTAAAGGATCTCACCATCGAAGAACTGATGGGAAATCTCATGGCATATGAGATCGAGCTTGAAGAAGACAAGAAAATCGAAGAAAAACCAAAGAAGAAAAATCTTGCATTCAAAGCTCAAGAAGAAGATTCCGACTACACGGACAAAGAAGATCACATTGCGTTCATCTCAAAGAACTTTAAAGAGTTCATCACAAGTAAGTATGGAAAACGATCTTTTAGACCCACTAACGGTATTATTTGTTTTGGTTGCAATAAACCAGGGCATGTCAAGAGAGATTGTCCATTGGAAAGAAACAACAGTGATTCCAGAGATCGTGGGAAGAACAAAGAGAATAATGAAAGACGAACCAATACAAGAAACAAGTTTCGACGACCAAAGAAAGAAGCCTATGCAGCCTTCGACCAGAGCGACGATTCTTCATCCGATGAATCCCCAGACGAAGATAATGATGAAAGAAGAGAGACGGCACACATGTGCTTCATGGCATCTACATCCTCCAAGGTAAGCTCGCATCATGATTCATCTAGCGACAATGAGTCATCGTCAAGCGATGATGAAGACTTGGACTATAGGGGAGCATATAAAGAGCTATGCAAGATGCATGAAAAGCTCATTAAAGAACATAGAAAAACACTTAGAATTGCTAAAAGAGAGACTAAGGAAAAAAGAAGAAGTCATTAAAGAAAATAGTCTTCTTAAAGAGAAAAATGATCTTCTAGAAAAAGATATTTTGCTAGTAAATAAAAAGGTTGAAAGTCTGAATAATCTTCTCGTATCCGTCAAAGATAAATACGACGCTACGATGAAAATTATTGAGAATTTCAATAAAGGAAAAGGGAAGCTAGATAATATAATAGATAATCAAAAAGCTTCATCTAGCAAAACCGGACTTGGCTATGATTCACATCATACCAAGAAACGGGTTAAGAACACTAGGATGCATCATGCTAACGATAATGTTTTAAGCATCTGGGTACCAAAGAGATTATCTGATCAGCAAAAAGAAAGGTACGCTACTAACTTTGTTCAACAGATTCACTTTAACAAAAATTATAAATATATTGTTCATGAAGGAACTAAACCATATTGGGTTTGGTTTCCTAAAGACTAACTCCTCGGACTCAAAACCAAAGAGTACCATAAAACGCTTATTTTTCAGGTGCTCTAAAAAGGAGGAAAACAATGAAGAAAATTCAGGAAGTCAAACGGCTGAATCGGAACAAATGCTTTTATTCTTTTTTTATATTTATATAATTATTTAAATGAGTTGAAATAAGTTAATTTGTATGTATGATTGTGTTTTATTGCTAAAAATATTTTTTGTTAAAAGAGCACGCTCAACCTGGACCAAACCTTCTCCGGGATGAGAAAAACGACTCAACCCAGCAGGGAGTCGACTACCTACAGGAGGGAGTCGACTACCAGTGCGTAAATTTCTGGGTTGCTCTTTTTTTGACTATCTCCTATTGGGTTCTATTTGAGTGGATGGGTCAAGATCCGTTAAGACAACTTACCCACTAAAGCCTAAAACTCATCCTAGCCACCCAAATCTAGATCTAATGGCTCTTACTTCTCTTCATCTCTTCACCTCTTCAATCAAAAGCCCAAGAAAACCCTAGAGGTAGCCGACTACCTCCTTTTCCCCTCTCCTCTCTTGAGTTTTCATCTTGAAGCTTGGACTTTTGGAGCAATTCTTCATCTTCCTTCAAATTTACTCAAGGTAAATTTTTTTTTACTACCATGAACTTTAGCATTTCACCTCTCTTGGTTATCTAGTAGTGTAAAAATATAGTTTTTGTTGTTGTTTTTACTCTATCTAGATGCCTTTCAAAGGAGCTTTCTCTAAGAAGAGAAAAACTGCTATTGCTGATGTTGATTCTGAGAAAGAAATCATCCTACCCTATCTCTTCAAATCAACTACCTATGAACATTTTGTTAAAGTTTCTAAGAAACCAATCTTGCATGAAAGATTTGTCAAACTTCATGATGTCATCAATTACGGTATTGACAGTCTGCTAGATTTCCAAAACTTAGCAAATTTGTTCTCCTCTGAAAATGTGTATCTATGTTATCCTAGGCTTGTTCATCTCTTTTATGCAAACATCGATTATGATCTCGTGAAAAGTCGTTTCATTACTAAGGTTCTGGATACCAAACTTGCAATAACTGTAAAATCCCTAGGTGAAGCCCTAGGAATCCCATACTCCGGTATGATCCTTGACAAAATTGAGATGACTGACGAGAATATCCTAGAGAGAATGTATCTGCCTGGTAAACACTTTCAGACCAAACTTCCTTGTAGCCATCTTCGCTATCCGGCAAGAATCTTAGCTAATATTCTGTTGTATAACATAACTCAAAAATCTGGGAGTCATGCTATTCTTTCTGAAAAACAAGCTAAATGCATCTATGCCATTCTTGGTAACATTCGTGTGAATTGGGCCAAAGTCATCATGGATTCCATCCTACTTTCAGCTTCATCTGACAGACCTTCCTCCACTCTTTCTCATGGGCACTATCTGACCATTCTATTCATTAGCTTTAACGTGCCTTTGGATCATGAAACAACCATTCTAGAACCTGCCCGTGTCTTTGATGTTCATGCTCTTTGGAGAATGGATCTCCATCATGACCTTGATGAGAATGTCCCTGAAGAGCAAATCGCTACCGAAGGAGGATCATCATCCTCAAGGCGAGGTAAGAAAGTTGTCATTTCAGATTCAGATGAAGAAAGTGAAGAAGAAGAAAAAGAAAGCGACGAGGAAGAAGAAGAAGTTCCTGCTTACATCCTTGAACTTCAGGAGATGCTCCTGAAAAAGATTGGAAAATTGAAGATCTCACAGGAGAAAGGATTTGAAGATCTCAATCAAAAGGTGGACGACCTCAAGGAGATCGTAGTGAAAAGCAACAAGATGACTGAGGAGACGCTTGTTATGATCCTTGAAGATATCAAGGAACTGAAAAAGAACAGCGGTCATCCTTAGCTTCATGAACTTCTCTTTCAAAACAATGTTTTTTTTTAAAAAATGATTCTCTAAACTATGGTTTGTAATAACTCTTATTGTGTGATGCTAGCTACTATGAAGTTATCTACTATGCCAAACTAAGTTGTTCCTATGAACTAACATCTCCATTGCAGGCATATGGAATTGAATTCCTCCTATTTTAATGTTCCGTAGAAATTACTTTTTATTTTTTTGTTGATGTCAAGGGAGAGAAAAATATATGAAATGCAAAAATATGAATTGTATTTCATATAGCTTCGATGCAGGGGGAGAACCGCATCAAAGCAGGGGGGAGTAAGTATACTTGAAATATTATTCATATTCATGTCTTACTTCAAATTTTTCATTTGGGTGTCATCATCAAAAGGGGGGAGAGTGATGGAAATTGAATTCCACCCCCAAGAGATTTTGATGATGAGCACACCAAATGAATGCTTAGTGTACTAACTACACTACACTTTAAGTATGCAGATTTCGTGAAGCTCTACTAATACTCCAAGAAGCACGCATCAATACTCCACGACAAAGACGAACATGGCTAAACTCAAGTGATGAAGCTCAAGCTCAAACAGAACAAGAAGCTCAAAGAGAAGCTCACCTTCACTTCATCAAGTTGACTAAACTTCCGAAGACATGTTCAGAGTCTAGTGTGAGTGTGTCGTGTCTTTTAGGGTATTTGTCAAAGCCATATCAAATAGACAACACACACACACAAATGATTTCGAAATAATTCTTAACTATCTTCAAAATAGTTTTCAAGAGCTTTTCTAGTCCCTTCATAATTCTCGTAGTGAAACTCCACGCACCCTGGAGCTAACTACCCTTTTTGACTAGAACAACAGGAAAAACTCCTCTGGGAGTCGACTACCAAAAGTAGGGAGTCGACTACTTCTCAGGGATGAAAATTTCCTAGATTCCTCTGGGAGTCGACTACCTATAGGAGGGACTCGACTACCTGCTGGAAATTTTCAGACGTTTTGAATTTGAATTTTAAAATCTTTTGAGAAATTTACTCCGAAATTTTTGGGACAAAAGTCAAACGAAATTTGAAATTCAAATCTCAGTTTTTCCCTATAAATAGAGCTTAATTCTTTTGTGAAAAAAAACAATATTGAAAATCAAAATTCGTAAAAGCTCTCGTGAATCAAAAGCTCTCTAATTTTTCTCTCTAGCCAATTTAATTTCAGTTTTGATCTTGCAATATTTTCTCATTCTTTTTGAAGATCATATTATTATTTTTATTGGCTAAATTGTTTTTCAAAATCATTTCTATTATTTCTCTCTAATTTTATTTGAAGGATTTCTGAAAAAAGCTCTAGATCACAAAGAACTTATCTCGTATCTTTGTGTGATCTAGACTATCATTCTATTAAGCCACTACACAAATTGTCTATCTTTTGATTGGCTATAGAATCGGGTGTATTTACCAATCTCTATCATTTATTGTAGAGTATTGGACAAATCTCTTATTGTGTTGATTGTTGGAACACTAGACAAGTCTAGTTGTTGCCAGTTGGAAAGTCCTCGGTTTGTGAGGCAAGCGTAAAACCCTAGACAAGTCTAGGTGTTGCGTTCGGAAATCCTGGTCAAGGCTAGGTCGTTGGAAATCCTAACAAGTGAAGTTAGGTGCTTGTATTTGCCAAGGCAGATAGTGGAAATCTCGTACCGGATTGGTCGGGGACTGGACGTACCCCGGTTGCGGGGAACCAGGATAAAATCCTTTTGTTTGCGATTGTTGATCTGTGTTTGATTATCTTTACATTTATATCTTCTATCTACAGCAAAGATCAATTTTATCTCTATACGCTGAAATTCATACTTGTAATCTTATTTGTTCTAACATATTCTCTGGGAGTCGACTACTGCTCATAAAGAGTCGACTACCTGCTGTGAAATTTCGCTGTGCACTTTAAAATTATATTGTTGATTAAGAACCAAGCGTAGATCACTCTACTTGGTTTCTTAGGCAACGTTAGAAGGAATTTATTTGTGTTAATATCGTTGAGCGAAAAAGTTTTAGTATTTGATCAACACTATTCAACCCCCCCTTCTAGTGTTGCTTGCCATCCACAGGATCCAACAGAAATCATTATTGCATTACCACTTTATGTATCTGTTTTACTACTAATGTGATAATTTTTATTGTCGCAGTCGTTATATGTGTTTGCAAGTATTTTGGATATCGTGATTTATTGATTTGCAATAATACGTCTTTCTTTTTGTAGGCATGTCTGGGTCATTTCAACCACATCAAGGAAGTGATCCGATGCCCCCATTGTATGACCTAAACAATGTGAATCAATGGGAAGACGACGAACGTCTTTTTGAGACCTCTCCCCGACGACCGTGTTGAGTTTTGGTGTTTCATACCAATCTTATTTTGACGATGATCACAACATTATGTTGTTGCTAATGAATCTCATGTTTTAGTCTCTCAGTTTTATTTCAAGGATATCTTTCTTGGAGACTAATCACTTGGTGTAAGGATGGACATCATGTGAAGAAGGGCTAAAGTTTGGACTCAAGGAGTGCCAAAGCTTGGAGATGGTGGAGAGCATTCAAGGCATCTAGATTGAAGAATTAGACACTAAGGAAAGCATTGTAATCCATGTAATTTACTTTATTGCTTTCTCTCTCTTTTGAGTCTAGGTTATTGTAATGCCTTGTTAGATGGTTTACTTATCATGCATATGTATTTAACCATCTTAGTGAACCTTAGGATTATCATAGAGTCCAACCCAATAGGTTCACTCTGTCCAAAGACTCATTTGGAGTCTCTGGCTTTCCATCAGTCGCCTGATGAGGGAAACACAGCCGACTGGGTGATTTCCAGTCGCCTGTAGATCCTTCTACAGTCACCTGATTTGCACAGCTCAAGTCAACATTTCAATTGACTCAAACTTGAGCTTTACGCACAGTCGTCTGTCGATCAGTTTACAATCGCCTGTATACTTACAGCCGCCTGAAAATTGGCCAACAGTCGCCTGTCTAGCGTAAGTGCAATCTCTGCATCTCTCTTCCTTCTCTCCATTTTATACTACAGACGAATGATGAAGAATGTACAGTCGCCTGACTATTTGACAGTCGACTGTAATATTAACATCAGTCGCCTGTGCGAAGAATTAGAGAAAGAGTGCAGCTCTCTGTTTCGATCCATCCCCTGCAGCAGTCGTCTGCTGAAGGATTAACAGGCGCATGTCCTGTTTGTCAGTTGACTATATTGTCTTCATCAGTCGATTGTCCTGGCTCAGATTATAGCCGTTGGATATTTTCTAGCTGTTGATTAGTCGACTGTGTTTTGATCATCAGTCGACTGTTCCTGTCGTTTTTACCTAGATTCTAGCCGTTGCAGATTTGTTCATTTGGCTGTTTCTTTGGGTTTTTGGGCTTGATATAGGATTTCTATATATATGAGTGTGCTGCCATCACTTGAGAACTCTTGACAACACTTGATAACTCTTGACTCTATAGAAATTCTCAAGAGATCAATAAGCTACTCTCAAGCTCCCTCATTTCCCTCTATTGAGCGCTCATCTCTCTTAATGCATTGAAGTCCAGCTCAAGGGAAATCATCCAAGTGCTTTCAAGCATAGTCCAACACTTAGAGATCCTCTTCCATGCCTTGCATTCATTCATGAGTAAGCATCTCAATGCATAGGTAAGAGTATTTACTTTACTTGGTGTAATTTGTTTTCCTATTTCTCTTTGTGGGATTAGGATACTCTCTTTGTGGGAGTTTCTCTCTTTGTGGGAGGTTGTCTCTTTGTGGGACTAGGGAATTCTCTTTGTGGGAATTAACTCTCTTTGTGGGAGTTCTAGTGTCCTAGTGTAGGGCTAACCCTAATTCTCTGAGTGGGAGTTAGTGATTCTCTGTGTGGGAGTCTTGATCCTCGTGTAGGATTGGTTGGGTCCTTGTGTAGGGCATAAATCCTCTTTGTGGGGTATCTCCTTGTGAGATTTGTATTCACTTCTCTGTGTGGGAATATAGTGAATATTGGTGTGGTTGGATGTACCCAAGTTTGGGGAATCAGGGTAAAACTTTGTGTTTGCGTTTGGATTGATTGTGCCTTTTAATTCCTCTTGCATATATAATTCCGCATTTGCAAGTTAAATTTTAATTGGACAATTTTTTTGCCATTACACTACACCCCCTTAGTGTGTGTTGTTAGTATTGCAAGGGTTAGACGATCCCTACAGACCGCTGGCCCGTAGGATGGTTGATTTCCAGTATCAATCACCGGGGCAATATGGTGTAGGCAATCAGGGTGGAGGCACAAGTATGCCTTTTTCTCAATACCCCCAGTATAGCATGTCCCTTCCCACGCACATGGGGAGTCCACCTGGATACATGCAAATGCTACACGGGGGCGGGATGGGACAGGTGGGAGGGAGCTACCATGGGGGTCTGAATCCACATGTAGGTGGGAACTACCAAGGGTCGGTAATGGGAGGTATGGTTGGAAACTCTCAATATTTTAGCCCTCCCCATCACAGTGCATTCAACAGGACGTCATCCCAAAGCGGGAATGACCTGATTGATGGGAGCGATAAGTTTAGGAAGTCTAGTAGACGGGACGAGTCGGGTGAAGCATCGGTTTCCAGCCCCCAAAAAGAAGAAGCAGCCAGCCAGAAGGGGAAGGGGCAGGCGAACAAAATATGGCCTTTGGAGCATGATTTGGAGCTCATCTCATTCCTTGCAGAGCTGGCAAGGCAAGGATTGAAATCAGATAAGACTTTCAAAGCGTCTGCCTTCAATGCTGCTGTTGCACACATTAATGAGAAATTCAGGATGGCATACAGTAGCCAAAATGTTCGCAATCATATGAAAGGATTACGCACGCGGCTTGCCGATGTGAATGCTTGTCGCAATTTAAGTGGAGTAGGGTGGTCGGCAGAGATGCAGATGATAACAATGGAACCTGAAACGTATGCCACCTGGGCCTCGGTAATAAGTTCACACTTTAAGCAAAAATACATACAAGTCTATGAAATTACCATTATTTCCTAATTACTTTTCCTTGGTGTTTACATGCAGGCACACCCTAGAACTAAAGACTATATTAATAAACCACTCCCGTGGCTTGAGGATCTTCGCATGATTATAGGGGATGACGCAGTTACTGTAGATTTTTGTAATGATGCGTGGGAAAACTTTGGCGGACCCTACATAGAAAGCGACGCCCATCAGGCAACTCCTTCACCGATTGATCTTGGATCGCCTGACACCGATGTCCCACATTACACACCACAGCCTCCCGCTACTGGTTCTGGTAATGCGACAAGTAGCCATGCTGCCCCGGCAAAAATGGGGATAAAGAAAAAGCGTAGGCGACGGGGACAACCTGCCACCGCAGATTACACTGTATTTGTTGATAAACAATCAGAGATCGCTGATGCCTTACATATCACACATGCCCCATGGACTGTGGAGGTTGGTAAGAGTGTGTATGCACACAAAGAGTATCCTCCCGATAGGTTGGATAAATTGTATGGAATGCTTACTGATGTTGAGAAAGAAGGAAAGAAGTATCTGGGGATACCGGAGGAGGCAAGGTCTAGATACATGAAGCGTAAAATGGATGAATTTGATCTTACCCATGAGGACTAGGAAGATGCTGTCGATGAAGGACGAAGTGGAAACGTAAGGTGACGTTTTATTATATAATATGGTGGATGATTATCTATGTATAATATCAAACTTGGTAGATGTGTGTTTTTGGTGGAGGATAAACGTACGGTGAGGATTATCTATGTATAATATAAGCCTATGTTGCATGCTTATGTGCCTTTCAATTGTTGTGGACAACTATGAAATGTTGGCTTGAGGGTTTGACAGGGGTTTGTTGTGCATGGCATTATTGCTGCATGCTTCATATATGTTTCAAACATGTGAAACTAGGGTGTAAGTACTGCATGTCCATGCCATATGTGTAGGTGTGGCCTGCAGGGTGCATTGTAATATAGATGAATGCTTTGAATTTCTTTCTCCATTTAGCCCAATGATAAAAGTCTTGAATTCGTTGAACGAACCACTAAATTTCCCAATTAAATGGAAGGTTGGCTTGATGGATCCTCTAATGTATATCGGTTTCAGTCGGAACTAAAACCCAAGTTATATGTCTTGGGTTGTTAATTAATGATCAAATGCCAGCAACCTAGTTGGGTAAATGATAAATATATATTCTGAGGGCTATAAAAGTATAAGTATTCATTACATTTTCAATGCACATCTGTTGCATGACTGGGTGCATGTAATGGGTGGAGAATACATAAGGGCCTCAGGAATCCCAAATTTTGCCTCCACGTAAGCACACATATGGAGAAAACATATGGAGAATGCATATGGAGAATGCATATCTGTTTTAAAAGTTGATTCATATGTATCATGTTGACAAATTAATATGTATCATGTTTTCTATCCATCATACTTCATGTTTCACAGTATTTCAGGTTTTGAAAAATATATTTATGTTTGCTGCCTGGATATGCTCTTTATGACACTTGTTCTGTGTAGCTGGACATTTGTGTTTGCTGCTTGGATATGCTCTATGTCCCACATTTCTTTGTAGCTAGGCGAAATCTTGGTATTTTTGGCTTTGAGTTGACTGTGGTTAATTACAAATTTCAATCCCATATGTGTAGCTGTGGCATGAATGGGTGCAGTGCCTCCCAGCAGTGCAATATAGCTGAAATATTTGAATTTTTATCCCAATAGCCCAATGATGAAAAACATGCAATAGGTGACAGACACTCTTAATTTCCCAATTAAATGGATGGTTGGCAGGATGGTTCCTTAAGTAAGGAACAACCGCCAGCAACCTAGTGTTGAGTATTGGACACTCCACCTTGATTTTGATGATGATCAAACACAAATCATTGTGACTAACTCTTGTGTTTGCAGTTAGCTGAAAAGTCACCAATTAGATTCAAGAAGATCAAAAGTGACTACATGTGTTGATTCAAGTGGAGAACTTGGTAGATCAACAAAGGTGAAGCATTGGCTTGAAGAACTCAAAGGCTACCTCAAACCTCAAGCCAATGGCATCAACAAATGAATGGAGATTCAATCCAAAGAGAAGAAAGGAATGGATGAGTCAAAAGCTTCGAAGACTATGACGTTGAAGATATTCAAGTCATTCAACTAAAAGACTCAAAATCATGAAGATTTATGGAGATCGTCGCCAAAGTAATTTGTTCATCTCAAGCGACGTCCCACGACTTCCTCAGAACACGTGATCATTGTGCTTGGAGCTTCGTTGAAGCTCAAGGAGTTTTTCATGAAGTCTAGGGATTCGGATTCTCCATGTTGAAGCTTTGAAGACGGTTTGTCGTGTTTACTTTTATGTCATCTAGCTTCGGTTTAGTAGAATGTTAAGCCTTGAGTAGTACTTGCTTAGAAATCTTCATTTCTATCATATCGTATCTCTAGGATTACCTTAGAAGCCATTAGAAACTTTCCCGTAGCTTATCGCTTCATTTCTCAGCTTCGTATGCATCTTAGTTGGTTCAAGTAGAAGAACCAACCGACTAGATGACAATCTAATCGGTTGAAAATCCTTCTTGAACCGACTAGATATCCTAGCTCAACTCAGCCCATTCACTGTTGGTCAATTAGTCGGTCCAAGAAGGTTCACCGACCGACTAGATGACGATTTAGTCGGTTGGAAATCCTTCTCAGACCGACTAGTTATCCTAATCAATTCAAGACCATTTGTTGACCAATTAGTCGGTCCAAGAAGGTTCACCGACCGACTAAATGATGATCTAGTCGGTTGGTGTCTCTTCTCAGACCGACTAGTTTTCCTTGTTAATTCAGCCTTTGCACTGTTGACCAGTTAGTTGGTTCAAGAAGGATGGTTAATGCATTAAATGACAATCTAGTCGGTTGATGATCCTTCTCAGACCGACTAGTTTCAAATTTAGTCAGTCCAAGAAGGTTCACTGACCGACTAGTTGTCAATCTAGTCGGTTGATGATCCTTCTTAGACCGACTAGTTCTTACCCAGATTTCACCATCTTCTCTGTTAACCATCTAGTCGGTCCAAGAAGGTTCACTGACCGACTAGTTGTCAATCTAGTCGGTTGATGATCCTTCTTAGACCGATTAAGCAGCTTCAGAAATAGATTCGTTGGGCATTTAATGCCACGAATTTTGTGACTGTTTTCTCTCTTCCCTATATAAGTTTGTGTGCTTCTAACCAGGGATCCAATGCTGAAATTAGAGACATTTTCACACCTTTGAGAACAGCCATTCATTCTCATTTCTAAGCTCTCTCATCTCACAAGAATCTCTCTCTTACTCTTTGAGCACTAATTTCTCAAGAGAGATTCTCATTCCTTGTGAGCTTCTCAAGCTAATAGCTTGAATCCAAATCACCATCTACTCTCTAGCCATCTATTGCTGCTCATCTTGGTGGAGCTAGGGTTTGGTGATCTCATCTTCCTCAAAATCCATTCTTGCCCCATATTGGTAAGTACTTCTCAAGGCATAGGATTTTGTGGTAAGAAGTTTTATATTTCATTCTTTATACTTCTTAATTGTTGTATACTCATGGTGGTGAGAGGATTGGCTTGATCCCAAGTTGTGGGAGTCAAGATTTCGTTTTACTCTCGGTTTTTGAGAGTGTGCTTAGTCCCAAGTTGTGGGACTAAGGTTTTTGCGTGTTCCCGGGTTGTGGGATACACGGACATCGATTGTAGGTCGATTACACTTGTTGGAGGTTTTCCACAAGTGGGCTAAAGGAAATCTCTAGCGGTTTGCTAGAGTATCCGGAGGGGATCCTGGTGTTGCTGGAGTAGGGCACCGGTAACAAGTCGGGAAGACTTGGGTGGCACCGAACCAGGGTAGATTGCTTGTTAGCATTGCATTCTTGCTTGGGTTGTTGTTCATTTCTTGTATTCCGCATTTGTTGGTTAAGTAGGGTTTTATTTGGCGTAAATTCCTTATAATTCTATAAAACACTATTCACCCCCCCCCCTCTAGTGTTTGTTCCTCATAGCACAGGGTCATTACAATTGGTATCAGAGCAAGGTTATAGCTATGGTAACCAACAACAACATCACACGAAGTCTTATTCCACCATATCTCATTGGACCCAATTATCAAAGTTGGTGTGTGAAGATGAAGGCCTATATTCAATCCATCGATGAGGATTATTGGAAGCTTGTGGAGAAGCCCTTTCGCACACCTACCACTCCCGAACATAAGTGGCCAAATGAGCAAAAAGAATTGGTGGAGAAACATGACGAGGTAATGAATATCTTGCTTGATTTTTTAACTTATGATATCCTTATGCATGTGTCCAAGGCAACAACGGCATATCAAATATGGCACATGCTAGCGGAGCAAGAAGAGTCCACCTCGGAGTGTTCTTCCTCCAATGATGAAAGAGATTCACTCATAGGCTTGATGGCACGAGAGGACGACTCTAGTGATGAATCAAGCGATTCAAGTGAAAGCGATAGCGACGATGAAGAGGTAACAATGGATGATCTTAAAATTGAACTTAAGCAATTATTTGATAAATATCAAAAGCTTATGCATAAATATTGTGATGTTAAGAATAAGATTGCTAGTCTCTCTAACACATCTTCATGTAGCATCTCTAACAATGACACCCTTGTTGAGACACTCGCTATTGAGAAAGCAAGTTTGCTTACTCAAAATAGCATGTTGAGAAATGAGGTAGAGTCCCTCAAATCTCAACTTGATCGTGTTTCCATTGTGGATAGTAACGATCTTGAGATTGAAAATCTTCAATCTCAAAACACTTGTTTGGGCATTGAGAATGAGAATCTCAAATCCCAAGAGCACGAGCGCACCACACATGCATCCATCTTGAATGCACGCACCTCCTATAGTGAAGCAACTATAGATTTAGTGAGGCCATCCTCCGGTGCATCCACGAGTGGTGTCTATAACAACTTGGGTAGTTCTACTACTAAGAAAACCACCACTCCTATTCCTCCCTCCTTTGGAAAGAAACCCACTTTGGGTGGACATCAAAGGAAGGGACATGCTTTCATGTACACCAATACACGTAGGAATGCATCCACTCCTCACATTTCTACTAATGATGGTTTCTATGTTTCACACCCACGAGCACGTGCAAACACTCATTTGAGACACTCTCATGCACGTACTCATGCTCATGCACCTTCACATGCTTATGATCACACATCACATCCACATGTGCATGCTTATTCTCATGATCATCCTCATGCATACACACCTCATATTCATCCACATATGTATGCAACACCACACCATGGATCATATGCCCATCATCATGCTTTTGCACAACACAATGTTCCTCATGCTCTTGCTAGATCTCATGCTCCTAGGCCACATGCACCACGTAGAAATCAACCTTTTGTGCATGCAACCACTAGGAAGAGGATTCCCAAATCATACACTATTTGGGGTCCTAAGAACACTAGCACTCATGCTAAGGATATGTATGTGCAATCTTATATTCATAATATTATTTTGAATGATGATTATGTTGGGAAATCACGGTCCTCTTGGACTTGGTTTCCGAAGGGTTAGTTTCTGTTGACCCTTCATTTGCTTGGTACCATAAGTTTATTTTCATTTTATGGGTACCAAGGCATTTGTGTTTAGAATTGGTTTATTCTTTTGTTTGGATTTTGGTCTTAGATGCTCATGTTTGTTAGAAACTTAAATTCATATTGAATTTGATTTCTATTGCATGTTTATTAGTAAATCATTGTGTTTGTGATTTTCATGTCTAAAATATTTAATATTTTCATGCAACACATGCGTTGGCTCATATTCATGTTTGATTATATGCAACATAAACATTGTATATGATTACATTAGGTTATGGGTTACAATTATTTGAATTTAGTATTTAAATTTGTTGCCTAACCCATATGATCCAAAAAGGTTTTTGGATACCAAAATTATGTTTACTAGGTTCAATCCACATTGGGATACCAACCATACCAACTCCTTGATTTGCAAAGATTTTCATTCAAATGGAGTTGTTGGTGCTTAAGTGATGCACCAAAGTAGGTGGAGCTTAATGTTGTAAGTATATTCTTACATTTGGTTCCATGTGTGTTGGATGCATGTAGATGTCACTTTGTGTTTGAGACTATCTCATGCATATTCTATGTTTGCATATTGTGTGCCTCGTATGTCATTCATGTCTATGTGTTTCACGTGTGTCAAATTCTTGACCAATGTGCATTGTGTATTCATAATCCTTACTCATATGTTTATTCGAGGATTATTTATAACATGTGGCTTAAATATTTTCATGTTAGAACTAATGATCATTTGCATGTTTCACACACGGGACACGCTTATATTTATGTTCCACTTCACAAGCGTGCATCCCAACTTCCTACTCATGCCTCTACAACCTCTTAAGAATCACAAATCACTATCTTTTGGATTCCTAAGATTGTTTCTAGGCATTGTATGAACACACATATAGAATCGTATATTAGGAATGACATATTCTCATGCGACTCATATTGCGTTTCATTGCTTAGGTACCATGCTTGTATGATTACTTTTTGTACCCATATTTATATGTGAGTTCGTCCTCTACTTCCAAGTTTGCTTAGTTTGTATGATTTTGAGGGAGTATGCCATGTTTGATTGCTATCAGGACATTACATTTGGTATCAGATTAGTTGAGTTCGTCCACTACCCCCAACATCATTATATGCCATTACATCTCTCTCATATTATGTTGTGCATATAGATTAGTTGATTTCTCTAACCCTTGGTGATTTTCTATCTTGTTGATATGCCGAAGGAAAGAGAAATTTGGTTATGAAAATTAATACTTTATGCTTTTCATGCATACTCTTTGTGGTATTACTTTTCATGCCTTCCTTCAATATGTGTTGTGTCGTGAATGTTTATTTTGTGCACATATGCATATTGAACGAGGAATCTTTCTTGCACACACTATTCTATTAGATGTGTGTATTCATAATGATGATTGCTTGATTAAATCATATGCATAGGAATTATTAGTCTAGTTGTATCTAATTTCTAATGATTAAGAATTGTTAATTCCTGATATGTATGATTTTCATTATTATAATAACTCATTTTAATGCATGTCATGCATTCCTATTGATGAGTGTTATTTACAATTGGTAAATGTTTGGTTATTGGACTACTTGATTTTGTTCCTTAACCTATTGGATCCAAAAAGTTTTTGGATACCACCAATTGTCGTATTGTCAGATTGTTGTGCAAGATGCCTACCCTACACTCTCCTTGGGTTACAAATGATGGATCAATTCAATGGAAAGGATGGTGCATTGGAGATGCACACATATATGGAGAGCTAAATGGTTGTAAGTATGTGTTTTGCACAATTGGTATTTTAACATATTGGTTTTGACTACCATATTTTCAATTGGTATTTTAATATATTCGATTTGTGTAATATAGCATACCTCTTCATTAGCTCATTCTTGTCACACCATCATGAAGATTGTTTGTTTATGTGACTGCCATGTTCATGTAAGTCATATATGTCTTATTACGACTCATGTACCATGGTAGCTATAACTTTCATATAATGAATTGGTTAGTTGCTTATTGATGTTTATATCTTTGAAACACGTTGTCATTACACATCGCATTCCTCACATGCATGCTTCTATGTGAAGATTGTTATATGTTATGGATATGATAACTGATGTGTATGACATGCTTGCTTGTTTATTAGATTGGATTAAGTTTGTTGCTTTGATTCTATCACTTGTGCCCAATTCACGTAAATGACTATGTTCATGGATTATTTAGAACATATCATGATTTGTCATACCATTCTAGTAGAATCATTCATTTCTTTATGGCATGCTATACTTCATCACGTTATACATAATTCATGCCATGTATAAGACTAATGATTTAGGATCTTTATGCATATTTGTTCAGTGTATCACCACACATCTCATACTTTTCTTATAGTTTATATGATTATCTTTATGAGATGTATTGATATGATTTAGAGTGATCAATGTATGTTACTTGTCATTTTAATTACTTCATGACTGATGTTTAGCTATAATTTTATTCAAGAGATCTTTCATGTCTATAGCTAAATCTTTCGTGTATGATATTTTCATAAGTGACATAACACTCATGCATATTGATCAGTGATATTCTAGCTATATTTCTCACTATGTCATCTCTCATCTCACGCTCGTATTTTATGCTATTTTGATGAGATGTTAGAGATAACTTGTGCTTTACACGATCACATAAGCTTTATATTGTGTTTGATGATATGTATATTCTGTCATAGATATTCTTCCATGAATATATCTTGATGCACTATGACTTCTTTGATGCTACCTCCGATTATATTGTGCTTACACAAGTCTTTTTATTCTATTCGCACAATTGGTATGCATGCATGCAATGTTCATGATAAACTTTATTCGTTTATATCCTACCTTGTGACTTTGAACGTAGACTATCTTCATGCCTTTGCTCAAAAGATATTTTGTCACATTAGTTGAATCCTTTGTGATAATTGAGCTAGAATGAAATCATGTCTCTATTTGTTCACTTGGTTTCCTTCTCAAGTAATATCATGATTTTGACAGTATTTGTCTGCTTGCCATACTCTGTTATATTACAATTGGTATCATCTCTACATATCATATTTACATTTGGTATCATATTTACAATTGTTAGACTATTTATATTGGATATCATCTTTACATGATCTTGTTTGGTGCTAGTTTTGAGCGTATGATATCGGGCTTATCTTCCTTATGCTCATGACATTCCATGCTTATCTTTGACTCATTATGTGAGTATCTATTTTGGAATGCATGCTAGTACTATGGTTCTTTTGAACATTGTTTCAATTAGTTTCCTAGGGTGCTAGATTTGTGTATGCCATACGTTTTATGATGTTATTATCTCTATTTTGGCATAACACTTTTGCGTGATATAGATATTTGATATTCATTTTCATTGTATCACCTTGTCACCCCACATCGCACACTTCACTTATATTAGGTATGCTTAATTTGGGAGATGCTTTGTAGAGTTTAGTTGGAGATACTTTTGGAGATGACTTGGTATGTCTACTATTGATATCACATGCCAGTATACTTAACGTGTGTTATTATAACATAACTTTGTACACATGGTTAAAAATTTCTATAGTCATGTTTGTTTACTTCGTCACTCGACGATTATATTGATTAAATAGATTTACTTGTATGAAAACATAGAATTGTTTTCCATGCACTAATTTGGCTAAAAATATTGATCTATGTCAATGTGATGATTTTGATTCCACGATAATATGGTTCATCATGTTCATGTCATTTATCTTGCCAAGTATACTATTGGTATCACAAGACTGTCTATCACATTATGCTTCATGTTATAAATTTTGTGATAATTGAGTTTGTTTGGGTATTTGACACTATTTGATCACTTGTTTTTCTTTCACAAGTGACGTCATGATTTTTGCAATGTCACTTTTCTAACACTGCTCACACTACTCCTTACAATTAGTATCTATTGTAATCTTTTATCACATATGCTTATTGATTATCTTTTTGTGATAATTAATGGTGATTGAGTTGTTGTTGGATATGTGCTCTTGCAATTGATATCTTTATTTTGATACCCTGTTTTCAATTGGTAACTTTACATTAGAAAACTTTACAATTGGTTGCAATTGATATACCTTTACGTTTTCCACTCTATTGTTGCATTTGTTGTTTCTATATCTTTTTGTTAATGACAAATGGGGAGAGAAATAAACATGATGTGCTTATTAAATGTTGATTGTTAAACAATAACTTGAATCATATAGACTTTATGTATGATCATTCATGTATATGATTCAGGGGGAGCATTGGTGATTACCTTGGTTTATATTGATTACATTATATATATGTTGGTAATCATGCTCATGTTTATGATGTGTATCACCTACAAGATTTTTATTGTGTATGCATATTATTTCTGGTCATTCATGCGATATATACACAACCTCATGTGATACACACACTATTAACTGCTGAATAATGCAATTGATTATTGATATTAACTTGATTGGCATCATTGCAGGGGGAGTAAGTATATTTAATGCACAATTATTTGTTTTGTTTATATTTGGTTTGTCATCATCAAAAAGGGGGAGAATGTTGAGTATTGGACTCTCCACCTTGATTTTGATGATGATCAAACACAAATCATTGTGACTAACTCTTGTGTTTGCAGTTAGCTGAAAAGTCACCAATTAGATTCAAGAAGATCAAAAGTGACTACATGTGTTGATTCAAGTGGAGAACTTGGTAGATCAACAAAGGTGAAGCATTGGCTTGAAGAACTCAAAGGCTACCTCAAACCTCAAGCCAATGGCATCAACAAATGAATGGAGATTCAATCCAAAGAGAAGAAAGGAATGGATGAGTCAAAAGCTTCGAAGACTATGACGTTGAAGATATTCAAGTCATTCAACTAAAAGACTCAAAATCATGAAGATTTATGGAGATCGTCGCCAAAGTAATTTGTTCATCTCAAGCGACGTCCCACGACTTCCTCAGAACACGCGATCGTTGTGCTTGGAGCTTCGTTGAAGCTCAAGGAGTTTTTCATGAAGTCTAGGGATTCGGATTCTCCATGTTGAAGCTTTGAAGACGGTTTGTCGCGGTTACTTTTATGTCTTCTAGCTTCGGTTTAGTAGAATGTTAAGCCTTGAGTAGTACTTGCCTAGAAATCTTCATTTCTATCATATCGTATCTCTAGGATTACCTTAGAAGCCATTAGAAACTTTCCCGTAGCTTATCGCTTCATTTCTCGGCTTCGTATGCATCTTAGTTGGTTCAAGTAGAAGAACCAACCGACTAGATGACGATCTAATCGGTTGGAAATCCTTCTTGAACCGACTAGATATCCTAGCTCAACTCAGCCCATTCACTGTTGGTCAATTAGTCGGTCCAAGAAGGTTCACCGACCGACTAGATGACGATTTAGTCGGTTGGAAATCCTTCTCAGACTGACTAGTTATCCTAATCAATTCAAGACCATTTGTTGACCAATTAGTCGGTCCAAAAAGGTTCACCGACCGACTAAATGATGATCTAGTCGGTTGGTGTCTCTTCTCAGACCGACTAGTTTTCCTTGTTAATTCAGCCTTTGCACTGTTGACCAGTTAGTTGGTTCAAGAAGGATGGTTAATGCATTAAATGACAATCTAGTCGGTTGATGATCCTTCTTAGACCGACTAGTTTCAAATCTAGTCGGTCCAAGAAGGTTCACTGACCGACTAGTTGTCAATCTAGTCGGTTGATGATCCTTCTTAGACCGACTAGTTCTTACCTAGATTTCACCATCTTCTCTGTTAACCATCTAGTCGGTCCAAGAAGGTTCACTGACCGACTAGTTGTCAATCTAGTCGGTTGATGATCCTTCTTAGACCGATTAAGCAGCTTCAGAAATAGATCCGTTGGGCATTTAATGCCACGAATTTTGTGACCGTTTTCTCTCTTCCCTATATAAGTTTGTGTGCTTCTAACCAGGGATCCAAGGCTGAAATTAGAGACATTTTCACACCTTTGAGAAGAGCCATTCATTCTCATTTCTAAGCTCTCTCATCTCACAAGAATCTCTCTCTTACTCTTTGAGCACTAATTTCTCAAGAGAGATTCTCATTCCTTGTGAGCTTCTCAAGCTAATAGCTTGAATCCAAGTCACCATCTACTCTCTAGCCATCTATTGCTGCTCATCTTGGTGGAGCTAGGGTTTGGTGATCTCATCTTCCTCAAAATCCATTCTTGCCCCATATTGGTAAGTATTTCTCAAGGCATAGGATTTTGTGGTAAGAAGTTTTATATTTCATTCTTTATACTTCTTAATTGTTGTATACTCACGGTGGTGAGAGGATTGGCTTGATCCCAAGTTGTGGGAGTCAAGATTTCGTTTTACTCTCGGTTTGTGAGAGTGTGCTTAGTCCCAAGTTGTGGGACTAAGGTTTTTGCGTGTTCCCGGGTTGTAGGATACACGGACATCGATTGTAGGTCAATTGCACTTGTTGGAGGTTTTCCACAAGTGGGCTAAAGGAAATCTCTAGCGGTTTGCTAGAGTATCAGGAGGGGATCCGGATGTTGCTGGAGTAGGGCACCGGTAACAAGTCGGGAAGACTTGGGTGGCACCGAACCAGGGTAGATTGCTTGTTAGCATTGCATTCTTGCTTGGGTTGTTGTTCATTTCTTGTATTCCGCATTTGTTGGTTAAGTAGGGTTTTATTTGGCGTAAATTCCTTATAATTCTATAAAACACTATTCACCCCCCTCTAGTGTTTGTTCTTCATAGTACAGGGTCACTACACCTAGTTGGGTAAATGATGAATATAACTTCCAGATGGCTATAAAATTCTAAGTTTTCATTCTATTGCATTGCATATATGTTGCAAGCCTTGGTGCATGTCACTATGGCTGAAGGATTGGAGTTTTAGGGTGAGAATGTCAATGCCATTTGTATTTCTGTCTCATGCCTGTTTGCTTGTCAATATGGGTGACTTTTTGGCAGAATGTCCAGGACCTATGTGTGTCTGTGGCATGCCTTGTTGCTTGTCAATACTGCTGCGTGCTTAGATTTTGTGGCTATGCCTGTTTGCCTGGGATTATATGTTGCTTGCCAAAACAGGCATGTCACTATATGTTGCTTGCCTGGGTTTCATGGGAAGATAGGCGAGACTCAATGGCATGCCTGTTTCTCTTTTTCATGCCTGTTTTTATGTATCTCCTGTGGCTTGCTGGGATGATTTGGATATGAGCTATATTGGGATTTTTTGGGTATCATGCATTACATATACTTGATACTGCTGCTTGCTGGGATGCATTACATATACTCAATACGGCTGCTTGCTGGGATGCATTACATATACTCAATATATTGGCATTTTGGGCTTCGTATCATGCCTTGTTCATGTCCATATATTGGCATTTTGGGCTTGTTATGGCTATGTTGTATCTGTTGCATTATATAAACTGGATTCTGGGATCATTGCTGCTTTACATGTCCATATACTGGATTTTGATCTTGTTCATGTCCATATACTGGTTTCTGGGATCATTGCTGCTGTACATGATTTATTCCAGGAAATATTTCAGTCAGAAATATTTTGTATCTGTATTTTTTCCTCTCCTTGGTTCATGGCATTATTGCGTCATGCTTCTTATTTGTTTCAGTAATATAAATTGGGTTTTATTACAGACTGTCCATGAAATATGTGTAGCTGTGGCATGCATGGTGCATTGCAATATAGATGAATTCTGTGAATTTTTTCTCCATTTAGCCCAATGATGAAACTCATGAAATAGTGGATAGAAACTCTATATTTCCCAATTAACTGGAAGGTTGGCATGAGGGATCCTCTAATGTATATCGGGTTCAGTCAGAAATAAATCCCTAGTTATGTGTATTGGGTAGTTAAGTTCTGAACAAACGCCAGCAACCTAGTTGGGTAAATGAGAAATATATATTCTGAGGGCTATAAAATTTTAAGTTTTCATTATATTTGCAATGCGTTTCTGCTGCATGCCAGGATTTTGATCTTGTTCATGTCCATATACTGGTTTCTGGGATCATTGCTGCTTTACATGATTTATTCCAGGAAATATTTCAGTCAGAAATATTTTGTATCTGTATTTTTTCCTCTCCTTGGTTCATGGCATTATTGCGTCATGCTTCTTATTTGTTTCAGTAATATAAATTGGGTTTTATTATAAACTGTCCATGAAATATGTGTAGCTGTGGCATGCATGGTGCATTGCAATATAGATGAATTCTGTGAATTTTTTCTCCCTTTAGCCCATTGATGAAACTCATGAAATAGTGGATAGAAACTCTATATTTCCCAATTAACTGGAAGGTTGGCATGAGGGATCCTCTAATGTATATCAGGTTCAGTCAGAAATAAATCCCTAGTTATGTGTATTGGGTAGTTAAGTACTGAACAAACGCCAGCAACCTAGTTGGGTAAATGAGAAATATATATTCTAAGGGCTATAAAATTTTAAGTTTTCATTATATTTGCAATGCGTTTTTGCTGCATGCCTGGGTGCATGTAAAGGGTGGAGAATACGTACGGGCCTCAGGATTCCCACATTTTGCCTCCACGTAATCAAACTTTCCCACTTTACATTTCAAGCATCATATCTTCCCTTTGGGAAGCAAGGTGAGACTGTTATACATCATGCCTGTGTCAATGTTGTATGCCTGTTTGAGGATTATCCTGTGGCTTGTTATGATGTTTTGGATATGAGCATTTACTGGGATTTTTTGGCTTTCCACTCCATATATTACACTATGTCATGGCTGGTTTATTCTCAATACACTTTCCAACGTATCATGCCTGGTTCAAGTCCATATATTGGTATGTGTCCATGTTTTGGCTATTTTGTTTCTGTTGCAGAGCAGCAGTATGTTATGGCTCCATTCCTGTGCAGTTAAGTATGCCATGGCTTTAGGACTTGCACTGCAGCTTTACTGCCTTTGATGCTGTGAAGCTTTACATGATTTATTCCCTGTTATATTTCAGGCATAATTCTTGGTTTGATGCTTTAAAGGATTTTTTCCTCTTACTGCCCAATGATGAATACCATTTTAGCGTTGGATTACAGAATTAAATTCCCAGTTATTTAGATGGCTTGTCGTAGTGTTCCTATATGGTATATCGGTTTTACTCGGAAATAAACCACAAGGAAGGAACACCCGCAAGCAACCTAGTTGGGAAAATGAAACATATAAATTCCCGAGGGCTATACGTTTTTATTTTCATTCTAATTGATAAGCGCGTGAATTTGTATTTGCATATGGGTTTTGACATGTCAAAAATACTTTGATGCTTATTGAAAAATGCCGGATATGTTGACACCATGGTTTATTATATTTTCCTAGGTACGCCTTGAACTTCCCAATTTCAATTTATTTATAAATTTCTTTTTCTAGTAACATTACACACCATAAATGTTGATTTTGTTTATGCTTTTCCAGGTACAAATGAGTTCATGCTCTAATACTTCTATTCGCTCCCGTCTTCGGAATGCGAACAATGTTCCTGAGTTGGATACGGATGATGCAGACTCCAAGAGGTGCCACTGTGGTCTGTGGGTACCGAGGAAGACCTCTTGGACGCGTACGAACCCTGGCAGATGGTTCTGGAGCTGTCCGTCTCGCGTCGGCAAGTGTGATTTTTTCGAATGGAAGGACCCACCTCACGGTGATTGGTCATCGTTTATTATCCGGCACTTAATGGAAGCGAATGAAAGAGGAGCAATACGTGAAATCCCTGCGAGCTTACCGAATCAGATGAGGTGGGGTGAGATGGACAGTAGGTTGGCTACGGTCGTAGGTCAATTGGAGATAAACACGGCTAGAATGGATATCATGATATCCGAGTTCAACTCGCTGAAGTTAGTTTTGTATTCTCTCCTAGGTCTAGGTGTTTTTTTTCTGATGTTGTATAACAATAACTAATGCATTGGATTGTATGTTGGTTGTTGGTTGTTGGTTGGAACGTCTGTTGCTGATGCTCTTTTTGGGTTTATTTCATATTGTAGATTTGGCTATGGGAGTACTTGGGATTTATATCTTTTTATAAAATCCATGTTTGTATCTATTGCATGCCTTGTTGCATGACAATATTTTTGCTATCGTGGTTTGTTTTGGACATTTCATTTTTTGTATCTGTTGCTGCCGAGATTTTTTTGCCATTACCTTACGTGGGAACCACGTCAGAATGTACATGCCAATTTACGTATCTGTTCATTGCCTTGTATCTTGTCAATCGATCTGCTTGCGTGGATTTTCTTACTAGTCGATCTTGCCAATTTTTGTGCCTGTGTCATGCCAGTTTGCTTGTCTATACTGATGCTTCGGTGGATTTTTAAGTATATTGTCGTAGTTGGGCAATTTTTTGGAATGTACGTGACATTTTTTTATCTGTAGCATGCCACTATTGCTGCATTCTTGGATTTTATGTCATTTCAATTTATTTGGTTTGATTTCACAATTTCCATATTAGGGGTAACAATTACCCTATACTCACCATATAACACCCCCAACTTTTCAACTTTCTCATTCCAACTTTTCAAAACCAAAAGAGCAAAAGAAAGTTGGGTGGACCCCACTCTACTTTCCAAAACACACTTTTCATACAACTTTCAAAGCAAAAGAACACAATACTCAAATTTCTCTCTATTTAGATTTCACATCTCCCCAACTTTCACATTTCTGTTATAAACGGGCTTCTTGGTGGGCCTACCCGTTAGTGGGTATCCACCCATTATGTAACCCTACCACTATAAATATAGGGCTATGGTCTCCATAGCCGCCAAGTTTACAACACGTTATCAGCACGCTCAAAGCTAAGCCGAACCCCTGCCGACGGACGGACGCGACGAACGGACGCGACGCGAACGGGCTTCCTTCACCGAACGTCGCTAGATCCGGCGGGTAGGATCTAGAGGTAACTTTCTCTCTAGATCTAAATTTTGTATATGCGCATATGTGGTGATTTAATTCTTTTTGGCTCAATCGATTAAAAACACCGTTTTTATCGCTAAAAATCACCCTTTTTCAATTAAAAAACGTATTTTTGGAAGAAAAAAATTGGGTTTTTTCCACTAAAAATCGGATTTTTACCCGTTGTTTTTCCCCAAAAATCACCCAAACCCGAAATAGGGTTCACCGACGCTCCCCCCCCCGTCGCCGGCAGCGGCGGGGGCCTTCCCGCCGTCGCTGCGGCGGCGGGAACCCCCCCGCCACTACAGGCGGGGATTTCCCCGCCGCCTGCAGCGGCGGGCATCCCCCGCCGCCGCCGGCGGGGGCAACCCCCGCCGCGGCAGGCGGGGGCTCCCCGCCGCCTGCTGCGGCGGGGCAACCCCGCCGCCATCGGCGGGGGCAACCCCCGCCGCGGCAGGCGGGGCCCCCCCCCCGCCGCCTACTGCGGCGGGGCAACCCCGCCGCCAACGGCGGGGGCAACCCCGCCGCCTACAGCGGCGGGGCACCCCCGTCGCCAGCGACGGGGGCAACCCCCGCCGCCTGCAGCGACGGGGGCAACCCCCGCCGCCGCAGGCGGGGGCAACCCCCGCCGCCTGCAGCGACGGGGGCAACCCCCGCCGCCTGCAGCGACGGGGGCAACCCCCGCCGCCGCAGGCGGGGGCTCCCCGCCGCCTGCCGCGGCGGGCACCCCCCCTCCTCCCTGCCGCCTGCAGCGGCGGCCCCCCCCCTCCCCGCCGCCTGCTGCGGCAAACGGGCCCGCCCGCCAGTAGCGGGTACGGGCCCGGCGTGAGTACCCCAAAACCCTAACTAGGGTTTCTGACCCAGAAATTTTTTTTTCGAATTTTCAAAATTTTTTCAGATTTATTGCGATTTTTTTTCTCGTTAAAATCTGGACCAAAATGCATGTGATTTTTACTCATCGCAAATTATATTTGGATTTATGATTTTCTTTAAAAAACGTTTAAAAATTAAGAAGATCCTGCGACCGCTCTGCCGTTAGTCAACTAACCTAACGGTGCATGACGTTGCCTAGTGGTCCAATAATTTTTAAACGGTAGATTTCATTTTCCATTATAAACTGCCTGTGATGAATAAATAAATTGCCTGCGATGTATAAACTGCCTGTGATAATGCCTGCTGCATTATAACTGCCTGCGATGAATGGTTAATATTTGCTGTGGTTTTGGATCGGCTAGTTTATCACCATTTTTATTTTTCATGCATTATTTTCCTTTTGAGAGAAAAATGTAGTGAGGATAATTTTGTAAAATTACAAGCCCGGCGGACGCTTCAAGAAGATGAAGGACTATTCCAGAAGAATAGGGGCCCCACGGGGGTTCCCGAGTTGTACTTTCTTTCTTTTTGGGACTGTAATGGACTGTAATTATTTATGGTGATTAGCCGATCCACGCAGCAAATATTTATGTCTGATGTGCTTGATTATTTATTTTTGCGCAAAATATCTAATTAATGCTATCTTTTTACATGCTAGAGTAATAAATGGCCAAAATTGCGAGCGTCGATTTCGACGTTTTGGATGCTTCAGGAAAGAATTACTTAAGCTGGCAGCTGGATATAAAATTCCATCTGCGAGCACAGGGATTGAGTCACGCCATCGCCTTAGGCGATAAGGTTTCTGACATAGATAAAGCGAAAGCAATTATCTATATCAGACGCCATATCGATCGGACCCTGAAGGCCGAGTACCTAACGGTGGAGGACTCGTATGAGTTGTGGACCGCCCTCGAGGACAGGTATAAACATCAAAGGGATGTTATCCTACCTCGAGCGCGATATGAATGGGAGAACCTCCGTCTCCAAGACTTCAAGTCTATTGCCGAGTACAACTCGGCACTCTTTAGCATCACCTCACGCCTGAAGTTGTGTGGTGAAAAGGTGACGGAGGAACGCATGTTAGAGAAGACGTATACATCCTTCCATGAGAAGGATGTCATACTGATGCAACAGTATCGTGAACGAAAGTTCACAAAATACTCTGAGCTTCTCTCATGCCTTCTGATGGCAGAGCAGAATCGTGACCTCCTTCTGGCCACCCACAACTCACGCCCTACCGGCACTGCTCCTGCGCCTGAAGCGCACCACAGCTCCTTCCAGAAGAAAAGGGGCAACTTCAAAGGCAAACCGCAGAAGGGCAAGACCATGAAGAAGCAGGCTCGAGGACCCCCTCCAAGAAACAACCAAGAGGGGAAGAAGAAAAATGTGTGGAAGAGAAAAGACGACGGCCAGACTTCTGCCCCCAGAAAGGACTGAGAAGATAAATGCCACAGGTGTGGCATGACTGGACACTGGTCCAGAAATTGTCGTACTCCACGCCACCTTCAGGAGTTGTACAAAGCAAGCCAGAAGCAAGCTGAGACAAACCTGGCGGTTCAAGAAAACCTGGCACCAATCAGGTTCATCCAGCAGATCCAGTCCTGCAACAACCTGGCTGACCTATTCACTAAAGCTTTGCCTCGCAGTACCTTTAGAAAACTTGTACTAGGAATTGGGATGAGACAGCTGAGAGATGTACAAGCCTGAAGCTTGAACTTATCAGGGGGAGTTAACGTAGTGCTGTACTCTTTTTCCTTGACTGTTGGTTTTTCCCACTGGGTTTTCCACAGTCAAAGGTTTTAACGAGGCAGCCACATTAACTCAGGATCCAGAAGTGAAGTGTTCACCATGGCTTACAACAATGGATGGATAAGGGGAAGTGTTATAAACGGGCTTCTTGGTGGGCCTACCCGTTAGTGGGTATCCACCCATTATGTAACCCTACCACTATAAATATAGGGCTATGGTCTCCATAGCCGCCAAGTTTACAACAATTTCTACTTTCTTGCAAAAGCACAGGCCCTGGAACCCAGATCCAACCCAAATCACCCGAGCGTGAGTGCAAATCCGAGTTCTTAATCCCTTTCGGGTTCGGATCTTGCGTAAATCCAATTTGGGTCTGTTTGACGTGACATCTGGCACCCACACCAAAGTCGCACCCAAACAATCCCGAAAAAAGAGATCCCCGTAACCTCCAAACTCAATTTCATATTAACTAGGGTTTTTCAAAATTTGACACCCCAAACCCAGCAGCAGCAACTCGGGTTTTAAAATTTCTCCCTGATACACACGATCGAAATCAGAGGAGACGCCGCAAGCAGCTAATGGCGTTCTCATTCTCGACTCCTTCGCCTCAATTCCCAAACCCCCAAACCCAGCAGCAGCAACTATTTCAGCAGAGCTCGCCGTTTCCATCTTTCTCTCAACCGCAGCCCCAGCAGCAGCAGCCACCACAGTTCCAATTTCAACCGCAGCAGCAACAACAGCCACAGCCTCAGCCACAGCAGCAGCAGCAGCAGCAGCAATGTTATCTCTTTACGGTGGACAAATCCCCCGCCAGTTACAACACGAAATGGGCCGATCTCCATCCGGATTCTCAGAAGTTTCTTCTCCAAGTCGAGTATGTTTTCATTACATATACCTTTTTATTTTGTTTTTCGTTAAAAGTGGTCTTTTTGTTCCTTTTTTATCAGCAAGAATTGGTCGGCCGCCCACAGATTTGAATTTTTATAATACACATGCC
Source organism: Scilla litardierei (assembly GCA_030789695.1). Lineage (NCBI taxonomy): Eukaryota > Viridiplantae > Streptophyta > Magnoliopsida > Asparagales > Asparagaceae > Scilla > Scilla litardierei. Next base: position 297,831,915 of record CM061142.1, on the reverse strand, counting down.
CTAAAAATGCAAACTTTGACCTGATAACGACATGATGTGCCAATATCAGATCACTAATGCCAAAAGACGTCGCTAGTGTGATGAATACCCGATGTTCACCAAGGATTCTCACAGGCAAGATTTCGCCAACAATGGCGAAATCAGTAGAATTTCATTAGTAGGAGTAAAGAATTTCAGAGCAATGAAAGTAAAGGAAAAAAAAGAGAGAAAACTCTATTGTTCATCGATACCAATTTCCTTACACTTGCTCGTATTTATAGGTTTGTTACAAATAACAAACACCTAACAACTTCTTCGCTGCCGCTCGCTGGGGAATCTGGTGCATGATTCGCTGGCATTTCGTCGAGCAATGGAGGTTGGAAGATAAGATGCCCAAATCTGTTAGCTGGGATCCACTATAGTTCAAAATGGACAGTGTCTTTCTTCAAATGAGCGGACGCGATGCTGTTATTTATACGGCTAATTCCCATCGGACGGACGAGCTTCAATTGGATTTAATTTCATAGCAGTTACTTCTCCTTCTTTGTTCCTGCCAGCTTCAGCTCTAAAGCAAATCTCCCTCAGCTCAGCCCCCGCCATGGCGCCTCTTGGGTCTCTTCTGACTTGGGTCTATAAATCCCTCCTTCATTTTGAGACCTTGCCTCAAGGTCAAATGAGAGAAATCTTTGAACTAAATCCCAGTAAGATTCCCATGTAGATTCCTCCAGAGTTCGCTGTTTCCACTTAATGAGCACTGGGAAACCATAGCCCTGTGCACCTTCACAACCCTTCGATCTAAGATAGCTTCGGGCTCCTCGATAATCTCTTCGACATAGCTTGGCTGATCAACCTGTGGCACGGAATGAGCTCCAAGCTTCCTCTTTAACTATGAGACGTGGAACACAGAGTGAATACAGGCAGATTTGGGGAGCTCCAGCGCATAAGCTACTTCTCCTACTCTTCTCAGGATCTTATAAGGACCGTAGTATTTGGGAGATAATTTGTGAATATTCCTCACCGCTACACTGATTTGCCCATAAAGCTGAAGCTTCAAGTATACCCAATCTCCAATCTGAAATGTCCTCTCTGTTCGATGCACATCAGCATAACGACGTATCCTCTCCTTGGCCTTGTTCAAATTACCCTTCAAGAGCTGCATAGTTACTTCTCTGGTGAAGAGGACATCATCCACTGCGGCCACCTGAGTAGTGTGAGGAATGTAGGAAGTCAAGGTAGGAGCTTCTCGTTGATACAAGGCTTTAAAGGGGGACATCTGGGTGGAGCTTTTCCAAGTTGAGTTGTACCAAAACTCAGCTAAAGATAACCAATTAACCCATTCCTTAGGCTTATGGCCGCAGAAACATCGGAGATAATACTCCAGACTTCGGTTTGTGACTTCGGTCTGTGACTTCGGTCTGCCCATCACTTTGGGGATGGTAAGAAGAACTATGAGCTAGAAAAGTTCCCTGGAGCTTGAAGAGCTCAGTCCAAAACTGACTAGTAAAAATGGCATCTCTATCACTTACTATTGTAGCAGGAAGATCATGGTGTTTGAAGACTCCGTCGAAAAAAACTTGAGCTATTTCCTTGACAGTAAATGTGTGTTTGAGAGGGAAAAGATGAGCATACTTCGTTAACCTATCTACCACTACATAAATCACAGTATATCCATTGCAGTGTGGTAGCTCAAGGATAAAATCCATAGGGATGCTTTTCCACACGAAATTGGGCACATGAAGAGGCTGGAGAAAACCCGGATAAGCAATATTTTTCGATTTATTTCTTTGACACACCTCACATTCTCGAACAAAATATTTAACTGTAGATTTCCTCCCAACCCAATGAACTGACTTCCTCACCCTGCGAAGAGTTCTTACAGCATCCGAGTATCCCCCAACAACTGAACTATGGAGCTCTTGGGTTATAGTCATTTGAATATCCTTCGCATCAGGGCTGATCAAAATCCTGCCTTTGTAATAGTAAATTCCATCAACCTTGGTGTATTTCCCTGAACCTCTATCATTCTACCTCAACTTCTCATCTATCTACCTGTAATAGGGATCACAACTCACCATTTGTCTGACATTTTCAATCCAGTCACATTGAGGACTTGAGAGGTGGAAGATAGAACAATAGTCCTCCGTGGTATCAGCACTATGGTCTATCTCCCTGGATAAGCTATCTGCAGCTCTATTGGACTTTACTGGTTTATACTCAACCTTGTTGTTATAAGTTTGCAACTCATTAGCCACTTTCTCTGCATATCATGTTGCAATTTTTGCTCTAGCAAGTGCCTTAAATTCTGATGATCTGTACGTATGGTAAATCTTCTGCCCATCAGATATGGACCCCATTTAGTCATTGCAAGGATAATGGCAACATCTCTTTTTCATAGGTTGATAGCAACAAATTCCTACCTGTGAGCTTAGTACTCAAGAAGGCAATAGGTTGTCCTCCCTTTTGCATCAATACAACCCTAATACCCTTCCCAGAAGCATCACACTCCAACACAAACTCTTCATTGAAGTTTGGCATAGCTAAGACTGGGGTCGTAGTTAGAGCTTTCTTCAACTTCTCAAAAGACTCCTGAGCTGCAGGATTCCAACTGAAACTTTCGTTCTTCAATAAGTCTGTAAGTGGAGCTGCTATTCCCCCAAAGCCACGAATGAATTTTCTGTAATACCCAGTTAAACCCAAAAAAACCTCTCACTGCTTTTGTATTCTTGGGTATGGGCCAGTCCTTGACTGCTTCAATCTTCTTAGGCTACACAGCTACCCCTTGTTGGGATATTATATGGCCCAAATACTCCACTGATGGTTGCCCAAATGAACATTTGGATAGTTTGACAACCAGGTTATGTTTCTTTAGGATCTGTAATACACAGTGTAGATGCCCCAAATGTGCCTCCCACCCCTTACTGTATATTAGTATATCATCAAAGAAGACTAAAACAAATCTTCTAAGGTATGGTTTAAAAATAGAATTCATCAAGGACTGAAATGTTGAGGGGGCATTTGTTAAACCAAATGGCATTACTAGAAATTCATAATGCCCTTCGTGTGTTCTAAAAGCTGTTTTGTAAATGTCATCTTCAAACATACGGATTTGATGGTATACTGACCTCAAATCCAGCTTAGAGAAAAATTCTGCACTATGCAATTCATCAAGTAACTTATCAATGAGGGGAATAGGAAATTTATCCTTAATAGTTTGTTGATTGAGGGCCATATAATCCACACATAATCTCCAACTTGAATCAGCCTTTCTCACCATAACCACAGGTGAAGTATAGAGGCTACAACTTGGTCGTATGATTCCAGATTCCAACATTCCTGACACTTCTTTTCTATCTCAGATTTGAGGAAATAAACATGCTTATAAGGTCTAATACAGACTGGTCTGGCATCAACTTCAGTGGGAATTTTGGGAATTTTGTGGTCACAAGCTCTACTTGGAGGTAACCCCTTAGGCTCATTGAATACCTCATGGAATTGGCCCACAATTTCTTTAAATTTCTCATGGGTTTTATGCAGCTGGACTTCATAGGACTGATATTGCTCAGAGGAATCTTCCAATTCAAGCACATTCAATTGTAATAGATACACCTCTGCTTGCTGCCAGGCACTCTTATCTGCAGGAGTGATACCTTGCCACACACATTCCCTTCCATTTATGTTAAACTTCATTTGTAATTTCTTGAAATTGAAGACAATATCATCCAATTGCCTGAGCCATTGAGTGTCCAAGACAACTTGTTGACCCCCCGGTGGTAATATTAGCAAAGTGTTATCAAGACCTCTTGACAATGTATGGGTACTTCCTTGCACACTCCAGCCCTTTGCAACTTATCCCCACTGTCCACTACAACATCAAATGATTCAGATTGCTCAACTTCTAACCCAAAGGACTTCACTAACCTGGAATGGATAAAGTTATGGGTAGAACCAGTATTCACAAGAATACTGATATTATGTCCCTTAATACTACCTTGCAACCTGAGTCTCTAGGCTGTTGGAACTCCTGTTAAAGCATGAATGAAAATGGAAGGGAATTCTTCTACTGCCAGCTCTTGTATTCCTGGAACTTCTTCCTCTGGAATTGTTAAAGACTCCTCTTCAACAAGCTCAGGTACGTCCTCTACATCCATGATGTACAACTGCTTTTTACACCTATGGCCTCTCTCCCACTTCTCATTACAAGTAAAACACAAACTGCTTTTCCTCCTAGCTTGTATTTCCTCCTGATTCAACATCCTGCCTCTAGGCACAAAATGTACTATCTCCTTGGTTCCTTCCTTGTTTGCCCCAGGTGGTTGTGATTAGTGATACTTATGATATGGAGTTGCCACAATCGGGAACTTACTCTTTTTAGCTAAGGTTAATTTCTCTTGAAAGGTTCTTGCCGATTGAACTGCCCTCCTATAAGAATTGGGGTTGGCTGCCATGACATCAAGGCGTATTTCATCCCAGCCATTAAGGCGTATTTCATCCTTTAACCCATTAATTAATTTATCCAACACATAATCCTCTGGCATTTTTCGCGATAACCCCACAATCTGTTCATACTTTCCCAATTATTCCTTCACACTACTATTTTGTTTTAGATTGGAAAAAACCGCAAAGGTTTCTCTAACTCTGTGGGACCAAACCTCACTACGATTTCTTCCTTGAACTTCTCCCAATTAAAGAAATTATCAACATTGACCTTCCCCCATTCAAACCAATGTAATGCATTTCCCCTTAGATAAAAGGAACGTGTAGTAACCCAACTAGCATATGGGGTAGAATAATAGGAGAAAAGTTGCTGTACCTGTCCTAAACAATGCAGAACATCCTCGTCACCTTTGTAAGTGGAAAACTCTGGTTTGAGAACCCTGGGTTGTATGCGAGGTTGGCCTTCACCCTGTACTGCCCTTCGGCCCCCATTAGAGTTAGGATCACCACTTCATCTCTTCTGTTGTGAGATCCAGATTCCTGATTACTCCGCATTAATTGAATTTGAATTTCATGAGTGTTGACCCTCTCATCAGCCTTGCTCTGGTGATTCAGCAGCATTTGAATTTGAATCGTCATGTACTCTTGCGATTGTCTTTGAGACTCCATTAGTTTTCTAACTTCAGATTGAATCAATGAAGACAATTGCTGAAACTGAGCTCCCAGCCTTATTTCCAGGTCGTGAGCTTGAGATTCCACTGCTCGTCTTGCTGGACTCTCCATGCATTGGAATCATCCACATGCTCGCCTTGGGTATGAGGATCATGGTTGGAACTCTGACCTTGATCTCCTTCAGCAACCTCAGGCCTTCTTTTTCCCATGGTAGCGAACCTGGCTTTGATACCAAATTCATGAAACCTGATGTTCACCAAGGATTCTCACAGGCAAGATTTCGCCAACAATGGAGAAATCAGCAGAATTTCATTAGTAGGACAGAGCAATGAAAGCAAAGGAAAAATAAGAGAGAAAACTCTATTGTTCATCGATACCAATTCCCTTACACTTGCTCGTATTTATAGGGTTGTTACAAATAACAAACTCCTAATAACTTCTTCGTTGTCGCTTGCCGGGAATCTGTTGCATGCTCAGCTGGCATTTCGTCGAGCAATGGAGGTTGGAAGATAAGATGCCCAAATCTGTTAGCTGTGATCCACTATAGTTCAAAGTGGACGGTGCAGATCTTTCTTCAAATGAGCGGACGCGATGCTGTTATTTATACAGCTACTTCCCGTCGGACGGACGAGCTTCAATTGGATTTAATTTCATAGCAGTTACTTCTCCTTCTTCATTCCTGCCAGCTTCAGCTCTAAAGCGAATCTCCCTCAGCCCAGCCCCCACCATGGCGCCTCATGGGTCTCTTCTGACTTGGGTTCTATCATAGTGGCTGTGAAAAGGGATATGATTCATAAAGATTAGTGCTCACTCATCGTTTTGGTGGATGACATTAGCCCTTTCATGTGGTGGCTTCAACTAGTAACTGTATTGTTTGTTATTTGGTTGCTATGAACTGGTCAACGAAGAGTCTATCATGCCATAGGTCGAAGAACTTTTATCCTTTCAACAGACTGATGGCATTATATAGGACGTCGGACATCATCGGTGACAACTTTTTATAGTTCTTCAGCAATCAGCTTCAGGGATCAATGTGTTCAAGTACTTCAGGGATCAATGGGTACAACTCCATCGCTAGTAGGTTATTGGATAGCATAGAATAAGGGATTTGTTGGCTCACTTACAAGGTCTTCTTTAATCATAAAGAGTCGAGATACTCACCTGGGGTGTTGTGGCCTACTCTTGACTGGAAGGAAATTGTTGTGCAGAAAAAAACGATAAGTTTCTTATTTTATTCTGTCTCCAATCAATCAGGGGTCTGAAGACCCCATGTTGGTTGATGTTATGCAGTCTTTAATAAAGCATTGGCCATCAGTTTGTGCATGATGGAGTACATGCCGCATTGCCGGGGAGTGTTAATTGTCATTATGCAATCTCAAATGAAGCATCATTCATCAAATTTGTGCAGGGTGTTATTGTGAACGGTGGAGATTGCACCTATTCTGCTTGGGGTAGATATCCAAGAACACATGAAAAGCAGTTTCGTCGCAAGAAAGGGAAAAAAAATAAACACTTACATTTGAGATTGTGCTTATATACCGCTTTGGTGTTGGCTACCTTTGCACCTATTGGCAGAATTGGTCTAAAGGCATTGCTGCTGGATGAAAAGGAGGACCTAAACACCTAGTGTAAGAAAAAAAAGGGTTGGATATACCTTCAACTGAGAAAAAGAACAGATAATGCATTACATTTTCACGTTTGAAACAGCCTCACATTTGAAAATTGATATAATACCACCTCTAATGCGGGTTAAACAAGAGAATCAAGATAATTTCCTTCAGGTAGTGAATGTCCAAAGGCGGTATTACATGGGGAAAAGAAGGGGTTAAACTCCTAAGGTAAGGAAAAAAGGCTGAGTGCACATTGAACTTAACTGATAATGCATTACATTTTCACGTTTGAAACAGCCTCACATTTGAAAATAGATATAATACCACCTCTAATGCGGGTTAAACAAGAAAATCTAGATAATTGCCTACAGGTAGTGAATGTCCAAAGGCGGTATTACTTGGGGAAAAGAAGGGTTTAAACTCCTAAGGTAAGGAAAAAAGGCTGAGTGCACATTGAACTTAACTGAGAAAATAAAAAATAATAATGTGGTTGCTCCCCTAAAGTGATCGAAGTATGTTTTCAATAGACATTCACTGTTGGGCTGCGGGTGGGTTCTGGAAAGTCCCAGGTGCTCATCTTGTACTAGCACGTAGAAAAAGGATAAATGCACTGTTGCTAGCCTGTATGAATCCACCAAAGGCTTGGTACACCTCAGCAAGAAGATAGAATCCAACATTTCAATTTAAGGGAGGTATTCATCTAATATGTTAAAGGAAGTGAAGACGTGACTTTTAAAGCCATACTTACAAGGTAGCATTCATACACACTCAATATTTGCTTGAATTATGACAAGAACACATATTATAAAAATGTTGCTATTTAATTTTAGAAACCCATGAATATGAAAATTTGAATTTATGTTTCTAACTTTACTGCAATTTAACTTGTATCATAGCTCTTATTCTAGAAACCGACTTTAGGGAATCAATGTACAACTATCATCCTATCGTCCTTGTAAAGTTTCAGAGTTTGGTATTCAATCATTATTAGGTGAACATCAGGCTGAACATCACATATCTGTTTGTAGAACTCTCTCTCTGTTGAACTTCACATGTCTTGGATGTTCCACATGCAACTACACTTTGATTGGTTTAAGTTGCATTGGGAAGATAATGCATGCTTCTGTAATAATAGTTATACCAGTTGGAATGCTGATGCTTCCTAAATTTCTGCTTCCTAAATTTTGTTGATCGGGCTGATTCCATGAGCTGATATTTCTATCTCTAGGCTCAACTTGTACTATCTTATGAACAGATCATTTGCTTCATAAGCTCTCAAGTGTGTTACAGAATTCTTGACCATAGTTGATCTTGTCACTGTCTGAGTCTCCTTCAGACCATTCCCAGATTCATTGCTAATTAGTTGTATGTAGAAGATTTGAATGACCACATAGACCCTCCACCCCATCTATTTATCACTAAATCCACTTTTTACTGGCTAGGTGATGCATTTATGAGTTAGGGCTCCCATGCCATAGGAGTGAAATATGTGCATGGTACTCGTACGATGATATTTATGCGAACCTAAATGGGCACAAGCTTGTTACTTCAGAATTTGATTTTAAATTTTGATTATATGAAAATAGACGATTAACTCTAACCAATGTGCACTAACATGGCCGTGCCACCATGGAAGTGATGTGCGGATATGCAACAAATTCTATAATAAATGCATAATACATGTGGTTGATATGTATCTTACACAACATAGCATTACAGTAGAAGTGCCTGTGCTACATAGATGTCTAACCGTGGCCAAATTTCCTGGTGAGTTGGATGAGCGAGAGCTGCCTTGATTACAAGAGTGATGTTTGGTTGTTTTGGTGATATTACATTTTAGGCTAGATTTTTCTATTTTATGAACTATGACACTTAAAGACAAGTCAATGTTTGGCATCTGAACTCAGAACAAGTTGCCAGCATTATCCCTTTGTTTGGCTAGATTTGTTATAATATGATATTTGTGGGTTGGTTGATTATTTGGTTTTGACAATTTGAAGCAGTCGAATTAACGGAAGCTTCGCTTGTGGTAGCTTGCTTACTCTCCTAGTTAGAAGAATGCTTTTTGACGTATTAATTAGATCTGGATAGAGTCTCGCTTAGTAAAGAGAGTAAAGAGAGTTGTAGATCGTAGGAGAGAATCATAGTACGCGCGCTACTAAATGCAGTCCTTTTAAAATCAAGGCGATGTAATCGTGAAAAGAATATAGTACTTGATCGAGTACTGACCCTGGAGGGGGTCTCGGTTTGCTTTGGCATGCCCCACCCTAACATGCGAGTATTGTCTTTTCAGCCTACGCTTGCTGCTCGCTCACTGTCTACTAAACGAGCCATCCTTTGACCAATAAGCCGTCTAATCCCTTTCTTTCTTCTTAATTAAAGTAAAGTGGACTCAAATCAATGAAGTGAGCAGCTCAACCTTTTTGTTTGAAGCTTTGCTAGGAAGCTAGTTTCTACTTGCTGTTGAAGCTTTGCATCCCTTAATTTCAAAAAACACTACATACATCACCTATCGAAAAAAGCTTATCTTTAATAGCGGTCATTGGGAGGTTCAGAGAGGATCTGATCGTAGATAGAGACTTAAAGCAATGCACAGATGTAAGGATGGATGTAGCCAAGTGGATCAAAGCAGTGGATTGTGAATCCACCACTCATGGGTTCAATTCCCGTCGTTCGCCCATAAATAAATGGACCATTTGTTACGGTCACCCCAACGCTGCAATAGTCAATTCATCTCGAGGCTTTTAAACACATCCAAGCAATTTGTATTCGATTGGTCACCATAGATTTGCGTCGCCTACTTGCTGAAAGGACAAATGGTATGGAAATCATCCTTCTCACGTTGGGTTGAAATTTTTTCTTTTTTCTTTCTACGATTTTTCTAGGAAACCTTAACTTTTGAGTTCATAATGAAACGAACCCTCGGATAAAGAGAAAATCTATCAATCAGTGATCATAGGCGGTCGAGTGAGACCGATTCTCGAATTCCCTGCTTGCTAATGAAGAAGCAGTGCATGCAGAAAGGGTGAGTGAGGTTGGTTTGGGCTAATATCAATATAGGCTCATAATGCTTTAGGATGCAAGCACGACTAGTAAGAAAGGCCCCGGGAATTTCACACTGTGAAGGATACACATTCCTTCTATTGGTAAATACTATCGGAGGGGTGTGTGATCCCGATTCGATCATCGGATGTGCTATCTATTTCACCAGAATACTTATCTTCCTCGAAAGCAAGTTGACGGGCAATCAAAGAAACCAAGAAAGACTCCCCTTAACACCATTTTACACTCAAAAAGAAAGCATATAAACTTTAAGGAATACAACACGGAGTTCTCACGTCAAGAAGTCGATAAGCAGATAGTGTGAAAAAGCCGTGTGCACGAGATGACCAGAGGGAGGACACCAAAAGTACTCTTTCGGAATCAGGTTAGTCAAAGGTCAGTAGCTTAATCAAAACTAGCTACACTTGCCTCTCAGCATGACGTCATCCTTCCTTTCTTGATTGGTAAAACTCTTGGACGAACATGACTCGTCTTTCATGCATGCTTTCTTTCACTAGTTAAGCGACATACGAAAGTCTTCTCACTTAGAATACAGCTCACCATCATTTTCAGAAAAGGCGAACAACATAACGAGTCTGAAGTACGAAGGCTATTCAGTGAGTTTACACTGAAGCAAGTAAATAACTGATAGTTGTTTGTGCTCAAGGTCAGATTATCGACATCGGTATTGGCAAAATCGGGTAGCAAGAAGATGCATTGGTTGATAACAAGTAGATCATATTCATCGTGTCGGCTAGGCCTGTTCGGACTAGACCGTATCAAGTTTCCTATTGGCCCGTCACCTATCATCCCCCTCCTGGTTAGAGTAGTTGGACAGCGACTCGCTCTTCTTGTCCACTTTGCTAGAAGCAGTCTTCCTCACGTCGACCATCAGTCGGTTAACTAGTCAGCGGTCTTTGACATTAAAGAAAGTCGAGAAGCAAGAAGGTTGGGACGCAAGGTGGTTGTCACTCAAGCAACTGTGAAAGCAGACTCTGTGAAAAAGTCGCGTGCTTCCAGTTGGAAGATTGAAATCTGTGCTTCCAAAGTCGAATTAGCATACGGTGCATCAAAGAAATGAAAGGACGGAGTTCGACGGTTCGATGAACTCTGAGTCTAAACTTATGACTTCGAATTCTAAGGTGATGGAGTAATCTTTCATTTTTATTGAGTGAATGAAACTCACAATTGATTGGGAATTTTGTTCAAACATGAAGTTAAAGTACATTGATAACATTCTCATGCAATTGCTTGCGCAGCCTCGTTGAAAACATGAACTTGTACGACATCGAAATTTTTTAAAAAATACTAGGTCAATTAGGTCATTATCAAGGAACGAGGATTCAAATATCAGCCAATTCATATACATACAAGGTATATCATATTGAATCTGGAGGTACCCAGAATGCTACCATTTTATACCATCCAACATCAACATATATACATATCATCATAAGCCAGATATCGTTTTCAGTCTTCTTGTTCTTTAGTCATGAATTCATTAAACTTTTCTAGCTATAAACATCAATGCTAAAAGAATAACACAATCTATACATAGATTACTATTGCACTGCCTACTGTGTTTAACAATATTTCATCTAAGCATAATCAAAATTTCATTAGTTACTCACAAAACATGTCAAGATATTGCCAAACTTAATATCTTAATTATTGTCTAAAGTTTCTAAAAGAAGCTGTCAATATGGCCAAATGCTGATTGCAATCAATATTGCCAACATTGACAACTCTAATACTTAAGACCTTTGGCCAATGCCGATGCTCATGTTATATTTCAAATCTTGCACCTTGTGCAGCTATATTTCATCTTAAAGTTCATATGCTAGTTTTATTGATCCTCATCAAGAAGAATATATATGAAGCAACGATTCCGATATTAATATTTATCATTGTTTTTCACAAGGACAAGCTTTGGGAAAATATAATTTCTGCAGTAATCTGCAATTTGATTTTCATATTTAAACCCATTTGTCAATTTACAGAATGAAGAGCTATTAACCTAGTGCATTATGTGTATTGTTACTGTCTTTTAAATTGAAATTTAAATGCTTTTCTTGGTTTTACACTATTTAACATGCATTGTTCCATAATGTAGGGAACGTATCATGGAGTACAGGGATGAGAGCCAAAGGCTAGATCAATGCAGCAGACTTTATGATTCTTCGATATCAAGCAACAGTTTTGAGCTTGTCGCTAATCATATTATACAGGTTCTGATCATGACACTAATTTTTTCTCTTATGATATGCCACACAATGTTTTATTTTTATTTCTGTAGTATTTTATAACAATCATGAAATAGACCATAGGCTGCTTTTTTTCCTGCTATTTGACAATTTATGCTTTATTAATGCCCTTTTCACCTTTTATATTCAATATTGTATGAACTTTAATTTGTCTGTGGTTAGTGTATGTTCCTAGTTACTCTATCCTCTTGGAAATTTTTAGGTAGATTGATTTACGACTATGGATGCCAAGTGGCTAAGAGTTGATGTCTTTTGTTCTTAGTGAGGCCATCTCTTTGATATTGTGGACTTGAAAGTATCTTAGAATTTCTGAGGAACTCAGGATTAATTCTTAATATTGTAATGAACGGGTGATGTTGATTAATTGGAGACATACCTATTCTTTATTGGCATTTGCTCTTTATGTTGGACTTGAGTGCTTTTCCGAACGTGGAAGTCAACTTTAATTTAATCCAATTAATCTCTTTTTTTTGGTGTGTGAGCATGTGTGGAGAATGTTTATAGATGTTCTCCCATGCTTTGAGATTAAACTAATAACACACATGATCCCAGATGTCCATTTTTCCTGTTTATGTTGTCCCTTGAGGTTTTGAAAGTCAACGTGTCTTTTTGGCCACTTTGTAGGATATCAAAGAGCAGAATACAAATGAAGCAAACCATAAGATTGTAAGCTTTCAGTGGTGTAACAATATCTATGTGGTCCACATATCTGGAAGTCATGAATTTGTACTCGAAAATTGTTGGTCTACGATCATTGATTTGAGATAAGCAGTCAGAAAAAAAATACCACATGTTATACAGGAGGTGATCAATTGTGATGTTACTTGCTGCCTCTTCTTGTTCGGGACTTCCCTGAGATGATTAGTCTGAAGCGTTTCCAATGCCACAAGACGAGGTACATAGAGTGTTAGTGACCTTGATGAGGATTGATGTTAGAGGTGTTAGATATCTACTTTCCTGAAAAGTCAAAGCTGATGAACTGTGGTCTAATAATGTGTATCCATCAAACTAAAGAAAATGGAAAATGTAAGAGATCCGAAGAAGAGTCCTTAGATATATCAAATCAGGATGTTAGACTGAATGAAGGACCCAAGGTTATGATGAAAAGCTTTATTCAATGCTTAATCCACAGCCAGGCATTACTTTTGACTCATCAGATCATCGTCCTTGCAGAGGATGTGTTTCTATGAGAAATCCCCCCCCCCAAAAAAAAAAAACAAAAAAAACAAAAAAAAAAACAAAAAAAAACAAAAAAACAAAAAAAACAAAATTCAACGCCGATGGGAAGAAGCCTGTCTTCAAAGCAGGGTTTGAAAAATTGGTTTCAGTCTCGTTATGGGTCAATGTTTTGTAGTGCTGCTACTGGCTGTGTAAAAAGTGTCGACATATCAAATGTATCAAACTTTCAGTGTCAATTGCCTTAGACTAGGTGGTAGATTGGCAAGTGCTTCATCTATCCAGGATTATTTCTAGGATCTATGATATTGACATCTCTTTACTCAACCAACTTTATCTATTGTCGTTTCAATGAAGGACATGATCTAAATTAGTAAGATCAGATTTAGTTTGCTTTCATTTCAAAGATCCATGTCTTAACATCATATTTTAATCGAAATGATGTGATGTTGTGTCTTGATGAACTTGAAGTTTTGCACCTTGTATTGACAAAGTGTGGTTCTATCAGTCACTCATAAACATCCAATCGCGAAGGGCTAATATGTGGTAGTGTAGGCATATGTCGATATTTTGTATATTGATTTTTAATTGTTAATTGACATTCTTGTAAATTCCGCATGTGTTTTAGCTACCGATCCCAATCCCGAATGAAGGTTGAGGGTAGCATGATAGGCATGTGATAGCTGACACAATACTATCACATTCTTATGTCATGGCTTAAATAGAAATTTTGTTAAAGCGCCTTTTCCTAAGCGGCGCATTGGACCAGACCGACATTCGTTTTGATGATTCCATGAAGCTGACCCCAATTTTTTAAGATTAAGGTTAAGATGAAGAAGACGAATTGGGATGCTTGTGATTATGATATGAATTAAGGTAGGGTTTCATTTGGTTCTTTAATATCGAAATCTTCATTTTTAGTTGTTACAAGTTATTAATTTAACAATTGTGGTATTGTATGTGTCGGGTCGATTGTGTTGACATGTTTGTAATATGATACAATACAAACAATACGTATTGGTATTGTCTGATCATCCAGACTATGGTTCAAAGTGTAAATTGATACTGGCAACTAATCAGCTTTTTTAAACGGATATCAATTTAATTTTGATTTGTTAAACAATTTTATATGGAGTGATTGGCAAATTGAGCTGATTAAAAAACATGATAAAGATTTTGTGTGTGTAAAATTAGTGATATATTTGGATAGAGTCAGATAGTTAGATTTTGTATGTTCCTGGCAAGTAGAAGTTCAGATTACATAGCTTGTTCAGAGTGGGCAATTGATAGTATTTCCTTTACATATTTCTAACCCTTACCATCTCTTCGATTGACATTGTGAGTGAAAGTTGAAGACACTTAGAGATTAGACGTTTTGGTGGAAGGATTTAAGATAGTTATATACTGTCAACGTGAATATTTTATAATTTATAGGTGTCATAATACCGTTTTACATAAAACACCATATACTATACTCTAGCACTCATGCTCAAGTTGATGCATATATGTTATGCATGCTTAGCTTGCTACCGATAAACTGAGTATGATTGTCCCCAGGAGGCTTGGTGGACAAGTTTGTCAACTAATTAATATAGGCCACTGAAAAGTCTGCATAACTTTTTCATCTACAACATTCTCATATGGATCAGGTAATAATTAACCTTTACATAGTATACGTATGGAAGATAATATTTTTTTAAATATGGATGGCTGCCTTATTATCACAATATAAATTTTAGATAGAGAAATGTAAATGGAAGCTTTGTCAAGAGATTATTGATCCGTACTGATTCATATGTGATTTTTATCACAGCTTGAAATTCAGATTTTGCACTAGACGGTGAAACCATCCCACTGTTTCTTATTTTTTTAATGTCACAAGATTTTTTTCAATAAATACACAATATCACATAACAGATTTACTATCAATGTGCGATCTTACCTTGTCAGCATTAGAGAAGGCATACACTGTACAATGATCATAATCTAAATTTGACTTTTCTACCTGCTGCACCATTTAAATAGTATACTATCCAGAGTACAGCCTCGTAATAGTTTGTATGCAGAGCAGACATGAACTAGTTGATTACATATTGGATACATGGTATTAGCTCTAGTCATGATGAGCTAATTTAATTTATATACAAGTCTCTTGTATTACTTGGGATCATCCAATGGGTTCTCTTGATTCGATAGCAAGTTTGAATCCATAGGAGAGCTTAGTGGTCTGCACCTATACATCTCGATCTTTACGAGAATATCCAAATACATACTTCCTTTTTGACACCATTATCCCTTAACGTAATTTAGCACCTTTATACCAAATACGTGATGCAACAACCCAAGATTCGTAGTCTGAAAATATCGATACACATAGGCCTTCAGAGCTCCAATTCCATCAACGTCATTGTCGGTGATCATTATGTCATTAACATAGACTACTAGTTAAATACTGAAATAGAACAGAAGTGGGAAGGGATGTGAGAATTTGGGAAAGAAGTATATTAGAGATTTGATAAATTTACGGATCTCGCACCCTGAAAATTTTTCGATCACTTAATCGCATGCCTCGCACGTGGAGATTATTTGGACCTCTCGCCCAGGTAATTAAGCCCACTCTTGCACACTAATGCAAAAGATTTAATTTGTAAATAAACTAAAAGTTTACACCAGAAATTAATTTTCATTGAATTCTTCATGAAAAAAACTAATATGTTTGTGACCTTTAAATAGGCTTACAATTTGACTCTGAACATCTAATAGGACTAGAACTTCTAGAATAACTCAAACTCAAATAACAAAAAAGACTCAAATAAATAAAACTATCAAAAATAACAAAAGATTCAAACTAATTGGAATTCTTCAAGAACTCAAACTCTATCAAATAAAAGACTCATTCTCGAACTGAACTCCTCGAGTTTGATCTCTATCATTCTCCTCGGCTTAAGAACTTCACCGTCTGATGAACGACGATAGGAATAGCATAACCAAGCAGAAATCAATAGCTCATTATAGCTGGAGAAGATGCGACCATGGACTTTGAAGTATAATAGGATGTTGAGCTATATGAATATCTTCTGTGAAATTTTCTTAAATAACAAAAGAGATCAAAACATATAGAATCTTCTTGGGATATGTAGAATTTGGTAAGACAAACTTGATGTGCTCAATCTTCTCAAGCTTCTAAGTAATACTTAACTCAGTCTCATCAGTATTGTCATTCAGTATAGCTTGTCGAGAAATTGTACGATGCATGCAAAGCTTCTTCGCTGGTTCTAGTACGAACCTTTCTGGGCAAACTCGAACCATATCTTCATCCTTAACTGTAAATTTTTGAAAATTTCTCTTTGATTCTACTGTAGATTTGTGAGTATTATTGTTAATTGCAAAAGTTTTATAAGTCCCGATATGCAAGGCACTCAAATAATATGCAAGATGCTCATGCATTGCAGTAGGAATAAGGTCAACGTTAGACTCTAAGGAACTGAGACTCTTATGATGAGATATTTGAGTAAGTGGCTTTCTAATGATTAACACATTCTTTTGATTTTGTAATTATGTCCTTGGGTTTACAAGGAATCAATACAATTTTCTTTCCTTTAAATATGAATGTGTACGTGTTGGATCTTCCAGAATGTGTACCATCTAAGTCATACAGCCACGACCTACATAGCAAAATATATGGAGCATATAGAGACACAACATCATACCAAATATCATCGTGATAGCTCAAAAACTGGATAAGCACTAAACAACGTTCGGTAACAGCATGTGACTGATCATCAACCTATGTAATTGTATAAGGCTGTGGATGATGTTCAACTTTTAGTCCCATCTTTTTCATAGCTGAGTTAGCAACTAATTTAGTACAACTATCTTCGTCAATCATCAATTTAAAAATCTATCCAATTTTGACGTAGGTAAAGAAAACATTAGTCCTTCGCCAATCAACCTCACTCCTATGTGTAACAACCAAACACCTAATGACTTGTAATCGTGCATTTAATATCTGTAACATAAGGAGTATATTCTTCTTCGATTTCATTATCATTATTAATCTCTCTGACAATCAGTTTTTTTATCGAGGTAATGGCTAGCAAAATGATCAAAGCCATGACATTTAAAACATTGCACCTCCTTTTGTTTCTGCTGTGATGGTTCTCCATGCTTAAGCCTTTTCTTTTATCTCTTTAGTGGTATTAGTTTCAGATTTAGTCTTATTATCACTTGATCGTTTAAATTGCTCATTAGCTTTAAAAGTAGGCTTCTTATTTACGGAGGCTCTTATGGTTTCCAAATCTAAGGCTGATTAAATGCTTGTTGGACATTGTCTACGTTGTGGGAAAGCATCCCGCTCCTAATGGTTGCTCTCAATTCAAAACGAAACCTATAAAAAGGTATATCATGGGTCTTTTTATGACTCACTCCTAGCAAATAGGTCATTGAACTTGGTCATGTATTCTTCAATAGTCATGCTCCCTTGACGTAGGTCGTTCAGTTTCTCTAGTAGGTGATTTTTATAGGTAGGAGGCAAATATTTTTCTTTGAGTTTGATCTTCATTGCATTTTAATTCTGTATAGGTCTTAGACGCTCTCTTTCTCGTTGTCTCTCTATGGATGACCAGAAAATTTTAGCAGACCCTACCAGTTTTATACCAGCAAATTGGACATTACGCTCGTTTTATAACTGGTACCACTTAAACAAATGCTTCATCTCTGTTCACCAATCTGAAAAGGTTTGATGATTATAAGTTTCATCAAAATTAAGAGTATCTATTTTAATCCATCATGCTATATTATCTCGTCAAAAGTTATCCTTAATATTCTCATCTTGTCTCTAATTATTTCGATTGTTTTCATTTCTTATCCTCCTAGATTCCTCATCAATTGTACTATGTGCGTCATTCTTAAAATTTTGTTCTTTGCTCAGTTTATTTTCTATGGCTTCTAGGCGATCTCATGTTCGATTTATGATGACTTTAAGTTCTAGATATATCTTTTGGAGCTGGTTCTCTAGCCTCTGAATTGCATTATCATCCTTATCTGGTCCTAATGTTTTGTCACACACAATAAAATACAATGCCAATCAATCACACAGATGCAGATGCAAGGCCTTAAACACCAATTAAATGAGTGCACTAATAATGCAAATAAAATAAAAACCATAAGGTCTAAATCTATATGATAGAATGCAAATTCTAAATATGATAATGCAGCACACATATCGAGACTAGAAAAATGTGCAATTCCAATTATATCGACTAATCCGAACAACACCAAATTTTGGAATTTAATAATTGAGGATTTGATCAGATTAGGGGTTACCTGAAGTGTAAATCTACTTTGTTGTTTCACGTGAGGCCTCTAGAACTTGTAGAGCTTTAATCCATATGATCAGGGCCAAAAAATTCACGCAAAAAGTTCGAGAAATCGCCAAAATACGCCGAAAATACGGGAGAAATATGACGACAACAATTGCAAAATTTATTATGTACTCGTATTCTTATACTTTGCCAGATACTCGTATTCCCCTATACTTTTGCACTTGGGTCGACAACACGTGACATGCTGCACGTGGATATGATCGGTGCGAGTTCCTCAACTTTCGACGAGGATGTTGTGAGAGGAACATGTAATGGCAGCTTCGACAATCGTGGCGAATCACGTGGATGAGTTTATTTCGGGAGAGGACATTGGAAGGAGAGGGGCTTGTGGAATCATGTGCGGGCAAAGGAGGCGTGTAGCTGTGCACCGAACATGAGGTGATGTGCATGAATCGAGGAAGAGGGGCGCGTCACATCTGCTATGCGCATGTGGAAAAGCAAGCAAGCTCTTGCCATATGGACCGAGGTGGAATAACTTAAGATTGATGAGCTCTACTCAGTGCGGGGGCAACAAAAAGAGGCAGTTGGATGGTGAGATCTGGACAGCGGTGGAGATGTTGTCGAGTGCGAATGGCCTCGTTGAGGGTGTTGGAGCGTTGCGGATGTATCACCACTGGTCCATGGTGCCGTGTGAAGCGGTGGCGGCAAGATTTGGCAGATCTGATCATCGGTGCTGTCGTCAAACAAGGCGTGTTGTGATTTGATGTAGCCTAAGCCTTGGGGGCAATGATTGGGGTTTGTTTGCTGACGATGGAAGTCGGGGACGGCGTTTGGGGTTCGTTTGCAGGATAACGATGATGCGAGTGGGGTGGATCTAAAGGTAAGGTTATTTTGGTGATGGATTTTTTTTCTTTGACAGTGGAAGACAGTGACGTGGAATATTAGGGTTAGTGTTATTTTTGGTGATGTAATTTTCAACCGTGGATGAGGGCGTCATGGAAGATTCAGGTTATGTTTAATTTTTTTCGATGGAAGAAACATTTTGGAAAGGAAAATTGAAAGAAAAAAGAGAATCATTTGGCTCTGATACCAAGTTGATCTAGAACGGAAGCGGGAAGAGATGTGGGAATTTGGGAAAAAGTAGATTAGGGATTTGATAAATTTTCAGATCTCGCACCTCGAAAATCTTTCGATCACTGACTCGCATGCCTCACACATGGAGATTCTTCGGATCTCTCGCCCATACAATTTAGCCCACTCTTGCACACTAATGCAAACGATTTAATTTGTGGAGAAACTAAAACTTTACACCAAAAGCTAACTTCTATTAAGTTCTTCATGAAAAAACTAATATGTTTGTGGCCTTTAAATAGGCTTACAACTTGATTCTGAACATCTTATAGGACTAGAGCTTCTAGAAAAACTCAAAACTCAAATAACAAAAAAGACTCAAATAACTAATACTCTCAAAATAACAGGACTCAAACTAATATGAATTCTTCGAGTCAATCTCTATCAAATAAAAGACTCCTCAAATTGAACTCCTTTTCTATCAAATAAAAGACTCCTCAAATTGAAGTCCCTTTTTCAGATGCTTTTCCCTTGATGCACTCAAAATAAAACAGAGTAATCATTCTTTGCTCGTTGCATTATAAAATCATAAACAACAGTAGTAAATCAATTAAACTACGTTAGTGGAGATTGTTTCACGTTATACAGAGATTGCTTCAACCAACAAATTCTTTAGACTCCCATTGAGAAACAAACATTAGCGGTTGCTCTATTAGACATCCTCATCAATAATACAATTGAAAAATGTATTTTTGATGCTCAGCTGATGTAACAACCCGTGATAGGTGTCATTAAGTGAGATAACAAGATGAACTGAAGTTATTTTGGCCACCAGAGAGAAAAGATCCAAAAATAATCAACATAGGTTTAGAAATTACCCTTGGCTACTAGTCTAGCTTTCAACCTAGCTAATATGCCATCAAGATTGAGGTTCATCGGAAAAACCTAGTTACACACTACCACAATCTTTCAGGTAGAAGGTGAACCAGATCCCAAGTAACATTTTCTTCCAATGTTGTTATTTCCAAGGTTTGAGGTTTCGGCCGATACCATTGGGTATCAGCTGTATCGTTTCGGTATCGGTTGGTAACGAGACCGAAATTAGGGGTCAGATTCGGTATCGGCCGATACTGAATGGTATCGGTCCGTTTCGGCCGATACCGGCCGATACCATTCAATATCGGTCGAAGACGGAGAAAGAAGAATGTGTAATTAAATAAAAATTCTCTAAAAATCCCAAAAAATGAGATATTGACACGCTATTCACACCTTATATTTGTCTAAACATATTACACATTATTTACAAGTTTGCTATATTGTAACTAACGAGAGAGTATTTTTAGTTAAATGGTTAACGTGAATAGCATATTTTTAACTACTATTGTTCATAATTATGTTATAAGTTACAAATTATCTTAATTAGTTTGCCATTATCTTATTAGTAACAAATTTTAACTAATATTGTTAGTTACATGTAACTTACAATTTTTGGAAATACAGATACGGACTAACCGAAACTCACTTCCGAAACCGTCGAAACTGACGATACCGATACCGAAACCTAAATTTTCGGGAGAGCGATACCGAGACCGAAACCGAGACCTCAAACCTTGGTTATTTCCTTTTCCATTACCATTTACCACCTTGTGTAACGCCTCGCCTCCTGGCGGGTGCCGCTACAATTGAAACAGGAGTGTGCAGGTTCCGCAGGTGCCAGTGAAGTCAATGTGAAGCTGAGCAGAAAGTAAGGAGATACTCTAAACTAAGCAGGTAAGAACAGTAAAATAGGTAACACAGTACTGAATATGAAAGAGACAAGTAAAAGCTACACTACTGCTGAAACATAAATGGAACACGTACCTGCCGCAACGTCAAGGCTCAAACAGTCTTGCACTGGAAGTTTTGACTCTTCTCAAGGCCTTGTATCGAAAGCTCCAACTCCTCGTGCTCAAACAACTCTGTGTGATCCTATGTGTTGTACCTAGCGGGCAACAGAGGTCGCACCATGCTCAATAGAGTAGACAATATCAAACAAGAGACAAGAAAAGTAAGTGTGCACAAAAGGGGGACAAGACAGCTACATATATGATAGTACTGAACAAAGAAGTAACCTGACCTGGTAATCAACAAACCCACACGACGAAAGAGTAAGGATGTACAAAAAGGCGATGTGACAGCAGCTAGATAGGGTACAGAAGAGAGACATGTTATGAAGATTAGAATGAGCACAAACTACTATAAAGATAGTACTAGCTAAAGTGAACCAATCTTAGGCCATGACTTATGTGAGAGAGTACAGTAAGCAATGGCTAGACTCTCTTGAGACCACAATGGTGCTACCCCGGGCCGAGTCCAAAAGAAGAAAGTACCGTACTATAAGAGCTGTAAAACTGTAAGTGCACTGTAACAATGTGATCTGTGGTGGGGGCTCCATGACCCATCAAGATGGATGTCCATGTTGGCCCCCGGGGCTCTAGGCCCCATCTGCACTAGTGATGGATGTCCCCTTCCCAGGCCAGAGAGTCGAAGACAGGTCCCAGTTGCTCCCGCACTCTCCAATCATAAGTTTTCCCAAACCCGGTGAGTCAAGCTGAAGTAATCGTTTTATTAGTTATTGTGTCGTGATGTTCAATATTGATTGAACTACGTAGTCAAGGGAGATCTGAGATCCACTGCAATATTAATAGTACACCTCAAATATTGCCATGCATGTAATCAGTAACCGGTCATGATAGTCCACCTCAAATCTTGCCATGCATGCAATAATAACCTACCATGATAGTCCACCTCAAATCCTCTAGTCAATCCGTACAAGTGCCATCTCAAGCAATAACCAAAGACTACGCAATTTAACACAATATTCAACTTAATGGTACTAGTAAACTCAAGAGACAACATGATAATGAAACTGTCATGTGACAAAGTAGCATGGATGTTCTCATGGCTTGATAGTCCAAACTGAACTGAAAAGGAAGCAATACCAACAATTCCATGCAATGAATCAAGAAAGAAGGAAAACATGATAACTGCTTGATAAAGAAAAGCCGAGAGACAAACAATAACACATGAAACCGAGACAACGCCCAAAGGAAGCTATCAAACCTGTCAAGCAAAGAACTCAAAACAGTAAGTAAATAAGCCAGCCACAATCCATATCTAGCAAGGAGCGCCGGCCACAATCCAACGACAACCTAGGAATCCCAAAACAGCAACAAGGGATTCAGCCAAACCCAACAAGTAACAGAAAAGCTAACCACAACTCAACAACCAGCAGGGAGCCCAAAGTCGCTAGTAACGAAAACCAACGAACACCATAACAGCAAGAAAACCCCAACCTACACGCAGTGAAGTCACCGTACCTCAAAACAACATCAAAACAACAGGACAAGCCCAACCGGTAAGCCGAAGAAGCCACCACACTCAATCACCAAGTGATGAAGCCCAGAACAGCAAGGGACCCTAAACCCGCGAGCAAGGGAAACTCAAACCCCAACAGTACACAAGGAACCCAAGGTCAGCGGACACGAGACAACCAAACCTAACAACAGTATAGAAAACCCTAACCCGCGAGCAAAGGAAGACCCAAACCTCAACACAAGCAAAGGAATCAAAATTGGAGTATCGGAGATATAGTCTACCTGAAGCCGAAGCCGAAGAACCAAAAGGAAGTTAAGATCCGAAGCCCAATCATCAGCAGAAGCCTATGTCGCAACCATCAGCAACAAGGGATCCCAAATCCATCAGCAATGAGAGCCATTGGAACCAACAACCTAGCAAGCAGGAATAGACAGCAAGCAGAAGAACCACCGCAACCCTAAAACAACAAGAAGATTAAAACCTGCAAGCAAGGGAGTCAGCCGAACACAGTTTAAGTAAGAAAAGGGCAACCCACAAGTAAGGAGGAGATCAAACCTCAACGCCAACCCAAAATAGCAAACCAAACCCTCAATCAAACCCAACGACAGTAGGAAACAACAAACCCCAAGCAACGGCCAACAAGGAGCCACAGAGCGCAAGCAAGAGGGAGCCGCAACACTCCAATCACAAGCAAGAGGCAACCCACAACCAAGGGACCACCAATCTCAACAACGAGCAATGAGGAGCCACCGAACATCAAATCAGCAAGGCAAGGGGACATACTGCAGCAAGAAGAAGCCGTCGTACTCAATCAACGAGCAAGAGGACAGATCGCAAGCAATAGGAAGGGGCTGAACTCCAAAACAACGAGGAGGGGAACCATTGAACACCAAATCAAGCAAGGAAGACATCGACAGCAAGCAAGGGAGAGGCAGCCGCATCCAATCGGCAAGGAAGGAGGAGGATCTTAAAGGATGCGAAGGAGAGGGGGCCGTCGTCGCTGTTGTCGTATGAGAGAGGACACAAGGGCATCGAATCGCCGCTACGACGTGCGAGTCGCGAGAGAGAGGCGCGACGAAGGCCCTAAGGGCTCGAGCTCTCGCTGCGGGAAGTGAGAAAGAGAAAGAGGGAGGGAAAGAGAGGGAAGCCCAATGGGCTTGGGTTGCTGCGGGCCAAAAACGAAAAAAGAAAAGAAAAAAGGAAAAGAGAAAGAGAGAAGAGCGCGCTGGGCCGGACCGTTACATTCTATGCACCTTAAAAAAATTCCATCCTCGGAATTCTCATAAGATGGATCAAGTCAGTCGAGTATCGCACTTCCTGTCCAATCTACACTGTTCACGACACGATTGCACGGACCTGCATGGGCTGCCAGTTTGTAACGTACCGCCTCTCGACAGGTGCCGTTACAATTGAAACATGAGTGCAGGTCTCACAGATGCTAGTGAAGTCAATGTGGAGCAGAGCAGAAAGTAAGAAGATACTCTAAACTAAGCAGGTAAGAACAGTAAAACAGGCAACACAATACTGAACAGGAAAGAGACAAGTAAAAGCTACACTATTGCTAAAACGTAAATTGAACACGTACCTGACGCAACATCAATGCTCAAATAGTTCTGCATTGAAAGTTCTGACTCCTCTCAAGGTCCCGTACCGAAAGCTCCAACTCGTGCTCAAACACCTCTGTGTGATCCTGTGCGTCGTACCTAGTGGGCAACAGATGTCGCACCACACTCAATAGAGTAGACAATATCAAACAAGAGACAAGAAAAGTAAGTGTGCACAAAAAGGGGACACGACGGCCACAGATATGATAATATTGAACAAAGAAGTAACCTGACCTGGTAATCAACAAACCCACACGACGGAAGAGTAAGGAGGTATAAAAAGGCGATGTGACAGCAACTAGAAAGGGTACAGAAGAGAGATATGTTATGAATATTAGAATGAGCACAAACTACTGTAAAGATAGTATTAGCTAAAGTGAACCAATCCTAGGCCGTGACTTATGAGTGAGAGTACAGTAAGCAACGGCTAGACCCTCTTGAGACCGCAATGGTGCTACCCCGGGCCGAGTCCAAAAGAAGAAAGTACCGTACTATAAGAGCTGCAAAACTGTAAGTGCGTTGTAACATCGTGATCTGTGGTGGGGTCTCCAGGACCCATCAAGATAGCCGTCCATGTCTGCCCCTGGACTTTAGGACCCATCTGCATTAGTGATGGATGGCCCCTCCCTAGGCCATGGAGCCGAAGACAGGTCCCAGTTACTCCCGTACTCTCCAATCATAAGTTTTCCCAAACCCGGTGAGTTAAGCTGAAGTAATCATTTTATTAGTTATTGTGTTGTGATGTTCAATATTGATTAAACTTCGTAGTCAAGGGAGATCTGAGATCCACTGCAATATTAATAGTCCACCTCAAATATTGCCATGCATGCAATCAATAACCGGTCATGATAGTCCACCTCAAATCTCGCCATGCATGCAATAATAACCTGTCATGATAGTCCACCTCAAATCCTCTAGTCAATCAGTACAAGTGCTATCTCAAGCAACAACCCAATACAACACAATTTAACACAATATTCAACTTAATGTTACTAGTAAACTTAAGAGACAACAGGATAATGAAACTGGTATGTGACAGAGTAGCATAGATGTTCTCATGGCTTGATAGTCCAAACTGAACTGAAAAGGAAGCAACACCAACATTTCCATGCAATGAATCAAGAAAGAAGGAAAACATGATAACTGCTTGATAAAGAAAAGCCGAGAGACAAACAATAACACATGAACCCGAGATAACACGTAAAGGAAGCTACCAAACCTGTCAAGCAAAGAACTCAAAACAGTAAGTAAATAAGCCAGCCACAATCCATATCTAGCAAGGAGCGCCGGCCACAATCCAACGACAACCTAGGAATCCCAAAACAGCAACAAGGGATTCAGCCAAACCCAACAAGCAACAAAAAAGCTAACCACAACTCAACAACCAGCAGGGAGCCTAAAGTCGCAAGGAAAACCAATGAACCCCATAACAGCAAGAAAAACCCAACCTGCACGCAGTGAAGTCACCGTACCTCAAAACATCAGGGCAAGCCCAACCGGCAAGCCGAAGAAGCCACCGCACTCAATCACCAAGCGATGAAGTCCAGAACAGCAAGGGACCCCAAACCCACAAGAAAGGGAAACCCAAACCCCAACAGTACACAAGGAACCCAAGGTCAGCGGACACGAGACAACCAAACCGAACAACATGCAAGAGATCCCTAACCCGCGAGCAAAGGAAGACCCAAACCCTAACACAAGCAAAGGAATCAAAATTGGAGTTTGGGAGATAGAGTTTACCTGAAGCCGAAGCCGAAGAACCAAGATGAAGTTAAGATCTGAAGCCCAATCATCTGCAGAAGCCTACGCCGCATCAGCAACAAGGGATCCCAAATCCTTCAGCAAGGAGAGCCACCGGAACCAGCAACGCGACAAGCAGGAACAGATAGCAAGCAGCAAGCAGATGAACCACCGCAACCCTAAAACAGCAAGAAGATCAAAACCTGCAAGCAAAAGAGTCAGCCGAACACAGTTTAAGCAAGAAAAGGGCAACCCACAAGCAAGGAGATCAAAACTCGACGACAACCCAAAATAGCAAACCAAACCCTCAGTCGAACCCAACGACAACAGGAAACAAGCCGCAAGCAACAGCCAGCAAGGAGCCATAGAGCGCAAGCAATAGGGAGCCGCGACACTCCAATCACAAGCAAGAGGCAACCCGCAACCAAGGGACTAGCGATATCAACAACGAGCAACGAGGAGCCACCGAACATCAAATCAACAAGGAAAGGGGACAAACTGCAGCAAGAGGAAGCCGTCGTACTCAATCAGCGAGCAAAAGGACAGATCACAAGCAATAGGAAGGGGCTGAACTCCAAAACAGCAGGAGGGGAGCCACTGAACTCCGAATCAAGCAAGGAAGACATCGGCAGTAAGCAAGGGAGAGGCAGCCACATCCAATCGGCAAGGAATGAGGAGGATCTTAAAGGATGCGAAGGAGAGGGGGCCGCCGTCGCTGTTGTCGTATGGGAGAGGACGTGAGGGCGTCGAATCGCAGCTGCGGCGTGCGAGTCGTGAAAGAGAAAGGGGCGATGAAAGCCCTAAGGGCTCGGGCTCTCGCTGCGGGAAGTGAGAAAGAGAGAGAGGGAAAGAGGGGGATGCCCAACGGGCTTGGGCTGCTGCGGGCCAAAAACGAAAAAAGAAAAGAAAAAAAGGAAAGAGAAAGAGAGAGAAGAGCACGCTGGGCCGGACCATTACATTCTACATACATTAGAAATATTCTGTCCTTGGAATTCTCATAAGATGGATCGAGTCAGTCGAGTATCACACTTCTTGTCCACTCTACACTGTTCACGAGGCGATTGCACGGACCTGTATGGGCCGCCAGTTTGTAACGCCCCGCCTCCCGGCGGGTGCCGCTACAATTGAAACATGAGTGTATGTCCCGCATGTGCCAGTGAAGTCAATGTGGAGCAGAGCAGAAAGTAAGAAGATACTCTAAACTAAGCAGTAAGAACAGTAAAACAGGCAACGCAGGACTGGACATGAAAGAGACAAGTAAAAGCTACACTACTGCTAAAATGTAAATGGAACACGTACCTGCCGCAACATCAAGTCTCAAACAGTCCTGCACTGGAAGTTCTGACTCCTCTCAGGGTCCTGTACCGAAAGCTCTAACTTCTCGTGCTCAAACACCTCTGTGTGATCCTATGCGTCATATCTAGTGGGCAACAAAGGTCGCACTACGCTCAATAGAGTAGACAATATCAAACAAGAGACAAGAAAACTAAGTGTGTACAAAAAATGGACAAGACAACCACATATATGATAGTACTGAACAAAGAAGTAATCTAACCTGGTAATCAACAAACCCATACAACGGAAGAGTAAGGAGGTAAAAAAGGCGTTGTGACAACAGCTAGAAAGGGTACAGAAGAGAGACATGTTATGAAGATTAGAATGAGCACAAACTACTGTAAAGATAGTACTAGCTAAAGTGAACCAATATTAGACTGTGACTTATGAGGGAGAGTATAGTAAGCAACGGCTAGACCCTCTTGAGACCGCAATGGTGCTACCCCGGGTCGAGTCCAAAAGAAGAAAGTACCATACCGCAAGAGCTACAAAACTGTAAAGTGCGCTGTAACACTGTGATCTGTGGTGGGGGCTCTAGGACCTATCAAGATGGCTGTCCCTGTCTGCCCCCGGGACTCTAGGACCCATCTGCACTAGTGATGGATGTCCCCTCCTCAGGCCAGGGAGCCGAAGACAGGTCCTAGTTGCTCCCACACTCGCCAATCATAGTTTCCTCAAACCCGGTTAGTTAAGCTGAAGTAATCATTTTGTTAATTATTGTGTGTGATGTTTAATATTGATTAAACTACGTAGTCAAGGGAGATCTGAGATCCACTGCAATATTAATAGTCCACCTCAAATCCTGCCATGCATGCAATCAGTAACCGGTCATGATAGTCCACCTCAAATCTTGCCATGCATGCAATAATAACCTGTCATGATAGTCCACCTCAAATCCTCTGGTCAATCAGTACAAATGCTATCTCAAGCAACAACCCAAGACTATGCAATTTAACACAAAATTCAACTTAATGTTACGAGTAAACTCAAGAGACAACATGATAATAAAACTGGCTGTGACAAAGTAGCATGGATATCTCATGGCATGATATTCCAAACTGAACTGAAAAGGAAGCAACACCAACTGTTCCATGCAATGAATCAAGAAAGAAGGAAAACATGATAACTGCTTAATAAATAAAAGCCGAGAGACAAACAGTAACACATGAACCCGAGACATCACGCAAAGGAATCTACCAAAGTTGTCAAGCAAAGAACTCAAAACAGTAAGTAAATAAGCCAACCACAACCCACATCTAGCAAGGAGAGCCAACCACAATCCAACGACAACGTAGGAATCTCAAAACAGCAACAAAGGATTCAGGCAAACCCAACAAGCAACAGAAAAACCAACCACAACTCAACAACCAGCAGGGAGCCCAAAGTCGTAAGTAAGGAAAACCAACGAACCCCATATCAGCAAGAAATCCCTAACCTGCACGCAGTGAAGTCATCGTACCCCAAAACAACAGGGCAAGCCCAACCGACAAGCTGAAGAAGTCACCACACTCAATCACCAAGCGACCAAGCGATGAAGCCTAGAACAGCAAGGGATCCCAAACCCGCAAGTAAGGGAAACCCAAACCCCACAATACATAAGGAACCCAAGGTCAACGGGCACGAGACAACCAAACCCAACAACAGGCAAGAGAACCCTAGCCGCGAGCAAAGGAAGACCCAAACCCCAACACAAGCAAAGGAATCAAACTTGGAGTTTGGGAGATAGAGTCTACCTGAAACCGAAGCCGAAGAACCAATAGAAAGTTAAGATCCGAAGCCCAATCATCAGCAGAATCTTACGAACTATCAGTGACAAGGGATCCCAAATCCGTCAGTAAGGAGAGCCACCGGAACCAGCAACCCAGCAAGCAGGAACAGACAACAAGCACAACAAGCAGAAGAACCACCGTAACCCTAAAACAACAAGAAGATCAAAACCTGCAAGTAAGAGAGTCAGCCAAACACAGTTAAAGCAAGAAAAAAGCAACCCATAAGCAAGGAGGAGATCAAACCTCAACGACAACCCAAAATAGCAAACCAAACGCTCAGTCGAACCCAACGACAGCAGGAAACAACAAGTCGCAAGCAACAGCCAGCAAGGAGCCACAGAGCGCAAGCAAGAGGGAGCCGCGACACTCCAATCACAAGCAAGAGGCAACCCGCAACTAAGAGACCAGCGATATGAAGGGACTGAACTCCAAAACAGCGAGGATGGGAGCCACTGAACTCTAAATTAAGCAAGAAAGACATCGGTAGCAAGCAAGGGAAGGCAACCACATCCAATCGGCAAGGAAGGAGGAGGATCTTAAAGGATGCGAAGGAGAGGGGGCCGCCGTCGTTGTCGTCGTATATGAGAGGATGCAAAGGCGTCGAATCGTTGCTGCGGCGTGCGAGTTGCGAGGGAGAAAGGGGCGACGAAAGCCCTAAGGGCTCGAGCTCTCGCTGTGGGAAGTGAGAAAGAGAGAGGGAAAGAGGGGGAAGCCCAATGGGCTTGGGCTGCTGCGGGCCAAAAACAAAAAAAGAAATTAAAAAAAGGAAAAGAGAAAGAGAGAGAAGAGCGCACCGGGCCGGGCCGTTACACCTTGGATGTGCAAGAACTTTGTACAAAGGACGGTGTAAGTATCAATGGATGATATGGAAATATGATATCCATGAGAAAGATGTGCAAATGATACAGATTAATATAATGGACGAGTACTTGTACTGCATAAGAATATGAACAATCAGCAGTTTAAAAAGAATTAAAAAGGAATTCTTTGAACATGTGTCAATGAAGACCATCCCATGCAGGAAATTGCTCGATGGTCATAATGTAACAATTACTCCATCCATCCCTCCGCCATCTCTCTCCATACGCAATTAATTAGCTACCTTATGCGCACAAAAGCAACCCTTAACATATGATATATAATAAAAATGGAAGCTTGTCTCAAACAGGGCCAGTTTGGTCGTAGACGAATGCACTTTGTTACATCATTAGAGCCAATCTAAACACTACCATAGTTAATATCGTACGATGAGCGAATCATACATATCATACGATACAATGCAATATGAGATCAAAACATTACGAATCGTAGGCCCATATCGGACTAGAAGAAATATTGTACGATATGGAATATACAATATCATATCGAATGATATTTATATCATCCAATGTGATATAATGTTACTTTTTAATGTTTGGTCTTTCAGGTTTCCGGTTTTTTGGGGTTTAAATCCAACCCGATGCATAAGTATGGCTTAGATCAACCTATTATTTCACAAAATGACGACGATTGAATGGATGCTCGTAGTTGAGCTCAATAAAGAAATTCCATGAAGAAATCGAAGCTCGAAGGTGGACTTAAAAGTCGACGAAGGAATCAAACTTGAAGATGACACCATCGACACTAACGATGAGCTCTATCGACCACTTCGAACCTGAAAATGACCCAATTGATGAAGACGAGCTCGATCGACCAATTCTGCAAGTGGTTTTTTATTTTTTATTTTTTAATTATAATTTTTTATTTCAATTTTGTTTAGTTTAGATTTTTTTGTTTATGACCTTTAGTTTTTGTTTAGTTTTTATTTCAATATTTTCAACATTTTGATAATTCATTGACGTAATCGAAGCTTTAATTTTATTTATGACTTAATTTTTTTATGAACAAGATAAAGATGGTTAGTTTTTATATTAGTTTTTATTTTAAGTTTTTTATTTCAGATTTGCTTGTGATTTTTAATTTAAGAACTGTAACTAGTTTTAAAACAGTCTAATTTTGTCTAAAGGTAGTTTAAAATTTTAAAGTAGTAAAGTTAACTGTTTATTGGATGATAGTGATATTCTGTTATGAGATTATGAGAGCGATATTTTTGTTATATAGCATTGTAGCTTATGTTTATGTGTTATTGTGATATATTTGGCTTTTATTTTATAACTAGTCATAACCCGTGCTTCATTTAAGATTTTCCCCCGTGAAATCTTTGTTCTCTAAAAAATTATTTACACGGCCAAAATTTAAAAGAACAACAAATTAGCGTAAAATTATTTAGCGGCAGGGGCACCTTCGGCGGGGGCGCCTTCGACACGGAACAATAAATTCGGCGCGGGCGCCTTCGGTGTCAGTTCATTTAAGATATCCCCTCAAAATCTTTGTTCTCCCCAAGAATTATTTCCCTCTAAAATTTAAACGAACAAAATTTAGCTTCGACGCGGACGCGGTTCATTTAAATCAAAAACTATGTACAAAATTAGAGGTACCATTCTAGCACTTATATTCGACTTACTTTCTCACAATTTAGGATCTGTAGGACAGATTGAGCCATTCATTTGACTCTGCCATTCAATTAAATTGTAGAATGCAAAGTATTTAATAGATTGAACTTTTAAATTCCATTCAAGCATAGTTCAGTTTCTCTCTCACAATTTCAAGGGAGAGATGTGAAGTCTCGGACATTTCAAAAATATGTACAAAATTAATTCCAAATTAAATCCAAAAGTCCCTCCCCAACATTTTCACATATTATCATCCCAATCATTCACTCATCAAGATTAAATCTAAGCCGTGCAATAAATTTTCACTATTAAAATTTTGAAAGAGTATGGCCCAAGTTTCAAAAGCAGAGCGCAAATTTTTATGCATTAAATTTAAACGAATATCAATAATGTTGAACCAAAAATTTAGTTTCACCCTCCAAAAGTTACACACCCAAAAATTTTCACATACTATCATTCCAACTATTCACTCATCAAGATTAAATCTGAGCCGTCTTTCTATCGACATGCTTGTCCTAGTCAGCTTGTCCTAGTCAGCCCTAGAATTAAAAAAGTTGTGTTTTATATAATAGATATTGATGTGATTATGTTTAAGTGTAATTGTTTTTTCACGAAAAACTTTGTTTTACACACTTTTAAAATATCATATTGTCCATAACTTGTTATATGCTTACATTCTTGATTGGGGGTTTTGATATCTATATAAACATAACTGTTTTTGAATTCTAGGGCTGACTAGGACAAACAGGTTGATAGAAAGACGGCTTGGATTTAATCTTGAGGAATGAATGGTTGAGATGCGATTTTGTGGAAAGTTTTGGAGGAAAAACATTTTTAGGGAAATGAAAGTTTCTGAGGAAATGAAACTTTACGGGGAATAAAAGTTTCTTGGGAATATCAAAGTGCACACAATTAATGCATTTGGGGAAAAAACATTAACTTGCACTTAATGTTGCAGGATCGAAGGATCTCTTCATCTACGCATGATCTCTTCCTCAACGCGGGGCCCACCGTCTCTTCGACCCATTGGGCAAAGATGAAAATAATTTCCCGCGTCGAAGGCGCACATGCCGAATTTTTTTATGCTAATTTGTTGTTTCGCGCCAAAGCCGCCCTCTCTGATTTTACGCTAATTTGTTGTTTCGTGTCGAAGGCGCCCGCGCCGAATTTATTGTTCAGCACCGAAGGCGCCCGTGCCATTAAATATTTTTACGCTAATTTGTTGTTCCGCGCAATTTTTGGCTGTGAAATTTTTTTGGGAACTAAAATGATACGATCCGGATGATCGTTCAATTAATTTCAGATTTAAAAGTGGAAAATATAAAAAGAGGAATTTTTTATAAGATTTATAATGAAGAACAATAGATAAATTGGGCCTCTTTCGAGATGAAGCCATTTCTCCTAGCTTTGAATGAACGGATCAAAGCCTAAGAACCCTCACAATTGATAACTAGTTGTTCTTCACAAATAAGCATAAGGAAATAAAATGGCGGCTAGCCCTAATAAATAGAAAAAGATGGGATTTACTAATCTAGTCCGAAAAGACTAGAATACTCATAGATAACTAAATCACCAAAGCCTAAGCATCAAGTGGGACCTAGGTGCGGCTTGCGGCAAGCGGGGCGGTGGCTAGGGGGCATCCGCATCAATACCCCCCCTAAAAGAGCCACCTTGTCCTCAAGGTGGAGATCTGGCTTTGAAGGCCCCCGAAGGAAAACAGAGGCTAGGGTCACCTGTCAGAACCACCATGCGACTCCCCTCCTGGAATTCCATCCTAAGCTGCTTCCAATTCATCTTCACCTCGCCCAACCCCCTCAGCCACTGCACGCCCAAAATCACATCGATATTGTCCAACTCTAGGGGCAAGAAGTCATCCATGATCTGCACTCCTTATAAGGTCAGACTCAGCCCCTTGCACATCCCACTGCTCTCCTCTCTCCTCCCTGTCCCTGAGAGGACCGTAAACGTCTCCAAGGTGCTCACCTGCAACCTATGACGATCCACCAAATGTCGAGAGATGAAGTTGTGGGTAGCTCCACTGTCTATGAGTACCGTCACCGGCGCGTCGTCCAATCGTCCTGACAACTTCATGGTATGGTTCGTGGTTACCCCTACCAAGGAGTTCAGGGACACCTCCGCTACATCCAGATGTGCGTGCTCAACCTCGCTCTCTTCCGTCATCACTGGCTCTCCATCATCTACATACTCCCCCTCGTCCGGTACTATCACAATCTGCATCAGCCTGCTCGCACATCGATGACTGGGACTGAACTTCTCATCGCATCTGAAACAGAGGCCTGCATCACGCCTCGCCCTCATATCAGCCTCAGTCATCCGTTTACCAGGGATCACTAGTCGGGTTTCCTCTCTCTTCATTTCCGTGTCCACTGGTGCTACTGTAACCCCCGGAAGTGGGGCCGGTGCTGTCTGACTACGCTGGCCCTGGGCTCCCCAAGTTCCCCGAATGCGTCTCTCCTCTGCATGCTTCTCCTCCGCCTTGTGGGCCAGGCGAAGGACATCCTCCAATGTCCCCGGGCTCTGCATCCGCAACTTCGCTCGTATAGAGGGCTTCAACCCCCTCATGAAGTTCCCGATCATCACCTCATCTGTCACCCCCTTCACCCTACTGTTCAGCATCTTGAACCTCTCCACATAATCTCTCACCGTCCCCTCCTGCCTCAAAGCAGATAACTGCTCATAGAAATCTCCCCCTGGGGTCTCCTGGAATCGATCTAGTATCAGTGCTGACAGCTCCTCCCAAGTGCGAAAAGGGGTCCGCACTACCTTCCATCTGTACCACGCCAATGCCTTGCTCTCGAAATAGATTCCGATGGCCCTCAGAACCTCCTCCTCCGTCAACCTCATCACCTGGAAGTAGCGCTCCGCCCGATAGATCCATCCGTCCGGATCCATGCCGTCAAAAATCGGCATCTTCAGCTTCATCAGTCGGCGGTCTGCATTGATGCCCCCCTGTGGTCCCACATCTCTGCCGCGGTCACCTCCACGACCGAATCCTCCACCAACTGCCTCAACGGGTCCTCCCCCGTCAACCTCGTACAGCTCCTCAGGCCAAACAAGTCTCTCCCACGTCTCCGGCTGGTAATGGTTCCTTCTGCTCCTCTGTGTGGCTGTACATGTGCTGGCCGCTCCCCAAAGTAGACTCCCGGGCCTTGTCCCCGCCCCGGAAAGCCCTCAAAAGTCTGCCTGGGATCAACCTGCGGTCCCGGTGCCTGTGGATAAGCCTCTGGTCTCCAAAATTGGGCCGTTGGGGCCCCAATCGGCGTGTCTCGGGCCCGTCCTCCGTCATGCCCCCAGGGGGCTACCTGTGCCGATGCGGGCCCCGAAGGGGCTGCTTGTGTTGCTGCGGCCCTGATTGGGCCCGCTGCGGCTGCTGCAGGCCTGTATGGGCCTGCAGTGGCCGCTGCAGGCCTGTGTGGGCCTGCAGCGGCTGCTGCAGGCCATCCTGGGCCTGCAGCAGCAGCGGCGGCCCAGTATGGGTCTGTCGCAGCTGCGGCAGGCCCGGATGGGCCTGCCGGCTGCTCGGCAGGGCCCTCTGGGCCCTGCCGAGCAGGGCGCGGGTCCAGAAGGGCCTGCGGCTGCTTCTGCAGGCCCATATGGGCCTGCCGCCTCTGTCCTGGGCCCATCGGCCCTGTTTTGCGTCGATCTGGGCCTGTTTTGGCTGGTAGGGCTGCGGCTAACCCTAGAGGGTTTCTCGCAGCCGTCGCCCCCTCCGGAAGTCCTTGATTTGCTGATTCAAGTGTCGATTCGCCCTGATTTTCGTCCCCTTGAATCTTCTTGCCCCGATTTCCTCTCTCCGTCGTTAGGGCTTGAAGCATGGCTTTTATTTCCGGAATCGACGACGTGGCCTCCCTCAAGAATTTCAGATCTGCGGTTGCCTCCTTTAGCCCTTGGATATCTCGTCCCGTTTGCGCGGCGTCCCTTCTCATAGCCCGAAGCTCGATTTGGATGTCCTCCTGCGAATGGGCGTGATCCTTGATGGACTCCCCTAGGGTTTTCTTCAATCCCTCGATCTCCCGACTGAACTCCTCTCGAAGCCCTTGCACCTTCTCATCCACGCCATCCGCCTTTGATCTTGTGCTTGTTGCCATCGGATCTCAATGCTCTGATACCAATTTGATACGATCCGGATGATCGTTCAATTAATTTCAGATTTAAAAGAGGGAAAAATATAAAAAGAGGAATTTTTTATAAGATTTATAATGAAGAACAATCGATAAATTGGGCCTCTTTCGAGACGAAGCTCTATCTCCTAGCTTTGAATGAACGGATCAAAGCCTAAGACCCCTCACAATTGATACCTAGTTGTTCTTCACAAATAAGCATATGGAAATAAAATGACGGCTAGCCCTAATAAATTGAAAAGGAGGGGATTTACTAATCTAGTCCGAAAAGACTAGAATACCCATAGATAACTAAATCACCAAAGCCTAAGCATCAAGTGGGACCCGGGTGCGACAAGCGGGGCGGCGGCTAGGGGGCATCCGCATCAATAAGATTTCGCAGGGGAAAATCTTAAATGAACCGTGCATGCGGGCACGAGTTATGACTAGTATTTAGTTATTTGAGTGATTTATTTTACTTTTTTTGCAATTTGTCAAATATCTTATGATATGATATATGATACAGTATGAGACCAAAACGATATATGATACGATATATAATTTTTTGGAGTAATATAATAATCAAGATTTCAATACCCTTGACCGACATTAATGTCGCCATATTATGGCCCAATATGGTGCGCTTGTATTCCCCCTTGCTTGTCATTGCATTAAAGGCGGTGTTGATGCTACAATGGCCCCACCCTTGCTCTTTTAGTGGTAATTATCCTTGCTTTGTTATATTAATCCTTTCTAAGTGAGAATGTACATATTGTACAATAAATGATTCATATCATAGATGTCCGTCCCTCTTTAACATTTGCTGTTGACTACCTAAGGTTGTTGGAGATTCTGTGGATGACAAGTAGAAAACACAAGGGGTGAATAGTGTTTTAAAAGTTATATAATAAATTTCTAATATTTTCTACCTAAAAGATCATTTTGTGTTACCAAAATGATTCTTAATCATCAAAAGGTTCTTGCAAATATAATTGTAAGCATCACAATTGAAAACCAATAATTGCAAGAATTGAATCAACCACACTATCAAATACAAACACAATCGATTTTATTCTCGTTCACTCAACTCTTGACATACGTCCAGTACTCAAGCTAATGCCACTCGAGATTTTCACTATAACTTGTAAATCGTAAGAATATTATAACCTCTCTCTACACCATAAATTGGTGTAAGGAAATCCACTTGAACAAACCTCGAGTGTAACCCTATCAAACATGAGAGTAACCCTTTTGATAACACGAAAGTAAACACTTTTCCTCTTACAACCTAAAAGAGAAATACTTACAACCTTGTTGTGTTGATGAACAATTTTCTATAGCATGTGATGAAGCACAAAGTGTAGTAGTGATTATTAGGATTGGAGTATAAAGGCCAAAATGAGATTTTCTTTAAAAAAATTTGCACAAAATTTTTTTTTCTTTGCAAAAAAAGATTTTTTCCCCTATAAAATCCCTGAGATAATCCTGTATGTATAGATCAAAAACCCTATAAAACAGCTTTCCCAAAAAGCCATTCAAATGGCTAGAAATTGCTAGTTGTGTAAATTTTATTTTGGGCAACATGAACATTATTAGTCGACTAGTACACATCTATTAGTCGAATAATGGTAGTAAGTTGACTAATCTAAGAGCTCTAGTCGACTAGTCATTCATGTCAAGAAAGTACAAAACTCTCTGTTTTAAATTAGTCCACTAGTGACAAGTGTTCATCAGTTAATCGACTAACGATGCTATTAGTCGACTAATTAGGTAACTTTGGTCGACTAATGTGACTTGCTGACAAGTTATTGTTTTCTGGTTTTATTAATAGACTAGGGTCATCTATTAGTAGACTGATGGATACAGAAGTGTTTTATCAAGACCTCAATATTCTAATCAATGACAAAAAATAAATACATCAGGAATATACTTTTACTTTAATTCTCCATTGATGTATGCTTGAGATCTTTACGTTCTTGTCTTGATTCTTCTCTTGCATAAGTCATATGCCTTGACCACTTTCACTAAGCTTTGATCTTCTTTTTTCTGCTGTCATAGATTATTAGCACATAAATATGTTTGCTCATCATGGTGACTTAATATCCAACAAGGATAACCCACCTGGCCTTGTCCTTTGTCCAGATTTTGGCATTGAAGCATGACGCAGCCATAATTGGTTAAATTGTAAACATGCATGGAAAAGAGTATCGGAACTCTCAAATCATTAGGTTTTCATCTATGTTAAGTATGTTGAACACGAAGAGGTTGATGTATTGAATAACATGCATGTTTACCATATGCCTTCCCACGACCAAGTGATCTTACTTTGTGCCCTATTGTAGGGAGATATGTAGTTATATTCTTCATCCTTTAATTATTTTCTGCTATGAATTTTTCGGATCTGTACTTGGTCATGGTGAAGGCCACATTTATCTATTTGTTTACTATACCTTCTATTCAGTTTGCTTGTGCCATGTCAGCCCAGCAAAATTACGGGTTGTGTTGGCAGACTGATACCCATGCCATATTAACTTGCATAACGGGAGCAGCTGCTATCCACCTGGGCGGGTATGTGTGATAATTTGGAATCTTCGGATGCTAAACTGTATATACGACCAAGTAGTAATTATTCCATCAAATGATTGGTGCAAAATTTTTAGCATCGGAATTGGTAGAAAAGGTGTATCATTTTCTAATGGTTCTATCATGGTTACATGGAATTCATGCTGTTTATCGCATGGATCATGTGAAATCATGTATCTCATTGCCTCTGGTTTAGTTTGGTCATTTTTTGAGAACACATTGTGGTAGCAGTCTGAAGAATATCATCATCCTCATTTTTTGAGAACTGTCATGTATAAAGTGTATATTTTGTTATCTCTGAGATTCCTTCTTCCTCTGTACCTCCCTTCCTCCCTCTTACCAAAGCACTGTAAGTTGTGCTCTCCGCGTGAATTTTTGGATTTTATGCAAAAACTATGTGAACAAGATGAGATGAAGTTTTATTTTACGTATTGTTTTCTTTTTCATTTAATGCATAGCCACTCATTTGTATGTATATTTGTCCCTATCTTTATGTTGATTCCTACCTGACGACATCTGTGTGTTTTCCACCAAATTTTTCAGGAACTGGGGGGAATCAGTACTGCTATGGAGAGAGAGAAAGTTACTGTGAAAGAATTGATGACAGAAGTTAAGAATATGATGTGGAACACAGAAATTGCTATACGGTCATATATGATGCTTAGGCCAAGGTTTCTTCATCAAAATTCTTCATCTGTTTCAAATGGTGTCTCTACGAGTCAAACTTTGGGTGCAACAAATTATGGCATGCCTGGTCAACCAACTAGTAATTCTGTGGCACCTATTTATGACTTCTACTACGGGCTTCCCAAAAGACCCTCTCCTTTTATGCAACATACAGTTGCCAGATTTGAGAAATACCTCACTGAATGTTGTCAGTGGATTGATGAATTGGAGCAGCTTGTACTCATGGATACTGACAAAGCTTCATCAAGCTCTGGATCGATGTTATTACAGTCCCTGCCTACTGTTATGTCAAATGTGCATGATTACTTTATTCATGTTGCTGCTAAGGTATCTTCACAACAAGAAACTAAATTTTTTTGTTTAACTTCTTTACTCTACTGGTGATGTATAGTATCATATCAGATAGTGAGTTTAATTTGTAATGTGACCATGTACAAACCTATGCTTATGTTATTACAGTCCCTGCCTACTGTTATGTCAAATGTGCATGATTACTTTATTCATGTTGCTGCTAAGGTATCTTCACAACAAGAAACTAAATTTTTTTGTTTAACTTCTTTACTCTACTGGTGATGTATAGTATCATATCAGATAGTGATTTAATTTGTCATGTGACCATGTACAAACCTATGCTTTCTTTCTGAATGCAAATTGGCCAATCGTGTAAATGTTGCTTAAGATTGATTATACGACAGGAGATCACCCATAACATTTAATGTGTAAATCGTGTAAATGTTGCAAATTGGCCAATCGTGTAACCATTCGACATCTGAAGTCAAGAAAATGTTTTTTAGTTGTTAAATAGAATGCCGTTTCTTTATTATTCTGTTTCTCTCCACCTCATTGTATGTTTTCATGTTGAATAAAATGTGTCTTTTTTAATTTCAAGCAGGAACTATTTTTTCTTTTTGGTCGGGGAAAATGGTATTTTACTCAACATCCTGTTTCTCTCTGTGGAATTGTATATTTCCATGTGCATTTACCCATCCATGAGTTTAGCGGCAATCTATTATTGCAGTCTTTAATCAGTTATTAGGAATTTAATGGCTAATGCCTTTCAGGCAACTTCAGCTACATTCATGATCAGTCTTGCGTGTATTGTTATTGTCTTTGCAGGTGGAGAGCCTTCACCAATACATCGAGTCTATGAAGACAGCATATCTGGCAGACCAGAGACGTCGCGGTGAGGGGAATGACCCATTTCTTGAGGCTGATAGGCGGGAGACTGCGAAACAAGAAGCTGCTGCTCGGCGAGTCCATCCAACTTTGCATTTACCTGCAAATTCTGCACAACCAGCCACTCAGGGTGCAGGATTATTTGCCAGCCCAGCAATGCCTGTATCGAGTGTTCAACAGCAACCTGCAGCATGGACCTCTGGAGCTTCCTCTGGTAGTACAGGGCTCTCGTTGTTCAGCACTCCAGCTGCTCCTGGCCCAATCTCACCCCTCTACACTACTCCAACAACATCTGCTCCAGCATCTAATCTATTTGGAACCCCTAGTTTCACACCCCAGTCAACTCCTTTTGGCACGCCATCGACATCTCTATTTGGGTCGGCACAGACTTCTTCTTTATTTTCATCTACCCCATCTTTCGCTCCCACTCCAACACTTGGAAGTTCTACACTCTTTTCAACGCCAACGCTCAACTCAGGTAAAATGTAGTTTCAACCATGGGATATTTAAAATGTTATATGAAATTTGTCGAAGGAATACATGGCTCAACGTTGCTGAAGACACAATTTTGATGGGTCAAAACTAATCATGTTTACAAAATTGGTTCGTTATATGCATACATGGTGAAAATAACCATTATTAGTTTTGCTCAACTCTTCAACACCCATAGTGCAATATAAAGGACCTATGTGCATTGAACAATTAAGAAATTGGGCACTAATTGTGCATGCATGTTATTTTGGCGTTTCAAATTTTCTTAGGATGACATGGTTCTGTATGTCTACTCTGCATTAGAGATTCTAATCTATATGAGCGGATAAGTTAAATCAATCTTTCTGGTAAATCTGCTTGTGGGAGAGGGGAAAAAAGCTCAGACATTCGATGGATATTTCTCATTCGTGGTTGATGTTTGATGTTCTTTCGTAGAGTACTAATTATATTCTGCTAATTGTTTGTTTGCCACATCTTGGTTATTCTGTTATCCGATCAGTCTAAACACAGCCATTTCGCAAATGTTGGTGCAGGTGCGGCAACTGGTTCGGGGGCTAGCTTTGGTGCTGCATCTGTAAGTTCTATGTTACTGTTTATCACCTTATCATTCTCTTTTTGCTATTTCCCATATCACTTTGTCCTTGAGCAAGCAGGCAGATAGAACTTGCTGGGTGAATTATTGGATCACTTTGCACAATTCTTTTTGTTTTCCTTTCACTTTCTTAATTCTTTTACTTTCTTTCTTTCACTCAAATGCAGAAATCCTCCAGGCCTAAATCTCGTACTGCCCGAAGATAGCATCAGTCATGTTACAACGTGGCTTCAGAACGCCACTTGGCTAATTACCTCGGCTCATGCTGTGCTGACCTTGGTAGCATAATTTATGCACAAACTTTGGCATGGAGCGCATCCTTCGATGGCTCTAAGTTTCAGCGACTTAGCCTTTTCTTTAGCAGCTCATCTCTTCTTGGAATCAGAATGTAATCCACATCTTAGTTTGTGGCAACACCGTTTAGTTTATTGGCCCTGGCTTAATTCAGTTAATAGGAATGCTACAGGCCTTTTTGATTTGTTTTTTCCCCGATTAACTTGGTGGCTCTGATAAAGCATGCAGATATGGGTTATAACTAACCTTAGCCTGTGAGATTCAACTTGGATGTGCTTCTACAATAATTGTCTTGTTCTTTTGCACTGTGCTGTTGAGCAGATTTGTTCTTGTTGTGTATCATATGAATGATTTTTCCATTAGCTTTATGGTAAGGCTCCAAGATACTGGTTTCTGATGCACTTACTGAGGTTGATAAACAGGCAAAATTACTACATCAGACTCTAGAGATGCAATTTAGTGCGATATCATTCTCTACACACGCCAGCCAGGCCTCAAGAACTGCAACATTGACGAATTTACTGTCCACTTGTTTTATGTTTTCTGTTTCGAGTCAATTATCGAAAAAACAGAGAATCTCTAACTACAGATATCCTCAGCATTGGATTAATTCAACATAATGGTAAGCGGATCTTGCAAGTTTACTAATCCTTTGTTTTGGGTTGTGATAAACTCAATTCTTACGCAATAACATCCTTGCAAGTCGAAAACCTTGTTTAATAGTAATCACAATATTACAAACTTCAAAGTTCAAATCTACCAAGTAATAATAATTATATAACTTTGGGTTTTCACTTTATTGACATGTAGGATCACTCCATAATGAATCAAGTGAGCATCATGTTTACATCTAACAATACCAAACGAGATTAATGGGTAACAAATGATACCTGATGAGGAGTTTCTTCCGGTGCAAGAAACATGATGTCTTGTCATTAGACGAAATTAAAGGAAGTACATGAGCTATGATGGTAATATAGCAAGTGGTCTGCTACTATTACAAGGGACCTTTCAAAAT
The DNA here is from genome assembly GCA_030789695.1 of Scilla litardierei. NCBI lineage: Eukaryota > Viridiplantae > Streptophyta > Magnoliopsida > Asparagales > Asparagaceae > Scilla > Scilla litardierei. Next base: position 297,789,083 of record CM061142.1, on the reverse strand, counting down.
AGTATAGAAATAGTCATATAGCAAGTGTTTTCATTTCCTCCTCAAACCTAAAAATGCAGTTCCACCACCCCGCACAAACATTAGAATCAAACTATATTATCTTTAAAACAATAATTGAGATAGATACACACTAAAGGTGGCATGATAATTATTAAGCTGAATCCCCCAACCCAAAGCTGGGAATTATAATATGATTCTGCTGCCTTCTTCAGGCTTCAGAATTTTCCCCAAAATAATCTTCAATCTTCTTATTTGTTGATTTGTTGTTACGTGAAAAGGTCTGTAACCCGGAATGAAATTCATCTAGATTTACTCCATTGTCCACCAAGATGCTTGTTACTCCCATTTTCGACACCTGAAACGAATATAAAAAGTTGTACATAACGATGTAAGGACACTAATGATACGCTAGAAAAGCAAAAGAAGTCGACGTATGTTCATATTCAGCAAAGGAACAAGTGAGCATTATGTCACAACAATCTCCAAGAAGAAACTAGACATGCCTAGGTACAGGCAGCAGTCTGATGCTGGGGGTGGTTAAGACATAAATTTCATCCATTTCTGACAACTGTTATATTCAAGATGGAGGTGAAAGAAAAGTCACTATCCTACAGCGGATCACATGCTTGCAAACATTTTTACGGAAATATCTGGCTATTTTCAGTGAGGTTTATGCAACTGTATAGTTGTTGGTTTTAGCAACTATCAAAGCAACTTTCGTGTATCAAACGCGTTATTTCAGTCGAGGGGGACAAATCTGACAGGCTTTTAGCCTTAACCATGTAATACACATTGTTTTCTCATCAGGACCATCTCGTCAAACGGGGATTAAATGGTTCAAAATAGGTTATGGACACGTCTCGTCAAAGGGGGATTAACTTGGACCTCCAATTTCCCACTAAGTCAAACCTCCACAGTTGTTTGGGAAAAATAGGTAAAATAAGAAATGTATGTGAATATAGAACGAAGCATTTAAAATATCATGTATTACGTGAGTCAGCAACATCATTAGAACACGGAGCTGTTGTGAACAGAACCGCCTAAAACATGCGAGCTCTAAAACATGCAAGCTCAGCCACTACTCAAGAAACGGAGGCATGAAGCACGCACACAACTATGTTTTTGGTTTCATGGTTTTATGATTTCATCTGATTGCAACTTCCCATCCATAGTTAAGTGGGTGTACTGCTACTATTCAATATTCATTATGTTAAGACTTCATGGCAGCGTATGAAGCACAAACACTATAAAATGAGTGTTGAACATGTGTCAGACATTAATACTTGTGTGATGCCTGCCTAGCACATATTGGACACTTCAAATATGTGTCTAATTTTTAAAAACATAAAAAGTTATGTGTTGAAGCCGTGTCACCTCTAAATAAAACATAAACATAATGTGTCAACTGTCAAACACTTTCCAATCACACATCTATCCATACACGCATAGAGAATACTGTATATGTGATGTTAGCATGGAAAAATTTTCCACTCTGACCGCCATATACATCATTTTTTATTTTTTAAATTTTTTTGGGATGTGTTAACATCATGGATTATCAACATACCAAAAATCAAGTGGATCTAACGCTATTTGACCATCGATCCACTAGTTATAAATTTAACGATTTCAAAATAATATAACTTTATACAACAAGTGGATTAATAGTCAAATCCCTCTAGGATTTACCTATATTTGGGGGTTTGAAAGGTGTACATCGTTGAATTTTTTTTCATAAATCATGAAAAATAAAGGGCTTTGTGTTGTTTGCACAGGAAATTTCATGTACTGATAGCACATATTTAGTTTCCTCATATATGTGTGTGATATACGAGGCTTACAGTAACACAGTAATCTCATAACAAATTCAATTGTGAAAAAGTGGTTGCACTATAGGTACCGCCTACAGTGTGGGTGTGGGTGTGTGTTTATGAGAAAATGTGGTCATCTGGCCTAGGAGGAAAATTTCTCACCGACCATCGTCATAACCACACATCCCTTTTTTTCTTCAATCCGTTCATTTTGGTCTTCATGTTTTAAAACCTCAAATCATTAATTTTCCAAATGAATCCAAGGGGTTTTGCTCATTCATTTACTCATCGCAAATCTAACAATTTCTCAGTAACATAATTTTTTTTGCAACATCTAGATAAACAAGGAAGACCCATTGGATTCACTTGAATATTGATGGTTTAGAATTTTTGAATATAAAGTTCAAAATGGACAACCAATCGTCGAAAAATATAGGGATTGGGTTGCGCGAGCTAGATAAGGAGAAAATTTTCTCTTTGGTTAGTTGACATCCACACACACACAAAAACTACGATGTTACTATGTCAACAAAGCGTAAACATCATTTTAACTAGGTGAGGTATTGATTAAAAGGGTATTTTGTTTGTTTTTGTCACTTAATTAGAAGCTCTGGGTTTTAATTAGAACTGTAATATTTTTCCTTTTATTTATAACATAACACATCCCGATCACAATCAATAGATATCTATTCAAACACATTCACAATTGCATTATTGTATCCTTGTATCCCAATTTTTTTTTTCAAATGATCTCAAATCCTTGTCATGATGTATCCATGTCCCCGTGTCCATCCATAATGGGTAACAACTTGAACTATGATGCATACATGAAGTGCGAACATATCAAATTTCCCTAGAAGATCTCAGCTCACTAATGATTGTTTAAATTCTCACTCATTACACTTGGGTCCCAAGAGATTTGTGATGCATTTTGCATTTAGGCCCCTCAGGGGCATTTTCAGAATTTTCAATTTTAGTTTGGGGGGGGTCCTTTTGTAATTTTCAGCATTAGCCTTCTAATTTAAACCCACAGAATAATAGCAAATTTGGTGAAGAGCTGCCCATGCATTTGATTACAATGTTCTAAGATACTGAAATGTGAAAGGAAAATTTGATAGCGAAGAACTCTATTAGATAGGAAAAACTGATTGGGGAAGAACATTTGTTTACCGATTTGATGTTCCTGTCTTCGTCATCAAAGAAGAGCATTGACTTGAAAGGTACACCAGTTTGCCTATGAATTCTTTGAAAATGCTCAGTCTTGTGGGTCCAACTGGAGAATATTTCCTGTATTGTCATAAAAGATATTCATCATACAGTATGGATTATAAAAACTATACAAAATTAAAGTCTAGTATTCAGAAATACAGTGCAGATTACCCATGCCATTATGCTGAGAAGATAATGAGCAACAACACAAATATCATGATTGGTTATATATAATTTTACTTCAAAAGTTTTTGTATTGAAGTGGCAATAAAGATGAACTACTAATCATATATATCTTCTACCTCTCTATTGAGATGGAGTTTAAGGTAGAAAGACTTCCTAGCCAGCTATTTAGCACGGACAACTCCATTATGAAGTCGTGTCCATGTCCGACAAATATGACACAATGCATCGAGGAATTTGCATCTCAAATATCTAACATGTTTCTTAAATTAATGGACTTTAAGTTTACATATCTTTCTAATATTCTTTGTTTGACACTTGTTACATTCTTCTTTGATGTGCATTGCAAACAATGGAGTGTGTACAGTGCGTGCATGTCTTTTTCAGAATTGTTACTCCATGTCAGATTAAAAAAAATAGCCATACTAATAAAAAAATATGTAATATTTCGTCCTAATTCGAAAAATTATAATTTATTGTCTTGTCATTTTCCTAATTATCAAAAAAGAGTTCTTTCAAACCTTCTAAAATTGCCTCGTCTTAATACACACCATTAATAATAGTATAGTGCATATTTTTCACAATCCTGATCTTGCCTCTTCTTTCTTCTCAAATAAAAAGACTAGATAAATTCACTTGGAAATTAGAATAAAAGCCTAAAGAACCCATAGATTTACATAATGCGTCCCTGTTTGATCTTTAAAATATCTTTATTGGCCTAGTAGCATGTAACTACAAAACCTATCCAACCGTTTCTTTTGCATTTTATTTTATTTGATGATACGAGTGATTACTTGGACGTTCATATGATTTAATAATTAACTTATGTTATATTAATGCTTTAAAACATGAGTATTCATGTGTGTATTGACCCCCAACTCTCGACTCTTGGGTCAAGCAATCTTTCATGAACACTAATTTAGCTCAAAAATTAAAAGAAAAGAAAAAAAAAAGAAAAGAAAAGAAACTAGAAAAATGTGATATATCCAAAAGCTTATATATGATCAAAAGTTAGAACATGAGATATAGTGTGTCAATTTTTTGATCAAATGCTCTGCAGTATACATTCTAAAGGTACAAATAATGCGGCTAGAAAATTTGAAAGTAAAACAAAATGCTGAAATAACCACAAAAAACGTTGAACTTCTCATAATCAATCTAATTTGGCCCCAGAATATTCAATATGCAATAATATCTCAACTCAACTATAAGTCTGCAGGATTGCTATATAACCATAAACACATAAAACAAAACATATGAAGCAATTGCATGCACTGGGATAATGGGATGAAATAATAAAGGTCAACATTTCTTAACGGAGCTCACCTGTGCCACAAACATTGATCGAATACCCAATTTATCAAGAAATGTTTTTGCTATGTCAGGTGTTGGTGATCTTGAAGCAATTGCTACATCTATTCCTTTGTCCTTAAGAGCATATAATATACCCTTAGCATGAGGGTATAATGACGGCATTTCCCGTTTGGAGCGGCATTCGCTGGTAGGGAAGGAAAGAGAATAATTAACCAACAGATAGAAACTCCATTTTCTAAACACGTGAATACTGAAAAATAACTTCTTTTAATTCTACATCTATCAGGAGGATTTAATAACATTTGCAAAGAAGTTATAAACTCAGGTCCAAGGCTGTAAAAGGTGCTATATACATATTACAAATTAAAAGTGACTAGAAATCAACATAAAAACCAAAGTAGAGATATATCATAATATTAGATTCAAATAGCTTAGATGTTCCTTAGCATAGCAATAAAAGCCAATAGAATGAAGGTAATGATCAAATAATTCAAGTTAAGTTCGATACAAAAATATATCAACAACAATACATTATGTTCCACTCGAGATAAATCATATCACTTGAAGTCATGACAACTCTAACGACATGATCCCAAGAAGAAGACAGTTAAAGTTTGTTTAGTACTGTAGTAAGCCTAAAATTGTGCACTAACAAGTTTTTTTTAACAGAATTTGCTCTTGACGGAGCAAAAGAATCATCAACAAGGCACAAGTCTAAGCAGTCCCAATGGAGAGAGAGAGAGAGAGAGAGAGAGACTATGATCAAGCCTTTAAGCTTACCCCTGGTGGAAAAATAGAGAGAATAGATGATGGAATGGAAATGAGTGAGAGAGAGGGGGGGGGGGGGGGGGGGGAGGGGGACACACACACACACACACACACACACACACACATAAGTGGGAGCAAAGAAAAGTTAGTCAGTGGCACTGGTGTACAGGAATTGAGCAGGAAGTAATTCTACATTAGCATTGGCTACAAGTAAGGAAATCCCAAATATTAGAAAAGATATGTTGCAGTGAAGTTCATACATAAGAAAACATACAAAAACTTAAAGGGCAAATAACATGAACCTAACTGCTTACACCTTTACATCATATGTTGTATAAATCAAACATTTATGACTACACTTCAAATGCTATGAAGAAGCTTGTGAGATAATGGTATAATTCAAATGTCTATTTAATGTATCTCAATTTTATATTTAACAGGTTTGCCAACATTCATTTAGTTATACGAAAACATGAGGGGGTACAACAAAGCCTTTATGCCTAATTTTTTAGGTGGGCAACATGAATACTTAGCAACCAAGAGGGGCATCCCCAAAAGATCATTTGATCTATTCTTGATCCCATGTTGATGCATGCAGTTTTCAACAAGCAAAATTAACAAGGGGAGGCATAATTGAGAGTCAAAGACATTGTTCAACTGCAATAGGAAGAATTGGTGGGGTTTCAATAGCATGTGGATTATAGGCTCTATACACTCTTCCATGGCATAAATAGTGGATGTGGCTTTGGAAGCATAAGGTGTACATGATTTAGATACAATAAAAGCTAAAGATGCCATCACGTCCAGGGATGGAGCCTTCAGCTTGATATTGGGTGGGCACACAATTTAATATTTTAGGAAGGTCTGAAATTTTTTACTATATACACAATTTAAAGGGGTTTTTAGAATTTGAGGGGGCTTTGGATCTGCCCTGAATGCAACCATTTGTCCCTCTTGCTCTTGCTCCAACCTTACATGCACACAGTTTCCTGATTTCTTTTTTTAATACCATGGAAGTATAATATGTTGAGATTGGATTCTGTGGTATAATATCCACATTTTTTGGGTGGCGGTTAGGGTTGATGACAGGTATTTTGAGAAAGACATGCATAGAGAGGAAGCTGGATGGTCAAACTCTGCTTGGCGAAGGAAGAAAGCACAAAGACCGTCTCGTTAAAAATACAGTTTGATTAATTAGTACGATAACTCTGCCAAAATTTTGCTACCGCTCTCAAGCCCGGATAAAGAAAGGTTGTGTGGTAAGCTTGTACCATGTATCACAATACTTTGTCTCATTCTTATAATGATGGACTTAGATAAAAAATTTCATAGAGCAAATTTTCCTTAGCGACACGCTATATCGAAGCCTGGATGCAGTGATAAGTATGCAAGAGTTGCTAGGCTGTTGTTCGAAAGTGATGTTCCACATCACCACCTAGATGTTGAGTTAAATATACAATGGTTCCTACTTCCTAGTAGATGGACGTGGGTAAAAAAGTTAGTACATAATCAAGGGATTAAATTAGCATCTTGAAACATAAGGTCACTAAATGGGAAGTTAGAAGAACTTCTTAATGTTATGTGTAGGAGGAGAATTAATATGTTATACCTTCAAGAGACTAATCGGGTTGATGAGAAGGATAGAGTAGTTGGGTCATCTGGTCATAAGCTTTGGTATATTGGCAAGAAGAAAATTAGAAATGGGGTTGGAATAATAATTGATAAAGAATTGCAAAGAGATATTCTGAACATAAGGGGAAAACAACAAAATTATGCACATTAAATTGGCGTTAGGAAAGAAGGTGAATATTGTAAGCACTTATGCACCACAAACATGATTGGATGATTGGATGATGCAAATAAACATCAATTTTAGATGGATTTGATGGATGTTATGCAAAGGATGCGTGTTTGTTAAAAACTTTTTATTAGGGATGACCTTAATGATGATGTATGCTCAAATAAGATGAGTAATGAGAGTATGCATGTAAGCTTTAGTTTTGAAAAAAGAAATAAATCAGGAGACTATATTAAATTTCTCTCTTGCTATGACAATGTTGCCAACATATGGCTTCGCTAAAGAGATTCACATTTGGTAATCTTTAGAAACAATATGAATACCAATCCAATATAGTTCTTTCTGATTATAAGGGATATATAAGAGATATTTCAAAAATTATAAGGTAATTTTAAAAGAGAGTGGAACTACTAACATAAAATTTTGATCCAAGATGTGCATCTTACAAAGTAGTAAAAAAGATACAAAGCTAAGCTAGATCTTAGTATTAAATGATGAAAATTAAAGGATGATACACATGTCAAAGAGACTGAGTGAGAGTTTAAAGAGGACACAAGTGTATATAGAAGAAGATGACAGATTATATTAGAATGATAACCACAGAAGAACTTAATGTACCTTCAGATATTGCACCAGTAGGTAAGTAGATATAATGATGAAATAAAGTGAAGGTTGTTGTTAAACCTAAACGTGACATGTATAGAAACCTCAGAAGATGTGGAGATGATGATGTCGTAAAGAGATAACCTTGCTAAGAAAAAAGCTAAAAAAGCTATTCAAAGGATTAGATCCAAAATGTATACCAATGCTTATAATAAGCTAAATGCAGCTGAGCGAAAGAACGTGTACCGATTAGCACAAATAAAGGAGAAAAAGCGAAGGGACTCATATGCAGTGAATTGTGTTAAAGATGTAAGTAAAAAAATTTGGATGAGGAGATCAAAGGTATATGGAAAAAGTACTTCGATAAACTCACTAATAAAAGTTATATCAAGGATATAAGAGATAACGAGTTCTCTTTGAAAGAGCTGAATCATAATTTTATATAAAGAATCAAAGTATGAAAGGTGAGAGAATCTTTAAAAAGAATAAAACTAGGAAAAACACGTGAACCGGATGCAATTCTTACTGAGGTGTAGAAATGCATAAGGGAAGACGGATATTATATGGCTATAAAATTGTGGAACAAAATTTAAGAATGAAATATAATACCAAATGAGTAGAGTAGCACTTTGGTACATTTGTATAAATAAAATAAATATATGAAGTTACTCTAACTATTATAAAAACAAATTAATATTGCATATCATAAAGCAGTAAGAGAAAATAATTGAACTTAAGTTGAGAAAGAAAGTCATCATATCACAACATCAATTTGATTTCATGCCATGATGTTCAACAACAGAGGTAAATCTATCTTCTCGGACAAATTATGGAGTAATATAATATAAGTGAAAGATTTACATATAATCTTTATTGACCTTGAGCAAACATACAATAAAGTTTCTAGAAAGATTCGATGATGGGCCTTAATTAAGAAAAGATCACCCTAAAATATGTTACTTAAATTCATGTATAAAGGAGTAGTTACTAATATGAAAGCTTATGAAGAAATCCCAGATAACTTTTCAATCACCATTATGTTACATCCACTAATTTAAATATCGACCGATACGATCGATATATTGGGGGCCCCAACCGATACGATGTCTTAATTTATCGGGTGTTCAAAACTGATACAATATCGGCCAATATAAGATGTATTGACCAATATATCGGGACGATATCGGCCATTATGTATTTTTTCAATTAAGTTGTAATTTTATTTTACGAACTTACAATTGTTACAATGTTTATAGATACACCACTAACATATTATTATAATGTGAAAGAATGTTTAATTTGTAAGAAAGTTTATTAATGTTGTGACTTTAAAGAATATTTAACTAAAGCTCTTTGTTAATGTTAGAATTTTTTTATTTTATATTGGCATGTTCTTGATCTTCCATGTGTTTTTTGCAAGTCATGTTAAAAAATTTTAATGCATTCATCCAATAGCAAGTTAGTAAAAGATAAATTAATTAGATACAACTACGATGTTAGTCACTCTTACTATTAAAGTCATGCTATATTTTTAATTTCATTACTTTATGTAATATGTTAATGATTAATTTTAATACGTCATTATGACGTTACTTGATTATATTGATGATATTTTCATGATATAATTAAATAGGGACAAATAAGGATGTTATAACTACTATGTAATTATTAAGATTTGGATATTTATAATGTTCAATGTGAGCAACCCGATATTGACGCGCATCTCCAATATATCCCTGATATCTATTGTCTGATATGAAAATTAGCCATCCGATACGAACTCCATATCCGATATTTAGAACCTTGGTTACATCAAGGTTAGGTTTTGAGTCTCTTCCTCTTTGCTATGATGATTGATCAGTGTACTAGACATATGCAAGATGATGTACTTTGGTGTATTTAATTTGCAGACGATATTGTTTTGATGGATAAAATAAAAATATAATGTAAATGTAAAGTTAGAACTTTAGATGCAGATAATAGAGATGCAAGGTGTCAAAATTAGCTATGAAATGTAAGTTTAGTAGAGTGATGATAACAACCATAACATGACATAACATAATAAAGCTGGATGGAAAAAATATACCGATAAGTAAGTCATTTAGGTATCTCGGATAGGTTATATTCTTAGGATGCAAAGATTAGGGAAGATATTGATTATATAATCAAAAAAGGTTGGTAGACGTGGAAATTAGCAACAAGAGTGTTGTGCTATCAAATTGTACCGTTATGGTTAAAGGGTAAATTTTATAAGATGTCGATTAGAACAGCTTTGTTATATGATATATATTGTTAAGTTATCATTAAAAAGTATGAATTGAGTATGTGACAAAAAATGCATTTGTTACAGTAATGCGTGAAAAATACTAGATAGTGTTAAGTAATGCGTGAAAATACTAGAAAAGATAATGTGAGAAAAAAGAATATTTGAGTGAATGTATGTGTCATCTCAATGGAAGACAAGATGAGAGAACATCGCTTGAGATGATCTGATCAATACACATCGAAGACCTATTGATGCGCCCATTATAAAGACAAAACATATGAATGTGAGATCAAAAGAAAGAGAAGTAGGTCGAAGAAGCAAAGTTTTAAATATCAGATATCGATACCGTATCGAATTGGCCATATCGGATATCGGATATTGGGGGATAAATTGGAGATACACATAAAAATCAGGTTGGTCATATCGGACAGGATAAATACAAGTGTAATATCATAAATATCAATGATTGTTTATATTAACAAAATATCATTAATAGGATCACATAAAGTTACGATTCGCTAACACTAATATACGAGTATGTAATACACTAATACTACAAGTCTACAAATTAACAAAATATTAAAACGTAAAATTCTGTATGAATAGAAAATGAATTAAAAGAATACCAGAAATTGTGACTTACCTCCACATTATGTAACAAGCTCATTCTGCACACGTCTCTGGGACGACCGTTTCAGCATATGCAACTCTTTTCGCATCAGAATTAGAACTATCTGAAGACGACGACTCTGAGAAGATCCATGAGTCAGATCCTAAAACTTTCTCCTCAATCATTTGCTTCTTCCACGTCCCCTTCCCTGGTGATGTCGATGTGATAGCTTTTAATTTCTTTGTAGTCTTTAATCTTTTACTAGCCTTTGGCGTTGGATCAGCCCCCATCGATTCTTCAACTTGCCTCCATGTCAGCTTTTCTCAAGGGAAAACTTCATCCTCCTCCTCATATGAAGCAATAAAAGCATTAGCTAATTTTTGAGACATCCATTCGGTCACCTTACTCCCTATAATAGAACGAGCAAAAAGGATATCAATGTTTTTTCTCTCAAGTCTTTCTGTCACTGTGCATTAAATTTGACATAGACTAAGCCTGTCAATTTATCGATAATCAGTCTATTCTTTCTCTTTGTATAGATCTGTTAATGAAGATACAATAACCAATTAGCTATCATGATAAATATATAAATGATTAATGGATGACAAAAAAATTATTTAAAGTTTTATATCTCAAAACACTCCAATTTCTTTCACAGCCACTTGAGCTAGTGGTCAATCACAAAATTCTCATGGCCATCTTCAAATCAGGCGCAAGTCAGGCGCTGTGCCACCGTACAAAAGCCACTAATTAACTAAAAATAAAAAACCAAATTCAAATTTCTTTTTGTTTAAATTTTAAAATATCAAAAACTGTTATAATAAGAATATGAAATTGATATTAGTTTCTTAGCTATATCTGAATCAAGTGCAGGATTTTTTGCTTGCATTTGCGCTATTTTCCTACCAAAAGATCCGCTTCGATTTTGATATAGTGGAAATTGGAAACTAATTTATTCTTGCATGCCAGTTTCATGGGTATACATCCTGAACGTGCACTCTGTGAATCCATCAGTAAAGACAACATCTCCATCAATAGCATCACATCTTTGATAATAAAAACTACGTGTTCAATGATACGATCTGGATTTGGTTTTTGGGATTAAAATGTGATTTTTATGGGGAAAGATGCGATTTTTATGAGAAATGTGTGATTCTTAGGGTGAAAAGATAGGATTTGGGGGACAGACAGAATTCTTATAGATAAAAACTGAAATACAAAGATAAAGTTGGCCACCTTCGAAAGGTGGACCGCTCTCCTAGCTTTGATTCGAGATAAAGCATAACCCTCCACTAGATCTAAGGGATCTACCCTATTCTCTCTCAATTGTTCTCAAAGCTCAACATAAACTCCCACTCTAATCCCCCTATTATTTATAATTAAACTCCAAATGAGTCGTCACCCCTAAATTACTCCCGACCTAAGGTTTTTAGCCCAAAATTAAAGATATGTCCCTGGATCTCCTCAAAATGGATGATTCTTCCCACTTTCTTGCCCAAAGGCGTCGCCTTTGGCCGTGAATTTGCGTTGTTGGCTTCATTTTTCTTCAAATATAGCTTTAAGAAAACCCGCGGAGAGCTAAGGATCGTCGTCATTTGCTTCACAATGGATTCTAATATAGCTAGCTGTCACGGATCGAAAGCCTCCATCTTTCTTGACATCGCCATCAAGATCGGTGCTCTGATACCACTTTCCTACGATTCAGATCTAGTTTTAGGGATAAAATGTGATTTTATGGAAAAGACGTGATTTTTATTGATAAAAACTGAAATACAAAGATAAAGTTGGCCATGTTCGAGAGGTGGCCCGCTCTCCTAGTTTTGATTCGAGATAAAGCCTAACTCTCCAACTAAATTTAAAGGATCTACCATATTCTCTCTCAATTTTGTCTCAAAACTCAACATAAGCTCCCCCTCTAATCTCTCCCCTTATTTATAATTAAACTCATAATGAGCTGTCACCCCTAAATAACTAAAATACCACTGACATATGATTTTTAGCCCAAAATTACAAATCTACTCCTGTAACCCCAGAAATTACAGATTTACCCATGTGTCCAGAAATTACAGATTTGCCACTTTATGGCCATAAACCATAATCCTAACATTCAATAAATAACCTGGCATGTGCAAATGAGTCTTCAGCTTGTCATTCCAATAGAGATCGGCCTGACTTTTTTCTCATCATGCCTCAAATTAATTGTAATCTCGTTCTTGCTCATGTCCATGTCTAATACAATCACCCTATTGACGAAGTGGCGTTATCTGTCCTTTGAAGAATGTTGACAATATGATGAAAAAATTTCAATGTCACGTTCTTCCTAAATGAAGACTATTGATGATGGTGTATACCTACAAAGAACAAATTTAATCAAAAACATTAATTAGTTATTTAACTCTTAATTGCGATAATATGCGAACCAAATAACAAAATGAAATTAGATATAATATATTAGATTTATACACTTCTTGCTTGAGCTATCCTGGAGAACATCAACGAACATCAACTCCTCCCATTCAGTGGAGTTGACAAAATCCTTCAATTTAGACTTCTTTTCCTGCAAGCTTTGCAATGACAAAAAAGTTGTAACACAGCGGATAACAACAAGCCCAACAAGATCGCGCATAATCTTCTCCATCATCGTATCAAGCACGATAGTGTTGGCATACATGTAGACTGTGATGACCATTGCATCTAAAATTACATCGCGGATAGGCTTCATATTTTCAATATCATGTAGTAAGAGGTTCAATGTGCGTGCAACACATGAAGTCCAAAAAATAAAGGGAGGCTCACAGATGACAACTTCGTTATTGCCATATTGTTTGATGCGTTGTTGGTCACTATTTGAACGACAGATTATTCTACTAACTTCTCAATTATTGCATTCACTAGATCATAACTATATTTTCCATCATACACATCATTAGATATGTTCTCAAAATCATAGAACATCGTTCCAGCATACGCATGAATGACAATGCTCATTATGCTTCTACCCCTTCTGTCAGTCCAATAATCTGTCGGCAGACTACATCCATGCAGTATATGTCTTTAGAAAAGCTTCCAACTTCTCCTTCTTAGAAACTACTTCCTTAGAAAGATACTTCTCAGCTATCTCATAAAATATAGGAAATATATTTGCCCACATCCTGCACCATCTGGCCAAAAGATGAGTGATCCATCAAAGAGAATGGTAATCTTGCCTCAAAAATACATCGTGCAAACTACTCGCATGCATCTTCTCTTTCATACTTCTTCCCATGTTCATTAAGGATGGTTTACATCCATTTTCCTTTCTCCTTCCCCAACTGCTCCATCTTCCTCGTTTCTTGACCATGCACATGCATGTCCATCGGTCCTCTGAACATTACATGACCTTGACTGGCTTCATGGGATGACTCCACTTCAACATCCTAATCTCCAATAACCACCTCATCCCTAAGAGTTCGAAGCTTTGATTCATTCACCTCTTTCGATGATTGTGTGGCTTGTAACGCAGCAATGGCCTTCAGCCTAACTTTTTAGTAACTTTTGTGCAAGGAGCGATATTTCCTCTCTTTCCTGTAAGATGGGTCCTAAAACGGCTAATATCACCGCTCATGACATGCTCACAAAACTTACACCTCACTTTATTAGATGCCAACTTCTCCTCATGATCTCAAAAGTTTGTTCCCACATCAGATGATACCTTACTAGATGCTCCAGAAGACATTTTCAAAATCTGCTATCAAAGAAGACAAACATTGAAAAATTATTAAATTAAAATTTAAGGTATAAAAACTTTTAAAAAATTTAAAACATATCATAAAAAATTAAAACATATCATGACTCATGACTGTAAATAATAGTGCATTTTACATGTATATATCATTTATTCAGGAATCAGAGACAATGTCTCTATTTGTAGCCCAAAGTAATATCATCTTGTTAATCGTTATATTCAAGAATCGGGCATATACGATAGCCAGTTGCCTGTAAGGGACCGTATCCGATAAGGGACGTTATCCAATATTGGATTTATATATAACTTTACAAGTTATTGCATGATCTCCTAACCAATCCAAGTGGTATATCTCCAATAGGCAACCAAGCATTGCACAATACTTGACTACAAAGATTAATTAAAATCAATTTTATTTTATAGTCATCTATGTACATCTCACAGTTTTCTCAGAACAATGTCATCATCAAAATTATTATTTTCATAATTAAAAATTTTAAAACCCCGTTTAAAGTGCTCTAGTGCTCTCACTCAATTTATTGAATTGCAAACTATTTATGATATAGAGCATTGAGTCGGTGACAAAGCACAAGAGCTGACAGACAGAGGAGCCGACAGAGTGACAGAGCACATGAGTCGACACACAGAGCACAGTAGCCGATAGCGACAAAGCACAAGAGTCGACTAAGTGACAGAGCACAAGAGCTGGCAGAAGAAGACGAATAATAATAATAACAATAAAGAGCATCAGCCACCGCAAGAAGACAGAAGAAAAAAATCACAGTTAACAAAACTACTTCGAAGAAAAAATCGCAAAAAAATGAAAAAAAAATGAAGAATTAAAAACAAATATTAAAAACTTACTTTTCAACTTGATTTACATCTAATTTTCTTTTGATTTCGATTAAAAAAACCCTAACACTAGTGTTCGAGCAAGAGAGTAACAAAGGCGAGAAAGAGCGACTCTCTGATTGAAGCAAACAGGTTTGGATCGAATCGGTCCAAACCTGGTAAAAATTTTCGACACCCATTTAGTAACAAACCTTATCGGCCGATATATCGACCAGATACATCGGTCATATCAGCCGATAAATACATATTTCGGATTTTCTCCTGCATTTATTGCAGTATCGGATTCGACTAATATTTAAATCACCGCGAAGAAGTCATGGAAGAAAGTGATAAAAGAGGATATGAAAGATCTTGATTTAACGGAAGAGAAATCTTTAGATCGTAATATGTGAAAAATAAATATCCAATATCACAATCCAAAGTAATCATGATCCGACATGATATTATTATTATCATTATCATTCTTTTTATGTTTAATTATTATTTTTGTAATTATTATTTCTTTTTATTTCATATGATAATAATAATAATATAATAGTATTTTTCTCTCTTTCTAGTCCATGAAGCCAACCCAAAATTTTGGGATGAATGCTAACATGATGATGATTAGTGAGAAAACACCGGAAGCCAATATGCAATACGTTGACTTAGGCGGTGGCTGGCAATGAAAGTGTAGCCGTAGTTTTTAAGAGTTCTCAAGGAGAATTCTAGTTGGTGTATATTATAATATTTTTAACTTCATCACGAGACAGTCGTATAGTTATTTGAATTGATGATCATCACCATGCGTCATGACCAACACTTGTTTCATATGACAAAAATATTTACCGATTTTTGTAGGGCTCTTTCCTATGAATCAAATAATCCAGAAGCATTTTTTGGACAATTAGAACCCATCAACTTTTAGACAACTTTTGACCACACGTTTTAAATAATCCTAGTCATCATTGTCGATATCAAGTTGATTCATAAGCCATCATTGATCCGTGCCTTGGCAAGTCCCATCAGTCATGTATGTATTCACAAACATTTCTAAGTGGTTAACAGCATTGATTCTTTTGGAATAACTAACTTCTTAAGCGCTACTCTTGCTCGATCCATGATAAAAGCAAAAGATTCATTTTTTTAATTCATGTATGATATTATGGTCATAATCATAGATTCTGCAGTACATTTAAAAATTCGGAAACCTTGTAGCATGACCTCATTTCAACCATACACACCCTAGAAACTTTCGAGGGGTGTTTATCAAATTCGACAGAAACCTGGAATTTATACTTCTATGGGTTCTCCACAGTAAAAGTGCCCAAAAAATATCTTTTGATAGATTCCTTCAATGGTTGAAATCTGATCCTTTGTTTTATGCATCAGGGTTACCTACATCTGACGGCACAAATGTTTATGAACCAAAGCTTACAGCTTATTGCAATCAATCAGATCGCATCTATCGATTTCTCCAGAGAAAAATGACTTTGGACAAGGAAATATCAAAATTTCCTTCTCCACGCCCTAATTCTGGTTGTCCCATTGCAAAAAAAAATGAAGAAAAAAAGTTGCACACCAAAACTACGATTAAGTTAGATTTAATCGTTCGATAATATCATCGCGTTCAAGAATTTCACATATATGAACTCGGAGAGAGAATGGATTGGGGAGGGGAGAGACTGACCAGTAGAAAGGCCAGAGGGTATAATCGAGGTCGAAGACGACGAGTTTGGGTAGGGTTTGGAAAAGACCGATCATTCGGAGCGCCTCCTCTTTCACCCTCTCATCTCCCATCTCCCCGCTCTCTCCCCGCAACCAGCCAACACAATCTCAAAGGCGAGAGAGAGAGGAGAGAGAGGAGAGAGAGTTGCATCAGTCTGCGGTCTGATAGATATATGTCTGGGATTTGCTCACTTGAAAGGCCAGTTGGCATTGTAAGATAGGTGGCTTTCATGATGGTAACTCGGCCCGAAAATCGCCCGCCCCGGCCCGGCCCTATCAAGAAATGGGTCGCGGGATGGACTGATAAACGCTGAGCGCGTTTCATTTTAAGGCCGGGCCTGGGATAAAGATCAGATGGATGTGAAATAACGGAACTTGACAGGCCATGAAAACTGGGCTGGATATGGACATGGGCTTTTCCCACCAGAAAGGCCGAGAGGTGGCTCTAGAGATGTTAATGGTTCGGGCCCGGCCCAAAGAGCCGAAAACCAGACTTGTTGGAGGCCCGCTTCATATCCAAGTCCAATAATCATTTAAAATCTTATATTCCTGGCTTTTACTTAATTCCAAACCACATAACAACCGTACTTGGGGATAAATACATTTATGTTCTGAGTTGAGGGAGGCTTTTGGCCTCCCTCCCCCTCATCATCTCACCATTACTCCCTACTTTCTTAGTGGGGAGTCCCTTGGACTCCTAAATACTATTCTTAATTAATATATAGAGAACCATGGCTTAGGCCATGTGCCACGGCCCGCTTCACAAAAATATGGAGGCGAGGCGTGAGTAGGTCCGCTCAGACTTGAAGCTGTGAAGTTGCAAGTCTGATAAGCGTCAATAAACTTCAAATGGCATGTCCTTGCAAATGCGATACGAAAAAATAATAATAATAAAGGAAATGAGACAAAAAGCAATCTCAGAATATCCATAAAATAGGTTCCAACATCACAGAAAAGCCACCAGGCTAAAAAGGAAAAGAGTCTAAGGCCCAAACATGGCCAACAAAAGTACAACATACAAAGTAAGGGTATCACGCACCGACAACTAACAGCAATCCTAAAACAAAAGGAAAGCTCAGCAAGGTCACTATGACTGGTCACCGGTGTCCACAAACTCCTCCTTGACAAACATGGGCTCAGGCTCAGCATAAGCAAACACCACGTCCTCAGCAACGGACTCTGGCTCAGGGTCTAACATGTGACACCCAAAAGATCAAGGGGCACATGTCAGCAAGTCTACAAGAGACTTGTGCAAGGTACCTGAAAGTAAAAGTAAAGCAACCTAGCAGTTCTAGCATGATGCAATGACATGGCAGATATAGCATGAGTGCAATAAGTGAAGTAAAGTACGAGCATGGCATGGCAACTGGCATTTAAATCATGGCATGGATTGTAGTGCCCTGTGAAGCTACTGCACATATACTAGAGGGGGGTGAATAATACTTAAAAATAATCAAGATAGTTATTCCTAATTATTGTGCAAGAAACAAACGACAATGCGGAATAAACAATAATCAACAAGAATTAACAAACGCAAACAAAGCATGTAACGGGTTCGGATCCACCCAAGTCTCCCCGACTTGTTCCCGGTGATCCTACGTCCCAACCACCCGGATCCCCTCCGGATACTTGAGTTAGAAACCCTAACTCAAGATTTAGCACTATGAAATTCTTGTGAAAAACCTTCACAAGACCAAATCATACAAATGACATGTGACTCCCACAAACCGGGATCACACCCATCTCTCACAACCGAGAGACACAATTCAAATAACAATTGAAATGAAATATGAAACACTTACCACAAAATCCTATGCCTTGAGTATAACTTACCAAATTAGGGCAAAGATGGATTTTGGGGAAGAAGATGTCACCAAACCCTAGCTTCAAGAAGATGACCATCAATGGAAGCCTAGGGTGGAGTTGATGACCTAGAATCAAGCTCTTGGCTTGAAAGCTCACAATGGAGAGAATCTCTCTTGAGGAATTAGGGCTCAAGGTGTTGAGGGAGAGCTTCTTGTGAGGGAGAGAGAGCTTTGAAATAGCTTGGGAGAGCTCTTCTCTTAGGTCTGAAATTGCTTGGAAATAGGACCTCTTACCCTTCTTCAAACGAATCAGGATTCTATTTAAAGGGGCAAGAGAAATCGAGTTTGAAAGAATCTCAACGGCTCTATTCTGAAGCAGACTAGTCGGTCTAAGAAGGATCACTGACCGACTAGTTCATCAACTAGTCGGTCGGTGATTCAACATGGACCGACTAACAGCTCGACAGCCAAAAGAGTGAATTCCAGGTAACATGAACTAGTCGGTCTAAGAAGACTTGCCAACCGACTAGTTTGCCAACTAGTCGGTCGGTGAGTGTACTTTGACCGACTAAGGGTGAAATGCACGTAGCTGAATACAAGTTACACTAGTCGGTCTAAGAACAAATGCTGACCGACTAGTTTCACAACTAGTCGGTCGATGAATGTTCTTGGACCGACTAACTGTAAACAGTAACTCAGGCTGTACAGAGGCAAGCTCAACTAGTCGGTCTGAGAAGGATTCCTAACCGACTAAATCGTCATCTAGTCGGTCGGTGAACCTTCTTTGACCGACTAATTGATCGACATGGCTGTGCAGAAATGAGTTAGGACATCTAGTTAGTTCATGAAGAGTTTCCGACCGACTAGATCGTCATCTAGTCGGTTGGTGACTCTACTTGAACCAACTAAGATGCACTGGAAGCCGAGGGAAGAAGCGATAAGCTTCGGGAAAGTTTCTAATGGCTTCTATGATAATCCTAGCTCTAAGATATGAGCGAAATGAAGATATTAATGTAAGTCCTACTCAAGACTTAACATTCTAATCTATGAAGCTAGAAGACAATAAATAATACATGACGAACCGTCTTCGAAGCTTCAATCTTCATTCTTCTTGACTTCAATATTGCTCCTAGAGCTTCAACGAAGCTTCAGGCACACGATCACACGTATTGAGAAGTGTTGAGATGTCGCTTTTGATATACGTATTCTTTTGGCGACGATCTCCATAACTGCGCTCACAAAAAGTTAGATCACAATATTTATGTTTGCTCATCATCCAAAACCAAATCCGGGGAATCAATACTCAACATTTTCTCCCTTTTTGGTGATGACAAACCAACATAAATAATAATCAATAATAATGATTCAATAAGAAATTTACTTACTCCCCCTGCATTGATGGCACGTTAGTCTCGTATTAAATATTAATCATACGCAGCATGCAAACGAGGAAGATATGAAATATGAACCAATTATTGACATATAGGATTTAAATCCATTTTATATCTTAACTCCCCCTGAATCTAACATATCAACTTAGATTCATGGTAAATTGCGTTGACATCAATTAGCACATTGTCATCATTATTAATTCTCTCCCCCTTTGGCATTAGCAAAAAGAGCGGGAGGAGATCAACGACAAGATTACAATGGCTAAGAAATAAAAGCAAGAGAGTCTAAGAATACGATCACGGTCCAAATGACACCAAAGTAAAATACCAAATGTAAAATACCGAAGAAAATCAAGGCGTGCCAACTTGACCATAGTCGAAAATCGAAAAACGAAACCATCAAGCCATAGGCGAAAATCGAAATACGAAATCATCAAGCCATAGGCGAAAATCGAAATACGAAATCATCAACCCATAGGCGAAAATCGAAATCTCCAAAACTCAAATTAATTTCACTTATTGAGTTATGGAACATACTCTCCAATATCAACATTCTTAGTTAAATAGTGCATGGAAAACAATTCTACGTTTCCATAGAAAGAATTTCTCTTTAACCAAGTTAATCGTCAAGCGACGAAATCAAACATCAGAGACAAAAATCCAATGTGAAAACCAAAGGTGGCAAAATGATACCAAAAGTAACATGTAAAAGTGTTATGCCAAAAACAATATAATCATCATAGAACTTATGGCATACACAATTCTAGCAAACACATTGAAACAAAATGATACCAATGTAAATATTCTAACAATGGATACCAAATGTATGCATTCAACCTACATGGATACCAATGCATGCATTCAACCTACATGGATACCAAATGTATATTAAATGTAAGAAGATACTTACAACATTAAGCTCCCCATACTTTGGTGCATCACTTAAGCACCATCAACTCCATTTGAATGAAAAACCTTTGCAAATCAAGGAGTTGGTAGGGTTGGTATCACATGATGGATTGAATCTAGAAAGTATCATTTTGGTATCCAAAAATCCTTTTGGATCCTATGGGTTAGGCAACAAATTTAACATATTAAATGTAACCCATATCCTAACTAAATTCAAATTCAATATGAATTTAGGTTTCAAATTAACATGCACATCCATGATCAATATGCAAATAAAAAGAAAATAAACCAATTCTTACCACAATTGCTTTGGTACCCATAAAATGAAATTAAGCTAATGGTACCAAGCAATGAAGGGTCAAATAAAACTAACCCTTCGGAAACCAAGTCCAAGAGGACCTTGATTTCCCAACATAGTCATCATTCAAATAATATCATTAATATATGATTGCACATAAAAATTCTTATTATTCATGCTTGTGTTCTTCGGACCCCAAATAGTGTATGTCTTGGGAGTCCTAATCCTATTGGGAACATGCATACGTTGTTGATTTCTATGTGGTGCATGTCGTGGGTAAGCATATGGCATTTGATGCAATGGTGCATGATGATACTTATTCATATGAGAATGAGGATGAGGATGGACATATGCTTGTGGTGGAACACGTGCATGAGTGTGTCTCACATGGTGTGCACGTGCTCGTGGATGCAGAGCATAGAAATCATCATATGTGCTAACATGTAGAGTAGGATGTGTGTTCCTACGTGGCATGGCATACATGAAAGCATGACCCATCTTTGGAGGTCCACCCAAATTGGGTTTCTTTCCAAATGGGGGTGTGTACCTAGCGGAAGCACCATTGGTAGAAGAACTACCAATGAAGTGTTTACTCCCACTAGTAGAAGCTTCGGAAGATGGCCTAACAAAGGTCGTGGCCGATTTGGATGAGTCTCCCATCTTACACCCCAAACCAATATGGTGATTGGCCGGAAGTAAGTCATTTAGGATATTATCCAAATGGCCCTTACCTTTTTTGAATTCATGAATTTGGCCTAATGTGCACTCATACTTTCGGTGAGAGAATGCATCGAAGCATCCAAGGTGGACACTTGCAATGTGAGTGCGCAAACACGTGATTTGAGATTCTTATTCTCAATACTCAAAGTTGAGTTTTGAGACGTCAAATCCGCTATCACATGTTCATCCGAATCCTCGATATGAACATGCTCAAGTTGAGATTTGAGATGTTCAATCTCATTTCTCAACCCTTCAACAATGGTGTCGTTGTTGACGATGATAGGCTTAGACGAGGTTTTAAGACTATCTAACTCATTTTTAGTCTTAATAAATCTACTAGCCAATTTAGAAAACTTATACCAAAGTTGTTCGTTGGCTAATTTAAGTTCATCCATGGTTACCTCACCGCCTTCATCCTCGCTTTCCTCGCTTTCATCGGAGGAAGTCTCTTGAACACGTTCCTCGTTTCCCATGAAGCACATGTGTACTTTCTCCACGCGTTCATCATCCGACTCTCCACTTGACGAATCCTCGGAGTCGGTGAATGTCCCGACAAGTCCTTTCTTGTGCTTTCTCGACTTGTCGTGCTTGGATGCCTTCCACTTCCCCTTGTGTTTGTTTAGAGGACAATCCGGCTTGATATGTTCTGGCCTCTTACATTTATAACACACAGGAGTAGAAACATTAGTAGAACCAAACTTAGATAAATTCTTAAACTTACCTTTTCAGAAGCATCGATCGAACTTCTTTGCCAAATCGGCCAAAGTTTCCATGTCCAACTCATCTTCCGATTCTTCTTTCGATTCTTCATCATCGGTAGATGGAGCGGCCTTGTATGCAATCGCCTTTTTCTTTGGCTCGTCTTGCTTCAAGTACGACTTCATCTTTTCCTTCATCCTTATCTTGCTTTCCTTGCGTACCTCATAAGAAATCAAGGTACCCATTAGTTGAACGACGGTATATTTACTCATATCGTTACCTTCCTCGATGGCGAAGGTACGCTTTTTCCAACAAGAAGGAAGTCCATCGATGATCTTTAAGACTTTCTCCTTTTGGGTGTAGATCTTCCCAAGAGCTTCCAATTCGTTGGAAATATCCACGAAGCGAGAATAGTAGTCCTTCATAGTGTCACCCTGTTCCATGTGAAACAACTCAAATTCTTTGTTAGCGACACCGAGTTTAGAATCTTTTACCGTACTCGTTCCTTCGTGCAAGATGAGGAGGGAGTTCCATATTTGATATGCACTCTTACATGTGCATATCTTATTGAAGTCCTCGGGCTCCAATGCGCATTGCAAGGCATTCATTGCCTTGGCATTGCTTACCTCCGCGGCGACCTCCGCGGGAGTCCATTTTGCAAAATCTTCTTCCGCGGGCTCGACATACTCCGTCAACGTGGCTCTCCACAATGAAGCACTCCAGAGGAAAGTTTCCATCCGGCATTTCCAGTACCCGTAATTGGTACCATTGAAGGAGGGAGGCCTAGTTGAGGATTGCCCTTCCAAAACTGAAGAAGCACCGTGACGATCCTTGAAGACGTTGTAGTCGTTGTTCGTCATAACTTTGAACTTGTAGCTTTAACCTTGGTTCTGATACCAATTGTAGTGCCCTGTGAAGCTACTGCACATGTACTAGAGGGGGGTGAATAGTACTTTAAAATAATCAAGATAGTTATTCCTAATTATTGTGCAAGAAACAAACGACAATGCGGAATAAACAATAATTAACAAGAATTAACAAACGCAAACAAAGCATGTAACGGGTTCGGATCCACCCAAGTCTACCTGACTTGTTCCCGGTGATCCTACGTCCCAACCACCCGGATCCCCTCCGGATACTTGAGTTAGAAACCCTAACTCAAGATTTATCACGATGAAATTCTTGTGAAAAACCTTCACAAGACCAAATCATACAAATGACATGTGACTCCCACAAACCGGGATCACACCCTCTCTCACAACTGAGAGACACAATTCAAATAACAATTGAAATGAAATATGAAACACTTACCACAAAATCCTATGCCTTGAGTATAACTTACCAAATTAGGGCAAAGATGGATTTTGGGGAAGAAGATGTCACCAAACCCTAGCTTCAAGAAGATGACCAGCAATGGAAGCCTAGGGTGGAGTTGATGACTTAGAATCAAGCTCTTGGCTTGAGAAGCTCACAATGGAGAGAATCTCTCTTGAGGAATTAGGGCTCAAGGTGTTGAGGAAGAGATTCTTGTGAGGGAGAGAGAGCTTTGAAATAGCTTGGGAGAGCTCTTCTCTTAGGTCTGAAATTGCTTGGAAATAAGACCTCTTACCCTTCTTCAAACGAATCAGGATTCTATTTAAAGGGGCAAGAGAAATCGAGTTTGAAAGAATCCCAACGACTTTATTCTGAAGCAGACTAGTCGGTCTACGAAGGATCACTGACCGACTAGTTCATCAACTAGTCGGTCGGTGATTCAACATGGACCGACTAACAGCTCGACAGCCAAAAGAGTGAATTCCAGGCAACATGAACTAGTCGGTCTAAGAAGACTTGCCAACCGACTAGTTTGCCAACTAGTTGGTCGGTGAGTGTTCTTTGACCAACTAAGGATGAAATGCACGTAGCTGAATACAAGTTACACTAGTCGGTCTAAGAACAAATGCTGACCGACTAGTTTCACAACTAGTCGGTCGATGAATGTTCTTGGACCGACTAACTGTAAACAGTAACTCAGGCTGTACAGAGGCAAGCTCAACTAGTCGGTCTGAGAAGGATTCCTAACCGACTAAATCGTCATCTAGTCGGTCGGTGAACCTTCTTTGACCGACTAATTGATCGACATGGCTGTGCAGAAATGAGTTAGGACATCTAGTTAGTTCATGAAGAGTTTCCGACCGACTAGATCGTCATCTAGTCGGTTGGTGACTCTACTTGAACCAACTAAGATGCACTGGAAGCCGAGGGAAGAAGCGATAAGCTTCGGGAAAGTTTCTAATGGCTTTTATGATAATCCTAGCTCTAAGATATGAGCGAAATGAAGATATTAATGTAAGTCCTACTCAAGGCTTAACATTCTAATCTATGAAGCTAGAAGACAATAAATAATACATGACGAACCGTCTTCGAAGCTTCAATCTTCATTCTTCTTGACTTCAATATTGCTCCTAGAGCTTCAACGAAGCTTCAGGCACACGATCACACGTATTGAGAAGTCTTGAGACGTCGCTTTTGATATACGTATTCTTTTGGCGACGATCTCCACAACTGCGCTCACAAACAGTTAGATCACAATATTTATGTTTGCTCATCATCCAAAACCAAATCCGGGGAATCAATACTCAACATGGATATCAAGTTTACGAGAACAATCACAAGGACAAGGACAAGTCTAGTAAGCACGTCGTGCACATGGATTACGCCTTTTGGCTAGAGTGGCTGTACGGGCCAACTCTTACACTCAAGTGATCGCTTATCCCTACCCCTCCACGTGTATCGAGCCAGGGCCTTACCCTCGAACATGGAATGCTCGCTTCTGGATCACGAGCCAGGAAGTGTATTTGGCATAGGGTTGTGCCCGCAAAAGCAGGTGCCTAGCCTGAACAAGGAAGTACAAGTATGTAGCGTGTGCTACGAATGTAACATTCAATGCATGGATGACATGTCATGGCAAGTAGCAAGGCGTACAGATAAGGAATTTAAACATGACAGATAAGGATGCATGAATGGCATGAACAAGTAAAAGGGGTCGGATCTAGCTTCGTTGTCAAGCTAGATCAAATAGGCGTCTAGACAGCTATCATTTCACTGTTTAGTCTCTTTTACTCTACGGTACAAAAGGCGGCCTAAAACATGGCCTAAACAAGAAGACGACAAGTTTCACTTGCCTGCAAATCTGACGTCTGAAAAACACCGTCCAAAAGTCCACAAGTCACAAACAACCTATGTGCACAAGTCCACCAGCCTACAGTCCCATATTATTAATCTTGATTAGTGAATTTAAAACAATTTAAAAACATCAATTTTAGTCTTGTTTAACAGGCTGTGGTTGGGGGTCCTAAGGGTGCAAAACGTTACCTCAACACGACGCGAGAGCTACACTGGCGTCGGGTAGCGACACCAGGGATTGGAATATAAGAACGCGCTCCTAGTCCAAATTCCAGATCAGATTCCTCGCTCGTCAAGTCCGGGCAGCAACCAGAACGACGAACCAAGATTCCAACGCTAGGACGTGCGACGAAGGGCTACGATGTATCACAATGTCGTAATCAGAAAATCCACCAAGAGGAGGCACCTAGGTGGGACCCACAGTAGTGCTAGGGGCCAATGGGGGACCCACAACAGCTCTGGAGAACTGGGGGGGCCCACGGAGGCAAGCGGTGCGAAAGTTGCGAAGTTGCGACGAAAGTCGCTCGGTCAGACCGAGCCGCTGCGGAGATTTCTCTCGGTCAGACCGAGAGAACACATCAGCCGGTCGGTCGCAGCGCTGCGGAGCACGTTGCAAGGCGAGGGCGCTCGGTCACAGCGGGCCGGTGCGAGGAATTCCTTCGGTCGGGCGCTTGGGAGCGGGGGTTGCAGCGGGGCGGGTTGCAGCGGAGCGGGGGAGCGGTGCGATGCGGGGAGCGGGTCGGTCAGACCGAGAGAAGCTCTTGGTCGGAGCGGGGTGTGGGCGTTGCAATGATGCATCGGGCACTTGGTGCGGAGCGGAGCGTCGGTGTGGGGCGGGGCCTCGGTCAGACCGATGGAAAACGAGGAATTCAGTCGGTCTGGCCAAGCAGCTGCGGGGGTCGGCGGCTGTGCATGAGCTGCTGCTAGGATGCGAAAGTTGGGGATGGGTTTGTGACGGCTAGGGTTCAAAGCATGGGCAAAAATGAAGTCCAAGAGCTCATATAAATAGGGTAGATGGGTTTGACTTGGTCTAGGGTTTTATTTGAATTAATATTGCTTTTAATCAATTTTAAACCAAAAACTCACCCACACTATATCTCAAGCAATAGGGGTGCGGCCAAGGGGCTAGGATTTGGGTCAAAAATGTTTTGAAGAGTTATAATCTAAAGGAAATTATATTGGGTTGAAAATACTTTAAAACTTAGTATTTAAAAATATTTAAAGCTTAGCCAAAAATGTAAAATAGATCAAATGAAGTCCAAAAATTGTGAAATAAATATTGGGGTGATCGGGACGACGAAAGAAAGAAAACTAAGAAGACGGATCTCAATTTCGACATCGAGTGACGAAACTAAAATAGAAACGCCTCACGTCAAAAGTGAGAATCGTGACGTCTCTTCAAATAAGATTTAATCGTGGGAGAATGACCCGAGAAATGTCGTTCCAAGTTAGTGCCACAATTTAATACTCTCAGAGACGATCACAACGACATATCACACCAAGGTGTTCAAAAACAAACAAAGTCTAAAACAAATACGTGCACGGTCAACGGCACGTGCACGAAGAAGGTACGATCGGAAAGCGACCGTTACACCATGGCTACTCTGATTGGAGATTGTTTACTTTTCTCCCAAAATCCTTCAACACGTTATCAGCACTTACGCCCTTCTCTTTTGAGCTTTTCTTCCCGCCTCCTTCCAAAAATCAAATCTCTACGCGCGAAGGAATCTGTTGTTGCGGTAATCCGTTGCGGCGAAGCTTTGTAGGGATTTTTTTGGAGCGTATCGGGAGCGGAACTATCTACGGATCTCAATTTTTACGATCGTCCATATATTTTAAATCTAGAGGTAATATCTATCGATCTCGTAGATAACTACAAACAAAACTTTAATTTAGCTATGATTTTACAATGCTTAATCTAGAGGCATTTTAAATCTATTGCTATTGTATTATCATTTAAAAAAAATATATACAAAAAAAATCCCGTGACCTTTCAGCCCCCCCCTCTGTCGGATCGGAGCCCCCCAGACGGCGGGGGGTTTTGCCAGCGACTCCCCCCGAAGGGAGGGTCTTCGGATCGCCTCCCCCCCCGCCGATGGCGGAGGGGGTTTTTCCAGCGACACCCCCCCGAAGGGGGGGTCCTCTGTAGCACCGACCCCCCCGGCGGCGGGATGGAGGGCCTCTGCTCCGCCAAACCCCCCAGGCAGGATGGGGGGACCTCTGCCGGCAGCGGGATGAGGGGGGGGGGGGGGGGGGGGGCAACCTCTTTAATTGTGGCAGTGGGGAGCTGAGGGGCCTTGTTTGGTTTTTTTTGGGTTATTGGGGACTCTTGATATCCCCTAACAAATATACTAAATATTTGATTTAGGGCTTATGTTAATATTACCTTCAAATTAAATTTTTTGATCATAACAGTCTATGGGCCAGCAGCCCAAAATTTTAATAAATTTGATGCCTATTTGTAACAATGTAAATATGGTTTATGGGCCTGCAGCCCCATTTAGGTTAATTATTAACTTTGACTACCAAAATTGGGCCATAAGCCGAATTAATCCCATTTCAAACTTAATTTATTAATTAAAATTTGGCCAATGGGCCTGAAGCCCAAATATTAACAATATTTTATTTGACTTATTAGGCCTGAAGCCAAGTTAATTCAATTGTAATAATTAATTTGTTAATTTTTTTTGCAAATGGGCATGCTGCCCAAATATTATATTAAAAAGATTAATATGTATGGGCCTGCCGCCCCATTCAAAATATTAATTTATTTTAGTTTCTTGTTTTCGGACCTGATGCCCAGTTTGTCAAACGGCTAGAATTATGTTAAACATCACTCTTGCATTATTAATTATTTATGGAATATTAGAATTTTCAAAATATAATTATCTTAAGGATCCTGCGACCGCTCTGCAGTTAGTCAACTAACTTAACGGTGTATAACGTCTCCCCGTGGTCCGAGAGATCATTATATTTTATAGTGTCTTTTTCCATATTATATATGCCTGAGTTATATGCGTGGTTGTTTTTTTTGTGCCTGAAGCATATTATAAACTGCATGGATGTTAATATAAGTTAAAATGTGATTTTGGGATCGGCCAGTTTGATACCTTTTATATTCCTTGCACTTTTATTTTCTTTTGAGAGAATTTGTAAGTGAGGATTAAAATGTATTTATGCCAAAGACCGGTGTACCGACAAATGAAGACGGAGGCGAAATTTGGAAAATATAGGGACCCATTCTGGGTTTCCAACTTGTATTTTTCTTTTCTTTATGAACTGTATATCGGACTTTGGACTTTGTACGTTTTAGGGTATCTGGCCGATCCCCACATTTTACTTATTTATTCTTTATGCATGAATTTACATTTTAATTAATTCATGCTTAGTTTAAATTGCATAGATAAATGGCAAAATTGGCACTCGTCGATTTCGAAGTTCTTGATGCTGCAGGAAAGAATTACCTGAGTTGGCAAGTGGACCTGAAATTCCACTTGCGTTCGATGGCCCTCCTTGGCTCAATTTTGCCTCCTTCATCGGCCCCAGCAGCGGCCGATGCTTCTCCTAGTAAGGCCCCAGAAGCGGCCCAATCGTCTAGCAGCACTCCTACCACTGTCTCCGATGTGGATAAGGCGAAAGCCATTATCTACATTAGGAAACATATAGATCGGACCTTAAAGGCCGAATACCTAACGGTAGAGGACCCAATGGAGCTGTGGACAGAGCTGGAGGCACTGTATAAACATCAAATTGATGTAATATTACCGCGTGCCAGTTATGAGTGGGAAAACCTCAGACTTCAGGACTATAAGTCTGTCTCTGAGTATAACTCTGCACTTCATAATATCACCTCACGCCTAAAGTTGTGCGGTGAAGAAGTGATAGAGCAACACATGTTGGAAAAGACATTTACCTCGTTTCACGAGAAAGATGCAATACTCATGCAGCAGTATCGTGAACGCAACTTCACGAAATTCTCTGATTTGATCTCTTGCCTACTTAGGGCAGAGAAAAATAGAGATTTACTGCTTGCTACTCATAATCTACGTCCAGCTGGTTCTGCCCCTATCCCTGAAGCCCACCATGTTTCTCCCCAGAAGTGAAAAAACAATAAGGCTAAAAATAACAAAGGGAAATCTGTAATGAAGCAAGCACAAGGAGCCTCACCCCAGACCAACACCAACAAAGGAAAGATAAACTTCACATGGAATCGTAAGAACACTGATCAAGTGTCAATTCCTAAGAAGAACTGGGAGGATAAATGCCATAGATGTGGCATGACTGGACATTGGTCCAGAAACTGCCGCACTCCTCGCCACCTCCAGGAACTATATCAGGCGAGCCAGAAGTCTCTTCCTGAAACAAACTTGGCGTCTTTCCAGCCGCCAACGATTTCCACTGCAAAAGACTTCGAGAATGACGACCTGCTCGATTGAGCCATATCTATATCTATGCATTTAAAATTACATGTAGCTTCATCTTGCTTTTTGTACGAACTTTTATTTGAATGTCATTATACATTTACTTAAATAAAATTTCGTTTTGCATATAGATGAAGTATGTAATATTGTGAACAGTGCCTCGTTGCACTGGTGTAGCATTAATATTGCTCCCACATACAACGAGACTATAAGATGCAAACTTCTCCCCTTAAACATATAGGAATTTTTCACGTTTCAAGGATATTTTGTCTATACGAACATAACTTGAAAACCGTGGATAATAAATGTTGAATATCAATATGTAACTCGTCAAGAGCATGGCCAGAAGACCATCTACTTACGATTTCATTGGACCCCTATCGGGCCCCTATAATTACAGATATTCATCCTATAGAAAGCCAACTTGACTGAGCACCAGAAGTGCCTTTCACAAAATGGACTTGGTCATCCTGGATCAGCGATGATGGACGCATCATCAAATGAATCCATTGGAGAACCTGAAGATTCTCCAAAAGATTGAGTTTCCTTTGTCGTAAGGGCATACTTTTAGATAGACCTTCCCTCCTGAAAGTGGGATGAGAGTCTCCTGGCTTCATTGAGAGAATACATGGTGACCTTTGCGGGCCTATTCACCCCGCAAGTGGCCCATTTTCGGTACTTCATTGTACTGATTGATGCATCTACTAGATGATCTTATGTGTGCCTTTATATTCACTCGCAATATAGCTTTCTCAAAGCTTATAATGTGGGTGAATTCACTACACATATCTTTGAAGACTTCTGCCAAGCAACTGGCATTGAAATTGAACATCCTGTAGCATGTTCATACTCAGAATGGGTTATCAGAGTCTTTGGTAAAGAGACTCCAATGGATTTCACGTCCATTGTTAAATCCCAGTTTCCTGTTGATGTTTAGGGACCAACACACTGCATTCCACATCTCTTATCACGATATGGCCCGCTTGTGGCCATATCTTATTGCTGATACCGCTTGCTTATGGTTTACCACCAAGTCTTGATAAATGTGAATTTGATGAGCAAAGTCTCATTGAAATAGGCACACAGTCTAAAGAAGCCCGAAGCTTCTTAGACCATTTCATGGAACACAAAAGTCCTAATCTCGTTATGATCCGCATACTTTTTCTGTGTAAAGATGAGATCCAGAAGATCCTTCACATTCAGACAAAGTACATCAATTACCGGATAAATTTACAGACAACCAGAAGATTGTTTGTTCACACGTCCCTGCTGCCAACACGCCAGCTAGGATTGACATTCCCAAAGATGGATGCAATCCACCGGCAGCAGAATTGGCTGTACCTCAATTGAAAAGAGGACGCCCGCCAGGTTAAAAATATAAAAAGTTCCTCGAAAGAGAAAGATTCCTGGATATATTAAAATGATCCATCCACAGGATGCTGAGCTCAGACCAGCAACCTCTCCCCTCCTAATTTCCCCTGCAGAGGAAACAATAGGAGAAAAATCATTATATTACGTACGTACTGGAGATGTACTGGACATCAATAGCACAGTGGTCGACGAAGATTTTGCTTTCGCTATTGCCGTTCACGTCGCTGAATACGACGATGACGTCAACCCACTTTTCTATAGCATGAACGCATAGATTGGCCAAAGTGGGACGAGGCAATAAGAGTAGAGCTGGACTCACTCTTGAAAAGCAAAGTCTTTGGACCAGTAGTCCATACACCTGAATGTGTAAAACCTGTGGAATATAATTCGGATTTCATAAGATTTTGAAATGAAGGAAATGTGATCATTTTCCTACTAAGCCTAAACTTCTCTGAAAAAGCCAATAAATGCAGCTCATGGACGTTGTGACTGCATATATATACGGTAATATAGATATATAGATCTATATAAAACTTCCAGAAGGGTATACTCTACCCCCAGAGATGAAAGAGAGACGTAGAAACGTCTTCTCCATAAAGGCTACAAAGATCATTAGTTGATCTTAAGCAATATTCTGCCCGTGTATCTTTTTCGAAAAATCGTTGACATGATTTGTGATATTCGCCGTACATATAGTCGACTAAAAGCTAGTAAGATCTCATGCAGAGATCATTGAGATATCTGATAGCTTTAATCATACCTTGGAAATGAAATACCTAGGCATAACAAGGTATTGTCTCGGCTTACATATTAAACACCTTTGTGGTGGAACCCTTTAATATTCTTCATACACCGGTAGTTTATGAAGAATGATGTCCATTGGCAACCTATTAAAAATGGATGCTTATTTATGACACCTTCCAGTAGCTGGAAGAGGGGGAGGACATCCTAGGTCCCGAAGAGCCTAGCTCTAGTGTACTTGTTACACTTCTTTATCTGGCCAACTGCACGTGTCTTTGATAGAATGTCTGCAGTAAAGTTGTTAACCAGATACAGTGTTGTCCTGGAGAGCACCACTAGACCAAGGATAAGCTGCTTCTGTGCAACTTCCAAGGGTCAAGGAATATATATCGCATATGCAGGTTTAAAGATCATCGCGATGAATAAAACACAAAAGGCTGGCCACCTCCTAAATATCTACACATCATCCTCCAATGTCTACATCTTCTGAGAAGCTCATCATCCAAGAAGCAAGTATTGAAAACGCTCAGCCAGGTCCAGCAGTACCTTGCAGGCACACTGAAGACTGATTCAAAGAATACTTTAGTGGAGTCATCTACCAACTTCGAAGAGTATTCCACTCCAGAGCGCCACTACTTTCCAATAGCAGCTAGATGAGTGAAACTTGTATAGATGAGTGATGACTGTATTTGCTTTCAGAACATGATGGATGTATAGACAAATAGGAGATGAATGTATAGATACATAGGAAATCTGCAAGCCTGAAGCTTGTACAGATCAAGGGGAGTCCCTCGATAGTTGTACTCTTTTCCCTTAAGCTGTTGGTTTTTCCCACTGGGTTTTCCACAGCTAAGGTTTTAACGAGGCAACCATAGTGGCTCTGGATCCAGAAGTATCCACCCCATTAGCATACTGAATCCTAAAGTATTCATATGCTTAACCCAAGGTAATAGAGAGATGAGGGGGAGTGTTTTTAGTTGAAGGAGGCTTTTGGCCTCTCTCCCCTCATCATCTCACCATTACTCCCTACTTTCTTAGTGGGGAGTCCCTTGGACTCCTAAATACTATTCTTAATGAATATATAGAGAGCCATGGCTTAGGCCATGGC
The DNA here is from genome assembly GCA_030789695.1 of Scilla litardierei. NCBI lineage: Eukaryota > Viridiplantae > Streptophyta > Magnoliopsida > Asparagales > Asparagaceae > Scilla > Scilla litardierei. The sequence goes on along the minus strand of CM061142.1, from coordinate 297,755,610 downwards.
TACTCTGATTGGAGATTGTTTACTTTTCTCCCAAAATCCTTCAACAATTTATTTATATTTTAAATAATTTACTTTCATTCATTATTTATAACTAGAAATTGCACTTGCCCAAAGGACACGGAGGCAGTCGTTGCCCGGGCACGTGTGTGTGTGTGTGTGTGTGGTGGTGGGGGGTGGTGTGTGTGTGTGTGTGTGTGTGGGAGCAACGCAAAAAAAAGCGTGGGTGTGTCAGAAGATCGTCAGGGGGTAAAAGGAAAGCAGGGATCTAATCGGAAAAAAACCCACCCCAAAACAACTCAAAAAACCCAAGCCAAACTAAGCCCAAACCCCCATCCACCCCCACTGAGATGAGGTGGAGCAACTCTGACCAATCGTTTGTCCCAGGTGTCACATCTACATTCCTCATTTGTATAATAGTTTAATGGTTTCGGTTTTCACATGAGTAATGTGATAACACCAAATTTCACCAAATAGTTTTCAAAGTTTCAAATTTCAAATTCAATTTTTCCCTCCAAAACTTTCTCTAACCCATTATCATATCCTAGTCATCATCCTAGTTATCAAGCCAAAATATGAGTGGGACAAACTCAGCCACGTAAGACAAAGATTCAAAAAAGGTCCTCAAATGTATAATAGATATTTCTAATGGAGTATATAAATTGGTTATACTTAATTCAAATGTCGAGATCAAGGACCTCTTTATGTTAAACATGGTGCAATGGCGCACGATTTTTATTTAAGGACAGAAAATTTGTGGGCCAACGTCGAGGCTTCGGCCTACTCTACGTCGAACCTGACTATAGCCCATTCTTTGATTGTCAAGTTGTTCACATGGGCTGCTTGGACTTTGATGGTCCAACACTCACCTAATCCTCTCCTTTTTTGACTAAGCCTCTCATTTAGGGATGGTAGTAATGGCCTGACCCACCCGGCCCGATCTGGCCCGACCCGGTTTTGACTCGGCCCGACCCAGCCCGCAGCCGGGTCGGGGCAAGCTTGGGCTTTGTATGCGCCCCGGCTCGCCACGCCCCGCCACGGTAAACTATAGAGGTTCTAAAATAGTTTACTATTTTGATGCGGACCATGCAGTCAGCGAATAACCCATAACTCATACTCTATTCCACTGTCTCCTAATTGTGCCAATTCCAAATTCCAAATTACCAAATAAATCAAAATTCTCCCAATTCACAAATAAAATTTTTATTTGGGATTCATTTGGATGTCAGTTATGACCTGACCCGACCGGCCCGACCCGGTTTTGGTAAGAAAGTACCCGCCCCGCCCCGGCCTGTGACCCGCCCCGGCCTGCAGATGGGTCGGGGGCAAGCTTGGGTAGTTAAATACCCGCCCCGACCCGTAATATTGCCATTCCTACTCTCATTAGACGTCACCAATGACTATTTTGTATGGCTTGCACCCCTATAAAAGGGGGGTTACATCTAAGCTTCAAAGACACCGAAAATCCCAACACCTTTCGGAGAATATAAAGAGGGAGATGGCTTTTTCTTCCGTGAGAGAAGAAGTGTGTCTAATTCCAGAAAGAATTCTGAGGAGTTACCCCAGATAGGGAAGTTACCCCAGAGATGTAAAAGTTTTAGTGAGTTTTTTGTGGTGTTTATCCTAGAGTGTGTAAAGTTATTTTCAGGGAGAAATAGTAAAAAAATGTTACTCTCCAAATTTTTTTACTGTTTAACTATCAGTAATTTTTATAGTGATCAATGAATCACAACAAGTGGTCAGAGACTAGGTGAGCTTTGAAAGAGTTAAAAAAGAGTGAATTTTTTGGGGGATAATTTTTTTACCTTTATTTTTTTCCTCTTCAAAATGTCAATAGAAGAGTCATCCTCATCGGGAGCTATGATCAAGTTGACGGCCATAAATTACACACTGTGGAGACCTCGAATGGAGGATCTCCTCAGTTGTAAATATTTATTTGACCCATTAGAGGTCAAATGAGTAAAGCCAGAATCCACTAAAGAAGATGACTAGAAGAAGATGAATCAAAAGACGATCGGTCAAATCCGACAATGGATCGATCACATCGTCTTCCACCATGTTGCGCAGGAGACGAACGCATATGCCCTCTGGCTAAAGCTAGAGGACATGTACCAAACCAAGACTGCTCGAAGTAAAGCCTTATTAATGAGGTGATTAGTAAATTTGAAGCTACGAGTGAAATGTCCATTACCGAGCACACGAGCGAGTTCCAGGGCATGTTGAATTAGCTATCTGCAGTGGAATTATGGCTTGGAGATGAAGAACAAGCTCTTCTCCTTCTCAGTTCTCTTCCAAACAATTGGGAGACGTTGGTGGTCTCGCTCAGCAATTCGACCCCAAACGGCAAACTTACCATGTCTATTGTTAAGGATGCACTCTTCAACGAGGAGGCCAGGAGAAAAGAAGCCGGACCGACCAATCGCATGCCCTCGTGACCGAGACTTGAGGAAGACAACAAGGAGGTGGTCGAAGCTGGGGCAGAGGCAGGAGCTCTTGAGGGAAGCATGCCCTCAGTTCATTTGTATTTGATGCAAATGAATTTTAATATTAAAGATGTGGATTATTGCATATGATGCAATAGAAAATAAAATATACATTGTAAAATGTTTACAAATATATTTTATAAAGGAATAGAAATGAAGAGGATTTTTCTGTGAAAGTCACAGAGAAAACCGCGCTCAAATCGGAGTTCATACAGGTCCAATTAAGCTATTTAAAAAGAGTTTTACATAGTGGGGAAAGCGCAAAGCAAATAAACCAGGCCCAAAGTTTTTAAAGGATTAAAAGGGGGAAAAGTCCATTTGGCCCGGCCCAAATGGGCCGGGAAAATGTTTCCCTTGGCGCCCATTTGATGGTCGCCAGGAGCACCCTTCAGCAAGGGCGCGTGCTGGGCACGCGCCTGCTGGGCGTGTGCCCGGTACGCACCAAGTTTGGCCGTTGCACGTGCGTCAGCTGTGGGGCCCACACTGTGGGCCCCAAAAAGTGGAGTTTGGAACCCTAAAGTCTGTGTTTTGTTGGGCAGCTGAATTTTGAACGAAAATCAGACTTTTGTTCAACTTTGGACACACGTTTGAGGGGCCAAACGAAGTCGAAATTGAGCGCCGTTTGTTTCTATGCGTTCACCGTTCAGTGTTCTTCAATTTGATAGGTTGTATCAATTACGAAGCTCAACGGTGAGGGAGGAACAATTCGCTAAAGATTGCCTTTGTGAAAGGCAAACTTTAGTTAATTTTTCCCACTCCATATCTTTAGTCCCACATCGGATATGATGAGAAGGGGATGTGTCAGCCGCCTATATAAATAGGGACCACACTCTCCTTGAAAACTCGTACCAAGTCTTAAAATCCGAGAAGCACCCAAAAGTTTGGAGCACGCTCGGATTAAGACTTAAATTAATTATTCCATCTCTCCCAAAAATTCCTTCTTACTCCTGATCAGGCTCTAGCAAAGCTATGAAGGAGTTCGGATCAATCCGAAATCTTGACGGAGGATCCACTCAAGGTGAAATCTTCTTCGGCGCGTGGTTGGCTCGGCGACAAGGGTGTTGCTCGCCTCGGGACGCGGTGCATTTTGGGAAGCGGTGCGGCTCGGGACGAGGTGCGGCTCGGGACGAGGTTCGACTTGGGAGAAGCGGCGCGGGGCCAAAGAAATGTTGTTGAAAACGACGCTTCGTATTCTACGGAAACGAAGTGAAATGTATGTAGTTTAATTAAACATGTGTTTATAATTGCAAATATGTTAGATAGATCTATCCTTAGGGGTTGGTCGGACCCATCCCCGGGATAGTAGAGATCTTGGCTAGGGTTGTTCTCTTTAGGTCTTGATTTAAAAATGTTTTAAATCTGTTTTCCGCTGCAGCTTTATTTTCGTCGTCCGGCCGACTTAGGCCGGACATCGATTTTATTGTCCTAAGGACCCATAATACCCAACATTGGTATCGGAGCTAGTCTAACAGATCTATGATTTGCATTTATAAAATGTATGTGATATAGCATGTTTTCTCCATGAGATGGAGGTTTTAATTTAAACCTTTAAAAATGTCGTTTTAAAGCAATGGTTTTTATTTTCGAAAATTGTTTTTGAAAATTAGATTTAATTTTAAAATCATGTGATAATTTTAAAAATTAGATCTTTATAATTATTTGATAATTATTGATGTAACTTAGATTTATGTGATAATTTTAAGTTGCATGCTTAGCTAAATTGTTTAGTTGATATTTTAATGGTTATATTAGTCATTTTTTGATTATGAGATAATTCAAGAAAGACTTTTAGGATAGCCATTAAAAGCCTTAAGAAAATTATATGATAATTTTGAAAAACATGCTATGATTTAAAAATTGTTGCAACATATTAAATTCCTGTTAGGGTAGTCCCTTCAAATTATTATTTTAGTTGTTCTAATAATAATTTTGAACAAAAGGCTACGATTTGAAATTGTTGCAACTTGAATTTTTAAAAAATGCCTAATACATTATTAGGATAGCACCTTAAAAATTCTTATAGTTGATAAGGACATTAATAAAAGTTATTAACCAATCCTAATAATTTCGAATTTTAGGATTCAACTAGTTGATAGGATTAACTAGACTTAATGAAGCCAATTCTAATCGAACGAGACACATATGATAATAAGTTTTCTTCAATGGACCATGATTCGGTCTAGTGTTTTTTGACTAGTGTTGTGGATCACCCTAGCTCGACTTGGGATAGTGATCCCGGCCTAGCCAAATCCCTAGCCGTGTTCCGTTGGATCGCAAGGATGCGAATTATGATTATTTGACATCGTCGATTATATCTAGTCAATTACGTTAAAAATCTTCTTCAAGGTTAGCCGTAGCCCTCCTTACTTTTGGACTCTGGGAACCAGGGATTTCATGTTATAGTTATTGAGTCAACTCAAGCTGTAACATGACTATCTTTTGGGAACCAATTCCATTAAACATGTGATGTAGTTCGACTTAACCCAAACCGTCACGTCGTGAACAAACCGAGTGCCGATGTAAGTTAGGATTGTAGAAGAAAGTAAGGGTTTGACTAGACTAGTCTTTATGATTTGTTGAGCCAACTCAAGGTCATAAGTGACTAGGGGTAAAAACCTATAAGGGAATCACATTTGATGTGATTGATGAAGAGTCGTTTACCGATCGCAGAGTTAAGAAACTTGTTGAGCCAACTCAAGGTTGTGAGACTCAGGGTGGTCGGGTCTCTTTCCTACTAAATATTATTATTCGTTCATCTTTATGGCTTAATATGATCGCTAAAATAGTGGGAGGATATATTTGAATAAAAATCCATTTTAACTATATGTAAAAATCTTTGAACATATGCTAAACTAGGATATTCTATGTTATACAAGATGGAATCCATTAATAATATCCTAACAGAAAATGTAAACTGGTCAAGATGATTGTTTAAGGAATATCAACTCAAATAAAGTTTGATAGTCTAAACCAGGTTCTCAATGACCTTAAAATTTCCTTACTAGCACAAGCTTACGGACAATGATTTTCTTAAGCTATGTGTCCAACAAAATAAAGGCACGCTACCTGTCACTCGTCTCTATGAGGGGCAGCATGAACATACTGATGTTCAAAGAAAGTTTCTTCATACAATTTGTTGAGTCAACTCAAGGTTGTATGGAAAACTGTTTCGATCCGCAAGAATCGAAACTTTGATCAAACTGTTTGACTCGAAGATGAGTGCATGAGCGGTGCAAGACCATGTATCCAAATTATATCTTGAGTCAAGCAACTTGTTGAGTCAACTCAAGTTTGTGAAGCTCAAGTGTTTGGATACGTAGGTGCTTGCACAGCTAATAATTTTTGTTGGAAAAGTATTGTCTAAATGTGATTTAGAATGGAGAAGGCATTGAGGAAAGTCGTTTGAGAAAGGGTGTTTTGACTATAATAAGAAAAGGCAATAGTAGGATGAACTGAAAATGTGACATATTTTATGTCACAATTTCAGGTTGATTATTATACAAAAGGAGAACACATTTTGACGAATGTCGTCACTTTGCTTCTGAAGCAATGTCTCGGTGTGAATGTTTTGTATAATGATATGGTATTAAATGTTAATACACAAATATGCAAGTTATAGAAACTTTATCTATGGCAAAATAGACTAGGCCGTATCGATGAGAACAAACTTGACAAGTCGCATAAAGAGAGTTTTGATCTCTCGTATTATGAGTCGAAAGATACTTGTAAGTCTTGTCTCACAGGTATGATGGCCAAACACCTTCTGTAAGACAGTGGGAGAATGAGTTGGAGAACTCACGGTCTTGTACATACAGATGTATTCAGACCCAAGTCTAAATTAGCCTAGCTAAGTTATACTTATTTTATTACAACACGTATTCTCGATGAAACACAAGTCTGATAAAATAGAGTACACAGTAACAGAAGTATTTGAACTGCTTCGATCAGATCGAAGAGTCAAATACTTAGCTATATAATTCTTGTGAAATTAAAAGAATAAGTGATTTTCTCTCAGGTCAAGTCTCTTAACACATCGGTGTGTTAGAGAGCATGAATCACACTTTGTTAGACATGGTGCGATACATGGCAAGCGACTCTAAGTTACAATCCTCCCTCTGGGTTAAGTCCCAGCTAGTAATGACTAGGTTCTTGATAAGGTTCTACGAGGACCTTATCAATATGATATTCATTAAATCAATCATTAGGAAGTTACTGGATTACTCGAGTCTCGTAAGATGAATAAGACGAGTAAAACGTCATAATTGATGATGACTTAGTCAACTTCCAGGATGCCATTTAAAGTAGGGACTCTGATTAATAACTTGATGCAATCCGAAAAGGGTCCTTGCACGTGAATAAAGTATGGACTTTAGTTTACGTGCCTAATGAAAGTGTTTCCTTTGGCTGCAAGTCAATCTTCGAGTCTAGAAGGTTGGTGCAGAAGGAAAATAGTGACGTACAACTTATGTTAGTTAAGAACAGTTATCATCCTAACGCATATAAACGGATTACGATGAAGCTTTCTTGCCAGCAGATGTGTACAGATCTACTCGGACCGAACTCGATGAAAATGCTCATGATGACCATGAAAACTGGAGCATTCATGTATAGTCTATTTTCTAAATATGATTTAGAAGAACAAACTTATATGAATCGGCCAGAGAGTTTTCAAGGTCAGTAGGAGCGAATAAAAACATGCGAGACATCAAGGAGCCGGATCATATGTTTTGACAAAGTGGTCAAAGAGTTTGACACTTTATCAGAAATGATTATGAACCGTCTAAATGACCAGTAACTTATTTGGATTATTCTCGTAAGGTACGATGAGCTGGATGCGATCCAGGCAAGACATTTATCATGGATTCCAAGAGACTAAGAAAATTATTTGGATGAGATTCAAATGTGTGGTATAACATGAACATAGAAAACTCCTTAAGTCTATTACTAAAGACGACTTAGCAAATTCACTCACGAAGGCTCTGTCACATAAAGTTTATAGAGACTTATGTGTAAATGCGGTATGAGATACCGAGATAAATAGGCCTGAGTGCAAGTGAAAGATGTTGGGAGATAGGTTTACCCTCGAACTCGAGGCAGTTTATCTCTTTGTATATGTACAAACATCTTGTACAAAATCACAGTAAGCTGTATGGTAAGAATTTATCTAAGTTAATAATAATGTAGTCGACATTAGAACTTAGATAAAGTCCTAAGACTTAATGCGAGGTTAAACAAGTATCGCAGTGAGGATCTCGATCATGGAGAATTGTTTGACCGTTAGTAGCGTAAGTCTAAAATTATTCGTGGCCATATATGTTTCGAGAAAAGGATATCGAAACATCGGATAGACCATTGTGTCTTTGTCTTCACCATGAAATGGTGACGATGATCTCATAGTCGTTCGACTTAGCGAAGTCGGAGACGAGACACATGTGCTCATTAGAGAATGAGTTCACTGAACGATCCAATGAGAGTTATCACATGGTCAACATAACTTATTTTTCAGTGATAACTCTCTGTGATAATGGAAAGTTGGTCCTTAGACTTGAGGCCATTGTACGAACCTGTACGTGAACGGTGTCACTTAGATTTCTGACTAGCTTCGAGGCAAGGCCTGTCGAAAGGTCTTTGGTAGGGTGACACATGAAGCGTGCGAGGAGAGTAATGACCAAGAGAGAATTTGTCTCTCCCGTTATGGGGAGTTAGTGTCGCATGTGTTGGTTCGGTCTTTAGTGAAAAACTTTGGCCAAAGTATGTTGGAAGAAGTCCAACATTATTTGACTAAGGACCGATGGAAACCAACCAAGTTCAAGCTATTGGGGTTGACAGTTTCACTGTACGCTAGGCGAGACTAGGCGACATAGTTTTGACGATGGGACTAAAACTGCGGTATTCATCACAGACACAGTCAAGGTGGTCCCGACAATATTCATGTCAATGAGTTAATCACATAATTATGATACAAAAACAGGGACATAACCTGCTGCTCGTGGTCACTGCCGTCTGGGGTTTTGAGCCCCACCTGTAATAGGGTCGGGCTGTAGGGTCTCACACAGTGTGAGACATTCATCAAGTAATAGGTAGACTTTAAGGAGATAATACATATGATGTATGAGGATACATTAAGTCGCAAAGAGTTTGCGATATAAGTCTAAAACATCAAACTGCAAAGTCGTTGCATATAGCTTCTGCATTCAGGATAAATGATCCTGAGTGCCAGTGGGAGATGTTGAGGGATGTATGCCCTCAGTTCATTTGTATTTGATGCAAATAAATTTTAATATTAAAGATGTGGATTATTGCATATGATGCAATAGAAAATAAAATATACATTGTAAAATGTTTACAAATATACTTTATAAAGGCATAGAAATGAAGAGGATTTTCCTGTGAAAGTCACGGAGAAAACAACGCTCATATCGGAGTTCATACAGGTCCAATAAACCTATATAAGGAGTTTTAAATAGGGGAAAGCCCAAAGCAAATAAACCAGGCCCAAAGTTTTTTAAGGATTAAAAGGGGGGCAAGCCCATTTGGCTCGGCCCAAATGGGCCGGGAAAATGTTTCCCCTGGCGCCCATTTGATGGGCGCCAGGAGCGCCCTTCAACAAGGGCGCGTGCCCACACGCCCAGTTTGGCCACTGCGCACGCGTCAGCTGTGGTGCCCACGCTGTGGGCCCCACAAAAGTGGTGGTTGGAACCCTTACGTCTGCGTTTTGTTTGGCGGCTGAATTTTGAACGAAAATCAGATTTTTGTTCAACTTTGGACACACGTTTGATGGGTCAAACGAAGTCAAAATTGAGCGCCGTTTGTTTCTGTGCGTTCACCATTCAGTGTTATTCGATTTGATAGGTTGTATCAATTACGAAGCTCAACGGTGAGGGAGGAACAATTCGCTAAAGAGTGTCTTTGTGAAAGGCAAACTTTAGTTAATTTTTCCACTCCATATCTTTAGTCCCACATCAGATATGATGAGAAGGGGAGGGGTCAGCTGCCTATATAAATAGGGGCCAACACTCCCCTTGAAAGCTCGAACCAAGTCTCAAAATCCGAGAAGCTCCCAAAAGTTTAGAGCACACTCGGATTAAGACTTAAATTAATTATTCAATCTCTCCCTAAAATTCTTACTTACTCCTGATCGGGCTTTAGCAAAGCTACGAAGGAGTTCGGATCGGATCCGAAATCTTGACGAAGGGTCCACTCAAAGTGAAATCTTCTTCGGTGCGTGGTTTGCTCAGCGACAAGGGTGTTGCTCGCCTTGGGACGCGATGCAGTTTGGAAAGCAGTTCGGCTCGGTACGAGGTGCGGCTCGGGACGCGGTTGGGCTTGGGAGAAGCGGCGCGGGGCCAAAGAAATGTTGCTGAAAACGATGCTTCGTATTCTGCGGAAACGAAGTGAAAGGTATGTAGTTTAATTAAACCTATGTTTATAATTGCAAATATGTTAGATAGATCTATCCTTAGGGGTTGGTCGGACCCAACCCCGAGATAGTAGAGATCTTGGCTAGGATTTTTCTCTTTAGGGCTTGGTTTTAAAATGTTTTAAATCTGTTTTTTCGCTACAACTTTATTTTCGTCGTCCGACCTATTTAGGCCGGACGTCGATTTTATTGCCCTAAGGGACCGTAAAACCCAATAGGAGCAATAGCCATGGTAGGTCCATAGACGGAAGGAGGCATACCTACAAGTGTTACCATTGTGGCATGGAGGGCCACATGAAGAAGAATTGTTGGAAGCTATTATGAGAACAAGGTCAAAATGGTTCTCAACAAAAGACCAAAGATGGAGATGCGTTAGTTACTTGTACCGGAGAAGTGGCTATTTGCTCCATCCAAGAAGAGACATGCCTCCACGTTTTCGACCAGGAGGGCGAGTGGGTGGTTGATACATCAACATCCTTCCATGCCACTCCTCGAAGAGACTTCTTCACCAGCTACAAAGCACGAGACTTTGGCAACGTAAAGATATGGAATACAAGTTCCTGCAAGATCATCGGAATTGGCGATGTTCAGATTTAGACGAACGTCAGCTGCATAATAACTCTGAAGGATGTCCGACATGTGCCAAACCTTCGGCTGAATTTGCTCTCTGGGACAACTCTTGACAAACAGGGCTTCGATAACCACTTCAGCAACGACACATGGAGAATGACGAAAGGTTCAATGATTACCGCAATGAGGCACATTTTTGGTACGTTATATAAAACTCATGTGAAGATATGTACCGACAGCTTTAACGTGGTGGAACGTGAGACTACTCAAAATCTGTGGCACCAACGACTCGGTCATATGAGTGAGAGAGGGTTATCTCTCTTAACAAAGAATGATCTGATTTCAATCACTAAGGATGCGGGACTAGATCCTTGTCAACATTGCTTAGTTAGCAAGAAACATAGAGTATCCTTCAGTTCTTCTTCAACAAGGAGATCAGAGTTACTCAGCCTGGTACACTCTAATGTTTGCGGTCTCTTGGAGGTTGAATCACTAGGTGGCAATAGGTACTTCTTGACCTTCATTGGTGATGCTTCTCGAAAGGTGTGTGTCTACTTCTTGAGGACGAAAGACCAAGTGCTCGACTACTTCAAGCTGTTCCATGTCATGGTTAAACGTAAGATATAAAAGAAGCTAAAGTGCCTCTGCTCAAACAATGGAGGCGAATACACTTCCAGAGCGTTCGATGTCTACTACAAAAGTCAATGTATTAGACATAAGAAGATGGTTCCTCGTACTCCACAATACAACGTCATAGCTGAAAGGATGAACCGGACAATCATGGAGAATGTCAGAAGCATGCTCAGTATGGCTAAGCTACCAAAGCCATTCTGGGAAGAGATATTCAAGCCGCCTGCTACCTCATCAACAGATCACCATAAGTACCTTTAGATTTTGCAATTCCAGAGAAGGTGTGGTCTGATAAGAATCCCTCATCTCCTACTTGAGGGTATTTAGTTGCTTAGCCTTTGCACATGTATCTAAGGGCAAAGGCAGATGCTTGATGCAAGGACCATTTCGTGTATCTTCATCGGCTATAGAGATGAAGAATTTGGGTACAGATTGTGGGACCCAACGACGAAGAAGGTTATTCAGAGCAGGGATGTGATGTTCCAAGAAAATCAGACCCTGGAAGACATTGAAAGCCCATGGTGTCTTCAAATGCAAGCTTAAGTGCAGAAGACATTGTTCCAAACCCAGGACCAACGAAATATGAAGAGGTGCATGAAGAAATACTAGAAGAAGAGGAGGCGGTTGAACAAGGTGTGGAAGAAGAGGCGGATGCTGAGTAGGGGGAGCCACAACCCTCTCCAGCAGCTACTGCACCACCATCACCGCATGTAGATGATGGTACATCTTCTGAAGTCAACAATTCACAAGTACGGAGATCTGAATGAGGCCGGATTCCATCAACAAGATATTCAGAAGCTGAGTATCTTCTACTTTCTGAAGAGGGGGAGCCAGAGAGCTTCCAAGGAGCAGTATCTCATAAGAACAAAGAAAGGTGGTTGCATGCTATGCAAGATGAGATGGAATCTCTGCAGAGTAATGCTACTTATAAGTTGGTCAAGCTTCCACAAGGAAAGAAGGCGCTGAAGAACAAATGGATGTTCAAGCTCAAGAAAGATGGCAACAGAAAGATAATGAAACACAAAGCTCAGCTGGTGGTCAAAGGACTCCTTCAGAAGAAAGGTTTTGACTTTGACGAGATTTTTTCTCCTGTTGTGAAGATGGCTTCAATCTGCATCATCCTCGGATTAGTAGCCAGATTAAATTTAGAGCTTGAGTAGATGGATGTCAAGACAGCGTTTCTTCATGGTGATCTACATGAAGAAATCTACATGGAGCAGCCAAAAGGTTTCGAGGTTTCAGGCAAAGAAAACCTCGTATGCAAGCTGAAGAAGAGTCTGTACGGCCTCAAGCAAGCACCACGACAGTGGTACAAGAAGTTTGACTCATTCATGATGAGTCAAGGATACAAAAGGACCGTAGCAGACTAGTGTGTTTATACACAATAGTTTTTAGATGGTAACTTTGTTGCATTGCTTTTATATGTGGACGATATGCTGATCATTAGACAAGATGCAACAAAAATCAGCCAGCTGAAGAAGGAACTCTCTAAGTCTTTTGATATGAAAGACTTAGGTCCTACTCAAAAAATTATGGGAACGCAGATAGTCCGAGATAGGAAAAATAACAAGCCATGGCTATCTCAGGAGAAGTACATTGAACGCGTGAGAGATTCAAGATGAATCATGCCAAACCAGTTAGCGTTCCATTGTCCAACCAATTCAAATTGAGCAAGAGGTCAAGCCCTTCATCTAAGAAAGAGATGGAGGAGATGTCAACAATACCTTACTCTTCAGCAGTTGGAAGCCTGGTGTATGCAATGGTGTGTACAAGACCTGACATTGCCTATGCCGGGGGAATGGTGAGCAGATTCCTTATCCTGGAAAGGAACATTGGAAAGTAGTTAAGTGGATTCTCAGATACCTCAAAGGTATTTTAAAGGTGTGTCTATGCTATGGAGAAGCTGATCTAATTTTGGAGGGATACACAGATTCAGATATGGTGGGAGATCTTGATAGTAGAAAATCTACATCAGGTTTTCTCTATATTTTTGCAGGGGGAAATGTGTCTTGGCAGTCAAGTTTGCATAAGTGTGGTGCTCTATCCACAATAGAGGCTGAGTATCTTGCAATCATAGAAGCAGGTAAGAAAATATTGTGGTTAAAGCAATTTCTCCAAGAATTAGGAATCAAGTAGAAAATGTACAAGGTACATTGTGATAGTCAAAGTGCCTAAGATCTGAGCTAGAATTCAATGTATCATGCTTGGACAAAGCACATTAACATTCGGTATAATTGGGTAAGGGAGGAGATGGATCAATAGTTGTTGAGACTAGTGAAGATCCATACGAAGGAAAATCCAGCAGACATGTTCACAAAGGTGGTGACACGTGAGAAACTAGAGCTGTGCAAAGACATAGTTGGGATGGTTGTGAAATAACAATTTTGGATGCAGCTGGAGGGGGAGAATTGATGGTCCAGCTGCCCACATGGGCTGCTTGGACTTTGATGGTCCAACACTCACCTAATCCTCTCCTTTTTGACTAAGCCTCTCATTAGACATCACCAATGACGATTTTGTAAGGCTCTCACCCCTGTAAAAGGGGGTTACATCTAAGCTTCAAATACACACCGAAAATCCCAACACCATTCGGAGAATAGAAAGAGGGAGAGGGGGTTTTTCTTTCGTGAAGTGTCTAATTCCAGAGAGAATTGTGAGGAGTTACCCCAGATAGGGAAGTTACCCCAAAGAGGTAAAAGTTGTAGTGAGTTTTTATGGTGTTCCTGAGAGTATGTAAAGTTATTTTTAGTGAGAAATAGTAAATTTTTTTACTTTCCAATTTTTTTACTGTTTAACTATCAGTAATTTTTACAGTGATTAGTGAATCACAACATTCTCAACCCTAGACCATTGTTTAGTTGCTGCGTTTGCTTTTTGACTTAAGTTTAAAAAATATTCATAAACTTTTGGCTAAATTTAAAAGCCTTTTGTTTTTGGTCATCAACTTGCTCCCTTAAACAAAAAAAATAAAAACGAAGGTCATCATCTTGCTCCCTTAAACTATCATCAATTTTGTAGATACTGTATCTGAATTGGGCTCACCAACAGCAAGGCCCAGTATAGCCCTAAGATGAGACCTGTCATCGAGGACCTCTAGACCTAGCTTGGGAGTTCAATCCGACCTGACCTCAACATAGCTCCACAGGAACAACCTCACTCCCGAGGTCGGCCTCCTTAGCCTCAAGGGCCGAGCACATGCTCGCAAGGTCAGCTCAACCCACTCCATGTGGCACAATCTCAGGTGATCGATCTGCACCCTCTCTGGGTAGATATCATTGGATCCGTCCAAAATGTACGTGACGACATGTTCCATCAGGACGACCGCACGCTCCCATTTGCCATGGAGCACGTGACCAGCTTTATTAGAGGATCGGTTATGGCGAGCATGATCAAAATCCCAGTTGTTTTGCCCGTAACCCTGCTGACGACTAGCAAATCGGTTACAAAAAGAGAATGGGAGACCACCTGAGATGGCAGAGCCATCCCCCCAACCTTATAAATAGAGGGAAACCCCCAATTATCAAGTAGGCTCAATTTATCTAAATCAAAACCTAGCATCTCCATCTCTTTTCACATCTGAAACCCCTAGCAACGGCTACCTCTAGCCGATGCCCTCCTCATTTCTCCGCTTGATACTAACTTAAGCATCAGAGGTGAATTAGAGAGCCACCACCCTCCGGTTATGCTAATGAGTTTTCTATTTGTTTTAGGCGGCAACGAAGGATCTTCCCTCTTATCCTGGGAAAACCATCCTATCCGGGCTCCCTTATTACGAGAATACTCGTCCACTCAGCCTCATCTAGGCATAATGCGATTCCGTGCATTTACAGTTGGCATTAGAGGAATGACCATATGACAACTCTCGTCATAAAGACACTCAACCTAGCAACCTATCGGGCATCTTAGTCACTGTCCAACCTTTTCCCATCCCCCCACCATCTTGGTGATAGGTAGGAAAGTCTTGATGGCCTGACCTAGTGGAACGTTCGGTGTTCATGATACGGAGGGCAACCAACCCACTGATGGCCCGCCTCCACAGATCTCCACCACTTTCGCAGTAACTCCCCCTGCTCCTAAAGAAGCCGATTACTAGGCTCTCGTGAAGCAACTCTACGAGATGTAGGAGGCTCAAGCCCTCTGCCAAGAAATGATTCTCGATGCGCTCTGAATAAGGACTGACGAATTCCAGACATGACGTGCCCCCTTCCAATAGGGAGTGCATGGAAGAGGAGGACGGTAAGGAGACACATGTCTCTAGTAGTACCGTGGAGTCGAGGAGCGATGACTGAGCTTCTTGTAATTGTTGGATATTAAGTCACCCCATGGTTATTTTGATAATGAGCAATATATTTAGTACTACTGATTTTGTCACGCCCCGATCCCCAGAATACCGGAATTTACAAATTTTTTTTCAAGTATCCTGAAGAGTGAGGGTGATGAGAGGAAGAGAGAGAAAGGAGAAATAGAACATGCAAGCCACTGCACACAAGCTGGGATAGTACAAGTGAAGCTCCAATATAATATCAAACAAACTCATAACCAACAACCACATTTTATATATAACATGTTTCATTTATATACATAGTCCAGGTGTATCAATACGTATACACACCACTCTCCATCTGCCAAGACAACCCAGTCACAATACAACTATAGCTTACACCAAGTGCTACCCATGAAACCCAACTCCCAGTCACCACCAACCATGCTGCCCCTGCTACCTGAAAAATAAGGAGGAACACGTCAATGCGTGCTCCGGTAGGAACTAACTTGGATTTGGAACACCGTTCTAAGGTTATCAAACCACAAGGCAAGGCAAGAGAAATAAGGCATGTAACTAAGTAATATAATGAAAGGTAAATAGCTAAACGAGGGGATCATACCTACGGTCCAATGTCGAGTTACTGCAAGAAAAGGGTTAGCACGAGTAACAATACAAGTAGTCATACAACCACAATCTAAAAAATCACAAGTGCCAGAAGTATAACATAGTGTCACCAGAGAAGCAAGGAAAAAAAGGAAGTGCTGCAAGCAGAAGAAGTAACATGCCAAATTCTTATTCTATTATTTTGTAATTGAATTAATTGGAACTTGGGTAAACTGTGTGATACCAAAACCTGGACTTCACCCCAAATTTGGGGTGAATATAGCACACGACGCAGTGGACACGGGCACTGTATGCCGGGCCTCTTAGCTCCCCCGTCCCTGGCAGGAGTGAGGCCTCCCATAATAACACAACCTCCGTATGTCCCCTCCACTCCCGGTAAAGGCAAGTGGGTATAAATATCACATATCACATTATCATTTCCCCCAACTTCTCAGTCCAGGCCTCATATCCACAATTTACTCAATTTCCCCCTAAACCCGGGTTTTGCTAACTCACCATCCTTAGAGAGGATTGAGACATTCTAAAACCTCACTTAACATTATATATATCACTGAAGGGGACACGTTGCATGGTTTCACATTCCACACTTATATCAACATGGGTCATGCACCGAAGTGCCATGCACTCCATTGTAATCAATCACATATCAATGGGTCATGCACCCAAGTATCATGCCCTTCATCATAGCCATTTCAACTCATCATTTATAACATATGAAACCATGCTCTCCATGACCCCATCATTACCAATTCACAGCATAATTCATGACTCAAGTGTTTTCAAGCTCGTTTCTTATGTTTCTCACTTTCATATAATAAAGGCATTTTCACATACACGTGGTGAGCGTGACGCATATACCAATAAGCACATAAGAAAATCCATTAGGAACACATACCAAGGATCTATCTTTCATGTAACAACAATAATCATGCACTATAGAGAGTGAATTAGCAATAATACACAATTCATAACGCCACTTTAATGTTTAAGATTGCTGGAATTTGCAGAAGTGACAATACATGGGCATATATCATCAGTATTATTGAGAATTTGACAAAATGTCCTAATTAAAAGTTGCAGATATGTTAGTCCTTGATTCACAGATAAAATTTCATGCAAAAATATTAAGTAGGTGATTTATGGTGAATTATTTGGTGAAACCTGTTCAGTCTGTTTTTTAGACAGATTTCAGGGTCTGTAAAGATTGCGGTTTTTGGGCCTGATTTAGTAAGAATTTCGACAAATATTCACTGTGATGAAATTGTAGGAAAACTTGTTAACTTTACAACGAGACCAAGAACATAAAATTCCATTGTGTGTGCAGGTACTGAGATCTATTTTACTAAGCTGTGTCCAGTGTAATAGAATTCCAGACATGTTGTAAAGATTGAATTTTTGCTGCTACTTATTGAATTGAACCTATGTCGAA
This sequence comes from Scilla litardierei, assembly GCA_030789695.1. Classification (NCBI taxonomy): domain Eukaryota; kingdom Viridiplantae; phylum Streptophyta; class Magnoliopsida; order Asparagales; family Asparagaceae; genus Scilla; species Scilla litardierei. The sequence goes on along the minus strand of CM061142.1, from coordinate 297,738,193 downwards.
TTTTATATGATTTTGGGATAGAACTTCAAGATCTACAAGCATATATTTTTTCGAAACTTAATTCAAGCTACAGTAACTGTAATGGAAGCAACAACAGACATCAGGATTTAAGGATTTCAAAGGAGATGGGTTTGCTAGGAATTCCAAGGGGAAATATGTGAAATTGAGCCATAGCACATAAATTTAACTATTCTTATCATATATTGAGTAAAAACATGCTATAAAAACTTGATAGCAAGAACCAATTATTAGAAATCCAAATCCAAGTAGATTCCTACCTCAATACTTGGTTTTCCTCTTCTCCTCCTCTTTCTTTCTTCTCTATTTCCTTCTCTCTTCAAGAAAGCTTGGACTCCTTCAATTTGGGAATGGAAATTAGGATTTTGAATTGAAAAAAGAGGGGAAAAGAGAGAGGGGATGGCCGGCCTAATTAGGGGAGTGAGAGGAAAAGAGAAAGTGAGAAGGTGGGAGAAGATTCAAGAAAGAAAAGAAATGATTTTCTACAGAAAAATCTACACACCTTCTAACTTATCCCCTAAGCCATGCATAAGTTAAACTGACTAAAATAACCTCCCAAAAATGCCCCTCAACTTCTATGTATTTACAAGTTTGCCATTACTCTATGCACACACCACTTTAGTATGTACATACAACACTTTTGGTCTAAATGCCCATTTTGCCCCTCACCTTTCTAAAAATTTACGGGGGTTGCCATTTACCCCTAACCCCTTTCACACTAGCATGGCTTCCCCACACACACCCATGCATGCCTACACATGCATACATGCATCACGCACACACGTCCAATACATTCGTGCTGTTTTACACCCACGACGTCATTCTCACTTCTCCCGCATTCACATTTCGCATTCTCTTCCCTTAGCCACATATTACGGCCTAATCCCCCTTGCACTACGTTACATATATCGATATCTACGTTTATTTCATGCCTACCCATGTATCGTAAGTAGAAATACCACGGTTGTTCAGTAGAATACATGTATAGTTCAAAATAGGGCATGACATCCTACTCGCCTTAAAATAAAGTTCGTCCTCGAACTTTCTGGGATGTGAACCCTGCCCAAAGTCAGCTAGGTACGATGGTCTTACTATCCATGAAGTATAAACAAGAATACATATCTCCACTACACTCATATACATTATACACTTCACTGTCATTCATACACATCCGCATTACATACATATCACGGATACATCCCAATATTTGTCTAGTAGCACCCCCACATCACTATGTGTATCACTACATATACATACATATATGTCTTTCACATAAAAATCTAAGTATACATACTCACACACTTACAAATACATCACCCACCACAAATAGATCCATATACGTATTATTACACGTGTCTGGATCATTACTCGTATCTATGTGCATACGGCATCACATCATAACCATATCACAATACATAAGGCATTAATACATGGTATGCTTTCATATATATATATATATATATATATATATATATATATATATATATATATATATATATATATATATATATATAGAGGAAGGATCAAATGACCCCCAAAAATAACCCCCAAAAATGACCCCCTATCAAAAATCCTATGCCCCCCATTTTTTCGGAAGATCCGAACCGTTCATCTTGATCTCCACCCTCCAAATACATGACCCACCAATTTTCAACCCGATCCCATGTGTTTTGCCCATTCATCAACCATTCGCAAAAGTTCTATTCATGCGAAACCGTTAAATTTGGGTCGGATGGATGAATGGGCAAAACACATGGGATCGGGTTGAAAATTGGTGGGTCGGGTATTTAGAGGGTGGAGATCAAGATGAACGGTTCGGATCTTCCGGAAAAATGGGGGGCATAGGATTTTTGATAGGGGGTCATTTTTGGGGGTCATTTTTGGGGGTCATTTGATCCCTCCTCATATATATATATATATATATATATATATATATATATATATATATATATATATATATCACGATACCTTCAAGTATAAACGATTTATATTCTACCTGCATATATATTTACATATACGTCTATATCCATGCATAGACATACAACAATACACTTTAATCTACACACAATTACTTGATAAACAGGGTCACTATCACGGTGTCACACCGTATGTACACCGGATCCATATACACCCAATACTTAGTCATATGGGCTCGCTCACATTTATAGGCACACAAATATCTATATACACACATTATTTAGTCCCATCCATACATACACCTACGGCACATACTAACACATGCATGATCAGGTCTCATAAGGTCCACAATCATAACCATAGTTAAATACACACATAATCTCACATTCATAGTGATGCACCTACTGCCTCGCACAGATAGGCACATCTGTTGAGTATTGGACTCCCCGGATTTGGTTTTGGATGATGAGCAAACATAAATAAATCGTGAACTAACACTTTGTGAGCGCAGTTATGGAGATCGTCGCCAAATTCACGTGAACATCCAAAGCGACGTCTCAAGACCTCTCAAAGCATGTATTCATATGCCTAAAGCTTCGTTGAAGCTTTTGGATCACTTTAGAAGTCATGAAGATTCGATTGAAGCTTTTGAAGACGGTATCGTCAAGTTTTATTTATAGTCTTTAAGCTTCTTTCGTAGTATGTTAAGCCTTGAGTAGGTCTTACGTCTTAAATCTTCATAACGCTCATATCTTAGCTCTAGGATCTTAGTAGAAGTCCATTCTAACTTCCCCGAAGCATCGCGCTTCGATTCGGACTTCTTGTGCATGTTAGTTGGTTCAAGAAGAAGAACTGACCGACTAGATGGTGATCTAGTCGGTCGGCAAAGCTTCTTGGACCGACTAGTTTCAGTTAGTCTTTTCTTGATCGGTACTGTTTACAGTTAGTCGGTCTACGTTGACTCACCGACCGACTAGTTTGTGAACTAGTCGGTCAGTGATGCTTCTTTGACCGACTAGTTGAGCTTTACTGTACATGCCAATTTTCTCCTGAGCTACTGTTTATCGTTAGTCGGTCTAAGAACGTTTGGCGACCGACTAGTTGATGATCTAGCCGGTCAACATTTGTTCTTGGACCGACTAAATCAATTTGTATTCAGACTAATAGTTTTTGACTCTTAGTCGGTCTAAGTTAACGGACCGACCGACTAGTTGAGAAACTAGTCGGTCGGAAAGTCTTCTTGGACCGACTAGTTCTTTAGGTTTCATCTGTTCACTGTTCATCACTTAGTCGGTTCATGTTGTTTCACCGACCGACTAGTTGATGAACTAGTCGGTCAGTGGTTGTTCTTTGACCGACTAATTGCTTCAGATTTCTATCCGTTGGGATTTGACCTAGCTCGTTTTTATGGGACCCTATAAATACGCAGCTTGGTCATTTCTCTCAAGGTTAGAGCTGCTATTAAGAGACTTATTCAGATTGAAAGAGTTAGAGATTGAAACTCATTTCCAAAGCTTTCTTCCTCACAAGAAATCATTCTCTCCCTCATTTGAGATCTAGAATCCATCTTGAGAGAACTTTGTTCTTGTTGAGCCATCCAAGCTATTGCTTGAATCAAGTCTCCTACTCATTCCTAGGCACCCATTGCTGCTCATATTGGTGGTGCTAGGTCTTGGTGACTTCTCCTTCCTCAAATCCCTCCTTGCCCTAATTCGGTAAGAATACTCAAGGTATAGGGTTTGTGGTAAGTTGTTGTTTATTTCATATAAACTCATTTATTGCTTTTGATTCTCTCGGTTGTGAGAGAAGGTTGTGATCCCGGGTTGTGGGATTCACTATTGCTATTGATTGTATGATTTGATCTTGTGAAGGTTTTTCACAAGATATTCATAGTGGAAATCTTGGGTTAGGGTTTCTAACCTAAGTATCCGGAGGGGATCCGGGTGGTTGGGACGTAGGATCACCGGAAACAAGTCGGGGAGACTTGGGTGGATCCGAACCCAGTAATATCAATTGTTTGCATTGAATATTTGTTGTTGTCAATTTTAGCTTCTGCATTTGTTGGTAGTAGTTTGCACGATAATTAGGAATTATACTCCTTGTTATTTTAAAGTACTATTCACCCCCCCTCTAGTACTTGTGCAGTAGCTTTCAGGGCATTACATTTTGTATCGGAGCCAAGTCTATAGCTATGTCTGCCAACGACAACAAGACCGTGCGTCCACCTTCCCACTATAGCACCTTCAGGAACCGTGAAGGAGCATTTTCGGTGATGGAAGGACATTCCTCAACGAGGCCTCCATTCTTCAACGGTACCAACTACGGGTACTGGAAATGCCGGATGGAAACTTTCCTCCGGAGTGCATCTCTATGGAGGACCACGATGAAGGAATACGTCGAGCCCGCCGAAGAAGACTTTGAGAAGTGGACTCCCGCGGAGGTCGCCGCGGAGGTAAGCAATGCCAAGACAATGAACGCCTTACAATGTGCTTTGGAGCTCTAGGATTTCAACAAGATATGCACATGTAAGAGTGCATATCAAATATGGAACTCCCTCCTCATATTACATGAAGGGACGAGTAGGGTAAGAGACTCTAAACTCGTTGTAGTCAATAAAGATTACGAGATGTTTCATATGCAACAGGGTGAGAAGATGAAGGAGTATTATGCTCGCTTCGTCGACATCATAAACGAGTTAGAGGCTCTCGGCAAAACCTACACCCAAAAAGAGAAATGTTCGAAGCTTATAGAAGGACTTCCTTCTAGTTGGGAAAAGCGCACATTCGCCATCGAGGAAGGTAACGATATGAACAAATATACCGTTGTTCAACTAATGGGTACCTTGATGTCTTACGAGGTACGCAAGGATAGCAAATTGAAGTTGCAGGAAAAGATGAAGTCCTACCTAAAGCAAGACGAGCCAAAGAAGAAGGCTATTACTTTCAAGGCCGCTCCATCCACATCCACATCAACCGATGATGAAGACTCGAAAGACGAGTTGGACTTGGAGTCCATGGCACTCATGGCAAAGAAGTTCAACCGGTTCTTCCGGAAAGGTAAATTCAAAAACAAATCGAAGTTCAATTCATCTAACGCCTCCTCTCCTTTGTGTTTCAAATGCAACAAGCCAGGACACATGAAAGCGGAGTGTCCTCTAAACAAGCAAAAGGAGAAGTGGAAGGTGCCAAAGTTCGACAAGTCCAAGAAGTACAAAAAGGGGTACAAAAAGGGACTTGTCGGAGCAACATTCACCGACTCCGAGGATTCCTCAAGCGGAGAGTCGGACGATGAGAAAGTGGAGCAAGCGCACATGTGCTTCATGGCAAGAGAGGAGCATGATCAAGGATCCTCCTCTTCCGATGATAGCGACAACGAAGGCGATGAGGTAACTATGGATGACCTTAGGAATGCTAATTCTCAATTATGGTCTAAGTATACTAAATTAGTAAATAGGTATACTAAAGTAAAAGATGACTTAGCTAGCATTCAAACCTCGCCTAAAACTATCATCACCAACAACGACAACGTTGTTGAAGGGTTGAAGAATGAGATTGTTAATCTCAAGACTCAACTTGAACATATTAGCATTGAAGATCCGGAGGAACACAAGATAGCGGATTTGACTTCTCAAAACTCGACTTTGAGTATTGAGAATGAGAGTCTTAAATCTCGTGTTTATGTGCTCACATCGCAAGTATCCAATTTGGATACTTCTATGAGTTCTCTCACCGAGAAATATGAGAACACATTAGGCCGAATTAATAAATTCAATAAGGGTAAGGACCATTTGGATAAAATCCTAAGTGACTTACTTCCGGCCAATCACCACATTGGCTTGGGGTATACGATGGGAAGTTCATCCAAATCGGCCACTACTTTTGTTAGGCCAACTTCCGGTGACTCGACGAGTGGTAGCAAACACTCTATTGGTAGTTCTTCTACCAATGATGCTTCCACCTCGTCCACACCCTCTTTCGGAAAGAAACCCACTTTGGGTGGACCTCCAAAGAAGGGGCATGCTTATATGTACACCAATACTATGCCACGTAGGAACACACGTCCTACTCCACCGGCTCACACATATGATGATTTCTATGCTACACGTTCACGGGCACGTGCACACCATGTGAGACACCCTCACGCACGTGTTCATCCACATGCATATGTTCACCCATATCATCGTATGAATAACTATCCGCATGCACCATTCCATCATGTTCCTTATGCCTATCCACGACATGCATCACGTAGAAACCAACAACGCATGCATGCACCCAATAGGATGAGGGCTCCCAAGATTTTCACTATTTGGAGCCCAAAGGACACAAGCATGGATGAAAAACAAGTTTACATGAATGCTTATTTTTCGGATGTTGTGCATAGTAGAAATTATGTGGGGAAGTCTAAGTCCAATTGGACTTGGCTTCCAAAGGTCTAATCTTGTGGACCCAATGACCTTGGGTACCATGATATGAAATTTTCTATCTTTAGGTACTCAAGGAAAAGAAAAAGAAAATGAGCAACAAATTTAAATTTAGCTCCAAGGGGAATTGGATACTCGATAGCGGGTGTTCAAAACACATGACGGGTGACGCTCAATTGCTCTCCGGAGTGGTGCCCATTGCAAATGGGAACCGCGTCGTCTTTGGAGGCAACGAGAGCGGAACCATCATAGGTGTTGGTAAAGTGGGTAATCCCTCTAAACCCCTTATATGTGATGTTTACCTTGTTAAAGGATTAAACCACAATCTCATTTCAATAAGTCAACTTTGTGACAAAGGTTACAAGGTTAACTTTGCGAAAGAAATGTGCCATATTTTAAGAAAAGATAATAATGAATTATTGTTTTCCGACACACGCCATAAGGATATATATATATCCTAGATCTTCCGAGATCACATGAACAATGTCTTATTGCCAACATAAGTGAACGACACTTATGGCATCGACGTTTTGGTCATGTGAACTTTGGAACACTTTTTAAGCTTTCCAAGTTAAATTCTATTAGAGGCTTCCCTAAGCTTGTCTTTCAAAAGAAAAGCTTTTGTGACTCGTGTCAACGAGGCAAGCTTCCAAAATCTTCATTTAAACCTAAGAAAAGCATTTCTTCTAAGCGGCCTCTAGAGCTATTACATCTAGATTTATTTGGGCCAACTAGAGTTGCTTCATTAGGTAATGCTAGATATGGACTTGTCATCGTTGATGACTTTTCTAGGTTTACTTGGGTATTTTCATTGTGTAATAAAAATGAAGCTTTTGAAAACTTCACAATTTTTGTTAAGAAAGTACAAAATCTCATTGGAACCACCATTGTCACTATTCGTAGTGATCATGGAGGGGAATTTGAGAATGAGTCTTTTGAGACATTTTGTGATGAAGTTGGTATTACACACACCTTCTCTTTCCCTTGTGCACCTCCTCAAAATGGTGTAGTTGAGAGAAAGAATAGGACGCTAGTGGAGTGTGCTCGCACTATGCTTGATGATAGCCAACTTGGCCATCAATTTTGTGCGGAAGCGGTACATCCGCTTGCTATGTGTTTAATAGAATACTTTTGAGGCCCGGCACTAAACAAACTTGTTATGAATTGTTGTTTGGTAGGTTGCCTCAAGTTAAACATTTTCGTGTTTTTGGTTCGAAATGTTTTATTAAGAACACGTATGGTAGTTTGGACAAATTCGATCCAAGATCCGATGATGGGATTTTTGTTGGATATTCTTCGCGTAGCAAAGCCTACCGGATATACAACAAACGAACCTCAACGATCGAGGAATCACTTCATGTTTCATTTAATGAAGGATTTGTTCCAACTAGAATTACTAATGATGATGACTCTATGGATGTCCTATGTGATTCAATTGGTAATTCTAATTCTAATAATTCTATTGATTCTATTGAGACTAACCCAACTAATGAAGTTGTCGAGAATGTTCCTAGTGATCAAGATATTCCCAAACGGCTTCATACCATTCGTGACCATCCTCATGAGCAAGTCATTGGCAATATCCATGATAGTGTCAAGACGAGATCACAAGTGAACTACTTCGCCCATTGTGCCTTTGCCTCCTCGATATAGCCAAAGAATGTTAATGAAGCATGCGAAGATAGCGCTTGGATCTTAGCCATGGAGGAGGAACTCATTTAATTCGAGAGGAATGAAGTTTGGGAGCTTGTTCCATTGCCATCGAAGAACCACACCGTCATAGGGACAAAGTGGATCTTCAAGAACAAAACCGACGAAAACCAAGTCGTCGTCTGGAACAAAGCTCGGTTAGTTGCTCAAGGCTACCGTCAAGAGGAATGTATTGATTTCGAAGAATCCTTCGCTCCGGTAGCTAGATTAGAATCAATTAGATTATTATTGTCTTTTGCATGCCATAAAAATTTCAAACTATTTCAAATGGATGTAAAAATTGCATTTTTAAACGGAGATGTCGTTGAGGAAGTTTATTTTTCTCAACCTCCGGGCTTTATTAATGAAAAATTTCCAAATCATGTTTTTAAACTAAAGAAAGCGCTTTACGGTTTGAGACAAGCTCCTCGAGCTTGGTATAATCGCCTAAAGAATTTTCTTTTGGATTTGAATTTTAAAAATGGGAGAAGCCGATTCTACACTTTTTGTTAAGCATTCGAATAATGATATAATCTTAGTTCAAATATATGTTGATGATATCATTTTCGGTGCTACTAACTTTGCTCTTTGCAAAGAGTTTTCTAATGTTATGAAGGAACAATTTGAGATGAGCCACATGGGTGAGCTCAAGTATTTCTTAGGTCTCCAAATTCGCCAAATGGACAATGCAATCTTCATCCACCAAACGAAGTATACGGTGGAGTTGCTAAAGCGATTTGGAATGGAGAGTGCCTCCGGGAAAAAGACTCCAATGAGCACGACTACGCATCTTGATAAGGATACGGGCGGTAAGGATGTAGACATTCGTCTATATCGAGGTATGATTGGTAGTTTACTATATCTTACCGCAAGTAGGCCCGATATTATGTTTGCCGTATGCGTATGTGCTCGTTATCAGTCTCAACCTAAGGAGTCACACTTAGTAGCGGCAAAACGTATTTTCCGTTATTTAAGTTATACACTTGATTTTGGATTACTTTATCCAAAATCTATCACATATGAGTTAATCTCATATAGTGATGCCGATTATGCGGGATGCAAATCCGACAGGAAAAGTACTAGTGGCACTTGCCATTTTATAGGAAATTCTCTTGTCTTTTGGTTTTCCAAGAAGCAAAATTCCGTATCACTTTCAACCACCGAGGCAGAATACATTACCGCCGGTGTCGCGTGTGCTCAAGTTCTTTGGATGAGACACACACTTAAAGACTTTGGTATAAACTGTGATACTTGCCCTATCATAGTTGACAACCAAAGTGTAATATGTCTTTCCAAGAACCCGGTACACCATTCCCGTTCGAAACACATAGATGTCTGACATCATTTCTTAGATGATCATGTTGCTAAAAAGGACATCATATTAGTGTACGTTGAAACCCAGAAGCAAATCGCCGATATTTTCACGAAACCCCTAAAGGGGGATTCCTTTGTGCGGTTGTGTCGAGAATTGGGGATTATGGGTGAATCCGAGATATAGGATTCATTTTTATTCAATATTCTTGCATGCTATTCTATTTCGCTATATTTATTCATGCTAGACTTATTGGATTCTTTCGGGATTTTTGTGATTTTTTGGAATTTATTCTCAAATTTACTCTTGAATGTCGTATTTAAGTTTTTCGATGTTTATTGGGGTAGTATGATGATTTTTGAGAGTTGAACGATGTTTCGTCCACGTGCATTTAGGAGAAAACTCATTCATCTATTTTTGGACTCATCTAGTCGGTCTCAGTTCATCAACAAACCGACTAGATGCATATCTAGTCGGTCTGCTAATGAACTCAAACCGACTAGCTCAAGCTTATAAGTTTTCTTTGCTATTGACTTCATTTAGTCGGTCCACGTTCACTTACCGACCGACTAGAATGCAAACTAGTCGGTCTGTACTTGAACTTAGACCTACTAACTCCAGCCCTAAAAACTTTGTCTGGCCCCTGTTTCGACTTAGTCGGTTCAAGCTCATTTACCGACCGACTAGATTGTCATCTAGTCGGTCAGTGCTTGAACTGTGACCGACTAAGTGCTCAGGGACAGCCGTGTCTTTTCGCATTCCGATCGACTTAAACTCGCATCTAATCGATTATTTCTCTTTCTAATCGATCGACGCTCGCTCTCTCAGCCTAAACCCCCGAGACCGTTCCTCTCCCTCCGTCGAATCCGATCATTTTCCGGCCATATCTCCGGCCATCCGTCCGTCGACCTCCTCCTAGGTGATATATATATATATATATATATATATATATATATATATATATATCTCTCTCTCTCTCTCTCTCTCTCTCTCTCTCCTAGTTCTAGGGTTAGTTTTTCAGTGTTTAGGGTTAGGGTTCATTCGATTTCATCTAGGGTTCTATTCTAGGTTGTTTTCTTCTTCCTAGGGTTTGTTGATTTCGGCTATAGGGTTTAAACTTAGGGTTGTTTGATCTTATTCTTGCGTTGCTTGATCTCGTTTTGTCACGACTTATGGCAAAGACGAGAATCCCGATCACTCCCTCCGGTGCATCTCCTATGTCTGTAGAACCACACCCTAGGAATCCTTCGAAACCCAAACGCCGAGCTAAATCAACCCAACCTTCATCGTCTTCGCCTCCTCTGAAAAAGCAGAGGACGGCGACCGTCAAACCCGGTAAACATTCTAAGTCTAGGAAGCATATACTCCATACCCCCACTACACCTCCTGATTCCGATACTGAGTTTAGACCCGAGGATGAGTCTGGCCATAGGGAACCCACTCCTCCACTTCGTCCTAGGACTCGACAGCCTAAGGGAAAGGCCCCAATGCCAGCAGGTGGTGTTGACATATCGTTGTGTCGCGACGACCCTATGTGTCTAGCGGCTTACAACCGTATTGAGCACTGCCCGCTGTTATTGGAGCACTTTGTTCAGTTTTCCGACTTCCTTGGCTTAGCTGATCTCCTATCCTATAGTGGGCTTCTGGACTACCTTCGCTTCGACCCTAAGGCGAACCCTCGACCCTATCCTCGCCTGGTCAAACTTTTCTATGTAAATCGTATCCGGGGCCACTACGATGAGAGCCACTCCATCGAGACTACTGTCTTGGGGACTCCTATAGTCCTCACAGCAGAAATCTTGGGGGAGTTGCTTGGTTGTTCGTCGTCTGGTCTCCTCCCGTCAGACATTTCTGTTGATGATATCTCCTCTTTGGATCAGTCTGTTCTCCCTGATATCTTCCATGTGATCCCTCCTGCTTTCATTGGTGTTCCATCGAAGTCATTTGAGCCAAATGCATGGGTGCTCAATCTCATTCTGAAGTCGTGCTTGCTTCCCAAGTACGGCTCATCTTCTCTGCCATCCCAGCCCTTCCTAAAGTTGATTTACGCTCTATTCTTGGGTTGCGAGATTAATTGGGCTCGCGTTATACTCGATAAAATGGACTCTTTCGAGTGTATTCGCAAGACCACTAAATCTGCGCATATCCCTTATCCTTGTCTGTTGACTTTGGTGTTTCGTCATTTTCACGTGCCTTTGCCTCCTGACGATGAGCGTCCACTTGGTCCTCCCCTGAACGCGACGGCCGTAAAGAAATCTCTTGCGGCACTCCGTCACATGCAGAGGACGACTCCTTCAGCTTCTCATGGCACTTCTTCTGCAGCTGTTGCTTCCAGACCTCCCACCACACTTGAGAGTCTCGCTCGTGACGTTCGTCGTCTCGAGTCTCGGTATGCTCGTTCTGAGGAGATTCTGTGTCGTATTGCTCGTGTTATTGGTGTTGGGGTCCCTCCTCCTGTTTCTGAGGATGAGGAGATGGATGATGAGGATTTCGATGAGCTTGTTGATTCTCTTGCTCGTGGCGCTGAGGCCACTCCTGCTGCTGCTACCACATCTGTTATTGGGGCTGCCACTTCTTCATGTCCTCCAGAGTCTTCTGCTCCAGTGGTTGAGTCTACTGTTGCTCCAGTGACGTCTGCTCCTGTTGACGTTCCTGTTGATACCTCTGCTGTTGAGCCTGCTGTTGCTATTTCCACTCCTGCCCTGACGATTCCTTCAGTTGACACACCACTCCTCCCAGCAGAGCCTGAGTCCACTCCTTCGACTGGACCTACAGAGACTGCTGATCCTGCCGCTCCTTCTTGAGAGTCTGTTTGGAGGACTCTCCGATGCTCCTTGGATGATTCATCTTTTAGAGAGAGTTTTGGGTTAGGACAGGGTTGGTGGTGTTTTCTGATGTTTTTGGATGTGTTGATGCTTGATGTCGCTATTGTATCTTTTTGGGATGTATGGTGGTGATGTTGTTGTCGATGATGGATTTTGACGTTTTTGATGTTGATATACTATGTGACATTTTGATGTACTCGATGTTCTTTGTGCCTTTGATGTTATGGAGACGATGTATCTTTTGGTTGTACTCATGATGCTTCATATATATATATATATATTTACATCGTTGTTCTCTTTTACTTCGTTGTGCACATTTTATATTCGTCTTAATGTCTATGATGTTCGATTTCGTCGCTCGACGATAATAACTTGGTTAAAAAGAATTTATTTCTATGAAAACATAGAATTGTTTTTCATGCACTAATTTAACCAAAATGTTGAGATTGGAGAGCATGTTCCTTTGCTCAATAAGAGAATTATATTTGGTATTTTGATGATTTCAATTTTTTTTCTTCGCTTTTGGATAATGGTCAATTTGGCACACCTTGATTTTCTTCATGAATAATATTTCCTTGGTGTCTTGTGGACACTCGTCGTATCCTTCGACTCCCGATGTTGGATTTTTTCTTTAGCCTTGTTGTTGTCGTTGTATGCCCCCCACTCTTTTTGGATAATACCAAAGGGGGAGAGATAGTAATAATGACAAGGGCAAAATGAAAATTTAACTCTATTGTCCATGAATCTAATTTATTATGTTAGATTCAGGGGGAGTGAAGATATATAAAAATGGATTATGATCCTAAATTTCTATACTTGGATCATGTTTGATATTTCTCACTTCTGCTTGATGCGTATTATATTTATTCAATTTGGAATTAACGTGTCATCATTGCAGGGGGAGTAAGTATTTTACATTTGAATCATTATTTTTGATTATTATTTATGTTGGTTTGTCATCACCAAAAATGGGGAGAATGTTGAGTATTGGACTCCCCAGATTTGGTTTTGGATGATGAGCAAACATAAATAAATCGTGAACTAACACTTTGTGAGTGCAGTTATGGAGATCGTCACCAAATTCACGTGAACATCCAAAGCGACATCTCAAGACTTCTCAAAGCACGTATTCATATGCCTAAAGCTTCGTTGAAGCTTTTGGATCACTTTAGAAGTCATGAAGATTCGATTGAAACTTTTGAAGACGGTATCGTCAAGTTTTATTTATAGTCTTTAAGCTTCTTTCGTAGTATGTTAAGCCTTGAGTAGGTCTTACGTCTTAAATCTTCATAACGCTCATATCTTAGCTCTAGGATCTTAGTAGAAGTCCATTCTAACTTCCTCGAAGCATCGCGCTTCGATTCGGACTTCTTGTGCATGTTAGTTGGTTCAAGAAGAAGAACTGACCGACTAGATGGTGATCTAGTCGGTCGGCAAAGCTTCTTGGACCGACTAGTTTCAGTTAGTCTTTTCTTGCTCGGTACTGTTTACAGTTAGTCGGTCTACGTTGACTCACCGACCGACTAGTTTGTGAACTAGTCGGTCAGTGATGCTTCTTTGACCGATTAGTTGAGCTTTACTGTACATGCCAATTTTCTCCTGAGCTACTGTTTATCGTTAGTCGGTCTAAGAACGTCTGGCGACCGACTAATTGATGATCTAGTCGGTCAACATTTGTTCTTGGACCGACTAAATCAATTTGTATTCAGACTAATAGTTTTTGACTCTTAGTCGGTCTAAGTTAACTGACCGACTGACTAGTTGAGAAACTAGTCGATCGGAAAGTCTTCTTGGACCGACTAGTTCTTTAGGTTTGAAATTTCATCTGTTCACTGTTCATCACTTAGTCGGTTCTTATTGTTTCACCGACCGACTAGTTGATGAACTAGTCGGTCAGTGGTTGTTCTTTGACCGACTAATTGCTTCAGATTTCTATCTGTTGGAATTTGACCTAGCTCGTTTTTATGGGACCCTATAAATACGAAGCTTGGTCATTTCTCTCAAGGTTAGAGCTGCTATTAAGAGACTTATTCAGATTGAAAGAGTTAGAGATTGAAACTCATTTCCAAAGCTCTCTTCCTCAAAAGAAATCATTCTCTCCCTCATTTGAGATCTAGAATCCATCTTGAGAGAACTTTGTTCTTGTTGAACCATCCAAGCTATTGCTTGAATCAAGTCTCCTACTCATTCCTAGGCACCCATTGCTGCTCATATTGGTGGTGCTAGGTCTTGGTGACTTCTCCTTCCTCAAATCCCTCCTTGCCCTAATTCGGTAAGAATACTCAAGGTATAGGGTTTGTGGTAAGTTGTTGTTTATTTCATATAAACTCATTTATTGCTTTTGATTCTCTCGGTTGTGAGAGAAGGTTGTGATCCCGGGTTGTGGGATTCACTATTGCTATTGATTGTATGATTTGATCTTGTGAAGGTTTTTCACAAGATATTCATAGTGGAAATCTTGGGTTAGGGTTTCTAACCTAAGTATCCGGAGGGGATCCGGGTGGTTGGGACGTAGGATCACCGGGAACAAGTCGGGGAGACTTGGGTGGATCCGAACCCAGTAATATCAATTGTTTGCATTGAATATTTGTTGTTGTCAATTTTAGCTTCCGCATTTGTTGGTAGTAGTTTGCACGATAATTAGGAATTATACTCCTTGTTATTTTAAAGTACTATTCACCCCCCCTCTAGTACTTGTGCAGTAGCTTTCAGGGCATTACAACATCTACCACACACAATATACACACATGAGTGCACAAACATAATACGTTACCCTCCTATGATATATATATATATATATATATATATATATATATATATATAGAATAATGGGTATCATACGCCATATGAGAGTGTCTCTCATATTCCCTCTCACATAAAGGGGGCAAGTACAACAAGTACAAGCCCATGTGAGCTTGTTATTCCCTCTCCTATGATATACTCCTTGTTATTTTAAAGTACTATTCACCCCCCCTCTAGTACTTGTGCAGTAGCTTTCAGGGCATTACAACATCTACCACACACAATATACACACAAGAGTACACAAACATAATACGTTACCCTCCTATGATATATATATATATATATATATATATATATATATATATATATATATATATATATATATATATATATATATATATAGAATAATGGGTATCATACGCCATATGAGAGTGTCTCTCATATTCCCTCTCACATAAAGGGGGCAAGTACAACAAGTACAAGCCCATGTGAGCTTGTACTTGCCCCCTTTATGTGAGAGGGAATATGAGAGACACTCTCATATGGCGTATGATACCCATTATTCTCATATATATATAACGGTTCTCACGGGGGTGCCCGTGCGAACTAAATTTTTTTATTTTTTTAAATTTTTTTTTCAAAAAAATTTTTTCCACACTTTAATCCATATATATATACACCCCAGAAAAAATAATGGGTGAACCCTAGGTGGATTTGACCCTCGATCAAGCCGTTACAAATTTAACGGTTTCAGAACAATAGAACATTTTGTACCGATCCGATCAAGGGGAAAATAGGGGGGATTGTCTTGATTTTTGATATGAATGTGTATTAACATGTTTAGAACACATTCAACGGTTTGGATCTATGAAAAAAATCAAAGAGAGGAAGTTCCCACGGAGTTCTCACGGGGGAAAGTTCTCATTGGAACATTCCCATATATATATATATATATATATATAACTATCCTTATATATATATATATATATATATATATATATATATATATATATATATAACTACCCTTATATATGCTACACACATACTGCCATAATAGACAAATAAATATAAATATTCATATACACCCCACACACGCGTATACATATACAAACAATCACACACACCTCAATACCTACATACCAAACAGTTTCATTCACTTATATTTATCACACACACACACACACACACACACACACACACACACACACACACACACACACACACACACACACACACACACACACACCTATATTCCGTATCTATCACATTTACATTTACATTGCATATGTATATACATACACACATGCTTTGGTACAGTCATTTTTTTTTGAAAACCCAGAAAAATCCCCAACCCCCTCCCCTCGCCTTCGGCTTAGGAGGGTAAGGCGAGAGCCCAGCCGAGACTATGCAAACTGGGGGGTGACCGCCGTGCCCCCAACGGCCCCCGGGTTAGTCCGAGAGGGGAGATGTAGCCCCAGGGTAAATAATTCCACAACAAATTCCACAACAATTACCAAGTCACGGCTGCCATAGGCCTCGAACCCCGCACCCCTTGGCTTTAGAGCGGAATAACTTACCACTAGGACACCCTCTCGTGGGCCATATATATATATATATTGGAAGATAAGTTTAAATTATATTAACAAATGTACACAAGTTCTAGTGCGAGGTTCATTCAAGATGCTATTAATAGAGAGAGGATAGGACACAGGCGTCGTCACTCTCTACTATCAACTTCATCCTCAATGCAACCCCCACGACAATTACATCATACACTCTCAATATGCAAACAATCATCACAATCCAGACCTATACTTCTTTACCCATGATCCAGTATATCCCAATTAGCTAAGACTTCAGTCGCTTCCACATCATCCCCTTCTTCATCCCGAAGAGCAATTCGGACATCCGCTGCAATCTCATCAAAAAGTGTTGTTTTTGGCTTACGAGTTCCTTCAAACACTCGCTTGTTACGCTCCTTCCACAAATGCCACACCATAGCCGCAATCACTGTTTTTACTAAGCGGCTCAAAGCACCTTTATTCATGTATTTGTTCAAAGCCAGCTCCCCCAATTCCCTTAAGTTGTTAACCGCCGGTGCATTAATCCCCAGCTTCAACAAAGCACGGACCAGGATGTATTTCGAGTAAGGACATAAGAAGAAAATGTGATCCGAAGACTCCAGTGTGCGGTTGTCACATAGTTCACAGAATCCCGAAGTTTGCAAACCCCGTTCAACAAGATTTTCCTTAGTCAGAAGTTTGTTTTTAAAAGCTCGAAGAAGTGTCAAAGCCATTTTTGGCACATGCTTGCTAAACCAGATTAATCTGAAGTACCTGAAAGGAGGCGATTTTATTCGGATACTTTCCCAAATATCCTTGAATTTAGACATTGGCCCCAATTTCCATTCCCATCTATCTGCTCCTGTGGTAAGCTTCACCTGCTGTAGTATAGGCCTAGCACTTGGATGGCCGGGTCATTAGTCCATGCATCTCCCCCCAATACTCACTAACTCTCTTCTTACTATCACCCTCAGGTACAAGAAATAGATTGTCAAGAGGGCCACACGGTAGCCAATTATCGTGCCAAAATAGAGTGTCATTTCCGTCTCCCACTTTTCTCACAATTAGCTTCCGAGATTGCTCCCTGATTTTTAGTAAAAACTTCCAAGTTCCGGAATGAAGTACCGAACCCTTCACTTCATAGACTGCATTTGTATCTTTATATTTCTTATGCATGTACTCAGCCCACAGCCCTTTGGATCTAAGCAATCTCCATGTAAGCTTAACACCTGAAGCCAAGTTCAGGTCACTTAATTGCCTTAGACCAATTCCTCCCTCCATCTTTGGTTTACAAGCATCAGACCAAGCCCAAGCATTTGCGTTTCCCCAAATGAACTTTCTGCATAAAGATGTCAAAGTACGCAAAACTGTTGCAGGAATTCTGTAAACTTGAGACCAGAAAGCAATAATCCCGTAAATAACAGATCTTACCAACTCTATCCGACCAGAGATTGATAACTTATTAGAAGTCCATCCATTCATACGCTTCCTGCACCTGTCAATAAGCCGACTATACAAGCATCTTTTAGGATATGTGGAGGACAATGGGAGCCAAAGATAGGTGGTGATGGTGTTCATATGCTTTGCCCCTAAATATTCCGCAAGGCCCCTTGGATTTTTAGTTCCTTTACTGAACATAGCTGTGCTCTTAGCCCAATTCATATCTAGACCTGTAAGACATTTGAAATCCTCCAGCATCTTAACAAGCCCTTGGAATGTTTTACTATTAGCTCTGCAAAACATAAGTAAATCATCTGCAAAGAGCAGATGTGATATTGCTCCCATCCGTCGCATAGGCTGTATACTCCCTTTGGTAAGTGCACTCTCCAGGAGAAGCGAGAATGCCTCCATGACAATGACAAACAAATACGGCGATAATGGGTCTCCCTGTCTCAGACCTCTGTTTCCTTTAAAAAGCCCACTGGTGAACCATTAACCATCACTGAGTACGAAGCTGTAGATATGCACTCTTTAATCCAGCCAATAAAAGTATACCCAAAACCCATTTGATGCATTATGTAATAGACGAACTCTCTATTCACACTGTCAAAAGCCTTTCTGAGGTCAAGTTTTAAGCAAGCCCTGGAGCCCATAGGGTTGCTGAAATCTCTGATATGCTCATGAGCTAGTAAAATACTATCAGATAATAGTCTACCATGGAGAAAAGCCGCCTGATTAGGAGAAATCAGATCTTGAACAATCCTTTTTAACCTGTTGCAAATGATCTTACTAATAATTTTGTAGATGAGATTGCAACAGGCAATAGGCCTGTATTCCCCCAAATTGCTTGCATTTGCACTTTTAGGGACCAAAGTTAAGAATGTGTGATTGAATTGGCGGAGTAAGCAACCTGACCTGAAAAAAGATTGGACTGCACTTACAACATCCCCCGCAATGAAACTCCAATTGTATTGATAGAAATACCCATTGAAGCCATCAGGACCTGGAGCTTTAGCAGGATTGAGCTGGAACACCGCCTCTTTAACCTCCTCTGCCGAAACATTTCTTTCAAGCCATTTGGCTGATTCAAATTTCACTTTACGTTTTGGCACAAGATTTGGGAATACACTCCAATAATCAGCTTGATTGTACATGTCTTCATAGTACTGAACCGCATCAGATTTTAGATCTTCATAAGTTTTAC
The DNA here is from genome assembly GCA_030789695.1 of Scilla litardierei. Classification (NCBI taxonomy): domain Eukaryota; kingdom Viridiplantae; phylum Streptophyta; class Magnoliopsida; order Asparagales; family Asparagaceae; genus Scilla; species Scilla litardierei. The sequence continues at coordinate 297,719,060 of CM061142.1, read as the reverse complement.
TTTGGATCCCATTCTCATCCACTAAATGAGACAAATTATTATGGCCCTGCCTTGCTTTCATACAACTATAAAAGAATTTAGTATTCTTATCTCCCAGAGTCAGCCAGTCCTGTCTACTCTTCTGCCTGTACATATCCTCCTCTAATCTCAGAAGCTCGGCTAAATCAATTGACAATTTATTCTCTTTCTTTTGCAGCTCCAAGTCATTGTGTAGAAGCAATTGTTCCCGAATCCCCTCAAGTTCACTGCGGCAAATGGTAATCAGCTTCCCAGGTGCATGCGCTATTGACCAACCCCGCAACCCAGTTTTGAGTACTCGCAATTTGTTAGCAAGGCGAAACATAGGAGACCCAATACTATAATGTTTCCAGGCTACTAGGAACACTTCATGATAACCTGTCAAACGAACCCAAAAATTGAAAAATTTAAAAGGCTTCTGTTCTGATAGTACCTGGGCGTGGAGATTCACAAACATCAGAGAATGATCACTTGTGTGCGGTACTAAATAAGAAACAAAGGATTCCGCTAGATTCTCATTCCATGCTTCGTTGCACATAACACGATCCAGTTTAGCAGCAATGCGATCCTTGCCCAATCTATTATTGCTCCAGCTTATTTGTTGTCCGCAATTCTTCATCTCTTGGAGGCCACAATTTGTGATACAGTGGCCGAAATCATCTAATAAGCGCGCATCCAATTTGCGACCACCTATTTTTCCTTTTGCATACAGTACACAGTTAAAATCCCCCCTACCAGCCAAGCATCATTATTTATTTTCTTTGCATCCAACTCAAGCTGCTCCCATAGGTCCTTCCTTTCTAATGGTGTATTGCATCCATAAACTCCTGTGAAAACAAATTCAAGTCCCCCAGCATTTCTAGCTCTTACTGTAACATGTTGCTTAGACATTGAGATAGGGCTTACATGCCAGACCAGAGGGTCAAATCCCATGAGTATTCGTCCGCCTTTATGTAAAGCGAAGTTGTCAACTGTTATCCAAGCCGGAAGAAAACAAGATCTACTACTAATCTTCTATGGTTTAAGCTTCGTCTCCAGAAGAACAATTGCTGAAGGCTTCAGCTTTTTAATACGATCCCTGAGCTCCCGCCGTCTCACAAGGTTGTTTAAGCCTCTTACATTCCAGATTAAAATAGTCATTGATTAAATAGTAGATTGTCGCAGTTGGCTCCCTTCCTTCAGCCGGCTGCTCCTCCTTATTGCCTCAGTTGTCACTGAATGTAGACCCATCTGTTTCTTTGTCTTAGCTGATGCCGCCTCCTCCAATAGCTTGCTACGCTCAATAATCCACTCTGGGTTCTCATAGGTAGGTTCCTCTGGCAATTCTTCACAGCCTGCTTGATTGGAAGTCAACAAGTCTACTGCAGGACTATTGGAGTGTGGCCCCTTACAAGATGCTGGAGGATTCTCAACACCCGCTGTAGAAGACACCAACTCTATTGCTGGCATACACTGCTCAATATCATTCTCAATATAGGAAGAATTTGTGTGTTGCACCACAACCGGCATTTGCTTTTCTACAGTGCAATTTCCAGTATTCCCCCCTGTTTCAGTAGAAGCAATTTCATGGGAATATCCTTGGCCATTATCGCCTAGAGATACTGCAGCTACTTGGTTATTTGATACTGTATCCGTCCTTGGCATAGCCTCAGACTGCTTTTGCCTATAATCTGTGGCACAGTTAGACTTAGGGATTGGTTTAAAAAAGTTGAGAATTCTCACCAGACGCCCAAACTTCCGCAATTTTGAAATTGATGATCCAGCCGTATTTGAGGTACCATCTCCATCAAGCTGGATCTGGCCTTCCACTCCTGCTACTGGCAGGCCAATTTTATCCTGGAATGCATAGGAGCATTGTCCGGGGTCTACAGCATCCCCTTTAATTACTTCATCAATTAGAGCTTCTTTGCCTTTGGATTGTTTTGGGATGGTTTGTGTCGGGCATTGTGTATCAGAATGGCCAAACATACACAATATTTGCAACGGGGAGGCTCTCCTTCAAATTTTACATCAATGGTTAGTATAGACCCATCATCTAGCTCGACATCCACTACTTTAGATAATGGTGTGCTTGCCGCCACCTCTACTAAGCATCGCGCATAGGTTATACGCTCTAGCTTTGCTGTTGCACGGTCCAAGCACAACGGCGTGCCAATGACAGAAGCTAGAATATTCAGGACATGGATATTCCACATATTGAGAGGGACTCCATGCAATTGCACCCATACTGGTATGGATGTGAGGATGTCTCGATCATGCCGTAGTGATGGGCTCCATTGTTTGAGCACCACCAGACGGCCATCAAATAACCACGGTCCCCCATGCAGAATTCGCTCGCAATCCTCCTTGACTTCAAAACGGTAGTAAAAGAACCCATTCTCCTTACTGTAGATCTGAATCCTTCTCTTTGGCTTCCAACGCCTCTCCACCCATGCTTGTATCTGCCCAAAATATGGAATATCTCCCAGAACATATCCAACAAGTGTGTGTTGCCATTTTTCTCCCCCCTTCTGAAGTAAAGAATCAGAGACTCTCGCAACACGTCTGCCATTGTCACAAATTTTAGGATGGACCAACGCCATACCCACAGATTCACCATATGTTCGCCTATTTGCGCAGATGTCGGACCATGTGATTTTGGCAGCATCCGGATTTATCAAAATTGAAGCATTTGGTCTCTGAGACATTTTGTCAAATACCTTAGCCGCGCCCCCTGCTGTAGTGGGTGCTCGACTAGCTGCAGCCCTCCGGTGGTCCATGGAATCCATGACCCTGCCTCCGAATTGGCCATTGCGTGACCAACGACTGCCAACATTCCTGAGAGTGGGTTGCCCTCTAGCCCGGCTCGCCCGTCTGTCATCTTGCCTGCGCCGCACTCCAGCGCCTCCTTGGTTGTTAATAGAACCTCGATTAAACCCATCCACCTCCCTAACACCAGAGCCGCCCCCAAAACCCTTTCGCATGGCATCTCTCCTCCCCCGCGAAACCACCACCCAACCCCCTAAGTTGCCATTGTCACCCAGATCTACTTCATGGTTTTCCTTGCTGCCGAGCGCCCCATTGACGTCTTTGATGTTGTGAGCTCCAACGGATCCACCTCTTGAATCACCTTTGCCGTGGAAGCATCCCGCCCTAGGAATGCCGTCAACGCCATTAACGCCCACGGATCCCCCACTTGGATCGCCAGAATCTCTAGCCGCCACCGTCGACATATATATATATATATATATATATATATATATATATATATATATTATATATGAATGAGAATAATGGGTATCATACGCCATATGAGAGGGTGTCTCACATGCCCTCTCACATAAAAGGGGCAAGTACAAGCCCACATGGGCTTGTACTTGTTGTATTTGACCCCCTTTATGTGAGAAGGCATATGAGACACCCTCTCATATGGCGTATGATACCCATTAATCCATATATATACACATGCGCGCACGCTTACAAACAAGAATACATTTATCCAAGACACACCGAGATACACTTGAATAGACAACCCTTTAGGATAGATCAGCAAGTAAACAAACAAAGATATGTATAAGTGTATATATATATATATATTCATTCGTCCAATATACACATCATTACATATACTCCTACTGCACACTACACATACATGAACACATTCCTACACTCCATTGCGACATGTATAATAGGAATTCATACAACTATGATACATATTCACGTCTATACAACAAGCAATACCCCCACATAGATACTCCACAAGCACATACTCATTATACACTCACAGATGTATAAGTATCAATACCATACATAGATTTTTGAATCCACATATAGCCAAATACATGTACACACATACCGACAAGATTATTATACTAATAGTAGATATGCACACAAACATGCTTATATATACGTACTAGGACCCATGCACCATGCACATGCATTACCATGTATGGGCACACACACACACCCATTCACACATACCATACATATTCTGCTATTAGTCACCTATACAGTTAAGCTACTCAAACTATACTAGCAGGTAGTCGGTAGCTACCCATAGCACTGTATACATAACATCCAATATATCCACACTTTTACTAGCATACTAGTACATACACAAATAAGTGTATTTCAATATTCATACACATTCAGTAGATAGTCACACCCCATATACGTACACATTCATATATTGATACCTGTATATCAGAATAGGGACCATTCACATACATATACATATAACCACTCATAAGACATACACCAATACACATTCAATAATAACACCATACATATACAATCACACCACACTTGCTACAACACACCTACATACATACAAGTATCTCATATACCAATACACAATCCCCATCATGTCACTATATACGAAAGGGTACATGCACTATATATACATCCAAATGGTCCTATAGACACCATTCTACGGGTAAGCATATACACACATATATACATATACCATAACTCCACTTAACCGTGCAAACCCATAGCCACCCCACTTATACATGCACTGTATAATATCAAATCCTTACATTCATCACATTCTACATATGATACCCGTTATACATATATCCCTATTCCATAATAGGTACGGTATAGGGCTAAGGGCCTAAACTTAGGGTGGACGGGTCTATCACTACCCACCTTAGGATACATCTACTCCAAACACCCTGGAGCATTACTCATACTACCAGTGCATCCATTACTTATCTATATCGCTACCTACACACCATGTATAGCCATATCACAACACCCATCTTTACGCAATAATACAACCCATAACCATAAACCAAATTAAGACAATATACCAGTTCATATAAGCACATAAGAAGTACATAGACATACTCACAGTTATTTAAGCTTTAACACATTAGGAATTCATGCCCTAGCTATGCAACACTATCGATATATATATGCACTAACTTCCCTCACATATATCTACACCCTCTACCCATACAAGCTCACATATATTCACACATACACTTCCCACCATGTCCAAAGACAATATAGACATTCCCCTACTCTATCCATATAACGATAGATGTACACACATTGGTACATTCCCCACATGAAACACAATTATAATATAATAGATATTAAACCGCATACATGCCTCATATCACATACGTACACTTCCTCACGCACACCTCTACAAGATACATACATACATATATCTCCATTAGCTAATATGTATCAACTAGTATACATCCACTAATAAACATATACATATCAACTATACCTCTGAGTCACACAAGTATGCCACATACCTACACACATATCCGTATCTTGTATTTATATAGAGACATAACATATACATATACTCAAGCACTCGCATACCTAGTATATACCCCCAAACATATCCATACATGCAACTTTCATGCTATTCTTATATTTATATATATATATATATATATATATATATATATATATATATATATATATTCTATAAAAGAGAGCATATTTTGAATTTTGTCCTACGTGGCATGAGTTTATCCTACGTGGACAAGGAAATGCTGACGGGGACAACCATGTTTGTCCTACGTGGCCGAGCAAAATTTGGAGAGAGATGTTTGAAAGCTTGAGTGGGAAAATTTTTGGGGGGAAAACGTTGAAAACATGAACTAGCCTAATGAAATTTATTGAAAAGCCCCGCTTGAATGAGCATGCAAAGTTTGGGGGGAAAACTTTTGAAAAGTTGGGGGGAAAGTTGGGGGGAAATGAACTGGACGCTTGAAATAATGATAAACCTATTGTCAAAATTCTTCTCTTCATCATCAGAATGTCACCACATCATTCTACAGTCCTTGGGAAGTTGAGTTCAGTGGCACCAACATGCATGCTACTGCTACTTTAAATAATGTTGAAGATTCAGACGCCGGATCTGTTGTGCCTTCCCCTTCGCCTGTCGAGTTGTGAGAAAACAACGATAAAATTGATCAACAGCATGAGGATTTCATTAGGAGCAACCATGGGAAGTGATCCAACCTACCCCATTCCCTCATCTCGGACATGTGGAGTGATCTTCTCCAGGTACGATGTTGACCTCTCCACCTTGCTCATCCAAACTCTCCCCTTCTGTCATCTCTGTCAATATTTTGTCGATTTCCCTGAATCTGCAGGTACGAAGAAACCTCTATCCTCTCTATCTACCACTCTCTAATCCCACAAACCTCTGATCTAAATCCTACAAAGAACAGTAATGCCTCAATGTTTATGCACACCAAGTGTTTGTGCAAATGCTTAAAAGAACAATTAGACATTAACACATTTGCATAAACATCGAACCTTTTGTAATCTTAATCTACTTGGCCTCAGGAAATCTGCACATCAATACTTCCTCCAGGAGCAAAATGTTGAGACCATCTCCTTTTGGCTCTCACTACTTCAAATCGAGAGACACAGAGATGGGTTGGTTTCCATGCGGAGGAGACCCCAGTAAAAGACTAAAAAGAAGGATCACATCGCACAATATTCAGGTAATTACACAATCTTCGGGTAATGTGGCTTAATTGCAATCACCATGATTTGTACACTTAATTGCATAAAAATGTTGATGTGTATGGCTTATGACTTGACTAATGTCTACACTTGCATAATCCATATTCTACTAACACCGAAGTTATTACACGTAAGTATTAGTACAAGTGAGAGCGATGCAAGAAGCCAGACCCAACATTTTTTGTTTGAGACAAACATCATATGAACTACGGTATTTGAAGTCATGGTTGTCAGCCTTTTTCCAGTCATTTTATGAGAAAACATATGTGACGTTAGTTTCATTTTAATAACTTCGATAATCTCTACGACCTATCTAATGAATGGTTCATTAATACACCTGGAAGATGGCCACAAGTTCCATGCAACTAGCAAAGTGTTGAGAAACATTTTATTTTTCCACGAGGGCAGGGTTGGAAGATGCGTAACCTTATTTATTAACATACATAAACACAAACCAAAAAAATTAAAAAAAAGCACATAAATAAATAAAATTTAAAAATAAAACGAAAAAAGAATGGGAGAAAGACGGTATAAACTGCACAGGAAGAAAGTAAAGTCAAAGTTTTGATTTACTCTCGGCATCCCAGTTTTTAAGAGTGATTGCTAACGAGATCTAATTTTAGAGTTTCTTTATGGCACTCATATAGGCTTTGTTTGCTTTTCTTGAGCTTCTTTCTGGCATATAAATTGCCATATATTCCTATCATTATATGTAATTTCAATTTAATAGACAAATGAATTAGGAGGCTGTATTATCATTGAGTGCGTTGTATGCTCTTGGGTACTTCTAAAGTAATCGCACTGTATGCAAATTGGAGCTTTCATACAATGTTGACTGATTTAATTACAGTGGTGTGCCATGTGATTATTATATTTTTGTAATGAATGGAAACCCAAGTGTAAAGTTCTCAATGATAAAAAATGTTCAACTGCAGTCTGCATTATTTTCCATGTGCATTAGTATTAAGACATAGAAGAACATATTTGGATGATTGGGTGCACTTAGAACCTATATATTGTTATCATCTCTGTTTGTTTTAGAATAATGTAATTTACATGTTTTGTACTTTTCATCTTCCTTCTTTGGTGTAGACTTACGTGCCGATCAGTAATTCTTCATCGAACGTCTTGGGGTAATGCCAATAACAACTGCGCAGACGTGTTACTCATGTAACTTAGAAATATTCTTTGTTTTGGACAGGGAGAAGAGTTGAAGAAGATGATTGGCACAGCTCCAAAACTGAGCAGGTACCTTAAAACAAGCTAATATCTATTATTTTTTAAAATAATATCTTTTCCTCCAAATATCTAGAACTTTTTTCTTAAACATTATGTTGCAAAATGTCAAGGTAGTTTTGTGTCATCTAAGGCTAAAGAGAAGAAGAAGAAAGCACATGTCATGCCTAATTCTTTAAGTGCAAGAAATATGTCGTCTGACTTAAAACATCTTTTATTGAATCTTTCTATTGATTTATTGTAATTCTGTATCAGATTGTTATTACTGGCCCGTTTCTATTAAATCAGGTGGACGTTTGTATTTTGGGGGGATACTCTTGGTGGGGGAAAACAATTACATTTAAAGATCTTTCTCCCTCACTATTCTCTCTTTCTCACTCACTCAAACCCCCTCCATCTCCCCTGCATAAAGCCCGACCCCCTTCCCCTCGCCCCTCCTGTGCAGCCCCTCATCCCATGGCCACCATTCGTGCCACGACGACGTCTTCTTAATCCTTCAGGGAAAAACAATCAAACATATCAAACAGTTCTATCACATGTTTTCAGTTTCGATATCATTGTTGTTGTTTTTGATTTTTTTTGCAGCAAGAAATTTGGCGTGGCATGTCTCTTTTGTCTCAAGGTCAGATTCCTTGATATTTCATTTTATCTATAGATTTTCTTTTGTCTCGAGACTGTTTGTATGATTTTTCTTCTCTTCTTTTGGAGTATGTGTAAATAACATATGTTTGTGATGTTTGTCTTTTGTTCTTTACACACACACACACACACACATGGCATGTCTTTTGTTTTCTTCTGCTAAGGCATCAGTTTCGATAATGAAGAATGATACGGGTAATGTTTAAATTAAGTGTTGATAAATTGTTTATACATAAATCTACAATAAAATGGAATGTTTCCAGCTCATACTCTTACTGGTGTTTTTTATTGGGGGTTTCTTACAAATAACTAACAAAAAATAGAGCAGTTCAAATTTCCATTCGTTTAGTTTTTGTTGCATTCAAAGAGCAGGTTGATGTATTTCCTGTACATGCAAATTATTGTGACATATAATATCTCACTTTGAGTTAAAGTATATACTACATAAGTATTTGCCACTTTAGTGGGGATAAACATATATCTACCATATTGGACTGTCTCCCTTATATATTTATCCACAGCGTTTATGAGAATTCACTCTAAACTCCATGTGCCTCTTAGAAATTTTGACTTTATTATGTCATGACCAACAACACATATTAGAGTTCATACTTATTTTCTATGGCTGGGGTTAGTTAAAGACAAAGCTAAATTGAGTGCAGATTTGAGAATATGTATGGAATCTGCTACCTACAATCTCCATGTAATTTATTAATGGTTTGTTACTTATTTCACTTCGTTTGTATTGTTATATTATGATATCTACTTTGCTTGCTTTATTCTTATTTGTCTATGAAATTCCATCAATCATTTTTTGCCGGTTCAAATCTGTAGTTTTGTTATGGTTATAAAGATTTTATTTTTAAATTCTCTTAACAGGTTATACTCCCATATGAGTTTGTGTAGGTAGATCCATATATTTGACCTATTGTGTCCCCCCTTGATGTTGTATGGATCTACTTTACAAACCAAGTTTGCAATGAGCTGGGAATAAATAGATATTTCATGCTTATTATTTCAAAAGACAGACTTTTTTCAAAGAAAATGTTACGGTGTAGAACAAAATAATTTGAAGTGGAATTGACATAGGGATATAATCAAGCTACATGCAACCAGACCAGGGCAGCCCGATGCAGATCAGCATTCCTGGAAGACCAGCTGCCTATAGTTGACATTTTCAATTTAACTTTAAACTAACAGTTTTCATGTTAGTTTGGATTAGTTTTTGGCTTAACATATAGACTACTGGGAGCAAAGTCATATTGTAAGCACTGTAGCTATTTCTTTAGTATTTGTATTGTATATCATTTATCTTAAGCAATAATTGAGAAAATTAGGCATATAACTAAATATATCACAAATATATTGAGAAATTTAAACATGATACAAAGAATAACCGCAGTGATATGCTGAAAATCTGAAAGCAAAGGTTCACAAATGCAATATTACATAGGTAAGGACATTCCAATCTACATAAATGTAAAGCATGAACATAAACCATTTCATTTTCAAGCTCAACCATTCTAACATTAAACATGAGCATTTCAAGTTCAACCATTCCAAACATAAACTTGAACATTGTGTTTTGGAATCCTGGCAAGTAGTAGTGAAGGCCAACAAATAGTGACGGCCTCTCAACAAGCAACATGTTGGTTTTGGAGATTTAGAGAGTTGCAAGGACAAGAAGCACTATCATCAGAATTTTCTTCTTCATTTTTGTGTTTCTCATTGATTTTAGGTAGCGTTGCCTCTCAAATCAATTTATTTTTTCCTTCTTAATCTGCTAATTATTTGTGTAAAGTTTCGTCTCAAAATTCGGTTTGTTTTGACTCTGGAGCTTCTTTATTTATGTAGATAAATGTTGTTTCATTGGGTTCAAAGCCTCAGAGGATGCATACTGATTTTTGCTCCATTTTCTTCTTCATTTTTGTGTTTCTCTTCTTTGATTTTAGGTAGAAATTCATACTCTTTGGCTCTCAAATCAATTTATTTTTTTCCTTTTTAGTATCTGCTAATTATTTGCGTAAAGTTTTGTCTCAAAATTTGATTTGTTTTGACTCTGGAGCTTCATTATTTATGTAGTTTTGTAGTGTTTGGTTGGGTTCAACGCCTCAAAGTAAATGTTTAGATTTTATCTCCATTTTATTCTTCATTTGTATCTTTTAGCTTTTGGGCTTAAATTAGCATAATTGTTGGTAATTTGGATGCTTGAACAATGCATACTATGAATATGAGACGAGGTGTTAAATATCGGTTGGATACACGGTAGGCTATGCAAACACTATCTTGGAAGCAATTATATCCATTTTTGAGGTATGAAATGTATTTCGTTTTGTTCAAAGCCTCAGATGCATGTGGATTTTATCTCCTTTTTCTTTTTCAGTTTTGTGTTTCCCTTCTCTGGTTTCAGGTACAAATTTATAATCTTTTCCTCTCAAACCAAAAGGACTGAACTCAATAGAGGCTCGCCAAATCAAGGAAGTGGGAGGAATAAGATGGCAAATGCAAGTGATCATTTGGGAGATGTAGGCGGTTGTACCCAACCCAATGGCAAAGAGAGGTGCTCACCTTCATCTCCATTAGCTGCCTCGATTTAGTCTAGATTCGAGAGATTGTTATCTCGAAGTAGCAGTAGCCATGTAGAAAGCCAGTAGAATACTGCTAGAAAATAGTAGCTCCGTGCTCTGCTATTTGATATTCTCCCGGTGAGTTGTACTCGACCCAATGTCAAAGAGAGGGGCTCACCGTTAATCGGTATCACATATGTTTGATATTGATGAACTTAAGGTGTGGATATTCTGTTCGTATACTTAATTTGGTGATTTTCTGAAACTATTTATAGTCTGTTATATATTCTATTCATATACTTGAATTGGAAATGAGTCGGTTCATATATTCTATTCATATACTTGAATTTGAAATGAATCTGTTCAAATATTCTATTCACATACTTAAACAGGAAGTTATTCTGTTCATATACTTAAATTCGATTCATATACTGCTAGAAAATTGTAGCTCCATGCTCTGTTGTTTGCTATTCACTTGGTGAGTTGCACTCGACCCAATGGTAAAGAGAGGGGCTCACCTTTAATCGGCATCACATAGGGTTGATATTGATGAATTTAAGCTGTGGATACTCTGTTCATATACTTAAATTGGTGATAGTCTGAAATTATTAATGGGGATTACTAGATGTGAAGTGCAACTCAGTTACTATTGGGTGTTTTAATTAAACGATACTGACCATTTTTGCACATTTGAGTTGTATGTTAACTATAGTTGTGTTATTAGTTGCTCAAAATATTCTATTGATCCTGTTTTTATTTGGTCCTTGCGACAATGAAGTTATTTCTCAGAGTTCAACCAAATATATTTGAGAATTTTTGTTTGTTTTCTACAGGTGACAACATCAACTAGGGAAATTTCAAACATGCATATTCCACATTATCCAACTCTCCTATCACAGCTGCTATGCCAGGTTTAGTGTTAACTACTGAATTTGACGAAGTATACGATGAAAGACTTGATGATCCACGCATATAGCATGCAGAAGTTATAGGAGTGCATAGAAGTGTTGTATTTCATAAGAAACAATCTTTCCTAATCATATATTGTGCATCAGGTTGTCAACATATGTGAAGAGGTCAGCAGTAGAATAAGCCACTATCATATCACTATGCAAACTTTTACAAGCCTTACAAGAAGTTAAACATTTTGGATTTCATTTTCACAAAGTGAAGAAAATGCAGTAACAGAGTGATCAGTTGTTTGTCTTAACTTATTTGGATAACCTACAACCAGTAACAGAGTGATCAGTTGTTTGTCTTAACTTATTTGGATAACCTACAACCATGCCTGTCCTTAGATCATTAGTATGTTAATAAGCAGCAACATCTTCAGCATGATAGAGTAAATGACTATGTGTGCAACGATTTGATGCACCGCGAGGGAACTAAATCGGCTACCTACAATTGCATTCCCCATTATATTAACTCAATCACTAGCCATTTGCATCAAAATGATAAAATTGCAATGTTCATCACTTTCTGGTCAAGTATAGTTGGTTGTAAAGATCCAAATACAAATTTTTTTGAATGATTGAACTTGACATATCTGGGAAACAAATTTGGGAAGAATTATTAGGATTATTGGTTATTTACAAAATTTTATCTTCAATTTTGCAAGTTGCATTACATTGCTTTTCTCTTTGCAGAAGATGTTTGTTTCCCAATATTAGGTAGTCCTTTGATAATCAGAAACACACACTGCACGTAATACTTCCGTTTCAAGTTGATGCAACACTCTCAAATACAACAAGAAAAAAATTAATCCTTAAACACCACTACATTCTTATATTTCCTATGATCGATTCTATATCAGCTTTGTGTTTAACTCAAACTCAAAATCTAGCAGGTTTGCCATTCAAAGATCAACTTTTTGAGAAAATATTGAACTGTTGCCATTCAAAATCAAGCATTGCTCAAAGACACTTTGATCAAAGACACACAGCTTGAATCGATGATCCTTTGGGGAAGATCATGAACAACTCAAAGACGCTGGCTGAAGTTGGTTGGGAGCCAAAATACAAAAGCTTTGCTTAGTTTCTTGGACTTTCGAAATGATTGCGTTGTATATTGAACATTCATTTGACATGAAAGAGAACATACAAGAAAAATATGCGTGAATGTCATGTGAACAACCCGAATCCATCGATTGATTTTTTATTTTAATTGTAGTTTAAATTTGACTGCTAGACTTCATGATCTTTGAAAGATGCAGCTATGATATTCTATTGTGTGTTCTGATGCATTCATATCTTCGATGAGCAAGGAAGTTCCTTGCACAAAATAGAGGATGTTCTTTAGTAATCCAAATACACAGCAATTGCAAATGACATTTCATTATCGTAGCTTTTAAGATAAGTTTAAAATCGGATCCATCGTGTAACTTTTCTGCGATATAGTTTTGTATCAGTAAAATAAAAGAGCAATTGGTCAGTGCCATTATAATTAGTAAAGGGGTATAATCAAGGTCCTAAGCCTCGGTGGAATCGATATGAATTGGTCTAGGTATGTATCCGTTTTAGGATACCAATGATAGTGCAAGCATATGAATAAATTATGCAATCTTACTGGCTTGACAATCAAAACATTGTTATCCTACCTACTTAGTGATGACGTGATTACATTAACATCGAGAACATCAAATGATCTTTTGCAAAATAGGATTACCCATTTCAATTGCAAGTTACGATTTTGCCCAAGTCTTTATAAATTCATTCGAGTCGGCCTATATTCATATAATTTATGAACTTAATTGGCCAAAGAAGATATTTTTGCAATAAATTTAAATATCTAAATTTTTTAAATCATATCTATATACGAGTATTATTCATATGAAAGAATTGGGTGTAGAAATTTCTCCTCAAAATTTCAATCCCTAAAATTTTTTTGGGGGGAACCAAAATTTTGGGAGAGAAATCACAATTTAGAATGAGAGTTTGTGAAAATTTTGGGGTAAAATCTTAACATATATGAAAACTAAATTTGGAGTGAACTAAATTTTGGGGGAAATTAAAATTTTTGGGGGAAGCGAAATTTTTTGGGGAAACTAAATTTTGGCTGAAAATATAATTTTTATAATTTTTATAATTTTATGGGGCAAAACTAAATCTGAACGAAATAAATTTTGGAGAGACCTAAAATTTGGGGGGCACTAAATAACAATTACTGCACTTCAATTGTTCACGTTCGTTTAAAATTAGGGGATCCTAGATTTTGAGCGAGGAATATTTTAAATAAACGATGGAACACACTTTTGGGGGGAATAAATTTTTTAAGTGAAAATAAATAACACTTATTGTGATTTAATTATTATTGTTTGGTTCAAATAAGTCGATCCAAGATTTTGAGGGGGTTAAATGTACCATCTTTTAAGGCATACATTAAATCGGGAGGAAACTAATTTTTTATGAGAAACTAAAATTGTTGGGGTAATAAATTTTGGTGGAACTAAATTTTTAAGGGGACTAATTAACAATTATTACGCTTTATATTTGGGAAACTAAGATTTTTAGGGGGAAAATCTTCAATGAACTGTGCCCTACGGGCACGGGTTATGACTAGTCTATTCTATAAAAGAGAGCATATTTTGAATTTTGTCCTACGTGGCATGAGTTTATCCTACGTGGACAAGGAAATGCTGACGGGGACAACCATGTTTGTCCTACGTGGCCGAGCAAAATTTGGAGAGAGATGTTTGAAAGCTTGAGTGGGAAAATTTTTGGGGGGAAAACGTTGAAAACATGAACTAGCCTAATGAAATTTATTGAAAAGGCCCGCTTGAATGAGCATGCAAAGTTTGGGGGGAAAACTTTTGAAAAGTTGGGGGGAAAGTTGGGGGGAAATGAACTGGACGCTTGAAATAATGATAAACCTATTGTCAAAATTCTTCTCTTCATCATCAGAATGTCACCACATCATTCTACAGTCCTTGGGAAGTTGAGTTCAGTGGCACCAACATGCATGCTACTGCTACTTTAAATAATGTTGAAGATTCAGACGCCGGATCTGTTGTGCCTTCCCCTTCGCCTGTCGAGTTGTGAGAAAACAACGATAAAATTGATCAACAACATGAGGATTTCATTAGGAGCAACCATGGGAAGTGATCCAACCTACCCCATTCCCTCATCTCGGACATATGGAGTGATCTTCTCCAGGTACGATGTTGACCTCTCCACCTTGCTCATCCAAACTCTCCCCTTCTGTCATCTCTGTCCCTATTTTGTCGATTTCCCTGAATCTGCAGGTACGAAGAAACCTCTATCCTCTCTATCTACCACTCTCTAATCCCACAAACCTCTGATCTAAATCCTACAAAGAACAGTAATGCCTCAATGTTTATGCACACCAAGTGTTTGTGCAAATGCTTAAAAGAACAATTAGACATTAACACATTTGCATAAACATCGAACCTTTTGTAATCTTAATCTACTTGGCCTCAGGAAATCTGCACATCAATACTTCCTCCAGGAGCAAAATGTTGAGACCATCTCCTTTTGGCTCTCACTACTTCAAATCGAGAGACACAGAGATGGGTTGGTTTCCATGCGGAGGAGACCCCAGTAAAAGACTAAAAAGAAGGATCACATCGCACAATATTCAGGTAATTACACAATCTTCGGGTAATGTGGCTTAATTGCAATCACCATGATTTGTACACTTAATTGCATAAAAATGTTGATGTGTATGGCTTATGACTTGACTAATGTCTACACTTGCATAATCCATATTCTACTAACACCGAAGTTATTACACGTAAGTATTAGTACAAGTGAGAGCGATGCAAGAAGCCAGACCCAACATTTTTTGTTTGAGACAAACATCATATGAACTACGGTATTTGAAGTCATGGTTGTCAGCCTTTTTCCAGTCATTTTATGAGAAAACATATGCTACGTTAGTTTCATTTTAATAACTTCGATAATCTCTACGACCTATCTAATGAATGGTTCATTAATACACCTGGAAGATGGCCACAAGTTCCATGCAACTAGCAAAGTGTTGAGAAACATTTTATTCTTCCACGAGGGCAGGGTTGGAAGATGCGTAACCTTATTTATTAACATACATACACACAAACCAAAAAAATTAAAAAAAAGCACATAAATAAATAAAATTTAAAAATAAAACGAAAAAAGAATGGGAGAAAGACGGTATAAACTGCACAGGAAGAAAGTAAAGTCAAAATTTTGATTTACTCTCGGCATCCCAGTTTTTAAGAGTGATTGCTAACGAGATCTAATTTTAGAGTTTCTTTATGGCACTAATATAGGCTTTGTTTGCTTTTCTTGAGCTTCTTTCTGGCATATAAATTGCCATATATTCCTATCATTATATGTAATTTCAATTTAATAGACAAATGAATTAGGAGGCTGTATTATCATTGAGTGCGTTGTATGCTCTTGGGTACTTCTAAAGTAATCGCACTGTATGCAAATTGGAGCTTTCATACAATGTTGACTGATTTAATTGCAGTGGTGTGCCATGTGATTATTATATTTTTGTAATGAATGGAAACCCAAGTGTAAAGTTCTCAATGATAAAAAATGTTCAACTGCAGTCTGCATTATTTTCCATGTGCATTAGTATTAAGACATAGAAGAACATATTTGGATGATTGGGTGCACTTAGAACATATATATTGTTATCATCTCTGTTTGTTTTAGAATAATGTAATTTACATGTTTTGTACTTTTCATCTTCCTTCTTTGGTGTAGACTTACGTGCCGATCAGTAATTCTTCATCGAACGTCCTGGGGTAATGCCAATAACAACTGCGCAGACGTGTTACTCATGTAACTTAGAAATATTCTTTGTTTTGGACAGGGAGAAGAGTTGAAGAAGATGATTGGCACAGCTCCAAAACTGAGCAGGTACCTTAAAACAAGCTAATATCTATTATTTTTTAAAATAATATCTTTTCCTCCAAATATCTAGAACTTTTTTCTTAAACATTATGTTGCAGAATGTCAAGGTAGTTTTGTGTCATCTAAGGCTAAAGAGAAGAAGAAGAAAGCACATGTCATGCCTAATTCTTTAAGTGCAAGAAATATGTCGTCTGACTTAAAACATCTTTTATTGAATCTTTCTATTGATTTATTGTAATTCTGTATCAGATTGTTATTACTGGCCCGTTTCTATTAAATCAGGTGGACGTTTGTATTTTGGGGGGATACTCTTGGTGGGGGAAAACAATTACATTTAAAGATCTTTCTCCCTCACTATTCTCTCTTTCTCACTCACTCAAACCCCCTCCATCTCCCCTGCATAAAGCCCGACCCCCTTCCCCTCGCCCCCCCCCCCCTGTGCAGCCCCTCATCCCATGGCCACCATTCGTGCCACGACGACGTCTTCTTAATCCTTCAGGGAAAAACAATCAAACATATCAAACAGTTCTATCACATGTTTTCAGTTTCGATATCATTGTTGTTGTTTTTGATTTTTTTTGCAGCAAGAAATTTGGCGTGGCATGTCTCTTTTGTCTCAAGGTCAGATTCCTTGATATTTCATTTTATCTATAGATTTTCTTTTGTCTCGAGACTGTTTGTATGATTTTTCTTCTCTTCTTTTGGAGTATGTGTAAATAACATATGTTTGTGATGTTTGTCTTTTGTTCTTTACACACACACACATGGCATGTCTTTTGTTTTCTTCTGCTAAGGCATCAGTTTCGATAATGAAGAATGATACGGGTTATGTTTAAATTAAGTGTTGATAAATTGTTTATACATAAATCTACAATAAAATGGAATGTTTCCAGCTCATACTCTTACTGGTGTTTTTTGTTGGGGGTTTCTTACAAATAACTAACAAAAAATAGAGCAGTTCAAATTTCCATTCGTTTAGTTTTTGTTGCATTCAAAGAGCAGGTTGATGTATTTCCTGTACATGCAAATTATTGTGACATATAATATCTCACTTTGAGTTAAAGTATATACTACATAAGTATTTGCCACTTTAGTGGGGATAAACGTATATCTACCATATTGGACTGTCTCCCTTATATATTTATCCACAGCGTTTATGAGAATTCACTCTAAACTCCATGTGCCTCTTAGAAATTTTGACTTTATTATGTCATGACCAACAACACATATTAGAGTTCATACTTATTTTCTATGGCTGGGGTTAGTTAAAGACAAAGCTAAATTGAGTGCAGATTTGAGAATATGCATGGAATCTGCTACCTACAATCTCCATGTAATTTATTAATGGTTTGTTACTTATTTCACTTCGTTTGTATTGTTATATTATGATATCTACTTTGCTTGCTTTATTCTTATTTGTCTATGAAATTCCATCAATCATTTTTTGCCGGTTCAAATCTGTAGTTTTGTTATGGTTATAAAGATTTTATTTTTAAATTCTCTTAATAGGTTATACTCCCATATGAGTTTGTGTAGGTAGATCCATATATTTGACCTATTGTGTCCCCCCCTTGATGTTGTATGGATCTACTTTACAAACCAAGTTTGCAATGAGCTGGGAATAAATAGATATTTCGTGCTTATTATTTCAAAAGACAGACTTTTTTCAAAGAAAATGTTACGGTGTAGAACAAAATAATTTGAAGTGGAATTGACATAGGGATATAATCAAGCTACATGCAACCAGACCAGGGCAGCCCGATGCAGATCAGCATTCCTGGAAGACCAGCTGCCTATAGCTGACATTTTCAATTTAACTTTAAACTAACAGTTTTCATGTTAGTTTGGATTAGTTTTTGGCTTAACATATAGACTACTGGGAGCAAAGTCATATTGTAAGCACTGTAGCTATTTCTTTAGTATTTGTATTGTATATCATTTATCTTAAGCAATAATTGAGAAAATTAGGCATATAACTAAATATATCACAAATATATTGAGAAATTTAAACATGATACAAAGAATAACCGCAGTGATATGCTGAAAATCTGAAAGCAAAGGTTCACAAATGCAATATTACATAGGTAAGGACATTCCAATCTACATAAATGTAAAGCATGAACATAAACCATTTCATTTTCAAGCTCAACCATTCTAACATTAAACATGAGCATTTCAAGTTCAACCATTCCAAACATAAACTTGAACATTGTGTTTTGGAATCCTGGCAAGTAGTAGTGAAGGCCAACAAATAGTGAAGGCCTCTCAACTAGCAACATGTTGGTTTTGGAGATTTAGAGAGTTGCAAGGACAAGAAGCACTATCATCAGAATTTTCTTCTTCATTTTTGTGTTTCTCATTGATTTTAGGTAGCGTTGCCTCTCAAATCAATTTATTTTTTCCTTCTTAATCTGCTAATTATTTGTGTAAAGTTTCGTCTCAAAATTCGGTTTGTTTTGACTCTGGAGCTTCTTTATTTATGTAGATAAATGTTGTTTCATTGGGTTCAAAGCCTCAGAGGATGCATACTGATTTTTGCTCCATTTTCTTCTTCATTTTTGTGTTTCTCTTCTTTGATTTTAGGTAGAAATTCATACTCTTTGGCTCTCAAATCAATTTATTTTTTTCCTTTTTAGTATCTGCTAATTATTTGCGTAAAGTTTTGTCTCAAAATTTGATTTGTTTTGACTCTGGAGCTTCATTATTTATGCAGTTTTGTAGTGTTTTGTTGGGTTCAACGCCTCAAAGTAAATGTTTAGATTTTATCTCCATTTTATTCTTCATTTGTATCTTTTAGCTTTTGGGCTTAAATTATCATAATTGTTGGTAATTTGGATGCTTGAACAATGCATACTATGAATATGAGACGAGGTGTTAAATATCGGTTGGATACACGGTAGGCTATGCAAACACTATCTTGGAAGCAATTATATCCATTTTTGAGGTATGAAATGTATTTCGTTTTGTTCAAAGCCTCAGATGCATGTGGATTTTATCTCCTTTTTCTTTTTCAGTTTTGTGTTTCCCATCTTTGGTTTCAGGTACAAATTTATAATCTTTTCCTCTCAAACCAAAAGGACTGAACTCAATAGAGGCTCGCCAAATCAAGGAAGTGGGAGGAATAAGATGGCAAATGCAAGTGATCATTTGGGAGATGTAGGCGGTTGTACCCAACCCAATGGCAAAGAGAGGTGCTCACCTTCATCTCCATTAGCTGCCTCGATTTAGTCTAGATTCGAGAGATTGTTATCTCGAAGTAACAGTAGCCATGTAGAAAGCCAGTAGAATACTGCTAGAAAATAGTAGCTCCGTGCTCTGCTATTTGATATTCTCCCGGTGAGTTGTACTCGACCCAATGTCAAAGAGAGGGGCTCACCGTTAATCGGTATCACATATGTTTGATATTGATGAACTTAAGGTGTGGATATTCTGTTCGTATACTTAATTTGGTGATTTTCTGAAACTATTTATAGTCTGTTTTATATTCTATTCATATACTTGAATTGGAAATGAGTCTGTTCATATATTCTATTCATATACTTGAATTTGAAATGAATCTGTTCAAATATTCTATTCACATACTTAAACAGGAAGTTATTCTGTTCATATACTTAAATTCGATTCATATACTGTTAGAAAATTGTAGCTCCATGCTCTGTTGTTTGCTATTCACTTGGTGAGTTGCACTCGACCCAATGGTAAAGAGAGGGGCTCACCTTTAATCGGCATCACATAGGGTTGATATTGATGAATTTAAGCTGTGGATACTCTGTTCATATACTTAAATTGGTGATAGTCTGAAATTATTAATGGGGATTACTAGATGTGAAGTGCAACTCAGTTACTATTGGGTGTTTTAATTAAACGATACTGACCATTTTTGCACATTTGAGTTGTATGTTAACTATAGTTGTGTTATTAGTTGCTCAAAATATTCTATTGATCCTGTTTTTTATTTGGTCCTTGCGACAATGAAGTTATTTCTCAGAGTTCAACCAAATATATTTGAGAATTTTTGTTTGTTTTCTACAGGTGACAACATCAACTAGGGAAATTTCAAACATGCATATTCCACATTATCCAACTCTCCTATCACAGCTGCTATGCCAGGTTTAGTGTTAACTACTGAATTTGACGAAGTATACGATGAAAGACTTGATGATCCACGCATATAGCATGCAGAAGTTATAGGAGTGCATAGAAGTGTTGTATTTCATAAGAAACAATCTTTCCTAATCATATATTGTGCATCAGGTTGTCAACATATGTGAAGAGGTCAGCAGTAGAATAAGCCACTATCATATCACTATGCAAACTTTTACAAGCCTTACAAGAAGTTAAACATTTTGGATTTCATTTTCACAAAGTGAAGAAAATGCAGTAACAGAGTGATCAGTTGTTTGTCTTAACTTATTTGGATAACCTACAACCAGTAACAGAGTGATCAGTTGTTTGTCTTAACTTATTTGGATAACCTACAACCATGCCTGTCCTTAGATCATTAGTATGTTAATAAGCAGCAACATCTTCAGCATGATAGAGTAAATGACTATGTGTGCAACGATTTGATGCACCGCGAGGGAACTAAATCGGCTACCTACAATTGCATTCCCCATTATATTAACTCAATCACTAGCCATTTGCATCAAAATGATAAAATTGCAATGTTCATCACTTTCTGGTCAAGTATAGTTGGTTGTAAAGATCCAAATACAAATTTTTTTGAATGATTGAACTTGACATATCTGGGAAACAAATTTGGGAAGAATTATTAGGATTATTGGTTATTTACAAAATTTTATCTTCAATTTTGCAAGTTGCATTACATTGCTTTTCTCTTTGCAGAAGATGTTTGTTTCCCAATATTAGGTAGTCCTTTGATAATCAGAAACACACACTGCACGTAATACTTCCGTTTCAAGTTGATGCAACACTCTCAAATACAACAAGAAAAAAATTAATCCTTAAACACCACTACATTCTTATATTTCCTATGATCGATTCTATATCAGCTTTGTGTTTAACTCAAACTCAAAATCTAGCAGGTTTGCCATTCAAAGATCAACTTTTTGAGAAAATATTGAACTGTTGCCATTCAAAATCAAGCATTGCTCAAAGACACTTTGATCAAAGACACACAGCTTGAATCGATGATCCTTTGGGGAAGATCATGAACAACTCAAAGACGCTGGCTGAAGTTGGTTGGGAGCCAAAATACAAAAGCTTTGCTTAGTTTCTTGGACTTTCGAAATGATTGCGTTGTATATTGAACATTCATTTGACATGAAAGAGAACATACAAGAAAAATATGCGTGAATGTCATGTGAACAACCCGAATCCATCGATTGATTTTTTATTTTAATTGTAGTTTAAATTTGACTGCTAGACTTCATGATCTTTGAAAGATGCAGCTATGATATTCTATTGTGTGTTCTGATGCATTCATATCTTCGATGAGCAAGGAAGTTCCTTGCACAAAATAGAGGATGTTCTTTAGTAATCCAAATACACAGCAATTGCAAATGACATTTCATTACCGTAGCTTTTAAGATAAGTTTAAAATCGGATCCATCGTGTAACTTTTCTGCGATATAGTTTTGTATCAGTAAAATAAAAGAGCAATTGGTCAGTGCCATTATAATTAGTAAAGGGGTATAATCAAGGTCCTAAGCCTCGGTGGAATCGATATGAATTGGTCTAGGTATGTATCCGTTTTAGGATACCAATGATAGTGCAAGCATATGAATAAATTATGCAATCTTACTGGCTTGACAATCAAAACATTGTTATCCTACCTACTTAGTGATGACGTGATTACATTAACATCGAGAACATCAAATGATCTTTTGCAAAATAGGATTACCCATTTCAATTGCAAGTTACGATTTTGCCCAAGTCTTTATAAATTCATTCGAGTCGGCCTATATTCATATAATTTATGAACTTAATTGGCCAAAGAAGATATTTTTGCAATAAATTTAAATATCTAAATTTTTTAAATCATATCTATATACGAGTATTATTCATATGAAAGAATTGGGTGTAGAAATTTCTCCTCAAAATTTCAATCCCTAAAATTTTTTTGGGGGGAACCAAAATTTTGGGAGAGAAATCACAATTTAGAATGAGAGTTTGTGAAAATTTTGGGGTAAAATCTTAACATATATGAAAACTAAATTTGGAGTGAACTAAATTTTGGGGGAAATTAAAATTTTTTGGGGAAGCGAAATTTTTTGGGGAAACTAAATTTTGGCTGAAAATATAATTTTTATAATTTTTATAATTTTATGGGGCAAAACTAAATCTGAACGAAATAAATTTTGGAGAGACCTAAAATTTGGGGGGCACTAAATAACAATTACTGCACTTCAATTGTTCACGTTCGTTTAAAATTAGGGGATCCTAGATTTTGAGCGAGGAATATTTTAAATAAACGATGGAACACACTTTTGGGGGGAATAAATTTTTTAAGTGAAAATAAATAACACTTATTGTGATTTAATTATTAGTGTTTGGTTCAAATAAGTCGATCCAAGATTTTGAGGGGGTTAAATGTACCATCTTTTAAGGCATACATTAAATCGGGAGGAAACTAATTTTTTTATGAGAAACTAAAATTGTTGGGGTAATAAATTTTGGTGGAACTAAATTTTTAAGGGGACTAATTAACAATTATTACGCTTTATATTTGGGAAACTAA
This sequence comes from Scilla litardierei, assembly GCA_030789695.1. Lineage (NCBI taxonomy): Eukaryota > Viridiplantae > Streptophyta > Magnoliopsida > Asparagales > Asparagaceae > Scilla > Scilla litardierei. The sequence continues at coordinate 297,695,556 of CM061142.1, read as the reverse complement.
GATTTTTAGGGGGAAAATCTTCAATGAACTGTGCCCTACGGGCACGGGTTATGACTAGTATATATATATATATATATATATATATATATATAGGGATTAATGGGTATCATACGCCATATGAGAGCCTCTCTCATACGCCCTCTCACATAAAGCACCCAAGTACAAGCCCTTGCTTGTACTTGGGTGCTTTATGTGAGAGGGCGTATGAGAGAGGCTCTCATATGGCGTATGATAGCCATTATTCTCATACACACACACATACACACACACACATATACTGAATACAAGTATACATGCGACGTATATAATTCAAATATCCAAGTACAACAACTGCATTTATATACACGAATTCTCATTATTATATATGTATATACTGATTCCAACAAATATACACATATAATATACTCCACTGTAGGAAGTTCATCCCCTGACCTCCCAAGCTAGGATTTTAAGGGTGGATCACTCAAGGCTCTAAGGTCACTACCCACCTTAGGGCTAATATATCCCAATCACCTACTGAAGCATTACTTGTGCTATCCTTACGCACATCGCAGTGCGGTGACCTGCATGGGCCACCAAAAACTGTCATGCCCCGATCACCAGAATACCAGAATTTTACAAATTTTTTTTTCAAGTATCCTGAAGAGTGAGGGTGATGAGAGGAAAAGAGATAGAAAGGAGAAATAGAACATGCAGGCCACTGCACACATGCTGGGAAAATACAAGTGAAGCTCCAATATAATATCAAGCAAACTCATAACCAACAACCATATTTTATATATAACATGTTTCATTTATATACATAGTCCAGGTGTATCAATACGTATACACACCACTCTCCATCTGCCAAGACAACCGAGTCACAATACAACTACAGCTCACACCAAGTACTACCCCTGAAACCCAACTCCCAGTCACCACCAACCATGCTGCCCCTGCTACCTGAAAAATAGGGAGGAGCACGTCAATGCATGCTCCAGTAGGAACCAACTTGGATTTGGAACATCGTTCTAAGGTTATCAAACCACAAGGCAAGGCAAGAGAAATAAGGCATGTAACTAAGTAATATAATGAAAGGTAAATAGCTAAACGAGGGGATCATACTTGCGGTCCAATGTCGAGTTACTGCAAGAAAAGAGTTAGCACGAGTAACAATACAAGTAGTCATACAACCACAATCTAAAAAGGGAATCACAAGTGCCATAAGTATAACACATTGTCACCAGAGAAGCAAGTAAGGGAAAAAGGGAAGTGCTGCCAGCAGAAGAAGTAACATGCCAAATTCTTATTTTATTATTTTGTAATTGAATTAATTGGAACTTGGGTAAACTATGTGATACTAGAACCTGGAATTCACCCCAAATTTAGGGTGAATATAGCACACGACGCAGTAGACACGGGCACTATACGTCGGGCCTCTCAGCTCCCCCGTCCCTGGCAGGAGTGAGGCCTCCCATAATAACACAACCTCCGTATGTCTCCTCCACTCCCGGTAAAGGCGAGTGGGTATAAATATCACATATCACATTATCATTTCCCCCAACTTCTCAGTCCAGGCCTCATATCCACAATTTACTCAATTTCCCCATAAACCTGGGTTTTGCAAACTCACCCTCCTTAGAGAGGATTGAGACATTCTAAAACCTCACATAACATTATATATATCACTGAAGGGGACACGTTGCATGGTTTCACATTCCACACTCATATCAACATGGGTCATGCACCGAAGTGCCATGCACTCCATTGTAATCAATCACATATCAAATGGGTCATGCACCCAAGTATCATGCCCTTCATCATAGCCATTTCAACTCATCATTTATAACATATGAAACCATGCTCTCCATGACCCCATCATTACCAATTCACATCATAATTCATGATTCAAGTGTTTTCAAGCTCGTTTCTTATGTTTCTCACTTTCATATCATAAAGGCATTTTCACATACACGTGGTGAGCGCGACACATATACCAATAAGCACATAAGAAAATCCATTAGGAACACATACCAAGGATCTATCTTTCATGTAACAACAACAATCATGCACTATAGAGAGTGAATTAGCAATAATACACAATTCATAACACCACTTTAATGTTTCAGATTGCTGGAATTTGCAGAAGTGACAATACATGTGCATATATCATCAGTGTTTATTGAGAATTTGACAAAATGTCCTAAATGAAAGTTGTATATATGTTAGTCCTCGATTCACAGATAAAACTTCATACAAAAATATTAAGTAGATGATTTATGGTGAATTATTTGGTGAAACCTGTTCAGTCTGTTTTTCAGACAGATTTCAGGGTCTGTAAAGATTGCTGTTTTTGGGCCTGTTTCAGTCAAAATTTCGAAAAATATTCATTGTGATGAAATTATAGGAAAACTTGTTAAATTTACAACGAGACCAAGAACATAAAATTCCATTGTGTGTGCAGGTACTGAGATCTATTTTACTAAACTGTGTCTAGTGTAACAGAATTCCAGACATGTTGTAAAGATTGAATTTTTGCTACTACTTATTGAATTGAACCTATGTCGAATTTTATATGATTTTGGTGTAGAACTTCAAGATCTACAAGCATATTTTTTTTCGAAACTTAATTCAAGCTACAGTAACTGTAATGGAAGCAACAGACATCAGAATTTCAGGATTTCAAAGGAGATGATTTTGCTAGGAATTCCAAGGGGAAATATGTGAAATTGAGCCATAGCACATAAACTTAACTATCCTTATCATATATTGAGTAAAAACATGCTATAAAAACTTGATAGCTAGAACCAATTATTAGAAATCCAAATCCAAGTAGATTCCTACCTCAATACTTGGTTTTCCTCTTCTCCTCCTCTTTCTTTCTTCTCTATTTCCTTCTCTCTTCAAGAAAGCTTGGACTCCTTCAATTTGGGAATGGAAATTAGGATTTTGAATTGAAAAAAGAGGGGAAAAGAGAGAGGGGATGGCCGGCCTAATTAGGGGAGTGAGAGGAAAAGAGAAAGTGAGAAGGTGGGAGAAGATTCAAGAAAGAAAGGAAATGATTTTCTACAGAAAAATCTACACACCTTCTAACTTATCCCCTAAGCCATGCATAAGTTAAACTGACTAAAATAACCTCCCAAAAATGCCCCTCAACTTCTAGGTATTTACAAGTTTGCCATTACTCTATGCACACACCACTTTAGTATGTACATACAGCACTTTTGGTCTAAATGACCATTTTGCCCCTCACCTTTCTAAAAATTTACGGGGGTTTCCATTTACCCCTAACCCCTTTCACACTAGCATGGCTTCCCCACACACACCCATGCATGCCTACACATGCATACACGCACCACACACACGTCCAATACATTCCCGCTGTTTTACACCCACGACGTCATTCTCCCTTTTCCCGCATTCACATTTCGCATTCTCTTCCCTTAGCCACGTATTACGGCCCAATCCCCTTGCACTACATTACATACATCGATATCTACGTTTATTTCATGCCCACCCATGTATCGTATGTAGAAATACCACGTGTGTTCAGTAGAATACATGTATAGTTCAAAAAAGGACATTACAGATTTCTTGAGTGTATTTGTCTATGTGAGATGTTTTCATGATCAAACATGCAAATCAAAGAAGAATAGAGTCAACAAAGACCATAGAGCTCAAGGACAACCAAGACCAAGGCAAAAAGAGCAAATTAAATTAAGAGCTTATGTAATATTTTCATTTTAATGTAATTGTTTAGTCTTGGTAGCATTTAAAGTCTTTGTTGAAGCTCACACACACTTAGGAACATATATAAAATGTTTTGAAAATCATTTCCTAAGTTTTAGAGCCGTATCATATGTATCAGCCCGGAGCCGACTACCATTAGTGAATGAGTTGACTACTATGCATGTTTGGCTCTTGTCTGGGCTTTGGAAGTGGTTAGGGGCCAACTCCTTTACTCAGGGTAGTCGACTACCACCTCCAGGAGTCGATTACCAGCCCTACTAGCAACATAAAATGATCAGATATTTAGCATTTTTTCTAGCCATTTAAGGGGTTGTTAGTCAATCTGCTCGGGTAAAATTGAGGGGTGTTTATAGGGGTTGTTTTTGAAGTAATGTAGAACTTAATTGATCAATTTTTCACGAGAAAAAGTGTTTTAAAGTCCAAAAGCTTTTAAGCAACAAAACCTTTTCTTGGCCAATTTTTTTTCGAAGTCTTAATCTTGCTTGGCCTAAGTTTTAATTTCAAAGAGCTTCATTATCTCAATATTTGGAGATCCACTATAGCCACACTACAAAACACAAGAGCTTCAACATTTGACTATAGTTGAAAAGAGTTGAAAGTATTTCTTTTCTCTCATTAGAGAGGTGTTTGTCTCGTTGAGACATGCTTGTCCATTGTTGGACGTGTTGTTCAATTTGGAACGTGTTTGTCCTTATGAGGATGTGTTGTAATCCTTTGTCTCGTTTGAGATGTAATTAGTGGATTTGTCCTGAGAGTGGACGTGTGGTTGAATGTAGGGGAAGTGCCCCCAAGCCAGAATAAATTTGTGTGTTTGTAATTGTGACTCTCTTTGTGCTTATTGTGTACTTGCAATTGCTTTTAGCTTCTGCATTACTCCTTATTATTACAAGTTATTGTTGTTGATTAAGTTATAATTAGGTAACTCTAAATGATAACTTAGGTAGAATTACTAGATGACTTTATAATTTTCATTGACATTATTCACACCCCTCTAGTGTTCTTTTTGCCATCTCAGGATCCCAACATGTGGTATCAAAGCCTCGTTAATAGATGGTGTCAAGAAATCCGTTCCAAACTCAAGAGGGATAATCTATTTCCTGGCCACCATTGCTCGTCATCTCCAATGATAGTGCATAGAAGACAAGGATGATGTTCTTCCACCAATATATTGACATGGATTTTTGGAGCTGTAGAACACCTTATGTGAAGCCCACAAAGCCAATTCTAGAGTGGACTGAAAGTGAGAAAGCCCAAGGGACTCTCAACACCAAAGCCATCGCTTCTCTATTTTATGCATTCAATAGCATAAAGTACAAACAAGTGTGCACATCTACAACGGCGCATCAAATTTGGCACTCACTCCTGGTAACACATGAAGGTAATAATCATGTTAAAGATACAAAAATATTTTTTATTTACAGAAATACAAATTTTTCTTGATGGAAGAAGGAGAGACGATCATTGAGATGCACACCTGCTTCACCGTAATAATCAACACTTTGAACGGGTTGGGCAAAGAGATCTCTCAAAAGGAGAAATGAGCATGCTCCTTTGGTCACACACACCGGAGTGGGAGTCAAGGGCTATTTAAGAAGCCAACTATCTCAAAAAGATCATAATGGAGGATCTTATAGGCAATCTCTTAGCCTATGAGCTCCAAGTCAAGGGTAGAAAGGAGAAGGAGCAAACAAAGAAGAAGAGACTTGCTCCCAAGGTCGCTATGGAGAAAGAAAGCCCAGGAGATGCAGAGGATGATGGACAAATTTCTCTCTTGACAAGAGAATTCAAGAACGTCCTCCGACGTAAGTCTAAATTTAATAAGCAAAAAGTATCTAACATTATAATTTGCTTTGGATGTAATAAGCCATGACATGGCATAAAAGAGCACCCTCTATGAAAGAACAAGGGCAATTGGAAACCAAAAGAAACTTCAAAAGGGAAGAAATCCAAGAAGAAAGCCTTTATAGATTGGGACAAAGAACAATACGCAACAACCGATGACTCTTCAAGTGTGGAAGAAGAAGAATAAGAAGAGAATAACTATATGTACTTCATGGGCATTGCTAATGAGGATGATGTAAATTTTGAACCCGATACCACTTATGATGATGTAGATGTAAGGAACTATGCTAGGTATGCTAAACTATTTAGCATGTAGTTCAAGACTAAAAAATCAAAATTTTCTACGACTAGCATATCATAACCTAGATATACTGCAATACTTGAAATTAATGATACTAAAGGTCATACCTTTGCATAGACATTCTTATGCGATATCCGCAGATCCAAAACTTTTTCGGTGAAGTCCAACGTGCCGTCGCTCCATCGACCATTGTACAGTAGATGTTGCACAGTGATGACAACCCTGTCACAATCCATGAGCTCCTCCTGATCCAGAACTCGACTCCCACTCGTCGCGACTAGGGATTGAAAGGAGGTGAGGGAATAACTCCAAAAAGACTCAACACTTGCATCAATGTACATGTGCATGGGACCAAGAACTTGTGTGACCTTTTCCCTTGATCTCCATGCTTGAATAACATGCATTGAATAAAAGGAATCACACATGCAATGTGATCCATCAATTGGTGCGTAACCAAAAACATGGGCTTTGATCATGCATGAATCTACATGCTCCATCCCCATTGGCCGAATGTAAAATTTTCAAGCAATTCTTGTGTGCTAAATCTTGGCCGCACCAAAGGGTGAGAAGGAGATGAATTATTATGTATGGGAAAAATATCTCCACACACAAGGAGCAATAATCCTTTTATGCATGAGTTCTGTGTGTCTTTCAATAACAATTCCCATCTCCTTTTATTGAGGGAAAGAGGAGGAGTTCCTCTAGAATCCAACCTCAAATTCACAATTGTGTTATTAGAAGAAGACATGTAGAATATGTTTTCCAATCCCATTAGGACTTTTGATTTGAAACCAAATCAAATCCTAAAATAAGGTGGATAAATTAAACCAAAACTCACATGAATATCCTAACACTTAGAAATTCATTTAGAGTCAAACTCTATAAGTTTGGGTCGGGTTTGGATCTAACAATTGAATCAACATGCACCCAATTACTGAATAACACCCCTTACACATCTGGGTCAATTAGTCGACTAGTGCTAATTCCCAGTTAGTCGACTAGTGATAAAGCACCAGTCGACTAGGAAACTCTTTGTTTTACTGGCATGCTAGTTAATTGACTACTAAAGCATCATTAATTGACTAACCACCTTTTATGGGTTTGGTTAGGAGTTTATGTCTTCTTCTTTTGCTTGAATCATTCATAACTATTTATGAATATTTCCAACATGCACTCGCAACTCCTTATGATGCTTATTCTCTTTCTAATAAGCTTGATCAGAACACTTGTTATCGGTCCTATACATTACATGTACATGAAGCTCATTCCTTCATTACTTGTTAGAGGTCATCACCAATGTGACTCCCGATCCTAGTGAGTACGATCATATCATGTCCAAGGTGTAGTAAAGATGCTAGCCATGCATACCGCCACACTCGTTCAAGAATCATCATTGTTTGGTTAACACAGAGACTGGAATCTCTTCGAACAAAATCATGGGCCTTACCATGATAGATTCTATGCAGTCCAGTCCCTTCGTCATCACTATGTCACTAAGGTGTCTATGGTATGGCTCCTGTCAAGCCCCACTACACATTATGTCCAGAGTGGAATGCTATCTCATAGTATTCGAGGTTGGATACAACTTGTTACCCTTAACAAGTTTATTCATCCACCTTGGCCAATGACGTAACTATGGTTTACATTCAGGTCTGTGCAACGCTAACATCCCATACTGGAGGAGACAAATCCCATCTTGATGGCCACTCCCTTCGCATGCTTCCAACTATACCCAGCGAGTACCTATGTATCGGGTGTAATATCGATCTTCGGTAAAACAAAGTATAGCCTTCCACGCGTAAGGTCGTGTAGTACATCTCAGGTAATAAGGACTATGTAGCACCTACTGTCACCTGAGAGCTTTCTGTTGCTAGTCAAAGTATGAATATCGTGTAGAAGATTCTTAACGAGTCGTCATGTGAACTTGTTCTCTAACAAGCACATGTGTGCTGTCTTATGATGTCCCCACATCAAGTGGTTATGAGGCCAGCCACTACCATTTGATGGTTGAGCTTAACGTACACTGGTCTATCTGGAATATCGATATCCCATTCTCGATATTCCAATGAGCAGGAACTTTTAGAAGATTCCATTGAGCCTCATTGTCAGGATCTCATCTTGAACCCAATGTACATCATACACATCTCTTAAGGACTTTATCCATGTAATCATATTGTAACCTCGTATACGCATGCTCAAATGTATAAGGATTACATATATAAATAGGACTAAATAGCTTACTATCATTTTGAACGAGATATGTCGATTCCCTAATTGACGTAAAGGCATATATTCTCCAACATCTCCCACTTGCACTTACGACCAATTGAAGTATCACATTCTGGTCTTATCCACCAAACTATCCAGTCAGTTTGTGGAAATCCCTTTGTGAGTGGATCTGCTACATGCTAAGTCTTTATGTTATGTTATGTTATCTTGAATTTCATGTCTCATATAAAATTTGTTCAAGATATTCTTTAGATCACTATCCAAAGACCTCATTAGGCATCATCATGTATGACTATGTATCTCAATACATTTGTTCTTTAATCACACTATTTTGGTTGGAACTCTCCCAAGCTATTGTCCTTCCACTAAGGTTGAAAAATTATTATCCTACTGATCGGCTATCATCCATGTCACCTTGAAAACTTGGAGATAGTAAATATTTTTATAGAAAGATTACTACTCTCGTCATATACTCTTTTACAATAATCGAAGATTCTCCTAAAATCTTTATGGAGAAATATAGTGATGTCCATGCTTTAATTGATTTCAACATCTCAATGTTGTTTATCAAACAAAAACACATAATCCTCATACACTACAAGGATTATGACAGCGCTCCCACTGATCATATATATGCATGGTCCATCCTTATTTTTGATAGAGTTAAATCCTTTGACTTCATCATCAATTTGGATGATCCAGCTTCTTGACACTTGCTCACACTGACTTCTAAGCTCTTAAGCTTGAGTCATGACAAGCTGCTATAGCAAGAATTATCCGAATGGACTAGTGCATGGTTACAAATGGTAAAATCTTGAGAAACCATTTGACGATATCCTTTTATCATCAACTTTGCCTAGTAGGCCTCGGCCTTTTCCACTTCGGATTTCGTAGCATCAAGCCATCTTGTAGAGTCCCCACTTTACATGGCTTCTTGAAAATAGTAGGTGTAATCCATACTATGAATATATGGCATATTATGTACGTATTTTCAATCGAATTGTACGCGTACATTTTAGTGTATTTTTTGGAAATTTTCCCAACTTTTCTAATATTATTATTATTATAACTTATTTTAAAATATTTTCAAATCATTATTAGGCATGATAAATGATGGCATTTAGAGAAATTCATAGTATAGGTATGTGGACTAGGTATTAAAGTGTGTATTCCTTTTATCAAAAATTAGAAAAGCTTGATTATGTAAATAAGTCACCTTAGCCCCTTGATGTGTCAAACATGTAGTCTAATTACAACCATATGATGCCACATTGTCTCACACTTGGCATCCTTCTAGCTAAGGATGATGATGATGATGAGGATTATGATGAAATTTAAAAGGATAAAAAGAAAAGAAAAAGGAAAGAAAAGAAAAAGGAAAGAAAAGAGACCCATATGTTTTCATCCCATCTCTCTCCCTTAGCTAGGTCAAACCCACCACCCTTGCCACCACCTTACTCCTCCTCTTACACCACCTAGGCCGGCCACCACCACCTTTTCCTTAAATTCCTCCTCTAGGCCGAAAACCCACACCCTTTTCCTTGACCAAATTTCATCATTCAACCTCTCTTTTGGATGCTTGGATCTTGAAGGAGAAGAATGAGTTTAAAGAAGAAGGAAGAGGACTTGGAGGAGGAAAATCTAAAGCTTGAAGAAGGAGGAGTTTCACAAGGTAGACTCCTAACCATTCTAGGTAGGATGTCTTTCTTAGAATTGGTAGGAAGAAAGAATTACACCATGTGAATTAGACCTAGGATGAGTTATGCTTAATATGTTGCTAATGGATTTAAAAATTAAACATGCATCTTTGTTTATCTGATGGAAAATTTATTAGCATGCTCCATGATTTTATTATTAACATGCTCCATGTTGTAGATAATTTTATGATAGTATGCTACATGTTGTAGCTAAGCTCACTCTAATATGCCATACTTGTTGTTATGCCATTTCATGCTAGTTGCTAGTGTGTAGCCCACTAATATGCCATACTACATTGTTATGCCCCTTCATACTAGTTGCTAGTGTGTAGCACTCTAATATGCCATTCTACGTTGTTATGCCATTTCATGCTAGTTGGTAGTGTGTAGCACTCTAATATGCCATACTATGTTGTTATGCCATTTCAGGCTTAGTTGCTAGTGTGTAGCACTCTAATATGCCATACTACATTGTTATGCCATTTCATGCTAGTTGCTATATTGTTAATGTTGACATGCCATGTTCCATGTTTAATGACAAGAATCATGTGTTTCATGATATGTGATGTTCCATGTGATTATGAAATGATGATGAATAGCCTAATCATGGCTTGATGTAATAATTGGCAATTCGATGGAATTATGTGATATTCCTTATGGGAATGACTGCGATGATCGTTGTTGAAACACGACATCGATGAAATAATGATGAGAAATGAAATGTGGTAAATGAGACCACAGAAATGAATGAAATGATGGATTTTTTATGTTGAGAGTGCAACTTTTGATTGTAATAACAATCTGGAAGACTCGGTCTACCCTGAGGTAGGTGAGGATTCCAGACATTGAGTTTGGGGGGAACGTGTAAAATGTATGTCTATGGACTGGATTAGATATACTTCTCACTCGCACTCCTGGCATACAGTAGGGAGAGTTGGGCAAAGTTGGAGAGGCCCATGGTGTACTCGTGATGCACCATGATGTAATTGAAATACACCCATTCTCACTCACGGCAAGGGGAGTTACGAGAGGCCCCGTTTATTACAGTGCTCGTGTCGCTGGCAGGATACCACATTTCCACCCACCCTGGGTGAGGTCCAGTGCCTTAGGTCATACATTTTACTTGAGTTTCCAAATTACAATCATAACTGAAATTATCTAAATTATCATCTGTGATACTACAATTATTATCTGTCTGCATTCTTATCATTTCTGACAGTATTTCCTGTTATGCTCAGTACCATGCATTTATTATTATTATTCCTGCATTGTTTTCTTTCATGCCAGTAACATGCCTGTGAATGTGTGATTTTAAATTATGCAATTAAATTTATTGTCCTCAATATTAGGTGTAGTCGAACCCTTAGTTAAGTAGGACCATTTTGAGATTGGCATATCTACCTAGGTTTGTTAGATCCCTACTGGTCATGCGTTGACGTGTCCCTCCCCCTCTCTCCCCAGGGTTAAAGTCTGAGATGGCACAATAGGATCCCATCCAAGAGATTACCCCAAGTTTCGAGCTAGAGGTGGAGCCATCAGAGGGTGATTTCGTGGAGCTGAGTTCATAGGGGTAGTCTAGGGAGTGAGTTGTACTCGGTGTGTGGACACCGTTCTTTTTGTAGGTTTGGGAAATTCTGTTTGTTATCCCCCTTTTGTGTACAGTTGATGTAGGTTATTGTATCCTTAACTTAATGTATATATAGACATTTTGTAATCTTTGCATTGTATCTGTGGATATCTGTGTTGGAGCATTTATATTTTCTTTTGGCTGTATTATTCCAGCAGTCGTAGTGGCCTGTGTGAAAATTTGTAATTAATCACGATTTACGCTTATTAGTATTTAGGTCCAAGGGGTCAAAGACTTTGACCCCTTGGGCCTAAATACCTGGGAATGTACGGATTTCCACGTATTTCGAAAAACAGGGCATGACATGGTTTTTGTGGTGGCCCATGCAGGTCTAGTCACACTGCGATATGCGTACGAATGGTGCAGATAGATGCTCTAACATTATGATTCCTTAGTCTGTATTAATCCCTATAGTTCTGTTCTCTTTCGCAGAATGGATATAGGAAATGGGACATCTTCCGAAGTGGCTCACCCAGAGCCATCTATGCTGAAGAAGATTTTACTGGGAGTTCAGGCGAATTTGAGTCAGCAAACGGAGATGTTGGTTAAGGCTCAGACTCAAAATGCTAGCTTCAAACAATTCAGGGAGATGTGTCCAATGTTCTTCTCGGGCAATGAGAGTCCCTTAGAGGTTGAGGAGTGGCTGAGACGCATCGAGCATGATTTGCTCACAGTTAGGTATCCACAAGACGGCTGGGTGGACGCTGCACAGAGACAGTTGACCCTTCATGCTCGAGATTGGTGGGACAGAGAAGAGCGTCATCTAGCCAAGCCTATCTCATGTGATAAGTTCAAGGAGCACTATGAGTTTAAGGCAGTGTATATGCTTGATTTTGAAGCAGATCATCCTCGTTGCGTCTCAGCCACTCCTCAACCTCGAGGATGATCTGCTCACATTATGATTCCTTAGAGATAGTGAAGGATGAGTTTAGGCAGTGTTTTGAGCGATTGACCCAGGATCACTGGAGTATCGATGCTTGTGATGCTGAGTTCTCCCTATTGAGTAAGTTTGCTCCAGAGTTAGTGATATCTGATGCCACTTGAGCTTGTCGATTTCGTATGGGCCTTGATCCAGAGTATAGAGAAGCCATGTATATGCTTGATTTTCCCACCCATGAGGTGACGCTGAAGGCGGCGAGGATGCATGAGCCCTATCTAAGGAGTGTGGGGAAGACTCCAGTGGTTGCTGATAGACGTTCAGCGGGACAGAAGAAGAAGTTCCCCAGACATGTGTAGACTATTCAGTTTAGGAGGTCGGGAGCCCCACCGTCTTCTTAGAGACCGATGTCATGTCAGCATTGTGGCAAGCTTGGACATGAGAGGAAGGACTGCAGAACTTTACCCAGCAGATGCTTTACATATGGAGAGTCGGGGCATATTATCAAGTTTTGTTCACGGTAGAGTAGCTCTCTAGCGTCTGCAGCACATGTGGCAGCGAGACCTGTACATCAGACTCTTCCACCTATTCCACAGAGACTGCCACTCCCTATGCCATCAGGATCGAGTCATCTAGCTCATAGAGGACGTCCTTTGACTAGTCGATAGTGTATTCCCCAGAGTACAATCCTGACTCCCTAGAGGCGTCAGGCTTTCACGATGTCTGCTGTAGAGGCAGAGAGCACCGGTCAAGTTATCACTGGTATATCTCCGACATTACCTTGAATAGTCCATGTCATATATGTATATATATACATGTATATGTTTTGTCTTTATCTTGAATATCTCCACTTCACCTTCCTTATTAAGGTTGTTCTTGTCTTTTCTTGCTTTTCGTTAGGCATTATTATGGTCGTTTCCTTCCCCGTTTTGTTACTTTTCGATTCTGGGGCTTCCCAACAGTTTCCTGTCCCAGAGATTTATGGCCAAGCACTCGATTCCAGTGACTTCTCTCACCACCAATTGGAATATCAACAAGGAAAATGGCGTGCTTCGTAGTTCCCTTGGTTGTCACCATTGTTCCGTGAAGATTTGTGGGAGAGAGTTGTATGCTGATTTCTTGGTGACAGATATACCTAGCTTTGAAGCTGTATTCGGGATGGATTGGCTGGGTATATTTTATGCTACGATTGACTACATGCATAGGATGATAGTCTTTCAGATCCCAGACCATCCCGAGTACGAGTTCATAATGGTAGCAGTACACTCGTACCTGTGAAGTTCAAGGCCAAGCCAATTGAGGTTGTGGCGATGTCGATGGAGGCTTAGTCAGATCTACCGAGGGTTGTCTGAGACTTTCCTGATGTCTTTCCAGATGATATCTATGGAATTTTCCCAGATATATGCTTGTATTTCACTATTGATTTGATACCAGGCACACAGCCGATTGCCAAGGCATCGTATCGTATGGCTCCGTCGGAGTTAGCCGAGGTTCATACTCAGCTGAATGATTTGTCACAGAGAGGACTTATATGCTCCAATGTGTCTCCATGGGAAACACCAGTGCTATTGGTCAACAAGAAGGATGTGTCACGGAGGATGTGTATCGATTATATGGAGCTGAATAAGGTAACCGTGAAGAATAAGTATCCTCTCACTCGCAGCAATGATATTTTTGACCATCTTGGTGGATCCTAAGTATATCGAAGCTGGATTTGTAGATCGGGCACCATCAGGTGAAGGATAGAGAATCTGATGTTCCCAAGACGGATTTTCGGACCCGCTATTGTCATTATGAGTTTTTGGTTATGCCCTTCGGTGTGACCAATGCACCTGCCACTTTCATAAGGTTGACGAATCAGGTTTTATATGAGTATTTGGAAAAATTTGTGGTAGTCTTTATCGACGAAATTCTAGTATACTTGAAGGATGAGGAAGAACATTCAGAGCATTTGCGGATCTCTTTGGAGACTCTGAGGCAGCACCAGCTCTATGCCAAGTGTAACAAGTGTCAATTCTGGTTGCATACAGTGGCTTTTCTGGGGCATATTATATCTGGAGACGGGATATCAGTAGATCCAAAGAAGGTTGCCACAGTGGAGAAATTGCCAGTTCCTCGATCAGCCACGGAGACCAAGAGTTTTCTGGGATTGGCTGGATATTATAGGAAGGTCATCAAAGATTTCTCCTAGATCGTTGCACCACTGACTCATCTTACCAAGAAGAATGTTGATTATGTGTGGTTTAAGGAGTTTCAGCGAGCATTCGATGAGTTGAAGCAGAGGTTGATCACTGCACCTGTCCTGACGATTCCAGATCGATCAGGCGGTCTCGAGATATTTTGTGATTCATCTGGCAGAGGGCTTATGTGTGTCCTTCATCAACATGGTCGAGTTGTAGCACATGCCTCCAGGTTATTGAAGGTGCATGATTGGAATTATCATATACATGACCTGGAGATGGCAGCTGTGATCTTTGCACTGAAGTTGTGGAGACATTTTCTTTTAGGCGAGCATGTGAAGTTATACACTGAACACAAGAGCTTGAAGTATGTCTTCACCCAGAAGGAGCTTAATATGTGACATTGCCGATGGCTTGAGTTGATGGCAGATTACAATGTTGATCTTCAGTATCATCTTGGGAAGGTTAAGTTTGCTCTCAGTCGATTACCAGCCGTGATGATATTGACTGCTCAGAGGAAGCTTCGTGGAGTGATACGCCAGATGGATATTGAGTTTATCCTTCCATGTGCCTCTGTATGTATAATGAGTCTACAGATCCAGTCTGATCTAGTGGATAGGATCAAAGCTACACAGTTTGGAAATGAGAAGCTGAGGATAATTCGGGAGTAGACAGAGGCTAGACTTTGTGCGGATTTCCGTATTCATGAGGACGGATCTCTACGCTTCGGGAGTACGATATGTGTGCCAGACGGTACCATTCAGGACGAGCTGTTGAGGGAGGCTCACAGCTATCCTTATTCCATTCACCCTGGAGGTACGAAGATGTATCGAGACATGTGACAGCATTTTTGGTGGCATGGGATGAAGCGCAATGTAGCCAAGAGTGTGGCTTCATGCTTGGTTTGCCTGCAGGTAAAGGCCGAGAACCATAGAGTTGTAGAACTACCACAGCCTCTCCCTATTCCAGAGTAGAATTGGCAGCATGTGACGATGGATTTTGTGACTGGTCTACCTCGCACTTCCAGACGACATGACGCTATTTGGGTGATCGTTGATCGATTAACCAAATCAGTGCATTTCATTCCTTTTTGGGTCAACCAGTCTACAGATCATCTCGCTAGGAGATATATGGCGGTAAAGTTCTTTCCTTTCCATATATATATTAGATTCCTTTATTGGTAAGTTCTGATTTGAGTCTTGTGTACAGGAGACCATGAGACTCTGTGGAATGCCTATCTGCATAATCTTCGAGCGTGACACCAGATTCATGTCTCATTTCTGGAGGAGTTTGCTGGCTATCATGGGGACTCAGCTTAGCTTTAGCACTGCATATCATCCTTAGACGGACGGTTAGTCAGAGCGGACCATACAGATCCTGGAGAATATGTTGAGAGCGTGTATGCTAGACTTCAATGGTTCTTGGGATGACAATCTAATTCAAGTGGAGTTTGCATACAACAATTACCAGGCAAGTATAGGCATGGCACCATTTACTACATTGTATGGGAGGAAGTGTCGCTCTCCTCTCAGTTGGATGATGTTGGTAACCGTGAGCTCTTGGGGCCCAAGATGATCGCTAAGGGGGGTAGATGTGGTGAGGACTATCAGGGACAATCTCCGTATTGTCCAAGACCGGTACAAGCATTGGGCAAAAACAGAGCGATGCCATTTGGAGTTTCGGCCAGGTGACTGTGTGTTCTTGAATATCTCACCTACGCATGGATTGATTCTCTTCGACAGGCATGTGAAGTTGAGCCCGAGATATATTGGCCCGTTTGAGATCTTAGATCGTGTCATGCCCCTCTATTCTAAATACGAAATACGTGTAGCGGACTAGGCTGCCGCAGTGTTCAAACACTGGGCTTCGAGCCCCTAACGTCCAAATACTACTGGGCATTAATTATGATTTAAATAATATTAAATGTGCAGGCCACCAGACACACTGAGATAGTATAGAAAGTAAATTATTGCGCTCTAACAAAATTTAAATCCAAGTACTAAAAGAAAACCTGAACTGAACATTATATATATATATATATATATATATATATATATATATATATATATATATACACTGTAAAAGTACAAAAAGGTACAAAAAGGGGTAAAACAAAAGGAAACCCCACCCTCAAAAGAAACCCAAAAGGTGTCCACACCCGTACAACGCACTCCCTAGTCTAACCCAGTGAAGTCCAAGTGGATGATATCTCCATCTGTAGCTCCCATCTGTACATGAGGAGGAGAAGTAGACGACTGCACACGTCCCTGCTCTGGTGTCACTATCTCATGACCTAAAAATATAAATAGGACACGTCAACGCGTGACCCAGTAGGATTCCTAACTAAGCTATGTAGGACCCAATTTTAAAACTGGACTACCTATCTAAAGGGTGGTCTACAAAGTAAAAGTTTTACATACTAATCATCAGAACATATCAAGACAAGAGTTGAAAGTAAACTGAGAAGCGCAACCAACATAAGAGACATAGTTCATAAGTTAAGAGTAATTAGATTAGGTTATCAGTTATGTGATTTGGGAATTCGTGTAAATAGTAGGACGCCTAAGGAGCTGGACTTCACGCAGTGTGGGTGAAAAGCGGTACCTCAACCAGCGACACAAGCACTTGAGAGGCCTCTTGTAACTCCCACTTACGGGAGTGAGACAATTCTCCGGGTTTCTGGGGAAAATGGAGAAAACCTTAATTACCTAATGGTGCATTACGAGTACACCACTGGCCTCTCTAACTCTGGTCAACTCCCCCTTATGAGAGTGATAATCGAGTGAGAATCATAAATATGGGGGTCTGCTCCTTAACTCCTCTTTTTACACGCATTCCCCCCAAACCCACATCTAGATCTTCACCCATTTTAGAATGGATTGAAGTCTCCAGATTCATTCTCTCATCTCACTCTTACTTTCATTATTTCATCATTCTTTCATTAAAGTACATCTTCTTCATATTCATCATCATATTGCCATTTGCTCACTTTTCATTTTCAATTTCATATGGAAACTTGCATTAAATAATATCCATGCAATTTCTCTTTCACAATTCAACATGATTCATAGCATGGTAGTTACAACTATAACGATTAAGCAATTCATCATTTCAGCATGTATCCTTGAACTAGTAAAATGATTCACAAGTAGTTGTATAGTTAACATCAAAATCATGTCAATTGTATAATAAATATTTCAGCAAAACAATCAATTTCAAGGTCTGCTGGCATTTGAGAAAATATAGGGCCACACAGCCATGTGGTGTCTCCACACGGTCGTGTGGAGTGGCTCAGGGAGGCTAATGAGTATGACCCACATGGTTGTGTGGTGTCTCCACATGGTCGTATGGAGTGGGGGTGGCTAAGGGGTAGCAGGAAGGGCACACATCAGTGTGGTTCTATCCACACGGTCATGTGGTGCTAGAAGTGAGAAAAGTAACAACACGACCACACAGTCGTTTTGCCAATTGACACGACCGTGTGGCGTGGGGTTGGTCGTTGGGTCATTTACGTCTAAGTCGACGGTTACTAGGAAAGGGGGAATCGACACGAACATTTCTCAAGATGACATAAACGTGTCGTGTCTAGGAATCGAGCCCAGTGTCTAAGTCGACACGGCTGGAGTTTCAAGAAACGACACGACCGTGTCATAGCTCGACACGGCCGTGTGGGCCAGGAATCCTAGACACGGTCGTTTGACGACCGTGTGACTCCTATGGTAATCAAACGACCACCAAACGACCTTCATTCGGCCGTGTGGTCTCGCCACGACCTCTACACAGTTGTGTGATAGGACAACACGGCCGTGTGGTTTCTTCAGCTATCAAATTCGACAACGACGAAAACTAAAACCTATGCCATCTAAATCGAATCATAATTAACTTAGTTAGAACCCTACCTCAATCAGTCCTTCAACAGTTCTCAGGCCCTTCTTCTCCTTGTAGACCCACTGAATGCTTAGTCCTCCTTCCTCTAATGATCAAGAGCTAGGGTTTGAAATGGGTTTAAGTTATTTGGCCTTGAGCTTGGGAAAACAACACCAGGGAAGTGAGGGAGAGAGCTGAGAGTGTCTCTTCTTTCTTTCCTATTTTCTTTCTTTTTCACTAATTATCTACAAAATTTTCTTCTTTTAATCCCTCACTATGCCACCTCATCCTCCCCAAAACTCTCTCATCAAGCCACCTATCATGGGTTAGGTGAGGATTAACATGGTTAAGCCACATCACAAGAGGAGGTGGCTTGCTTAGGAAAAATAGGGTTTTAGCTTTTCTAATAAATTAAAATACACACCCATTAATACAAAATACATTACTAATTGAAAGTATTTCATGCCATATATTCCATTTATTCAAATCCAATGACATATATTATTTAAAAATAGTTTTTAACTTCACAAAATTAAGGAAAAATACACAAATGCTCCCACAATTTATATGCACACATATACACCCAAGAATACATATTAATATGTGTATATAAAATTTAGGGTCATTGCATACTATCCCCCTTAAAATAAATTCCGTCCTCGGATTTTCAAAATAAGGGGAGGAACCATTCTATACATTATATCAACTCATATAGACTTCCAACAAAACTACATCATCATACAAACAAGTGAGGGTACTTTTCTCTCATTTCATCCTTGAGGTCCCAGATAGACTCTCCTGTTGACTCTCGATACCACATAACCCTCACAAGACCGATGGACTTCTTCCTCAGCATCTTCTGTCTTCGGTCCAAAATAGCCAATGGTTGCTGATCGTAAGCTAGGTCTGGTCACACTTTGATCTCCGAGAAGTTGATGACATGACTAGGATCTCCAATACATCTCCTGAGTTGTGATATGTGAAACACGTTATGCAATCCTTTAAGAGATGCTGGAAATGCAAGCCTGTAGGCTACTTCTCCTACACGAGCTATGATCGCTTCGGGATATACTCCCAAAACAATGTAGTTTTAATGCAAGCGCACGGTTAAGTGGTGAGCGGGTATCGAATCACAGGGAGGAACTATTGGTATCTATATTGATTATTAGGCGGAGGTGAAACGATAATCAAGAAATGTTTGTGTCACAGTCATGCAAAGCATTGGTTATAAATTCAATTAATAAAAGTGCCTAGGGCTTGGAAATCCCCACTATAGATCTCAAGCATCAATGTGAAATATGAATCTCCATTTCATATTTCACTCTTGGTTTAGGGTGAACTTGTTGCAACTAGGTTGTGAACCAATGTTCGTGCTACGTAAGTCTATAGCAATCTAAACTAGAGCATCGCTCTCTCGCAAGCCTAGTTCAAACCACTAGCATTAAGATCGACAATATTATTCAATTCTAACTCAAGCTCTCTCTCTCGTAACATAGGTTCAAATCTAGACCGTGATAGTTCGTATTCGTTTTCAAGTCGTACAAATGAATATAATTATAGAAATATAATAAAGATGCTAGCTTTGGTCACTTTCGCGCACCAATTCTAGGGAATCTCGATTATACATCTAAATCGAATATCTAAATCTTTCCATAGATCAAGATCCTCTCTCGAGCTCTCAAGATCCAATGGAAATCCCCAGCTATCCGTAGTAAATCGATCACAATCTAACCTTTTTACAAGTTTAGCAATATGGGTTTTCATTAGATTTCACATATCAAACTTTAAATCCATAGGGTTCATCCCTTTGTTCTAGAGCAAGGAGATTACTCACGATTCATCATAAAAAAAGCAATAGAATTAAGAAGTGCAGGAGAATTCATCAAAAAAATCAGATCTAAACAGAAATATAGCATAAAAATAAGAACTTGCAAAAGTTTAGACAAACCAATAATGTTCAAGCTCCAAATAATAAGAAAATTAAGATCTTGCACTTCAATCCTCTCGCAAAAATAAGATAGAACAAAAGTATTTTTCCTAAGAACTACATCTATGTCGTCTCTCCTTTGACGACTCTAAAAACTAGCTACTTATACAAACTCAAAACGTCCAAAAAATCCTGACAAAAATACCCCCAGAAGGCTGGAAAACCCTAGGTCAAAACTGGGCTGTCGGCGCACTCGGCCGAGCGGAAATGTCACTCGGTCGAGTGGCTTCTCTGTGGAAAAACTGGGAAAATCGGCCTTCTGTACTGTTCAGGCCACTCGGTCGAGTGAGCTTCTCACTCGGTCGAGTGGGGTCTTCTGTAGTACCCTCCAAAATCACTGTTTTGTTTGATAAATTTCTGTCTCCACTCGGTCGAGTGAGCTTCTCACTCGGTCGAGTGGGAATTCTACTCGGCTGAGTACATTGACTCTTCTTATTTCAGCTGGAGTTGGCCGTGTTAGTGCCACTCGGGCGAGTGAGCTGTCTCACTCGGCCGAGTTGACTGCTTCTTCTTCATAATCTCCTCCTTCTCGCCCCTTTCTCTATTCTCTCGCCTTTCTTCCTCTTCTTCTCATCCTCAAGCACCGTGAGCTCCTCGATATCATCGTAATTGACACTCCAGCACGCGTGTACGTGCTCATAGCTCCAAATTGCTCCCGATTGCTCCATATTTCCTGAAATCCAACGAAACATAGAAATAGTGAAATTCAATGTAAAATCATCGTTTAAACGTTAAATTCGCGATACGAGCAATCGTTATGGCATGAAAAATGCAGAAATAAAGTGTAAAATATGAGCATATCAAAATCCCCAAGCTTACCTCTTACTCGTCCTCGAGGAAGATAAGTAAAAAGTTAACTTGGCGAATAAAATAAAAAAATCAAATAAATAGAAAAGAAGGCGAAGAGTGGAAATGCTAGATCATTCTCTCAGAACTCGAATTCTCTTACTCAAATGCACCAATAATGAATATAAACATCACTAAAGTTTTTATTTCGAAATCATTTCATATAGGGTACACTTAATATAAAAACTGAGAACAATGTGAATCTTATGAAATAGGAAATCATTTTAACGTTAAACATCGTCTAAGGCATAGAAAATGATATACATAATCATAGATAACACACTTTTCAATTGACTGCTTCTATTTGGAGTATAAGAGATATCACGCAATTCAAAGCAATAAGAATAGAAAGATATGGTTTCATGAATTTCATGTCAATTTTTCAATTCATAGATGTCGTTATACTTGAAGTCATCTCCCTAAGTATTAGAGATTACCTAGCTTAGGTCGTCATGCACATATAAGTAATCACTCTCTCACACATCATTGGATTTCCTCCCCCAAGCTTATCTATAAGCGTGGTGGCATCGAGTATGGAATATAAATTCTCTTGCCAACTTTTGTAGATCCATATAAAGAAAGTATAATGAAAGAAAAGAAAGCAAGGGATTGTGTATATACAATGAAGTTCTCTTTTTCTTTTTCTTTTTCTTTTGGGTTTTTTCTTCTCTTTTTTATACACAAGTAAATCCCATTGAAAGATGCATACATATACATTATTTTTCTTTTGAGCTTTTGGGATCATGGAGCTTATTTTTTAGCAAGGGAAAAGATGCATGAATAAGAAATTACTTTAGGGAAGAATCACCAATGATAATATGTATAGAAATGTAATTCAAGATATGTGGAGAAAGAATATATCATATCACTCAGTTCACTCTTTGTATGCGTATAACTACTTCAGCAGGGTAATGTCATCTACTAAGTTTGATTTCTAAAAGTAAACTAGTCTATTCATATCAAATGACAATCAATTCGTTCAACCTAAAGGTTTAATACACAATTCATGCAATAAGAAGTGATATTAAGATAAGAAAGCAGTACTCCAAGTATAATGCAGTCAATGCGTGAATCTTGGTGTGTTTTCTATAAAGAGTATACAATAAAGTAATTCTTAGACAAGTCAACGTTAAAATTCATTCATAGACAAATAATAATGCATTGGAAGTTCTTTTTCTTAAGTGCACAACAGATATATCGCAAATGATATCAGAAATAGAAAACAATAGCATGACAATAGATGTGCGTATAAATAAAGCGAAATCCAAGCTACATGCATCACAACGAATTCATTTCTAGCAAAGAAAGTAAAAGAAATAAGGATAAAATAAAATCTAACTATACACATGCAAACACTCCAAAAGTAAGGAAAATATGATGCATTGGAAAAAAAAGAAAAAGTGTGAAAATAAGTGGAAAATAAAGAAAATAAGGATGAAAAGAAAGAAAATAAAAGTGTGTGAGTACACTCACTCCCCCAAGCTAAACATCACATTGTCCTCAATGTGCATAGTGTGGCACTAGGACATATAAGATAGGGGTAGGAGGGTGTCGATGCGAGTATGATGCAAAGAAAATGGAAAATAAAGGAAAATAATAAATGGAAAACATGATGGTATCTGCAAAGGATATGTGCAAAGTAAGCATGCAAAATGATGGATGGATGCAAAATGGTGGTTAGAAATATACTACTCTCCCCCAAGCTGGAGTCTATGGTGCCCTGCAAAAAGTGAAGATAGGTGGGCAAACAAAATGGTGGGGTGAGATGGGAGCAAAAGTATGATAGGCATCAAGTGAAGTGCATACTCAGGTGCATCGCCCTCACTTCCTTGTGGTGGGGGTGGTGGCGGTAGAGGTGCTGGCTGCTGTTGCTACTGGAGGTGATGAAGGACCTGGTTCAGCGTCAGCTGAATACCAGGAATAAGGGAAATATGGGCCTGCTGGGCAGAGACAGCCTGCATGAGAGCTCGAAAAATGACTCTAAGTCCAGTCACTACCGACTCAACCGCGCGCAGGTGTAGGTCTTTGTTGTCTGGAGCGGAGGTAGAGGGATGTGCATGTGTGTGAGCTGGACTCACACGGCCTCCAAAAACTAGTGGGGCTACAATGGAGGGGGGTGTGTGTGGAGCAGAGCTCACGGCAGAACGCTTAGCCTCCAGGTGAGACTGAGACACAGGAATGCTCTCAGAGATCGGTGCAACATAGGTAGTGATCGGAATATCAACAAAGGTGGAAGAAGGAGCAGAGGTCGGGTCAACAGATGTGGTGACAGACACCACCACACTCTCGCTAAAGACGACGATGGTAGAGACTGGAACAACGACAGATGGGGTGGATGTGAAAACTGAAGATAAGGACACCCCAGGAGTCGAGATATTAGAAGAGATCAGGGTCTCTACGGTCGTGGAGGAGGAATGATCATCACACTCAGAAAATAATGGGGCAGCACTCTCAGAAATGATATACGTGATCGGATCAACACTCATAGGGATGGTATGGACAGGATCAGGCACAGCCACATCGCTCACAGAGGCAGGTGCAGAAGTGGAGCTCTTAGCACGAGCAGAAGTGAAGATAGGTGTGCTGGGCTCGGGGAGTGATACAGTGGTAGGCTCGGGAATAGGGATCTCAGGGTGAAGAGGCTCGACAGGGTGCTCCTGCTGCTCATCGTCGGGCTCTAGTACATATACAGGCGGGATGAGGAGGTCCATGGGGAACCTCCACTCCATACCTGCTGGTCCAACGTGGGTCCGAATAGGGTTTTGGAAGCACGATATAGTCTGCAGAGAATGGACCATGTAACCAAACCCAATGACGTCGTCCGTGAGGACAGATCATGTGCATGTGGGCCAAAACATAATCAGATAGTGTGGTGGGGCCCGTAGCATGGTGCAGGTCAGCAGGAAGCTAAATGTCGAAGATGGGTGCTAGAAGGGTGATCATACTGCCACAGCATATCGCCTTGGTGGAGGCGACCGTGGAAAAGATGCGGTCGAAAAACCATCTAGATATATCAATAGAAATGGCAGGGACTAAGGCGTCCCCACCAGCCTCATAGGCTCTCTCCCTGGTCATTGCCCAGAGCATGAACAGCTCGGGCATGGACATGGTCCCAACCTCTGGCCTGGCTAGTATGGTGGTCGCCAAAAGGCGATGTGCAAGCCGCAGGCAGGGGTGGACGATGGAAGAGGCCTTCACCCTGCTAGGGTCGAAGTGTGGCATGTCAGTGATCATCTCCCAAAATGCATCAGCTGCAAAGACAGAGGGGGTGTGGTGTGAAGGACCATAGGCTCAGTCGGGGTCTGGGACAGGGGGCCAATGGAAGTATGCACGGGCCATGTCATGAGAGATCTCGCACTCCCGGTCAATGAGTCTAAATGAGTAGCCCCTAGGAGTCCTACGGATAGAACTCAAGACCTCGAGTGTCGGGCGAATGTAAGTGCTCGCCGACACAGATAGGAAATCACCCCAACCGACATTGTCATACAGCTGGTGCATCCCCTCAAATACCCCTAGGCGCTCGAGTGTAGGAATGTGAGCGAACCTAGTGGGTATGATCTGGCGTCTGGAGATCCTCTCAAATTTGGCGCCATGTGCGCCATCTCTGAAGGTGATCCCAAACGTCTTGATCGATGTGGAAGGCTATGCTGGTGGTGCAGGTAGTGCAGGGGTGGGTCGGTACGTGGTGGAGGCGTCGGCCCAGAGGAAGAAGGACCGGGGTACCAGTCTTCTTCTGCTTGGAAGCGGGCTGCCTGGTGCTGGATCTAGTGTGACGTGGAGGCATCGATGGATGCCGTGAAATGACTCACACTAAGTGCAATGCGAATATAATGCTCAAAATATAGTATGGAACGAATGTACCGAGCAACGATGCAACTCCAAACAAGCGTATGAGTGTGAGGTGGCTCCCCCAAGCTTCAACTCCGTAGTCTTCGCAAATGATCTCCCCCAAGCTTTCCTGTTGCATAAAAACAGATAATTAGCGTTAAGAATCCATAATAATTGGGGTTGATCAAGAGAAATTGGAGATTAATAGGGTTGAATAGGATTAGGGGTTGGATTTTGGGCTTACGGGATGGATAGGAGAAGATAGTGAGTAAAATATGGTTGTATGTGGAGGTAGATCGCCAGAGTCGGTCGGGGAGTCACCACCGGTGGTGGTCAAGGGCGGCGCCGCGATCGAATCGGGCTGGGCTGCTCGGGCGAGTGAGAGGGCACGAGGGGAATTGGGGGAGGATTTTTTAATTTGGGGCTTAGGGCTCGGGCGAGTAAGGGGCTGGATTTAAATAGGCTGCCCGACTTAATTCACTCAGCCGAGTGACTATCGTCACTCGGTCGAGTGGCCCGATGGACACAAAATTGGGAGTTTTCGTGGCTCAGCTGGGTCGAGCAACTCGGTCGAGTAGCTCAAGTAACTGGGTCGAGTGATAAGAATCACTCGGTCGAGCGAGAAGAGGAGACAGAGTGTTGTTGTTTTTGGGTTCTCTGCTACGTCTCCCACTTGGTCGAGTGGAATTAGTCACTTGGTCGAGTGAACTAATGACTCGGCCGAGTGAAAAGGCCTTACAGAGCATAGAATTTCAGCTTTCTGCTACACTGGTTCACTCGATCGAGTGACATAGTCACTCGGTCAAGTGGTATTAAAAATTTCAGAGTGAGTTTTAGAAGCTTCCCTGTTCAATGTGTCACTCGGTCGAGTGATTTATTCACTCGTGAAAATCTCACTCGGCCGAGTGAGCTGTCTTTTTCAGCTTACTACTATATGTTTTTCTCCATCTTCTGTTTCTCCCTATTTCTTCAGTTTCCTCCTTCCTTTCTCGTTTAAGCATGTCCTTAGCACTGCTCTCCATCACCATGGCTACCCTCCATTTGATTGGCTTCCTTGTACCTTCTTCCTTCAATAAAAATGTTGCCCATTGTCAGTTTTTTTCCTAAACTCTTGATCTACTAAGCTAATAAGAATCTAAAACAAAAATGAAAACTAAAATTCAACTAAACTAAGATAGAAATGTTGGGTTGCCTCTCGATAAGCGCTCGTTTAAGGTCTTGAGCTCGACCCTTATGATTTTACGTTGAGCGCGTGATGTTCGGCGCATAGGAGATGCCCGTATCAAATTTGGTGAGGAGGCCGGTAGGATTAAGACGTTCTATTTATTCTTGTTTGGCCTCCTCTATGAGCACATCCTCTCTAATGATGGTAGGGGATGACTCCCCCAAGCTTTGGTTCTTGGCTTTAGGTTGCTCTATGTTCTTTCCTGGCGGTGATGAAGTCTATACAGGTGGCGAGTGCATTCTTTATTCCAGGAGGAGAGCTTGCAGAGCTCTCTTATCCTTACGATGTCAGCGTCGTTCTCCTCTTCTTCGGTGAGAGGGTCTGGGGTATCTCCATGTTGAGGACCATCTTCAGAATTTGGCTCCTCTTTAAAATCATCCTTGTGCAAGGCGTTAATGGCGTATGGCGTAGCTTCCTTAATGACCTCTTCAAGTATGTCCACATAGTCGTTTTCCTCAAGTGAGGATCTATTTTTCATGGCACGCAGGAAATGGAATTCAACTTCAATATTTCTAACGTTGAGTGACAACTGTCCTTCTCTTACGTCCACGATGACTCCGGCGGTGGCTAAGAAGGGGTGCCCAAGAATAAGAGACGTGTCTCCAACTTCCTTCACATCCATGATGACGAAGTCACATGGCACGCAAAGTCCTCCTGGTATTTGTAGTGGCACATTTTCAGCGATCCCCACTGGCCTAGTGATACGCTCATCGACGAGTTGAATCTTTATGTTGTGGGCTTGAGATCGGTCCCCGTATTCAGCTTTTTGAACATTGTGAGAGGCATGAGTCTCACGCTCGCATCCAAATCAACCAAAGCCTTTTGTAGGGGGACTCCGCCAAGTGTGCATGGAATTCTAAAGCTTCCAGGGTCCTTCAATTTCTTTGGCATCTTGTCTTCCTTAATGAACCATGTACCTTGGTCGGCAAGCATAATCTTCTCCGTTCTTTTCCTTCCCGTAATCAAGTTTTTGAGGAACTTTGCATATGTCGGGATTTCGATGATGGCATCTAGGAACGTGATGTTTAGGCTTATACCTCTCATGTACTCCAGAAATCGAGTGAATTTCTTCTCCAATTTCGTCTTTACCAACCTTTGTGGGAATGGTACCGGTGGCACATATACTCTCTCCTTCTGGGGCTCGTCAACTACAGATTTTTCCTCTTCATTGAGGGTCGCCGTGGGCCTTTCTTCCTCATTGTTTCCCCTTTCTCAACCGGAGCGTCATGCTTTAGGCTTCGAGTTTGAATCATAACGGGGGGTAGTGTCCTTCCTGCCTCTAGTAGTCACCGCCACTACCGCATTGATGTGGTCGGTGTTGCTCCTTGGATTTTCCACCGGTTGAGCCAGCAATTGTTTTTGGGCCTTGTTTAGCAATGTGATTTGCTCTGCTAGTTGCGCCACTACGGTGTTGAGGCTATCTTGTCCCGCTGATAGTTTAGTATTTATCTTCTTTTGCTTGGCCATAAATTCCTCAACTCTTGTCTCATGTTCGGATCTCTGCGGCACCGACGGGGGGTTCGTGGCCTCCAACTTTGATTGTATCCGGGGGGTCTATAAGGCCCCACTTGTTGCCTCTGCTGAAATTGTTGCTGTGGTGGCCTTGGTTGGTAGGATTGTTGCTGAGGTAGTGGGCGAGCTTGTTGTTGTTGTTGTTGAGGGGTTAAGACTCCATTATTGTTTGCATATGAAAATCCAGGGTGAGTCTTCCAAGCCGGATTCACCCAAGACTCATTATTTGTTCCACCTGGCTTGTAATCTGAAACATACTGAACCTGCTCCACAGGTTCTTCATGTGCTTCGCCTCCTATGTACATGACTTGGCATTGCCAATCATTTGTGTGTCCAACTGATGTCGATGTGTCCGGTGCACTATATGGCTCAGTTAGCTTCTTCTCAAGTCTCTCTACCACTCTAGATAAAGAGTCAAATTTTCCCGCCAAGTCTGCCATTACTTTGGCTTCATATATACTAGCTGGCTTCAAAGATGACGATGGTTGGCCTCTCTCATCGACCCACTGCTAATTGTTAGAGGCCATCTCCTCAAGTAATGTTGTGGCCTCCTCGGGAGTCTTTGATAATATCACCCCATTAGCGGTGGCATCAATGATCATCTTTGTGTTTGATTTCAACCCACTGTAGAAGCTATGCACTAACTCCCAGTCGTCGATGCTATGGTGGGGGCATTGATGTTGAAGATCTTTGAAGCGCTCTCACGCCTCATACAAAGATTCCTGGGGTCCCTACCTTAAAGACATCAAAGAATTCAGTATTCTGACGGTCTTTGATGGAGGATAGAATTTGTTGACGAAGGCACTTGCAAGGCCATACCAAGTAGTGAATGCGCCATTTGCTTATGTCCTCAACCAATATTGCGCTTTATCTTTAAAGGTGAAGGAAAAACGGCACAGGCGGATGGCGTCCTCTGGTACGCTAGGAATATGAAAAGTGGCGCACTTCGCCAGGAACATTTGTAAGTAGTAATGCAGATTCTCATGCGCATTCCCATGGAAAGGATCATGTTGCATCAACACAACTAATCCAGGCTTTAGCTCGAAGTTCTTGTCAGGTGATAACTCTGGCATAAGAATAGACGAATGGCAGAGTTGTTTGGAGTGAGTCTATCTCTGATGGAAATAAGCCTGACATTTCTTGGTGGAGTATTTTCTCCGCCCTTTTATCTCCCTCTGGAATGTGCCTATTCTTTGCTCTTAGTTTCCTTGCGGTGCGCTCGATCTCGGGATCACATAATATAGTTCTGTCGGTAGCCCTTGATCGTGTGTTCATGCACAGAGAAAGAGAATCTGCAAAGAAGTGTCAGCACAAATAGTGAAATAAAATAGAAAAGAATTGCTAAGTAAAAATATATAATACTTTCGCCTCACCGACAACTGCGCCAAAAACTTGATCACGTCGGGATATACTCACAAGCGCACAGTTAAGTGGTGAGCGGGTATCGAATCACGAGGAAGAACTATTGGTATCTATATTGATTACTAGGCGGAGGTGAAATGATAATCAAGAAATGTTTGTGTCACAGTCGTGCCAAGTATAATTAGTTCCTTATCCCTCTGGTCGTGATTAGTTCCTTTAGAAATTTTGCATACGACGAGATCTCTAAGATAGCGTCCAAGAACGAGACTGTAATATTCAGCTGCTTCAACATGTCAAAGAACTTTCCGTATTTCTCTTCTAGCTTTGCCTTCATCAATCTCGAAGGGAATGTGACCTTTGGGGCATAAACTCTTGTAGGCTCCACTGGGGTGTCTCCATTAGATTTTTCAGATTCTTTCTCTCTTGGTTGTTCCATAGTCGGTGATTCTACCACATCATTTTCATCGAGCTCGATCTCGATACGAAGATCAACCTCCACCATGGGCTCCCTCTCCTCAGCAGCTGGTATCACAGGATTTTCAGTCTGTTTACCACTCCTCGTGGTAATGGCGTTTACATGCCACCGTGGATTCGTCTCAATCTGCCCTGGCATTTGCCCGTGTTGCCTATTTAGCTGCGCCAATGCTCGGCCAGCTATGCAACATGAGTTTCCATGGACTTTTGGCCCGTCATGAGCTGCTGGATGGATGTCTGAAAATATTCATTTTTCTGACCCTGCATGAAAATATAGTTTTCCATCAGTTTCTCACGGTTGGATTTAACAGGGGGTGGGGGTGGTTGTCGATTTGAGGGCTGAAAATTATTTGGAGGTCCATGGGGCTGCTAATGCTGCTGTGGGAATGGCATTTGTGGCTGCAATCCTCTACTCCGATACGAAAATTTCAGGTGGTTCTTCCACCCCTAGCGAGTAGGAATCTTTGCCTTGTCGCTGATTGTTCACACATAGTGCTTGAGCTTGCTCTATAGTCTTCTCGGTGGTGTAGCGTGAGTAGATGAGCATTATTCTCCTTGGTGTCCCTGCACACCACGTACTTCACAAAATGACACCGTAGGCGAATTAGCAGCACCAAGTCCTAATCTAGAAAGTTGCTTCGTCAAAGCATCGAATTTTGCAGATAACATGGAAACCTCATCAAGTTCATACTTATCTCTTTTCTTTGAGGTAGCTCTCTCATTGTTCCACGAGTCATTATTGGCGGCCATGTTCTCCAACAACTTTTTGTCCTCTTCCGGCGTCTTACTTATAATTGCGCCATCAGCGGCGGCATCGATCGACATCTTCACCTCACAGGAGAGTCTATTGTAGAAAACTTGGATCAATAGCCAGTCGGGCACACCGTGGTGTGAGCAGTTGCGTTGCAAGCCTTTGAACCTTTTCCAAGCATCATACAATGAATCATGGTCAAGCTCGGTGAACGACGTGATCTCAATGCACATTTTTACTATTTTCCCTGGAGGAAAGAATTTAGTTAGAAATTCGCATGAAAGAGCATCCCATTAAGTAAAAGTGTTGGGATCATGGCTTCTAAGCCAATCCTAAGCTTTATCCCTAAGAGAAAATGGAAAGAGTCTTAGCCTGATGTCGTCAAAGGCGGCGCCACTCATTTTCAGCGTATCCATCTTCTCGAGGAAGGTATTCAGGTTCTCATTGGGATTCCCCATGGGCTTCCCTCCAAATTGATCCTGCTGTATAAAACTGATCAACGTCGACTTTAGTTCAAAATTTGTGGCCTCCACAGCTGGCCTCGATATGCTTGATGTCGACCCATTGAATTGCATAGAAAAGTCCATGAGGGACTTAGCAGGTTGTGGATCAGGATTCTTTATCTCTGCCATGGTCTCTAGTGCTATCTTCCTCTTCCTCTCGGCGTTCCTCCTACGTGCAGTAGCCTCGATTTTAGGATCTAATGGATGCAAATCCGCTACACCCTGCGATCTCATGCGCATACACAAAAGAGCTATACCAAAGGGAAATGTTAAAAACACCAAAAATCAATAACAAAAAAAGATAAAAATAAAAATAAAAATACGTAAACTATCAACAAAGAATGAAACTACTAATAACCAGTGTCTCCCCGGCAATGGCGCTAAAAGCTTGTTCGCAATCGTATGTCAACTCTAAATTTGTAAGCCGCAAGCGCACGGTGTAGTTGTAGCGCTATACGGGTCGTCCTCTGGGAGGCAGTTGTTGCTATCAATTTCTTCCTTTGTCGATAACTACGCAATCGAGGATAAGGTTGAGATCTATAAAAACTTAGAGAAAATACCAATAAAAGAAGCTCTAGGGCATGGACATCCCCACCATTGGACTAAACCAGTATTGATCAGTGTTAATTGATTGTTGAATTCATGAGGTTCGACAGAGTTGGCCAATCTAAGGGTATTCTCTTACCCCCGACTTCCATGGCGCATGATAAGATATCCCCTTATATTAACCCTACCCCCCACTTCTGTGGTGCATGATAGGCCTACCTAGCCCGTATCGATACCAACGTCAATCGTGCATCGATACACGCTAGGTGCATTATGTCCGACGAATCTTCCTCCATGCCACTTTCGTGGATTAGGATTCGGGTCTATGTTAGCAGGGCTCTAATCGATTACCGACGTCAATCGTGCAATTCTATAGTAACGATCAATGATTCGAAAACCCTTAATCTAATTACCCATGAAGGGGAAATTCGATCTACATTGATAATAATCATCCTAACATACCACTTATCCTCAATTACTCAACAATTTCACAACAATTCATCAGTCCATAATTTAATCCAAAGGGGTTCAACCCATTGGCCCTAGATGAATCATTACTCACGATCTATGCAATTATATATGATTGAAATCATCGAAATAACATTCATTGCAGTAGATAATGATAGAGATTCAACAATAACCCAATCCACAATCACAAAGTGCAACAATAGATGGATTATTATTCAAATAAAACAAAAGGAACAATTAAACTAGCAGAGAAAAAAGAGTTTGTACACCTGAAATCCTCTGAAAAAGCTGTCAAAATTCATCCAGAGAAGATCCTCTATGCATAGAGGTCTCAAACAGATTTTATAACCCTAAAAAATACCCAAAAATACCCCTTGACAGCACCCACTCGTGCCCCAAAACCTAGGAGGAAGCGGCCGCATCAAGAATGACGTGGCCGTGTGGTCTGAAGTGCGTAAAAGAGCTGAAAATACTATAGGCGACGCGGTCGTGTGGATAGCCCACGCGACCGTTTTGTCTGGGGGCTATTTGCTCCAGATCTAATATAAAATGGCTGTGCGGAGCGACCGTTTGGCTTCATCTCAGCACTTGAGGATGTGACCGCGTCGTCTCCCATGACTCGACCGCGTCGTCTAGGTTCTTCTCTTCCTTCAGCTTGCACGACATGGCCTTTTGGCTTTTGGGAACGTGACCGCGTGGCTTCAGAATGTCTCTCTTCTCAGCTCCTCCACACAGTCATTTGGCTCTGATGACGCGACCGCGTGACCTCGATCCTATTGGCTGCTTGGGTGTCCTGGTCGACGCGGTCATTTGGTTTGGCTCACGCGACCGCGTGTGTCATCCTGCAGTTCATTTCTCCTCATTTTGCTTCCCAAATTTCTTCTCGCTCTATTTTATCTTCTTTTCTCCACGTTGTAAGCCCAAAATTCCTGATTTCTCCTGCAACGCATGAGAAATACCAAAAAGCGTAAAATGAAACAAAAACGGGAAAAATGGGGTGAAACTGGCGATGAAATGATATGAAATGCAAATGAAAAGAGTGTAAAATATGTGTGATAATGGCACACATTAGGTTCATTCTCTACATCTCGAGCTTCAGTCTCCGAGAGATGGTGGCTGCAACAGTTCGCCATCAAGAGTGCGCTTCCACCCAAGTGATGCTCGCCAATCCTTATTACCGAAGCAAGTCAGACCGAATCCATAGCCTCAATTCAACTTCGTATCCCCGTCTCTTCACTCTTGACATCATGACCACAGCTCGGGTCGGTAGTGTACAGCTGAGAAGTGAGGGATCATTGTAGATATTGTATCTGACCTGGGCCTTCCAGCAGCAAAGCCCAGTACAGCCCGTCAAATGGGACCCATCATCGAGGACCTTCTGACCCAGCCTGGGAGGTTACCCCGACCTGGCCTTAGCATATCTTTCTAGGAACGACCTCACTCCCCAAGGCCAGTCTCCTCAGCCTCAAGGCCCGATCACATGCTTGCTCAATCAACTCGGCCTACTCCACGTGGCACAATATCATGTAATCGATCCGCACCATCTTCGGATCGTTATCATTGGATCCGTCCAAAAAGTCTATACTGGCCAGTTCGGTTAGGAGAGCGCTCTCTCCTTTTTGCCAGGGGTGCAAGACCAGCTTTATCAGGGGAGCAGTTACGATGGGTACGACCAAAATACTAGTAATTCCGCCCGTAACAGCGCTGACGGCTACCAAATAGGTTAGAGTAGGGGACCGCCTGACGTGGTGAATTTGTACACCCAACCCTATAAATAAAGGGGAAACCCTCCTCTATCGGGTAGGCTCACTTTCTCTAACTCAAACCCTAGCATCTTCATCTCTTTTTCCATCTAAAAATCCTAGCGGCAGCTACCTCTAGCCGACACCACCTCCTTCCTCTGCCCGATACTAACTTAAGAATCGTAGGTGAATAAGAGGCCACCACCCTCCAGTTCTGCTAACGATTTTTCTATTTGTTTTAGACGACAATGAAGAATTTTCCCTCTCAGTCCTACGAAACCTTCCTGTTCAGGTGTTGCGAGAATATTCGTTTTTTACAGCCTGATCTAGGCATAACGAGATTCTGTACATTAGCAATTTTCAACCTAAAAATATGAAATAAAATAAAACATCCTTTATTTTTATTCTTGATATCTTTTTGCCACCCTATTACATTTAAGCTTAAGCTATGTTTGGTTTAGAAAAAAATGGAAAAAAGAAATGACGAAAATAATTCCATCTTGTTTGGTTAGAAAGAAAATCAAAAAGAAAGAAAATAAGAGAAAACTATAACTTACAATCTTCTTTCTTTCTCTCCCAACCTCTAAGGAAAATGAAAGGAAGGCATAAAAATTTTATTAAAAAACATGAGTTCGTTCGGATTTGAATAGAAAAACTTTTTAGAGATAGTTCTCAAATCATCCAGGGGAATTGGTATGCGCACAAACCTTTTTGCTCGGTTCACAGACCACTTAGTTATATAAAAATACCAATAATACACTTTTAAACCCCCCAAAATACCCTTTTTGATCCGCACACATACATCTTAATTGTTATTTATTTCTCTTAATTAATCTCCCCAGCCACCTCCTAATTAAACCCAAAATTACTAGGTACACCGCCCTCACCCGCCCTGCACCCATCATCCATCGCATCACCCACCGCCCACATCCCACCCACCTCCCCAAACCCCTCCTCTGCTCCCCAACCCATCATTGGGCGCCCCCCGCCCTGCTCGCACCTCCCTGCCGCCACCTCCTCAACTCACTTGTCCTCCACCCCCACCCCCTCCCAGCGCCCCCTCCCCCCCTGACCAGCCCACTCGGTAATTGAAAATGGGTTTGTGACTTGAGCAATTTTCAAAATTTACGATTTGTGAATTGAGCAAAAAATTAAGTAGTTTGTAACTTGATCAATGTTCGCGTAGCAATTCACATCACCGAGTTGACTCAACAGTATTGCTTGTGTATATCATATTTTTATTTAACATTTACAAACGACGAAACATAAAAATTGGTTTACTTTAACTTTAACCTTAATTTTCATCCTTTCCTTTTTAATTTCGTGTCCTTTCTTTTATTTTATCTCAAACTAAACGTAACCTTAAACGCAAAAAAGCCGATGTAGTTTCCCTCCCAACATATATTAGCGACTAGCTCAATTTACAAAAATTATCTTAAACTATTTCTAATATTAAATCTAACATCCTTTACTTTAAAAATTCATCAAACCCCACTAAAATTTGTTTTTAAAATCTAAACTACCTTAAAATATTGAAAAATATAAAACAATTTTAATACATTCAACTTAAAGTACTTTAAAATAGTTTCTATAAACAATTATAAGTTTCAATGTAATTTTGGTAAATAAAGGTAAAGTTTAAGAAAATTTTGATAAAAATTAGTTAAGGGTAACATTGGTTAAAAACAAAAATTTCGGGGGGTTTTGATAGATTTCTAAATTTAAGGAAAGTATATTTAAAAACACTGATAGTTTAGAATAGTTTAGAATAGTTTAGCATAAATTTTGTAAATTAAGCCTTAAATATTAAAACTAGTATCTTTAAATTAACAGGGCGGAACATTTTACCACTAAAAAGACAGGGCAAGCGACAAGTCATGTCCGGTAAAAATCGGCATAAAGAGGTTTCAAAGATCACACACGTGAGCTCCAATGCTCACCCTAGTGGTTGAATCACCCGGCTGTCTCGGTGGAGGCTCGGAT
Organism: Scilla litardierei; assembly: GCA_030789695.1. Lineage (NCBI taxonomy): Eukaryota > Viridiplantae > Streptophyta > Magnoliopsida > Asparagales > Asparagaceae > Scilla > Scilla litardierei. The sequence continues at coordinate 297,659,980 of CM061142.1, read as the reverse complement.
TCGAATCCCACTACGGGGTTAAGCGATCAGGACGGGTGTACCCGTGTTCCACGACCCATGTTTCCTGCTTTCCAATGGATCAACAAAAAAAAAGATCGCGCACACACACATGTATTTCCTTTGATCTAAAATCGAGAAAAATAATTTGAATGAAGAAAATGATGCATCATCACAGCTATTAACTCACTGCCATGCTTGCATGGCATACACGTGTGAGTACATCGATTGACATGGTACTTCTTGATGGTATAAACATAAACATATCGGTAAATGTTTTCTTCCAACATACAAATGCATGGCTCATTCTCGATCAAAGTTGATTCAAGTCGCACGTGGGATTTTGCAAACAACTTTCTCGACGCCTCTTAAAGAAGCAGAAACATCCCAGGCAACATGTTATATGCCACAAATGATACGGAACAACAATAAAACTAGTACACCATATAGATGAGATGGTGAAACTTGAAAGGCACGGGTGAAGACGATACAACCTGTTCCAACCGGTGAAGCATTACTAAAGCTATTTTTGAACAATCTGCCCGAAAGTCCTGGCATCACCGCAGCATGCATTGTTGCCAGACCTGCTTAAAGGGACGGATGATGAGAAATAAGTTGTCATGTGATCCCTTGTACCAGACTAAATCGAGTGCAAATGACTATATATTGTGATAAAGCATGAGAAGTTGTCACACATTGCGCTAAAGGCTCTGTGTTGTTGCAGAAATCGTCCATACTGGAATGAAGTTACCGAAGACTTGGGTTGAGTCGCGGACTAGGTCGCTCTCTTTAAGATGTTTCGCGGCTCTGCCTAAGATTGTGCAAGCAGTATACGGCCTCGACGTCCCCAGGATAAAAACAGCCCAGAAATCGCATGTCTAAGATCTCCTCTGCACTAATGAAAACTGGAAGAAAACTGAAGAAATTATGAGCGTTAATGACCCATATTAAAGTGGAAAACGTGGGATTTAAATCAGTGAATAATGGGTTGAGTAATGAGCGTTAACGATAGAAAACGTTCAGAATTTGAATTTTGAAAATCAGTTTCAAAATTTGAATTTTGAATAATAATAAAAAGGTTTATTTAAAATAATTAATTTATCCAAAAAAACTAATTGTCGCGCGCACGACACGGCACGACTGACGGGCGGCGCACGCGTGTGGTGAACTTAAATTCATGTAAGCCCTCTCCCCTTCACAAAAGAGTGGTACCCCTTGGGGCACATCCTCAAGTCTCAACAAATCCATTATAAACTCATCCAATGCATCTTTACAAAGCAACGTGGGACTAAACCAAATGGAGGGAAACCCAATAAAGAGTCCACACACACAACCATTTCAAAAACCTTTTGAAAATTCAATAAGTTCCAACAATCCATACACTTCAATTTTTTTTATTAAAAAAATCCATTTTATCGAGCAATATAATTTAATATAAGATTGTGCATAAGCAAAGGTGTCTATCGACTTGAACCTTTACATATTGTAGATGATTTAGATTTTACTAGAGTAAATCGTAGTTTTGAACTCTATCTTTAACAACATCACACACACAACCTTATCAAGGTGTAGTTCATAAGCCTGTGCTTTACGGCTATGCACGTGTATCCCAGTATAGTGAATTCTCTAGAATATTTGACCAAAAATCCATAGGAAGCGGACACACTTCCACGTTCACATAGGTGAGTCCCTCAAGAGAACTCATGTAGCTAGATACCCCACTCCACATAGAGTATAGATCTCATTAAGAGTTAAAATAATGCATCCTTCTATCGCTTCAGGATATCATGCTCGGATCGATTTTTATGGAATAGGACTAGAAATTATAATAGCACGATTCTTCACATATCACTTCATGATTTGTTATTACCCTTTGAACCTATTTCTAGGAATCTCCGGTCTATAGATTGGGTTTCCCTCATAAGTGACTCATCATTCTAAGGGCATGAGTCACATTCCTTTCAAGGTTTTAAAAACACGTTCTCGAGCTAATCCTTTCGTCAAAGGATAAGCTAAATTATCATCAGTACGTACATGGTCCACTCTCACAGCTTCAGAGGTCATATACTCTCGAATATTGATGTGCTTGCGACGTAGTTGTCGTCTTTTTCCGTTATAATAACGGTTCTGAATTTTTGCAATAGCTGCAGTAATATCACAATGGATCAAGACGACTGTAATCGGTCTTTCCCATAAAGGATGGTCTGATAACAGGTTTCTTAGCCAACCTGCTTCTTCACTAGCTGAAGTTAGTGCAATCATCTCAGACTCCATAATGGATTGCGCTGATAGTCTGTTTCTTATATTTCCAAGAAACAGCTCCACCAGCTATGCTAAAAATATAGCCACTAGTTGCCTTGGAGTCATCTAAAAGGGTGTTCCAATCAGCATCGCTATATACTGCATGGACAGCGAGAAACTTCTTATAATGTATTCATTGTCCTCTTAAGGTATCTCATGACTCTTTCAGTAGCATGCCAATGCTCAATACTGTCTTCTTGTAAACTTGCATAGTAACCCTACAGCATAAGCTATATCAGGCCTAGTGCAATCAGCAGCATATTGAAGACTGACAATGATGCTCACATACGCATATTGTCTAACACCGTTGCCGGTGTTCTAGAACAACTTAACACTAGGGTCATATGGAGTACATGCTGGTTTACAATCAAAATAATTATATTTCTTTAGAATCTTATCAATGTATTAAGATTGATCCAAAGAAATTCCATGTTCAGACCTAGTTATTTTAATTCCAAGGATTACATTAGCGTCACCAATTTCTTTCATGTCAAAATTTGCACATAACATGGATTTCACTTTGTTCACAACATGAATGTTAGAACCAAAAATCAGCATATCATCAACATAAAGACATATAAGAGTGCCAATAATATTTTCAGATTTATAATATACGCATTTGTCACTTTTGTTAACTTTGAAACCATTAGAGATAACAAGGTTATCAATTTTTTCATGCCATTACTTAGGTGCTTGTTTCAAACCATATAGTGACTTATCTAATTTGCACATTATCTTCTTAACCAGGAACTACAAAACCTTCATGTTGATCCATGTAGATTTCTTGTTCTAATTCATCATTTAATAAAGCTGTTTTAGCATCCATTTGGTGCACTACCAAATCATGTATAGCAGCATGAGCTAAAAACACACGTATGGATGTAATTCTAGACACGGGTGAAAAAGTATCAAAGAAATCTACATTTTCTCTTTGTCTAAATCCTTTGGCTACCAGACAAGCTTTATATTTATCAATAGTTCCATCAGGTTTCAACTTCTTTTTAAGTGCCCACTTACACCCTATTGATTTACAACCTGGAGGTAAATCTACTAGGTGCTAAGTCCTATTTGACTCAAGAGAGTCCAGCTCATCATTTATAGCCTCTTCCCACAAGTTGGCATCTACAGAGGACAAAGCCTCTTTAAGATTGCTAAGATCTTCTTCTAAGGTATAGGTATAGAAATCAGAACCAAAATCTTTAGATAATCTAGCACGTTTACTCCGGCTAGGTTCAATTTCTAATCCCTTATCATATCCATGAATACTATTGATAGGCATATTACTAGAACTTGAGCCCCCATTATTCTTCAATTTAAAAGGACATCTTTCTTCATAGAAATCACCATCATTAGATTCAATAACATGATTATTCAATTCATAGAATCTATTGTTTTTCTATTAATAGCATAACAAATTAACACACATTCATATGCCTTACTAGCAAGTTTCTTCCTTTTGGGGTTAGGAATCCAAACATATGCTAAACAACCCCAAGTCTTAAAGTAAGATAGATTTGGAGTTTTATTCTTAAAACCTTCGTATGGAGAAATCTTGCTTTTAGATTTAGGAACTCTATTAAACACATAACAAACAGTAAATAAAATTTCCCCCAACCAATGAGAAGCAGCCCCAGAGTTATGTAAATAGCAACTACAGATTTAGCAATAGTTCTATTTTTTCTTTCAGCTTTACCATTCATTTCAGGTGAATATGGAGCAGTTTTCTCATGAATAGTGCCATGTGAATTATAAAAATTAATGAATATATCAGAGTCATATTCAGCTTCTCTATCAGTCTGTAATCTCTTTATTTTCTTATTACATTGATTTTAAATTTCAGTCACAAATAATTTGAACATATCAAATGCATCACTTTTATTTTTCCTGAGATAAACAAAAAATAATCAGAGCAATCATTAATAAATGTGATGAAGTAACGTTTACCATTCCTAGTCAAAACACCATCAAACTAACATATGTCAGAATGAATTAAATCAAGAGATTCAGATTCTTTAACTACTGATTTATGTGGGGTTTTGGTGGATTTTGGCTTGACTACATAATTCACATTTATTAAAATCATTTAAATACAATTTTGGGATAAGGCCTAAGTTGCTCATATTGTTAATAATGCGTTTGTTAACATGTCAGAATCTAGCATGCCAAATATTAAAGGGGCAGTTTGTATATCAACACAGCAACTTGAAATTGTTCATCCAGAGACGTACCTTCAGAAACAATTTCATGAGCTATCTTCTGTAGCTCGTGAGACTGCACCTCCACAGACTTGTCATCCGTCATCTGAAACTTCAAGTAGCGACTGACATCATACTTCGATCCGGCATCCTCTATGTCGTATTTCTTCTGGAGTGCCTCCCAACATTCCTTAGCTGTTTTGTAAGAGCTATAGTAATCATAGAGATCATCAGACAGTCCATTAAGAATGTAATTCTTACATAGAAAATCATTTTCATCCCAGATTTGGAATTCCTTGATCTGTGTTTCTGTTGGATTTTTGGGTAGAACTAAAACAGGTTTATCAAAAGTACAAGCAGAGGCTACTTTTTTCATGGTTAAGAAAAACAACATTTTCTGCCTCCAACGTTTGAAGTGGGATCCTTCGAACCGGAAGGGCTTGTTAAGATTAGCAGTAACAATAACAGTATCTGTTTCAGTTGTCATAGCAGATTGAAACAACTTAAAATTGTTGTTGCAGAAACCGTAAATACAGGAAAAAAGTTTCTGAAGACTTGGGTTAAGTCGCGGACTAGGTCGCTCTCTTAAGACGTTTCGCGGCTCTGCCCAAGATTGTGCAAGCAGTACACAGCCTTGACATCCCCAGGATAAAACAGCCCAGAATTCGCCTTTGTCTAAGATCTCCTCTACACTAGAAGATCTGAAAGAACCAACAACCCCAAAAGATCTACTTCTCGAAAACAAAAGATAGTTATTTGTAGAGAAGAAAAGAGAACAAAAGAGTTTTTTTTCGCAACAGAGCACAAAAGAGATTTTCGCATGATAGAAGAAGAAATTTTCCGCAGATCTATGAAGAGAGTTTTCGCACATTATAAAAAGAAACACACATCTACAAATGAAAACGGGATGAAAACTGAAAAAATTATGAGCGTTAATGACCTGTATTACAGTGGAAAACGTGGGATTTAAATCAGTGAATAATGGGCTAAGTAATGGGAGTTAAATGAACGTCATTAACGGCCACGAATAATGAGTGTTAATGATAGAAAATGTTCAGAATTTGAAATTTGAAAATCAGTTTCAAAAAAAATAGTTGCGCGCACAAAACGGCTCGGCCGACACGCGTGTAGTGAACTTAAATTCATGTAAGTCCTCTCCCATTCACAAAAGAGTGGTACCCCTTAAGGCACATCCCCAGGTCTCAACAAATCCCTTATAAACTCCTCCAATGCATCTTTCCCAAAGCAATGTGGGACTAAACCAAATGGAGGGAAAACCAATAGAGAGTCCACACACAAACATTTATAAAAACATTTTGAAAATTTAATAAGTTCCAACCCTCAGCAACTGCAGCGCTGCTTATCACAAAGCGCTGCAATTGGATTTACGAAACTGATGTTGTGCAAGCAACCCCACACCACCGACAGATGTAAGAGGAGGCAACATCACCAATACAGCGGAATACACAAGATCGTAAGGGACCGAGGACAATGATCAGCATCACAAAAAACAAACGAGAAGCGCTAAAAGAGATAACAGATTTTAGGCCGTGGACAGACCAAGGGGGAACACCGATAAGCTTTATTACGAAAGGAAAGAACAATTACAAATCTTCTCTTCGTCCAACGAAGAAAAAGCACACAATGATCTCTCCAAAGGCTCACTACAATCTCTCAAAGTTGGCTCTCACAAATGGCGGCTCTCTCAAAGTTCCTCTGGTGTTTCACACGAAACCCTAACCTAAAATCCCATATTTATAACCCTAGGTTACAATAGGTGTCATCATTTGCTAGGATCTACTAAGGATACGAATCCCGCAATTAACGGCATCCAATCCAATCGAGCTCTACGCAATTAATGCGACACACACTAGTGAGCCTCCGCCACATCCTGGTGGACCGCATCCCAATGGGCTCCCTTCGACCGAGTGATCTTCTTTTGTACCGAACGACCGAAGTGTCGAGCCATGCATACAAGCCATCACCGTCGAGCCACCATACGATCGTTCAACCGAACCCGGACTCTAACCGAGTTACGACCGAACGACCTAATGTCGAGCGATCGACCATCAGACACGAACTGACGACCGATTGACCAACTGCGATGTAGAAGACCAAATGCTCAGCATACTCCTATCTGACTTGTGCAGAGTCAGATAGGTAGAACCCGGGCACAGCCGATTTATCTCTACACAAGATAACTCGTCTGTACGACCAATGCTTCTTCTGCGCCGAATCGAGAGCCACTTCCACAAATCTCCATCTTAGCGAGATTCGAGCCTTCGTCCAATGAACGACCCTCACTGACCTTGGTAGAGCATCAACTGGTGTTCCCCGCCTTTTTGCTCCGAAGTTCCAAATGTCCCAAAAGACCAACTGCTCCACCGAGCTACGAATGTCCCCCCTGGGACCGACTAACTCTTTCGAGTCACAATGCCCTTAAGGGCTACAACTGGTTCCACCGAGCCCAATGCCCCCTCCTGTGGCCGACATCAACTTCATTGAGGAACCACATTAAGCAAGTCCAAACAATACTTGAACTTGACTCCTGAGACAACCTTCATCAGCATGTTCGTCGGATTGTCATTTGTTCCGATCTTCAGCAAGTTGATGTCGTCTTCTTATTCTCCCACATAGTCCCTGACAAAGTGGAATCTCACATCGATATGCTTGGTACAAGCATGGAAGACCTGATTCTTAGCCAAGTGCACTACACTCTGGCTATCACAATGGACATCGTACCGCTCTTGGTAGACTCCCAGATCATCCATCAAGCCCATCAGCCATATCATCACCTTCACTGCTTCAGTCAATGCCATATACTCGGCCTCCGTAGTAGACAAGGCCATAGTAGACTGAAGGATACTCTGCCAACATATTGGAGCGCCAGACATGGTGAAGATGTAGTTGTCATCGATCGCCTCACATCCATGTCGCCTGCATAGTCGAAATCAACATACCCGACAGTGTGCAGACCATGAACACATCGGCTATATGTCAGTCCGACGTCAACTGTGCCATTGATGTACCGCAAGATCCACCGCACTACTCGCCAATGCTCCTTCATCGGATTGTGCATGTATCTACTCACCATGCTGACTGCATGAGATAGATCCAGTCAGGTACATACCATTGCGTTCATCAAGGCCCCTACCGCATTGGCATATGGTACACTCGTCATGAGCGTCTTCTCTGCTTCGTTCTTCGGACACTGCTTGGCACTGAGCTTGAAGTGAGGTGCAAGCAGAGTAGCTACAGACTTCATCTTCTCACAGCCAAATCTCTGTATAACAGATTTCAAATAGTAACTCTGTGAAAGATGAACCGTACCTCCACTTCAATCTCTTGTGATCTCCATCCCAAGAATCCTCTGTGCCTCGCCCAGACCCTTCATCTCAAATGCAGAACTCAATTGCGACTTCGATCTCCGAATCTCCTCTTTATTCGATGAAGCAATGAGCATTTCATCGACATAAAGCGAAAGATATATGAATGACCCGTCAACCAACTTCCGATAGAACACACAATGATCAAAGGGGCTGCAAACATACCCTTGATCATCCATCATAAATCGTTCGAAACGCTTGTACCACTGCCGTGGTGATTGCTTCAACCCGTAGAGTAACTTCTACAACCTACATGCAAGACCGTCATCACTCCCACAGCCATCGGGCCGAGCCATATAGATCTCCTCGAACTCTCCATGCAAGAACGCCGTCTTGACATCCAGTTGCACTAGTTCAAGGTCGAACTGAGCAACCAATGCCAAAAGGATCCGAATCGAGCAATGCTTCACCACAGGAGAGAAAACCTCATTATAATCAATGCCTTTTCTCTGTGTAAAGCCCTTCGCTACGAGGCGAGCTTTGTAACGAACAATCCTGATTCGACCCCTTGCTTCTTGGTGTAGACCCACTTATACCCAATTGCATTCTTGCCCTTCGAAAGCTGCACGAGAACCAATGTGTCGTTCTTCGCCAGCGATTCCATCTCTTCGTCCATTGCATTTTCCTATCGCTTCGAGTCTTTGGATTGCTCCATCTCACCGAACGAGGTGGTAACATCGATACAAACTGCGGGAAAGGCAAATGAGACCATCTTTGGGTATCTTACAGGTCGTCGTATCTCACGCTTCGGCCTCGACACTGCTATGGAATCCTTCGACTCAACGACCCTTGGAGACAAGCAATCTCCACCAACTGAACTTGAACCACTAACTACACCAGCATCCGTCAGGAGCCCGTCATCTGCAGCTTCTGGTGTGGGTCAGTCTGAGTCGTCGATCGACCGTTGTCACACCCCGCTTCCCATTAAGCTTGGGAGCGAGGACGCAAACGGGTCCGCTTGTGCAAGTCAGGAGGATATACTTTTGCTTTTCTTTCCTCCTTGACTTGACACAATAAGCGTCTGTGTGAAAACCGCAGGTTCTTGCTTGCATTACTAAAAAACAACACAAATAAAGAAAACATTATTATAATCTTTAAACGTCATCAACGGAATTACAACAAATGGAGAAAATAAGTGTAGGTCTTATGACCCGTACAACAATGAAAAGAAGTGCAATGAGAGTTCGCTAGTTCAACAAGTCTTGGTCCACTGATTCAGCTATGTCATATAGTCCTCCTGATGCTAAAGCTCGGGATCTGACATACATCCAAAAAACATGAATGTATGTCAGCAAGGGTCTGCAAGTAGAGGTCAGAAACCCAAGGCAAGGTATACAAAATTATACTGAATTTAAGAGGCATTAATGAATTAAACGAGATAATGACAACATGCTGATTTAAAATGAAAATAGAGTAAAATACTCCTAGCATGCAGTTCTAAACAGTTTAACAAGTAAAGTGAGCAGTTATGACATGGCAGTTATAACGAATTAAAAGGTAAGCACTATAAACATGGCAATCCTGATGTGCGAGCAAGTGAACACGATTATTACAATTACAATGCAATGCTTTCTATCATGCATAGGGTTCTCGCCTTTAGGTCGTGATGAGTGAGTCATCCTTCTCACAGAGGCCTTCCGTGATTGGCACTAACCCACCGCATACGGGTGGTGCCCTTAAAGAGAGTACACTTTCATACGCCTAGTAGCCGCTCAACCCTAACCCCACCCAAGAATGTTGTGCTGGACACGAGCCAGGCGCTTAAACCGACATATACTGGAACACGAGCCAGACTAGTCATATGTGACCCTACTGGAACACGAGCCAGACTAGTCACAAATGACCGACAGAGTAGCCATATTACAAGCACGAATTCACGAATTTGTCAACTCACATGACATCACGAAAGTCACGATTTCACCTTCGAAGCGCACGATTTCACGATGTCACACGCTAATCAATTATTCCAAGACATGCATCAATTAAATAATGTCACCATTTATATACATCATCTTCCATGTTTACAAGAGTGTCGAAAACAGCATTCACAATAATTTAACAAAAGGGTGAACATGAGAGTTTAACGAATATGAACAGAAAGTTAATTTTTCTTGTTATTGTTCTAAACTAAGGTATAGCAAGTTATATGCCATTGGATCACATTTTTAGTCTCGGATGTCAGGGTAGTAATATCACGCGTCATTTCACGTGTAGATTTTAAGTTATGCAACTTTACATACAAGAGACTAATTGAACATCCAACTTCGAAAATTCATTATAAATCGTATAATTGCCTGATTTCAGCAATATTGGTGCCGTTGGGTTCGTCTCGACGGGTACTACGTATCGATATGTCTGGTTCTCTGTTTCGATTAAACAAATCACTGAATTAGATATATCGTGAGAAAAGCAAAATATCAAGTCGATCTCTAAATTGGGTTCGTCTAATTTAATCGGGTTCTCTGGCTAGGGTGATGTTTATATTGTGTTACACTGACATGTTACGCCTCATTTTATACCATTATTATTATCTTAACATTATTACTAATACTTGAAATTAACAACACTAACTAGTTAATTAACACAACACCCTACTAATTAACCTCACTAAGCTAATCACCATGTTAACATGAGGTTTAAGATGACAATGGTTAACATTACATTAAATGGGCCTACCTACTACCACCTACCTCTAACATTTTAATATTTTAATCCCTAACTTTATCTCTCTCTTTTCTCTTTCTACTGTCAACTACCCCTTCCCTTTCTTTATTAAGCCTATTCATCTTTTCTCTCTCTTAGTCTCTTTCTCAGTCTCTCTCTTTCTTCATTCTGTTTCTTTGCTTCTTTCTTTTTTTTATTCCATTCGTTTGCAGGCAATCAAAACGCAAGGAGGAGAAATACTCACGCACGCAAGGGGGAAACCACGCACTCAACGCACGCGGGGAGGAGCGGGCGACGGCGCAAGGGGCTGTTTCCGGCGGAGGGGCGGCGGCGCAAGCGGCCTGTCGGGCGGCGGCGCGTGCGCGGGCTGTGGTCCGGCGATACGCGTGGGTTGAGGGTGGAGGCCGGCCAAGGGAGAGAGAGGAGGAAGGTGAAGGAGGATGAGGGAAGAATGGGTTTGTTGATTTTTGGTTTAGGTTTACTTAAATCTCAGATCTGAAATAGGTTTGATTTTGGATGTTTTTCTCCTCTTTCACTCTCAGTTTGAGTTTGGGGAAATTGGGGCTGATTGTTGGTGGATTTGGGTTGATTTGCAGGTTTGTATTTAATGGATTTTCAGTTTGATTTTGGATTTGGAAATGGAGAACAGATTTGGCAAACTCACGTAGGTGATTTGGGGTTTGTAGAATGGTTTAGCAGGGGAAGATGTATGGCTTAAGAAGATGAGCAGGGGAGACAACCTTTATCATTTTGTCAAAGTAGTCTTAATTAGATTAGGAAATGTTTTAATGCTAACTTTAGACTAATTGAAGAAAACGTGTTTGTAGAGAGACGTGTTTGTTTGTGTTTTGATTACTAGGCAAAGAAAAACATATGCCTTCAAAGAGACGTGAGTGTGTTGTTTTTGACATGTTAAGCAGATATGAATTTGTTTTGTCAAATAGGTTAGGCAAGATTAGGATAGGTACTAAATGTAACCTTTTGACTTAATTCGAGGGGGATGTATCTAATTTCAAAAAACGTGATACACTCTTTAACCATACTTAAAAATTAAAATGTGAATAACAGGTCATGTCAAGTTAGGAGATTAACGTAATTAAGTAATTAAGTAAAATTAAATGTAATTTATAAAATAATTAAAGTATTAGTAAAAGTTAAAGGTGATTTGCAAAATGTAATTAGCAAGATAATTTAGTTAAAGTAATTAGAAAGTTGTAATTAGTAAGATAATTAAGTTAAACCATTTAGTTAAACTTGATAGTCAATTAATGATAACACGGTAAAAACGAAATCAGAGACGCGCTCGCGTCGACTCGTACGGACGAAAGATTATCCGGATGACTGTAATAGAATACCGATACGCACGATCTAAAACAGGTCTAAAAATACAGGCCGTTACATTCTACCCACCTTAAGAAAAATTCCATCCTCGGAATTCTTATCAACTAATGAGCAGGAAACAAGTATGGATAACGCTCTCGTATTTCTATGAGGTAAATTATGACCTGAACTACTTCGAGACAAAAAATGAATTTGGTTAGGAAAAGACGCAAGTGATGTGGTTAAGATTGAGTTTAAAAAAAAGGTTCGGATGACTAAGCACCATTGATGGCCTTAGCCGTTAGTGGGCAAGTGGAAAGGCTAGAGACAACTACCCAAGATGTGCAGAGATGAGGATGAGAAAAATAATAATATATATGCGTATCCTCTTAACAGCCACCCCAATATCCTAACACTCAGGTTGCTAAACTCGTAATCTCAAACAAGTGTTACTAAAATAAATCATCACTTCTCGTCTCGTCACTGAATAATGTTACAGCTATAAGCATATCCTGAACTTAAATACAGGTCTGATACTTCTCTTCTCTGTTTTGATTTCTATCTCATAATTCTTGTCTTAAACAATTAATAATTTAAACAAGGCAACCTCGGAAGGGAAAATACAAACTATCCTCAACCAATACTTCTTACAAATTTCCTTGTTCCTTCGCTCATCAATGTTATTAAGACAGTAACATCTTTTTGGGGGGTCTATAATGTACGGTATCCTTTATACCCAAGTTCTCCAAAACTAAACTGCTCATTCTCATAGGTTGTCCATACGTAGTGCATCATTCCTTGCTCATGGTATATCCTAACTTGTATTACTATAATTGTGACATCACCTAACTCCAACATTTATCATGCTCCCAACTCATTCTTCATCGTGACAACTCATAAGTTTAAACACCTTAATTAACAAACTATAAAATCACATCTCATCATTTCTTATTTATCCTAAGCAACTTTAGACCAATTTACGCCACTATCCCTTTTGTATCAACATGTCATATTATTCTTGACGTCTCCATCACTTGACATATATGATGAAATCTTGTTACTTCAAATATTCTACTCATTCTCACGATCACCATAGATCATTCTACAGTTTCATATTTACTCTTATCCGTTACTCGTCTGAACTTCAAATCTGTAACGTACTCATCTTCCTGTGCACCACTCATGGTATGGAATCTTATTGAAGTCATAATGAATGGGTATAAACCAAATGTGAAATATAATTCTGAAAATATCATTCTATCTGTTACATTGTAAACAATCAATATAACTATAGCTTTACATCATCTCAAATTACTCACATCCGTAATTATAGTCCCTTAATAATAATAATAATAATAATAATAATAATAATAATCATATCTACCATCCTATCAACATAATGCATAACCAAAAATTCAACACTGTTTGATGATAGAAATAAAGGTAGAAGAAAACATTTTAAAAGGGCTTATAACACAAATTTAAAACTAATCTCGCCAAAGTGGTAATAAGTAAATAGATGCACTAATGTGGTAACCAAGAGATAGTGTAGGATACAAAGTTGTTTGATGTAACGAATCAAGTCTGCGATGAATGGGTTCAGGTGAGGTAAGGATATGAGGTTAGCTTGATCAGAAAGATGATCTTACATGTGCAAGAAGTAAGAACAGATATGCATATACGAGCGGAAAGTAAAGTACTGGTGGCTGCTCAAGCGTGGTAAGTAAAGTGCATGTAATTTATAAAGTAAAGATGACTGTGCAATGCAAAAGTAATGACGGTGACATGGCGGATGGTAGCAACAATGTTTTAACCAACAGGTAATGTGATGACAAGGGTAAGACAACCGGTAGACGCAGTAACACTGAAAAGAACAAGTTATGAGCAAGCATGCGGAAAACAAACTTCGCTTGACCATTTAATAGTGTAGGCTGGCCTAATAATAAGAAGTCTAGTTTAACTCCCAAACCAGCCAGGCAGTCAGGGCTTGAAGGCACAGGTAAATTCTATGACCGCAGGACAAGTCCTTTGGTTGACCAACCCCCTTCCCATTCCTTTCTAGACACTGATCCAGTAGAATTTAAGACCGCTTATTATTATACCGCTCTATCACGTTAGAGTAGTCTTGACTTAGTCTGTGGAACAGTGGTATCAAATCGGTAGTCGTGACCAGAGTTAGCTTGATCAGGTGGCATAGAGATGGTTATGAATGATTAAATGGGAGAGTAGCAGGTATGTGTAAAAATGTGATAATATCCCAATAACGTATATAAGGATAGTGAGTATGTGGTATAAGTTAAAATAGTAGATAAGCAAAAGACGAAAGAGCCATGGGTGTATAGATGTAATGTTTGCTTGTAAATGGAGATAGATTTTTTTTATATAAATATTTTAAAGTATAAATACGATGAATACAAACTGATATACTAAAATAGTTGAAGTTTTATTTAGCATAAAAAGTATTCAAAATTAGTAGATGGTCGGTTGTTTTTGAAATCTGTTGTAGTATAGTAAGAAAGAAGATGACATACATAATCATGATTCACGTCCTTGCGGTCCAGCAGACACGGCCAGGGAAGTGACTAAGCCAGGATCACTTACCCCCAGTCTAGCTAGGATGATCCAACAAACGTAGCCAAGTACATTGACCGGATCATGGTCCATTGAAGGAAGCTTATCATTTATATGCGTGCCATCAACAAAAAGTTTTAAAGATAAAGATTTCCATATGTAGAAAGTACGATATGATGGTATAAATTAGAAATCATTAAAAATTTTAGTGACTAAAAATTTTCATCGAAGGAAACTCAAAATCAAAGAATAATTTTAAGTCAGTTGAAAAATATGAGGCCTATGTAAAAGATTTATAAAGAAGTTAAACTGAGTGAGAAATTCCATAAAAGGGATATCGACAGTAGAATCAGTATAGTAATGTGGGTGTTCAAAAGGATAATGATGGCTGTCGGGAAGATCACGTGGGTTGGAAGTAAGGATTTGAATAGGAGGATCAAATGTGAGTACGTGTAGGAAATGACTTGTGAAAAGACTACGATAGATTCCTAAGGTCAAAAATGGAATGTAAAATGAAGGGAGATTAAAAATCAAGGATATACTGATTTGGTTGACTAAGGATCAGGAATCTTAAGACTAGGATTTTCTAATGAATTGAGGTAGAGAATTCTTGGGAAAGTGTTGTTTGAGAGTCAAAATTGTAATATTATCCATGCTGTTTTAAAGTATTTTGCATGAGCATATACCTGCATGGGTCACCACTAAAACCTGTCACGCCCCGCTTCCCATTAAGCTTGGGAGCGAGGACGCGAACATGTCCGCTTGTGCAAGTCAGGAGGATGCACTTTTGCTTTTCTTTCCTCCTTGACATGACACAATAAGCGTCTGTGTGAAAACCGTAGGTTCTTGCTTGCATTACTCAAAAACAACACAGATAAAGAAAATATTATTACAATCTTTAAACGTCATCAACGGAATTACAAATGGAGAAAATAACTGTAGGTCTTATGACCCGTACAACAATGAAAAGAAGTGCAATGAGAGTTCGCTAGTTCAACAAGTCTTGGTCCACTGATTCAACTATGTCAAATAGTCGTCCCGATGCTAAAGCTCGGGATCTGACATATATCCAAAAAACATGAATGTATGTCAGTAAAGGTCTGCAAGTAGAGGTCAGAAACCCAAGGCAAGGTATACAAAATTATACTGAATTTAAGGGGCATTAATGAATTAAACGAGATAATGACAACATGCTGATTTAAAATGAAAATAGAGTAAAATACTCCTAGCATGCAGTTCTAAACAGTTTAACAAGTAAAGTGAGCAGTTATGACATGGCAGTTATAACGAATTAAAAGGTAAGCACTATAAACATGGCAATCCTGATGTGCGAGCAAGTGAACACGATTATTACAATTACAATGCAATGCTTTCTATCATGCATAGGGTTCTCGTCTTTAGGTCGTGATGAGTGAGTCGTCCTTCTCACGGAGGCCTTCCATGATTGGCGCTAACCCACCGCATACGGGTGGTGCCCTTGAAGAGAGTACACTTTCATACGCCTAGTAGCCGCTCAACCCTAACCCCACCCAAGAATGTTGTGCTGGACACGAGCCAGGCGCTTAAACCAACATTTACTGGAACACGAGCCAGACTAGTCATATGTGACCCTACTGCAACACGAGCCAGACTAGTCACACATGACCGACGGAGTAGCCATATTACAAGCACGAATTCACGAATTTGTCAACTCACATGACATCGCGAAAGTTACGATTTTGCCTTCGAGGCGCACGATTTCACGACCATACCTTCAATAGAGGTCTTCATTCCAATGCAATAGATGGTAGCCGATTGACCAAGTCGAGTACGCCATGGCCTTTGCCCAAAACTCATTCGATAGGTCAACATTTGACAACATGCATCGACCTTTCTCCAGCAAAGTCCGATTCATCCTCTCTGCTACCCCATTCTGATGTAGCGTACCAGCAACGTTGTAGTGTCTGTGAATCCATTCCGAACTTCTTGAAGAGATCTGACATATACTCACCACCATTGTCACTTCGGAGACGCCTGACTCACCGACCAGTGTGAGTCTCGACCATCTGCTTCAACTCAATGAAAGTGCTAAGAACTTGGTCCTTCGACTTCAGCGGAAACACCCACACCATGCGTAAGAAATCATCGATGAACGACACAAAGTAGTGTTTCCCTCCCCATGAGGCCGTTCTACTCGGCCCCCCATACGTCGGTGTGTACATAGTTGAGCGCTCCCTTTGTACGTGGATGGTCGTCTCAAATGAAGCACTTGTCGGTTTCCCAAACACACAGTGCTCGAAGAACTCGATCATCCCGATCTTGGCTTCTTTCAGGCGATCTCCAACGATAAGCTTCTGCAAAGCTTTCTCGCCCACCTGCCCTAAACGCATGGGCCATAACAATGAGTCATCCCTCTCCGACTCACGAGTCAGAGCTGATATGACAGCTACAACCGAACCATCCAAGTAATAGAGGTTGCATTGGCGCTTCCTCTTCATCACGATCATTGCTCATCGGGTCACCCTCAGAGCACCATTGTCCATGGTCACTCGACAACCCTTGGCTTGAGTGAACCGAGCGTTATGAGATTACGCCTTAGGTCAGGAACAAAGCGTACCTCATCGATGTCTCGTGTAACATCGTCGCTCATCCTCATCCGCAGGGTCCCGACAGCTGCCGTGCTGCAAGCTCGGTCATCGCCCAGCAAGACTGTACACTTACCACCTTCTCTGAAGGTCGTAAAGTACTCTCGATGTGACATCATAAAGAACGACCACCCTGAGTCGAACACCCAACCATCTGACGTCACGCCCTCTGAAGCACCGACCAATACATATTCCTCGACCTCAGCGCCCTTAACGACATTGGCAGTTGCGTCGTGCTTCCTCTTCGCCTTCGAGCAGTCTCTGACCGAATGTCCTCTTTCTCGACAGAAAGCACATTGGTCCTTCGCCACCTTACGCTGAGGGCCATTCTTCTTGTATCTAGACTTGGATCTGAAATACCGTCTTATATCTCCACACTTCTCACCACTACGACCCCTTACGACCGTAAGAGCGTCGCTCGAAGCTCGGCTACAGGTGTCCCCATCATTCTTCCTGAACTCGTTGCTCGTCAGAGCGTTGGATACCTCTTCGAATGTGATCGATTCCTTACCATAGGTAAGAACCAACACCAAGTACTCATACTCGATGGGTACAGAGTTGAGGAGAATCATTGCTTTGTCTTCTTCATCGACCTTCGCATCCACGTTCCTTAGATTGGTGAGAAGTTTGTTGTAGTAATCAAGGTATTCCTCTAGAGAAACCCCCTCCACCAACTTCAACCCAAAAAGCTTCTTCTTTAAGTGTAGCCGGTTCTGAATTGTTCTCCTTCATGTACTTGTTGTCGAGCTCCTTCCAGAACTTGATTGCACGTGTCTCCTCCATGTATGGATATTTCTTCTCCTTCGACAAATACAGGCGGATAGTACCACATGCACTCTGATTCAGAGTTCTCCACTCCTGATCAGATATGCCCGTCGGCTTCTCGTCCAATGCGATACCTTGAGCAAGTTGGTTCAAGATATCCATGACTTCGCATCTCTGCATACTGAAGTTGATCTTTCCATCAAACTTCTCAATTTCAAACTTTGTGTTGGACACGATAGTCCGAGCCGATGAAGAGTACCCAGAAGTCGACATCTTTGAGGAATCGTCATTGCCACCGCTACTCATCTTCGTCTCCTACGTTGATCTCCGACACAATACAGCTCTGATACCAATTTGTTGTGCTGAAAGCAACCCCACACTACCGACAGATGGAGGAGGCAGCAACACCAACACAGCGGAATACACAAGATCATCAGGGACCGAGGACAAGGATCAGCAGCACAAGAAACAAATGAAAATCGCTAAGAGAGATAACAGAATTTAGGCCGTGGACCGACCAAGTGAGAACACTGATGAGCTTTATTATGAAAGGAAAAAACAATTACAAATCTTCTCTTCGTCCAAACGAAAAAGAAGCACACAATGATCTCTCCAAAGGCTCACTACAAATCTATCAAAGTTGGCTCTCGCAAATGGCGGCTCTCTCAAAGTTCCTATAGTGTTCCACACGAAAGCCTAAACTAAAACCCCCTATTTATAACCCTAGGTTACAATAGGTGTCATCATTGACTAGGATCTCCTAAGGATATGAATCCCGCAAGTAACGGCATCCAATCCAATCGCCGCTCTACGCAATTAATGCGCCACACCCTAGTGGGCCTCCACCGCATCCTAGTGGGCCGCATCCCAATGGGCTCTCTTCGACCGAGCGATCTTCTTCTGTACCGAACGACCGAAATGCCGAGCCACGCGTACGAGTCATCACCATCGAGCTAACATACGATCGTTCGACCGAACATGGACTCTAACCAAGTTACGACCGTACGACCCAATGTCGAGCGATCGACTACCAGACACGAACTAACGACCGATCGACCAACTGCGTTGTAGAAGACCAAATGCTCAGCATCTGACTTATGCAGAGTCAGATAGGGCGAACCCGAGCACAGTCGAGTTATCTCTAGTCAAGTTATCTCTGCACAAGATAACTCGTCTGTACAACCAATGCTTCTTCTGCGTTGAATCGAGCCAACTTCCACTGCTGATACATGTCAATTTGATATAGCTCTACTGACCGAATTGGAATAGGATACCATAAGGAAACAGAGAGGAATCCAAAAATATCCAGAGGCATTGGAAAATTTGAATTCCTATAGCAAAGTCATTGGTGAGCTTTGCCAACTACTTGGGCAATGATATGACTCTGGTATTGCTGAAGTATCATGTCACTTAAACCTCTGACCTTGATTTAGTTACAACCATAATTTACAAAATGGTCTCATGATTGAGGAAGTCACTGCTATGCTTTTGTGCAATGAGACACGAAGGAACCTTAAATTCAGATGCAGGTATGCATTTAGGGTTAAGTGAGAAGGGATCAAAATTAAAGCTGGTGGGGAGAACATTTAGAGAAGGCATGCCCATTCTCATCCCTATGGTGGGGAGAGACAACAAACCTGGAGCTTGGTTTCCAAAACAAAGAAGAGAGAAAAAGAGAGCACCATAAAAAGGGATGTGGGGATCAAGAATAGTACTCTTTTGTGTGTTTTTTTGTTTTTTGTTTTTTTTGTGATGTTTTTTTTTGTTTTTTTTTGTTTTTTGTTTTGTTTTGTTTTGTTTTGTTTTGGTTTTTTTTTTTTTTTTTTTTTTTTTTTTTTTGGGGGGGGGGGGGGGGGGGGGGGGGGGGGGGGGGGTGGGGGGCAAGTAGGCACAAGGAAGACTAAATATTCTCTAGAGTCTGGACTAAAAATAACAGTTACATGTAGGCTCATTAAAATATCCAGCTAAAGCTCATAACCAACCTTTGTACAAGGTCAGGATGCCAAAAAAGCATTCACTTGATTCCTGACTCTGAACATTAATCATCCACACTTAGAACAAAGGGCTGGATTAATGCTTAATAAAGCCAAAATACCTTAACATATACAAAGAAAATACCTGATTTTTCATAAGGCGTGTGATCCAAGAAATTGAAAATAAATAATTAATTAAACTGATAGATAGAATAACAGAATAACATGTCAACCCACTATAACCAGAATTGGTGTTAAATGTGCTATATATATCACATGGTGATTAGAGCATGTTTCCATACAGAAAGTCGGAAGTCAATAACATTATTAAAAATCACAATATCATGTACAGTCTACCTCCTTCCAGCATTACTGCTTTGTGGCTTGATGGATGAGATTGAAGAGTGGAAAAGAACCAAAGTTGATTTAGACTAAAAGGAGAACATAGCTACCGCTTTAGATTACATTTGTGATAAATCAATTCAGCAGTCATAATTATTAATCTAGAATGTCACCTGAAAAATGTTGCAATTATCACCAACTGGTAGCATGTTACACAAATCTATACAACGCTACAGAAAATGTTGCAATTAGCCTTTCCAACCTCGCATAATTGATCACTGAAAACCCAATTATTAGCATTAGTCATCATCCTCATCCTCTTGATTGTTGGTGTGGTTAATCTTCTGAGCTCGATACATATCAGCAACCTGAAGAGTCCAAGCAGAATAGTCCAAGCAAAACTTTAGAAAAGATGCTAGGTGAGGAAAAGCATGAAGAGGAAAATTTGATACATCAGTTCTCCAGTTTACCTGGTCGGAAGTTGTGGCCTGATCTGGGCTTTTGTCATCACGGACACGTTGCAATCGAGGAAACCGAAGAGAGATACCCTTTCAAGATGAAACAAGACATAAGTAGTAGTACTGCAGGTTAGATATGAATATCCAACATAAGCAAAGTGCAATGGTGGGATAATACAAAACGAAAGGATGCTCATCACCAACATTACAAATATATATCAACCTTATTTGGATCCACTACACCACAAGCAGCACGATGTACAGGACTAATGCTCAAATCGGCTGCTTTTACCTCCCAAACCTGTCATACGAGATCAGCACACATGTGATTCCAAAAAAACACCAACAAAACTATCACAAAATGCATAGACAAGCAGTCGTAAATAAGTCACACAGATGTTTAGATGTTTAGATACAAGGGCATGACAAGTGAAAATATAACAATATAAATGGAGGCGAGAATAGCCAAGAGAAACACACGACTCTAAATATCATGTAGGCATTTAGTTTTAAAAGAGTTTACTTGGGGTAAAGGGCGATGATACACCCCCATGTTTTTATTTCGTCATAGGTGGTAAAATGTTTTAGTGCAGAATAATGTCCTTACATAGAATTTGCCCACCACATAAGAATAAATCTTTGCCAGCTACAACAAATCCATTGGTAATTATACCAACTTTTGGACTCAAGAAAAAAAACGAAAGCATTTATAAAGCTCGAATTTAAAGACATACAATATCAAAAAAGACTGGTTAAATTCCCATTCTTTTGAGGATTCTTAGTGTCTTTGTAATTATTGTTTTGAATCTTATTTTGAATGCAGGTTTAATTATAATTCTAGTGTGCTTAGAAGTCTTGTATAAGAAGAAAGGCTATTTATATGATTTGAATATAAACCAGCCTGATTTCTACTCAGATCGGATACCTCCGAAGAAAAAGTGCAGTTCCAAAAAATGCCCCAAACAAATGACCTTAAAAAAAGAAGTCCCAGTCACACCTGAGAATCCCAACTAATAACACCCCCTAGAAGAAACTTGCTAATTGTAACCATCAACAAATACAAATAATAGTCCAATAGTTCACATA
Organism: Scilla litardierei; assembly: GCA_030789695.1. Lineage (NCBI taxonomy): Eukaryota > Viridiplantae > Streptophyta > Magnoliopsida > Asparagales > Asparagaceae > Scilla > Scilla litardierei. Next base: position 297,638,298 of record CM061142.1, on the reverse strand, counting down.
CCAAAATTTGATTAATAAGGATATTAAAAACTCCAACACTCAATTTATTTCAAAAAACCTTTAGGCATTTCTTTTGAAATTGAAGCTAGAAGTTGATTAGAAATGGAATCAATTAAGATAACCAAAAATCAAAAAGAGTTTGATGTCAAAATGAAAGTAAATGGTTGCATGATTTAACCAATGTAGAACTCATCAAGTGAGGCCCGAAAGACATACTCAATTTATCAAATATTCAAATCCCTATATTTATCCTCAAATCATTAAACCATTGATCTAGTTTCCCCCAAAAATTTCCAAAATTCTAACCGTAACAAGACTCTAGATTAGCTTCTGATCCATCCCTCATCATATGGTATTAGACCGAATGATCCGAAATCAGAGCTAGAACTTAATCGTGAGACACATCCTGAGCTACTCATTAACGTGGTTATTTGAGTTGCAATTACAACACACATTGACCTTGTTATTCCAGATATTCCATCATCTACTAGCCAACAGAAATTGCATATTCTCCAATACCAATCTTTGTTGCTTTTGGATCGGTTTTTTCCAACATGGTTATTTGAGTTTCTTCATGTTGCTCTACTTCAACACTCGTGGATGAGTTTTCTCCAACAAGGAGAGCTTTGATGACAAGTTTTTATGTATGACAAGTTTGAATCAAGTTCTGTATTTGACGGGAGCTGACAACAATAGTGTATATTCTGGAAGATCCAGCAAGACAGCATCATTTTTAGTCATTCCAAGGTTTATTTTAGCATTTACTAAGTTGCAGCTTATTTTTGCTTTTAGTAAGTTGCATGTATGGCATATGAGTTTCATTGAGCCTCTAGAGCCTTCTTTATTGTTTTCCCTTATTTTTTAAGAGCATGAATCATGTAGTTTTAGGTTATAAATAATATTGCACTCATAACTCTTCCAATCAGTGAACGAGAATGAGTTGATTGTTTAAGAAAAATCCTAGTTAGTTTGTAAGGAACGCTAGCTTTTTAGAATCTCCCTACATATGATGTGCATGTGAGTAGGTGTGAGACACACAGGTGTGAGGCATGAAAGTGATCATCAATCTATCAAGTTCTTAGATCTATACCCAACTCATTAAACCCATGATCTAATTCTTCCCCAGTTTCCACAAAACCCCATATTATCTCTTGCAAACCCATTCATCATGGGATAAATTGCTTGGTAGTTCTCACTGTAAACAAAATTAGCTTAAGCTTCTAGGTGAAGTGGATGCTAGGTGTCAAGAAGCCCCAAGTACAGACTTGACTATGAGACATTCAATGATATGCGTCTCTAGTTCCATTCTTTCAGCCTAGATATACTGAGACTTTTCATTGTTGTCCAAAAGACCAAGGGTGTAGAAGACCACGTGTTTCCTTGATATACATTGTTATACATCATCCCATCTACTTAATCTTTTGGATAAATGGTATTTTAACTAAATCCATGTTAGCATGATAGTATCTTTTAGGGTTTAGAACTGTAATTGGGGATTAAAAATATAATTTTTTTTAGAAAAGAGAAGAAAATAAGGATAGTTGGCCACATTCAAGAGGTAGACCGCTCTCCCAAGCCACCAATTCCAGAGGATGATCGCACTCTTCAGAAAAGAAGGACCAAATCAATCTCTAAGAAGTTTCTCACAAAATTTCAGCATAAATCCTTAATCCCCCTAAGCCACATATATATAATAATCATATTTTCAGAAAAATTACAAAAATGTCCCTGAACCCCAAAATTAAAAAACACCAATGAGCCTCCAAAATTACAGGTTTACCCCGGTATGAGATCTCATTATATCATCACTGCCCTTCTTAGCACTTTGGGTTTACGTTTCAGATACAAGTAACATAAGCATCGGATTTAATGAAGAAAGCCTTACAAATGGATATAAAATTACAAAAGCAATAGTAACTCAGATTATAGAATGGTTGTAGTAGTATTTAAAAAGAGAATGGCAATGAATAAATGTAAAAGTTAATAATGAAATAGTACCCAAAGCATAGAAGATCTATAGTAACATGGTTTTGTGAAGGAATATTACGGGTTGAAAAACTGGCCAATATATCGGCTACATTAAGGATTAGATTTGCAGCATGGTGATACAATAACGTACATAGAAATAAACAGAAAAGTATTGAGTCCACTGCTGACTAATATAAGGGTAAATTTATGGCTTGTATTACCCAAAAAGTTAAACTAATCAGGCAAAAAGAGTATCATCATCATCACCATCATCTTTGCCTTCTTCCCAGAAATTGGGTCAATTGCATGGACTCAATAGCAAAAGAGAAAATAAAAATAATAATAATAATAATAATAATAATAATAATAATAATAAATAACTATAATAGTAATACTAATAAAATAAAAATAAAACAAAAAATAATATAGTAAATAATAATAATAATAATAATAATAATAAACACAAACAATTTAAAAATCACATTGGATCGTGATCATGTTAGATAATGTAATGTTAGATGCTTATTTTTTATACATTACGATCTAAAGTTTTCTTTTTTGTCAAACTAAGATCTTTTATATCCACTCTTATCACTTCTTTCCATGTCTTCTTTGGTCTATCTCTATTTCACTTAATCTCAACATTCATATGTTCAATCTTTCAAACAGTCGCATCAACAAAGATCTCTTTGATGTATATGGCTAACTTATCTCAGGTGATGTTTTATCATCTTATCCTATTTAAAGACCATACCTATCTTCGCTTGGATATCATTTCTCACCTTGTTTTTAAATGTTTCCACACATCTATCATAACATTCGCATCTTTACCATGCACATGCATACCTTATTCATGCTTCTTGGTGATAGCCCTACACAGGGTACATATAACAAAACCGGTCTAATCTTTGTCTTGTGCAATTTACCCTTTAACAACAACGGTACACTCTAATCACATAACATTTTTAGTACGGCTCTTCTTTTCAACCAAACTGCTTCGGTTTTATGATCATCATCTTCCTTAATCTCCTCCTTAATCTCTGTGTCATCCTGAAAACCAACCCAAGACACCTAAAAGACTTGCTCACTGATATCCTGTCCACATTCAGCTTCACCATGTTCTGACTTTATATCTAACTTTACTAAACTTACATTCCATATTGTCGGTTGTGTTCTTGTTAAGTCTGAACCAGTCTTCAATGTTTGCCCTCAAAGTTCTGACTTTAGATTTACATTACTTTGTTCTCATCTATCAGAACACTACCATCTGCAAATAACATGTCAAGCTGCTAGTAATTAGGATTGCCATTATTCTGTTAAGTTTTGTACATTTTCAAAATATTTGAGCTGCAAATGGTAACCATCCAATATTTTTGATTTGACACTTAGAAGACCGCTGGAAAACTCAGATACTAATGCATATTATGCTGAGCAAAGATTTTAACTCTTGGAAAATAGGAATTAGGACGTAATGAATGAGACGAAGAGTACATGTGTTTTATAGCATGGTGGAACGGAAGAACGATTATCAACGGAAGAAATTTGGTGAACATGACTATAAACCAGTGTATAAATCCATGGTGAAGTATCTGTGTAACGACTGAACTTAAGCTATGGTGCAACATATATCACTCAATGGAAATCCAAAATAATATCTACATATCTAACAATCCGAATTCAAACTGAAATTACTGCAAAAAACTATACATCCAGATCAGCATAGTGTCATTATGATAATTCAGACAGAAGTCATCTTTTTAGGAGGAAAACATAAAAAAATGAAGTGTTAACTAAAATGTTTTTCTAGACGAAAATTATTTAAATGGAAATTCGTTTAAAAAATGTCCGCCAACAATAAACTAAAAAATTTTATCATAAAATTTATCTCATTATATTCAACATGCAAGACCCCAACCATCAAAACAGCGTCTGCTATGTAGCACAACTTGACATTAACAAAGTTCAACAAAACAATTCACTAGGTTTACATGAAAAGTTAAGTGTAATTCACTGGGTTCAAATGAAAAGTAAAGTTGATAAATCCCACATGTGAGTGATCAAATTGATTGACCAGCAGTCACCTGATGACAGTTGGTTTTCTAGGGTGTCAAGTGGTGCCGCGATGATAATGACACCAACTATGAACAAGCCATGGTGATGGTGATGGTGATGGTGATCAAATTCAAGATGGAGTCTACTATTTGTGATGGATAGAGAGTTTAAATCCTGTAGGACATGAAACTTTGGGGAAAACACTGGGGTGAATAGTGTTTTATGAAATTAAAAAGGAAATTGCGCCTAATTAAAATCCATAGCAACCAATAATGCGGAATAGAATAAATGAGAAACAACCACAGAAAATGCAATCGCGAACAAGTTGTATACCCTGTTTCGGATTCCCCTGAGTCAAATCCCGACTCCCTGGAATCCTACTCCAACAACCCACTAGCAAATCCCGCACGTGATTAGTAATCCACTAATATCCTCTTACCAAATCCCGGTAAAAGTAAATCCAATACACTTTCACACCACTTCCCACAGACCGGGAATGGTCCATTCCCACAGTCCGAGAATGGCCCATTCCCACAAACCGGGAATGGTCCTGATAGGAACTAACTAGATCTGAAAATATATTGATGGAAATAGCGATAAAAAGATAACTTTGGTTACAATTAATAGGGGCAACCACCCTCTCAAGACGCTTAAAGCGATGACGTCCGCACTCTCCTAAGATCTACCTAAGAACTCTCTCAAAACAACTCAATAATCAAGCATACTAGGGCCGGCTACAACCCTCCCCTCTAATACAATTTACCAAAAATAATCAATTACTCAAATGCCCCATATTCTAATAAAATAACCCAAAAGGCCCCAAAAGTGGACCGGACATATCATTACTCCGCCCCCGAAAACCACATTGTCCTCAAGGTGGTGCATGAAGTTTCTGACAGTCCTACTTCAAGTAGTGATCGTCATCCACTCCTGGCTCTTCATCCTCCACGACATCCTCCTCGTCATCACCGGCAATCAGCACTTGCAGCGTGCGCACCCCACAGTGGTGCCCTGGGATGAACCTCTCATCGCATCTGAAACACGGTCCTTTCTGTCTATTCTCGCTCATCTCGGTGTCAGTCATCCATCTAAACTGTCCCACTGCTGGCTGTGCGCTGCTCTTCTCCTCAATTTTCTCCTCAATTTTCTCCTCACTTGCCTGATCTGTCCTTGTGGTAGTCTTCATCCCTGCTGACACAGCTGATGACCTGAGCTGCACCCAAGGTTGTAAAAAACGCTAGGCGCTAGGCGTTCGGATTGCTAGCGCCTAGCGCCCAGAGCATTAATCGGGGATTAATCGGCCTAGGCGGATTTGCAGTTTTTAATTATTTTAATTATTTTAATATAATATATTTATGTTTATATATAAATATATATATATTATTTAAAATACATCAAATATTTAATACATACTAAATCAAATCCAGTTTACCTACTTTAGAGTATTTGTGTGCAACAAAATAAAATTTAAAAGATACTCTTGTGCAATTAAGCCATTTACCAAAAACGCCCAGAAACGCCCAGAAACCGCCTAGGAACCGCCCAGGAACCGCCTAGGAACCGCCCAGAGCGCCCAGACACCGCCCAGAACGCTTAGGCGGCCGATTAATCCCAAAAACGCCCAGATTGACCGCCCAGGCCATAATCGGGGCGTTTACTGGCCGCCTAGCGCCTAGGCGCCGCCTAGGCGGCCGCCCAGGCCGATTTTTAGAACACTGGCTGCACCTGACCATCATACCCACTCCTAACTCTCCTCTCCTCGGCTTGAGTATCCTCGACCATTTGTGCCTCTCCATGACCTCTGACAGGACCGCACCCCCGCACGAAGAATGGGCTTCAACCCCTTTATGAATGTGACATCTAGTCACTCATCAGTGACTCCGTGCACTCACCCCAACAAGATCTCAAACTTCTCAATATAATCCCTCACTGGTCCTTCCTGCCTGAGGGCGAATAACTGCTCGTGAATGTTTTCCAGGTGGGGATCCCGAAAATTCTCCAAAATAAGATCCTTCAGCTCCTCCCAACTGCAAAAATGATGCCTCCTCTCCTTCCACTGATATCACCCCAAAGCTCTCCCCTCCATACAAATGGCTGCTGCCTCCAACTTCTGGGCATTCGTCATGTGATAAGCAGTGAAATACCTCTCAACCCAAAATAGCCACGCATGCGGATCCTCCCTGTCGAACACGGGCATCTTTAGCTTCCTTATCCTGCCATCTCCCCCAAAATGTCCCTGGTCTGGTCTACCTTCTGTGCGCCTGTGCTGGTGATAATGTTGTCATCTGTCATTATGTGTCTCATATCCTCCCTGCGGGCCTCCGCCGCGGTCTCCAACGTCCCCTCCCTGCCCTCATGTATTTCCCACGTAATATGTCCACCCATCACCAGTACCAAAATCACCTTCGTACGCTCCACCGCCTTCATCATAATGGTTTCTGCCCCCTCCTCGCCATAGTAATATACTCCTGCATGCCCGTGTCCTGGAAACCCGGGGAACCCGAAACTGATCCTCATGCCCCTGGAGACGCGGTGGCACCCCTGAAAACCCGGATCTGCGAAAGGGGAGCTCGGTGTGCTCGGAAACAACCCCTGGCGGCTGCCAGGGGTTAGACCAGGTCTGCCCGGCCTCTGGCAGACCCTGCCAGGGCTGCCGGTGGCCGGGTGGCCCGTCCGGTGGTCCTGGCAGGGTCGGTCTACCCTGCCAAAGGCCGGCAGGGTTCGACCGGCCCTGTCGAGCTGCCTCGGGGCGGGACGGTGACACCCGCCCTCTTTGAAGGTCGGCCGTCCCTAGGGTTTGTTTGGGGCGACGGCCGACTCCCTTCAAATCCCCGCCGTTGATCCACGCGCTCCTCAATCCTCCATGGTTCCTCCTCATCTTCCTTGAAGTACTCGTCGACATCCGAAAGCAACCATTCGTCAAAAGTTTCCATCTTTTCCTTCCCATTCTCTAAAGGTGTGACCTTTTTTGAAGAACTAGGGTTTGCGCCGTCGATCCCTAATTTTCCGTTGAGAGCCGTAAGTTGAAAGACGATCTGAGCGAGGGCTTCCTCCGTTCTATCTTGTTTTGCGGCGAGTCGGTCCACTGCCGTCGTCAATTTAACGATCGACTTGCTATTTCCTGCCACGGTTTTCTTCACCTACTCGATCTCCCCATGGTTCTTCTCCTCCGCTTCGCTTCGATCTTTACTCCTTATTAACGCCACCATGGATCGTAGTCGCTCTGATACCAAATTGATAGGAACTAACTAGATCTGAAAATATATTGATGGAAATAACGATAAAAGATAACTTTGGTTACAATTAATAGGGGCAACCACCCTCCCAAGACGCCTAAAGTGAGGACGTCTGCACTCTCCTAAGATGTACCTAAGAACTCTCTCAAAACAACTAAATAATCAAGCATACTAGGACCGGCTACAACCTTCCCCTCTAATACAATTTCCCAAAAATAAACAATTACTCAAATGTCCCCTATTCTAATAAAATAACCCAAAAGGCCTCAAAAGAGGGCCGGACCTATCAGGTCCATTCTCACAAACCGATAGTAATACTCACAAGAGTATAAAATAAAAATGAAATATTCAATATTGAAATACACAATCCTATGCCTTGAATGATCTTACTTAGAAGTGAAGGCTAGGCATGTGTGTAGTGCTCTAAAATGAGAGATGAGAGTACTTACTACTTGTCCAAGAATAAAGCAATGAATGCTTGATGTGTGAGCTTGAAAGCTCGAGGACAAGTGTAGAAGGAGAAGCTTTGAATTATTGAGGGAGCTTTGAATTCACTTCAATGAATTTGGATCAGTTCTAAGAGTGTTCAAGTGGTTCTCAATTGAATGCAACAAGTCCTTATTAATAGCACCCAAAAATCCCACCAATCCCTTAGGAAATCTACCGCAATAAATGCTGAAAATGGCCTGTAACGGGCAGAAATCCGAGTCACCAGTCGACTAGAGAAGTCCTACCAGGTGATTAGAGTACTATGCAGACACAACCATAAATGCAGTCCAACGGCTAGAGGACAGACGTCTGCTGAAGGGTTCCCAAACGTCTGTACTAGTGTTTATGCATCTGACTCTAAAGCATCAGACGACTTAACAGTCAGGTCGAGTGGAAAAAGTTGCTGGAATTTTTCACGAAAAAATATCAGACGTCTAAAGAGGGGGGTACCAGACGTCTAGGCGACTGTTCAAGCGTCTGGCACAAAAGCTACAAACGACTTAACAGTCGGGTCAAAAGAAATGAAGTTACTAGAATTCCTAACCAAAAAATACCAAACGTCTGTAGAAAATCTCCCAGACGTATGTCCAATTGTGCAGACGCCTGGGAAGACACTATCAGACGTCTGTTCTAATAGGGTTTCTAGTGCATCCTAAAACATGCACACCAGACGTCTAGTTGACCGCCACCAAGCGTTTGGTTGAAGGCTGAAAGCTCAAATTTGAGCTGAAAGCCTATCTAACCATTTGAGATCAACACATGAATAATTTAAAGTGTTGTATGTGACAAGTAAGTGCTTCTAGTAAGACTATTCAAGACTTAACATTCTAATTCAAAAAAGAAGTAAAGAATTAAAAATATTACATATTAATCCCACTTCACTTCCTATTGAATTCCTTTAAGTCTTCTATTTGAATCTGAGTTCATCTTTTGATTTCCTTATGTCATCACTTCACATCATCGTTTTATAATACTCTAATCTACAACCGACTATACTTTATTTAACTACAGCACATGGATTAGTCACAACTAATTGTTTGCTCATTTTCAAAACCAAATTGGGGGATCCAATACTCAACAAATCCTTGGAGACTTCTAATTAGTTTAAGTCTTTTTTGTTCTTTTAAGAGTTTTCGCTATTTGAGTCTTTTTGTTATTTGAGTTTTAATTATTCTAAAAGTTCTAGTCCTATTAAGTTTTGAGTGTCAAATTGTAAGCCTATTTAAAGGTCACGAACTTATTTGGTTTGGCAGAAATGAATAGAAATTTTGATGTAAACTTTCAGTTTTCTCCAAAAAAAATTAGATCTTTTGCATTGGTGTTCGAGAGTGTACTTAGTTGCCTAGACGAGAGGTCCAATAAATCTTCATGTGTGAAGCAGACGAATCGGTGATCGTAATGATCGTAAGATTTTCGGGATGTGATTCGACTATCTGCTTCTTCCCCCAAATTCCCACCACCTCCCTTCCCGTCTCCATCCTGCGTCACATGGCCCACTGAAAAAAAAACTTTTGTGACCATTTCTAAATCAACAGATTTACCTTTCTCACTTATAGATAACAATGTTTGCTTAAGCAGCTAAATCTAGGATAACTATTGATATAAGCAAGAATTGCTAAGATTTTGCTATAAGGTAACACTATTGTTCTCTGAGGTCATAAATAGAGCAAAAGGGACCAGTGTAATAGTATTATCAAAACTTCTATAATTTCATAAATATGGCAATACAAATTATTATAACTGATCACAATTTTTTTCTATAGTCACTTCCAAACTAATGGTCATAGGATTCCATTTATATTTGACAAAGGATTCCATTTATAGTCGACAAACTATTTAGAGCTAAGCTTGAAATGCACTAGGAGACCTGAAAAGCATGCAAGGGGGTGATTGGTTTAGAAGAGAGAAAAACAGATGGAAGAAAAGAAAAGAAAAGAAAATGAACATAACAATGCCATCAAAAGGAAATAGTAGCATTACCTCTGCAGGTTCAAACCAAACGTCTGGATTCATTGTATCAGCATACCGATAGTAGGGCTGGAAAAAGAAATCATTAGATTATAAACACAGACAAGAAAAGTGTTCTAAATAATTTGACTAGTTTGGCAATAAAAAACAGGAACGGGAGGCATGTATGTTGGGAGTACATGTGTGACACAAGAAAGCAAATAACATAACAAGTCCAGCTTGCACAGGAACTGAGGCATTACCTTTGGCTTAGGAATTATTTTACCACGAAGGCTTTCAGAACGCTCTTCAAGCTGCAATTCAGAAAATCCAGTGCCTGCAAAAATCATATTGGAGCCCTTAGCCATCATAAATTTCAAAGCAAAAGTTGTAAAACAAACAAAAAAAGCCGCCAGGTGTAAAAATACAATGATTACCTATATTGCATATGGTTTGATATTCTTCATTGTGCTCATCATAACAAGCAAGAAGAAAGGAACCAAAAACCCCTGAGGAAGGGCATAAACTCATCAACAAATTGCTGTAAAGAAAAGGGAAAAATACTGTGGCATGTGGTAAAGTCATACATAGTTCGTATGCAAAAGTTCAAACTAGGGTTATACCCAATATCTAACCTGTACGTTTTCCACGACCATGGAATGCAGCAATAGGCACCAAATCTAAGGAATCCCCAACACTGCAAAGAAATCGATTTTTATCAGAAAAGATCCAAGGGAGTAAAAGCATAATGATAAGAAGATAGCAGCAAGGTGAATGCTTCAGCCAAAAAATGAACAGATTCAATCAACAACAGCAATCAGAACAGGATTAGGCCATGCAGGAGGATTAAATGATAGGGGATTTTAACCAAGACAAATGATGGGTACATGATTCTACTGGCAGTAGAAACATATGACGGCAAGATGCATTAAAGATCAGATGATTAAGGAACTCACACTCTAAACTCGGTAACCATGGATGATTAGATTGGAGTTGACAGGCTCGCAAAGAAGATAGGACAATTTATTATGGACAGTAAGTCATAGTAAAGCATTTTGAAGAACCTTCTGTTAGCCTATAACACAAGATTTTGCATGTCATACAAACGGTCAAGAATTCAAGGTCAAAACAAAATCTGAGACAAGGTTTAATGGCTAACTGTTATAATTGAAAAACTTCCAAAATTAAATATAGGATATGCAAAGGCTGATACGTGCCATTATTCACGTAGCCATGCACCTGACTGCACGTGTTGCTGGAACGTGGGTTGCAGAAGACTAGGTCAGTTTAGATTTGTTGGTTTCGGTCAATAATTCCATGATGTGCTTGTCTTCACCTTAGTAGGAGATTGGTTTCCTAATTTTTAGCATTGTTTTTTAGTTAACTTCATGATGTACCGATCTTCAGCTTAGTGCGAACTTGGTTTCCTAATTTTTAGCATTGTTTGTTATTTTTCTTAATTTTTAGCTTCGTCTGTTATTTTCCAATCTTGTAAGATAATTATATATAGTCGGTAATGTCTTCAATAAGAAAGGAGAGATTGAAAGTCCAAATATTTCTTTTTTCACTTTTCTTCCTTCTCTTCTAAATCCAAATGTATCAATGGTATCAGAGCCAAGGTTACAACTATGGACTCTCGCGGCAAAACGAATGCCAAATTCCGTAATGACATCGACGAAATCTTAGCTCGACATGAATCAAGCTTCGATCATGTGCACGCCACCTTGCAAACGGTGTAAACTGAGCTTCAAGCTCTTCAAACCTCGTGTAGCACTAACCATCTTGAAACCAACTATTTACCAGTGAAGAATCCTCACACCCACATACTTCTCGGTATAATACAACCAACGACACCCATCATCAACACCTCAAGTTATCCTTCCCCAAGTTCAATGGTGAGGACCCAACTGGCTTGGTTTACAAAGCAGAGCAATATTTTGATTTCAAAAATATTGTATCTGACCAACAAGTCCAGTGAGCATCATTTCATCTAAAAGGAGCCACACTACAGTGGAACATGTGGTTAGGGAAAAGCCTAAAACTCTCTTCTAGATCTCGATGGAGAATTCTAGGAAATGTCAAAATGACGGCTATCAAAATGCATACCCTAACCCTAGCACTAGCCAACACTTATATAGTATTAGTTGCGGTGTGTATAGCAATTACAACATAACTTATTGTGCATAAAGCAATTCCCTCCAAAAGTCGATGCGCATAGAAAAATCACTCCTTCGGCCTCCTACGCCTCTTCTCGTATGTGATGGCCATATCATTGCTTCCCCCAGGAGTTTCACCTTGTGCTCAAGGTGTAAGTCTGAAAATTGTTGCGATATCTGATCCAATGGCTCCCAAGTCGCCTCGCACTCTGGCAGTCCCGTCCAACGGATCAACACCTCCTTCGCCCCTGTAGCTCCCGATCGTACGCATGTAACCTCCTCAAACTCTAGCAATACCTCCATGTCACCTGTCAGGGTCGGTGGAAATGTAGCTGACGTCGTATGATCGACAATCATTCGACGTAACTGTGAAACATGAAAAACTGGATGGATGCAGGAAGATGTGGGCAGCCTCAGTCTGTAGGCCACCTTGCCCACTCTAGCCTCAATCTCGTAAGGCCCATAGTACCTCGCTGCCAACTTCTCGTTCCGTCGCTGAGCCATCGAACGTTGTCTGTATGGTCGGAGCTTCAAATACACCCGCTCCCCTACTGCAAACTCCACATCCCTGCGATGTGTATCTGCCTTCCCCTTCATGATCTGCTGAGCTCGCAACAAGTAGCGCTTTAACTCCTCCAGGACCCGATCACGCTCTTCCAACTGCTGCTCTAGTCCCGACACCGGGATAGACCCTCTGCTCTAGTGCACCAAATAGGGCGGGTCTCTGCCATAAACAATCTGGAAGGGTGTCATCTTCGTTGCCGAGTGGTACGAGGTGTTGTACCAATAATCTGCCCACATCAGTCAACCAGCCTACTTCTTGGGAGTCTCCGAAGCAAAGCAGCGAGGTATGTCTCCACAGTACGATTGACCACCCCGGTCTGTCCGTCCGTCTGCGGGTGGTATGATGTGCTCCTCAGTAACTGTACCCTGCATCCAGAACATCTCCATCCAAAAGGTGCTCAAGAACACCTTATCTCTATCAGATACAATGGAACGGGGATAGCCGTGCAGCCGTACTACCTCCCTCAAGAACACGGATGCCACTGAGGCTGATGTGAATGGATGGCGAAGTAGAATGAAGTGGCTATACTTGCTGAGGCGATCAACCACAACAAATATGGTAGTGTACCCCTCCGACCGTGGTAACCCCCCACAAAGTCCATCGAAATGTCCTCGCATACTCTCTGAGGTAAGTCTAAGGGCTGTAGATTTCCTGTCGGTGATGTCGTCTGATACTTATGACGCTGGCACACGTCGCCCTCTAAAACTAACCGCGCGATATCCTTCCTCATACTCGGCTAGTAGAGCTCCTTGGCCATCCGCGGGTACGTCTGATAACCCCCTGAATGTCCTCATACTGCACTACTGTGGAACTCCTGAAAAAGAATGAGAATGTGTACAGACGTATGGGGGCACTAACCTCCCTCTGTATAGAAGCATCGTGCATTCCATCAAATAACCCGGGAAGTCCCCTGATCCCTGAGTAATAGCCTCCCTGATGTGTCGCAACACCTCATTCGCATCAATCTCTGCTAACAACGGCTCACTCCCAAGTATCACTGGAATGGACAGGGCTACCACATGCACCCCTTCATCCCGACGTGAAAGCGCATCCGCTACCTTGTTGTCCAGACCGGGCTTATAATTGATCTCAAACTTGTACCCGCTCAACTTGGACAACCATCTCGGGTGCTCCTCGCCAACATGTGCTGTTCTAGAAGGTACTTCAGACTCCTCTGATCAGTCCGCACTACAAACTCCCTGCCCAAAAGGTAAGGCCGCCACTTCTACACCGACAGCACTGTGGCCATCAACTCCCTCTCGTAAACGGACTTCAGTCTGGCCCTGGCAGACAACAGCTGACTGAAGTAAGCAATAGGCCTCTGCTCTTGCATCAGCACGGCCCCCAACCCAAATCCCGATGCATCTGACTCCACAACGAACTGCTTCTAGAAATCAGGAAGTGCTAACACCGGTACCGTCGTCATAGCCTGCTTGAGGGTCTAGAATGCCCTCGTAGCCTCCTCCCCCAGTGGAAATTGTCCTTCTTCAGCTGTTAGGTAAGGGGCCATGCCAAGGTGTCGTACCCTTTCACGAACCTCCGGTAGTAGCCTGTGAGCCTCAGGAACCCCCCTCAAAGCCCGTAGCGTCCTCGGCTGAGGCCAGTCCAACATGGCAGCAATTTTCGAACAATTTGCTACTACTCCCTCCGCAGAGACAATGTGCCCCAAGTACTCCACATGCGCCTGTCTGAACAGTCACTTCTTATGTTTGACATGTAATTGATGGTTCTACAACTCCCGCATGACTATCTCCAGGTGACCCAAATGATACTGCAGAGAGTCGCTGTAAACTAGAATATCATCAAAGAAAACCAGGACGAACCTCTGCAGATAGGGTCTGAAGACCATATTCATCAACTGGAAAGTAGCAGGGGCGTTCGTCAGCCGAACGGCATGACGAGGAACTCGTAGTGGCCTTCGTGAGTCCTGAAGGCCGTCTTCTGCACATCCTCCATCTTCATGCGAATCTGGTGGTACCCTGACTTCAAATCGATCTTGGAAAACACCGCCGCGCCATGCAACTCATCCAACAGCTCATCGATCACTGGAATAGGAAACTTGTTTGGCACAGTTTCCTTATTTAAGACTCGGTAATTGACGCAGAATCTCCAACTGCCGTCCTTTTTCTTCACCAGCAGCACTGGGCTAGAAAAAGGGTTCGCACTAGGCCGTATGATCCCCGCCTGTAGCATCTCATGTACCATCCGCTCGATCTCATCCTTCTGCACATGTGGGTATCGATAAGGGCGCACACTAATGGGAGACACCCCCTCCTTAAGCACGATAGCGTAATCCCTTGGCTGTGGGAGGCCGCTAGGTGACTGAAACACCCCCTAGAATCCCTGCAGCAGTTGCTCCACCTCCAATGGCACATTTGTTATGCCCTCTGTGTCCTCAGTAACCAACCCCTGAAGCTCTATCAGAAACCCACCCCCTCCATCTGTAGTGTCTTCATCATGGTCTTATAAGACACTGACGAACAACATAAGCTTGGATCCTACATCAATACTACCTTCCTCCCATCAACCTGGAACTCCATCCGCAATAGCTTCCAGTTGAATTTTGTCTCACCTAAGGACTGCAGCCACTGTATCCCCAGAATCAGGTCGACGTTGCCTAAAGTCAAAGGCAAAAGTTCACATGTGATTAACACCTCCTGTATGGACACCGTCAAGTCTTGACAGATGCCTCTGCTCTGCCCCACCTTGCCGGTCCCCAACATGACTCCGAAACCCTCTGTCTCGGTGAGCTGGATCCCCTGCCTCTCAATCACCCTAGGAGATACGAAGTTGTGGGTGACCCCACTGTCTATCAAGATCGCCACATCCATGTCCCGAACTCTACCAGCCAGCTTCATAGTGTGTACATGTGTAAGGCCCGCTATGGAACTGAGTGAAACCTCCGTTGCGCCAGGAGCAGGGTTTCGATGTCCGCCTCGGGCTCCGCCACTGTCCCCTCTGATGGCTCCTCCTCTAGCACCTCTGCATACACCTCGTGTACCTGTAAGTCCTGGTTGCGACACATGTGCCCCGGGGTGAACTTCTCATCGCATTTAAAGCACACCCCCTTTGCCCTCCGGTCCCGCATCTCAGCATCTGGCATCCTCTTGTAAGGCCTGCCTGGCCTTACCTCTCCGGGCCTCTTCGCGCTCGCCGGTGTACCTCCTGCAGCACCAGGCTACCCTCTTGGAACAGTCTGTGGTCGGGTAAAGTTTCCTCCCCAGGCCCCTCTGGTGCGACGCTCCGCAGCAAACATGTCCTCTACCGATTGTGCTAACTCCATCTGCTCCTCAAGTCCCGGAGGTCTGAGGGTACGAAGCTCGGCCTTGATGGCAAGCTTCAACCCGTCCAAGAAAAAACCCTCTAAGGACTTCATGCATCCCGCGTACTCCACCAGTAAGCACCTCATACTGCTTGATGTAATCGCGCACCGAGCCGACCTGCTTCAGAGCATGCAGCTGCTCGTACGTCCCCCCTGCCTGGGACTCTCAGAAGCGGTGTAACAATGCCTCCTTGAACCCGTCTCAGGTCCTCAGAGGTCTCTACTGCTCCTTCCATCGGTGCCAAGACAGTGCCTCCCCCTCCAAACAGAGTGCGACCGCCCGCAATTTCTCCACCTCCGTCAGCCGTGTCATCTCAAAATATCTCTGTCTTGTAGACCCAACCTGAGGCGTTACTGCCCTCAAATATGGGCATCTTGAGCTTCCGTATTCGACCATCCGCACGTGGGTCCCCTCCACTGTAACGATCCGGGTGCTGCTGACGATGATGGTCTCCAAATCTGGCTCCTCCATGGCCCCACCGCCTATCCTCCCTTCAATCTCGCTCCTCTTCCTCCTCATACTCATCATCATGATCGTGGCTGAACTCCTCGTACTCTGGATCATGCTTAGCAGCTCGTCGACGCCTCATCAGAGCTTTGTCGCTGTCCTCAGAGTATTCTGGGACCCGCGCCACCTGCGCACGCTCCCCCTGGACACCCCCGCCCCCCTGCGGTTGGCAGGGGCTCCTCCTAGGCGGCACGGTCCTCCAAAGGTCTGCAGAGGCCCAAGAGGGGCCGCCCGCCCTCGGCGAACCCCCTAGGGTCGCCTGCCGTGGGCAGCCCCCCCACAGATCTCCTTTGTTCTCGGATCTAATTGATGATTCAGATCTGAGGTTTCTCCTTCCTTCGAGTTTGTAATTTGGAGTGACCACCAATTGCTTGATCATCTCCTTCATTTGGTTCATGTTGTCATCGATCTTCTTCTCTACGAAGCCTTCATCTCCTCCTCCTCCTTCTCGACGATCTCTGCATCTAACCTTTCTTCCAGAGTCTTCACGGTAGCCGCCCTCGTTGGCCATTTTTGGGAGACTTTTGCTTAGGGAAAGCTCTTTTCTAGATCTTGGAATTTTAGGAAATGTCGTGACGGCTATCAAAATTAATTCCTTCCCAAAGTCGGTGCGCATAGAAAAATCACTCCTTCGGCCTCCTACGCCTCCTTTCCTATGTGATGGCCGTATCAATTACCAGTGGTTCGAGACAAAAAGTTTCAAGTTATGGTGGCCAACCGTTAAAGGGTAGAATGTGATGGGTAGTGTCAATCACTCGTCACCATCGAAGGCCATTCCATCACAGCAGATTACTATGTCTTAATTGCAGCATTATGCCAAGTGGTATTGGGTTTTATGTGTACAATGGCTCGAAATCCTCGGACCTATCGAGACAGATTACAAGCAACTAACAATGACCTTCAAGGTTGAAGGAATTTTACACGCATTTCAGGGATTGAAGCGAGCCAGCATTGAAGCTTTAATGGACAAAAAATTCAACAACTCACAAAGTAGTGGATTTTTCTTCTTAATCATTCCATCTTCAAATAGCAACCAACAAAACTCACATCCACCAGACATCAGACATCTCACATCAGACATCTCTTAGCTGAATTTTACCAAGTATTCG
This sequence comes from Scilla litardierei, assembly GCA_030789695.1. Classification (NCBI taxonomy): domain Eukaryota; kingdom Viridiplantae; phylum Streptophyta; class Magnoliopsida; order Asparagales; family Asparagaceae; genus Scilla; species Scilla litardierei. Next base: position 297,620,946 of record CM061142.1, on the reverse strand, counting down.
AACCACCCACCAGCTTGCAACCAAAGCGATCACATGACCATAGCATTCCATTGCAACCAACTGCAGAACCTGTGAACGTGCAACTATATCGATACCCTTACAACCTAAAAACCAAAATAACAAAATGGTGCTGTAGTTGGGGTTGATAAGGCCTAGTAATAGCCCGTTCTCATCACCGGTTCTATTAGTGAAGGCAGACAGTGATTGGCAGCTTTGCGTAGACTATCAAGCCTGTAATAACAACAGTCCAAGATAAATACCCAGTCTATGTTATCGAAGAGCTTCTAGATGAACTTCATGGAGCCATATTTTTCTCCAAGTTGGATTTACGAGTAGGCTATCACCAGATTCGAGTACAAAAGGAAGACATTCCAAAAACGGCTTTTCAAACACACGAAAAACATTACGAGTTCATTGCGATGCCATATGGCCTTACCAATGCACCAGTAACCTTCCAAAGTCTCATGAATGATCTTCTCCATCCCTATCTTCGGAAATTTATTTTGGTTTTCTTTAATGACATTTTGGTGTACTCGAATTCATGGGAAGACCATCTCATATTTGGAAATTGTTTTAAAAATCCTATTAGCTAATAGTTTATTTGCAAAAGAAATCCAAATGTCAATTTGGTGTTTTCCAGATGGATTACTTGGGCCACATAATCTCCGAGAACAGAGTGGCGCTTGATCCAACCAAAATACAAGCCGTCATCGAGTGGCCTACACCAACAATGGTGAAAGGGGTTCGTGTGCTCCTCAAGTTAGCCGGCTACCATCGAAAGTTTATCCGTTATTTTGGAAGCATATCGACTCCTTTGAACCGACTCTTGTCCAATGATGGCTTTCGGTGGAATGCGGGCAGCAGAAATGGCCTTTGAAAATTGAAAGAGGCATTGACCTTACCACCAATTTTATGCATTCCCAATTTTTCTTTAAGATCCATGGTTGAATGCAATGCTAACGGAATTGGAATCGGGGCAATCCTTACCCAAAACAATCGACCGGTGGCATATTTCAGTGAAGCATTAAAAGGTTTGGCATTGGCATTATCCACCTATAAGAAGGAAATGTTGGCAATCATCAAGGCAATAAAAATGACACATATACTTGCTTGGGAAACCATTTACGGCGCGCACCGATCGAAAAGGTCTCAAGTACCTATTGGAGCAATGAATTACTACATCAGCACAAACTGGATGGCTCCCAAAGATTCTTGGTTATGATTACAAAGTTAAATATAAGAAAGGACATGAAAATCAAGGTGAGGATTCTTCAACGCGTGTAGTGGAATTTCAATTTTTATCCATTTCTACGCAACATGCAGATTGGTGGCCAATGCTCCAAAGTCAAACAACACTCATTTTATGAAGAGTTGACCAGGACAAGTCCATCTTAGTCCAAAAGCAAATTGCTTCAACAAGATGACGTATGGTTTAAGAAAGACAGTTTTATTGATCCCCCACCTCAACTTTGATTCCAAAGATAATTGCTGATTGTCGTTCATTGCCGATTGGTGAGCATTTAGGCTCCATAAAACTCTATCGAATCAATCAGAGCTTCTTTTGTGCTAATATGCGCCGAACGGTAAAGGAATTTTGATAGATCCCAAGCAAATCTGAAATTATATTGATGAAAATACGAATAAAAAGGATAATTGTGCCTACAATTATAGGGGCAACCACCCTCCTAAGACGCCAATAGAGAGGACGTCCTCACTCTTTCCTAGGAATCTCACACAAAACTCAATAATCAAGCATAATGGAGGCCGGCGGCTAACCCTAGGCTTAGATACTAATCCCCCTCTCATCTAATTACAAGTTTGTCATTATAATATAAAATAATTAAAAAAGAGTGTACGAAAACGCCCATTTTAGCATCTGGTGTGGTTCGGTCCCTCCTTTTATGTGTACGCCCCCTCCTTGATGCGTCGGCGATTCACAATGGGACCATCACTACTCCCTCCCCCATAGAGCCACATTGTCCTCAAGGAGGAAGTCTGTAAATTGCTGCGCCATAACGTCCAGTGACTCCCACGTGCTCTCGTGCTCTGGTAAGCCCTTCCACTGTAAGAGAAACTCCCGCTCTCCAGTGCCCCCTCTACGTACCCATTCAGCTCCTCAAGCTCCAATAGCATCTCCATATCATCTGTCAATGTCTCTGGAAGTGTAGGCGATGGTGTGTGGTCCCCAATAGCCTGGCGAAGCTCAGACACATGGAACACCAGATCAATAACCGATCCTGGGGGTAGCCTCAACCTGTAGGCAACTGGTCCCACCCTAGTCTTAACCTCGTAAGGTCCAAAGTATCTCGGTGCCAACTTCTCGTTTCTCCTGTGGGCAAAGGATCTCTGTCTGTAGGGTCTCAGCTTCAAGTACACCATGTCACCTACCGCAAACTTCACGTCTCTGCGGTGAAGGTCAGCCATCGTCTTCATAATGTGCTGAGCTCTAGTCAGATGGAGCTTCAGCTCCTCCAAAATCCGATCCCTCTCTACCAGGTACTGTTCCACATCTGATACGGGTGTCGTCTACTGCCCATAGTGTACTAAATGTGGAGGATCACGTCGAAACAAAATCCGAAAGGGTGTCGTCTGAGCTGCGGTATGATATGATGTATTATACCAATAATCCGTCCATGCCAACCAACGGGCCCACTCCTTGGGTCTCTCTGAAATAAAGCACCTCAGATATTTCTAAAAACTCCTGTTGACGACCACAATCTGGCCATCCATCTGCGGGTGGTAAGCTGTGATCCGTCTCAAAACTGTACCCTACAGCCAAAAAAGCTCCTGCCAGAATTTACTCAAGAAAACATTGTCCCTATCAGAGACAATGGACTTTGGGGGCCCATGCAAGCGAATAACCTCCCTCAGAAATACCTCTGCCACCGACATTGTGCTGTAAGGATGCTATAGTGGTATAAAGTGTGCATACTTGCTGAGGCGGTCTACGACAACAAATATGACTGTGTATCCCAAGACTTCGGCAAGCCATCAATAAAATCTATGAAGAGGTCCTCCCAAATATGCTCATGCAAGAACGGCTGAAGTAACCCCCTTGGAGCCATCGCCTGATACTTGTGACGCTGGCAAACGTCACACTCTGCCACCATCCTCCAGACGTCTTTCTTTGTCCCCTTCCAGTAGACCTCCCTCGCCAGTCTCTGATAGATCTTGAGGAACCCAGAATGTCCTCCTACGACACTGCTGTGGAACTCCTGAAGTATGGCCGGAATATGTGTAGAAGTCCTCGGAAGTACCAAGAGCCCCCAATACAGTAGCCTTCCATCCTGGATAGCATAGCTTGGATGCTCTGTAGATCCCTGCAAAAGTGCCACCCGTATGTCTGCCAGCTCCTAATCCTGCTCAACCTCCTGTTGCAGCGGCTCCCAATCATGTAGCACAGAAACTACCAATGCCGCCAACTATACATCCTCCTCCCGTCGTGAAAGTGGCTGGCAGCCTTGTTCTCTCATCCTGGGGATACTCAATCTCAAACATGTATCTCATCAGTTTCCGCAGCCACTTTTGATGCTCCTCTGCCACCATGCGCTGCTCTAAAAGATATTTAAGACTCCTCTGATCCGTGCGCACCAGGAAACTCCTCTCCAACAGGTATGGCCGCCACTTCTGAATGGACAAGACAATAGTCATCAGCTCCCTCTCATAGACCGACCGCAATCTGGCCCTAACTGTCAACACCTGACGTAATATGCTATGAGCCGTTGATCCTGCATCAAAACAGCTTCCAATTCGTGCTCCGACGTGTCTGCCTCTACCACGAATGGTCTAAAAAAGTCTGGCAACACTAGGACTGGCACGGTAATCATGGCTTTCTTCAAAGCCTCAAAAGCTGTCGTCGCCTCCTCGCTCCAAATGAACTGGTCCGTGAGTAGCTCCGTGAGTAGCCAGGTGATAGTACAGTATCCCTGCACGAATCTACGATAATAGCCTATCAACCTGAGAAATCCCCTCAACCCCTGAGAGCGGTGAGGCGCGGCCAGTCCAGCATCACTGCAATCTTTGCTCTGTTAGCTGCCACCCCATCTGCAGATACCACGTGCCCCAAGTACTCCACATATGGCTATCCAAATAAGCACTTCTTTCTATTGGCGAACAGCTGATTGTACTGCAACTCCTAGAAAACAACTTGCAGGTGGTCCAAGTGCTCCTCGAAGGTTCGAATGTACACCAAGATGTCATCGAAAAACACAAGCACAAATCGTTGAATGTAAGGACGGAATACATTGTTCATTAGAACCTGGAAAGTAGCAGGTGCGTTAGTCAAGCCGAAGGGCATGACTAAAAACTCATATTGGCCCGCATGCATCCTGAACGCTATCTTGGACACATCCTCCCCATGCATCCTGATCTAGTGGTAGCCTGATTTGAGATCTATCTTCGTGAATATGGCTGCCCCATGCAACTCATCCAAAAGCTCGTCGATCACTGGTATAAGAAACTTATCTGGCACCGTCTCCTTATTTAAAGCCATGTAGTCCACGCAGAGGAACCAGCTCCCATCCTTCTTCACTAATAGCACAGGACTGAAAAAGGGGATCACAGTGGGCTGGATAACACCAGCCTACACCATCTTCGCTACATCATCTCCATCTCGTCTTTCTGTGCCTGTGGGCAGCGGTGGGGCCGCACACTGATAGGGGACACGCCCTCCCGCAGAACTATGGCATGCTCATGATCCCTCGGCGGTGGGAGTCCCGTGGCTCCTAGAAGACCTCGAATTGCCCCATCAGCTGTTGTACCTCTACTGGAATGTCCTGCTCCCCGCTGGCCTCAGTGCCACCACCTCCTGTCAACGAATATAACTCCACCAAGTATCCACCGCCCTCCGTCTGGATGGTCCTCATCATGGTCTTCTGTGATACCAGTACCCTGCAAAGGTTGGAGTCACCATGTAGCACTACTGCCCTCCCATCCTCCTGGAACTCCATCATGAGCAGTTTCCAGTTCACAGTCATCTCTCCCAACGTCTGTAACCAAGTCATGTCCAAGATGACATCTGTGCTCCTCAAGTCTAGAGACAGTAAGTCAGCTATCACCTGCACCTCCTGTGGCGTCAGCACCAGCCCTCTACAAACTCCACGGCTGCTCCGCTTCTTCCATGTCCCCATCACGACCCTGAAGCTGCCACAGTCTTTCAGCTGGAGCTCCTGCTGGTCCACTACCCTCCTGAAAATGAAATTGTGGGTCGCCCCACTGTCGATCAGCATTGTCACCTCCTGGTCGCCGATGTGCTCCCTCAACTTCATGGTATGGTTCAGTGTGAAACCTACCACAGAGTTAAGGAAAACCTCCGCCACATCTACCTGATGGCCCTCAGACCCCCCACCTCAACGCTCTTATCCTCCACCTCAGCCTTGTCGTCCTCGTCCTCAAGAAGCAGCACGTGGAGCTTGTGCCCCGCGCACCTGTGGCCTAGCGTGAACCGCTCGTCGCATCTGAAGCATAGACCTTTCTGGCACTTCTTCCTCATCTAAGAGTCAGGCATCCTCCTGAACTGCCCCCCAGCCTGTGGTGCACCACTCTTCTCTTCCACCCTTCTCCTTGCTGACTGGATCCGCTCCCGTGGTGGTCTTCTGCTGCCCTCCTGTCGATGTTTGGCCACGAAACATCGGCCCACTCCAGCCACCCCTCACCTTCCTTTCCTCAAACTGTCAGTCCTCCGCCATCTGAGCATACTCCAAGGCCTCCATCAGACTCTGAGACTTCTGCATACAGACCGTTGCTCGAATAGTGGCCTTCAACCTACTCATGAAAGTGCTCTCCATCGTCTCGTCAGACACCCCGTGCACATGTCCTGATAGAGCCTCGAATCTCTCCAGATAATCTCTCACAGTGTCATCCTGCCTGAGTGAAAGCAGCTGCTCCCTCACATTTTCCAGATGAGGATATCTGAACCTCTCCACCATCTGGTCCCTGATCTCCTCCCACGAGCGAAAAGGACGTCTCGCATCCTTCCACTGAAACCAAGCGATGGCCTTCCCATCCAGACAAATCGTCGATGCCTCCAGCTTCTGTTCCTCTGTCATACGAGAGACTCTGAAAAATCTCTTTGCCATGTAGATCCACGAAACTGGGTCCTCTCCCTGGAAGACAGGCATCTTCAGCTTCCGCAGTCTGTCCATATTGAATGCACCCTGATCTCCTCGTTCCTGTCGTATCTAGGCCGATGGTAGTGTTGCCACCTCTCCTGGTGCCGCTCATATCCCCCAAGTGGGCCTCCCTTATGGAAACCGTGATCCCTCGTGGGTCCCCTCTTCTGTCCCCATGTCCTCCCCCGTCGTCGTCTCCCAACCTGTCTTCGTGACCCTTCTGGAAGTCTCTGTAACCCCCAAAGTCAACGTCCCCCATGGTGGTGGTGGGGAGGCCGCCATCTATCATCGCCATATCGAGGGTCGGGAGGGTCCCAAAAACCCCCACCATCGTCCTCGTACTCCTGAAAAACTCACAGGTCAAATCCATCATCGAAAACATGAACCGGGTCCTCTGGGTGAGGGTGAAAGTCACAGAAGGCCTGAAATCCTTTATGGTGTGCACCAAACCCCCCGTGGGGGTCCCCTGTGGTCAGCGGGGCCTTGGTGGCCCTAGAAAGGGGCCGTCGGGGCATGCCGATAGTCGTCGGGGCCCCAGCGGCCCTGCCGCTAGTCGGAGGGGCCTTGGGAGCTCTCGCCGGCCCCGGGCGAGGCTGGGGGAAGGACGCCGACACGCCGCTGGGGTTCCTGGGGGCCCACGGGGGTCTGGTGAAGGACCCGCGGCCCCCCAAAATGCAGTCGCACCTTCTGGGGGAGGCAGCAAGGCCCACCGGCCTCCCGCCTTGCCTCTTCTGCTTTCCGACGAATAGATTCGCGGTAATCTTCCTCCAACGGCCCTTCATCTTCATCCACGTAATCTTCCTCCTCGTGAACGGATCCCTCATCAATTTTCTCCATATTTTCCTTACCATTGATCAAAGGTGGCACCTTTGTCGCCGTTTTAGGGTTCCAGTCACCTTTTTCATCCTTTCCCATGAGGATCGATAGTTAAAAAATCAATTGTGCGAGCGCCTCATCTTGTTTATCTTGCTTTACCGTCAACCTATTAATGGAAGCCGTCAACTTTGCCAAAGATTCATCGTTCCCCACCAAAGATTTCTTTATACCTTCGATCTCGCCGTTGAACTTCTCCAAAGTCTTGAACTTGTCCCTCGACCTTGTTGACACCGCCATGTATCGTTACGTGCTCTGATACCAAAATGATAGATTTCAAGCAAATATGAAATTATATTGATGAAAATAGGAATAAAATGATAACTTTGGCTACTATTATAGGGGCTATGACCCTCCCAAGACGTCAATAGAGAGGACGTCTGCACTCTTTCCTAGGAATCTCACACAAAACTCAATAATCAAGCATAATGGAGGCCGGCGGCTAACCCTAGGCTTATATACTAATCCCCCCTCTCATCTAATTACACGTTTATCATTATAATATAAAATAATTAGAAAAGAGTATGAAAACGCCCCTTTTAGCCTCTGGTGTGGTTCGGCCCCTCCTTTTGTGCACGCGCCCCCTCGTTGTTGCACCGGCGATACACGATGGGCCCATCAAAATTTTTGCAATAATGCGATATTTGTCAATGGCACAAGAACAATTATGTGAAGTCTGATGTGTTACTTTAACCGTTGCCCGCCCTACTCGAGCATGGGACGGTGTATCGATGGACTTTGTCGAGGGATTGCTCCCATCTAATGAGCATTCCGGCATCATGGTACTCGTCAACCGATTAACAAAATATGCTTACTTCATAGCATTGAAGCATCGATTTACCGCGGTCTCCATTGCTAAGGCATGTGTTGCAAATGTGGGTCATCTCCTCTGCATTCCAACATCAACTTTTAGTGATCAGGACAAGGTGTTTATCAGTTCTTTTTGGCAAGCACTATTCAGCTGCAAGGAACCAAGCTTTGCCTGATTCAAGTCTATCCACAATCTAATGATCAAACTGAGGTAGGAAAGCGCACCTTAGATCAATATTTATGGTGTTTCACAGGTGATCAACCACATAAATAGATAGAATGGATTCCATGGACTGAATTTAGCTGCAACATGTCAATTCATTCCTCCACCAAAATAACCCCCTTCGAGGCTGTTTACGGCATTCCACCTCCAAGTCCGCCAGCTTATGTTCCGAGCACATCTTGCGTCGAAGCAGTTGATGAGTATCTACATGACCGTGATGCTATTTTACAAGAGTCACGGCATAATCTTTTGTTGGCGCGAGATCGAATGAAAAGCCAAGTAGATCAGAAGCGGCATGAGGTTTCTTTCATTATCGGAGATTATGTGCTCAAAGCTTTTCAACCATATCGTCGGACTTTTGTGGCTTTTCGACATTTCATAAAGCTTGCTCCTCGTTTTTTTTGGTCCAAATCAAATAATTGATGAGAAGGTAGGTGATGTGGCATATAGATTGGCTTTTCCTCCAAGTTCTCAAATTCATAATGTGTTCCATGTTAGTTTGTTACGGAAGCATGTGGGACCGGTCACTCCGGCCACTGCTTAACTTCCTCCCGTTGCAGATGATTCTACCATTCTACCTTAACCCGAAGCTGTCTTGAACCATCGGGACATTCGTAAGGAAAAATACCATCCAAAGTCTGAAATCTTAGTTAAATGAAAAGGAGCACCAGTGGAAGATGCCACTTGAGAGAATGAATGGCGCTTCTCCAAGTCAATATCCTGATTTTATCCTTGAGGACAAGGATCCTCAAAGCGGGGGATGATGCGTGCCATTATTCACGGAGCCATGCAACTGACTGCATGTGATGTTAGAATGTGGGTTGTGGAAGACTAAGTCGATTTAGATTTGTTGGTTTCATTCAACAATTTCATGATGTGCTGATCTTCATCTTAGTAGAAAGTTGGTTTCCTAATTTTTAGCATTATTTGTTATTAAACTCCATGATGTGCTGATCTTCAGCTTAGTGGGAAGTTGGTTTCCTTGGTTTCCTAATTTTTAGCATTGTTTGTTATTTTCTAGTATAATCCTTATTACATTTGAGGGAGGTTTTTGAATTTGTCCCATGTGGCAATGTCACATCGCCACATGTATAATAAGACTATTATATATGGTCGGTAATGTCTTCAATTAGAAAGGGGTGATTGAAAGTCCAAATCATTTCTTTTTCTCTATTCTCCGTTCTCTACTAAATTCAACCGTATCAAAGGCTTAGTTAATTGATGTAACATAAAAGATATATGTCTACCAACCATGATGTTATATGCACATAGAATGTATAATTGATAAAACATTTCCACTAACAAATTAGTTCCAAGTAAATAATAAGATTACTGTCGTATTAGCACAATGTGGGTAGGAACAACAAACAAAGAACTAGATTAATGAAGCCTGATGGTGAAAATTAAATGAATGAATGGGATAAAAAACATTTTTTTTACATAGACTCCATGGCCATATTGCCAAATATCTCCCTATCATTCTAAACTATATTCTTGAAACTGAAACTTTTATTTTCAATGTGGTCTAATATTAGCTTCATAAGAAAATCTGAAAGCTAAATAATAGTCAGCCTAACACCTATAGGCTCACAGTACTACAATAGTGATTTTAGCTTGTACTTCTTAATTTTCTCCCAATAACAGTCTTTATCCTTTAATGAGATGTACTTATGTGATGTTCAAAAACAAAAGTATACCAGGACAACATTTCTAAATCACATACTGAAACAACATGAAAAACAAATAAGTCACCATGTTCACCTGTCCATGTAATCCTTCTTCAATTTCAACCAATTGTTTGAACGCTTTGATGGCTCATATGTAGCATCTTTGTCAAGCGTTTTGATAATCAACCCTTCACAACTTTATTAATATGAAAATTAGAGAAATAAAGAAAAGTGATATCTGTCCTTTCATGAAGATAGCATCAGAACTGTTAGCAAAATCTTAACAAAATTAATAAATTAAAATATGGAACATATATGATTCAAAGAAATCAATGCAAAACTGCAAATCAGCTTCAGGAATAAATTATGACACAGCCTAACCATGAGCCAGTCTTTGTTTTTCCGATATTATGGGCACATTAGGGCACCCTTATGGATAGATACCAGTGTATAATGAATTTACAATAAGGGTTTCATATTACTAGAAAGTTTAGTAACATGTTGCATCTGAACATGCACGGACCAAGCACTGCACAACATCATTGCTTGCCAATTTAATTTCCACTAGCACAATGCAGCCTCCCCAACAAAACATCATTACTTGCAAATTTATTTTCTCATAGCAACATGATGTTCCCTATTCCGATCAAATAAACAAATGGAATTTGAAGGGACATTTGGAATCTTGGTTTCAATCTCCGAATTGCCAATGGTTTAGACTATTGGTATCAGCTGTGTCGGAAACATCAGGTGATACGTAGGAAATATTGGACTATAGAATTGGTTGCATTAGCTCAGCATTGTTGTTGGTAGCAATTATAGTTTTATCTTTAGCAAGTGTGTCATACATCCATGAATTATTTCTGTCTTCAAATCAGGACACTATATCTGTTTTTTCTAACCCATTACCTCAACGGGGTGTCTTCATGGATTATCTAAGTCAATCAGCTCAGCTTCAAAGTGTTTTGTCTTGGAAGTTGATGGCTTAGCCTTATACCATACTCAGATCAGCCAGATACTAAATGTGTCCCACAATACTTTAGTAGTTTCACTAGGTGCCTCTAAAGAGGGGACCAATTCTATCTCCCTCAGAAATCTGATCTGAATGGTGGACATGTATGAATATCAGTCAATATTTTCAACCTTACATTCAACAGTTGAATAAGATTTTTCAACTACAATATCTAATACAATAGAATTTCAAACCTAGTAATTTAAGATCTGGATCCTCTCGTATGTTAGTTGTCAATAGTTAGTATCGGTGCTATCAATCAATTTCGGATCCAGATCGATTGTATCAGAATGCTTAAAATCCATTATGATTCGACACATCTTGGTATTGTCTCTGATTTTTCAAATGATGCTTTGACCAAACCTCTGATGCATCTACTATGGCATAGAGTGTTGGATGATTCTCGCTTTCGGTTGGTAGTCTACTGTCAACTGCAGTTCAGACTAGTTTTTCTTTTCTTTCGTCTCTTTTACTTCTGTGAATTGAGAATCAGGATAATGTCACTTAACCTTCATATATGGAAAAAAAAATACCCCTACTAAACAAAGCATTACATAATTTATATGATAAAGAATAACGATTCAGCAGCTCGGGGGAGTATGAGTAAACTGTGAGTTTGGAATTAAGAAACAGATGCATACAACAGCATTTATGGAAAGGAATAGTTGGAAATTTCCTAGAGTAAGCATATGGAACACATTGAAATCTTGACAAACATTTATTAGAAACCCTTGTGAAATAAACTTAATTCCATCACAATACCTGGAGTTGACCGCATTGTCAAGAAATTTCTGTATTTCCTCAAGGTCATTGGATGCGATTGCAGTTGCAAACTGAAATTCTCCTGGCAATTCATCAAATGAACTGTATAGGTGCTGCATGAATACAATCGTATGCTAAGATGTTATGAACTGATGAAAGCTATAGTATGAAGGGCAAGAATGCACATGAGGAACTGAAGATGATGATCCAGATTTTGAAAGAACTGAGATAAAAGATCCCGTTCTTGGAATAACATATGGAATTATTGCTGGACATTTCAACAAATAATGAAACATGTCTTATATTAAAGATTAGATATGTAGCTAAAATTGTTGATTTAAACAACGGATATCTACAAGTAGTTACCCTGCACAGTGCTTATTTGTGGTTAAGCAAATTATAGAAGGATACTTGTTTTAGTTTGTATTATAAACCAATACCCTGAAAACCAGCACAACAACACAGTTGAAATCAAATGAGGACAGCAACTCTTAAAAACCAAGGCTGGATTAAATTTTTCACGTGTTTTTTTTTGGTTTTTTTTGTGTTGTTTTGCTTTGCTTTGCTTTTTTGTTCTTTTTTTTTCTTTTTGTTTTGTTTTGTTTTTTTTTTTTTTTTTTTTTTTTTTTTTGGGGGGGGGGATGGGAATAATGCTTCAGCATCTCAGTTAGGCTTATGTTGATCGATTGGCAGGTACAATATAATGTGAAAGTGCAGGCTTAGCTCACATTTCTACAGGGGGAAAATCTAGCAATAAGGCATAGTACAAGAGTAATAAGAAATATCTCTATTTAACAAAAAAATACTAAGCATTTAAGTCCCAACACTTATTGGTTGCTTCATTCATAAAGCACGGGTAACAAAATTATTTAATGAATATAGAGACGTGTATATGCAGGGATATAAACAACAATAACCAAAAAATCATTTGTCGCTATGCAGGTACATGCTTTAATGTATGTTCTACAGGATTCTGACATGTGGAAAAATTTAGTAGAAAATCTATCACAAAATTCCAAACAACAAAGAAGCATTGTACCTCCCTTCGAAGTTTCAGTTGCTCCTGAAGAAGGGGTTGCCCATTTATATACAGAATATCAAAGGCATAGACGCATACCGCAACTTTAATATCACTCAAGGTAACTCCCTTGCGAGCGCGAGTGCTGAGAATCTGCAGTGGGATTAGTCCACGACAGCTTGTTATATAACTTAAGAGAAAATGGTTTGACTAAGGAGATATCTAGTTATCATGTGATGGAACGTATGAAGAGAAAAGCCCTTAAGAAAGAAGAACTAGAACAAAATTAGGCACAGATTTCATAAGCATAAGGCTAAGAATATAGTAGAATCTGACAAAAGCGACATATGTAGATATATTCATCGTAAGCTGCAGAAAGTGGCATGTTGTGTACTTGGCAACTTGCATAAAGTTACACCAAACCATAGATATTCTGATGCAGGACAAACGTTCCCCATCAGGTTCCGCGACACATTGTTTTATCAGAACATATGAACCATTGGAACGTGCCATGTATGAGTAGCATGTGCTAATGAATCTCCACTACAAGTAACCAGTTGCCATGTTGTCTACTTTCCAGTTAGAACATTATTTCAATGACTTACGAAAGCTATTTGCTGAATGCCAGAATCCAGATACCCACCAAATAATATGAAATTAATCAAAATTCCATAGCATGCACATACTTTACATCAAACATTATAATGGAGAGTTCCTTTTACAAAAATTGCTCTTATATTACTGCTAAGGCCCATTTATGGATAGCATATAATCTCATTAACCAATCAATGGCACATATTGATAACCTTAAATCATCAGTAGAAATCAACCCATAAAGTTACACCATAAATATCAATGCAGATTAAGTGTACAAGATGACATCGTTGTTATTCCGTTCTGAATTATTTTAGTATCCGATTAGAGGGCTCAAGGTTTGGCATCATGTCAGGACCACCTTCAGAAGAAAAGAAGACCAGGTCATATATGAAGACTAGCAAATAACCCGTGCACACGTGCACGTGGACTGGAAAAAAAATGTTCGGTAAGGGGGGAAGAAAAAAAGTGTTGGTGTGTGTGTGGGGAGGGTCCAGGGGCAAAAATGTAAAACCAGGGGTTGTATAGGTATGTGCAAAATTCCACACCTCTTCTCTTATCTCTCAAAATCTTATCACAAAATTCCCCACATTTATATACTCTTGTCCAAATTCTCTTATCCAAATTCTCTTGTCCAGTTTCTCTTATCCAATTTCTCTTGATAACATCCATATTTTATAGAATAGATGTATGTATATGTATGTATGTATATGTATGTATGTATATGCATATGTATGTATATATATGTATGTATATACTCTTGTCCAAATTCTCTTATCCAATTTCTCTGATCCAATTTCTCTTGATAACATCCCTATGTTATGGAATAGATGTATGTATATGTATGTATGTATAGTATATATGTATATGTATATAGGTATGTATATATTTGTATGTAAATACTATTGTCCAAATTCTCTTATCCAATTTCTCTGATCCAATTTCTCTTGATAACATCCCTATTTTATAAAATAGATAGATGTATATGTATGTATATCAAATAAACCGTGCACACATGCACGTGGACTGAAAAAAATGGTCGGATGGGGGAAAGAAAAAAAGTGTGGTGAGTGTGGGGGAAAGATCCAGGGGCAAAAAATGTAAAACCAGGGCTTGTATGTGCAAAATTCCCCGCCTCTTCTCTTATCTCTCAAAATCTCATCACAAAATTCCCCACATCTATATACTCTTGTCCAAATTCTCTTATCCAAATTCTCTTGTCCAATTTCTCTTATCCAATTTCTCTTGATAACATCACTATTTTATAGAATAGATGTATGTATATGTATGTATGTATATGTATATATGTATATGTATATATGTATATGTATATATGTGTGTGTGTATATATGTAGAGTGATCTTCCGTTGCGAAAAAAACCCGTGCGAAAGCCGTGCGAAAACTTTTTTTTATTTTTTTGAAATTTTTTTTTCAAAATTTTTTTTTGATGTTTAATCCATACAATTATATACCTCAGGGAAAATAATGGGTGAACCCGTTGGGCATTAGAGCACCCATCCACCCGTTACAAATTTAACGGTCTCAAAACGTGCGAATTTGATGAAATGCCTTGATCGAAGGCCAAATGACATTATTTCTCAACCATTATTTTTTGAGGGGGGTATAACAACATATAATGAGGGTGGAAAAAAAAAATTTGAAACAAAAATTTTCAAAAAAAAGATAAAAAACATTTTCGCACGGTGCGAAATGTTCTCATTTGAAAATTTTCCTATATATGTATGTATATACTCTTGTCCAAATTCTCTTGTCCAATTTCTCGTATCCAATTTCTCTTGATAACATCCCTATTTTATAGAATAGATGTCTAGACAAAGCATGAGCCAGATCACATGTTCCTTTAGATAGTACGGCATTCATTTCCTCATCCATTGCTAGTTTCAAGGCAGTGTACATTAAAGTTCCTGATATGACTTTGAAACAGATGTAGAGAGGAAAGTGAAAGAGTAAACTGACGATAGAAGCAAGTAAATCTATCAAACGAGATAAAATATAAAAAGGAATAAGCAATAGTATATCCTTTAACCTATGTATGAGCAATATGAATATTAAGATCAGAGAACACTAGAATGGATCAAATCTTAAAGGAGGATGGCTCAGACAAAGATGGCTTTTTAGAATCTAAAATAGTGATAGGAAGAACCGTTAGGGATGAAATAGATGGCACCGCCTTCGAATGTCTGATATACACTTGCAATGGTTTAGCTCCAGCCTTTTTTAGAGGACGCAATATAGTTTTATGAAGAACAAAATCAATAGATCTAAGAGACAGCTTGTCCAAACCATGTTGCAAGTTATAAACAAAACACACACAGTCAAAACGACTCTAATAAGTAATAGAAAAAAATTTGCTTATCAGGATACAAACATAACAAAGAAATGACACCATGAATTACTAAGAAATGCATATGATTTATTAGATAGCATGCACAAAGAACCGCATCAACCAAAAGATACTTTGAAACATTCATAACAATCATCAAAGTTCTTGTAATGTTTAAGAAATGTCAATATTTTCTTTCATCTATCACATTTTCTTGTGACGTGTGAGGACATGTTGCTTGATGCAAAATGTCATGTTAGACATAGAAATCAAATGCTTCTTTTTTCATAAATTCAAGAGCATTATCAATACACAAAATTTGAACTGACAATGAAAATGTTAGGAACCAACAAAAGATACCAATTTTATAGAGAAAACAATGAAAATAACTAGATAATTGAATACAAAAAGGTGTATTCTCCTCCCAAGACGCCTAGAGGACGTCCGCACTCGTCTAGATCTAGAACTACTCCTAGGACGCTCAATAGAGAAATCTCCAAATATCAAGCATAAAAATCCCTAATGACGGCTAGCCCGTATTTATAGAGGAAACTAGGGTTTCTAGGGGAGAGGGGGCGCGCGCGCAAAACGGCCCAAGAGGGGGCCGGCGGCCCACATGGGCCGGCCCAAGATGGGCCGGCGGATAGACCCAGGCGGTCTAACAATACTCCCCCCCAAAGATCCACCTTGTCCTCAAGGTGGTGTAAGTACCAGCGGTGCTACTCCGAGTGGGAGTCGTCCTCCCCTCCAATGCCTTCGTCCTCCAAGCCATCATCCTCGTCTGCTTCCGCTATCAAAACCTGCAGCTTCCGATCCACACAACGGTGTCCGGGAGAGAAGCGCTCGTCGCATCTAAAACAGAGTCCTTTTTGCCGCTTCTCCCTCATCTCTGCATCGGTCATCCATCGGAATGGGCCCCCAGCTGGTAGCGGTGTCGGCTCCCCTGTCTTCTCAAGCCCTGTCTGAACTGTCTCAGTAGGGACCCCTGCTCCGCCTATCCCAGTCGTGGTGATCCACTGCATCTGCCCAATGTAGCCGCTCCCGCCTCGCCTATCCTCAGCTCGGGAGTCCTCCACCATCTGCGCCATCTCGATGACCTCTGAAAGCCCTCGAGGCTTGTATGGCCTTACCGCAGCTCGAAGACTAGGACGTAGCCCCTTCAAGAAGGTGCCCTCCAGTGACTCGTCCGACACCCCATGAACTCGTCCTGCCAGCGTCTCAAATTTCTCGATGTACTCCCGCACCGGCCCCTCCTGTCTGAGGGCAAACAGCTGCTCGTGTAGGTTCCTCAGGCGGGGGTCTCGAAACTTCTCCAGAACCATGTCCTTCAGCTCCTCCCAGCTCCGGATCTGCTGCCTCCTCTCCTTCCACTGGAACCACCCCAAAGCTCGCCCCTCCATACAGATGGCCGCCGCCTCCAGCTTCTGGGCCTCGGTCATGTGGTGCGCCGCGAAATATCTCTCTGCCGTGAACAGCCAGGCGTGTGGATCCTCCCCAGAAAAAATCGGCATCTTCAGCTTCCGGACCCTGCAATCCCCTCCAAAGTGCCCCTGCTCGGGCCTCCCATCGTCTCTGTGACGCGGACGATAGTGTTGTCGCCTCTCGTCCATGGTCTCGTAACGCCTGGGTGGCCCTCCTCCGCGACCCCCATAGTCCCCTCGGTCCCCGTGCCCCTCGTCTGCTCCCACACCGTCCTCTGGCCACTCCTGGTAGTCTCCGAACCTCCCTCCTGTGTTTGCCGTGCGCCTCTCCTGGTGGTGGGGCGGTGGCTGCCACCCCCGTCGTCAAAGTGGGGGTCGGGAGGGTCCCGGTAGTAGTCATCGTGCTCCTGAAAATTCCCGGGTCCCAACTCCTCCTCGAAAACTCGTGCCGGAGCCTCTCGCCGTGGCGGATCTTGCGAAAAAGCCCCAAAATCGCCGCCAAAAGCCGATGCCGCCTCTGGACGCTGCCTGGAAAAGCCCCGGGGGCCCCAGCGGTCACCCCTGGGGTCGGCGGGGGTCGCCGGAACCCCAGGGAGGGTCGACGCCCCCGGCCGAACCCAGGGGGGTTCGCCGGGCCCCCCCCCCAGCATCCTGGGGGCCCCAGCGGCCCACCCGGGGGTCGGCGGGGGTCGCCGGAGCCCCAGAAGGGCTCGACGCCCCCGGCCGACCCCAGGGGGGGTTCGCCGGACCCCCCCGGTGGTCCTGGGGGCCCCAGCGGCCCCCCCAAGGTCGGGGGGGTTCGCCGGACCCCCAGGGTGGGCCGCCGGACCCCGGCGACCCCAGGGGAGGTTCGCCGGGGTCGCCCGGAGTTCCTGGGGGCCGGCGACCCCCTGGGAGGGTAGCCGTAGCCCCCCGTCGTCTTCGTGCGCCCTCGCGCTGGGTTCGTTGAGGTTGTCGGTCCTTCCTTGGGCTTCCGCGGCTTTTCGCCTAACTTCTTCTCGATAATCACCCCTCCACGGCTCCTCGTCCTCATCGTCGGCCAAATCCTCCACCAAAACATCACTTTTTGGGACAAAGCTTCCAACTTTCTCCTTTTCCTTCTTCAAATGCGCCGCCTTTTCCCTCAATTTAGGGTTTTCTTCCTCTTTGTTGTTCGCCGCCAATTGCTTTAGGGTTGCCATCATTTGTGCAAATTGGTCGTCGTGCTTTGCTTGATTGGCCGTCAATTGGTTGACGGCCTCCGTCAATTTTGTCAAGGATTCGTCGTTGGCCGCCAAGGATTTCTTGATTCCGTCGATTTCGCTCGTGAATTTGGCCTCCAAAGCTTCAATTTTGTCGTGGGATCTCGTCGTAGTCGCCATGGATCGTCACGTGCTCTGATGCCAAATTGTTAGGAACCAACAAAAGATACCAATTTTATAGAGAAAACAATGAAAATAACTAGATAATTGAATACAAAAAGGTGTATTCTCCTCCCAAGACGCCTAGAGGACGTCCGCACTCGTCTAGATCTAGAACTACTCCTAGTACGCTCAATAGAGAAATCTCCAAATATCAAGCATAAAAATCCCTAATGACGGCTAGCCCGTATTTATAGAAGAAACTAGGGTTTCTAGGGGAGAGGGGGCGCGCGCGCAAAACGGCCCAAGAGGGGGCCGGCGGCCCACATGGGCCAGCCCAAGATGGGCCGGTGGATAGACCCAGGCGGTCTAACAGAAAACTGATTCTTTATAACACTATAAAAATTTGCAATAACACAGTTGGAACCAGTGTTCTATCATTTAACAAATATGTCCAACTATCTCTTAAGAAACTATCAACAAAAACAAATAACAAAATCTTGAAGAGGATGTAACTCAACACGAATCCCAAATATCAAGAAGACTAACTTAAACCGACTCTGATGCTTATTAACAATGACTACGCTATGAGCTCGATATGAGCTCGATGAAGCTGTCCTGTCGTACAAGACTCACACTCTAGGTATAAACTAAAAGACTCAACAGATAATAGTTAGGTGTTTGAGCTTTTGTAGTGATAGATGACCCAAACGATGATGCTATTATAAGAATGTCTCAGAGAAAGACGTAGCAACCATACACACAAAAGAGTTACCAGTGTCCAAATAGTACATGCCACCAGCTTCATGGCATGAACCAATCTTTATCAAGGCCGCATATCCTCAGATATACAACATATAACATGATATGAAATATATTATTGTTTTTACTTTTGATCAGTTGGTTGTTGGATAAAAAATTGAAAATAGAAAAACATAAAGGACTATCTAAAATACTCCCAACCGTGCGTGGTCGTTACATTTCCGGACTGTTCCTTCTTACTTGAGTACAAGGGATTGCTAATATAGATCACTACCCTGCGTATCACGAAAACGGACCAATATGCAATCCTTGAACTCCTCCCATAAGCGAACGGGTTGCATCTACTCCCTCCACTGGAACCAAGCCAATGACTTTTCTTCCAAACATAGACTTGCCGCCATTAGCTTCTCTTTCTCTGTCAGATGATTCACGATGAAGTACCTCTTTACATGGTAAATCTATGCATAAGGGTCCTTTCTCTCAAAAATCGACATCTTTAGCTTGTGTATCCTGTTGTCACTGGCTAAGTGCCCATTGTCCTGTTTTTCAATTGGGTTGTCTGAAGTAAAACTGCTGATACGTGTTTTGTTGTGTAGTAGTGAATCCTCCAAAGTCTCCAAACGGAACCCCTCATGACATGTCGTCGTCCTTCCATCCTTCGTCAAACCAATCTGGGTCTCCACTGCCATCATTAAAGCCCTGGTAGTCATCTGATTACCGCCAAAGCCCCTAAGAGCGTCGCCATCCCCCGGTGCTTGTAACCGGGCCCCAATGGGCCCCCCACCTGAACCATACGGGTCGTCGGCCCCCGAGCGACCATCCCAGAGATCATCAGGCCCTTGGCCCACCCTGGGGTCGATGACCCACGGCAACCCGCCCAGGGGCCGCAGGGCCCCAGGTTGTGGTCTCAGGGGCCACCGTCCACGGGAGCAGCCACACGGGTTAGGCGGTCCTTCCTCCGCCTTTGGCCGCACGGGTCAGGCGGTCCTTCCTCTGCCTTCGGCCGAACCATAATGGGTTTGGAGGTTTTCACCTGCCACGCGTGGTTCGTCGTCATTTGGATGGAGATCTTCCGCAAAGGCGACTGCTTTCCCTTTGTTGTTGCCCAAAAATTTCGTCGTTTGCCTCGAATCTTCGGCCTTGTCCTCTTCTTTGTTCAGATTCGATGTCGTGTCGCCACCCACCTTAGCCCTTGTTCAGATGTCTCCTTAGCCCACACCTCATGCCGAGGGCAACGATTGATCTCCAAGAGTTTCTTCAACATGGATTCCATAGTAGAAAATTTTTCTGAGGATCTCCACTTCACTTTACAATTTTTGATGGTGTTCCCCCATAGTTCTCTTGAGGACTTCCACTTCGCTTTCAAGTTTCTTCTCCAATACGTCAACTTTTCTCGTCGCCATCAAGATCAAACGCTTTGATATCAATTTGATAGATTTTGCGATAAATTTGAGGAAGAAATTTAGGGTTTTTATTAATAAAAGTAGAATTGTCAAAGCCCTTTAGTTCGAGAGAGGAAGTCCAACTCTCTCAACTATTCTAGTGTTCTACACTAATATTCGATTAATTGTCTCCAAATTCAACATAAGAAACTAAATACCCTAGTCCTGCATATATATAATAAACTGATTTCGTAATAATTATGAAAATGCCCCCTGATGCCCAAAATTATAGCTTTTCCGCAGATCAACCGCCCCTTGTCCTGTCTACTATTTGCCGCCCCTTGCTGCTACCTTTGACCACCGCACCCCATTAGTATGAGCCCATCAATATTGTCCTAGCAAACGACGCTATTTTTAAAGAACAATTACGTGAGAGTGAGCCTTCTTCTATGAGAACCAAATTAACCAACCAAACTGACCCAATTTGGTTAGTTCAGTTCACTTCTGGCCAATACTAGTCCAAACCCACCAAATAAGCAACATATACAAAATTAATTTTTAAATATGCAAATGATACTATTCTCTTTGTCCACTCTCCCTCTCTGAACTCCACATCCCCATCCATTCACTCTTCCCTTCTCTTCTGGTCCTCCAAAGTCTCACCCTCAGTGAATCAATACCCTAATCTCCTTACCAAAACTACCAAGTCCTACTTCAACCAATCTCCTCCCCTGTCAACCAAAAACATGATAACAATATCAAGGGCAGTTTGCATCTTTGACTGCAAATTACTCGCATTGTCTAACATACATAAGTCTTTCCTCCTTCGATTCTTTGTCTCTCTATTGAAATCATTTCAAATCACTCTTTGGATTCGTTATTGTAGTCAATAATGGGGGCAGATGATACCATAGTAGCCTATGTTGCATGGACATGAAGCACGACACAATAGCTGGTGGTGAATTCTCGATATACAACCCGAAAAGGAAGTATCATGTCTTATGCATGTGTTTGAAACATGTCTAATATGATGTGGCTTTATGTTTAAGGCGACAATGTTACTTACGCAATAGCAATATGGTGGATTGAAACGTGAAACCATTCCACTTTCAAGTTGCACGAATTAAGCCTTTAAAAGTTAGTTCATTTCAATAATTTGCATGCGATTTTTACTCATCTCGTGATTCCTTTGATCGATACTAGTAATTGGTTAAATTTCAATGGAAGGTTAGAGAATTCGTTTTCGGTTTTGCTTTCGGTATTTCAGAAAATTTTAAGTTTCGGATAGTTCACTCGTCTCGGATGTTTTGGAGTTTCATTTCGTTTCGTTAATATTACTCAAACATATTCCAGTAATATTAGTTAATATTTAATATTATTATGGAATATTATTATTGTAATATCAGTTAGAATAATTTTGGATTCATGGCGCAAATAGGAAAAATTGTAGTGTAAGCCATGGGGACGCTCTGCGTGCGACACATGTTTGCACGTGCCGCATGTGAGCGACCAACGTAGCAATTGCTTTTGAGTGCTGCATGTCACCTTACACAATTTGTTGAACATATTTCATTTATTTACAAGTTTGTTATTCACTTTATTACACAAGAAAAAGTTAATGGTAAACTTATAAATAAGTGTAATATGCTGAGCAAATTGTGTACTGTGACCAGTAGCTCTCGTAACAATTGCTCAACATATTACACTTATTTAAAAGTTTGTCAATAATTTCTACAATGACAAACTTGTAAATAAGTGTAATATGTTGCGCAAACTATGTATTGTAAGTAACAGCCCTCTTTGAAAATGAGTGTGACTCTTGTCTTCAGTTCTTAAAATTCAAACCTAGGGCCAATTTCAATATTGCCTCACTCTTGCCCTCGCCACTACATCGCTCTCAAAAAATTCAACAAAATTTCATCGTTGCCTCTTCGATTTTCTTCGCAAATCGATGGAGATCTACACTGTTCTTTCATCAAAGATCAATCCGGTTCTAAATGTTGAAAAGGTATGAAAATTTGAGC
This sequence comes from Scilla litardierei, assembly GCA_030789695.1. Taxonomy (NCBI): domain Eukaryota; kingdom Viridiplantae; phylum Streptophyta; class Magnoliopsida; order Asparagales; family Asparagaceae; genus Scilla; species Scilla litardierei. The sequence goes on along the minus strand of CM061142.1, from coordinate 297,598,604 downwards.
CTTTTCTATATAAACCTAGAAAAATATATGGAAAAAAATTTACATGATCTTTGTTGCTTCTCTTCATAATTTATAGGATAATTTTCCTCGCATGTTTTTTAAATTTTAATAGATTTCTTTGCTCGTTCTTCTCTTTCCCTTTCGTTTCCAGAGTGTACTTCCGGTCAGTTTCGATCAAAATTGGTCAGAACTGGTCAGAACGATACTGTTCCGACCGAAACCAAGAAAAGCAAGCAGTTTTATATCGGTTTGCGTCAAAACCGATACGAAACTACCGATACCCAAGCGTATAGGGTGATACCTTGAACCTTGTTTCATGGTTTCTATGGTCTTATCCTCATCTTATTCATTTGACAAATGAACCGAATCTAAGGAAAGAAAATCATTTAGTTCAGTTTTGTAACCAGTTTGGTTCGTGCCTGGTTCTGAAAATTTTGACAAAACCCAACTAATAACACCAATTGAATGCTTGCCCCATACTGTGATGCAATAATATTATTATGATATATAAAACACTTCACCCAACAAAAAAATGATGTGCCCGACTTACTTGAACACGGGACATGTGTCCTTGTGTCCGACACTTCTAAATGTATAAACTATTATTAAACTTAAAGATATGTACAAAATGGAATATGCCCATGTATCATCCTTGTATCATCGTGACTGGATTTTGAACAATTGTCATGTGTGCTAGTCATAGATATGGTATTCCGCCGAGATCCCACAACATGCATAGTCTAAGGTTTAAATGAAGATAAATTTAGTGAGGCCAAAAGGGATTTCACAATCAATGTATAATTAATGCAAGATGTCGACCATGCAACTCTCTCTCTTCTTTTCCTTTTTTCCTTCTTTTTTGTGTGGTGGATGGGTGGGTGGGTGGTGGATGGGGAGAAGGGCAGGAATATTTGTTACTGGCTTTCTGTCATTACTATACCTTTCATGTTAGTGTATCTTATAGACCATGTAATTCTAATCACATGTTTCTATGCCAATTATATATTTTTAGCCAGTACTGTTGTTCAACATCCTATCATCCGTACAAAACAGTTGAACGAAACAAGCACATTGCAATTTGGATGTCACCCAACATAAATCTTGGTGATATCGGTCTGATATTAAAGTTCATAGTAGAGACATTCAAAAAAATCCAACAATACCCATATCATATCTGAATTCTGAATATGCAGTTGCATGCTAAATATACCTTTCCAAGAAAAGGACGCGATGCATATACATGATGAACTTCAAACAAGTGGTGCAGCTTTGATGTTATCTCTTAAATGGAGGTATTAGAGATGGTCAACAATTTTGATGTCATCGTGTGAGGTATGGATATATATAATGCCGTCCACAATGATTTATTTTATACGGACTAGATCATTTTGTGTTTGTCAATCATGGTCCACATCAAAGTAAATAATATAGATATGGATCATACACTATTAATTAAATTCATGTCCCAGATTGAAATGTTAACCGGAATTGGCAGATAAGTGCATTTGTTCAAGAATTTCTGCCAATCTACGTATCTAAATTTCAAATTTAGATTCTCAATGACCCAATTTGATGGGCGATAGCTTATACTTCAAATACATAAAATAGATAAAACCCGATTCTAACAACATTTCGATATTGAACCAGCAGCCAGTTGCAAAACACATGCTAGTTAAAATTGTGACATCATTTGTTTCTTTCCAATCAAGATGAAAAGAATGAAAATGAAATATAAATAGGAAACATGAAGAAATCCATTCATTATTAGATTTCATTCTCTCCATATGGAAAATAGAAGAACTGAAAGAACATATAAATATTGTTTCATCGGTACATGGTTCATGCAAACTTTGCGATAAATGAAAGGTTGTTATTAAAAAGAGATCTAATAAAATCCATGTAATGATATAATAAATAATATGTGTACCTGGAAAGGCAAAATTCTCTTGTTCTCACGGTCATAAGCAACGATTTCACAATCCAGAACAAAAGATTTAACATTGGACTTCTTGATTCTGCATTTAGACAATAGAAACCTGATGCTGATGGTAGGAAGGAAAGACTACAATGTAATAGAGCTTTTGTGTATTCAGCTATATGTTAACGTTCACCTTCAGAATATTCCTTGCAAATTAAAAGATTCAGAATATTCCTTGCAAATTAAAAGATGGGAATGCATGATACCAGCTAGTAAATAACTGATAATTTGCTGTTAACCACAACTATTGATAACATAACAAATAAAACTAGCAAAACTCGATCATTATAAAAACATGGCTTTTGCTATAGGCCTTTATGCAATTTAATATCGAAATAGTTCAGTATATTTCAGATCAGCAATATCAACTAGAATCTTGACGCTACAAGATGGAAAATATTGAAGGGATTTGGTTTGGTTTGGTGGTATGGTTATTGCGTTTGGTTTAGGATTTTTCAAGGTTCACAGAGCCCATGACACGGTTGACAAGGAATGATGTAATGTCCGTGTGGTCAAAGGCTTGTGACGATGCATTCCAAGAACTGAAGAAGAGATTGACGACTGCGCCTATATTGGTTATTCTAGATCGTATGGGAGACTTTGAAGTGTTTTGTGACGCGTCCGGCAAGTGCCTTGGGTGTGTACTTCGTCAACAGGGACGTGTTGTCGCATATGCATCAAGGCAATTGAAGAATCACAAGAAAAATTACCACTCATGATCTTGAATTGGCGACAGTAATCTTTGCCTTGAAAATCTGGAGACACTTTCTACTTGGGGAGCATGTGAAGATATATACGGATCATAAGAGCTTAAAATACCTCTTCACGCAGAAGGAACTGAACCAGCGACAACGGCGATGGAACGAGCTTATGGCGGGATTATAACATTGACCTTCAGTACCATCCTGAGAATGTCAATATGGTGCCTAATGGCATTAAGCCGGCTTTCAACTGTGATGACGCTTACGACATAATGGAGGCTACAGCAGGAGATCCGTGAAATGAAAATAGATGTGGCGTTACCTAGATTGACCTCGTCATTGATGAACATTGAGATACAGTCGACGCTGGTAGACATGACTAAGACCGCTCAGGCAGAAAAAACCAAGCTTCAGCGGATCAGGAGCATGGCATTGGCGGAACAGATACCAGAATTCCAGATACACACAGATGGCTCCCTGAGATATGGCAGCAAATTATGTGTACCTTTGGGAGATGACAGAAAGGAGCTATTAAAGGAAGCACACAGTTCCTCGTATTCCATCCAACCAGGAGACACTAAGATGAATCAAGACTTGCGACAGAATTATTGGTGGCACGGAATGAAGAGAAGCGTGGCTAGATGCATGATGTGCCAGCAGGTGAAGGCTGAACATCACCGTGTTACCGGTCTGTTATAGCCCATGTCCATTCCTGAGTGAAAGTGGCAACATATCATGATAGACTTCGTGACAGGACTACCCAAGAGCAAAAAAAGCAAAATGACGTTGTTTGGGTGATCGTTGATCGATTGACCAATTCGGCCCATTTTATTCCTTTCAGGGTCGGCCAGCCTACAGAGACTCTTGCCAAGAAATACATAGAAGAAATTATAAGATTTCTTCTATATGATTACACGATGTTCCTGTAAGTATAGTTTCAGATAGGAACACCTGGTTTACTTCTCATTTTTAGAAGAGCTTACAAGAAAGTTGGATACGCAATTGAAGTTCGGTACAGCATACCACCCTCAGACGGACAGGCAGTCAGAGCGTACTATTCAGATTTTACAGAATATGTTGCGGGCATGCATGTTGGATTTCAAGGGGTACTGGGAAAACCACCTGCACCTCGTGGAATTTGCCTATGATAACAGTCAACAGACGAGTATTGGGATGGCGCCATTTGCGGCTTTATATGGAAGAAGGTGTCGGTCGCTCTCGAGCTGTGACGACGTCGGAGATCGAGAATTAGTTGGGCCTGAAATGATTGTGGAAGCAATGGACGTGGTACGAACCATCAGAGAGATGCTACAGGTGGCACAGAATCGATATAAACACTGGGCAGATTCAAAACGTCAACAATTGGAATTTCAGCATGGGGATCATGTCTTTTTGAAGATTTCACCCAACAGAGACATGATTCGTTTTGGTCGCAGAGGAAAACTTAGCCCACGATATATTGGACCCTTCAACGTGCTCAAGCGTGTGGGCGAAGTGGCATACAAACTTGCACTGCATCCATCTTTGGAAGGGGTGCATAATGTATTCCACATATCCCAGCTGTAGTAGTATGTGGGAGACCCGACTCATATGGTCGATCATTCGAAGATCATAGTGCGGCTTGAGCTATGAACAGCAGCCAGTAGAGATTATTGATCGTCGACAGAGGGCTCTCAGAAATAAGACTGTGGATTTGGTCAAAGTGATGTAGCATCGTGACTCGCCAGGAGAGACTACCTGTGAGCGAGAGGAGTAGATGAAGAAGCGATACCCATACTTATTCACTGATTTTTAATTCTTTGAATTCCAAGGACAGGAATTCTTTGAAGGTGGATAAGGTGTAATGGACCGTATTTTCCAAGTTAATTTTTAGGAAAGTTGCTCTAATATATTTTACTCTTCGTTCCTTTCTTTTCCCTTTTTTTTCTTTCCTTCATTTTTTTTCTTTTTCCCTCTCTTTTCTTTTATTGGCCCAGTTTTAAGCCCAAGCCCGCAGGGCCCATTCCCCTTCTAAACAAAACCCACCCACTTCCACTCAAACAAAAACCCACACTAAAACAAACCCCACTCACAGTTTTCCCTCAACAGATCTCTCCCTCTCTCTCCTCCCTTTTTCTCTCTCGCGGCAAAGTCGAATGGTTTTTGAAAAGAAACCCTAAACCCTAGCCCAAGAGATCCAACCACCGATCCCTCTCCTCCAGATTTTTCGGATCGAAATCTCAACTGGGAGATATGCTTCCATCCTCTCACGTGTTCCTCTCTCCTCTATATAAATCTTCCTGATTTCTAGGGCAGTGGTAAGTAAAGAAGATTATTTTCCCTCTCCAAAATTGTTCGGATCTGCTTTGGGGTTTTCAGATTCTCCTCTGTGGCGTTCGGATCTACTCTGGAGTGTTCGGATCTGCGCCACACGTTCCTCTCTCCTCTACATAAATCTTCTTGATTTCTAGGGCAAAGTTAAGTAAAGAAAATTATTTTTCTTCCAAAATTGTTTGGATCTCCTCTGGGACTTTCGGATTCTCCTCTGGGGCTTTTGGATCTGCTCTGGGGCTTTTGGTAATTTTCTCGTGCGAACTTCGGTGAACGGTAGATTCGACCCCTCTAAAGTTTTCAATTAATTGTTTAATTGTGTTCCATACATGTTTAGACTCGGCGATCTTCGCCATGGCTGCGTTTTGCATCTTTTTCGATTGTTTGTGTTTGGGACGTGATGTAGATTTAGAATCGAGGGGCTATCCCCAATGATTCGATGTCACGACAACCCAAGACGTATCGACGACCCTCCCCGTTGTCTCTAATATTTTCTGTGGTCGTTGTCTTTTTCTTTTCAACCCCACCGACCGTCACGGGAGGTTTTGCTGTCGGCCAATCGTCGGGGCCCGTCAGTTTGCTCAGCCATTTTTCCTTCGTGGGTGTTTCCTCTCATGGCCGCTCGTTGGGTGTCCCCTGCATGTTCTCTGTGGATCTATTTTTATTGTATTGGTGCAATTTATTGTGGTTTCTGGTGGAAATTTTGGGTGCAGTCTGGGTGCAATTTTTTGGTGTTTCTGGTGGTTGTTTGGATGCATTTTTTGGTTTTTCGTGGCTGGACTATGGAATTTTCCGAAGTATCTTTTACTGTGCATTTTTTAAAAAGGTTTCAAAATAAAATATCATTTCTTTTATTTGTTTTGTGGTTTTATACCGGACGTGGCGAATCCTCCCACTGAGCTGGTAGGTTGTTAGGTTGAGCTAGGTTGTTGAATCTGATCCCTAAAATGTCAAAATTTTATTTCTTTTTATTTAAAACATTTCTTGATTGTTACTTTCAAATGTCGAGCCCTGATTTAAATGCCTACAATATTTGATTTAATGGTTAATTGTTCTAATGAACTGGACACTACACTTGTCTCTTATTATGCATGATCATCTAGATTACATATTCAAATGCTATGCTTCAAAAACTGAATGCTAGATACTTGATAGTGGGTATTGAATACTGGACACATGTGCTTGTCATGCTACCTGAAATATATAGATTCTGTATAGCTTTTGACTATGTAATTTAGGGACTACGGACATGACACGTAATATAACTTAGAACTAGAACAACTATACTTGATATGACACGGGTTTTGGTGTAACTTATAATGGAGAGAGTGCGTAGGCGATTGAAGCCGTGCTTTTGGCCCATGTCTGAGAGGATGTCCGTGTATGGATCCTGAGTTCTTACTACAGTTGACCTTTTTACTCGACCCGGGATAGCGTCATGCGGTCCAAGGTGGACTTCACGTTGCATATCGTGCTCTCCTATTATAAGTCACATCACTAGTTGATTAATTGATTCTCCTTTAGTTGTTAGACTGTTACTACTACTAGACTGAGCCAGGTTAGTACCCTTCTTTACAGTTTTTCTTGCATGCCTATTAAATTCATGCATGATATTAATTGAATGTTTTAGTGAGGTTAAATCTACTGTTTTGATGGTGGTTCAATTCCTATTCCGCTATGTGACATTTGTATAGACAAGGAGGCTCCACATTACAAGGAATCCGAGTTTCCTGTTGACGATGCTGATTTGTGAGACCTTAGAGTTGACAGGAGAGTACTTGTCTTAGTTTTGTTATTTTTTCCTTTCAGTATTCATTAGTTGAAATATGTATATCTTTTTCTTCGGACATTGTAATTTTTGAAGGATGCAATAAATGAAAATTTTGAATTCTTATAATATTTCTTGTTTCGATTCTATATTGACTTCACTGGAAAATGCAAGGCCTGCAAAATTATTGTGAGTGTAATGACATCCGAGTCCGAGGCGTTACAGGGGCCTTATCTCAAAAGCAGTAAAGTGGAAAAAAACAAGACGAATTATCACCACACCACTTTGTTTTTAAATTGTTGACATGACAGTAACTAGATACAGGCATCAATCAATTTCCAAGAACAAGCAAATATGAAGGGCCATGATAAATGACAACCTACTTTGCTATATAATTGACAACATCAGGAAACTTTCCCGTATTTCGCTCAGCATTACGACTGTATATCTCAACTGAGCCATCTTCCATGCAGTGTATCTGCAATCAATCAAGCTGTTTGGACATGTACCACGTAGAATATATGAATGATAGAAAGATCATCTGGACCTCAGGGGTACCTGTGCACGTTCGCCATCATACTTGTATTCACAAGTGAATTCCATACCCTGGAATTTATCAAGAATCTCTGAGACAGATTTTGTTGGTTTAGCCAACATAGGTCCCACAGGCACTCCTAAAGAAAAATTGCATGCCTCTGAAAGCTTCCACACCCCAACACTAAGAAGAGCAGGCACAATTTCATCATAGATAGGAAGAACTGAATACACTTGTTTCATGATTTTTGCAGCCTACGATTCATAATTAGATGAAGAAAGCTGTCAAGTTAAACCAGAAGAAATATATAACAAAACATTATACACATGACAAGAGTTAGGTTTTTATGACAAAGCATCAACTACATATTCCTAGAAAAACGATACAAAATGTATCTCAAATCAAAAATAATCAGGGAAACAGTACGCGAACGATCCAATGAATGCCTAGTGCAATACTTGATCAACAAATAGTTAATAGCAGCAAAAAGTAAATGCATAGAGCAATACACAAGCAACAATTAGTTAAGCTGGTGATAATTTCAACAAAGAAAAAGGGAATAATATTACTAAAATTGTTATATTATGGCATCATGCTATGCCATCACATGAAACTAATATGAGACCAACCCAGATCAAAGCATTTAGCACATGGATAACTCAAAAATTAACGCTTGAAATTATGAGCTCAATCTAGAACAGAACAGCCTGGGATGGACTCCATTCAATGATGAATGAAAACTTTATCAGACTGACCTGGAACTCTACCTGACCTAACCCCAAATTCCGATTTAGTAAGTTAGGTCTTCTTATGACCACAGAATGTCAAGGACAAAGAAACAAAGCAGATGGCCACCTATCTGCAAACCCCTTCGCGTAAAAGAATGGATCAGGTGCAGCCATCATCGGCCCAATCTGTGAGGCCCTAAATTAGCATATGTATAGTCTTCATCAGGCGGAACACCACAGGGCGATATCTACAACATGATTGTAGTAGTCCAAAATATACTATTAAGCACTCTTCATAAATGAGGCCAAGACAATGGAAGCAACTTTTCAGCCAGCTCTGCAAAGATTCTGCTCGGCACATGCGCCCAAAAGATCAGGACTGTATGTACATGAGCTTGAAATAAATAATTGACAATAGTACTCTTCCATACAGAAACATGCAGAGTGATCACACTACCCTCCCAAATACTGTTTCATCGATTGGCACTTGAAAGTATATGTTCCTCTCATGTGAAATGCCATGAAGGAGATTTTTTGAATCTAATTATCAAATATCCATATGAAAGATGGCAGCAAGAGGCACGAACAACCTAACTGAAATAAATTTGGCAACAGGCAAAAGGTCAATGCACAGTGCATCCCGCAAGTTTAGGTATAGCCATTCAGTGCTAAACTAGCTTTCTATCAATCAACACCGCCATCTCTGGCAGGAAGCTACCAGAATACACCCTATTATATCTATATACACCTTCCTGATGGTAGACACCCCAACACCAAGTATGTGGTTCTACGGCAAGTGTTTAGCCAGGGAAAAAAAGAGCCCCAAGAAGTTTTAGGCCAGAAACAGAGAACATAGTGTGAACGGGACTGTGATTGTATGAGACAAAACAAAAACTGGATGAAATAAAAGCAAGCAGTTTTTCTTTCATCGAACAACAAGAAGATCAAGGTTAGATGGCATTCATGTACAAACTGCAGCTGAGCATCCTCTGTTACATGAGGAAACAAATGGCAGAATAGTGTCACTTGGTGGCCCAAAATCTCTGGCCCACAACATACATAAATGTTCCTACCGCGATCTTTAAATGGCCTGAATGGGAAGGGAAGAACTCATCCATTGGAGAACTGGTTAATTTTCAGACTATGAGGAATACTGGTGTAGGGAAAAGACTTGTTAAAATTTGTGATAGCAGTTACCTTTAAGTAGAAAGGTATAGAACACATATAGTAACAATGTACTGTTGGAATACTAATTTGTAATACCTTCTTTTTATATTGACAAATGAAGTTGAAATTCTTAATAGTAAGAAAAATAATTTGAGTTCTGATTATGATAGCAACGTGAAATGGTGTGGTATTTGAGAGAGAGAATAAGGACATAAGATTTCATTGAAATCATAAAAAAAGAAATTGATATTAAAATTAGTGATAGCAGTGACCTTTAAGTAGAAAGGTATAGAACACATATAGTAACAATGTACTGTTGGAATACAAATTTGTAATACCTTCTTTTTATATTGACAAATGAAGTTGAAATTCTTAATAGTAAGAAAAATAATTTGAGTTCTGATTATGATATCAATGTGAAATGGTGTGATATTTGAGAGAGAGTATAAGGACATAAGATTTCATTGAAATCATAAAAAATGAAGTTGAGGTTTTGCCTAAGGACAAATATTTGATTTATTAACTTCATGCTTTAGAGAAGAATCATGATGATTATCATAATAAACTTTCAAGGCTTACCTTAAAAAATTGATCTTGCTTTGTAACCAAAAAGAAATCTTGAACGATGTTGGTTTATAATGGAAACCACTATTTGTTAGATCTTCTACTCTTTCATGTGGATCTAGTTGTAGATTTGCTATTTCTCACATAAATATAGTAGTTGAAAAATCAATCTTGCAAATACTATTTCTACTCCTGGTGCATGTGGTTCAATCACTAACCAATTACCATTTTCTGTGGTAGACCAGACATACGAATATCATGTTCTACTACCAAAAATTATATATGTGTAATCTAGTTACAAATAGATTCTCGAAGTAACCCCAAGGATATAGGAAAGTAAGAGCATCAAAAGGCACATTCTAAGTTGTTTTGCAATGTGCATAATACCTAGAAACAAACTGATATCTTGAAGTAGCGATCAATCAGGATGTTATGAAAAACTAGGGTTTTGAGGAGAAAAGGTTGTTAGATAAGAAAAGAATGCAAGATACAATTGATTTCATTCGAGAGGAAACCACTCTTTAAACCTTTGATCTAAGAGACACGACTTAATCTCACACTATCTAGGATTTCTACTCTTAAACTAGGTATTATCTTCTCAATTTCAACATGAAGTCCGAACTCTCACCCCCAAATACATATATAAGTCAGATATGTCCACAATTACACAAGGCCCCATGAAAACCTCAAACGTCCAAAACTTCAAAAAAAGTCCTCGGGTTAATTGGCCACTCCATGATCCGCTCTGCGCCACCTCCTCTGATAGGACTATGGAGAACCGCCACCGCGCCATCCAAGGCCTTCCCGGCCTGATTTCGGAAATGAAGGCCCACATGGGCCTAGGCGACAGGCGTGGAGGAGTGGCAGATGTTGGGAGACCAATGAGGACTACAAGGGTGGCGGCAAAGCACTCAATTGGTTCGAGGGAGATTGGGGAAACAATGGGGGAGCAGGACGCCCGTAGGGAGGTAAAGGGCTCCGCATAATGCCAATCAACACTTTCACATCGACCAGTCGAGGGGAAGAGCAGGTCCGTGGATGTTTAGGCATTAGAGCAGGTTTTGGAAGCTGAAAATGCATGTTTTCGAAGGGGATGATACTTAGGGATCAGTCTATCGTGCAGATAAATATTTTGAGGTGAATCATATGACAGAGCGAGAGAAGCTGCATGCGACATGTGTTTGCGTAGAATGAAAGGCGTTGTCCTGATTTCATTTCAGTGGAGGCAACAGTGGCAACCTATGAGGCCGTGAGAGGACAATAAGGACTGCTTACTGGATCGATTTAGAGACACCCAGGTTGAGGATTTTGTAACGGGCCTTTTATTTTGGGCAGGCCCGCCACTTAAGCCCAAGTGGGCTTCCTTTTATTTTCATTACCCTCTCTCTTCCCCCTCATTTCTCCCGAGCCTGAGCCTAGGGCATGCGAGCAGGCGGCCTCTCCCTCGCGTCCGCTTCGTCCGCCCCGAGCGATCCTCGCCACGACTCTCTCTCTCTCTCTCTCTCTCTCTCTCTCTCCCCCTGCAGGATCGCAACGATTTCCCTCGTCACCTTCGGTTTCGCACGATGGGTCCGCACGATCTCGCGCCTCGATCGTTCCGCACGATCTCCTCTCCAGGGTTCCCTATATCTGCAGATCTCCTCTTCTCTTATCTCTCGACGAAAAAAACTGTAAGTCTCTTTATATTTGGTGGGCTCTTTTCGGTTTGATCTTTCCCAGATCTGGAAGCTTTTTCATTGCGGGTATTATCTGGATTTTCTGTGGGCTTTTGTTCTTTGGTTCTTGATCATCGGCTTCTAAAGGTAGACCTGTAACTTCTACGCATTTAGATGCTTTCAATTATCACTATATTAATTTCTGAAATGAAGTTCATAATTTAAATACATGCGGAAATTGGGTCCTATGGGATAGGATGATGACGGGAATAATATTTAGGGTTTTAATCCCTACCATCTGAGTAAATTGTGGGGTTTGGCTTCCGTCTTGCCTGGCCAGGGTCTTGGGGGTTATGAATGGTCAATATATTATTTCCACCTCTCCTAGCTTGTCTGGCCCTGGGGGTTTCGCTCAAGTGTCGAATACTTTCCAGTTCAAGCTTATCACTTTAATTTGTGGTGTTGTGACTTCTGTTTTAGTTCTATTCGATTTTGTTTAGTTCCGATCAGTTCTGTTAGCTCTGCATACCACTTTAATTCTGTTTAGCTCTGGAATCCTTCTGTTTAATTCTGGAATCATTCTGTCTTCATGATTTGGCCATCTGAGATTTTGGGTGTTCGCTGTTTTTAAGTGTTGTCTTCTGAACTGACATCGGAATTTCGGAAACCCCTTTTACCCTTCGCAGTAAATAAACTTTGGCATGTTTCCTTGCTGATATACTCACAACCCATGTAGACCTTGCCGCAGGTTCGGGAACCCCCCACAACATGATGTAATTCCCATAATCTGATCCCCTAGTTATTAAATCCTCTAATCCATATTTTCAGTAACTAATTTCAGGTAGAACTGAAAGTAAATGGAAATATTGATATTTCAGTTTTATATTCATTTATATCCATTTATATTCTTATTTCAGTTTGCGCAGAAGTTGAAGTTTGAAACTAATTCAGTTTTTCTTATGGAAGTAAATCTGAATTCAAGTCTATTACATACGTTAAATAGATGGCAAATTATTAACTTGATAGATTCTATACACAAGTTCAAAGCAGTGGAATATTTATTAGTAATTTTATCTTGAATATAGGTTTCCATGTGTGTACTAGGATTATTTGAATTCTATGGAAGCCCTACCTATAGAGCTGATCTCATATCTCAAATGCGCAATTTAAAGTAAATTGGATTTGATCCAATATTTGATACTTGATACCATGTTCAGCTTTTAAGCAGCGAATGTAACTTGACATGACACAATGAAACCCCTTTTGATTGCGCAAATTGAGATAATGAGTAAGATAAAGGACATACTTGAAATAGAATTTGAATGCAACGTCAAACCGTCAATTGAACAACTTTACATAACTAGTTGGGGTTGGGAAAGCTTATGAATGAGAGAGTGCGGGAGCGATTGGAGTCCTGCTTTCGGCCCGTATCTGGGAGGATTTCCGTTCACGGATCCTGAGTCCCCGTCACAGTTGACTTCTAGACTCGGCCCAGGGTAGCACCCTGCGGTCCAAGATGGTCTCCGGGTTGCACATCGTGTTCTCCGTTATAAATTTAAGATTGGAAAAGAACAAACTTAATAGTATAGTCTCGTAGTAGTTTAACGACACCGAGAGAACCATAATTTCTTAGACTTTGGTGCATCACCTTTCACATAGGTTCGTTAAGATGCTGTTCTAATCATGTATTGATTGCATTGCTGATGCTAGAATTTATAAGTCTACTCTATTGAGCCGTGGTAGCACTTCTTTTGTTGCCACCAGGTGACCAACAAGACTACGCGGAGGCACCGTTGTACGAGGAGACAGAGTTTCCGGTTCAGGGCGACGAGCTTTGAGGACCGGTTTTGGGGCGTGAGTGACATTGTATCTTTATTTCGTGTATTTATGTTTCAGCTTTAGAATGATGATGTACTTTCCGTTTCACTGTATATATCGTTGTAATTCTGACATTATGTTAATGAAAAAGGGTATTTTAAATTCAGTTAATTTCTGCTTGCTCCACGTTGTTTCCACCGGTAACTGCAGGACCTGCACAAAATGGTACAAGAGTAACTGCTCCCGGGTATGGGGCGTTACAGATTTGCACGAGTAGCTCATTACTCTTCGACAGGATGACTCGGTTAGGGATTATATGGAGATGTTTGAGGCGCTCTCCGGCTGCATGAAGGGGATACCAAAGGCGACACCGATGGGAATCTTTATGAAGGGGATCAAGCCAGACATCCGAGCTGAGCTTCGCCTACAGAGACTGAGGGGTTAATGGAGATAATAGAGCCAGCTCAGATGGTGGAGGATAGACTCGCGATAAAAAGACAGGCCAAGGGAGCTTGGTGTGGATCCACCTTCCGTAGCCAGACACCTCCAGGAAGACAGATGGCCCCTGCAGGGGAAGTCCAAACGGGGGATCCCAGTCTGGCAAGGAGAGGAGCGATGGTGCACAGCCAAGTGGGCAGTTTTGGCGCATGACGGATGCAGAGATTCAGAACAAAAAGGCGGAGGAATTGTGTTTCCGATGCGACATGAAGTTTATCTCAGGACATCGCTGTCGAGACCGTACCCTCCGGATACAAGTGGATGCAGAGGACGATGTTGTGGAGGTGGAAGAAAAGGTGAAAGGTGGGTCAGAGCACTAACACTTAGACGTCGCAGAGGTATCACTCAACTCTGTGGTGGGGTTCACTCCGAACCACACCATGACCGGGAGAAATTCTGAGCAGGAAGTCAAAATGCTGATAATAGTGGGGCTACATATAACTTCATATCCAACTGGGTGGTGAAGCAGCAGTGGTTGCAGCTGGTGGACAATTGATACTTTGGAGTGATGATAGAGGCGGGTCAGGTGGAGGGTAACACAAGAATATGCTGAGGTCTGATTTTGACTCTCCAAAGGGGATACAGATCGTGGAAGATTTCTTGCCACTCGACCTGTACAGCACAAATATCATTCTGGGGATGAGATGGCTACGGTCTTTGTGTGATACGGGAAACAACTGGAAGCTACTGAGAATAGAATTTCAGGAGGGAGGGAGAGTGGTGACGCTCTAGAGAAATCCCAGCTTGTGCCGAACCATAGTTTCCTTGAAGACCATGGCTAGGACGATCCAAACTGAGGGGAGAGGATTCTTGGTGGAGTTGCAGGGATGACAGACGGATGCAGACCATGGACATGATAATCCTCAAGAGGTGCAGCGGACCTTAGTTCAGTTCGAGTGGGTGTTTTAGACACCTCGTGGACTCCCTCCTCCACAGGACCACGAGCACGTCATAGTACTACAAGAAGTTGTCTCGTTTATTAGCATGAGACCATACCGCTATCCCCAAGTTCAGAAGGGGGAGATCAAGAGGATCGTAACGGAAATGATCCAGTCATGTGTGATACAGCCTAGCGTGAGCCCTTTCTCGAGCCCAGTCTTACTGTTAAAGAAGAAGAATGGAAGTTGGAGGTTTTGCATCGATTACATGACCTTGAACAAGAAAACAATGCCTGACAAGTTCCCTACCACGTGATCAACGAGCTCTTGAATGAGCTACATGAAGCAGCTGTCTTCTCGAAGATTGACCAAAAATTCAGGCATCACCGTATCTGGATGAGAGATGAGAATGTGGCGAAGACCGTCTTCAGGACGCACGAGGGTCACTATGAGTTTCTGGTCATGCCTGCTTTGACCAATGCACATGCCACTTTTCAAGCCCGGGATACAAGGTGTTCCGCCTTTATTTGAGGAGATTCGTACTGGTTTCCTTTGATGCTATTTTGGTGTACAATTGGTCCATGGAAGCGTGTGTGAAGCATTTAGTAACCGTGCTACAAGATCTGCAGAACCATCAACTTTATGCCAACCAAAAGAAGCACGTTTGCGCAGCTGAGGGTGAAGTATCTGGGTCACGTGGTGTCTGGGGAGGTGGTGTCGACTGATAGATCGAAAATTGCAGCCATGATTGATTGGACATGCCCTACCATCATGCGGGGGTTGAGGATTTTTTGGGACTGACAAGTTACTACAGAAAGTTCGTCAAAGGGTATAGTACAATCGTCTGGCCACTGACGGATCAGCTAAAGGATAACTTCTAGTGGGTCGAGAAAGCCACTCGAGCTTTTGAGGCCCTAAAAGGGCCATGACAAGCGTACTGATGCTAGCCCTTCTAAATTTTAGCCGGACTTTTGTGATGATAGACGCATCGGGCTAGAGTCTGGATGCCGTGCTGACGCAAGACCAAAGGCCAGTAGCTTACTTCAGCCATGTGATGACGATGAGATAGTGGCTCAAGTCCGTCTATGAGCCCGAGTTGATTGCCATTGTCTTGGCAGTACAAAAGTGGATGACATATTTGCTTGGCTTACGTTTCATAGTCCGCACTGATTAGAGAAGCCTAAATAACTCTTAGAGCAGCAGATATTGACTAAAGAGCATCAAAGATGGTTGACCAAGCAGTTGGGGTATAGTTTTGAGATCCAGTATAGGCCGGGGCCAGAGAACAAGGAGGTGGATGCTCTATCACAACGAGAGGTAGATGTACAGTTGGCCTCCCTGTCGGTACCTGTGATTCTTGATTGGGAGCCCATGATGCGGGAGATTGAGGATGAGGGCTTGACGAAGATTTGGTCTGCGCTTGTACACGGCTCGTCAGAATATCCAGGGTATTAGTTAGAGGGGCACTATCTCTTGTACCAGGGTCGGATTGGTCTTGCATATGACATTACACAGATACCGAGCATGCTACACTAGCTCCATGGGAGTGCAGTCTGGGACCACTCGGGAGTACTCAAGACTTATCAGGATTGCACTAGACGGTTTAAAGAGGAACATGCTACACAGATACCGAGCATGCTACACAGATATCAGGATTGCACTACTCGGGAGTACTCAGAGCATGCTACACAGATACCGAGCATGCTACACTAGCTCCATGGGAGTGACATTACACAGGATTGCACTAGACGGTTTAAAGAGGAACACCGCATATCATCCCCAGACAAAGGGCCAGACTGAGGTCGTCAACAGGAGCATCGAGACTTACTTGAGTTATTATGTTTCTGAGGCTCCAAAGCAGTGGGCAAAGTGGCTAGCCTATGCGGAGTATTGGTCCACCTCTTTCCACACAGCCGCTCAGATCACGCCTTTCCGAGTCCTATATGAGGTGACCATCTGCATCTACTCCACTACGGCCACAGTTCTATACCAGTTTCACATGTGGAACGTTATTTGGGAAGAGGGACAAAGTGCTGGAGTAGTTGAAGCGCCACCTGACGAGAGCCTAACAGATTATGAACACTCAGGTCGATGGACACAGACGCGAGGTGCATTTCGTAATGGGAACAGTGTTTATTTGAAGATGCAGCCCTACCGATAGCGCTCTTTGGCGCATCGGAGGAACGAGAAGATGTCACCTCGCTACTAGGGGCCTTATGAGATAAAGGCTAAAATCGACCAGGTTGCCTACAAGTTGAAATTGCCTACAAGTTGAAATTGCCACCAAGGTCTATCATACACCTTGTTATCCATGTATAGCAGCTCCGTCAAGTCATTGGGGACCACACCTCTTCCTCTTCGCCCCCACCAACACTGACCGAGGACATAGAAGTGATTTTGGAGCCAGCAGAGCTGAACGGGGTTCGAGGAGGGCCACAGGGACACGGAAAGTGTTGATTCAGTAAAAGGGCCTACCAGACCACAAGACCACTTAGGAGCCCTTCAAAGCTATTGCGCAACGATTCTCTGATTTCCACCTTGAAACCAAGGTGGTTCTTTTGGAGGAAGTAAAGATGAGGATCCTAACGTATTAGAGGAGGCAGCGAAAAGCAATTTCTAGAGGGGCTAACTAGCCGGGGGAATTTTGTGAAGTTTTTGGACTTTTCTGTGAATGTTGGGGTTTCTGGTGGCTTTTTGTAATTGTGGATAATCCTATATATGTAATTGGGGTGAAATTATTGTCTTCATGTTGAAAATCAAGAGAATAAATCTTATAGAACTACCCTACAGCCCTAGATAAATGAGAGTTAGGTTTTGTCACTTAGATCTAAAGCTTGGAGAGTGGTTTCCACTCGAAAGAAACCATTTATCGTGTATTCCTCTTTTTCATATATAAAAATCAGATTTTTCTTCTTCTCAACCCCTAGATTTCCTATCATATTTTCTTCTCAATTTCAACATGAAGCCCTAACTCTCACCCCAAATACATATATAGGACAGATCTGTCCACAATTACAAAAAGCCCTCTGAAAATCCCAAAATTCACAAAAACATCCAAAACTTCACAAAAACGCCCCCAAGCTAGTTGACCACTCCATGATCCGCTCTACACCGCCACCTTATGTTATGATCTCATCACAAGTTATGGCACATCTAAAGGATGCAACCTGAGCAAGTTAAAATATGTAACATGGACATATCTGTGGAAATCCAAAAATGATACTAATGTGCATCGACTCGTGTATAGAAATTGTCATCGTGTCTTTCTCAAACCCTCCGCCTCATAAAATTTTGAAAAGACGAGTATATTTTTGAAAAATCTATGTCCGGTTATTTTTCTAAAATGGAATGCATGCAAACTAGCCTCAAGGTTTCAGCATAGAAAATGTGAGATTTTTAGTAACTAAATTAATTGGATCTCAATGAATTATCCAACAAAATTCTTAATGTGCATTACTTTGCAATTGTCCAAAATCAGATGAATAGAACAGGTGCAAGATGATGATATAATTTCTAAAGGTGAAAAATACATTGAGAGTGCATTTATGATTGAGCTTTAACACAGGTTAAAAGATACACATGCTGTGTTTCCATAAGGCTGCATATCAAGTTAGCAGCTACAAACAACCAAGTCCATAAAACTAGCAAGTAATCGAATTCCATAAGGTAACACATTTACGTCTCCAAATTTATATACTTATAAATTATGGCGTACTCATACCTTGGTCAAGCCTTAACAAAGCTTTTAGACTTCAACATTTCAAAGAAGAAAAACTCCTAAAACAGTAATAGCCATGCTGACAATGTTAAACACTTATAAATATGTATATTTTTACCACATGCAATCTACTTTTAAGAAGACGAACTATATGCATCTTGATTTTAAAATGGACTTCAAAAATGGGAAGATTCTTCGGTAAATGAAAATGTAAAAACATATAATCAAGAAATTATTGCAGAAATGCCAAAAAAGCGTTGACATCATTGACAAGCAAGAGAATGTGCATGTAGCTAAGATAAAGTGATGAAGATTGACAATAAACACATGTCAATGCCTTGGATTTGTGTCAAATGAGTGAATCAAGTATGTCTACACTGCAGGAGGCACAACCAAATAAGTGGGAAAATCTAAGAAATTAAGGAGCATATTGAAATGAAACTAATAGAGGACGCAAATGTTACCAAAAGATTCATGAAGCTGTCTCTAAATTGCCCAAAACTTTTGGCTAGGCACAAAAGTTAATGTAGGATAAACAAACGTAAGGCCTACAGACACAGATAATAGCATATATCAAATAGCGAAACGCCTTATCTTGTTAAAGACACCAACTAAAGAAAACAATTAGGATGCACATGTTACCAAAGTGAATCAAATATTCCTCATTGACTAGCTTGC
This sequence comes from Scilla litardierei, assembly GCA_030789695.1. Classification (NCBI taxonomy): domain Eukaryota; kingdom Viridiplantae; phylum Streptophyta; class Magnoliopsida; order Asparagales; family Asparagaceae; genus Scilla; species Scilla litardierei. The sequence goes on along the minus strand of CM061142.1, from coordinate 297,579,608 downwards.
AGACAAGAGTAAAGCCACCAAAAAAGCATACGGAGTTTGTAATTAAGTTTCAGGACGAGGATACCAAATTCCCATAGGAAAGAAGAAAGAAAAATTATAGTCAAACAAGCCAGCCAACAGTAAAATTTGTTTGAGTAAGTTGAAGACATCAAATTGCATCAACTTCACAGACCACCAGACCAACCCCTCCCCGGCCCCGCCCAAACCCAACAAAAGAGTTGAAGAAACAGTCACTGAAATAGAACTTCAACGCCCATTCCGGCAACATTCATGAGAGAAAGAAGTGATTGTGGTAAGAAGTCCCAACTTTCCAAATTCAAATCATATTGCTACTACAAGAGGAGATTTACAACAGCATTCAAATATATATCCGCAACATGCATGCTAACAAGCATGCACTATGAGCATAAAGATGTGCACAGTTGCTTGTGAAACCTGTAATACTAGGATTAAACAGGGAGTTCATACAATTCCCAAAAGCATGCAGATTCAAGGGGGAAAGCAATGAACTCAAATACCAGAGCGACAAGCATTGGCAGAAAATTGGAAAAAAAGCTGTCAATGTTTGCAGAACATAGAATACAAAATGAATAACATAGATGTATCATATAGCCCTAAGATGCTAACCTAAGAAGCATTGATACGGACACAAGACACATGCACGACATGAACATGCGACATGGTAATTCCTTAAAAAGCAGAACACATGGACACAACAAACAAAAGCACAAAATACTAATAAATAAGACGAAAGAGTGAATATATGTCTTCATAGATTGACATGTGCAGATTGACATGTGCATGCATCTGATAGCCCGGACACCTATGTTTGATTTCAATATATAAAGCATATGATGAACCGTATGAGTAATATACGACACATGTACAACAAGTTTTTTTAGAAGTGTTCAAAGAAGTGTCGAAGAGGTGTCAGGTTATTCAACTCGGGTATGATGTGGCCAAGAGGGGACAGATTCATGGTAAAAATGTCCATACTACATAGATGCTGACTCTACCACAAAGTAGGGTTCTCAGATATTATTGCTCAAATTCAAAGTAGAAGGTCAAACAAAACAAGTAACCTCTTCAAGTGGAGATTGAACATTCGAAGGCGGATGCGGATGCGTTTCAGAATGCAGAGCTGCTTGCCCCAGAGCAACCAGGACAGTTTTCTCCGCCAAGCCTATTCGCATTTTTGACTGCATTAAGTTTAAAACATAAAGTTAAGCATTGGAATAAAATAAAAATAGCAGAAAGTTGAGAATTATAACCTGAAGAAGACGAATTATGTACTGGGGTTCGCAATCAGTTGCTGCCACAAGAAGTTCTTTAATATGATTCCTTTTCTTGTCCTGACTATCTTTCCCAGATTCCTATTAGAAAAAGGAAACCAAAAGGGGGGAAATCTGAGCGCTTAAATAAGTTCATTGTGACATTCAATACTCTGAGCAATGACACAAACTTCACAAATTATATTAAGACAAGACAGCTGTTTTAGACATGTCCTAGTCTCTGGATGCTGCATTTATATATTATCATAAAATTTATTGTGATGAGGAGTCAGCAGTGTTAAAATGTAGTAATGAGATTGGTTGGGAGCTAAGCAATATAAGTGTGTTATGTATAAATAACAGAAATGACAGAGAATAACAAAATTTCTTTACCTAACCTCTTCCCTAAATACTATCTATGATTTACATCATGGTATCAGAGCACTAACACTAAATTAGCCTTTAAAAACCTAACTCCACCAAAAGCTGTCATCGCATCCTCACCCCAATCACTGATCACAGATCATCATCATCATCATCATCATCATCATCATCACTGAAACTCTTCATAATCCCTAATAAATCACACTGGTCCACACAAACGAAAAAATAAAAATGATATACGACCACAACGAGACTGTTTCTACTATTTTCCGACAAAGATCGTGGCAGATCAAAGTGGTTTTGCAGTGTTTCAAGGTCGACAGTAACTGTTCTGAGGCTACTACAAAACTTTCCAATGCCGATCAGTCAACTCAACGCTCTCGATCTCCAATCTGCATGCCGTGAGGAGGTCTTGGTTGGCCTCAAAACAACAGCCTGTGATGCGTATTTGGGCTTCCGATCGGTGGCCATCGAGGCATGTTAGCCATCAAGGTTTATTTTTCTGGTCTCCAAAATAGATGTGAATTGGAGCTGATTCAGCCCTAGAACCAACAGCAAATTAGCATCTGTCAGCCTTGAAACTGCAGCAAAATAGCAGCCCAAACAGTACCCTCACAGGTCATCAAAAACCGCCATCGAGTCACCACCATTGTTTTGTTTTGATTAATAGGTGTGGATGTTTTCAGAGTTAGGTTATGTTTTGTCTTGTTAAAATATCTGAAATTTTATATGACCAATTGGTATAACTATCATTTAAATTTTATAAACACTATTCAACCCACCTTCTAGTGTTTTCCTTATAGCCAGGGTCCTTACACTAACTTACACTAACCATAACGCTCGACGCTTATGCCGATGACGCGCTATCCATCCAAGAAAATAGATTAACCACCATGCTACGTTCATTATGCCAGCAATGCCTTATCCTCCTAATTGGATGGACTAACTATTAAGCTAAATACCAAAGCTAGTGACGCCATATCCAACCAAGCCAAGGAATAACCACTCAATAAAACTTCAAGGTAAACGATGCAATATCCTTCATAATCAAAAGATTATTCACTATTTTTGACTACAATCCCAGCAACAATATGTACTCACAAGTCAAAGGAATACATGCTATTGAAACCACATAAGAAGAAAGAACCATAGAGGAAGAAGGCCACCAAAAAAACTTATTCATTTCTTGTTCAATACCCCTAAACAAGAGATCCAATTATTCCATGAAAAAGAAAATAAATGTTGTAAATAATAGGCAAGTGCCATAATATTAACAAGATGACCATAGTAATGATGTGAACTTTGTCGATAACTGGACTGACTTAGGGTTATGAAAAAGAAAAATTATATAATATCAGAATTTTATTATATTTATCTTTTCATTAAGATGGATATTTTCCAAAAGAGAGCATGAAAGAAAAGGTTATTACTCAATGAAGACAATAGTGTGACACATGCAAGTCTTGAAATGTGTCATTACCTTGAACTTTCAGGATTCTCTTGACTGTTTTAAGAGTTAGGTTCGGTTTTGTTTTGTTTTTTTTAAAAGATGTTTCGTTAGGTGGGTTGTTTCAAAATTGGTCATATTAATCGCTGTTTGAAAAGCTGTCTTAACACTCCACCAACTAATAAGTAGGTGGTTGTGCTGATTTGTCGTGGTAAAAACATCTTGGTTGTTGGTTGAAATCTGTTGCTTTTAAGAAGAATAAAGAAAAGGTCAGGAGTGTTAGACTAATGGGTCTCAAGTGTTCACATGCAGAGAAAAGGGCCGTTCACTACGTGTTCGCTGAAGTCAAAAGAAGGGTTTCAACTCTGAAACTGTAACCAAGGTTGGTCGTGGGATAGGTTAAGTTTTTGACGTTTGTATTAGTCCTTGGGCGGAATAAAGAGGTGCTTAGATGACAAATTCAAAATCAAAGCGAATATCCATAAATGTTCAGCTGGTGAAGAGTGGAGCTATTACCAGATATTTAATAAGTGTTAAGAAGCGCAATTTTTTAGCCAGCTTAGATAATCCAATTGCACATACTTTCACATCAAATTCTCATATTTGGGTGAAAGATTTAGTGGCTTCTGATCATATAACTGGTAATCAAGTACATTATCCTCTTTTTGTCCATATACATTTATACATAGACAATGACATGGCATTGGCCCGGTTAATATTATTTTTTTCATTACCTTTAACATCCGTTTTATATCGGCATAAATTTCCATTTAATTTGCTTTCTGTTAATTAACACGCTCTTTAAACTACCCCATAACCTTCTTTCCAGATTATTATGTATTCCCAGATATATGAACGAAAAGGATGATTGGCATAGAGCGTGAGGGTGGAGGTCATTATCACCTGAATTCAGAGATTGTCTCAATAGCTTGCTCTAATGTTATTTCTCCCTTCTTCAGGCACTGCAGATTAGGTCACACTCAGGTGTTGAAAACTTAAAAATTTCAGTCCTAAGTTTTATAGTTAGTCAACTGTAGAATGTGAGTCTTACCAATTATGAAAATACCACCAAGTATCTTATCAACCACGAGTATATAAACGTGCTCGGAAAACCCTTTGAGCTGGTCCATTCAAATGTATATGAATCTTATCATATCGAGACTAGTCTTAGATTTATATATTGTCTCATTTAACAATGATTTTTACGTGTAACATGGATTTACTTAATGAAAAACAGCTCTAAAGTGTTTGCAATTTAAAAAGTTTTTATGTTGAAATAAAAAATCAATTTGGTATTTCTATTAAAAATTTATGAATGATACCACAAACTATTATTTCAATAAATAGTTTGCATCTTTTATGTCATAATTTGGACTCGTTCATCAATCTTCATGTGTGCATATATATCCCAACAAAATGGAGTGACAAAGCGTAAAAACAAACATTTATTAGAGGTTCCAGGAGCACTTTTGTTACGCATGAATGTTCCAAAAATCTTCTAAAATGAAGCTATCTAACTGTTTGTTATTTTATTAATCATATGACATTCTCTGTAGTTAATGGTTAAATCTTTTACAACTTGTTTCCTGAGGCTGAATTGTTTCTATTATTTCCAATGATTTGTGGATGTGTTTATTTCAAGCGTAATTATGTTCCTGATGATTCTACACTCGATCCTAATTTTTTAAATGTGAGTTTTTAGTATACTCTCATATATAGAAAGGCTATAAATGTTATTCAGTGTTCTAAATATCGATCCGATATCTGATATATCGGCCGCAATATCGGTTTTATCACTAGGCCGATACGATATAGGCTTATATATTGCGGTTTCCGATATTTAGGGAAATATCACCGCAATATCGGGTTGCGACCGATATTGCGGCCGATATATCCCTTTGAAATATCGGCCGCAATTCACTGTTTTTTAAAATAAAGTTAGCGGGTTGGTCCACTTAAAAGTGTATCCGACCCGAGTCATCCGACCCAAATCATTTACTTAAAACGATGAGACATCAGGATTTTTTGAGGGATAATCGATGCTTTGCCCTAAATCTAATCACGCCACTTCAGTACTTTCGACGCTCCGGTCCTCATGCCACTTCCCTCAGCTCCATCCGGCAAAAATTTCCGGCGACTATCGATTGAGTTTTGGCGTTCGGCATTCAATCTTTGCAAGTGAGTGTTTTACGATCAAGATGAGTAGTCAATCCCAAATTTTTTTCAGTTTTTCATATTTTTCTTCAGTTTTTTTTATTTTTCTTCCTTCCAATTTTGGGTTTATTTGACATCATTTTTAGCCTTTGATATGATGCTCCAATATTTAGTCAATATCCCTCATATTCATGTTTAACGAGAGAAGTATAACCAAAACATACTTTTATTTAAGTTAGTATAGTTTATATCTTCTTAGATACATCTATGTTTGCATGTCATCATTTTTAAGCCTCCGATATGACACTCCGATATTTAGTCAATATCCCCGATATGTCCCCGATATCCGCAATCCGATATAAAATTTTCTAGGCCGATACGCGACCGATATCCGATATTTTGAACACTAGCTACTGTAGAAGACATGAAGGCCAAATTTTGGAATTTCGCTTACACCGAATTCTAATAACTTAATTTAAGAAGTAAACCATGCCATGTAGTCTCTGTCATTGTCCATTATTTGAATTTAATATCTATATTTCTTGTTAATTTTGATTAATTATTCAGGAACACTCGATGATGCAAGATGAAAGCGGGAAGAGATGTGAGGATTTGGAGAAGAAAGTTGCGAACTTGATAACTTTTGGACCTAGCACCTTGAAAATTTAACGATCACCGACTCATGCATCACACGCGGAGATTTTTCAGACCTTTTGCACAGGTAACCAAGCCTACTCTCGCACTCCAATGCAACAATTTGATTTTCGGAAAACTCGGTTTACACCCAAGTTTCAATTCAACACTTCATTGATAAAATAAATAAGTTTGACCTTTATACTTGGTTTTCAAAAACCACATCTAATGCAAGACTAAAACTCTAAAATAACTAAAACACTCAAAATAAATAAGACTCAAAATAACTAGAAAATTAAAAAGACTCAAACTCTATCCTTATCTCTTTAAAATAAAAAAGAATATCTGAAATTTAAAATGGATCCTCTTTGGCTTGAGACATTCACCAACCGGTGAATGGCGATAGGAATAGGACACCCAGATAGAAATCACGATTAGCTTCATGGTAGCATAGGTGAAGGGTAGAAATGGATGATGCTGATAAATATTTGTCTTGAAGCTCTTATGAAATACTCAACCCAATCGCATTAGGATTATCATTTGATAAAGCTCATTGAGAATATGTATGATGCATGCAAAATCCCATTATTGGTTTTAGGACGAAACTTTCCTGACAAACTTTAATCATTTTGTCATCCATAAATGTAAATTCTTGTAAATTTCTATTTAATTCTACAGCAAGCTTGTGAGTACCATTGTCAATTGCAAGAATTACATGTCTTGAGATGCAAAATACTCAAATCATATGTGAAATGTAAAATACTCAATAATTACACTAAGGATACGATCAAAGCTTAACTTTAATGAATTGGGATTCACATGATGATGTATTTGGGTTAATGGCTTATTAAGGATTAATCCATTCTTTGACTTTCAATTATGCTCTTGGGTCTATAATGGGTCAACATAATTTTCTTCCCTCTAAATATAATTGTATGTGTATGGCTCTCTCAGAATGTGTAACATCTAAATCAAACAGCCAAAGCTTACCTAGCAAAATATGTGTAGTATCCATATGTACGACAGCACACCAGATGCTATCGTGATAACTTAAAACCGGATATGCATTAAATAACGTTAAGTAACAGAATGTGAGTTATCATCCATCTATGTAACGATGTAAGAAATATTGTTAAATAAAGCACCATGTATGATAGTTACACGAAGAGGTGTTTGAAAACAATAATCCAACTAACATGCTTATAAGCTCAATTGTTATTAATACGAAGTTCATTGAATTTCAACAACACATTCAATATTTGGAATATGGTTAGGACTATACTACATATGGAGTCTTATCTGACTTAGAATGGGGGAGCCATAGTCGTTACACGGTGAAGACGGAAGACTTTGAAAGTCACAAGCTTCAAGCCCTCATTAGCGAGATAGATACTCTTATGCCTCCTTGGTTCAATGAGTTCATCCAATAACATCAGAAGATTCTCCAAGAAAGCAACTACTACCAAGTAGTGAACCTTGCGACAAATGTAAAGGCTTCATTGGTCATAACCTCGATATCCGCTCAATGTTCACATTAACGGTGTGATCCAAAATGACATTGAACCCTTCAATAAGTGCCTCTAAAGACATGTGACAACAATAGGTGGTTGACGAGTAATGATTGGGATAAAGCATTGGTCATCAAAAATGTTGTGGATACTTAATAATCAGGCTACATAATTTAAGACAAAGTTGACGTAAATAACGATACTAAAAGCAAAAGTGGGCTCCCGATCTCCACGATGCATAGTGGGAAGATTGGATGGCAACGGTCTTCAATCGTGAGGGATCTAAATCCAAAGTTATAGTTAATTGCATTAATGAGTCCCACCCAAAGATAGTTATTGCATGAAAGAGGGAAAGAAGTCAAGAGAAGTCTAGCAAAGAGGTCCAATGTTTCCTTCCACACTTACTACAATAGTCACAACTCAATAGTAACCATGTTCTTCATATACCACGACTTGATCGGCTCTCCCCTAATGTGTGCCATCCATAAAACCTAATGATGTTATTCTACATGAACACCAACGCAACCTGATAAGACAAAAGATACTCAAACGTGTCATTATGTCATTGTTATAGTTGTACCCTCTCTCTCCCCTCCCAACAATAAAAATCTTAGGAATTCATGAGGCGAGCCAGAAGATTTGCCTCCAAGATGGCTTGAAGCAAGCATCCTTCAAAATTGTTAGAATTTGACTCATGTAAACAATAATCCTACTTTCCTTAGCTTCCAGTGTTGCTATATGTACCCACCTCACCTAAGTTTATGTAGTTCTATACTTCTATTCACCAAAAGCACTTCAACACACTGTTTTTCTGACCGATGATCCAATACTTCCTCTTGGTCAGCGCCATAACTTCTTATTATCGCTATGTGCTTCAAGAATTACCTTGGAGAAAGTGTTTCATCACTGTCAATTGCATCCTTGTTGTGAACATCAAGAAGAGTTGCTACCGATAGACCCTTGCCCTTTTTTCTTTTTTTTCTTTTTCTTTTTTTTTTTTTGGGGGGGTTCCCTTAGAACTAGTAAGCGAAATAGCCTTGGACCACCAATCGTTGTGCTCTTGATGTGTTCTCCCTCTATTTCTGGATGAACTAATCAAGGCATTGAAACGCAATGATATTTCTCTTGCTCTTGAGTTCTTAGAGCTTGCAATCCTTTGTTTTTGCCCCTCCATAGTTTAATGATCATGCGCCTCTTTGACTTGGCTCTAGCTGACAAAGGACTACGTCGATTTAGTCTTAGTTTGTGACAGTACTAACTGTGAAGGAATTACGATGCTCTTCTCTGAAGATGCTTTCTTTTGGCAACTGCTTGCTAACTTTTCTCTCAATATCATGCCTTGTGAGCTTTCTGGAGGAGTGCCCAGTCGCTTTGGAATCGTGTCATTGTCAAGATCTATAACCAAAGCATTGACAGCTAGAAACTAAAAGTTAAAGCAAGCATGTAAGCATCAAATATTTTGGCTTTGCTTCATGGTGACCCCCTTATACATTCATCGCTTTCTTTAATAAACAACACACGTGTCATGTACACTTGGTCAATCAACATATAGTTTGCTTTTGCCCAGCCTCCTTTTGGAGTGTCTTAATAGTCAAAAAAACAATAACAATAACAAAATTGTCTTATCATGTTGTTCCCCCATCAGTTGTACTCTTCAACTTACCTACAAGTGGATAATGAAGCATTGTCCTCTCAGCCCCATAATAATGAAGCATTGTCCTCTCAGCCCCATAATTATGAAGCATTGTCCTCTCAGACCCATAATGGTGGCCTGCACTTCCCCACCTATGTGAAAAATCACGAAGCCTTGAGGCCTTCTCCCTTAAGGGTTTTGCGGATAGCTTCGACGAACACCATGCCAGAGATAAATCTCCTTGATGATGTAGCGTTTTGCAGCCAACTAGATATCAATTTACCGGCAATGATCACGGTGATTTATAACTTGCATATTTTGACTGCCCTTCTTAGAATTCTATGGTGCAAGGTTTGTTGATGCTTGCCAGGTGACAGGACATCAGGCGAGAATATCAAGTCAGAGAATTGCTTTCTAGGACAACCCTCACAGCCCTGACAGAGAACATACTGCAAACATGGAAATGTTATATGAGTCCGATAATCTTGACCAAATCCATGTTTGCTATCTCTATCTTCTCTCCTTAACTTACCTCATGAAAAACTCAGCATATTAAGAAATTATCTAATACAGATATAAGACTCCGATAATCCATGTAACGATTTTATCTAAAGATTGCACATGTAAATGAAATAATTACTGAACTAATAATCTTGACCGAATCCAAGCAGAGAAAAGGGCAAACCTCTGCAATTTTGCGGAAAGTTTTCAGAACCTTATCGATTGTCAGGGGCTGAGGCTTGAACATCACTTTCTGTGAGGACCTGCTGGCTTTTGCAACGAGCCCCAAATCACCCAATTCCTGACAACAACTACCATTCGAAAAAAATCCAATCTCGCACCAACTAAATGATTGCTAAAACTATCTCATTTACCTTGAGTTGCTTTTTGACATGCTCCTCCTTTCTACCATAAGCCTCGGCCAGCGCCTTTATAAGCGAAGCGTCCCCAATCCCAAGCTCGATCCCCTTATGCGGCGGATGGATTCGATTGGCCGCAAGGTAAACAGTCGCAAGGAGATCCCCAGGGGACGTAGCGATCACAGTCCGAAATACATTTGCCAAGATGTCCGTGATCACGATCCGGCCCGATTCATTAGAAATCAATTCAAAAGCGCGTGCAATGAACAAGAACGGGACTGGATCGCCGGCCTTCCAAGTGGCGGCGGACTCGGGGTCGAAATCGGCGCCCTTCTTCTTCAATTCGACGGAGAGATCCTTGGGTTTCTCTGGGGCTTCTAGGGTTTTGGCCTTCTTCGAGGGTCTAGGGTTTTCGGTCTGGGGCTGAGCTTGGGGAGAATCAGGAATATGGTCAAGTTTAGGGTCGGGGCTCAATGCAGGGTTGGCGCTGGGTTTCTTTTTGGCAGCGCGACGGGCGTTGCCCATGAGGACGTCGGCGACGGTGCGGCCGGATGACATCGCCGCCCGCGATGAGAGACGGAGAATGGGTTGGGAAAACCTTGCGGTGGTTTTGGGACAAGAGAGAGTGTGGACGAAGGAGAAATAGCGAGCTGGGATTCTCGAGAGAAGCATGTAATGGGGAGCGGGGGCGATTTTTCCGACAGGGTTTTAGCCCAGTACATAGCGCGGGCTTTTCTTTTCTTTTATTTTTGCCTCCATCTTTACTATTTTTGGGAAACTTTTGTGTTACCCCTTGAAAAAATTGTCAAATGTGAAAACCACTTTTAACTGTGCATAAATTTCGTAACATTTTTCATAAACCCCTTCTTTTGCCTACGTTCAGCTGCCACCGTAGGCTTGTTTGTTTTCACAAAAATGATATTAAAATGAATCATCATCTATGAAAGAAACCCACAGCGCTTTATTTATAGGAAGGGAGGAGCGTACAGAGATAATATACAATAGATACTGTCTTATTTATAAGATAAGCCATGATCTAACCAACTCATCTATATCCATTCACACCACTCCTCCTTATCCAGCCATATGTGTGGACTCTGCTCATGAATACTTCAGGATTCTGAGTGCAGTAGGAGTCTCACATGGGTTGGATACTTCAGGCTCCTGAGTTGGTGAGGTTTGCCTCGTTAAAACATTTAGCTATAGAAAACCCTGTGGGAAAAATCATAGTTAAGGAAAAAGAGTACACACTCTCTCTAACTCCCTCTGATCTGTACAAGTACTCAGGCTTTCAGATCTCTTAGGCGCATCTCATCATTCATATTTACAACATTCCGAAATATACACAGATTACAAATATCACCACCATTAAGCAGCTGCTGAATCCAAAAACTCTAGAGAGAAATGCTTAGTTTCGTCGCCTCTGATGTGGTCTCCTCAAAGTGGGGTGAGCTGGTCTTCAGACTATGTGGTCAGCTCCACAATACCAGTCTCTATCCCAGTCGTCATTGGGATGTGATGTACCACCAGGCGCCCTCAAATACACCATTGGTGTGTTTCTGGAATGGTGAGGATCTCAAAATGATAGGACGATGTTACCTTCATAATTTTGCTTTGCAGATCTGCCGTAGATGGTCGTCATGTTGTGGGTACCCAGTCTGTGATTTCTCAGTATAAGGATCGGACATGTAACCTACATTTGCATAAACTTGGAAGATGATACTTTATACTGTAAGCCCAAATCTTTCGACCCTTAGAGGAAGCGCAGAAAATGCTTAACTCCGATCTAATGGCCATTTTTAGGTGCATAACTATCTATGGCTAATGAGTTTACTGCAACTGATATATCGGGACGCGTGCAGTTAGCCAAGAGTGTCTATTGCACTTAGATAAGGGACTTCAGGACCAATTATATCATCCCCCTCTTCCAGCGATTGGAAGGGGTCTTTGTGTACATCCATAAAATGTACTATCATAAATGTACTTTGGATGACAATGGTCCTTGTAATTTCTCTAATGCACTTCTGGGCGTATATAACAGGATTCTATTAAGATAATAAATCTGTGAGCCATGATTTAATTTATTTTTGCCTATGTCTTTCATTTCATATTTAATAATCAGGCTTGAACAGATGTTTCGGTTTTCTCTTCAGGAGATCCGACGAGATTTAAGTTGTTTACAACTATGATCTCAAATCATGTCCTTTGCTCAGATGCAAATACAACCATTGGTAGGAATCATTGCTTTATCAAGTAATTCTCTTGTTTGTACTTTATTTATTATTATTATTATTATTCTCCAATAGAATAGACGTCCTGAAGTCTATTCAGACATTTAAGGAAATGTTGAATTTATCTTTACCAAGATATCCATGAATGTATGCCGTCACAACATCCAATAACAGCCTATCTAAAATTTCCTTTGCCAAAGTGTAAGGTATTTGCATTTGATAACTTAGGAAATCCGATGCATCATTTATGAGTTATGCTCAGTTAATTTGTTCATTCCCTAGTTTCAGCGAAAATATCCTTGAGCTATAAGTTGTACCTTATAGCATACGATTTTGTACTTATTTTTTCTTCGTATGTGTGCAATACTTATTTTACCCACTGGTTTGACGCCTTTTGGTGTCTGGACTTCAGGTCCGAACATTTCATGTTTCATAAGTGAGTCCAGCTCATCTTTTATTGCCTTGTTCCACATTTGACCAATCTCTATGTTTGCATTTTAGCAACGGAGTATGGAACGATATTATATAAATATCGTCACTTTTGTATATGACAATATAATACGTGAATACGTTGTCGACAATTATTTCTTTCTGTCCAACACCTCCCCAGCACGTGCAACATTTGCTTTCATTTCAGTTTTTCTTTTTCTTGTTTTCTTTATATAGTTTCTAGAGATGCTGCGGAGTTCGGCACACTCTAGACCAGTGACCTTTCATGCCACAGCTATGTCACTGGTCTTCACATTCCCTCTTGGGTGGGGTGCAACATTTTTGTTGTTTTCATTTTTGCGCCATGTGAACTTCCGCCTCCCTTCATTTCTTTGCTGCTGGACTTGGCCTTTGGCCCTTTTATTCTGTCCCCCTTTATATGGTCTTTCTTTTCGTTTATTGACTCTCTTCTTTTTGGAAAAAGAAGATGCATTGTGAGCTTCTAGGATGGGACGGTGCCAGGGGGCGCATGTTGTGAGCGGCGAGGAGAAGCTCTCTATTTTGTTCAGCCATGAAAAAAAATAACAACAGCTCAGAATACTTGAGGAATTTGCGTTCACGTTATTGCTGCATTAGTATTGCATCTTTTTCGTGGAAAGACGTGTACGTCTTTTCCAGCATGCGATCTTCTGAGACCTTTTCACCACACAACTTCATGCGTGAGGTGATGCTAAAGAAAGCTGAAGCATGTGTTCACACCCAAAATGGGTTTGAAAGGTCGATTACTAAAAACGACTCCAATGGATTATGCATCCATTGAATCCAGTTGTTGGTGACTGCATGGGAACATGCAATCTTACATGCCGCTTCATAAATAAAACTCACACCCTATGGGAATCAGGGTCATTCTCCGATGCAATTAGCATAAGGAACACCAACAAATATTTCTCGTTTGAGGACTTTTGGGTGTGCAGTTTACATCCCCACGGCACCACAGAGACTAAAATCAGGACCTCAACACCATCTTGGGATCTATATAGGGGTTTTAAGCATTCTATATACCTTGCACCCCAAACGGAGAGGCGTTTAAAGCACATCTCGAAAACGGTGTATAGATGTGTCCATACTCCCAGTGCTAGGCTTAACTCGGTTGAAGCATGAAGCTCTGCTGACCATTTAAAATTAATAAACAAAAATTTACGATTCGAAAATTATGAAATGTGATAATGAGATCCTGAAGATCCGTCATATTCAAGAAAATTGTTCAACAGTTATCTGACATAGTTAATGACAACAAGAAAATTTGTCAGATCACACGTCCATGCTGCTAATACTCTAGCTAGGATTGACATTACCGAGAATGGAGGTAATCCACTAGCAAAAGAAGTGGACGTTCCTCAAAGAGGCAGACCACCACGCTCCAAGGGTAAAATTCTCAGAGAGAGAAAAACACCTGAAGGCATTGAGATAATACTACCACATGATAATGATCTCATGTACATATCATCTTCCCTCCCAGAATCCCTTGTAGAGGAAAATCCAGGAGAAACTGAAATGAAATTAAATATGTACGTATCAGGAAGATGTTGGATAGAAAGAACACAATTGTCGACAATATATTCATGTATCATATTGGCACTTACATCGCAAAAGCGATGATAATTATATAATATCGTTCCACACTCCGGTGCTAAAATGCAAACGTACAGATTGGCCAAATGTGGAACGAGGTAATAAATGCTCAGCTGGGTTCGCTTATAAAACGAAATTTTGGATATGTTGCCATTGGATATTTTGACAGCATACCTTTATGGATATCCTGATAAAGATATATTCCTCATTTTCTTAAATGCCTGAATAGACTTCGGGACGTCTATTCTATTGAAGAAATAATATTGTACAACCAAGTAAATCTATTGACAACGCAAGGATTCTTACTAAGGGTTGTGTTTGCATCTTTATATAGAGCAAATAACGGGATTTGAGATCATAGTTATAAACAACTTAAATCTTATTGTATCTACTGAAGAGAAAACCAAAAATATCTGTTCTAGCCTGACTATCAAAGACTTAGGCAATATAAAAATATGTTATGGCTCACAGATTTATTATCTAAAAAGATAAAATCATGTTACGTTAAACTTCATACACCCAGAGTGTGTTGAAGAAATTACAACATGGACCATTGCCATCCAATAAGTACACCTATGATAGTACGTTCACTGGATGTACATAAAGACACTTCCGTCAGCTGGAAGAGGTGGATGATATTCTAAGTCATGTAGTCCATTATTTAAATGTAATCAGAGTACTTCTGGCTAACTACACGCGACTCGATATAGTAGTGTATGGTTTTGGTGGACACTTAGGGCACAAATCCATGCCCGTCCTAAGTCGGACGGAACACGGAAGCAAAAATATGTAGCGAAAAATAAAACTATGTTAATCTAATTAACATGCAGCCCTAAGGAACCAGACCATTAGCCAAGATATCTGCCAACTCGGGGTGGATCTGACCACCCCAAGAGGGATCTAAACTACTGCGAATAATTAAAACGAAAGCTTCTAAAACACATACCCGGAACCTTGCCCGGGGGAAGGCAAGGTGTACCGCACCGTCTTCTGAGCCGCTCCCCGTCCCACGCTGAGCCGCTTCTCGAACCGCTCCTCGAACCGCTCCGCATCCCGAGGCGAGCAATCCTCATGTCGCCGAGCCAACCACGCGCCGAAGAAAGTTTCACGCGAGTGAAAGCCTTCGCCAAGATTTCGGATCCGAATCCGAACTCTTTCGTGGCTTTGCTAGAGCCCTTCAGGAGTAAGGCAGAAATATAGGGAGAGGAAGAATTAATTTAAGCTTTGATCCGAGCGTGCTCCAACGTTTTTGGGAGACGCTCAGATATTGAGCTTGGTACAAGTTTGGAGGAAGGGGGAGGTCCCTATTTATATAGGCGGCTGACTCTCCCCTTTTCTCCCAACCGATGTGGGACTAAAGTTGGAGTTAATAAATTCAATTTAGTTTGCTTTCACAAAGGCCAAACTTCCGTGTATTTTAACTCCCTCACCGTTGAGCTTCATGATTGATACAATCTATCAATTCGAAGGGCGTTCAACGGTGAACGCATAGGAAAAAATGGCATGTCAATCGGAGTCCGTTTGACCCTCCAATTGATCGCCCAGCCCAAGGCTTGATTTTCGTCCAAAATCAGCCGTCAAAAACTGATCATTGCCCTAGGTTTCTGCACCAAGTTGTGGGGCCCAGCATGTGGGCCCCACTGCCCAAATAGGGCTGACTGGGCACCTGGTAGAGACATGGGAGCAGGCGCCAGGCGCGTGGGCCGGGCGCCCAGAGCGCCCGGCCCAGGGCGTCTGGGCCCGGGCGGGCCCAGGGTGCCTGCCCTGGGTGCCTGGGCAGGCGCCCAGGCGCCAGGGCTTAGGCGCGGGCCTAGGGCGCCTGCCAGGTCGCCCAGGCCCAGGGCTAGCCTTTGGCTGGCCAGGTGCCCAGGCCAGACCCAGTCTGGCTAGGTCAACTTGGTCTAATCCGGTCTGATCCATTGAGCTGTCTTGGGCGTAATTAGGGCATTTGGCGTCCGATTTGGACACTGTTCGAACCTAGGCATAGACCGGAACATTCTCGTCTTACTCGTGAACTTTTCCTTGCATTTATTATATTAAATATGGTCTTAAACAATTTAAGACACATTTAACCCTTTGCATCATATGCAAATTAGTCCCTATCTAGGCTTAAATTATCATTTGCATCAAATACAAATGATCTGAGGGCACATCCCTGTACATCTCCCACTTACACCCAGGATCATTTATCATGAAATGCAAGAGATAATTGCAAACATCTTTTGCAATATTTTATCCCTTGCATCAAATGCATATTCTCTCTAATCGTTTCTACCGATTACTAGACGAAGGTCGCACTCTGTGTGAGACCCTACAGCCTGACCCTTACTACAGGTTGGGCTCGAAGCCCTATACGGCAGCAACCACGAGCAGTGGCTGCCGTCCCCGCCTCAGAATCATAATTATGTGGTTGACTCATCGACATGAATATTGTCGGGACCACCCTGACTGTGTCTGTGATGAGTTCCGCAGTTTTAGTCTATTCGTCTAAACTATGTCGTGTAGATGAAGTCTATGGTACGGTCAAACTGTCACCCCCAATAACTTGAATCCGGTTAGTTTCTATCGATCTTTAGTTAACTAATGTTGGACTTCTTCCAACATACTCTGATCAGAGATTTTACTAAAGACCGAACTAACTCAACGACACTAACTCTCATTGACCGGGAGAGATGAATCCTCTCTTGGTCATTACTCTCCTCGTACGTTTCAAGTGACACCCAATCAAAAAAAACCTTTCGATAGGCCTAGCCTCGAAGCTAGGTCAGTGATCTAAGTGGCACCATTCACGCACAGGTTCGTAAAATGACCTCAACTCAAAAGACCAACTTGCATATCATCACTAAGAGTTATCATTGACAGATAGGTCAATGTAACCATATGATAACTCTTGGGGACCGTTCATTAAATTTATTCTTTAATGAACACATGTGTCTCATCTTCGACTTCGCCAAGTCAAACGATCATGAGATCATCGCCACCGCTAAACGGTGAAGACTAAGACACAATGGTTTATCCGATGTTTCGATATCCTTGTCTCGAAATATCTACGACCACGAACCCTTTTAGACTTATGCTACAGACGGTCAAGCATTTCTCCATGATCGAGATACTCATCTCGATACATGTTTTACCTTGCATAAAGTCTCATGATTTTACCTAAGTCAATATCTAATGTTTATTACATTATTGATTAACTTAGATGAAATTATAGCAAACAGCTTACTGTTATTTCGAACAAGATGTTTGTGCTATTCACACAGAGATATGATGCCTCGAGGGCATCATCTCTCAACATTTTCCACTTGCACTCAGGCCCATTTATCTTGATATCTCATACTGTTTTTACACATACGTTTTCTCGACTTCATGTGGTAGAGCCTTTGTGAGTGGATCTGCTAAAACCGTCTACAGTATAGACTTAAGGGGTTTCTATGCTCATGTCAAACCAACCATTTGAATCTCATTCAAATAATTCTCTTGGTCTGTCGGATCCATAATATTTTATTTCCCTGGATTTTATCCAGTTCATCGTACCTTACGATAATAATTTAAATTAATTACTGGTCATTTCAAATGGCTCATATCCATTTCTGATAAAGTATCTAACTTTTTGATTACTTTGTCAAAATATATGTTCCATCCCATTGATGCCTCGCATGTAATTTGTTTGCTCACACTAACCTTGAAAACTCTCTTGCTAATTCGTATAAGTTGGTTCGTCTAAATTATATTTAGAAAAATGAACGTAAAATCGAATGTTCCAGTTTTTTTGGTCATCATGAGCATTTACATCGAGTTCGGTCCGAGTAGATCCGTACACATCTGCTGGCGAGACTGTTTCAATATAATCCGTTTATAGGAATTAGGATGAAAACCATTCTCGACCAACATGATTGTACTTCACTATTTTCTTTCTGCGCCAATCTTTTAAAGATTTACTTGCAGAAAGTGAGGAAACATTTTCCTTGGGCACGTAAACTAAATTTCAAAATTTATTTACGCACACGGACCTATTCTGATTGCATCAAGTTATAAATCGGAGTTACTACTCCGAATTTCATCCTAGAAGTTGACTAAGTCATCATCAATTATGATGTCTAACTCGACTCTTCGTCTCACGAGATTCGAGTAATTATACAACTTCCTAATAATCAATTTAATGAATATCTTATTGATAATGTCCTCATAGAACATTATCAAAACATAGTCATTACTATCTGGGACTTAACCCAGAGGGAGGACTTAACTCAGAGTCACTTGCTATGGATCGCACCAAGTCTAACTAAGTGTGATTCATACCTTTTAACACATCGATGTGTTAACAGACTTGACCTAAGAGAAAATCATATTTTCTTTTAATTTCACAAGATTTTATATAGCTAAGTGTTTGACCATTCGATGTAATCGAATCAGTTTAAATACTTTTGTCATTTCGTTCTTTATTTTATCATACTTGTGTTTCATTAAGAACACTTGTCTTAATAAAATATAAGAATAACTTATTTTGGTTAATCTAGACTCGGGTACATCAGTATGTACGAGACTAAGTTCGACAACTCATTCTCCCACTGTCTTACAGATGGGTTTCGGCCATTATATCTAAGAGGATAAGATTCACAAGTGTATGTAGACTTCATAATACGAGAGGTCAGACTCCTCTTTATGTGACTTGTGAAGCTTAGTCTCTCGATACGACCTAGTCTATTTTTCCATATAAGTTTGCTATTATCTTGTGTATTTATATATTAACATTTAATATATATATATATATTATCGTTATACATATTACTCATTGCTTCAGAAGCCATGTGACGACATTCGTTAAAATGTGTCAACCTTTTGTATAACAATAATTATGAAATCGTGACATCAAAATATGTCACATTTTTATTCCCTCCTACTTATTATGCCGTTACTAATGATAAATTAAACTATTTAACTTGATTGACTTTCCGGAGTGCCTTCTTCCTTTTCTAAATCACATTTAGATATTAAATAGCCCAACATAAATGAATAGCTATACAAGCATCTCATGTATCCAAACGCCTGAGCTTTGCAACCTTGAGTGTAGCTCAACAAGTTGCATGTATCAAGATTTGGTTGGGATAATAGCCTTGCACCGCTCATGCACTCATATTCGACTCAAACAGTTTGATCGAATTCTCGAACTTTGCGGATCGAAATTGTTTTTCCATACAACCTTAAATGTAGCTCAACAAGTTGTAGGGAGAAACATACTTCGAATATCTTATATGTTCAAGCTGCCCCATATAGAGGCGAGTGACATGTAGCGTGAATTTTATTTGTTGGACCCAGAGCTTAATGAAATCATATTTCTTAAGTCTGTTCTTTAGAAGGTCATTTTAATGTCAACGAGAATATAGTTTAATTATATCAATTAGAATTTATCTTTGACATTCCATTAATCAACATATTTAACCAGCTAACTAATTCCATTAAAATATTATATTTTTATTCCATCGGTAAACATAGTCTTGCCCTAGTTTAGCATATGTTCAATATTAAATATAGGTAGAATGTCTTTTGTTTACATATATCCTCCCACTATTTTTACGATCATTTTAAGTCTTAATAATGAACGATTTAATCGAATTAAATAAATGGGTAAGAGATCCAATCACCTTGAGCCTAACAACCTCGGTGTATTCACGACAAATTGCTTGACTTTGTAATCGGAAGATGACTCTTCATCAATCATATCAGATATGACTCTCTTATCGGTTTTTACCCCTAGCCATTTGTGATCATGAGTGTGCTCATCCAAATCACAATGTATAGTCTAATCGGACCCTTGTTTTCGTGTCTAGCCTGACTTGCCCCGGCGCTCGGTGTATTCACGACACGTCGGTTTGGGTCTGGTCTTAGACTACATCATCTGTGTTTAAGAAATTGGTTTCTATAAGATTTCCATGTCACAGCTTGAGTGTAGCTCAACAACTGAAACACGGGTCCTATAGTTGCCAACCCCTAAAATAAGGAGGGTTACGGCTAATCTTGAAGAAGATTATTAACGTATTTGACTTAGATATAGTCCAGGGTCTTATATAGTCATGATTCGCGTCATTGCGGTCCAGCGGAACACAGCCAGGGAATTGACTAAGCCAGGATCACCTATCCTTTAGACTAGCTAGGGTGATCCAACAAACTTAGCCAAGCACATTGACTGGATCATGGTCAATTGAATGAAGCTTGTCATTTTTATATGCGTGCCATAGACTAAAAGGCTTTTATTAACAACCAATTAATCCTATCAACTAGTTGAACCCTTAAATTCAAAATTTTAGGATTTTTAAATAACTTTTATTAAATCCTTATCAACTATAAGGTTCACGTGCTATCCTAATCGTTATTAGGATTTTAATAAATTTATTAACAACGATAAAAGCGAAGTCCTTTAATGAGAATTAATTATAACAATTAAAATAAAATTTTCATTAAAGGGACTACCCTAATCAGGAATTAGGTCTTAAAGGGTTGTCAAATGTTTTATTAAAACATATCATATCATTAAAATCCAATTAATAAATTTTAATGATTTCTTAGTGGCTAACCTAAAGGGTTGTCTTGTGTTATCAAATAAGGGACAAGATGACATAGCCATTAACATAAAGTTACACTAATTTTAACGCATAAAAAAGAGTGTCCTTCCATTTAACAATTAAATCGAAAATTATTTATCTAATAAACAATTTTTGCATGTATTTCTTAAATTTAACATTTAAATTTAAAATAATGAATTTAAAATATTTTAATTTTTATCTCATAAAAATATAATAGTTTTAAAAGATCATTTAAAACATTTTAACTAAAACATTTATCACATAAAGTTTCAAAGTTTTTAAAATCAGTTTTTAAAAATATCACATAAATTTAAAACATCATTTAAAAAATTTCATGCTTAAAAATTTATCATATAAAATTTTTAATTATCTAAAATTACTTTAAACTTATTGTTTAAATTTTTAGGCTTTTAAAATCATCTTTAAAAAATATCACATAAATTTTAAAACATTTTAAAAGGCATCTAAAAACATTTTAAAAATTATCTCATAACTTTAAAACATTTTTAAAAGTATTTTAAAAGCATTCAATTAATTAATCGCAATCCTAGATCAGCATACAGACATGGCTCTGATACCACTGTAGGGTTTTGGTGGACCCTTAGGACACAAATCCGTGCCCGTCCTAAGTCGGACGGAACACGGAAGCAAAAATATGCAGCGGAAAATAAAACTATGTTAATCTAATTAACATGCAGCCATAATGAACCAAACCCTTAGCCAGGATCTCCTGCCAACTCGGGGTGGATCTGACCACCCAAAGAGGGATCTAAACTACTGCGAATAATTAAAACGAAAGCTTCTAAAACACATACCCGGAACCTTGCCCTGGGGCAGGCAAGGTACCGTCTTCCGAGCCGCTCCCCGTCCCACGCTGAGCCGCTCCTCGAACCGCTCCTCTTCCCGAGGCAAGCAATCCTCATGTAGCCGAGCCAACCACGCGCTGAAGAAACTTTCACGCGAGTGAAAGCCTTCGTCAAGATTTCGGATCCGAATCCGAACTCCTTCATGGCTTTACTAGAGCCCTTCAGTAGTAAGGCAGAAATATAGGGAGAAGAAGAATTAATTTAAGCTTTGATCCGAGCGTGCTCCAACGTTTTTGGGAGATGCTTAAATCTTTAGCTTGGGACAAGTTTGGAGGAAGGGAGAGGCCCCTATTTATATAGGCGGCTGACTCTCACCTTTTCTCCACAACCGACGTGGGACTAAAGTTTGGAGTTAATAAATTCAATTTAGTTTGCCTTTCACAAAGGCCAAACCTCTGTGAATTTTAACTCCCTCACCGTTAAGCTTCATGATTGATACAACCTATCAATTCGAAGGGCGTTCAACGGTGAACGCATATGAAAAAAATGGCACGTCAATCGGAGTCCGTTTGGCCCTCCAATTGCTCGCCCAAAGATTAGCCCAAGGCTTGATTTTCGTCCAAAATCAGCCGTCAAAAACTGCTCACTGCCCTAGGTTTCTGCACCAAGTTGTGGGGCCCAGCATGTGGGCCCCACTGCCCAAAGAGGGCTGACTGGGCGCCTGGCCCAAACTTGGGCGCCCAGGCGCCCAGGGCGCCCGGCCTAGGGCGCCCGCCCTGGTTGCCTGGGCATGCGCCCAGGCGCCAGGGCTTGGGAGCGGGCCCAGGCCCAGGGCGCCTGGCGCCCACGGCGCCCAGGCCTAGGGTTGGCTTTGGCTGGCCAGGTGCCCAGGCCAGACCCAGTCTGGCCTGGGTCAACCTGGTCTGATCCATTGAGCTGTTTTGGGCATAATTAGGGCATTTGGCATCCGATTTGGACGCCGTTCGAACCTGGGCGCAGACCGGGACATTCTCATCTTACCCATGAACTTTTCTTTGCGTCTATTATATTAAATATGGTCTTAAACAATTTAAGACACATTTAACCATTTGCATCATATGCAAATTAGTCCCTATCTAGGCTTAAATTATCATTTGCATCAAATACAAATGATCTGAGAGCACATCCTTCTACAAGTAGTTGCAGTAAATTCACCAGCCAGATACAGAGTTGTGCCTAAAAGCGACATTGGAACGGAGTTAAGCATCTTCTGTGCTACCTCCAAGGGTCGATGTATTTGGGCGTTTAATATAAAGAATTATCTTACATGCTTATGCAGATGCAGGTTACAAGTCCGACCCCTAAAATGAGAAGTCACAAACTGGGTACCTACGATGGGACGGCCATCTACTGTAGATCTGCAAAGCAAACTATGACAGAAACATCATCATATCATTCCGAAATCCTCACCATTTCAGAAACAAACCAAGGGTGTGTTTGGGTGCGCCTAGTGGTACATCACATCCAAGTGATGGCTGGGTAAAATGCTGGTGATTTGGAGCTGACCATGTAGTCTGAAGACCAAGCCACATGCCTACCCCAACTTTGAGGAGACCATATCAGAGGCGATAAAACAAAGCACACCTCTCTAGAGTTTTTGGATTCAGCAATGGCTTAATGATGACGATATTTGTAATTTGTATATATTTTCGGAATGTCGTAAATAGGAGCGATGAAAAATGCCTAAGAGATTTGAAATCCTAAATGCTTATGCAGATCTGGGGGAGTTAAAGGAGAGTTGTATTGTTTTTCCTTAGTTATGGTTTTATTCCACATGGTTTTCCATAGCTAAAGGTTTTAACGAGGCAAATCACATTAACTCAGGATCCCGAAGTATTCATCCCTTATGATACTTATATGATGCTCAGAATCTCGAAGTATTCATTAGCAGAGATCACACTTATGGCGAGATAAGGGGGATTGTTATGAATACATTATCTTGTAGAGATGAGGAGTTTGTATTCTAACTCAAACATTGTATCCTATCATTGTATGAACTCTTCCTATCCCATATAAATAAAGGCATGAGGTCCCCCCTAGGAAATACATTCACAACAAATTTGTATATTTTAGCAAATTTTCTTTTCACTTACGCAGTTGGTTGAATTGTTTTGGTTCAAATTAAGTGATATTGAGATGTTTGTTCCTTACCAATTTCCTTGCTCTACTTAAAAACATATCCAGTTAAGTACTAAAGTCATAAATTGAGCAAAGCTATTTCAATTTTTTTTCCCTAATTACCCAGTGGTTTCTAAATATAGTCAGCAAAGAATAAAGAAAAATCTAAATAATCTTCTCCTCTCTATGCAAAGTGTCTATTCTTACCAACTCCAAAAATCTTCGCATGTTCTTTTCCTGGAATAGGAAAATGGAATAGTGGGAATTGTTGTATTCCTAAGAGAGAGAAAATGTAGTTATGTCTTCTTTTGGGTGGAATAGAGTATGGAATGAGGGGTTTGGAATAGAAAGTGGGGTCCACTTTATAGTTTTGTGTTCTTTTGGCTTTTGAGAGTTGGAATGAGAAAGTGGGAAAGTTGGAGTGGGGTGTTATATGGTGAGTATAGGGTAATGGTTACCCCCAACCATGATAGTTATAAAATGTAAAATAAAATAAAAATGAATACATAGGATAAAAACCCCATTGTGGCTCAGGCAAGGAACAACTACAGAGACATCAATGCCAACCCCTTTTCAGTATGTCTATTTCATCACCGGGCAAATTTTTTACTTGGTCGTCATTCGCAAATGGTTTCAGCTTGCATGTATTGTGTTGGATGGCAATATCATCAAGTGTATGAAATGCAGCATACATAGTAGGCACTGATCTGTTTCATTTTTTTGATAAAGACAACTTAAACCAACCCCATATGTTCATCAACATTGACGTAACTTTAGTCGAGATTACTGAAACCCTCACATGAAAACACATCCTAACAATCAAAACCCCCCATTTGCATCAAAGAAACCATCTGCAGAAAAAATGCAATTTGTAGAACCGCAATGAACAGACAAACCACACACAAATGATAGCCGAAGATATACCTCCCAGTTGATCAGAATAGAAAAAGGGAGCTGAAGCTTTCGTGACAGAGAGCAAGCTGCCGTGGGCACACACGCAGATCCGCGAAGTCAGGGATCAAAATCGGCAACCCAAAATGGCGCAAGCAATGAGACGAAGCTAGTTAGGAGAGAAATTCGAGGGGATCAGTTCTATTGACAACGAATCATTCAAAATATTGAGCTATTTGTTAGGAAAAATGCCACATTTACCTTGTTTTCAGCTCAGAATCCCGCATGCAACAGATGAAACGATCTTCCCCGCCTTGAAGCTGCCTAGGGCACACCCGACGATGATGCCATAAGGTTACGGCGTCGTCAACCCAAAAGGCCTAAGCTTGCAGGCGAAGCGACACAAATGTGGACCAATTTTTTAGGGTTTCGCCATGAGGCAGCGTCGAGAAGAGAGAAGACGGAGGGGTTTTTGGCAGAAACGATGTGGAGGGATCACAAGCGGGGAGAGAGAGCGAAAAGTCGCAAGCGGGACCCACTATCGGGGGATTCCGTCGAAATCCAACAAAAAAACCTCGACTTCTGACACCCGCCTTGATTCCCAAAACCCACCGCCACGCAAGCCTAATCCCAACTTCCCTTTTTAACGCAAAAGAACAGCTCGATGGAATAGAGCCATGGAATCCAAAGAAAAGTACGTGAACAGTGCCCCCTCTCCCATTCCAGGCTATTCTGGGCAAAAGAACTGGCCGTGGCCTCTTCTTTTCCTGGAATAGGAAAAATGTAATAGGGGGAATTGTTGTATTCCTAGGAGAGAAAAAATGTAGTTATGTATTCTTTTCGGTGGAATAGAGTATGGAATGAGGGGTTTGGAATAGAAAGTGGGGTCCACTTTATAGTTTTGTGTTCTTTTGGCTTTTGAGAGTTGGAATGAGAAAGTGGAAAAGTTGGAGTGGGTGTTATGTGGTGAGTATAGGGTAATGGTTACCCCCCAACCATGATAGTTATAAAATGTAAAATAAAATAAAAATGAATACATAGGAAAAAAACCCCATTGCGGCTCAGGCAAGGAACAGCTACAGAGACACAAATGTGCCTGACATTATGAAAATTTTTCCCACTGCGTCTCAGGCATGCAACATCAATAGTTATTGTAATGTGAATGACATTCTGAATTAAAACCCCTCTGCGTCTCAGGCATGCAACAACAATACTGCTCCAAAAATGGAATTAACTTATTAAATAAAACCCCCCGCAGTCTCAGGTATTCAACAGCAATAGATACACAACTGTGTATATCAGTCTGAAATAAAACCACGCGGTAGCCCAAATGCAAAAACAGCAAATAGTTGCCAAATGAAATTAAACCCGTAGGAAAAATAGTTGCCAAATGAGCCACGCATGCATGTAATTGCCAAATAATGAGCCGAAACATTATGCAAAAATACAACCCAATACACGCATATTACAAAAAGTCCAAACTCATCATAAAAAAACATGTACCAACATGGTTTTTAGTCTGCCCATACAACAAGATTACATGCCAAGTCAGTGGAGATTGTTATACATAAGAAAACTAATAAAACATAGCCCTAAGAGGGAATACAACACAAACTTCAGAGAGTTATAATCTTTATGCAAGCTATCTAATGTCAGCTTGTTTCTCTATAATTGGCCTACGACCATAGCCAAACGATCGTCAATAGCATCCAACCTCATCCGCGTCTGTGAGCTCGCAGAGAAATCACCTATTCCTCCTCTTTCAGCTGCTGCCATTAAATGATGGATAATAACCATTGACCAGTCACTGTGAGGGGGGTCCTTCCATTCGAAGAAATCAAATTTGGCCACTCGAGACGGACAGCTCCAAAACATCCTTCCCGGGTTTAACCGTGTCCATGACGTCTTCCTTGGCACACTCAGACCACAGCGGCATATCTTGCAGTCTGAAGCATCAGTCTCCAACGCAGGTACACGGTACGCTTCTCGAAGGCGGGAGCGAATAGATGTGTTTGAGCCTTCACTCATTTGAACCTGGTCAAACATACACATAACCAAAAGAAAAGGTGTGAGATGAGCATAGAAATTGAACAATTTCATGGTGTGAGAAGGGGTAGTTGAAGGCGTACCTATGAAAATATAATATCACATGATGTCAAAGTATCCGTCTTTTTGCAGAAATAAGCAAGGTAAAAGTGCAGACAAAAAATAAAACTAATTTACAAAACCAGTCGCAAATCAATTGGAACGAAAAATTAAATTTTTATAGCCCTTAGGTTGGTAGATGTATCAGTTACCCAACTAGGTTGCTTGCGGTTGTCCCTATACAATATAAACATGGAAATCAAATAACTTGGTTTTTATTGCCGAATGTCATGCACATTTGTGTAGCTGTCCTTAGATTCATTCTTATTTAATAGAACACAAATGGTTGCAGACATTATGAAATAAAAAACCCCAAATAGAACACCTGTTGCTTCAGTCATTATGACTTAAAAAACCCCAAACAGAAGGTGCATGACAGTATGAAATGAAAAACCCCAAAAAACCCCAAAGAGTCTCAGATAACCAACAACAACAGAAACACAAATGTGCTAGACATTATGACAATATAAACCCACACATTCTGGATTATGGGAACCATCCTGCAAGCCATCCTAATAATTGGGATAGTATCAAGGAATTTGGGCTAATTCATATCTGTCATCATTGGGCTATTAGTGAAAAAAATACAACCAAGTCAGATTAAAAAAATCCCAGCCAAAAGAATGCATCATACTGAAAGCAGGCCATAATTTATGAAAGCATGCCCAGAATTTACTGAAAGCTTTCCCAGAATGTATGAAAGCATGCCCCGATTTTACTGAAAGCATGCCCGGCTTACCCAGATGAAAGCAAGCCACAGATGAAAGCGTGCCCAGAATTTATGACTCAACTCCTCCAAAAATAACAAACATATATGTATCAGAGAGGCATTCAAAATTGCCCAGAATTTTCTGAAATCAGAGAGGCATTCAAGCTATCAACAATATTGCATGTCCAATAACAGCATTGCATATCCAATAACAGACCAATGATAACAATATTGCATGTCCAATATACCAATGATAACACAAATACTATCTTGAAATGATAACATACCAATGATAACAATATTGCATGTCCAATATTTCATGTAGATATTGACACAACAAGAAGGACAAGACCCCATGTAGATATTGACACAGCAAGCATGCCCAGAATTTACTGATAGCTTTCCCAGAAGCCATGGTAAGCATGCACAGAATTTACTGAAATAATGCCCAGCATACCCGGATGAAAGCAAGCCACAAATGAAAGCATGCCCAGAATTTATGACTCAACTCCTCCAAAAATAACACATATATATGTATCAGATAGGAATTCAAGCTTGACCAGAATTTTCTGAAATCAGAGAGGCATTCAAGCTATCAACAATATTGCATGTCCAATAACAGCATTGCATGTCCAATAACAGACCAATGATAACAATATTGCATGTCCAATATACCAATGATAACACAAATACTATCCTGAAATGATAACATACCAATGATAACAATATTGCATGTCCAATATGTCATGTAGATATTGACACATCACGAAGGACAAGACCCCATGTAGATATTGACACAGCAAGCATGCCCAAAATTTACTGATAGCTTTCCCAGAAGCCATGGTAAGCATGCACAGAATTTACTGAAAGCATGCCCAGCATGCCCAGATGAAAGCAATCCATAGATGAAAGCATGCCCAGAATTGAATGCACAACTCCTCCAAAAATAACAAATATATATGTATCAGAGAGGCATTCAAGCTTACCCAGAATTTTCTGAAATCAGAGAGGCATTCAAGCTATCAACAATATTGCATGTCCAATAATAGTATTGCATGTCCAATAACAGACCAATGATAATAATATTGCATGTCCAATATACCAACGATAATACAAATACTATCCTGAAATGATAACATACCAATGATAACAATATTGCATGTCCAATATGTCATGTAGATATTGACACAGCACGAAGGACAAGACCCCATGAGCATAGATAACAATATTGAACCCATGCATGATATAAAACCAAATGTTTCTCATTGCCAACACCACAGCTTATTGCCAAAAATCATTGCCAAAAATCATTGCCAAAAATCATAGTTTATTGCAGGCCCGTAGGCATGGAAAAGACAAACAAATGGCATGGAAAGAATGAACCAAACACCAAGTTGGAAATTATGCAAGAAAACCCAAGTAGGAAATCCATGCTTCCACCCAAACAACCCAAGTAGGAAATAAAAACACATGAGATGCAACAATAAGGACAAGACCCCATACAAATAACATACACACATATTCCCAAGCAATCAAGCACTTCAGTCATTCAGTCATGCAACATAAAGCCACCTAATATCATTCTCAATTCAAGTAGACATATTACAGACATACATAATCCTAATTTAATAATCCTACTTACGTGCCCCCATCATTGTGCAAGCAAGACATATTACAAAATGTAGTAGACAAATTACAAGCTTCATATATTACTCCCTTCAACGTAAGTTACCCCATCGACCTTCATCTTCGTCGTCCTCATTCTCACGGTCGAATTCCTCCATTTTCCTCTTTATGTAACGTGTCCTTGCAACCTCAGGCATCCCCACATACTTCCTCCCCTCAACATCTACTTCAATAAGGTGTTCATACAACCTATCCAACTTCTCTGCAGGATACTCTGTGTGTGTATAGAGACTCTTACCAATCTCCACAGTCCAGGGTAAGTTTGAGATTCGTAAGGCTTCGGCTACCTCGGTGAGTTTATCAATAAATACACCTTGCATTGCATCGTTGGAAGCATTCCCCCGTTGTCTACGCCTTACCTTTTTACAAAATGCTGGAGGGGCTGCATCGCTAGTAGCAGCTGCACCAGGACTTGGCGAGGGTGCCTGAGGGGTGTACGGTGATGGTGTGTCAGATGATTCATGCCCAAGCGGCGAAGGATTTGCCAGTTCACCTTCACCTTCAGTGCATGGGCCGCTAAAATTTGTAAACACACCCTTCATAAAATCCCTACTAACTGCGTCATCACCAATAATCACTCTCAGATCAGCAAGCCATGGTAAGGGCTGATTAATATAGTCCTTAGTTTAAGGGTGGGCCTGCATGTATACATAAAGGGATATAATTGAGTAAAAAAGAAAATGACATGGACGAGTTTGTATTTGTCCGTCAATTGTGAAATTATTACCGAGGCCCACGTGACATACGTTTCTGGCTCCATTAAAATCATCTCCCTCTCTGGACACCACCCAACTCCACTTAAATTGAGGCACGTATTCACATCGGCGAGTTTCTTATGCAATCCTTTCATATGATTGCATACATTTTGGCTTGAGTAGGTCGTGCCGAATCTCTCATTTATGTGGGCAGCAGCAGCATTGAATGCACAAGCTTTGAAAGTCTTATCTGATTTCATCCCTTCCGTGGCCTGCTCTGCAAGGAATGGGATGAGGACCAAATCATGTTCACATGGCCATATTTTGTGCACCGGCCCCTTTTTTGCATGCTGCTTCATTTTTTTGCTCAGGCTAGAAACTGATGCTTCCCCTGACTCATCCCGTCGACCCAACTTTCTGGAAGAATCGCTACCACATAAGGGGTCATTACCGCTGTGGGATGACGTCCGGTTGAATGCACTTGGGTGAGGCGGGCTAACATACTGATGGTGTCCACCAATACCTCCCAAAACTGGCACTTGGTAGCTCCCTCCCACCTGTTGCATCCCGCCCCCATGGACCATCCCACTCCCTGGTAGCTCCCACCCCCCTGTCCCATCCCTCCCCCTTGCAGCATTTGCATATAGCCAGGTGGACTTTGCATATATCCAGGTGGACTCCCCATTTGCAGCGGCATGCTATACTGGGGGTATTGGGCAAATGTAAAATGGTGAGTATAGGGTAATGGTTACCCCCCAACCATGATAGTTATAAAATGTAAAATAAAAAAAAATGAATACATAGGAAAAAAACCCCATTGCGGCTCAGGCAAGGAACAGCTACAGAGACACAAATGTGCCTGTCATTATGAAAATTTTTCCCACTACATCTCAGGCATGCAACATCAATTGTTATTGTAATGTGAATGACATTCTTAATTAAAACCAATCTGCGTCTCAGGCATGCAACAACAACACTGCTCCAAAAATGGAATTAACTTATTAAATAAAACCCCCCGCAGTCTCAGGTATTCAACAACAAAAGATACACAACTGTGTATATCAGTCTGAAATAAAACCACACGGTAGCCCAAATGCAAAAACAGCAAATAGTTGCCAAATGAAATTAAACCCGTAGGAAAAATAGTTGCCAAATGAGCCACGCATGCATGTAATTGCCAAATAATGAGCCGAAACATTATGCAAAAATACAACCCAATACACGCATATTACAAAAATTCCAAACTCATCATAAAAAACATGTACCAACATGGTTTTTAGTCTGCCCCTACAACAAGATTACATGCCAAGTCAGTGGAGATTGTTATACATAAGAAAACTAATAAAACATAGCCCTAAGAGGGAATACAACACAAACTTCAGAGAGTTATAATCTTTATGCAAGCTATCTAATGTCAGCTTGTTTCTCTCTAATTGGCCTACGACCATAGCCAAACGATCGTCAATAGCATCCAACCTCCTCCGCGTCTGTGAGCTCGCAGAGAAATCACCTATCCTCCTCTTTCAGCTGCTGCCATTAAATGATGGATAATAACCATTGACCAGTCACTGTGAGGGGGGTCCTTCCATTCGAAGAAATCACATTTGGCCACTCGAGACGGACAGCTCCAAAACATCCTTCCCGGGTTTAACCGTGTCCATGACGTCTACCTTGGTACACTCAGACCACAGCGGCATATCTTGCAGTCTGAAGCATCCGTCTCCAACGCAGGTACATGGTACGCTTCCCGAAGGCGGGAGCGAATAGACGTGTTTAAGCCTTCACTCATTTGAACCTGGTCAAACATACACATAACCAAAAGAAAGGTGTGAGATGAGCATAGAAATTGAACAATTTCATGGTGTGAGAAGGGGTAGTTGAAGGCGTACCTATGAAAATATAATATCCCATGATGTCAAAGTATCCGTCTTTTTTCAGAAATGAGCATGGTAAAAGTGCAGACAAAAAATAAAACTAATTTACAAAACCAGTCGCAAATCAATTGGAAAGAAAAATTAAATTTTTATAGCCCTCAGGTTGGTAGATGTATCAGTTACCCAACTAGGTTGCTTGCGGTTGTCCCTACATAATATAAACATGGAAATCAAATAACTTGGTTTTTATTGTCGAATGTCAGGCACATTTGTGTAGCTGTCCTTAGATTCATTCTTATTCAATAGAACACAAATGGTTGCAGACATTATGAAATAAAAAACCCCAAATAGAACACCTGTTGCTTCAGTCATTATGAAATAGAAAACCCCACAGGAGGTGCATGATAGAATGCAATGAAAAACCCCAAAAAACTCCAAAGAGTCTCAGGCAACCAACAACAATAGAAACACAAATGTGCTGGATATTATGACAATATAAATCCACACATTCTGGATTATGGGAACCATCCCGCAAGCCATCCTAATAGTTGGGAAAGTATCAAGGAATTTGTGCTAATTCATATCTGTCATCATTGGCTATTAGTGAAGAAAATACAACCAAGTCAGATTAAAAAAAATACAAGTCAAAAGAATGCAGCATACTGAAAGCAGGCCCAGAATTTATGAAAGCATGCCCAGTACTGAAAGCTTTCCCAGAATGTATGAAAGCATGCCCAGATTTTACTGAAAGCATGCCCAGATTTTACTGAAAGCATGCCCAACTTACCCAGATGAAAGCAAGCCACAGATGAAAGCATGCCCAGAATTTATGACTCAACTCCTCCAAAAATAACAAACATATATGTATCAGAGAGGCATTCAAACTTGCCCAGAATTTTCTGAAATCAGAGAGGCATTCAAGCTATCAACAATATTGGATGTCCAATAACAACATTGCATGTCCAATAACAGATCAATGATAACAATATTGCATGTCCAATATACCAATGATAACACAAATACTATCCAGAAATGATAATATACCAATGATAACAATATTGCATGTCAAATATTTCATGTAGATATTGACACAACAAGAAGGACAAGACCCCATGTAGATATTGACATAGCAAGCATGCCCATAATTTACTGATAGCTTTCCCAGAAGCCATGGTAAGCATGCACAGAATTTACTGAAAGCATGCCCAGCATACCCAGATGAAAGCAAGCCACAGATGAAAGCATGCCAAGAATTTATGACTCAACTCCTCCAAAAATAACACATATATATGTATCAGATAGGAATTCAAGCTTGACCAGAATTTTCTGAAATCAGAGAGGCATTCAAGCCATCAACAATATTGCATGTCCAATAACAGCATTGCATGTCCAATAACAGACCAATGATAACAATATTGCATGTCCAATATACCAATGATAACACAAATACTATCCTGAAATGATAACATACCAATGATAACAATATTGCAAGTCCAATATGTCATGTAGATATTGACACAGCAAGAAGGACAAGACCCCATGTAGATATTGACACAGCAAGCATGCCCAGAATTAACTGATAGCTTTCCCAGAAGCCATGGTAAGCATGCATAGAATTTACTGAAAACATGCCCAGCATACCCAGATGAAAGCAAGCCACAGATGAAAGCATGCCCAGAATTGAATGCACACCTCCTCCAAAAATAACAAATATATATGTATCAGAGAGGCATTCAAGCTTGCTCAGAATTTTCTGAAATCAGAGAGTCATTCAAGCTATCAACAATATTGCATGTCCAATAATAGTATTGCATGTCCAATAACAGACCAATGATAACAATATTGCATGTCCAATATACCAATGATAACACAAATACTATCCTGAAATGATAACATACCAATGATAACAATATTGCATGTCCAATATGTCTTGTAGATATTGACACACAAGAAGGACAAGATCCCATGAGCATAGATAACAATAATGAACACATGCATGATATAAAACCAAATGTTTCTCATTGCCAAACATCACAGCTTATTGCCAAAAATCATTGCCAAAAATCATTGCCAAAAATCACAGCTTATTGCAGGCCCGTAGGCATGGAAAAGACAAACAAATGGCATGGAAAGAATGAACCAAACACCAAGCTGGAAATTATGCAAGAAAACCCAAGTAAGAAATCCATGCTTCCACCCAGACAACCCAAGTAGGAAATAAAAACACATGAGATGCATCAATAAGGACAAGACCCCATATAAATAACATACACACATATTCCCAAGCAATCAAGCACTTCAATCATTCAGTCATGCAACATAAAGCCACCTAATATCATCCTCAATTCAAGTAGACATATTACAGACATACATAATCCTAATTTAATAATCCTACGTACGTGCCCCCATCATTGTGCAAGCAAGACATATTACAAAATGTAGTAGACAAATTACAAGCTTCATATATTACTCCCTTCAACGTAAGTTACCCCATCGACCTTCATCTTCGTCGTCCTCATTCTCACGGTCGAATTCCTCCATTTTCCTCTTTATGTAACGTGTCCTTGCAACCTCAGGCATCCCCACATACTTCCTCCCCTCAACATCTACTTCAATAAGGTGTTCATACAACCTATCCAACTTCTCTGCAGGATACTCTGTGTGTGTATAGAGACTCTTACCAATTTCCACAGTCCAGGGTAAGTTTGAGATCCGTAAGGCTTCGGCTACCTCGGTGAGTTTATCAATAAATACACCTTGCATTGCATCGTTGGAAGCATTCCCCCGTTGTCTACGCCTTACCTTTTTACAAAATGCTGGAGGGGCTGCATTGCTAGTAGCAGCTGCACCAGGACTTGGCGAGGGTGCCTGAGGGGTGTACGGTGATGGTGTGTCAGATGATTCATGCCCAAGCGACGAAGGATTTGCCAGCTCACCTTCACCTTCAGTGCATGGGCCGCCAAAAGTTGTAAACACACCCTTCATAAAATCCCCACTAACTGCGTCATCACCAATAATCACTCTCAGATCAGCAAGCCATGGTAAGGGCTGATTAATGTAGTCCTTAGTTTTAGGGTGGGCCTACACGTATACACAAAGGGATATTATTGAGTAAAAAAGAAAAAGACATAGACGAGTTTGTATTTGTGCGTCAATTGGGAAATTATTACCGAGGCCTACGTGGCATACGTTTTCGGCTCCATTAAATTCATCTCCATCTCTGGACACCACCCAACTCCACTTAAATTGAGGCACGTATTCACATCGGCTAGTTTCTTACGCAATCCTTTCATTTGATTGCGTACATTTTGGCTTGAGTAGGCCGTGCCGAATCTCTCATTTATGTGGGCAGTAGTAGCATTGAATGCACAAGCTTTGAAAGTCTTATCTGATTTCATCCCTTCCCTGGCCTGCTCCGCAAGGAATGGGATGAGAATCAAATCATGTTCCCATGGCCATATTTTGTGCACCGGCCCCTTTTCTGCATGCTGCTTCATTTTCTTGCTGGGGCTAGAAACTGATGCTTCCCCTGACTCATCCCGCCAACCCGACTTTCTGGAAGAATCGCTACAACATAAGGGGTCATTACCGCTGTGGGATGACGTCCGGTTGAATGCACTTGGGTGAGGCGGGCTAACATACTGATGGTGTCCACCAATACCTCCCAAAACTGGCACTTGGTAGCTCCCTCCCGCCTGTTGCATCCCCCCCATGGACCATCCTACCCCCTGGTAGCTCCCACCCCCCTGTCCCATGCCTCCCCCTTGCAGCATTTGCATATAGCCAGTTGGACTTTGCATATATCCAGGTGGACTCCCCATTTGCAGCGGCATGCTATACTGGGGGTATTGGGCAAAAGGCAGACTTGTGCCACCACCATAGTTGCCTACACCATAGTTGCCCTGCGCAGGATACTGCATATCTACTAGCCTACGGGCCATAGGTCGACGGGGAGAAGTCTCATTACGCGTATCGTCGTCTACCCGTTGATTATCTAATGGTGGGTCAGAGATTGGGTGCATCGGATCACTCCCTTGACCTCGTTGAGATGACCCTGCCATGCCTACACAAAGAATGACATAATATTGCAAATCATTAAATCAAAATATCCAAACAACTTGCAACCCGATAATATCTCATGCGTAAATTAAAACTGACATATTAGAAGCAATAGTGTATAACAAAGATGACAATGCAAAACTTATATCTACCACATACACCCCAACCCAAATTTCAAAGACCTTGTTCATGCATTTTCCCCTGATTATGTATGTTACAATAGTCGACCCACATATCCCAAGCTATTTGGTCTCTGCGCAGTTTCCAATTGTCCCTCTGTTGGGTTTGTTCACGCATGGGAATCTGTTGGGACATATCCATAATCGAGTCATCGTGAACATCTCCATCGTCCGCAATCACATCAACATCATCCTCACTAAGTTGAGGGTCATGTGGATCTGCAACTTGGATGTAATTATGCAACACAGTGCATGCTAGGACGGTATCGACCTGACATGGGAATGGATAGTGGGGCTTGGACGTCAATATCTTAAACTTGTTCTTTAGGATTCCAAAAGTCGACTCGATCTTAGTTCATAAAGACGAGTGACGTAGGTTGACGAGCTCCTTGTGATTTCGAGGAGCTCGATCAGTATGGTCCTTCAGATGATATCTAACGCCCATGTATGGAGATATGAACCCTGGCATGGTAGTATATCCAGCATCGCATAGGTAATATTTACCTACAATCATAGCCGTTAACCATTAGTATAATATATTCACAAGATTTAATAAGTACTACGAATTATACTTTTGGTTAACTTCGTCCTCTTACCTTCATACACTCGAAGACCGTTGGGGGGGGGGGGGGGTAATGACAACGCAGCTTTAAGGACGGAGAAATCATTTGCGGACCCTTCCCAACCTACCATTACATACGTGAATCTTTTATTTGGCGTTGCAGCTGTAAGAACATTTTGCGTCACCCCCTTTCGTCCTCTAAACCGGGGTACAAGATGGGATGGTAGCATGGCATCGACATGTGTCCCATCAATGAGACCAATGCAATCCTACATCGTCATGGTTGATCAAATGTTTACGACAAAGTTAATCAATAAAGGCTAACTACTACATGTCACTAAATCAAATTTATATCACACGTACGTACCTTGAAATAAGGGTACCAGTTAGGATTATTGACGATCTCAGTAGGGGTCTCATTTAGAGCTTGCTTCATGTACATATCCCGAATGCCACATACTGCTTGCATTTCTTGGCCAAAGTATCGGCTAACTGTTGAACCGGAGCGTATAAAATCAACTTGCATGACTCTGTTCTTTGACTTGTGCCCTACGATATGAAGAAACATGGCCAAGTGCTCCTCTACGGACACATGAATAGTGTCTTTAAGTAAATCCATTTGTCTCATTAATCCGGCCAGATTCATGAACGCATGGCTCCTCATTCTCAAGTAGTGTAAATAACTACTTTCACCCCCATAGAGAATTCTACGCATGTGGGATTTCCTATGTAAATCCCGCGTAGCCGATGGCTCTCTAGGTATACGGTTTGACCTACCCTCTAGGTTAAGCATGCAGTGTATGATGACAAGAATGACTGTCGCCGCTGCCGCGGCACGTGGGTTACCCCCGAACAGGTCCCCGTGGTTATCCATCTAAAGCATTTAGGAAGCAACTAAATAATTATGCATAAATTGATAAAACCAACATAAAACATGTAATCTCAACAACTAAAAACCGTATACGAAAATTACAAATAAATGTAAACTTTAAAAATTATGTAATAGTAGCCCTCAGGTTTATATTTATTTTCATTTTCCCCCTTGGAGGCATGGCGGTTGCTCCTCATGGTTATTATTTCCATACACTTTATTTAATCAAAACAATAAGCCAATTTCAAATAAAGGAACCTACCTGCCAGCCTTTCAAAATTTTTTCATTTCATATGCTTCATCACTGGGCTCAAATATATAGCAAAACTATTTATAAAAATACTTAAATTTATCCATATTGCCCATTGGGTTTTATTTCAGAATGTACATGACATTTGTGTATCTGTTGCATGTCAGTGTGCTGGACACTATAAATGCTCTCCAGAGCATGGCATGTAGGGTTTCATGAACCCTTTATGAGGGAAAAAACTTTCATTTCATACAACATGATGC
Source organism: Scilla litardierei (assembly GCA_030789695.1). Classification (NCBI taxonomy): domain Eukaryota; kingdom Viridiplantae; phylum Streptophyta; class Magnoliopsida; order Asparagales; family Asparagaceae; genus Scilla; species Scilla litardierei. The sequence goes on along the minus strand of CM061142.1, from coordinate 297,541,695 downwards.
AGCCACAAACACCATTACACGCTATGCATGAAACTTCTTGAAATTGCCCTCAGAATTTACCCCAAAACATTTAATCATTTCGAATTTCTTGGACTATATCACACATTCCATATCAATGCCAACCCCTTTTCAGTATGTCTGTTTCATCATCGGGCAAATTTTTTACTTGGCCGTCATTCGCAAATGGTTTCAGCTTGCATGTATTATGTTGGATGGCAATATCATCAAGTGTATGAAATGCAGCATACATAGTAGGCACTGATCTGTTTCATTTTTTTGATAAAGACAACTTAAACCAACCCCCTATGTTCATCAACATTGACGTAACTTTAGTCGGGGTTACTGAAACCCTCACATGAAAACACATCCTAACAATCAAAACCCCCCATTTGCATCAAAGAAACCATCTGTAGAAAAAATGCAATTTGTAGAACCGCAATGAACAGACAAACCACACACAAATGATAGCCGAAGATATACCTCCCAGTTGATCAGAAGAGAAAAAGGGAGCTGAAGCTTTCGTGACAGAGAGCAAGCTGCCGTGGGCACACCCGCAGATCCGTGAAGTCAGGGATCAAAATCGGCAACCCAAAACGGCGCAAGCAACGGGACGAAGCTAGTTAGGAGAGAAATTCGAGGGGATCAGTTCTATTGATAATGAATCATTCAAAATATTGAGCTATTTGTTAGCAAAAATGCCACATTTACCTTGTTTTCAGCTCAGAATCCCGCATGCAGCAGATGAAACGATCTTCCCCGCCTTGAAGCTGCCTAGGGCACACCCGACGTTGATGCCATAAGGTTACGGTGTCGTCAACCCAAAAGGCCTAAGCTTGCAGGCGAAGCGGCACAAATGTGGACCAATTTTTTAGGGTTTCGCCATGAGGCAGCGGTGAGAAGAGAGAAGACGAAGGGTTTTTGGCAGAAACGAGGCGGGGGGGGGGGGGGATCACAAGCGGGGAGAGAGAGCGAAAAGTCGCAAGCGGGACCCACTATCAGGGGATTCCATCGAAATCCAACAAAAAAACCCCGACTTCTGACACCCGCCTTGATTCCCAAAACCCACCGCCACGCAAGCCTAATCCCAGCTTCCCTTTTTAACGCAAAAGAATAGCTCGATGGAATAGAGCCATGGAATCCAAAGAAAAGTACGTGAACAGTGCCCCATCTCCCATTCCAGTGGCTATTCTGGGCAAAAGAACAGGCCCTTAAGTATTTTGCGTCGAGACGTTTTACAAAAGACGTATAACTAAACATTCAAAATCCAGGAAGAAATATACAATTTACAGAAATGTAAGGTTGTATATGCTAAAAATCCATTAAAAGAAATAGAATGTGACCATTTTGCTGAGTTCACAGACCATTTATTTACAAGTTTGCCATTAAAAAATTGTTGGATTCACAGTCCCCGCGTTGCCGCCCCCCTTCTTCACCGCCGCTGCTAAAGACCCCCCTCGCCGCCCCGCATCCCTTCACCTGCGAAGAAGCGGACCGCCGCCGCCGCCGCCGACGACTCACTTCAATACTCCCCTCCGTCGTCTACAACCTCATCCTCGTCTCCCTTCGCATCGCCGTTGTCGTCTACACACCCACACCCACACACAAACCACCCTCCCCCCAAAAAAAAAATCCTCTCCGGTGCAGAAGTTCCGACTCAAACCATCTAGGGTTTCAACTCCTCCAAAAAAACAATCCCTCATTTTCCACCAGTTCCCCACAAAAAACCCTTAATTTCTCCAAATTCTTCAAATGGGCAACTACTTGATTATAGGAAAGGCACCTACTTGATTACAGGAAAGGCAACTACAGCTGATTTCATGACCGCATCGTCAACTCCTTCATCCACTATGCCTCCGCCTCCGCTACCACCATCCATGGCGAAGAAGAGCTTCATCAGTCGGATCTTCCCGATGCTCCTCACCGCCAATGTCGCCGTCGGATGTTAGAAAAAAAATTAAAAAAGTTACAATCTTCAAGTCTTTTAACATGCATGCGCTGGATCGTTATCATCATTAATTTCAACAGTAGTTGATTTTCCTGTAATGAAGTAACCGACGAAGGAAGGCGGCGGTGGCGAGGGGGTCCTCGGCGGCGGCGATGGAGAAGTGGGACGGTGACGGGAAAGGAGAGGGGTCTATGAACTCAGCAAATTTTTTAAATGGCAAACTTGCAAATAAGTGGTCTGTGAACTCAGCAAAAGGGTCTGTGCAAATAGCAATTCCCTTCTTTCATCCTTATTATGACTCTCTCTCTCTCTCTCTCTCTCTCTCTCTCTCTCTCAAATGTAAGCACGTTTACTCATTTTCCTAACTTATTTTGAAATTTTTTATATGATAGTTGTACACCTCATGGATAATCAACACACCAAAAATCAAGTGAATCCAATGCTAATTGATACTTCATCTAACCCTTGCAACTTCAACGGTCTTAAAACTTTCTAAAAATAGAACTTTTTACAACAGATGGATCGAGAGTCAAATGCCCCAAGCTTTCACCCATATTTGGGATTTTGGGTTTTCACAGTGCTAATGTTTATTGGTGAAAACAATAGAGGCAATGAGCACATTTGTATCAAAATACTCATACAGAAATTTTTCTTTATAATATGGAACTACAATGATACAATACAAGCAGGTACAAGCTTTCAAAAATGCACAAGGAAATACATAGGAAAAATGATCACAAACTCACTCTTAGAAGCCCACATCATGTGAAACAAACTCAGACACCTCAACGACTGGGGTCTCATCGTTTCTTGTCAGGGACTTAACGGTGCCATAAAACGAAAAGCCGCTAGCAAATCTGACATAAATCATAGTAATGCTAGAATTTAGAATTAAAACAATGTACAAGAGCATGCCTAAAGTAAAAGCAGTAATGGGAAATAAATGGCAAAAGATAGTCATGCAAAATGGCTTTAAAGTAAGCGATTAAGACAAAGCATGCAAAACAGTTTAAATGTTATGATGACAATATTCGAGAAGTTATACCAATTCTAGGCCATGAATCGTATCAAAGTGCGATATGCTGCTAAAACATATCTTGTACAACGGGCGAGCTCACCTGGGCCGAGTCCATCCGACATAACAGGTCTCGATCATGAACGACCGGGTCGGATCTGACATAACAGGTCTCGGTTGTGAACGGCTGGGTCTGAATAAGACTAGGAATGGGACTCGGGATCCATTCGACATAACATGTCTCAATTGTGAATTACATGTTTGGAAAAGAGCAGGAATGGGATCGCTAACCAAAACTCTCGATATTTGTAACCATAAGCGCATGACGACGTCGTAGCACTAACATGTCATCTGCAGGGAGGTTGTGTGATCGAGTACTAGTTAATCATAGGTTGTGATTGGCTACGTGAGATGAATGTTGGAATATGGAGAATGCAATAGAATGAAAGGGCTCTAAGGCTAGGTATAACTCTAATGAGGTTTGAGCACGGTAATGAACTCGTTACATGGTTATCGAATCGATCATAGGGTGAGGTTGTCTAACCTAGAGGGTGTCACCTCACACCTCCCCCCACCCACCCCACCCCCACTTCCGTGATGCTATGATGGAATCATCCCTCATGTTATCTCATGCCCCTCACTTCTGTGATGCTATGACACGACTACCCCTCGTGTAAAAACCTACTTCCATAGCGCATCGTCACATGATGAGTGCACGCAGCTCAACAATATTTTCCAACCACCATTCGGCCACTCTTATGGTCGGAAACTTAGTCAATGCTAGGAAGGCTCTTATTACGCCACAACTTTCATTGGTGATGTAATTAGTATGGATCACACAAAGGGATTAAAAATCCTAGAATAACCCTAACTCCCATTAGCAATCAATCTAAGGAGATCATTGTATGTGGATAATAATCTTTCTAAGCATAACCATAATTAATCATTCAATAGCCAACAATGAAATCAATCCATAGCATTCCACAAAAGATGTCCACATATGCCCTAGATTAAAATACTACTCACAAATCACATAGAAACACAAAGAATAACAAAGAATCAATGAGAAGAATATAGAACAATTATAAAACCACAAAATAAAGAGAAATACTTAGCTTCAAACCGTTGCAATACAAAATATCCATGATTACATGTGCATCCTGTTGGATCCTGTCAAAACGACGACGTTAGGATCGAATAATAACATAGAGAGTTACGCTTGCGTATGCGACACCGTAATCTCTGAACTTCGCCCTCAGATTCGCCACAACAGTCAGTACTTCGTCACGGAGGATCGAAGCAACGTTTCACCGCCTAAATCTCTATTTAGAAGAGGATTTTAATGGAAGGGAGAAGAAGAACATAAGTTGCCTTATGCAAACTTATGGCATGGATCGAATGGTGTAAATGCCTTACCCTTGTGTCCTATTTATAGGCTTTAGGGGTAGTTATTGTAGGAAATAACTAAATATAAGCTTATTAGCCTATATTAGCACATTTACTTATCCTCTTCTTCATTCACTTATCAAGTGCCTTTATGCACTTATAAAGTGACTTTTTCCACTTATCGAGTGGTTTTTTTCACACGAGAAAAGGTTCCCTTCGTGCACGCTTTCGTGCACACGACATCTGAGGTCCGTATACCCTCATACATCCCCTCATGGGTGTATTCATGTCGTCCATATCCAACATCTCCCACTCACACTTGAGGGGATTGTAAGGAAACATCTTTTCCTTTAACTCTTCTGTTTGTCATACCGAGAATAGGCCGTGTGACCGTTATGCGCATAGAGTCCGTTGTTTGTGCACTTGTTAGAGATACACAACACTCCTCGAGGTGCAAAGTTGAGTAGATCAACGCATGCTTTACCCTAGATTATTTCTTCACATTTCTTATACTTTATATTCAACAATTGAATCACATCTGGATTACAATTGGCTGACCAGCTTTGAATCTTTTAAAGTCCAAATGTGAATATGAAATTAATCTTCCTCTTCTTGTGATCCTTTCGATCTTGACTTGACTTGCTTTTCTAACATGTCCCGCCGGACTGAATTGACCATAGTCCATAAGCAACATGCTAAGATAGCAATCACCCAGTCAAATCTAAAGGAACCAATTAGAGTCCATAAGGGTAATGAGTTAAGACCCATGTGGTCTTTGGGTCTCACATAATAGTAAATACAATTACTATTCTAACCCAATGGTCAAATGCATACGTAGTATGAATACGTATTACAACATCACTCCTTTCCCAGGGAGCGTATGTCTTAATGATGTTGTAAGGATGATGATCAGACACCACAATGTCTGATTTTGAGTCCCTTTTACTACTCAAATGATCTTCTGGACCCACATCCCGCATAAGACAGATAGGATTTAAGAATCCTTTTAGATCTTTTGTAAGCATCCATATGATGCAGATCTTTCATACGACCATTTTGTTTAAGTCATGACTCTAAATCATTCGTCTGACGATTTTGACTTTAAACAGGTCTCATCTTTATTTTATCCGTCTGATATAATAAAGGCGGTTGCTCATGTGAGAGAGCCAACCTCAATCTATTCGACATACTAGAAAATATAGCTGAGATTTTAAAATGCACACAAACATTTTCTAGAAATTCATATGCAATGTTGAAAAAGAACTTATTCTTTTATTAAATTTGATCTATTACAGACATGGGAATTTACATTGGTACAACTCAGCTCTTACGCAATCCTTGAGATGATAAGTGTTTGTAAAACACATCTCTGGGGATTACATTCGTAAGCGGATCCGCTATCATCTCATGCGTAGATATGTACCTTATGTCTACCTTCTTGGTCTTATCATAGTCTTTTGCAAATTTATAGCGGATATCAATGTGTTTGGTCTTACAATGGAATTTTGGATCTTTGACATAGGCTATAGATGCTTGACTGTCGCTGTGTATTGGTACAACACCTGAGTCACTTGCATCAATCAGCCTGTCTAAGAATTTCCTAAGCCAAACAGCCTCTTGGACTGCCATGCTAAATGCTACAAACTCGGCTTCCATAGTTGAAAGTGCGATGCAGGATTGTTTCTTGCTACTCCAGGATATTGCACCAGATCCGAGTAGAAAAACATATCCTGAGGTCGATCGTCGCTCATCGAGATCACCCGCCCAATCAGCATCAGTGTAGCCTTCGAGCCTCAAGGCATCTCCTTGATAGCATAAAGCATAGTCCGCAGTTCCTTTAAGATACCGCATTATCCTCTTAACCGCTTTCCAGTGTACTTGCCCTGGATTGGATTGGTAACGACTTACCATTCCAACGGCAAAACATATGTCCGGTCTTGTACACATCATAGCGTACATAAGACTACCAACTGCACTGGAATATGGAACTTTTTCCATAATTTCCTTTTTCTTTTGGTTCTTTGGACACGATTTCAGACATAAATTATCGCATTTGCTTATAAGAGTATCAATGGACTTGCAGTCCTGCATATTAAAACGTTCTAGAACATTCTTTATATAATTCTCTTGTGAAAGAGAAAGAAGTTTCTTCGAACAATTCCTTGAAATCTTAACTCCAAGGATATATGCGGCTTCTCCCATGTCTTTCATCTCAAAAACTGATGAAAGCCAAGCCTTGATATCCATCACAAAGCCCTTGTCATTTCCGGCTATTAAAATGTCATCTACATATAGAGACATAATAACATACTTGCTTTTAATCCTCTTGATATATACACAGTTATCTTTATCAAGCATGGAAAAACCATTTGATAAGACAACTTCTTGAAATCGTATATACCATTGCCTCGAGGATTGTTTAAGACCATATATGGACTTACGAAGTTTACAGACCTTATGTTCGTTTCCTTCTTTTACAAACCCTGTTGGTTGTTCCATATAGATCTCCTCGTCAAATTCTCCATTGAGAAAGGCAGTCTTTACATCCATCTGATGTAATTCGAGGTCTAAGCAAGCTACCATAGCCAGAATCAAGCGAATCGAGGTAAAACGCACAACAGGTGAGAAGGTCTCTTCGTAGTCTATCCCTTCCTGTTACGTAAAACCTTTCGCGACAAGGCGAGCTTTATATCTGTCTATAGAGCCATCAGCCTTATGCTTGATCTTGAGAACCCATTTGTTCCCAATAGCTCCACGTCCGCTGGGTAAGTCAACTAAGTCACAGACTTGGTTAACTTTCATGGATTCCAACTCCTCATTCATCGTTTCCATCCATTTGTCTTTTGCAGGGCATGATACGGCCTGTTTGAAAGTAGCAGGCTCGTCATCATCTTGTAGTAAAGTCATAAAGGTTTGCGGAAATTCATCCTCAAATCTTAGAGGAGCCAGCCTTGTACGACTACTACGTCGTATTTGAGATTCTTCAAGTCCTTGTTGACTTGAATTTAGATCAATTCTAATATCACTCCCACTTGGAATGTTGTTGGAAATGCTCCCACTTGGATCATTATTCCCGTATGGAATAGGATTCGCGTCATTCGTATCATCCATTGGTGAAGTGTGAAACGTATTTTCGTCTTCACCAAGAATTCTCCCACTCGAATGAGGTAATCCTTCTTGATCATAAATCTCAAATAGAGATAAGTCCCGGCTTATCTCTCCCTGTCTTGGAAACTCGTTTTCCAAGAAAGTGACATCCCTCGACTCAAATTCAATTAGTCCTCCATTGTCTTCCTTACCAATGAAAACATAACCTTTGGAGTTTTCTGTGTATCGTATAAAGATACATTTCCTCCCCCTTGGCCCAAGTTTGCCATACTTATGGGAGGAAATATGTGCGTAGGATGCACACCCCAAGGTTTCAAAATGTTTAAGTCAGGAGACCTTTGGTTCCACAACTCGTAAGGAGTGGAGCTAACTGATTTCGAGGGTACGCGGTTCAAGATGAAAGTGGCCGTCAATAATGCATCACCCCAAAAGGTGATTGGCAAGTTAGCTTGCGCCATCATTGAACGGACCATTTCCATTAAAGTCATATTCCTCCTTTCTGCAACACCATTTTGTTGAGGAGTATAAGGCATAGTCACCTGATGAACTATGCCCTTTTCATCACAAAGTTCCTTAAAACTTGCGGATTGATATTCACCGCCTCTATCGGTTCGCAAGACCTTAATCTTGCGATCTAATTGATTTTCCACCAAACTCATATAGTTTTTAAAGCAAGTTAATGCTTCACTTTTGTGGGATATCAAATAGATATGACCGAATCGGGTGAAGTCATCAATAAAAGTGATGAAATAGGACTTCCCGCGTCTTGTCTTGACATTCATCGGACCACATATGTCCGAATGGATAAGCTGTAATGGAACCTCGGCCCTTGTGCCGGTTCCAAACGGCTTGCGACAAGATTTCCCTACAAGGCAATGTTCGCAAGTCGACATTTCGACCTTTGAAACATTGGATAGAAGGCCACGTTTGGCAAGTCTATCTATTCGTGTTGGTCCAATGTGACCAAGCCTTGCATGCCAACAAATTACATCTGATTCATAATTTGATGAATTTGCAACAAGGAAATTTTCATTATCAAATGAGGAATCATACATTGTATTTAATACAATAAATCCTTTAAATACATACCCAGAACCAATTAGAGTATTATTACACGACAAGTCCACTTTACAATTATGAAAAAACCAGCTATAACCAAGACCCATTAACACGACCACAGATATATTATTCCTTCGAATATCCGGAGCGAAGAGGACACCATGTTGTAAGATTGTGCGGCCGTTGTCCAAGACGAGCTTGCAAGTCCCAACGCCTTTCACTTCAACACGTGTGTTGTTTCCTACATATATCAACTTTGTTCCTTGGGGTATCCGGTGATACTCCACGAAGGACCGTCTGTCCCTTGCTATGTGGTCGGTGGCACCTGAATCAATTATCCAAAATGGATTAGATTCTACAAGAAATATTGAACTAGAAATACATATGTAACTAGTATTACAAGTTACCTTGTCACCTCCATCCGTACAAGAACGGGCATAGTGACCTAACTTGTTGCACTTGAAGCACTTGATCCTCTTCAAGTCTTTCTTCTTGTGCCATTTCTTGTTCCCACCCTTATGTTTGGGTTTCTTGGTAGACTCAGGTTGCTTATTACGTTCATTAGTGAACTTCGAACGATTTTTCCGTTTCTTTCCCCCGTGTGGGGAACTAGCAACCATGTGCACTTCTGCACTTGGCTTGGCAGCCGCAAGCCGCTCTTCCTCTAACTCGAGGTGCTTTGAAACATCGCTGAAGTTCTTGATGCTCTCATTATGAGTGAGATGCATCTTCATTTGGTCCCACCCATTTGGTAGGGAACGTATGACTGCTTGGATTTGTTGCTCATCAGTGAGCACATGACCTGCGTCCTTTAACTCTGAGATCAGATTCGCCATATGTCACAAATGTTTCCCCATGGAATGATCTGGACATTTCTTGTATGAATCAAATCTTATAGTTAAAGAACGAAGTTTGGACACCGAGGTGCCACCAAACTTCTCTTCTAGCTTGGACCATATGTCCATGGCTAGGTCATATTCTCGGAAGATGCGCATTATGTCATCGGCCATACTGGACAATAACGTAATGCGAGCTATCTTGTTCTTCCGAGACCAAGCATCAAAAGCTTCCTTGTCTCGTCTGTGTTGGGCCGTAGTGCCCAACTCGGGTTCAATCATTACGTTCTTTAGAGTTTCGAGCACGTCTTGCTCCTCTAGAACGTATTGTATCTTGATGGACCATAATTTGTAATTATCGCCGTTGAGTTTTTCACCTTTGTTCAACTCAGCGACGATGTTCTTAGCGGCAGAAGACATTTTAGCTTTAAAATGCTGCAAAAGACATGAAAAGAAGGTTCGATCAAAAACATTGCATTAATTTCATATACATAGTCATCACATTGTTACATTTTCATGATTCATTAGTCTCGGCCAGCGGACCGACCAGGGAAATGGCTAGTCCATGGTTCACTACCCCCAGACTGAGCTGAGGTGTCCCACAAACTAGTCCAAAAGGCCACTGGTCGAATCATGATCCATTGAGATGCTGAATCAATCAAATGTGGAAATTTCAGACTAGTTTAATATCACTCCCACTTGGAAAAAAATCCCACTTGAAATGATATTATTATATTTGATAAGTTACTTTTGAAAAATATTGAAGATGTTGCTCTAGAATCGGAAAGGTCTCTACGATTCCAATCACCATCTAGAACAACTTTCAATATTTCCCCCTCACTTATCAAACGATAGTACTCTTATAGTACTTTACAGCGGAAAAGCGTTTTTCAAAAAAAAAAACGTATTTTGAAAATGTATTTTTCAAATGTATTTTACAAACGTATTTTGCAGTATCTTGAAAACGTATTTTTCAAATGCATTTTGCAAACGTATTTTGCAGGGCCTACACCCAATTACAGGGTGACATAGCCGAAATATTTCGACGATTCGCTCGCCATTGCCGGGGTCGTGTCGTGGCCGTGCCAAGGCCGAATTCCTCTTCCTTCCGAAGAGAGTGTTGCCATCGCAACTTGGCCAAGGCCGAACTTTCCTTGAGGGGAGTTTTCTGCAAGCCACCGCCGCCGGTTCCCGTATGGATCCAGGCGCTTCCCCCCGATAGGATAATTTTGCCACAGACAACTACCGTCGGCCCCGTATGGGCTGGCCATGCATGTCTCATTCATGCAATTCCCCCCCCAAATACAGGGTCAATCGGGGCTCGGCACTGGCCGAGGCCGGGGCCGACAGTGGCCGGGCACTGGCCTCGGTCAGGGCCGGCAGGCCTCGGCCTGGCCCTGGCCACTGCCAGGGCCGGCCGTGGCCCTGGCAGAGGCCAGGGCTGGCCAGGGCGCCGGCGCCCTGGCCTCTGCCAGGGCCGGCCAGGCCGCTGGCCTGGCCCTGGCCCCCGGCCAGGGCCGGTGAGGCCAGGGCACTGGCCTGGCCGCGGCCAGGGCCCCCTGGCCTGGCCGCGGCCAGGGCCGGCCATGGCCAAAGGGCCATGGCCGGCCATGGCCCATATGGCCATGGCCGGCCACCCCCTTGCATGGGGTTGGTCGCACACCCCCGCCGGTGGGGTGGCCGTGGTTGTAATTGGCCGTAGCCAACCCCCTCCGCATGGGGAGGGGAAATGCATTGCCTCCATAGCCCATATGGCCATGGTGGTCATGCACCAAAAATTCATCTTCTCCGTTGAGAATAACCACCATCGTCTTCTCCGATGAAGCACCCGTTCGTCGAGAAAACGGTTTTGCTTCAATGGCCGTGTGCCAAAAAATTGAAGAGAACGCGTTTTCAAGGCCGCAAACTTCACGCTCCACATGAAGAGAGTTCACATTCCCTATTGAATGGAGACTCAGCATCCATGAAGAGTGCGAGTTTGGCGAGATGAATGGTCAGTTCTTCCCGTCACGGAGAGTTCCTGCCATATCCGTAATGACAGAAGACCCTAACGTGAAAAGAACAACTGCTGCGATTCTCTTCGTCACGATGCGCTCCTACCATATCCATAATGGTAGGAAACTCATTCGTGAAAAAGACAACGCCTCGTTCATCGGTTAGACCGTGGCGACGGTTAGACCGGGGCGAACCCGTATGGCTCCGATACCAATGTAGGATCCTGTCAAAACGACGACGTTAGGATCGAATAATAACATAGAGACTTACGCTTGCATACGCGGCACCGTAATCTCTGAACTTCGCCCTCGGATTCGCCACAACGGTCAGTACTTCGTCATGGAGGATCGAAGCAGCGTTTCACCGCCTAAATCTCTATTTAGAAGAGGATTTAATTGGAAGGGAGAAGAAGAACATAAGTTGCCTTATGCAAACTTATGGCATGGATGGAATGGTGTAAATGCCTTACCCTTGGGTCCTATTTATAGGCTTTAGGGGTAGTTATTGTAGGAAATAACTAAATATAAGCTTATTAGCCTATATTAGCACATTTACTTATCCTCTTCTTCATTCACTTATCAAGTGCCTTTATGCACTTATAAAGTGACTTTTTCCACTTATTGAGTGGTCCTTTTCACACGAGAAAAGGTTCCATTCAGACACGCTTTCGTGCACGCGACATCTGAGGTCATTATACCCTCATACATCCCCTCATGGGTGTATTCATGACGTACATATCCAACACATCCACGGAGGAAAACTCGATCAAAACCTAATCTAACCTACTTCTACTCTTAAAACTAAGAAAAGAAGTAAAAAGGGGAAGAAAAACGCAGCTATGGGTCGGCTCTCCCTCAGAACGGTGCACCAAACGTGTAAATAATCCCCCAAAACTCTAATGGGTTCGCAGGAAATCCAACCCGAAATGACCGTGTAGGAATTCCACACGGTCACGTGGATCTTGGCTCATGTTGAGGCTCAAAATTGTCTTTAGAATGTGGATCTGACATGATCGTTTGGTAAGGCCACACGATCGAGTCGAATGCTGGCCCCAGAGGCCGTAAACTACTATCGTTGACATGGTCGTGTGGTAAGCCCATGCGTCCGCGTCAATAGGCCTTCAACTGCTCTTTGTTGACCAAGCGACCGTGTGGAACGGTCGTGTGGGGGCTCATTTGGCTGCTCAGCTGTGTTGTTCCATGCGATCATGTGGGAAAGCCACAACCGCATGGATCGTCATATCCCCTCTTTATTTGGGTTGATTTGGCCCATCGGTCGCGTGTGTTACCATACGCGGTTGTATGGAACATATTCCCTTCTATTCTTCCTTCTTTTTGAGTCTATTTGTTCACCACGTTCGTTCATTTCGATTATTTGACTCCACTTTGCTCCTTTAAGCTGAATTTCAACATGAAACGTGCACAAACACCTAAGGAGTAAAACGGAATGGAACTATGATAAAGTAGCGTGTAAAATGGGGGTTTATGGGATATAATGCATAAATAATCCCCACTAAAAGTATATGAAATATTCACTCATCAAAATCCCTCAATCTAAACTCTTCCTTGTCCTCAAGGAAGACAAAGAAAGAGTAGAGAGTGGGGGTATGCATGCATTCAACAAATGATATCAATAATTTCACAATGACAAGCATATATACATAGAAAATGAATATTTTCAGATTATGAAATTATAAGCATGTCAATCCCTATCAATATATCAAGATATAGCTTAGAGCATTTTCTCTAATATAGATCAACATGCAATATACATTATCGTGGTTATGCTCAAATCTTAGAATATTTCCGCTATCCTACATAGGCTATTAGAATGAGAATCGAAATTATGCGATGGATTGAGGAAGAGTTATGTTGAATCATTGGGCCGGCGCTCAAAATGACTCGACCGACGAATGACTAAGGCCCATGGGGCCCATGAGAGAAACCCGATATTGACTCGGTCAAAGCCCACCGGCCAGCCGACCGTTGCACTCTCCTTACTTGAACGTGGGCTTAAAGACAGGCTCGTAATTAGCGGGAACGTGGGCAACGTTCACTCCTATTGAAGGGGAAGATTGTGGCACCATAATGGGTGACTGTTATCTTCCCAACGTCACTGAAGAGACCCAAGATGTCTATAAATACTGGAAGGTTCCAATTCCCAAGGTACGAGATCTAATACATGACTCTACTCTTTCAGTTTATAACTCTTCCACTAAAGAGCTTGCGAAGTTAGATCTGAGACGAACCTCTGTGGGTCGATCTCAGCTGCTCCAAGTTTCCTCTCTTCCTTAAGTTCCCATACTAACTTAAGTATCAGAGGGGATTTGGGTCGGGACCCAGATCTAACCCCCCCCTGACATTTCTTTGTGGTGTAGATCGACGAGTCTCCATCTCTCGTAAGGGTGACTTTGGAGATTATCAGCCTCGAACTATTGACAAACAAGCTGCTCGAGGGTCAATCGAGCACCACATCTCTATCAACCTCCATCAACCGACCCTGGTTCTACCAACTTAGGGTCCCATTCAACTTGCTGACAAGGCTCTGACTCGACACAAAGTGTCCACGTCAGCTAGACAACTGTCTCGGTCATTTTTGGCCTTAATAGTTTGGCACTGTTTGTGGGAAATCGTTAACCAGCTTGACATCCCAAAGAGAACGAAAAGCTATGTCAGCTGGACCTGGAAACATCGGACCAATCGAAGGTTCGAAGGAGAAACAGAATGCAAGCAGTGTCCTGGTGGAGGATGCTGCGGACTCTACATCCCCATCGAAGCAACCTGTGAAGGCCACCAAGGAACCTAAGGTGACCCAGAGGGAATTCACCCAATTCACAGAGCTGATCGATAGGAGTCTCGATGTTTTGGCAACCTTGATACGCTAAAGCATGTGAGATCCATCGCTCTTAAACGAGCAATTACCACCTCCAAACCTAACCCTGATGCCGACTAGGTAGCCTTGCCCATGGATTAAGGAGATCTGAAAGGAGATCGAGAAGAGATCAACCCGCACAACACAACCCCCGCGTCTCACCAATACGGCGGAATGGGGATTGACAATCTTGCATTCGTTCTTTAGGGGTGAACCTGTTCCCTCCAACTATAAGGAAACGAACCGCAACATCCTAGATCAGGTAATATACGGGGCTCCCCCAGGTTATAACCCTCACAATCTTGCAGGTGGATTTGGGAGAAGAGATGAGATCCTAAACCGATCTTCAGGAGCTAATTACGTGCAAGGAGGAGAGGGGAGATCTCTATTCATCCAATCTACACTTTGGCAAACCCCACTGAAGGAGAATATCACCTCGGCTCCTCCTCTTCCAAAGTTCAAGCTCCCTGCGTTACCAACTTATGATGGCAGAGGCGACCCATGGTCACACATCCATAAAAATCTAAACATGATGCTGCTTCATGGGGCCGATGAGCCATACCTTTGTCAAGCCTTCCATGCTACACTATTCAAGAGCACAGAAGGATGTTGCGAAGGGTTACCCGATGGCTGTATCGGGTTATTCGACGAATTAGCTGATATGTTCTGCAAGCAATTCGTCGCAGGTCGATATCCTAAGAAGAAGTCCTCCCACCTCTTCTCGCTCAAACAGAACGAGAATGAGTCAATTCAAGTCTTCGTCCAAATATTCAACGATGAGAGGCTCGATGTAGAAGAGACGCCGGACGTAATTGTCATAGCGGCACTCACACCAAGTAGTACGGAACAAACACCTGTAAAGGGCGCTCCACCAGTTCCCCCCTAACAACCTTGCAGAGATGTTCAATATAACAAATCGGTTCATCATCTCCGAAGAAGCGGAGGAGCCGGCTGGAACTAATGGGACAGGCAATCTCGCCCGTCGTGGAGACACCAGGCGAGAGAACCGAACTCAGAGAACCCCTCGCCAGGAGTCTCGAGACAAGAGACCCATTAAGAGGAGCCCTCGAAGCAAGGAGCGCCCTACCTATGCAAAGCCAAGCGCTCCCAAGACGGAGGTCATCGCTTACGCTCCACGGAAAGAGCTGGTACTAAAATCTGCCAAGAAATGCAAGTATGAGAATATGGACAACCTCAAATTCTGCAAATACCACAATGACTACGGGTATGATACCAACGACTGTTGGACTCTCAAGAAGGAGATCGATGCACTTGTCAAGTGTGGCCATACCAAAAACCCAGCTAGCGATCAACCTAGCAAGGAGGGATACTCGAAGTAGAAGGGCAAGATGATAGGATCACCTGTCACCAAGGTAGTCGACTAGAAAGCATCTTGAGCTTGGGGTCAAATAAAAAAGGCATTGGACGAAAGCAACTCCGAAAAAGTTCAGGAACACATGTACGCCTT
Organism: Scilla litardierei; assembly: GCA_030789695.1. Taxonomy (NCBI): domain Eukaryota; kingdom Viridiplantae; phylum Streptophyta; class Magnoliopsida; order Asparagales; family Asparagaceae; genus Scilla; species Scilla litardierei. The sequence continues at coordinate 297,526,012 of CM061142.1, read as the reverse complement.
TTAAATTATTATTCCCTTCAATAAAGCATGTCTTTTCATCAAATAAAGTTTTTCTTCCTTTTTGAACTTAAGCATTCATGAACTTTATGAAAAGCTATCCCGCCATCCTCCCCACCAAAAGGATTCGATCCTTGGGAAAGCCTGGATAAGATGAATTCATATTGATGAAACTCATGCGAAGGACCCTTTTGCATCGTCAGCTATAAGTCGAAGGGCCACCCCTTCGCCATTGAACGACCACCCTAATGCGTCGTCAGCCGTAAGTCGAAAGGCCACCTATTCGCCATTGAACCACCACCCTAATGCATCGTCATCCATAAGTCGAAAGGGCCACCCCTTCGCCACTGAACGACTCTCCTAATGCATCATCAGTCGTAAGTCGAAGGGGCCACCCATCGCCACTAAATGACTATCCTACATCGTCGTCAGCCGTAAGTCAAAGGGGACACCCTTTTGCCACTGAACGACTCTCCTAGTGCGTCGTCAGCTGTAAGTCGAAGGGGCCACCCCCTCAACACTGAACGACTCTCCTAATGTGTCATCAGACGTAAGTCGAAGGGGCCACCCCTTCACCACTGAACGACTCTCCGAATGCGTCATCAGCCGTAAGTCGAAGGGGCCATCCCTTCGCCACTGAACGACTCTCCGAATGCGTCGTCAGCCGTAAGTCGAAGGGGCCACCCCTTCGCCACTGAACGGATATCTTGCATCATCGTCAGTTGTAATCCGACGGGGCCACCCCTTCACCACTAAACGACTCTCCTAATGCGTCGCTAGCCGTAAGTCGAATGGCCACCCCTTCGCCACTGAACGATCATCCTAATGCGTCGTCAGCCGTAAGTCGAAGGGCTACCCCTTTGCCACTAAACAACCACCCTAATGCGTCGTCAGCCTAAGTCGAAGGGCCACCCCTTTGCCACTGAACGACTACCCTACAACACCGTAAGTCGTAACTCGAAGGGGCCACCACTTTGCCACTGAACGACTCTCTTAATGAATCGTCAGCCGTAAGTCGAAGGGGCCATCCATTCGACACTGAACGACTCTCCTAAAGCGTCGTCAACCGTAAGTCGAAGGGGCCACCCCTTTGCCACTGAACGACTCTCCTAATGCATCATCAGTCGTAAGTCGAAGGGGCCACCCCTTTGCCACTGAACGATCGCTGATGTGTCCATATTTTACATCATTCTCATATCATGTTCTCATTGCATTGCATGTCACTTTCGCGTCCAAATCCCACTTTTTACTGCAATTTTGGTATTTCTGACAATATTTCGAGTTTCGTAGTATGTTTTGAGTTTTCAGGGATTTTGGAGCGATTTGGACCCCCGCCTGGGTATGGACACATTCGACGGGCTCATGAGCTTGTTGGTAGTGCTCTAGAGGAGTTTGCCGTGTTCTCGGAGCTGTTGGAGGAGAGAAGGAAGAGAAGAAAGAGAGAGAGAGGAGAGAGAGAGGCCCATGCTGCATCACTTCAGTTTCCCAGAAAATACTCGGTCCGAGCAGTTTGCTGCTCGGTCCGAGTAATGACATGTTGGAGAAGCAGCGGATACGACGGACTCGAGCTGAGCAGCTCATTTGCTCGACCGAGCAACCACATATTGCACACCCCGAGTAGGCCCCGAAGCACAGCCCGAGTAACCGACCGAGTCAATCCAACTTGGGCCGAGCAGATCTACTCGGCCCGGGTAGGTCCATTTCAGAGCCGAGCAACTCACCGACTCGGGCCGAACCACTGGCCGAGCAGCTCCGACTCGGGCCGAGTCACCTACTTGGCCGACACTTCCTGGGGCATTTTTGGAAGATTTTTTGAACGCGCGATGCACACGATTTGGGGCAGCTGAAGCTCGCGATTGCGGGCTGAGCGTAAGGAGTTCAATTCTGAGTATTGTTTTTAGGATTTTTTGGAGAGCTCCGGCGATCGTTTTTGTACGGATTTTGGGATTAATTTCTGTAGTAAACTTCTGAATCAATTATTGAAGATTAGCGTTTAGTGTTCTTTTTTGGATCTGTTCTTCGTTCGTTCTCGCTGTAAGTTTATTTCAGCCCTAATCTCTTAGTTGTTAAGATGTTTTCTTCTGCGAAATCGATATTTTTATGCGTTTCGATCATCATGAGTGAGTAGATCTATTCTAGGGTTGATGGGTGAACCCTAGGATTTTAGGGGGATAATGTAGATCTGGATCCCAATGTTGAATTGGGGATTTAGTGTTGTATTCCGGTAGATCCTACCGAATCCATAGATAACCCGTACTAAGATCATGCCCACAGTCTGTAGAATCGATGTGCTTAATGGGTATCTAGGGATTCGAATAGGGAAATCGATGGATCCAATCAAGGCACATGACCATGCCCGGCTCGTGCCCTGAAGGGATCCGTCGACGAACTATAACGCTACGTTGACGGCTACCGCCATTGCGTCAATGAGAGCCACCGAAATACCCCGCAATTCTAACCCACGAGAGTGGTACGAATTGAGGGAATTAATTCCCTAACCCCAATGCAATGTGGGGATCCTATCTAACATCAACCCCCAACGATCCTAGCGGCGACCCCTAAAGCCCTAGTTCTTTTTATTATATTATACAGCAACAACAATCAACCCAATTCATTCTCATTCCGACCGCTACATTACTTCTAGATTTAGAAATAGATTGAGATTACCACGGACACTATCACCGTCCCTGTGGGATTCGACTATCTTTTATACTATAACTCGACACCGTCCGCTTGCGGATTGAACCTGAAGTCGTAGCCTAGGAGCCATATCACGCCTGGTGATCGTGACACCGCCAGGTGGATCCTAGGTGTAGATTGCGGGCCTGTCAAGTTTTTGGCGCCGTTGCCGGGGACAGCAATAGTGTGTTTATCTCAGTTTGTTTTTATATTGTGAAATTTGCTGGCATTCTTACCATCTCTCACCTTTCCGCCATTTTCATTCTTTTTCTGTTTTATCTGCCTTACTACTAACATCCTCCTCCAGCTAGCTATTGCCTCCTGACCAATCTGGCACAATGGAGATGGTAATGCAAGTGCAGTGGACCTGCGACTCTGATAGCGACTCAGAGGAATTTAGTTTCTCTCCTTATCATTTACATGGCTTCTAAGACTCGCACATGGACGAGTTCATGGTTGAGTGCGCAGCGAGAGAGCTGATCGATGTAGTTCGATTAATTGGTTCGGGAACCTATGTTACAGGTAACGAAATCAGCAACTAGTCATGGATTATTAAATGAATCAGGTTTTTGATGCAGGTACAATTGATGATGATATTCAAGTAAGCTTAGAAGAGGACGTGATGCACCTTCAAACCATTGAGGCCCCATCTATTGATGCCTACTTGGGAGAAGCTCATCAATTGGAATCGCTACACAATTCTCAGATGCTTGAGATATTAGAGAGCGTGGTGGCTGACGTATGGGCCCATGGCCCAGTTGAATTCCCTACAGACGACCCGTCCACGCAAGAACTCTCAGTTTTCATCGCAACCGCTTTCCATTATGCAGACACCCTGGACGGCGTTGCCATAGCTGATGGAATTTATGTGCGGCACGAGGGGGACACATTACATTTCTATAATGATATCCTCTGTAGATCTCGGCATGCGAGGAATACGCCTATGAAGAGTCCCCAATTCTACCTCTATCTCAAAACCACATCAATCAAGGCAGTACTTTGAACTTTATGTCTGACAGAGAACACATGCATGAAAACTTTGCTTCTTTTGACAGGTGTGCCATGGGAGTGGAAACTGCAGACATTGGCCTCGACGCGCCATCATCTCCCTGCTCCTCCTATGATTCTGCGAATGAAGAGTTTCCACCTTCCAAACCCGAGATCCAGGATGCGTCATTCTCACAAGCAAGTGACGCTGGGGACAGCGCCCCCTCAGGTAGAATTGAAACCCTCCCCGCTAATTTGAAATATGCTTTTCTGGGGGAAGATTCCACTTATCCCGTCATTGTAAATGCGGCCATCACGGAACCCCAATTAAAGAGTCTCCTAAAAATCCTCAGATCTTACAAAAAGGTGATAGGGTATAACATCTCTGACCTAAAGGGTATTAGCGAGATCATTTGTACGCATAGGATTCACCTTGAGGACAAGGATGCCACCTCCATTGAGCCTCAAAGGCGGTTGAACCCCAACATGAAGGAGGTGGTGAAAAAGGAGGTTCTGAAACTTTTAGAGGCTGAAATTATTTACCCCATTTCCGATAGTAAGTGGGTTAGTCCCGTTCAGGTTGTCCCTAAAAAAGGGGGCATGACAGTCGTAAAAAACGAAAAAGACGAATTAATCTCCACTAGGACTGTCACTGGGTGGCGCATGTGTATCGATTACATAAAACTGAACAAAGCCACCAGGAAAGACCACTACCCTCTACCCTTCATAGACTAGATGCTCGAGCGCTTAGCTAAGCATAAATACTTTTGCTACTTAGACGGATACTCCGGATTTTTCTAATTCCCGTTGCATCGGGAAGACCAAGAGAAAACGACATTCACATGTCTTTACGGCACCTTCGCTTATCGAAGAATGCCGTTTGGACTATGTAACGCACCCGCCACATTTCAAAGGTGCATGACATCTATTTTCTCTGATTTCATCTAGAATATCATAGAGGTCTTTATGGACGACTTTTCCGCCTATGGCACTGAGTTTGATAGCTGCTTAGCTAATTTGTCCAAAGTCTTGGAACGATGCCAAGACAACAATCTCACTTTGAATTGGGAGAAGTGTCACTTTATGGTGACAAAAGGAGTGGTTCTTGGGCATGTCATTACCTCTAAAGGAATTGAGGTTGATAAGGCCAAAGTGGAGGTTATCAAAAGTTTGCCCCACACTAACCTCAAAGGTATCAGTGGCTTTCTAGGGCATGCCGGTTTTTACCGACGCTTATAAAGGATTTTTCCAATATTGTTCGCCCTCTCACGGAGCTCCTGGCTAAGGATGCCCCTTTTGTGTTTATTGATGCTTGTCTGCTAGCTTTCAACAGGTTGAAGGAAGCACTCATCTCGGTGCCGATCATACAGCCGCCAGACTGGACTCTGTCGTTTGAGCTTATATGCGATGCTAGTGACCAAGTAGTGGGAGTTGTGCTTGGCCAAAGGAAGGACGGGAAGCTCCATGCCATATACTACTCTAGCAAAACCCTGGACGACGCCCAAAAGAACTACACCACCACGGAGAAAGAGCTGCTAGCCGTAGTCTATTCTATAGAGAAGTTTAGATCCTACCTTCTGGGGTCCAAGGTGATCATCCACACGGACCACACGACATTGAAATACCTGCTAAGCAAGAAGGATTCTAAACCATGTCTGATACGTTGGATCCTTCTGCTTCAAGAATTCGACATTGAGATCAAGGATAAGAAGGGAGCAGAAGATGTGGTAGCAGACCACTTGTCACGGATTATTCAGAGGCACGGAGACGATAGCTTACCGATTGACGATTCGTTCACCGGTGATCAACTATTCGTTGCAGGTACCTATGAAGCTCCCTGGTACGCCGATATAGTGAATTATTTGATGAGTGGAATAATTCCGCATGGATTGGTAACTTATTCAAGGAGGAAGTTCCTACATGATGCCAAGAGTTACTTTTGGGACGACCCGTATTTGTTCAGAACGTGCGCCGACGGGATCATCAGACGATGTATACCAAAAGAAGAAGCAACTTCCATCATGTCCCATTACCATGATCAACCATGTGGTGGGCACGCTGCGGTCACCAAAACCACGGCGAAAATTCTTCAAAGTGGATTCTACTGGTCCACCATATTCAGGGATGCCAATGAGTACATAAGGAAGTGCGACAGATACCAGAGGTGACCGGTGCCCGTCGCGTGGCGGGCAAGGGGTTTAAATATTTGTAACCGCAAGCGCACGGTGTTGTAGTGTGGCTTGGGGGTCGACCACAGGGAGGCTAGGATGTGCTTGTGTCAAGGAGGACCAAAATCACCCCGTGGGCGAGCTAGCCCGAATCGGTAGATGGTTGTCACGATATAGGAATTCAAGGTATGAACAATAAGAAAATAAACCCGGGACCTTGGTTTCCACTCCAACGAGCGACTCTCCCCGATACGACCTACGGGTAGGATAGCAATCGGAATTAGGGTCTAATGGTGAGACGTTGCCTCTGAAAGTGGTACCGGCATCCCATGGGCCCGATATTCCGGTCGGTGCCCAGGATGATACACCGGACTTCCCGGATTCGATCAGTGGGCACTCCCGTGTCCATTAACACTGATCGATTCCGGGAGCACTAAGCTCGCAACGATAACTCCCAACGTCTCATCCTGCCGCTCCCGCGTGCTAGGATTCGGCGTCTACGCTAAGGGCGTGAGCTATGGCTAGGGAGTCAACCGCCAAGTTTATTCCCCCTTGGCCCAACGGTCAAAGGCGGTCTTTTTCCCGCCGATGACAATGAAACACCCCGCGTAACCGTTAGAATCCTAATCCCTATCGATTTCCTAACCCTATGGATGCATCGGGAAGAGCCCCCGAAGGGGTTTCCACCAAAATCCCAGATTTGGGAACTACTCACAAAAATTCATTAAAAAGCGATCTAAATGAAAATGAACCGTTGGAATCATAATCAGACGATTGAAATGCGGAAGTAATAGAGTAATTAAGACAATACTAAAATTTGAGAAAGATCCGACAACTTACAAAAGAACAGAAATTACAGCCGTCACAATAGGAGAAAACAGTAAAAACTAGCAGCTCCCGGTTTCTGGAACCCTAGGGGTTCTATTTATAGACTCTCGCATCACCCGATCGGTTGACAAGTCAACCGATCGGGTGATCCGTTACAGAAAACAACAGCAAACGGCGAGCTTTCATCCGGTCATATGAACCGGTCGGGTGAGTTCTTGGAGTGACCGGTTGGATCTTGGCGCCATCGGGTGAAGTGATCGGTTGGGTGCCCGTGTCTTCAGCTCCTCAGCATCAGCTACAGATGAACCGATCGGGTGAGAGTCACCCGATCGGTTGGAATTTTGCTCGAAAAGACAGAGAACAGGCCCCCGCTGAACCGGCCTGTGAACCGGTCGGGCGACTTCTACTTGGGCTCCGGCTGAGACCGGGTGGTGCACGCGTGCATCACCCGATCGGCTGGAGATGGCCAACCGACCGGGTGAGGGGCTGAAAGATGTATTCTTTGACATTTGACCCCCTGGATGACGCGTGACTCCTCCCGTTGCCCCGGGGACTTGAGATATCGTCGTTAAACGTCCCCTACGCGGCCAATCTCCTGCAAACATGGAGAAACAAAGAAAAGTGAAAGAAAACGAGAAAATACGAGAAAACGAATAAAAGACGGCGGAAAACACGGAGAAACACAAAAGAAAACGTGCGTGAATATATGAAACATAAACGCACGTCAAAATCCCCCAAGCTGAACTCTTCCTCGTCCTCGAGGAAGACGAGTGAGAGTAGGAGCTCGGAGGGGAAAAATAGAGAGAAAGAGAGAAAAAGAAAACTCTAAATCCTAGATCGTCCGTCAGAGCCAACAAAATCAAAAACGACACACCATGCAAGTAAACGTCAAATCACATCACTAAACCTAGGAAAACGAGTCCCAATAAGTGTCGTGGGCTCACGCGGTGAAGCGCGAGTGAGTGCGGTCGTGTGCTAGCAAATGGTGTCGCTTTCTACAATGTGCTATGAGCTCATATACGCAAAATCCAAGAAATGACCCAAATACCGATTCGAATTTGAAATTGCGGTGAATATTAGTTCGAGCATGCATGAGAAGAGTATAAGAAGTGAAACGTATCATGCGTCGGGGACTCCACAACTAGGGTTAAGGAAATCACGCCACTATAGCCTAGATACTAGCTAAAAAGTTCCTAAGCCAAGTGTTTTTGAAAACGATGGGGGTTGAGATGATGTGGAGTAGGACACTCGGTGCAAATTCTTGCCTTCCCTTTATTCTCGGTAGGTAGGAAAAATATTCACACTAGATATTTTTTTGGGTTTTGGGTATTTGTATTTTTTTGGCTTTTTGGCTATACAAAAATTTTCTTTTCTTTTCTTTTTGGGTTTTTCTTTTCTTTTCTCTTTTTTTTTGGATTTTTGGGTTTTTGGCTATACACATGTGTACTCTCCCAAGTGGGAGAACGGTACACGACGAGGGGATTTGCACCAAGTAAAACAAAAGAGAAGTCGAAATCTAAACACTTGGTCAAAGGAAACTATTCTCGCTAAATAGAGCATAGGCTAAATGGGTTATCCTAGTCCTTAATTGTGGAATCCCGACGCATGCGAATTGAGATATACGATATAAATATAGCATGCATATAGTAGAATCAAATACCGCATATTCAAATCGAAGCATGATAATCTAGGGGTCATTCCTGGACAGGTATATAAAATAAAATCACAAAGTAGAAGCACACCAAATAGCTAGGCACGACGCACGACTCACAAAAAGCTAAGTGGACCCACGATGCGTGAAATGCAAGAGGACTCGAAATCCTAGGGTTAGTGAGTGTGATTATCGATGCCATGCTAGGTGTGTGTGACTTTGAGGCGATTCATCATAGGATTCATATCTAGGAGAAAGAGATAAAAAATAAAAAAGAAGAAAAGAGAAAAAAGAAAAATAACGAACAAGATGAAAACGACACAAAAACGAAAAAGAAGGACTCAAATGACGCACACAGTGCGACCCCCCCCCAAGCTGAAGTTTGCATTGCCCTCAATGCAATTTGAGTGAGTACGGGAGGGTAATGAAGATGGGGGGGGGAATACGCACCGACACAACAAGAAATAAAAACGAGAAAAACACAGAGATGAAACAGAAAATAAAGAAAACTCAAACTCAAAATCAAACGACACAAAAATAGAAATAAAACCACACGACACGACATTCGAAAGGGGAAAAACAAGCACACACACAAGAATAAGAAAGACAACAAAACACAACAGCACACAAAACTAGACGTCCCCCAAGCTAGACCAGACAGTGCTAGCGAACAAAATGTGATCGTGAAATGCAGAAATATGCAAGGGGGAGTAAAAAACAAACAAGGAGAAATCAGAAAGGACACGTGAATGGCCCCCCCTCTGGCAGAGACAAAGCAGGGCCCCGAAAAGACAGATGGGCACAAATACGGGGGGGGGGGGGGGGCAAAAGCGGGAAAGAAAAATCAAGCGGGGCACCACCCTCTGGGGGTGGTGACGGGGGCCTGAGCTGGGGACCAGGAGTCGTGGGGGGTGGAATGTGGAGCTCGGAGACGTCGGGTGGGTCTTCACGGATGTGGCGAATGAAGCTTTGAAGAAAGGGGAGGTCTCGGTCGACGGACTCCTGGGTTAACCGACCACCCTGTCCAGCTAGGAGGACCATGGCCGCGAACCGGTCGGCATGGTCGTCGGTTTGGAATTGCATCCCATATTCGGGATCGTAAACGTGAGGTGGGGGAAGTGGTGCGGGGTGTGGTAGATGGGTTGGAGGTGGTGGGTTGAGCGGGGGGCTGTGCGCGACGGGTACGACGGGTGGGCCTAGGGTTTGAAGAGCTGGCGTCGGTGGGCTTAACACGGCGGGGAGGCATTGTGCGGGTGTCGTGCGTGTGTGAGAGTATGCAAAAGTACAATGAATCAAAACAAACACGAAACACTATCTACGAGCAAATAGAATATTTGGGGTAAAATTAAAATTGAGCAAAGGAGCGAGTTTACCCAAATGAGATGAAGATCGTCGCTCGTAGATGCCCCGATGCTACTCGATAGGAGCACGCTGTGAAGCCGCAGTGATTTCTTCAGCAAGTTTCGAAATTGGGGAGAACGGGTGGAGGTTAGGGTTTTGTGTGTGGGTGGAATCGAGGAGAATGGAGAGAAATCGATGGTGGATGGGTAGGGAGATGGGGGGGAAATGCGATCGAGGTTGATTTTAGGGAAGAAAGAGGGCAGGCGCACGAGGAAGAGGCGAAACGGCGGTTCTGGATTCGAAAATGGCGAGTGCGGATCGAACGGGCGGTCGGGGGTATTTATAGGGTTTTAAGTCGAACCGATCGGGTGACTTGTCACCCGATCGGTTGACGGTTAGGTCAAAAATTCTTGCCGAAGGAGTGCTACAGGCGAACCGGTCGGTTGACTTGTCAACCGATCGGTTGACTTGTCAACCGATCGGTTGTCCGCTCCACTCATTTTCCCGAGAATTGAGGGCTGCTCACCCGGTTCCTTCAACCGATCGCGCTCGAACTCAACCGATCGGTTGATATTCCCCAAAAATTTCCCGAGAGTTCTCCCCAGCTCACCCGGTCTGACACCCGGTCTCTTCATTCTTCAACCGATCGGTTCATTTGGGGACAGATTTCGGCTTGTATCTGATACATCCCAACCGATCGGGTGAGTTATCAACCGATCGGTTGGGGCTTTGTTTCCTGCAAAAACCAACAGATTGTCTAAGTCCCTGAACGGATGTTCTCGCGGCTGATTTTGTTTATAAAAGTAGATAAAATAAAGTAAAAAAAATAACACTAAAAAGTGGGGAAAAAGTTTAGAACATGGGTTGCCTCCCATGAAGCGCACTTGTTTAACGTCGTTGGCTCGACGCCCGCAAGAGATGTTCACGGTGGTTGATACGGGTGATGTCCGAAGTTCGGCATCTCTTCTTCATTGGAGCTGAAGGCCTTTGGAGTAGTCAGCGGTTGGAGAAAGATTTGCTCGACTACCCTCTCCTTGATCTTGGGATCCGGGGGCTTCTCTTTCGTATTGGCGCTTACCGCCATCTTCTTTAGAATTCGGACCTCGTCTTTGGTGAGGCCCATGGGTTCTTTCCCCGTTCTCCTCGCAGGAGGAGCCTTGGGGAACCCGGGAGGGGTCGTTCTTGCTGCGTTCGCTCTCCCAGCAGCATCATCGTTCTTGGGGGCGTCTCGGTCTTCTGAATCCTCCAAGTCATCGGGAGGGTTTCTTAAGAGAATCTCCCAGGAGCTCTCTTCAACAGCTTTTTCTTCTTCTACCTCCAGCAAATTACACCGATGGTCATCTGGGGGATCGGGGTACTTCATGGACAACCCCAGATCAAATTCAACTTTTTCTCCGCTGACGTTTAGAGAAAGTTTTCCGTTCTTCACATCAATCAAAACGCCAGCAGTGGCCATGAAAGGCCGTCCCAATATGATGGGGGTGTGTGCGTCTTCAGGCATGTCCATGACTACAAAGTCCACTGGCACATGCACCCCTTTTACATTGACGGGGAGGTCATCAACAATCCCCACCGGATATTTGACCGACCGGTCAGCTAGTTGTAGGGTCATACCGGTGGGCTCCAAATCACCCATTCCTATCCTTTTATACATCGACAAGGGCATCAAACTTACACTCGCTCCGAGATCGACGAGTGCACGATGAATCTTTACTGCCCCGATCGTGCAAGGAATTGAGAAGCTCCCCGGGTCTTTAAGTTTCGGCGGATTTGCCCTCTGGATAAGAGCGCTACACTCCACCGTCAACACTACTTTCTCCTTTCTAGACCCTCTCGTCACCAAATCTTTCAGGAATTTCGCATAGGAGGGGATTGTTTCGATTGCTTCCAGGAAGGGGATTTGCAAGCTCAGGTCCTTGACCATGGCGAAGAACTTGCCATATTTCTCGTCGATTTTGGCCTGAGCTAACCGTTGTGGAAATGGCACAACGGGTTTGAACACTTTCGAGCTCCCTTCCTCGTTCTTTTTCTTCTCTTCTTCAGAGACTCCCTCCGGAGTCGTAGGATTTGATGACGAAGCATCGGTGTCGTTAGATTTTTCAATCGGTCGCCCGACGACCAATGGTGCTTCCGGTCTGTTAGGGGGCACTCTAGTAGGGATTTGTGTCCCACTTCTCAGAACGATAGCGGACACATTTGCGTGCTCGTGCACGAGTGCCGACGTTTGGGTTGCTCCCCTCGGGTTCACCTCCGGTTGTGGCGGCAATTGGTTTTGTGACCTTGAGAGGTTCGCCACTTGTAACCCCAGCTGGGTTACTTGGTGCGTGAGGGCCCACTGACCCATTTCCAGCTTTTGATTGATCTTCTCCTGGTTGGTTATATATTGAGTCAAGAGAGACTCAACCGGAGAGACGGCCCTCTGTTGGCCATACTGCTGCTGCTGCTGATTCCTGGGGGTGTAAAATTGCTGCTGAGGTTACTGCTGATATTGTTGCTGCTGAATCTGACTCTGCTGTGGCCTAGCCGGCTGATATGTTTGTTACTGCGGCTGCTGAGGCGGCGAGGGCTGGAATGGTGCCCGGTAACCAAAGTTAGGGTGGTTCCGGTTGTTTGGAGAGTAGGCCGGGTTGGAATTGGTTCTTGGTGGATACGGCGCATTTCCCGTGGGGTTGTAAAATAGTGCGCTCGCCTGATCCAACGGTGGTGAGATGTCACCACCGTCGAATTCCCCAAAAATTTCAGAATCTACCGCTGCAATCTGCTGTGCACCGGCCCCACCGGCTCCTACCATTAGTGCGGAGATCTGGGTCGAAAGCAAGTCGAACTTGCTTGAAAGTTTGTCGACGTCCTCGACTCTGTGTATACCCCCAGACCTAGGTATGGCTCTCTCGTCACACCACCGCTCATTGTTGGATGCCATATTTTCTAGAATATGTCCGGCATCTTCCTCGCTTCTAGACATGAAGGAACCCCCAGCCGCGGCATCCATAGAAGATTTCAGGTCATCCCTCAGCCCATTGTAGAACAGATTAATAATCTGCCACTTCGGAAGCTCATGGTGAGGGCATCTTCTTTGCATCTCCTTGTATCTCGTCCAAGCTTCGTGCAAGGACTCATGGCTGGCCTGGGAGAAGGAGGAGATCTCACTCCTCAACTTCATGGTCTTCCCCGGAGGAAAGAACTTCGTCAGAAAAGCGTTGGAGAGCTTCTCCCATGTATTGAAAGTGTTGGGGTCCTTCCCCCTAAGCCATTGCTTGGCTTTGTCTCGCAACGAGAAGGGGAACAGCTTCAGACGGATCGCCTCAGTCGTGACACCATTAATCCGAAAGGTGTCACATTTCTCCAAGAAGGAGTCTAGATGCTCGATCGGGCTTTCCATGGGTGCACCCGCAAACTGATCCTGCTGGATCCACGTCACCAAAGACGGCTTTAGCTCGAAGCTTTGGGCCGCAATAGCTGGAGAACGGATGGCGGAAGTGGACTCGATAGATGGCATCGAGTACTCCAACAGGGACTTGTGAGGCGGGGTGTTCTCCTCCATGGATTCGGGATCCTCTCTTCTTCGCTTCTCGGCGGCCAAACGCCTAAGGGTGGCGTTAATCTCTGGATCAACGAGAATCAAGTCGTCGAGACTTCTTGAACTCCTGCGCATGAAAAACAACAAACACCCGTGAAGCGACAAGTGGGAAAGAAACAGATAAAATAAGAAATAAAAATAAGAAAAATAAAAAGGAAAAAGGAGAATGCGAAAATTATCGCGAGGTAGGGATGTGAGCTAGACACTAGGGTTCAAGAGATCCTAAAATAACAAGCACGTTGCCTCCCCGGCAACGGCGCCATAAACTTGACCGGTGCCCGCCGCGTGGCGGGCAAGGGGTTTAAATATTTATAACCGCAAGCGCACGGTGTTGTAGTGTGGCTTGGGGGTCGAACACAAGGAGGCTAGGATGTGCTTGTGTCAAGGAGGACCAAAATCACCCCGTGGACGAGCTAGCCCGAATTGGTAGATGGTTGTCACGATATAGGAATTCAAGGTATGAACAATAAGAAAATAAACCCGGGACCTTGGTTTCCACTCCAACGAGCGACTCTCCCCGATACGACCTACGGGTAGGATAGTGATCGGAATTAGGGTCTAATGGTGAGACGTTGCCTCTGAAAGTGGGCCCGGCATCCCATGGGCCCGATATTCCGGTCGGTGCCCAGGATGATACACCGGACTTCCCAGATTCGATCAGTGGGCACTCCCGTGTCCATTAACATTGATCGATTCCGGGAGCACTAAGCTCGCAACGATAACTCCCAACGTCTCATCCTGCCGCTCCCGCGTGCTAGGATTCGGCGTCAACACTAAGGGCATGAGCTATGGCTAGGGAGTCAACCGCCAAGTTTATTCCCCCTTGGCCCAACGGTCAAAGGCGGTCTTTTTCCCGCCGATGACAATGAAACACCCCGCGTAACCGTTAGAATCCTAATCCCTATCGATTTCCTAACCCTATGGATGCATCGGGAAGAGCCCCCGAAGGGGTTTCCACCAAAATCCCAGATTTGGGAACTACTCACAAAAATTCATTAAAAAGCGATCTAAATGAAAATGAACCGTTGGAATCATAATCAGACGATTGAAATGTGGAAGTAATAGAGTAATTAAGATAATACTAAAATTTGAGAAAGATCCGACAACTTACAAAAGAACAGAAATTACAGCCGTCACAATAGGAGAAAACAGTAAAAACTAGCAGCTCCCGGTTTCTGGAACCCTAGGGGTTCTATTTATAGACTCTCGCATCACCCGATCAGTTGACAAGTCAACCGATCGGGTGATCCATTACAGAAAACAACAGAAAATGGCGAGCTTTCACCCGGTCATATGAACCGGTCGGGTGAGTTCTTGGAGTGACCGGTTGGATCTTGGCGCCATCGGGTGAAGTGATCGGTTGGGTGCCCGTGTCTTCAGCTCCTCAGCATCAGCTACAGATGAACCGATCGGGTGAGAGTCACCCGATCGGTTGGAATTTTGCTCAAAAAGACAGAGAACAGGCCCCCGCTGAACCGGCCTGTGAACCGGTCGGGCGACTTCTACTTGGGCTCCGGCTGAGACCGGGTGGTGCACGCGTGCATCACCCGATCGGTTGGAGATGGCCAACCGACCGGGTGAGGGGCTGAAAGATGTATTCTTTGACGTTTGACCCCCTGGATCACGCGTGACTCCTCCCGTTGCCCCGAGGACTTGAGATATCGTCGTTAAACGTCCCCTACGCGGCCAATCTCCTGCAAACATGGAGAAACAAAGAAAAGTGAAAGAAAACGAGAAAACGAATAAAAGACGGCGGAAAACACGGAGAAACACAAAAGAAAACGTGCGTGAATATATGAAACATAAACGCACGTCAAGAGGACGGGGAATATCACGAAGAAGAATGAAACACCTCTCCACGACATCCTGGAGATAGAACTATTTGACTGCTGGGGCGTCGATTTCATGGGGCCTTTCCCATCGAGTAACGACAACAAGTATATCTTGGTTGCTGTTGATTACGTCTCAAAATAGGGGAAGCCATAGCCACCCCGACAAACGATGCGAGGATAGTAGCCATGTTTTTCAAGAACACCATCTTCCCCCGCTTCGGAGTCCCTCGTACGATTATAAGTGACGGAGGGAGTCATTTCATCGAAAGAAAATTCGAGGCGATGTTGAAAAAGTATGGAGTTCATCACAAGGTCGCCCTCGCTTACCACCCTCAAACCAGCGTCCAAGTGGAAGTATCTAATAGAGAAATAAAAAGCATTTTGGAAAAAACGGTCAGTGCCTCAAGGAAGGATTGGTCGCACAAGCTGGGCGACGCACATTGGGCTTACCGCACTGCGTTTAAAACCCCCATCGGCACAACTCCATACATGCTGGTTTTTGGAAAAGCTTGCCATCTCCTGGTGGAATTGGAGCATAGAGCATACTGGGCGATAAAGAAAATGAATTTTGACTACCAAAGCACCGCTACCCGACGGGCCCTTCATTACAATGAGTTGGACGAAATTCGGCGTCATGCCTACGAAAATGCAAAGATATACAAGGAAAGAACCAAGGCATACCACGATAGAAACATCACGGTTGTTCACCATGATGTCGACGACCAGGTACTTCTATACAACTTGAGGCTACGCCCTTTCCACGGGAAGCTAAAATCGAGGTGGTCCGATCCCTACAAGATAGTGAGCTTATCTCCAGGAGGCGCCGTCGAGCTCGAGGGAAAGAACGTAAATTTCAAGGTCAACGGTCAAAGAATTAAACCCTACAGAGCCGGAGAACCTATGGGAACAGAGGAGACATACTTCCTCAAGGGATTCCCCAACGACAACTGATAAATTAAAGGGAGTCGAGCTCGCGACTAAAAACGAGCGCTTATTGGGAGGCAACCCAATTTCTTGGATTTTTGATCTTCTTTTTCAAATTCTTACTCTTGTTACATATTTTAGAAATAAAAATTTGAAAACCATCCTAGGATTGATGAATTCACAGTCTGTGCAGGTTGGATACAAAGACAAGTCAGTAGGAGGAAGGTGGGGGACATCAGGAGGCATCCTGGGAAGATTGGCAAAAGAGGCACATGCGACTCGACCGATCATCCATCTGCTCGGTCGAGCGATACAGATACGAAAAGTTAGATGGGATAATGCAATGTCAGCTCGGCCCGAGCTGAAATCGGCTCGGCCCGAGCTGAAATCGGCTCGGCCCGAGCTACTATGTACTCGGTCGAGTTTTACAGGCTGAGGAAACTGAGGAGAAAACGTCACTCTGCCAACCCGGGCAGAGTATTTTTAACTCGGCCCGAGCAGGACTTGACTCGGCCCAAGCAACTTCTTGCTCGGTCAAGTTTTACAGGGCTTAAAATTGAGAAGAAATTGTCACTCTGTTGACCCGGGCAAAGTAATTACAACTCGGCCCGAGCAAGTTCTGACTCGGACCGAGTCAACCTCCCCAACGACTCACCTGATCGAGTGATCTATTGACTCGGTCCGAGTCGCTCCTCGCCGCCGAACGGGTCGCTGCGCCTTTCGACCGGCCCATCTACGCTTATTTAAACGTCGTTCCCGAAACGAAGACGTCTTTTGCACTCGGCCAAACCCTCCTGCCCTCCTTGCAACCGTCACCATCTCTCTTGGAGCCGTTCCTTCTCTTCACGAGGCTGCCTCCCATCGTTTAACATTCAACCGAGCATTTGTTCTTTACAAATTGAATCTGTTGTTCCCTTTGTCTGAAAATACTTACACCCCTGTTTCTCTTTCAGGTTTGAACTGCTTAACAACAAGGATACATCTTTGAAGAGCTTGGGTATAATCTGAACCGCCGGTAACCACTACACCAAAACAAAATGCCATCTTTTTCAAGTCGGTAAACTCATCCCCCTGCTTTACTTATTTCATCATTATTTTCCTCCTCCTACACAATGCCTCCACACCGTGCTAGACCCGCCAACGCCAGCACATCAAACCCTAGGCCTATACGGCGCACGCGTCGCACACGCTCTCCCACCCGAGCCATACTGCAGATCCTTCCGCCTCCACCATAGACCTCACCTGTAGCCCTCCCCACGCGTCCCAGCCACTAGACTCACCACCCACCAGCCCGGGTCCACAGCAGAGGGACCCATCACCACCCCCAGAGGGTGGTGCCTCTGCCTGATATAGTCTATCCCACCGTTTACCTCCCCCATATTTTTAGTGCCCATCTATCTTTTCGGGGCCCTGCTTTACCACAGCTTGGGGGAGGACCCACACATGCATCATTCCATTTTGCATTGCATCATGTCACATTTTTATTTTTATTTCCTTTTTCCTTTATTCACATAGTTTATATCTTATTTTCCCGCCCATCCCACCCCTTTAGCCTCATCTCCCGCTCACGAGCGATTTCTTAGCAGTGAGGACACTGCTAGGTTTAGCTTGGGGGATGAGCGCTCCCGCTTTATTTTTATTTTTATTTTTTCATTTTCCTCCCTTATTTTCAGCTTTTATTTCACTTTTTCATCATTTGCCCACCTCGTTTTATTTTTTCTCATTTTGCATCATATCTTCTACTTTTCCCCATGCATGCATCTTCTTTTTATCTATTTCCCCTTTTTCTCTGTTTCTTTTTATTTCTGCTGAGGATGGTCTAAATGATGATATCTCTCTAGGCTTTATTAGTTTTTAGCGATGCTTATCTCTTTGGCATGCTATTAGGATTAATTTCAGCTTTATTGTCCATATGCATGTATTTCTTTTGATGATCTGTCTGATTTAATACCTGATATGAATTGAAATCAATTGCATGAATTAGTATCTAGTATGATTTATGTTGGGAAACGCACCCAGGTTCACGCATCACTAGAACACTTGGAGCACATGTTTTTATTATCTTATTCACTTCTGTTTGCATGCCTGTTGACATTGTGATTATTACCGCATGCTATTTTCAGTATTCATCTAGAGAAGTGAAATACCCATGCTATTTATGAGTTTAGTTAGAGTTTTATTTTATCGAACTGATGTGCACCCTCTTATGAGTGAACCGAGTGTCCCATTATCTTCCTTCTCCACATATCTATTTTTTCTCTACATGTTAGTTGGTTACACCCCTATAGCTACTTTACAGCATCTCACTTCCCATGTACAAAAATAAAAAGTATAGCTTCTTATTAAAAAAGAAAAAGAAGAAGAAAAGAAAAAAAGAAAAAAAAAATAAATGAATAAATACCGTTTTGTGCTATTTCATTAAGAAGCTACATCTCATTCTGGGAAGAAAAAATTAAATTCCATATCATTTTCATTGATGCGATGCCTCAAGCTAAGCTTGGGGGGGGACCAACTGATCATATGAGTGAGCTTGACATTAGAGTGGAGACGGTGCACGTCGGAGAGATTTAATAAAACCCAAACTTTACGAATTACTTTAGTTTTGAGGATTTTTCACGTATCAATTTGAATATTTGAATGGCATGGCCTTTCTATTCTCTATTGCATGTTGCGTGAATCTTTTGTGCTCCTTGTGTATCTATGATTGCAAGGGCGTTGTCAACTACTTTATACTAGACTCTAGGGATTACATGAGATTGATAGGATTTGACGATGTTATTTCAGTAGATCCCTATTCTTTGCCTGCATTGCATGACATATGATATATAAAGCTTGAAATTACCAATAACATGCATGTTTAGCACTCAGAGCATTATGATAGACTTTTTAGGCCTGAGATCTGTCTGATCATCCTTAGCACTTCTCTCTTATTTCTCTCCTTTTTTCGCTTCTTTTTATTTTCATTTCCTTATTTTCATTTTGTTTTCCTCCCGGCGTACCGATTATTCGTCTTCCTCGAGGACGAGTAAGAGGTAAGCTTGGGGGATTTTGATGTGTCCATATTTTACATCATTGTCATATCATGTTCCTATTGCATTGCATGTCACTTTCGCGTCCAAATCCCACTTTTTACTGCGATTTTAGTATTTCTGACAATATTTCGAGTTTCATAGTATATTTTGAGTTTTCAGGGATTTTGGAGCGATTTGTACCCCCGCCTGGGTATGGACACATTCGACGTGCTCATGAGCTTGTTGGCAGGGCTCTAAAGGAGTTCGCCATGTTCTCGGAGCTGTTGGAGGAGAGAAGGAAGAGAAGAAAGAGAGAGAGCAGAGAGAGAGGCCCCTGCTGCAGCACTTCAGTTTCCCAGAAAATACTCCGCCCGAGCAGCTTGCTGCTCGGCCCGAGCCATGACATGTTGGAGAAGCAGCGGATACGGCGGACTCAGGCTGAGCAGCTCATCTGCTCGGCCGAGCAGCCGCATATTGCACGCCCTGAGTAGGCCCTGGAACACAGCCCGAGTAACCGACCGAGTCAATCCAACTTGGGCCGAGCAGATCTACTCGGCCCGGGTAGGTCCATTTCAGAGCCGAGCAACTCACCGACTCGGGCCGAACCACTGGCCGAGCAGCTCCGACTCGGGCCGAGTCACCTACTCGGCCGACACTTCCTGGGGCATTTTTGGAAGATTTTTTGAACGCACAATACGTGTGATTTGGGGCAGCTGAAGCTCGCGACTGTGGGCTGAGCGTAAGGAGTTCAATTCTGAGTATTGTTTTTAGGATTTTTGGAGAGCTCCGGCGATCATTTTTGTACGGATTTTGGGATTAATTTCTGTAGTAAACTTCTGGATCAATTATTGAAGATTAGTGTTTATTGTTCTTTTCTGGATCTGTTCTTCGTTCGTTCTCGCTGTAAGTTTATTTCAGCCCTAATCTCTTAATTGTTAAGATGTTTTCTTCTGCAAAATTGATATTTTTGTGCGTTCCGATCATCATGAGTGAGTAGATCTTTTCTAGGGTTGATGGGTAAACCCTAGGATTTTTGGGGGAAAATGTAGATCTGGATGCCAATGTTGAATTGGGGATTTAGGGTTGTATTCCGGTAGATCCTACCGAATCCGTAGATAACCCGTACTGAGATCATGCCCACGGTGTGTAGAATTGATGTGCTTAATGGGTATCTAGGGATTTGAATAGGGAAATCGATGGATCCAATCAAGGCACATGACCATGCCCGGCTCGTGCCCTGAAGGGATCCGTCGACGAACTATAACGCTACGTTGACGGCTACCGCCATTGCGTCAATGAGAGCCACCGAAATACCCCGCAATTCTAACCCACGAGAGTGGTATGAATTGAGGGAATTAATTCCCTAACCCCAATGCAATGTGGGGATCCTATCTAACATCAACCCCCAACGATCCTAGCGGCGACCCCTAAAGCCCTAGTTCTTTTTATTATATTATACAGCAACAACAATCAACCCAATTCATTCTCATTCCGACCGCTACATTACTTCTAGATTTAGAAATAGATTGAGATTACCATGGACACTATCACTGTCCCTGTGGGATTCGACTATCTTTTATACTATAACTCAACACCGTCCGCTTGCGGATTGAACCCGAAGTCGTAGCCTAGGAGCCATATCACGCCTGGCGATCGTGACACCACCAGGTGGATCCTAGGTGTATATTGCAGGCCTGTCAATGCATCATCAGCCGTAAGAAGAAGGGGGCCATCCCTTCGCCACTGAACGACTCTCCCAATGCGTCGTCAACCGTAAGTCGAAGGGCCACCCCTTCGCCACTGAAGGACCGCCCTACTGCATCATCAGCAGTAAATCAAAGCAGCCACTCCTTCACCACTGAACAACTACCCTACAGTGCCGTAAGCCTTAACTCGAAGAGGCCACCCCTTTTCCAGTAACAACCATCCTAGTACGTCATCAACCGTTAGTCAGAGGGTCCACCCCTTTGCCACCGAACGACTACCCTACTGCATCATAAGTTGTGAGTCGAAGGGCCACCACTTAGCCACTGAATGACTATCCTATAGCATCGTCAGCCTTAAGTCAAAGGGGCTACCCCTTTGCCACTGAACGACTCTCCTAAAGCGTCGTCAGCCGTAAGTCGAAGGGGCCACCCCTTCGCCACTAAACGACTCTCCTAATATGTCGTCAGCTGTAAGTCGAAGGGCCATCCCTTCACCACTAAATGATTTCCCTAATGTGTCATCAGCCATAAGTCGAAGGGGCCACCCCTTTACCACTGAACGACTACCTTACAGCGTCGTTAGTCGTAACTCGAAGGGGTCACCCCTTTGCCACCGAATGACTATCCTAATGCGTCATTAGCTGTAAGTCAAAGGGCCACCCCTTCGTCATTAAACGACTATCCTATATCGTCGTCAGCCGCAAGTCGAAAGGGCCACCCCTTCGCCACTAAATGACCACCCTAGTACGTCGTCAGCCGTAAGTCAAAGGACCACCCCTTCGCCACCGAACGAATACCCTAATACGTCATCAACCGTAAGTTGAATGGCCACCCCTTTGCCATTGAATGACTCTCCTAATGTGTCGTCAGCAGTAAGTCAAAGGGTCTCCCCTTCACCACTGAACAACCATCTCCCATCGTCGACCGTATGTCCAAGGTCCACCCCTTCGCCATTGAACGACTCCTGTATCGTCAGTTGTGAGTCAAGAGAATTGCTCCCTCGCCACTGAACGTAATGGTCTATTTCTAACATGTTTCGATGGCTTACCCTCTATCAGCTTAAAGCAGAGTCTAACCCATCGAAAGGGGCCATCAGGCACACACAGTGTAAATGACGACAAACAAAGACATGCAACGACAAACAAAGATATACAAGCCAACTCTTCTGGTGCTTTTACTACAAAAATTGTTTTTGTTTACATCTAAAATCACCCCCATACATTCAAAATTAAAGCAAGAGTAAAGGAGCACCAAGATTTTACAACGGATGGCCGGGCCCTTGGTCTCCCTCCAGCATGGTCGCAGGCTCTTAGTCTCCCGAAGCACCAGCTCCTGCATTATCACCCGTCATAGTGACAACTTCGCTGACAGGAGCATCCTCCTCCATGCCTTGACTAAATTCGTCGTCATCGAGATCCAGGAACAGCACCGGGATTTGGTCGATCTCAGTAGAGAAGTCGGGGAATCGGCCCTTCACTTCCGACTGGCATCGCTCGTAACCTTCTGTGTATAGCTTGTCGAAATCGGGCAATGATTCCTAGAATTCCTGGACCGCCCTCTCCGCTATGACCTCGACATTGGCTCTCTCTTCCAATAGAGCTTTCTCCGCTCACTCCCTCAAAGCGGCTTGTTCCGCCTCGCTCTTGCGAGCCTCGTGCAACTCGCGATTGAGCCGCTTATGGTGCTACATGCTCGATTCACTAATAAGGCTAATTCTAGTCAGTTCAACTTGAGGCTTCTCCATGGCCGACCTAACGGCCTCCAGGGTGACCTCGTGATTGGCTACCACCGGGGCACGTCGACGCAACGCAGGGTTGGCCATGAGAGCCTGCAAACAATGCACGATAGTTAACATCTGTGCTTGCACAACCTATAATAGAGGCTAGTGCAATAATTACCTAGACGTTGGCATGGATGGCTATCGATGCAAGCCTCTCGTAATCGACCCTCTCCTTGATAGCCTTGGCCCGTGGAAGGGTGGCATTTTCAGCAATGCGGGAGGTAGTCCCGTAATCAAAAAGAGCAGAATCTTCTCGCCTCATCGGAAACTCCATTCGAATGAGTTCCTCCACGGAGCAGTCAATGGGAGTCTTAGGAGATCGATTCTCTAACAACAATGTCCTGAATTCATCAGGGATGTCTTCAGACAATGGTACAGGAGGGAACAGGCTGCCCCAAGCCCAAGAATCCTCATGCAGAAGGAGCTTTGGAGGGACCCGAGTCTCCCCTGAGTCTCCCTCCAGAGGAGTTCCCCCTCCCTGCTGAGAGACCAGCTATGCAGCTTCATTCGACCCAGACGGCGCCGAGTCGCTGAGAAGAAGTCGTCGCCTCCTCTTACCCCCTTCAATTGCAACCACTTCAAATTCGAAGGCAGACTTCTCCTTTTCTTCCACTGAAGACATGCCACCTGAGTATCACTCTCAATGACAATGGGTCGATCCTCCGACGAATGAGCCATCCTCTCTCCCATAGATGGCATCCGAGGAGATAACAAGCTCACCTCAGCCTCTCTAATGGAAGCCTCAACTCCCTCCCTCAGCGCTGGGTCCACCTGGTATTCCAGACTAGCCATGCATGCAGAAGAAACAAACGAGTTAAGTCAAAGAACGAGGGTCGAACAGTTGGCAGGAACGATCGAATCAACCTTTCATCCATATTGTCCAACGTAACACATCGTTAGACCACAACCACTTTGTCTTCCTCATATTCTCTAGCAAACTCGTTAGTGTGTCGGCGGCTTCCTTCTCCTCTCTCGTCAAAGGCTTATCCTCAGCCTGGCCTAAGCCAGGGGCACACCAGCCGGTACAGAAGCTTGCCTCTCCTTGGAAGACCATGAATACGAACTCCTCTTTCTATTTGGGGTTAGAAGTCGGGAGGTCGTCGAATAATTTCTTGCCTCGACGAGTCGTAATCATATACCAGCCCGGAGTCTTGAGAGGAGGAATCGGAGAAGAAGTGGTTGAACAGTCTCAGCGACGGTTCAATCCCTTTCATCCCGCACAGAGCTATAAAGCCCATCAACATGCCAATGGCGTTCGGCATCAACCGGCAGAGAGAAATGTTCAGGGTGCACAAGAAGTACCGCATGAAGGGGTGCATGGGGAATCAAAGCCCTTGTTGGAAGGCTTTGACATATATCACTACTTCCCGGTCAACGGGATGATGAACACTCTCGTCACTCCCCAGCACTCGGATCTGATAGTCAAGGTGGACATAGTTTCTTTGAAGCTCAGGGATATGATCGGATTCGACTTTGGACCGTAGATTTGCGATCAGACCAGGCTCCATAGACTCCTCCTTGTTCTTCTGCATGATGGGGACCAAGCTCCTCTCAGAAGCAGGGACGAAAGAAGAAGCCATTTCTTTTGAAGGAAGAAAATCTAAATCAAAGAAGATGAAGAAGGTATCTTCGAATTCTGTTTCCTGAACCATCTTATATCGGCAAGGCGATAACTGCATGATGAAATACGTGTCGAAGATCCAAGACTCTGAGCATCTTGGAGTTCGAACCGGTAAATCAAACAAGTTGTCGAGGCGGATGTTTTGGTGCCTAAAACTTGAGTGCTAATTTCTCGACTGCCATGCCCCATTAATGCGATGTAACGTCGCTTGACTTCAATAGGCAGACCCTTTGAGGTCATGTGACGGGGGCCATTGTTGAATCATTGGGCCGGCACTCAAGATGACTCGACTGACGAATGAATAAGGCCCACGGGGCCCACCATATTAACCCGGTCAAAGACCACCGGCCAGCCGACTGTTGCACTCCCCGCACTCGAATGTGGGCTTATAGACGGGCTTGTAATTAGCGAGAACATAGGCAACGTTCACTTCTATTGAAGGGAGAAGATCGTGGCACCATAACAGGTAACCATTATCTTCCAACGCCACTGAAGAGGCCCAAGAGGTCTATAAATACTGGAAGGTTCTACTTCCCAAGGAACGAGATCTAATACATAGACTCTACTCTTTCAGCTTATAATTCTTCCACTAAAGAGCTTGCGACGTCAGATCTGAGACGAACCCCCGTGGGTCGATCTCAGCTGCTCCAATATCCCTCTCTTCCTTATGTTCCCATACTAACTTAAGCATCGAAGGGGATTTGGATCGGGACCCAGATCCGACCCCCCTGACGTTTCTTTGTAGTGTAGATCGATGAGTCTCCATCTCTCGTAAGGGTTGCTTTGGAGCTTCCCAGCCTCGAACTATCGACATACAAGATGCTCGAGGGTCAATAGAGCACCGCATCTCTATCAACCTCCATCAACCGACCCTAGCTCTACCAACCTTGGGTCCCATTAACTTGCTGACGAGGCTCTGACTTGACACAAAGGGTCCACGTCAGCTAGACAACTGTCTCGGTCATCTTTGGCCTTAACAAGTTAGTATCGTATAATGGGTTGTGAATCCATCAAGGAGGTGGCACTCATGACATGTTATCGTTCCTCGACTCGTGTGGTTCCTAGCTTCATTCATGTTCTTATTTTCATCATTTTTCAGATTCTTAGTTTGTTTGTGTACGGAGTGTTGGGTCATTGACTCATAGATCAGAAGATCTTATGACATTAGGCCAAGAAGGACTCCTCGGACCTACTAGCTCAAACCAAATCAAAACTGTTATTCTTATTCACTCTCCTAAGCTAAATCTTTCGATGCGAATCCCCAAATGCTTCCTGAGGCACGAGGACCAAGCTACTTGATGTAGCTGGAAGAATAGTACATATTTATTCTCATTCTTTTCTTTTTCTTTTCTTCCCTTTTCCTTTTCCTTTTCTTTTCCTTCTTTTTTTCAAACATAAACAAGCTAGGCAATATCACTCCTTAGTACTAGATAAGCATGTAGTTATCCAAATCCTATCAGATTGCTAACCAATATACTCAACTAAAACCACCAAGATGCATGCATAAGCTAGGTTCCCAATCATAAATATAACCTAGGCATGTTTCAAGTACTTCTATCTTGGGGATTATGAGAATAAGCATAATAAGCATATTACAACAACACTAAATACATCCTCGAAGCATATATCACGATAACTGATAAGAGATCGAACAAAGAGAGGTATAAATCTGAAAAAAATTTCACTAAAGTGTCCATGCATATAAAAACTAGGCGTGGTGCACGAAGTGCATCTCCGCCAAGCTTAAATCAAGCATTGTCCTAAATACTGAAAAGAATGGAAAGTAGGGGGATGTAAAAGATGCATGCATGGAAGTGCCTCCCCCAAGCTAACATAAAAGTATACCCTAATATGAAGAATAGAATGAAAGCTAGGATGTATGTGTGGTTGGGGGGGGGGGGGGGGGGGGGGGGGGGTTTGAGGGTGTTAGTGTCATAAAATGTGAAAGAAAGGCGACAAATGGGCATTAAAGCACATAATGGGTTTTGGGTTAAAATGATAGTGTGTGCCGCATAAGAGGTGAGTGTCTATTCAAAATTTTCAAAACTAAGAAGAAAAATAAATAAATCCTAATACGCTCCCCTCGCTATCGAGAGGAGGAGAGTTTATTTAATCTATTATCCTATAAAGCATATATATAATATCTACAGTACTGGAGTATGATTCACCTGATCAAAAGGTGGATCCAAAATCTGAAGCGGAGCAGGCAGCTGCTCCATCTGTTCCTTTCGTGGTTCGGTAAGCTGCCTCCCACAAGATTCATAAGGTCCCAACAACGCTCCTCCAAGCATCCATCGTAGGCATACACCTGTAAACTGCAAAGGATGAGGGGCGTCAACCTGAAAGGAAAAAATTCTCTCCGCAATATAAGTGTTTCGGAGATAATCGTCAAAAGAATTTGAAAATGTGAAAGTAAGGTGACGACTACTCCCAGGAAGCTGTTTGCTGCTCCCTGAGCTAGATGTGATCAACTCCTCGCTCGTCACATCAATAAGTCGATCTCCAAGTGATGGCACGACCAAGCATACCTCTGGTGCATCTAAACCTGTGTCATACAAGAGGTACATCGTGTCAATAGTAACTGAATCTAGAAGATTAGAGAATGCAATATGAGATTTAGAAAAAGAGCATGTATGGTCTAAAGAATTTCTCTGAATAGTGTCATGCCCTGGTGGATGCTCTGCCTCTGAGAAAAAGGGAAGTTGCTGCGGAGGTGAAGGTGGAGGCAAGGGTGTGTCGGCTCTTGGTAGTGAATCATGGTGTTCATGGTCTCATGCACATCCTCCTCGTCTATATGCAACTGCTTTGATGTCTCCTGGGTGCTCTCAATAATGTCATAGGAGGGAAACCAATCAGCTGGAAAAATTGGCTCGGGCTCATCAAATATAGAAGCTTTGGGTGTGTCCTCGCATGCTCCATGTATGCTATCCTACCGAGGATTACGGTTTTGCTCCACTCTCTGACGCACGGTCCATCATCCATCTCATCGTCTAGTGTGTAGCAATGGATGTGGTCATCGACAACCTGTGTCCCAAAAGTGGTACCTGAGGGGGAAAAGGAACTCATATAAAAATTTTTAAGGGGTTGTTCTGATGAGTTACCTCTTGTGGTGCAGGTGGCCGATGATGCATCAGTAATAGCTACAGCCTCCATGTATTCACTAGCTGCTTCAGGCAGCATGTCAAATAGTTGGCCTCCATTCGTTCTTGCCATGCACTCCTGCAAGTGTACCTGTAGTCCTCCACTGAAGAAGCAAAGGAGCCAAAATGTGCTAACCCTATATTGTGGTAGTCCATTCACCAATTTGTTGAATCTCACCTAAGCTTGCCAAAGAGTCTCTTTGTCAAGTCAGGTGAAGGTGGCAATTTGATACCTAGGTGTCTGGTGCTGCCTCGTCTGATACCCAATTGTAGGTGTGGCCCCTCCACCATAATGCTCTCCCCCTGGCGATGTAGCCCCAGTAGTCAGACCCCATGAGTGTTGCTTTGGTTGACCATGAGGTTGGGAGGTGTGGCTCAAATTTTGGGCAATTTCTTGAAGGTGGGTCTCGACCGTTGTTATGGGGGTGATAGAAGTCATTTGGCCTTGGTTTGATATGTAATTTTCTAAGAGAAGCTCAAAGTTATACTTGGGTGGTCATGGTGGCATGTAGGTTTGGGTGTATGGATGGGAGGGTTCATGGTATAAGTTTTGGGTATATATGTGTGGGTTATAGGGATGGCCATTATAATTGCATTGTGTGGCTACATGTCCCTGCATCACACATACATCACACAATGATGCAACCTGTAGAAAATCATCAAAGCCTCCCATCTGAGCACCCTATGTCATAGAGGAATTAAATTTCGGCATCCACATTATGCTCTAGACTCACCTGGCAAAACAAATAAGAAAACAAAGAGAGAAATGCGTCAGTGGTACAAGAGAATAGCACAAATATAAATGAGGTGGTTGGGGAAAAATTTCGTTTATTTATTTTTATTTTTTTATATGCACGTAGACTAACAAACCTAGAATTAAACTAATATCAATCACGGCAATCTCCCCAGTAACGGTGCCAAAAAACCTGTTGTGCTAGCTAAAACTCCCAATATTCGTAACCGCAAGTGCATGTTGTCGTAACGCTAACAGGTCGTCCGCTTGGAGGTTGTGTGATCGAGTACTAGTTAATCCTAGGTTGTGATTAGCTATGTGAGATGAATGTACAGAATAGGGAGAATGCAATATAATGAAATGGCTCTAGGGCTAAGTATCACTCTAATGAGGTTTGAACATGGGAATGAACTCGTTGCAAGGCTATCAAATCGATCATATGGTGTGGTTGTCTAACCTAGAGGGTGTTACCTCAAGTCGGTCGTTTGGCCCGCCGGCCGGGCCTGGGCCCAATCGCGTTGATCGGGCCGTGGGCCTGGCTCGGTCCGAGCCCATGGTCAGGCTTCCGCCCCCCCTACGGGCCGGCCCGTGGCCCGAGCGCAACGGGCCGGGTCGGCCCGGGCCAATGGTCATATGACCATTGAATTTTTTATATTAAAAAAATCAAAGTTGCGCCAGCAGCTTTGCTATATGCACAAGCACGCCAGACTGCAAAGGAGGGGGGCCGGAGGTATAATTGGTTTTTTTGGTCAAAAGACCAAAACCCTCCCCCTTCGAACGGTCATAAACGACCATTTCGGATGTGTATTTTGGTTCTTTTATACTCGAAAAATCCCTATAAATTGCAGCCAACCTCTCTCGTTTTTTTCACAAATCTCAAACTATCAAACTCTCTCATACTCTCTTTATTTGCCTAAAATCTACGTACAATCAATCAATTCACAGCTCTTACCTATTGGTCAAGGCGGTATCATAAGGCTCAAATATCTGTCAACTTCGCTCTCATCTCGTCGTCAAGCTCAAGTCTCAAATCGCTATCGCTTTTAACTTCGCACTTAATTCTCAGCTTCCTCCGTTATCAAGCCCATCTGCTCTATACACCACTCATAAATCGCAACCTGATAATCAGTTTCATATATATTTTAGCATAATGGCTGGACCAAACCGTAAGAATTTTAACTTCCACCCTGATTACACTGAGGAGCAGGATAATTTTAATATGATTTGGGATAACCCGATAGAAACACCAAATTTTGATAATGATATGTCACAAACAGAAACGTATGAGTTCACGAATGCTATACCTGCTTATACTACTTGTTAAGGCCAAAAATGACTGAGACAGTTGTCTAGCTGACGTGGACCCTTTGTATCGAGTCGAAGCCTCGTCAGCAAGTTGAATGGGACCCTAGGTTGGTAGAAAAGGGTCGGTTGATGGAGGTTGATAGATATATGGTGCTCGATCGACCCTCGAGCAGCTTGTATGTCGATAGTTCGAGGCTGGAAAGCTTCAAAGCGACCCTTACGAGAGATGGAGACACGTCGATCTACACCACAAGAAACATCAAGGGGGTCAGATCTGGGTCCCGACCCAAATCCCCTTCGATGTTTAAGTTAGTATGGGAACTTAAGAAAGAGAGGGAGCTTGGAGCAACTGAGATCGACCCACAGAGGTTCGTCTCAGATCTGACGTCGCAAGCTCTTTAGTAGAAGAATTATAAGCTGAAAGAGTAGAGTCTATGTACTAGATCTCGTACCTTGGGAATTGAAACCTTCCGATATTTATGGACCTCTTGGGTCTCTTTAATGACATTGGGAAGATAACAGCCACCCAATATGGTGCCACGATCTTTACCCTTCAATAGGAGCAAACGTTGCCCACGTTCTCGCTAATTACGAGCCCCTATTTAAGCCCATGTTCGAGTGAGGGGAGTGCAACGGTCAGCTGGCCGGTGGGCTTTGACCGAGTCAATATCGGGTTTCTCTTGTAGGCCCCGTGGGCCTTAGTCATTTGTTGGTCGAGTCATCTTGAGTGCCGGCCCAATGATTTAATAATAGCCCCCGTCGCACGACCTCAAAGGGTCTGCCTATTGAATTCAAGCGATGTTACATCGCATTAATGGGGCACGACAGTCGAGAAATTAGCACTCAAGTTTTAGGCGCCAAAACTTCTGCCTCGACGACTTGTTTGCTTTTTCGGTTTGAAATCCAAGACGCTTAGAGTCTTGGATCTTCGATGCGTGTTTCATCATGCAGTTGTCGCCTTGTCGATATAAGATGGTTCTGATAATAGAATTCGAAGATACCTTCTTCATCTTCTTTGATTTAGATTTGCTTCCTTCGAAAGAAATGGCTTCGTCTTCCGTCCCTGCTTCTGAGAGGAGCTTGGTCACCATCATGTAGAAGAGCAAGGAGGGGGCTATGGGGCCTGGTCTAATCGCGAATCTGCGGTTCAAAGTCAGAGACGATCATATCCCCAAGCTTCGAAGAAACTATGTCCGCCTCGACTATCAGATCCGAGTGCCTGGGAAGGATGAGAGGGTGTATCGTCCTGGTGACCGAGAAGTAGAGGTATATGTCAAAGCCTTCCAACGAGGGCTTCGATTCTCCATGCACTCCCTTCATGTGGTACTTCTTGTGCACCCTAAATATTTCTCTCTGCCAGTTGATGCCGAACGCCATTGGCGTGTTGATGGGCTTTATAGCTCTGTGCATGAAGAAAGGGATTGAACTGTCGCTGAGACTGCTCAACAACTTCTTCTCAATTCCTCCTCTCAAGACTCCGGGCTGATATATGATTACGGCTCGTCGAGGCAGGAAATTATTCGACGACCTCCTGACTTCTAACCCCAAATGGAAAGAGGAGTTCGTGTTTGTTGTCTTCCAAGGAGAGGTGAGCTTCTGCACCGGCTGGGGTGCCCCTCACTTAGGCCCGTCCGCGTATAAGCCTTTGACGAGAGAGGAGAAGAAAGCCACCGACATACTAACAAGTTTGCCAGAGAATATGAGGAATACACAATGGATGTGGTTCGACGACATGTTGCGTCAGACCGTGTGGACGAAAGGTTGATTCGGTCGTGCCTGCCAACTATTTGACCCTCGTTCTTTGACTTAACTCGTTTGTTTCTTCTGCAGGCATGACCGATGTGGAATACCAGGTGGACCCGGTGCTGAGTGAGGGAGTTGAGGCTTCCATTAGAGAGGCTGAGGTGAGCATGTTATCTCCTCAGGTGCCATTTATGGGAGAGAGGACGGCTCATTCGTCGGAGGATCGACCCGTAGTCGTTGAGAGGCCTACTCAGGTGGCTCGTCTTCAGCGGAAGATAAAGGAGAAGACCGCCTCCGAATTTGAAGTGGTTGCAATTGGAGGGAGTTAGAGGAGGTAGCGACTTCTTCTCAGCGACTCGGAGCCATCTAGGTTGAATAAAGCTGCAGAGCAGGTCTCTCAGTAAGGAAGGGGAACTCCTTTAGAGGGAGACTCGGGGGAGACTCGGGTCCCTCCAAAGCTCCTTTTGCATGAGGATTCTTGGCCTTGGGGCGGCCTGTTCCCTCCTGTACCGTTGTCTGATGACATCCCTAATGAATTCAGGCCATTGTTGTTAGAGAATCAATCACCTCAGACTCCCATTAACTGCTCCACAGAGGAACTCATTCGAATGGAGTTTCTAATGAGGCGAGAAGATTCTGCTCTTCTTGATTGCCGGAATGCCTCATGTATTACTGAAAATGCGACCCTTCCACGTGTCAGGGCGGTCGTGGAGAGGGTCGATTACGAGAGGCTTGCATCGATAGCCGTCCATGCCAACGTCCAGGTAATAATTGCACCAGCCTCCATTGTAGGTGATGCAAGCACGGATGTTAACTATCGTGCATTGTTTACAGGCTCTCGTGGCAATCGCTGGGTTGTGTCGACGAGCCCTGGTGGTAGCCAATCACGAGGTTACCCTGGAGGCCATTAGGTCGGCCATGGGGAGAAGTCTCAAGTTGAGCTGACTAGGATTAGCGTTCTTAGTGAATCGAGAATAAAGCACCTTAAGCGGCTCGATCGTGAGCTGTACGAGGCTCGCAAGAGGGAGCCAAACAAGCCGCTTTGAGGGAGCAAGCGGAGAACTCTGTTGGAAGAGAGAGCCAATGCCGAGGTCATAGTAGAGATGTCAGTCCAGGAATTCAAGGACTCATTGTCTGATTTCGACGAGCTATACACGGGAGTTTACGAGCGATGCCGGTCAGAAGTGAAGGGCCAATTCCCCGACCTCTCTGCTGAGATCAACCAAATCCCGGTGCTGTTCCTGGACCTCGGTGACGAATTGAGTCAAGGCACGGAGGAGGCTACTCCCGTTGGCGAAGTTGTCACTATGACGGGTGACAATGCAGGAGCTGGTGCTTCGGGAGACCAAGAGCATGTGGCCATGCTGGAGGGAGACCAAGGGCCCAGCCAGCCATTGTAAAATCTTGGCGCTCCTTTTACTCTTGCTTAAATTTTTGAATGTATAGGGGGTGATTTTAGATGTGAACGAAAACAATTTTTGTAGTACAAGCGCCAGAAGAGTTGGCATGTATATCTTTGTTTGTCGTTGCATCTCTTTGTTTGTCACCATTTACACCGTGTGTGCCTGATGGCCCCTTTTGATGGGTTAGACTCTGCTTCAAGGTGATTGAGGGTAAGCCATCAAAACATGTTAGAAATAGACCTCTACGTTCAGTGACGAGGGAGAAATTCTCTCGACCCACGGCCGACGATATATGAGTCGTTCAGTGGCAAAGGGGAGGCCCTTCGACTTACTGCTGACGACGCATTAGGAGAGTCGTTCGATGTGAAGGTGTGTCCCTTCGACTTACGGTTGACAACGCATTAGGGTAGTCGTTCGGTGGCAAAGGGGTGGCCCCTTCGACTTACGGCTGACAACGCATTAGGGTGGTCGTTCAATGGAGAATGGGTGGCCCCTTCAACTTACGGCTGACGACGTTGTAGGATAGTCGTTTAGTGGCAAAGGGGTGGCCTCTTCGACTTACGGCTGACGACGTATTATGAGAGTCATTCAGTGGCGAAGGGGTGGCCCCTTCGACTTACGGCTGACGACACTGCAGGATAGTCGTTCAGTGGTGAAGTGGTGGCCCCTTCGACTTACGGCTGACGATGCATTAGGAGAGTCGTTCAGCAGCGAAGGGGTGTCCCCTTCGACTTACGGCTAACGACAATGTAGGATAGTCGTTCAGTGGCGAAGGGGTGGCCACTTTGACATACGGCCGACGACGCATTAGGAGAGTCGTTCAGTGGCAAAGGGGTGGCCCCTTCGACTTACGGCTGACGACACGTTAGGGTGGTCGTTCAATGGCGAAGGGATGGCCCTTTGACTTATGACTGATAACGTATTAGGAGATTCGTTTAGTGGCAAAGGGGTGGCCCCTTCAACTTACGGTTGACGGTGCTGCATGATAGTTGTTTAGTGGCGACGGGGTGGCCTCTTCGACTTATGGCTGACAATGCATTATGAGAGTCGTTCAGTGACAATGGGGTGGCCCCTTTGATTTACGGCTGACGACGCATTAGAAGAGTCGTTCCGTGGCGAAGGGGTGGCCCCTTCGACTTATGGCTGACGACGCTGTAGGATAGTCGTTCAGTGGTGAAGGGGTGGCCCCTTCGACTTACGGCTGATGATGCATTAGGAGAGTCTTTCAGTGTCAAAAGGGTGGCCCCTTCGACTTACGGCTTGCGACACAGCAGGATAGTTGTTTAGTGACGAAGGGGTGGCCCCTTTGACTTACGGCTGACGACGCATTAAGAGAGTTGTTCAGTGACGAAGGGATGACCCCTTTGACTTACGACTGACGATGCATTAGGGTGTTCGTTCAGTGGCGAAGGGACGTCCCATTGACTTACGACTGGCGACACATTAGGGTGGTCTTTCAGTGGCGAAGGGGTGGCCCTTCGACTTACTACTGACGACGAAGAGGGTCCTTTGCACGAGTTTCATCAATATGAATTCAACTTATCCAGGCTTTTCCCAGGATCGGATCATTTTAGTGGGGAGGTTGATGGGATAGATTTTCCTAAAATTCATGAATGCTTAAGTTTGAAAAGAAAGCAAAACTTTATTTGATGAAAAGACATGCTTTATTGAAGGGAATAATAAAAATAAAAGGCTTACATGTGTTCCCGAATTTCGTCGGAGTTTCTTTCGTCCAACATCTTTTTTATTTGACCCCGACTCAAAATGTTTGCTAGTCGACTATCTTGGTGACAGGTGATCCTGTCATCTTTTCCTTCTGCTTCGAGGATCCCTCCTTGCTAGGTTGATCGCTAACTGGGTTTTTGGTATGCCCACTCTTGACCAGTGCATCGATCTCCTTCTTGAGAGTCTAACAGTCGTTGGTATCGTGCCCGTAGTCATTGTGGTATTTGCAGAATTTGATGTTGTCTCTCTTCTCATACCTGCCTTTCTTGGCAGATTCTTGTACCAGTTCCTCCCGTGGGGCATAAGCGAGGACCTCCGTATTGGGGATGACTGGCCTCGCATAGGTAGGGTGTTCCTTGCTCTGAGTGCTTCTCTCTCTAGGTCTCTTGTCTCGAGACTCTTGGCGAGTGGTCCCTGGAGTCAGTTTTTCTCGCTTGGTGTCTCCGCAATGGGCATGTGTGCCTTTTCCAGTAATTCCAGTTGGTTCCTCCGCTTCTTCGGAGATGGTGAACCGATCAGTTATATTGAACATTTCTGTGAGGTTGTTAGGGGGGACCGATGGAGCGCCCTTCGCAGATGTTTGTTCCACATCGCTTGAGTGAGCACCGCTACGATAGTAACATCTGACGTCTCTTTTACATCGATCCTTTCGTCGTTAAACCATTGAACGAAGGCATGGATTGACTCATTCTCATTTTGCTTGAGCGAAAAGAGGTGGGATGACTTCTTCTTAGGACGTTGACCCGCGATGAATTACTTGCAGAACATGTCACCTAATTCATCGAATGACCCGATACAGCCGTCGGATAACCCTTCGTATCAGCCTTCTGCCCTCTTGAATAAGGTAGCATAGAAGGCGCAACAAAGATATGGCTCATCGGCCTTGTGGAGCAGCATCACGTTCAGATATTTATGGATTTATAACCACAGGTCGCCTCTGCCATCATAAGCTGGTAAGGCAGTGAGTTTGAACTTCGGGAGAGGAGAGCGGAAGTGATATTCTCCTTTAGTGGGGTTCACCGAAGCACGGACTGGATGAGTAGATATCTCCCTTCTACACCTTGCACGTAATTAGCTCCTGAAGATCTTTTTGGGATCTCATCTCTCCTCTCGTACCCACCTGTGAGATTGAGAGGATTATAACCAGGGAAGGCCCCATACATTACCTGATCTAGGATGTGGTGGGTCGCTTTTTTATAGTTGGAAGGACCGAGTTCTCCTGGAAATCGAAGACAAGATTGTCAATCCCCATGCCATCGTATTGGTCAGACGTGGGGGTTGTATTGTGCAGGCTGGTCTCCCGCCGATTTGCTCTCGGATCTCCTTGTTCCATATGTAATGTTGTGCCTCTAATTAGAGTCAGGGTCGGGTTTGGATGTAGTAGTTGCTCATTTAAGAGCGATGGATCTCCCATGCTTTGGTGTATCAAGGTCGCCAAAACACCAAGACTCTTGTCGACCCACTCTGTGAATTGGGTGAATTCCTTCTGGGTCACTTTAGGCTCCTTGGTGGCCTTCGCTAGCCGCTTCGATGGGGATGTATAGTCCGAGGTGTCATCCACCAGGACGTTGTTCGCTTTTTTGCTTCTTCTTCGCACCTTGGATCGGTCGGATATTGTTGGGTCCAGCCGACATAGCTTTTGATCGCTTTGGGATTCAAGCTGGTTAACGTTTCCCACAGACGGCGCCAAACTGTTAAGGCCAAAAATGACCGAGACATTTGTCTAACTGATGTGGACCCTTTGTGTCGAGTCGGAGCCTCGTTAGCGAGTTGAATGGGACCCTAGGTTGGTAGAACCATGGTCGGTTGATGGAGGTTGATAGAGATGTGGTGCTCGATCGACCCTCGAGTAGCTTGTATATCGATAATTCGAGGCTGTGAAGCTCCAAAGCGACCCTTACGAGAGATGGAAACTCGTCGATCTACACCACAAAGAAACGTCAGGGGGGTCGGATCTGGGTCCCTACCCAAATCTCCTCTGATGCTTAAGTTATTATGGGAACTTAAGGAAGAGAGGGAGCTTGGAGCAACTGAGATCGACCCACAAAGGTTCGTCTTAAATCTGACGTCGCAAGCTCTTTAGTGTAGATCTCGTACCTTGGGAATTGGAACCTTCTGGTATTTATAGACCTCTTGGGTCTTTTAAGTGACGTTGGGAAGATAACGGTCACACATTATGGTGCCACCATCTTCCCCCTTCAATAGGAGTGAATGTTGCCCTCGTTCTTGCTAATTATGAGCCCGTCTTTAAGCCCACGTTCGAGTGAGGGGAGTGCAATGGTCGGCTGGCCAGTGGGCTTTGACCGTGTCAATATCAGGTGTCTCTCGTGGGCCCCGTAGGCCTTAGTCATCTCTTGTTGGCTTAATGATTCAACACTACTTCTGCACAGACTTCATCTGTACACGCTTCTACTCCTGCACAACCTATTATTCCTGATATTCCATCGACACAATAACCCCATCCCAGATCACAAAAATCTGTGGTTTGGGAGAACTTTACGGTTGAAACTATCGCTGGCAAAAGGACAGCGGGCAGTTTGGAAAATATGTAGAACCGATTTTAATTGCAAACCTTCCGATGGCACAACACACCTTAAGAGACACATAACATCTCACGTAAAAAGAAACTTTAAATAGACAACATTAAATTTATCTGCATCTTCTTCCTCTATATCTAATTTCTCATACTCTGCTAAAACTATGAGAAAAGAGATGGCAAGATTGGTTTTATGCCAAGAATTGCCATTTAGTTATGGGAAAAGCCCCGAATTAGAACGGTTTAATCAAGTGGCCCTTAACCCGCCTTTAGAAGAGTGCCTAGACACACTCTTTGAAAAGACGTTATGTCTGCTTTTCAAGTGGGAAAAGCTAAATTGATTGAAACTTTTGCTAGCTTAAATTCTAGAATAGCTTTAACTTCTGATATTTGGACAACAAAATGAGGAGCTTCCTATTTATGTGTTACATCACATTTTGTAGATCATGCTTACATGCTTAATAAGATGATTATAGGATTTAGAATGTTAGAGCATTCTCATACTGGGGGTGTTATTTCTAATGTGATAATATCTATTATTCATGATTTTAATATTTTAGAAAAGATTAGTTACTTTTGATAATGCATCTAATAACAATACTGCAATTAGTTATTTAAAAAGAAATTTGACCCCTGATATGGATGTGCTGTTGTTCCATCAAAGATGTGCTGTTGTTCCATCAAAGATGTGCATGTCACGTCTTGAACTTGATAGTTCACAATGGACTTGAAACTTGTTCAGTTTATTTAGATAAAATTAGGAATCTCATGTTGTATATACATACTTCTAGCACTAAGCGACTTCAGTACAAACAACTATGTTGTACTAGCCAAAGACCATATATTGCCTTTAAATTTGATGTTTTACATAGGTGGAATTCAACTTATATAATGCGGTGTTCCATGATTAAGACTAGAGAGCAGCTTACAGATTTTGCACTTACATATCTTCTAAATGACCAAGCTTATAACATTACTGAACTCGAGTGGTTAACTGTAGATCATATGCATGATTTTTTGATGTAATTTTTATTGCTACAAATAAACTATCTATGTTACTGCTCAACATCAGATTTAGGATTAGAACAATTAGTTTTAATTTCTGAAACTTTATCTAAGCGTAGAGACAATACACAACCTAACACTGCTATTATGCCTATGATACAAGACATGTCGATAAAACTAGCTAAGTATTAGCATCATGCTCCTCGTCTTTACTCCTTAGCTAAAGTTTTTGATCCACGTTATAAGGATGACGTTGCAATTGGGTTATTAGAAATGTATTAGGAAAACATGGGATTTCCATATGCTGAACATGTAGCTACAGTTAAACATATCTTAAGAACCCTGTTCGCAAATTATGAGACTAGATTTGGTAGGGCTTCACATACTTCTTATATGCCTGCTACTTCTTCTTCTTCGAGTAGGAACCGACAGATGTTAGGGAAGAAGAAACAAAAAACAGTAGAGTCAAATAGTTCTTCTAGTGAACTGTCTAAGAATTTAGCAAATCCATTTCCCTTTTCTGAGGCAGAAATGGATGATGAGAATTTTGATGCTCTTGCCTGGTGGAAAGGATATGAATAAGTTTATCACATTCTTTCCATCATGGCTCGTGATTTGTTAGCTGTACCTATATCTACCGTTGCTGCTTTTAGTGCAGGTGGTCGCATTCTAAGCAACAAGAGGTCACAGTTGAAGGAAGACATAGTTGAAGCTGCGGTTTGTGTAAAGGATTGCTTTCATGCCGAAAATAACTCGCATGACAAGAAGGACCTTTCTGAAAATTTCAACGAAGAAGAGACACAAGATGAGTGATGTTCAATTCTTCCGTCTATTATTATTTTCTTATTTGTATTAGTTTTCTTTTTTGAAAATTATATGAGGGATAAGGATGGCCGACACACATCCCCCTCAAAAAAAGATTTTAATTAATAAAATTTAAAGGTTCAACCCGGGACCTTCGAGAATTTCGAGCTTAAATAATTTTTTTCATGTGTCACTACTTTATTTATTTAGCAATAATATAAGTTAATTTTTTATCTTTTATAAAAATTTTATCTACTTACAATTTACAAATTACTATCTATTTGGAATTTTTTATAAATTACTATGTTTTTATAAAATATATATCTTTAAAAATTCTATTACCATGTATATATGACATATATTAAGTGTAGATTTTATTTTGCTAAAAAATCTACACTTAATAACACTCAAGGTGGGCCAGGCCGATGGCCACCTTGAGTGTCACCTACCCACCATTGTCATGATGCTATAATAGGATCATCCCTCATGTTATCTCATGCCCTCCACTTGTGTGATGCTATGCCACGACTACCCCTCGTGTAACCAAGCCTACTTCCGTAGTGCATCGCCACACGGCGAGTGCACGAAGCTCAACAATATTTCCCAACCACCGTTTAGCCACTCTCATGGTCAACTCAGTCAATGCTATAAAGGCTATCCTTATATCCCAAACTTCCATTGGTGACGTAATTAGTATGGATCACACAAAAGGATTAAAACCCCAAGAATAATCCCAACTTCCGTTAGCGATCAATCCAAGGAGAACAATGCATGTGGATAATACTCTTCCTAAGCATAATCCTAATTAATCATTCAATAGCCAACAACGAAATCAACACACACTCATTCCACAAAAGAGGTCTACAAATGCCTTAGATTAAAATACTACTCACAAATCATATAGAAACACATAGAATAACAAAGAATCAATGAGAAGAACATATAACAATTATGTAAAACACAAAATAAAGAGAAATACTTAGCTTCCAACCGTTACAATACAAAATATCAACGATTACATGCGCATCCACAGTTGAAAACTTGATCAATACCTAATATAACATACTCCTACTCCTAAAACTAAGAAAAGAAGTTAAAAAGGGAAGAAACCCGTAGCCGGGGTCATCTCTCCCTCAGAACAGTGCACCAAATGCTTAAATAATCCCCTAAAACCCTAATGGATTCGTAGGAAATCCAACCCAAAATGACTGCGTGGGAATTCCATGCGGTTACGTGGATCCTGGCTCATGCTGAGGCTCAAAATTGCCTTCAGAATGTGGGTTCGATGCGGTCGTTTGGTGAGGCCACATGATCGCATCGAATGCTAGCTCCAGAGGCCGTAAACTACCATCGTTGACGCTGTTATGTGGTAAGCCCAAGCGATCGTGTTAATAGGCCTTCAGCTGCTCTTGGTTGACCCACGCGATCATGTGGAATGGTCACGTGGGGGCTAGTTTGGCTGCTCAGCTGTGTTGTTCCACACGGTCGTGTGTGGAAGCCACACGATCGCATGGATCTTCATATCCACGCTTTATTTAGGTTGATTTGGCCACACGGCCGCGTGTGTTACCACACGCATTCGCGTGGAATAGATTCCCTTCAATTCTTCCTTCTTTTGAGTACATTTGTTTGCCATGTTTGTTCGTTCCAATTATTTGACTCCACTTAGCTCCTTTAAGCTGGATTTCAACTTGAAACGTGCACAAACTCCCAAGGAGTAAAATGGAATAAAAATACGATAAAGTGGCATATAAAATGGTGGGTTGTGTGATATGGTGCATGA
The DNA here is from genome assembly GCA_030789695.1 of Scilla litardierei. Classification (NCBI taxonomy): domain Eukaryota; kingdom Viridiplantae; phylum Streptophyta; class Magnoliopsida; order Asparagales; family Asparagaceae; genus Scilla; species Scilla litardierei. The sequence continues at coordinate 297,485,733 of CM061142.1, read as the reverse complement.
ATAATTCCCACTTAAAATATATGAAATATCCACTCATCAGGATCTTAACTAGAAGCATATGTTCCGGTCATTATCGAACTTACTAAATACGAGTCACTCCAAACCCCATGAGCCTGAGATGTTAAGAGTTATACAATTTTCAATGTGGTGATGTTCAAGAGATAGTTCTAATGTGAGGTGTTTTCAGAGTTCCATGCCAGCATTTTGTGTAAACCATGCAACAACCGTGATACGAGCATGCATTATAAAAAATGAGCCAAAGTCTCGAAACAAGTTCAAGTGCCACATCAAAACTATTTAATTTGGTTAGTGTGATATGTGAGTTATAGTCATTCAGTTTTCATGATACTAGCATTTTCAGGAGTCATTATGCCAATAGGCTCAATTTCAATAATATGCCACTTGTAAAGTGACATCGATAATAAGTTATGTACGGAAAACAATAACAGTTTGGTTCAAGATCATGTATCATCATGGTACATCCAAACATATCACTAAATTTTAATGTCATGAGATTTTCAGTATAATCAATAGCATGTACCATGTGATTCCATAATAGTTTAAATCATGGGGAAAAATACGGAGACAACTGTATTGATGTCAGAGAAGTCTCATCGTCGATCGCCTTACAGGTTCATGCTTTTTATGTCACCATCCAACATATTCATCAAACATGATTCAGTATAAGCATGAAATTACGCCAATGATAAATCCGATATCCAACAATAGGGCAAAAGCCCGTAATCCCAGCTGACATGCCTCATGGCTTAAAACTGGACAAAGCCCATGGGTCCAGCAAGTAAAAAAGGCAAATCCCATTTCCAACACTAAATGGCAAGGCCCAAGTCCAACAAATATGGCAAAGCCTAAATCCAAGCACATCACTAACACCCAACACCAATCACCAATCCATGCACAACACCCACGACCAACTCCAACACCCAACATCTAAGTACACCACCCACGTCCAAACAGCCAACCCCAAACACCAACACTCAAAACCAACAAGTACCACCAATAAAAATCATCACCATGAATAACCAACATCAAGCTAACAATAACCAACACCAGACACCCACGGCTACACCAAACCAACCGCCAAACAGCCAACCCCCGACACCAATGGTCAACCACCCAGCCATGCAACCAACATCAACACCTACGATTAAGCTCAACACCCAACATCCAACAAGTCCAACAACAAGCAACAAGGCCATAGTCCAGTCTAACCCCAAAACCAACAACCAACAACCAGTTCAACATCATGCCAGTGGGCAAATGAACAACATGGGCAAATGAACCAACCAAACAAGCCAAGACCCATAGCCAATAAAGGCAAACCCATGGAAGGCCCACAGAAGGAGCAAGTCCATGACAAGGGCAGAAAACCAAAGAAAGAAATGGAAGGGCAATCGGTAGTGCAACCAACAGAGGACAGTCATGCAGCAGTAGTGGAGGCGATGGCGGGGGTCATCGCTAAGCCCAAGAATCCCATGTAAGCTCAGAAAACATAATTGATAGGATTAAATTTTTCTAAAGCCAAAAATTAGAATTAAAATAATTTACCAAACATCTAAGATCATCGAAAAATCGAGCCATGCAGCCTCACCATCGAGCTACTGCGGCTGCTCGTCTATGGTAAGAACTAAGATGAGAAGCCACGAAATCAAACCTAAAAGCCAACTCTAATGAAAAACCCAAATCCCAAAAACTTGGAAGAAGAAGAAGAAATTCTTTCACATGAAACCTGGAGAAGATGGGATGGTGTTAAATAAATCTCCGGAGAGACGAGAGAGATAATAGGAACACTTGGCTTTTAAAGGGGTCAGCAGAGATCGACGAAAAATGTGTCAATAGGAGTTAAGCGTGATGACGAGCTGTCGACAGTTGGAGGGGGCCTTAAGGATTAAGGGGAAGTGAAGAGGCAATAGGATAGGAGTTAACGACGATCGAAGATTTTCTTGCCATTGAAGGGGTTCAGGGTCGGGGCAAAGCGAGAGAGAGAGAGAGAGAGAGAGAGAGAGAGAGAGAGAGAGAGAGAGAGAGAGAGAGAGAGAGAGAGAGAGAGAGAGAGTTTTGAGCGAGTTCTGAGAGGGGGGCTTGTGGGGGACTCGTGTGAGGGGTGAGTGTTAAAGAGAATGGGTGGGCTTGGTTGTTGGGCTAGGGCTTGTGGGCTTAGGGAAATAAGGAAAAGAGAAAAGAAAAGAAAGAAGAGAGAGGAGTGTGTGTGTTGGGCTGGGCTTTTGACGGCTTGCAATATGAAAAGGAAAATAAAGAAAAGAGAAAAATATATTAAATTTGCAGAAAAAATCTCTAGAAATTTCAAGACAATTACATCCTACCCTCCTAACAAAAATTTTGTCCTTGAAATTTCTAAGGCTAAGATACATCAAATACGTGAGGCTAACGCTCACACATCTCATCCTCTCTTTCCCAGGTAGACTCCCCAAGCAAGTCTTGATACTGCATCACCTTTGCTAGGTTGATAGACTTGCTCTAGATGGTCTTTTAATTTTGGTCGATGATTTCCACTGATCATTGCTCATGTGTCAGTTTAAGCTGCATAATAATCTTAGAATGATGTCACGCCTCGCTCCCCAGGATACCCAAGATTTTCGAGACTTTCCAGTAGACGTGGAACAGAAATGGTGATGGAAAAGAAAGGGGGGAGAGAGAGTACAACAGAGAGTAGTAGGCCACTGTGCGCATGTTGGGATAGTACCTGTAATCCAACAACAACAACCACAAAGACAACACAGATGGCCACAAAAACAATGTACAACAACATTCATCATATTATTACATTTCACTTATGCATAAACAACTACATAATCTCTTATATCCAGCCCAACCCACAAGATACAACACCGAAGGTAAACCCCACCGCTCAACTTACTCCCACTACTACTCAAGCTTAAGGGTACAGTTTCGATACAATCCCACTCTCCATGCTACCCAAGCCTTTATCTCAAAGTCATCAACCACCGGAGAATCTATCTTCAGCTACCTGTGGAAAAAAGGGGAGGGCACATCAAAGAGTGTCCAGTAGGGATATCTAACTCATATGACATATTATTCAGCAACTTGTGCAAATTACTATGTATGACATGTTATGGAATTATAAAATGAAACATAAATGGAAACATAAAAGCTACAATTGTGACATGAAGGAAAAGGAAACATGAAGGCATACCTAGGAGATACAACACATAAAAGGCCAAAGAAAGCATAATAATAACTACAACTATAACGAGTAAAAGGAAAAACTACAAGTATGTTAGGTTAAATTAAGTGTCTTCATTTATTGATATTTATTTGGAAACCTGGGTAAATGTAGGATATAATGGTCTGGACCTCACCCTAAGGTGGGTGGAAGAAGACTACTCCGCCAGTAGTACACGAGCACTGTAGGGTTAACGAGGTCTCTCGAACTCCCCCGTTTCGGGAGTGAGATAAATAGAGGAAGATAGAAAAGTCACTACCCATAGTGCATCACAAGTACACCAATGTGCCTCTCCAACTCTGCCCACACCCCCGTTCCGAGAGTGCGAGTGAGAAATCATAACTTTAGTCCAGTCTTATGGCTACTCCTACTCAGGTATTCTCCCAAACCCCATCTTGGAAGCCCACCCTCTTTAGAAAGGATTGAGACATTCCAAGTACTTGCTTATAATTTTATGTTAAACATTATGATATGCAAACAACAAATTTTGACATAATGCAAGGTATAAAAAGCTATGAGACAATGTCATAAAAGAATTAGAAGCATAAACACATACATAGAGTATTGTGGAGTCATATTTGGCATGGTCACCTATTTTCATATCCTCCTCCTTTCATAATTTCTTTCTTTCTTTATAAAAGGGGTCATGCATCTAAGTACAATGCCCATCACAATTTCCATAAAAACAGATCACATTGTGCCATGCCAATTATGCACACCACATCCCACATATATAGATACACATCACACACACACACACACACACACACACACACACACATAATGCACCTAAACATACACACATACATATTCTCACCCATATACTAATATACACATATTCACATCTATGTTCCATTGTAATAGCATCCACTGCTACATACATACACTACACTTATACAAGGATACATCCATAAGTCAATATTCATGTATGTATGTATGTATGTATGTATGTATGTATGTATGTATGTATGTATGTATGTATGTATGTATATGTATATATGTATCTATATATGTGTATATATGTATATGTATAGCATAATTTTTATTTTTCAGATCATATACATACTTTTCCAGCCCTAGCTCCCGTTTCCCCTTCCCCTTGCGATCTGGGCGGCCGCTCCCTGCCACCGGCCCCCTGGCCGGTGCCTCGGCACCGGATCCTCTCCTCCTTGTTTTCTTCGTTTGCTGACCCCCTTGCTTGATCGCCGTCGGTTTCTTGATCGTCGTCGGTGCTTTGTTCCAGCAGTGTTACCGTCCTCTGTTCAGATCGGCGCTTTTTCGCTCAGATTTGTCCCCTATCGTCAGATCTGACCCGGATCTGGTTCTTCTCTTCAGATCGGTCGCCAGCGTCCTGAATTGATCGCCGTCGGAGCTGTTTTCGTGGTGGTTTGCGACGGTCCTGTTCACCGTCGGATGCCATGGCTGCCCCGTGCTCCTCGCTTCCCTCTGGAGGTGGTGGACGTTTTCCGCCCCTTGTCGCCCATTCAAGGTCTTCGATGCCCGCTACTTCCATTGGTGGCTGCCCCATTCGGCCATCCGACAGTTGGCATCTCGTAGGGCAGAAACATGATAGGAGGCAGGCGGCGACCCTACCTGCTGTTCCTGCTGCTCCTACGGGGCCGGCAAGGTCTTCCTGGCCCGCAAAGTTTGATGCCCTTCACCTGCTCGAGAAGAGGTCGCTAAAACCTATCGTCCCTGTCTCTTTCTCCAAGGATGCCGTTCCAGCCTCGTGGAAGGATATTTGTGGTGGGTCTCGCTCAGTCTTGGATGAGCGCAAGCTCTCCTTCGTTGTTCTGGTTCTCGGTGATAGTGGCCTCCCCCTTGGATTGGTGCGGAACAAACTTATGTAGGCCTCATCTAGCAGGTGGGAAAACACCATTGTGGGCCATGTCTTGGGGGATACTCCCTTCTCCAGCCAGCTCCGGGCGGTAGTGGGCCGTCTGTGGAAGTTGCGCCACCCTGTCCGTATCTTTGCTCGTCCCAACGGCTTTTTCTTCTTTCGTTTTGGTTGCTCTGAGGACTGCTCGGTGGTGCTGCAGTAGGGGCCTTGGCTATTTGACGGGAGGCTCCTCATTATTCGTTCGTGGACTCCGACCGTCACCCTTGATCGTGGCCTCCTCAGGAGCGTCCCGGTTTGGGTTCGCCTTCCAGCATTCCCCCTCAATCTCTGGACCAACGACATCCTTAGTGTTGCTGCTAGCCTTGTCGGAAGGCCAATTTGTACGGATGCCGCGACGGCAAAGCTTGAGAGGGTGGATTATGCTAGGTGCTTTGTTGAGCTCGACGCCGCTTCTCCTCTTCCTAGGGAGATCACCCTTCTTTTTGAAGATGGATCCACGCATGCCCAATCCGTGGAATATGAGGGCGAGCCTCCTAGGTGCAGCAGCTGTTGCACCTTTGGCCACTCGCTGGAGCAGTGCCCCGATCCCCTAGTGGAGGGGGGTGAGAGAGGTGGGGGTCTGAGTACTATGGATGGATGCGAGGCTAAGCCTCCCGAGGACCTAGCTGCGTAAATCGGTGTTATTCTTGATGCCGCCATTGACCGACGTGCTTCTTTCGAGACTTCAGAGAACATATCATCCATGGCCGAAAGGGGGGATGACGATGACAGAAGAGCCGTTGTCTACTACTGAGGATGGTTCCTCTCCTAGTGTTACTGATGGGCCCTCCATGATGGGCTCCGCTGCTCCGATGGTGGGGGTCCTTGGGCGTTGCGGCCGGGTCTTCCGTCCCAATTTCTGTGGATTCCACTTCTCCTGACACCGGTGGTATTGAGGGTGAGGGTTGCGACTCTGATGATGAGGACGGGGGGGGGGGGGGGGGGGGGGGGCATGCGGGGGTCCGTGGGATCCGACGAATTTGCAGAGATGGATGATGCTTTTGCCTCGTCCTTTAAAGCTTGGGGGCCTGACATTTGCATTGCTGCGGCCAGTAGAGGAGGACGTGGCGGGGGCCGACGTGGTAAGTCCTCTTCTGACTCTTTGGGTCGTGGTGGCGGAAATCTGAGGGGTGGGAAAGCCTATAAGCCTGGGTTTATCCCGAACCCCCGCAGTGTTTCAGCAACCTTGAGTCCTCCGTCTTGCCCGGTTCCGGTGACGGTGGAGAACCCGGAATGGAAGGCGCTATTTGATAGCGCCTATGCCAAGGCGGAGGCTTCGAAGTCAAAGGCTAAAAAAGAGTGGATCCACCGGTCACTCGCTCCAAAGCGGCGCCATCTAGCTCTGTGTTTGCTGGGCTTTCCCATTTGAAGCTTTGAGTTGGGGAGGCTGCGTCCGTGGTTGGTTGGGTACGCTGGATATGTGGGGTGGTCTCTTTGCCTGCCATATTTGTCTCTGGTGGGGGAGTGTTTGGGTGTTGTAGGCCGTTTGCCATGTTTGCTTGTTTGGGTGGAAGGGTTGTGCATTTTTTGCTTTGGGGTCCTCTTCCTTTGTTTGATGTGTGAGGCTTATTTGATGTATGGGGGCTGGCGCTTGTGCCTAGCCTTGTCTTGGGGTCCTTCTGTGTCTACCTGATTGCTAGCGCCTGGTGACTGCTTCCCGGCCTCTCCCATGTCTGCAGTCAGATAAGGCAGTAGTGATGTTCCGTACTTTGTACACACCAGCATATATATAATTACTTACTTTTCAAAAAAAATATATGTATATATATGTGTGTATATATATGTGTGTATATCTATTATATAAAAGAGGGATGTTATCAAGAGAAAGTGGATAAGAGAATTTGGACAAGAGAATTTGGATAATCTATATTATAAAACAGTGATGTTATCATGGGTTATTGGATAAGAGAATTTGGACAAGAGAAATTGGATAAGAGGATTTGGACAAGAGAAATTGGATAAGAGAAATTGGACAAGAGTGAATTGCACACCGCACACAACCACCCAAAACTCAGAAATTGGACAAGAGAAATTGGATAAGAGATGAGATTTTGGACCCTCTTCCACATATATCCCCCACTCACATAAAAAGACAAAAAATAAATAAAAATCTCCAAGCCCACGTGGGGATCCCCACTCTTTAAGAAAAGTTTTGCCCTTGCCCCCCCAACATCTCCGTTGTTTGCACTTTTTCCCATGGATTTTTGCACTTCGGTCCTTTTGGCCTTTAATTACAAAAAAATTAACCCCCCACCTTTCCACTTAAGTGCATTTTTTACATTTGGTACGCTCTCCATTTTCCATTAAATTGCACAAAAAACACCCCTATTATTCTCCCCCAGAATTGCTCAGCGCACACAACCATTCAAAACTCAGAATTGCTCACCGCACACAACCACTCAAAACTCAGAATTGCTTGGTACACACAACCACTCAAAACTCATAATTGCAACTACTCAAAACTCAGAATTGCTCAGCGCACACAACCATTCAAAACTCAGAATTCTTACCTCACACAACCACTCAAAACACAGAATTGCTCACCGCACACAACCATTTTTTCTAGCCCATGTGCACATGTGCACGGGTTATTTGCTAGAGGGATAAGAGAGAATTGCTCTCCGCACACAACCACCCAAAACTCAGAATTGCTCACCGCACACAACCACCCAAAACTTAGAATTGGTCACCGCACACAACCACCCAAAACTCAGAATGGTGCGGAATTTTGCACATACAACCCCTGTTTTTGCATTTTTACCCCTGGACCATCCCCACACACCCACCCACACTTTTTATTCTTTCCCCCCTTTCCGACCATTTTTTTCCAGTCCACGTGCACATGTGCACGGGTTGTGACTAGTATATATATGTGTGTATATATGTATGTATATATATATATGTATATCTATTATACATTTGACAACTGTTTTTGAATCCTAGGGTTGACTAGGACAAGCTGACTAGGACAAAAAGGTTGATAGAAAGACGGCTTGGATTTAATCTTGAGGAATGAATGGTTGAGATGAGTTTCTATGGAAAGTTTTGGAGGGAAAACCATTTCTTGGGAAATGAAAGTTTATGAGGGAAGGAAATTTTTTGGGGAATGAAAGTTTATGGGGAATAGCAGAGTGCAATTAATGCATTTGGGGAAAAAACTTTCACTTGCACTTAATGATGCAGATTGAATGTTGTGCAGATCGAATGATCTCTCCCTCAACGCAGGGACCACCGTCTTTTTGACGCATGGGGCAACAAGATGAGAATAATTTTCGGCACCGAAGACGCCCGCTTTTACGTTAATTTGTTGTTCCGCGCCGAAGGCCCCTGCGCGAATTTGTTGTTCTACGCGAATTTGTTGTTTCGCGCCGAATTTGTTGTTCTGTGTCGAAGACACCTACGCCGAATTTTTTGTTCCGCACTGAAGGCGCCCGTGCCGCTAAATATTTTTACGCTAATTTGTTGTTCTTTTAAATTTTGGCTGTGAAAATAATTTTTTGGGGAACAAAGATTTGCGGGGGGAAATTTTAAATGAATCGTGCCCGTGGGCACGGGTTAAGACTAGTATATATATATGTATACATATATGTGTGTGTATATATACTAGTCATAACCCGTGCCCTGAGGGCACGGTTCATTTATAGTATTCCCCCATCAAAATCTTTGATCCCCTAATTTTAAACAGATAGCAATAATTAAATGACAATAATTGTTATTTAGTACCACCAAAATTTAGTTTACCAAAATTTTAGTTGCCCAAAATTTAGTTCCCATCAGACTTAACTTAGGGCACAGTTCATAATAATTGTTATTTAGGGCACAAAAATAATTAAAGCTTAATAATTGTTATTTAGTTCTCTCAAAAATTTTAGTTCTCCCAAAATTTAGTTCCCCAAAAATTTATTTTTTCACAGATTAGTTTCTTCCAAAATTTTTAGGGTTTTCCCCTCAAAATTTTCGCAAACACTCATCTAACCCATATAACCCATTGATTACCTAAGATTCAATCAGAGATCTCTTTCTACCCACTTCTTTGTCCTAGTCAGCAAACACATTCAAAACATCCCTTAATTGAACCAAAAAATTAAGTTCCCCCAAGAATTTAGTCTTCCCCAGAGAATTTAGTTCCAACCAAATATTTTAGCTTTCTCTAGATTTAGGTCTTCCCAAAATTTAGAGTCTTTCCTCAAAATTTTCACAAACTCTCATCATATTAATTGATTACTTAAAATTCAATCTCGATTATGGTGGAGACACAGTGGATTGAAGAGCCAATATCCGGAAAATATTCATACTCAATTGTGGTGCACTAAGGGTATAGTTCGGTAGGGAGGTTATCTTCAGATATGGAAGCGTAGTGCTGCGAAAAGTGGTTACGCTTGTAGCAGAAAGAACAGATCCAAATATTTGCAAATGTAATCAATAATGGAGAAATGATTGAGCATCTATAGATAGATTCGACAACGAATATGGGCATTTGGGAGGACATGGACATTCGGGGTGGGCTTCAGTGGAGTTTACATGGACGCAACGGGAATTACACAATTTGTTGCTTCTAGCTTTGTGCCAGAAAAGACATTTCACGCAATTCTAATTCCATCCTGATTCTCGAGATTAAGAAATTTGGCCATTCTTTGCTAGATCAGCGCGTACGTTGCTAGGCACGTTTAAGTTTCTGAGTTCTCGGTGAGTGAATGACAATGATGTTCCAGAGCTTGGTACAAATTAAAATAATAAAGGTTAACTTTTATTGGTCAATAAATTGAAACTAAAACATAAAAAAATCAGTGCAACCTATAAATTTTGATCTCTCCTACAGTTCGAAAAAACATTATATTACTTCAGAATCCTATTAATATAATTTTAATCCTCTTGGCATTTTTTTATTTAGGATTAATTGGAGGACACTTAGCTTCTCCAATCACAATTAAACAGGCAAATACAATCACAAATCATGTTAAAATAAATAACATCATCCTCAAACTACAAAATCACTAATTTGCTTATTCAAACAATGAAATCCAATGTTTAAATTAATATAATCAACATGATTACAATGATAATATCCACATAAACAAAATTCTGCAGTAAATTACTCTGAAATAACATAATTCTCATTAAAGTGAAATAAACGCCAAATTAAATATAAATCAATTTTTTCCTATGTAATAGGACCTAATGATAGAACGCCAAAGATCATAGCAAATAGTAGGCGACATTGTCCCAATTCAGTCAATGGGGATGAAGCGATGACGCACGACACCTATTTCTTCCAATGTGAACGAAATGGATTGGTTCTTGCGATGAGAAAGCCTGGAAGAGACCCTATCTGAATGCATGTCTATTTGTAAGTAAATGCATATCGGAAGGCAAATAGTGTATTCCATGGTCCTTGTTTTGTTATCTTCATATCTGCTGCATCTTCAAGCATCCTCTTGTCTATTTTTCCTCTCCATTAGTAGAAGAGCAATGGCTAGCAGGAGGGCACTACCTACTTTATTCATACGAAGAGGAGAATGATCTGAAGCAAATTTTACAGCATAGAAAATCCAAGGTTTGGCCTTGATCATTCACCAAGTCTTTTTTCGTGGTGTATTGTGCAATAGCATCAGTAACCCGAAGATCGAGTTGCAGATTACAACTACAAACTATGAGTATTGCCAATTGTTATGGAGACTCTTCTTCTTCTAAATGTTATGGGGTCAGATGCCATAGTCAATATTCTCTTCGTCATCTTTATTTATCTCCAGACTTAATGGTCAGTTTATAGGTTGAAATTTATATGTGCTGCTAGTCAATTTTCTGGATGTCTTCATGCCTTCAAACATGGCTCATTTTGGTTACAAATATAATTCAGATGCATAGATTACTGAATGTTTATCAACAGGCAATGGAAGAGAATTAACTGAAGAACAGATACAGTTTTAGCAAGGTAAAAAACAAACCATAAGCAAATAATATAATCTTCTTCCACATTAGTAACAGATACAAAAATCATCAACCATCACATAGATCCCTTGTACAGAAACTTTACACGAACGTTAAGTGCCATTACATAGGACAATATCAATGACATAATACTAATCGGTCAGGGGAAAAAAGAAAAAAGAAAAAAAAGAAAGAAGCCTCTAATAGTAGAGGAGGAACTCTAATGTTACCTCATAATTATTTTTCCCCCATGTAGTATTATGAATATTCTGATATACAATTTATTTACATGTGCCACTCTATTAATATGCCCATCACGGCCTCATGACTCATGATAACGTAAAAACCATAAGCCTCGACCATCTTAGGTACACCAATAGCCGGCATGAAATCTCAACAATCCTATGAGAGAACAATTTGAGGAATGCAAATCCATAAATAATACGCAAGTCATGTCCCAACTATTTGGATCACTCTTACATCCGGATGATTGAAATGGAAACATGCGCTCGTCGGGTGCATATGTTTTCCTGCAGGGTGCAGCTATTGAGATGAATCAGGCCTTGCATACATAGTCATCATGCAAACATGGTGGGGGTCTCAGATTTCATGGAGATGTCTTTTAATCTAGTTTCCAATGATGCATTGAGTTGTGATAAAGTACCAAGTTGAGAGCCACCCCAAGTTGAGGGAGAGTAGCTGAACACCACTTGGTGATTGAGATGGATTAGCACTTCAAAATCCCCAACATGACTGTTTACCTACCACAAAGTACATGGCAAAAGAAAATGGCTGGGTCCTGCTTGCTGAAAAGGCCATTCGCTAGTGATCTACTTGCCTCTCTGGTGTTCCCTTTCTTTTTGGGATTACAATCCATTACCATCCTAACTGAAAAAAGCCTACCAGATTCATGTCCATCATTTTCTTGTTTTGGTTATAGAAAATGTTGATGCTTCATGATGGTCCCCTAGACGCATCATGATGAAATAACAATGATTGGTTGCTGATTTCTCTCATATTGGCAACACATGTGAAATGAGATGCGGTTATGAACTTCTAATCATAAAATCGATTCAATTATCAGAAAATAAGTCTTATGTAGACTTTAAGGTTTGAATTCTCGACAGATACCGATACATACGCTCCAGTCATATCAGATTTCAAGCTTTCTGATACGATCCATCCGAAATAGACTGATACCACCGATACTATAAGCTTACAGGTTTTGAGCTAAATTCCTAAAAATAAGTACTGCAGTCAGCTCAGGCCTCAGGGCATAATGAGTTTCCAGACAAAAGAATGATAGTTTAGATCTCACCAAACAAACAAAAAATCTTGGCAACAACACATGTATATATTGGGAGATAAACTGGAATATATTTTCACCGTCCTTAATTTTTCACATTTTCAGTCTTGATATTTAGTGTATTATGATCAAGATCACATATGAGCACGTACAAGAGATAAACACGAAAAATATGTTGAGCACACGAGAAACTGTGCCATGACAGTATAAATTTTTGTATCCAAAGAGTTGGGTGCCCAAGGGCCCTTTCATTTCATCATTTAGTTGGCAGTATATAATGCTAGACCCAATATTCTCCACTGAAGTATATAATGAATTTGAATCCATATCCTCCACTAAAGTATATAATGCTAGACCCAATATTTCCATTAAAAGATGTCCAAAAATAACATGGAAGATGAATTATGAGATGAGTTAGACATAACTTACATTCCAAGTCATGGTGTTGGTGCTTGTATCTGCTCCATGTGCTTCATGCACAACTACCTGAGGCAAGAACAAACTATTTAATGGTGCAAAGTTGTCCCAAACCATCCTCCCTCCATCTATCTGCTCCCTGTTAATGTCTAGAAAACCAAAAAAAAATTAATTGTTACGCTAAGAAAATGAAACATTTGCAGCTTTTCTGGAAGGACACACAAAGGATGCAAGCTTTAAGCACGAAGACCAATCCCAATCCTCTCTTGTGAGGCAAATAAGCCAACTACTTACTGTAGTATTTAGTTGCTATGAAATAAGCTCTCTCTCTGTGTGTGTGTGGTTGTGTGAAAATCAAATAAAATAAGATAGTATTGCAGAGCAACTATTCTATTTTTTGATTAACAAAAATTAGCATGGTTCTTGGTTCTCTTAGTGTGTGTGTTTGTGTGTGTGCGCTCGATTTTTTTTGTTTCCTATTGCTTAACACAAAATTTATAGTGCTAAAGAGAAGGCAAAGTTGAAATTTGTAATTTACATATAGATGTTGCAGTATAAAATCGATAAAAACTTTCAACACACTATTTGATGTGAGATACATGAAGTGAAAACATTAACCAACCAACATAAAATTAGCTTTGGTAAATTTTCCCAATATGCATCTATTATGGTATTGGATAATGTTTTTCTGTAGCACTCTTATCACATGCCCTTTTGTTGCATGAAAGCATGTTGTGTGCCCTGAAAAGAAATTTCAACAACCCACAATGTTTTAAGACCATATTCACATGTTCATAGATTATATAATTTTTAATCGTACATAAATATGTAGAATGTTGATGTCAAATCTACATATTCAAGCATAAAAATTTGTCCATTTTTTTGTGGAGCTTGGCTTTTTTGCTGCTCCATATCTGATCATTGTTGATGTGATGATAGCAGGTCCTTATTGTAAAAAAATAGTTATTGGTTAGTTACGGAACATAACGCTACGAATTCCATCAGATTTCAAGAAAATGGGTGTAAAAAGATTAAAGATTATGACAATGATGATCATGTAAACTTGTGAAAATTTTTAGATATGGCATGTAGTTTATTCTTTTGTCTTTGTAAAATTTTCAAAAACATTTTAGCATATAGAACTGGCATGTTTTTTTATTCAAAAGCAATCTGATGAGCTCTATGTTACATGGCTTGGTAAAATTATTTAAAGATAAATAGCTCTGTGTTTACTCTGTGTTTTTAATATGATGAGCTCTGTGTTTTTATATTCAAATGGCATGAAAATCAAATAAAATTTTTAGCATCAATATGTGGAACATAAATAATGTTTAACTGCAATAAAAAAACCATTATTCAACCCGACACAAGCATTAACCATGATTAAGTAGAAATGACATGTTAATTTTCTTAAGGGGTGAAAAAGTGTTTACATCATACTCTGGGAACATCTATATGTAAATTACAAATTTAAACATTTATAGACTAAGGACAAAAAAGACATTCTATTTTATCTTTTTTAAAATTTTCTTCTCTGATATAGTTTAAAATACTCTATGTTGATGTTTAAGAGTACAGGTTCTCAATGTTTTATGATTGCATATGTAGATTTGACATCAACGTTCTACATATTGATGTAGGATTAACAATTATAGGTCTGTGTTTACTTGATTAAAACCACCTACAGCTCTATTTTTACTCAATTGAAAATAAAATTATTTACGTTCTACATATGGTGCACATCATAAAATTGCAAAATAATGCTAAAAGGTTTGAATAATGGCATGTAATTTACCTATCGAATTGCTCCTCTAGAAATTAGCATATAGAAATACATTTCTTTTGTTTCTTATAACAACTTTGTGTATGCCAAAATAAATTTTTACATTTGTAATTTACCTATAGATGTTCCCAGATATGGCATGTAGTTTATGCTAAAATCTTACATCAAAATTTTCAGATAAGAAAAGCTTATAGACAAAGGATCGCTCTATGTAACCAGAACTCCTTATATATAACCGTTTATGCTAAAATGATGTCTTCAATGAAATGATATGATAAACTTCTCGATCCAACACATTTTTTGCATGAGAAAAATGACAACATACCGAGTAAATAAATCAACCATTGCAAAGATGAAATCAATTACTCCTCTACCCTGAAACATCAGTCCTTGAAGAAATGCATTCCTTTGTCATCATACAGTGTCCTGATGTCAATAGAACCTGCATTTGTAGAAAGACATTTGTTATGGCATAAGTAGTAGTAGTGTAGAGTCTAGAGGCCATCATTTACAAAGACAAAAGAAAATTTCTGTCACATAATGTAAACATTTTCTATTACGATGTAAATGCATGTAAATAATGGTTTACAGAGTATGTTGTAAACACTTTGAAGATACGTTGATAAAAAAGCTACCCTCTCTACGTGCATCAAAATTTACGTGAATCAAAAAATTTACGTGCATCAAAAATTTTACATGAAGATACCCTGTAAACATCAAAAAGCTAACCTCTCTACGTGCATCCCTATGACAACTATAACGGATGAAAATGGCCATCAACAACTCTATCTGCATCAAAATTTTGGTGCGTCAGTCATTAACAACCTTGTGAAGAGATAGAGAGTGGAGGATCAAGGGCATACCAAACAACTTGCCGCATCCCTTGCCAGATCCTCGTCGCGACTCCCCTGCCCGCATGGACCATCGGTCAGGTCAATCGATTCCAGATTGAATGATGCAAAAAATGGACTCAGTTCTGTTAAGCATTTCATCAAACAGGTGGTGAATGATGCAGCCGTGAATATGTTGGCTAGGCCCAGGATTTTGATGCAGCACCGTGAATTTCAGTGAGAGAGAGAAAAGATGGAGAACCTACACTTTATTTGATGAAATACGAACAGATGAAATTCGAACAGGAAATTCAAACGACCTCAAGCGATCTGATGAGCTCTCTCTCTGGTAACCTGGACCACGCGCATGAAGGATGAGGAGCAATTGAAGGATGAGGAGCAATTGATCTATGTAGGACAAAGGAGGAGTCGAGGGATTATTGGTTGGGGCTCTGGTTCAGGAGAGAGATGAAAGAAGCATATGGACTTTTCTGTGCTCCTCCACAACATTTCAAATGGGGCTTTTCAAAAAAATTCAATGCTAGAGCTCATTTCCCCCCAAATTTTCAAAAGGCCATCCTGTTCCAAGTTTTCCCCCCGTTTTCAAACGTTTCCCCCCCACATGGTTGTCCTAGTCAGCAACCAATGTTTGTCCCTGTTAGCATTTTTGTGGCCACGTAGGACAAAGCTTTGTCCTAGTAGGATAAAATTCAAATTATGTTCTCTTTTATAGAATAGATATCTCTGTGTGTATATATATGTATGTATATATATGTATGTATGTATGTATGTATGTATGTATATATATGTATGTATGTATGTATATGTATGTATGTATGTATGTATATATATTTGGAGAATATGCTTTGCATATTTATTGATTCTAGAAAAAATGTACAGGACTCTAGGGAGGAAGAAGGATGTTTGTAAGGCGGGGCAAGAGCACAGGCGCCATCACCCCCAACCAAAACAAGCACCTTCCGCTATCCAAAGAGCCAAATAGAAACAAAGATTACAAGATCAACAACCTAAAGAATCAACCCCCAATTTGAAGGGGGGAGGTCTCACCACCGTCAAGATCCCAATCCACATGTCTCAAAGCAATTCTAACATCCTCAGCTATATCTTCAAATAGAGTCGTCTGCCTCTGATTACTACCTTCAAAGATTCTTCTGTTTCTCTCCCTCCAAATGTGCCAAATCATCACAGCTAAGACAGTCTTGGCCAATCTTCCTATGTTGTCCTTCCTAGTAGTGAGTGCGTATCAGATTTCCCATTCTTGCTAAAGAGGACGGCAGGGGAGAAGTGAACCCCATTTTAAGGAAACTCCTACAAAGGAGATAGAATAACTACACTCAAAAAATATATGATCTCTATTTTCATGAACATTGTCAGAACATAGAACACAAAAAGGTGAAGTAGGCACTCCCCATTGTACGAGCTTATCACGGGTAAGAAGTTTCCCGTGGAAAGCTCGCAATGACGTGATAGCCATCTTGGGGATGTGCCCCTGAAATCAACCCACCTTGTAAAAGGGAAATAAAGGTTTTATAGCCATAGTCCCAGACCAGGCATCATGCAGAGTAGGAGACTTGGAGACCCAGGACCAAGAGTCATCACTAGAAGTTAATGTCACCGTGTCAATCAAGTGCCGCACAGTAATAAGGGAGCTGGAGTCTGCCCAACCCTCATCAGACCAATAATCCCTAACCATATACCCCTCCTCCCTAGCAGGAACCTCATAAGTATCATTAAGAGGCCCACATGGAAGCCAATTATCATACCAGAAAAGAGTAGAAGACCCATCTCTGACTACGCATTGGGTGAGCTTCTTAGTAAATTCACGACAATGCAAGATGAATTTCCAAGTTCCAGATTGCATAGGATGAGCCTTGGCCAGGAATAAGCCCGTATTACTCATATAATGGGTCCTCATACAGGAAGCCCAAATCCCCCCATGTGTAAGCATACGCCAAGTCAACTTAACGCCATATGCATTATTCAAATCAGAGAAACTTCTAAGACCAACTCCTCCTTCCTGCTTTGGAACACATATATCATCCCAAGCCCAAAGATGATTTCTCCCCCAAAATGAATCCCCTGCAAATGGATGTAAGAAAGCATAAAACGAACTTGGGAATACGGAAAGTCTGCATCCCGAACACAACCATGCCATAGATAACAGATTTGACAAGCTCAATACGGCCAACAATGGATAATAAGGATGAAGACCATCCCTGCAACCTGCTTTTGCATCTATCAATCAGATGACCATACATAGAGGCATTAGGATACTTAGGAGAGAGCGGGAGACCCAAGTATGTAGCTAGGGATTGCACCCTCTTAATGCCCAAGATGTCAGCTAGATTACCAGTACCCCTGACCCCCTTGCTAAAAATAACAGCACTTTTGCTCCAATTAACCTCAAGTCCCGAGTAGGACTTGAAAGTGGAGAGCAGGTCTCTCAGACCCTTAAATGAATCCTCATTAGCACGACAAAAGACCAGCAAGTCTGCCCCAATTCTTTTCATAGGTTTAATACTGCAGGTGGCATTGGCCTTGACCATAAGTAAGGAGAAGGCTTCCATAACAATCACGAAAAGATATGGGGATAGTGGGTCTCCCTGCCTCAGCCCTCTATTAGATTGGAACATGCCATATGGGGAACCATTAATCATAACAGAGAAAGAAGGAGTTGATATACATTCACATATCCAGCTGATGAATTTATGCTTGAATCCCATCTGGTGGAGCATGAAATAGACAAATTCCCTGTTAACACTATCAAAAGCTTTCCTCAAGTCTAATTTGAGACAGGCCCGGCCACCCATAGGATTGTGAAAATCACTAGTATGTTCATGCGCAAGCAAGGCATAATCAGCGAGTAAACGGTCTTGCAAAAAAGGCGGCTTGATTTGGTGATATGAGCTCAATAACCGCTTTTTTCAGTAGGTTGCAGAGAATTTTGCTGATGATTTTGTACAAAACGTTACAACAGGTAATGGGCCTATAACCACCAAGCTCAGAAGCATTGGCATTCTTAGGAATAAGGGTTATGAAGGTGTGATTGACTTGGCGATATATCTTCCCCGACTTGAAGAAATTAAGTATAGCAATGGTGACATCATTCCCAATGGTTCCCATGAGTTCTGATAAAAGAAACCATTGAAACCATCGGGGCCAGGAGCCTTCTCCACCCCAATTTGAAAGACAGCATTTTTAACCTCCTCAGCCAATACCGGCCTTTCAACCCAATCAGCAGCCGTAGTTGTAAGGACTCTTTTAGTAGTAAGGCAAGGAAAGACTCTCCAGTAGTCATCTTGATTATACAGATTAGAGTAAAACTCAGGGGCTTCAATTTTCAGTTTTTCAATGGAATTGTTGCGAGAACCATCAGAGGCAATAAGATGACCAAGATTATTACGACTCTGTCTAGTCCTCATAGCAGTATAAAAGAATCGGGAATTGCGATCCCCAAGCCCCAGCCAATCTTGTCTACTTTTCTGCTTAAGATTGGATTCCTCAATGTCAATAGCTTTAGCAAGCTGATTGATTAAGGTACGTTATATATATATATGTGTGTGTGTGTGTGTATGTATATATAGATATATGTATATATAGATATATGTATATATATCTATGTATATATATACTAGTCATAACCCGTGCCCTAAGGGCACGGCTCATTTACAATATTCCCCCCCAAATTCTTAGAACCCCAATATGTAGCGCATCCCAAGAAATTTAGTTCATCGCAAAAATCTTAGTTCCTCCCAACATTTGGTTTAATGGATGTTCGGTTTTCAAATGAGTAATGAGAGGAACCCAAATTTCAATTACGGTTGTAATGAACTTACATGCTCTAGAAATTAGTTGTTTACTATTGCAAACCCTTTATTTTCAACTTGTAACTTCCACCACCCGATATTTTTATGTTATTGAAGGAGATAGATGAATGTGCAAACATACTCAAGAAGATAGCACCATGTGTCCATCAATTCAAGCATACCAACAATAACGACAACAACAAAAGCACAAAGAAAATGCATTTCAATGCACATTCACCAAATATTTATTTTGCAACACAAAAGCTCAATACACTCAAGGTTGAGTAAAAGATGTATTTCTTCCCCCAGACAAAGCCTGAGCCATTGGTCCACCAAGACATCAAGCAGCAAACATCGCAACTACCGCAACACTCACCGGTATGATAGACATGGTGTATGATAGATAACTCCAATTTTAAACATAAAAATACAACTCCAAGTGCATCTATAGCCTTCATCCCATGAACATGGTGTATGATAGACAGCCCATAAGGACCAATAAGGATATCGACAGCAATATACCCGAGCACAGGACTCCCTAGAGCATATTAGGAGATACCAATGCATCATTAGAATAGAATAACAAATTGCATATTTTAAATATAATACCAATGCATAAAAAACTGCATATTTTAAATAGAATACCAATGCATAACAAACTGCATAACACTAAAATACCAATGCATCATTAGCATAACACACAACAATCTTTTGCTTATGAATTAAATGATGAGATGGTGAGCTACCAAGTCTGACAATGATTGAGTCTGATAACAGATTGAGTCTTGATACATATGATTGAGTCTGGATTACATAAGAAAGTAAAAGATTGAGTCTGATAATGAGATGTAGGCATAAAACTTTAGAACTACAGAACTACAATCTTTTACTCTCTGAAGATTTAATAGTTTACTTACTGCATATGAATTAACAGTTTAACAAATTGATCATTAGTTACTGCATATGCAGTTTAATTACTGCATATGCATATGCATATCATTAGTAACTGCATATCATTAGTTACTGCTCCTGCCAACATTGTTATTCATGTAAGGATGATATTGATTCTGTTGTCTCCTTTCTCATGCTTTTTCATAGATGGATACATGAAGGCTTTAAAGTTGAGTTTGAACTTTGTTAAATGTAGCAGAAACATAACCAACAAATCGTACTGACATATTTCAGTACGCCTTGGTTGTATTTCACCTATGATTATTAAAATTTGCTTTTCCTGATACACCGTTGGGGCCTTTTAAATTTTATGGCAGCATAACCAAGATGTCTGGCATGTTATGCCATCATCTCAAGTTGAATTTGAATCCATTGAAAGATCTTTCAGCTACCTGAGATCACATTATTGCTGTTCTTTCCTACATTTGAGGATATTACTGCTATTCATGATGCACTACTCGCAGCATTTATCCAACACAGTTCTTGGACTATGCTATATTTCTTTTGATAATTTGCAGTCCTATCCATGGTTTGGTTAATGTTTTATGCATCCTCCTCACACTGCCATGGAAAGGCCTGGATTGTATCATCTTAGCAGTTTGAATTAACAGGAACACGTGGACATGCATGGATGTATGATATCATGTAACCGAGGGAAAGATCATCACATGCCCTGAAGAGCAGTTTCAGTGTGGTGATCTTTTGATGAAGCCGTGAAGGCTCGGTACTTGCAAGTTGCATAGCGCTTCAGTAGTTTAATTACTGCATATGCATATGTAGTTTAATACATTCATCATTTGGTTCCTCTTTTTTCAAAAATTATGAGGCTTTAGCTATTTGTCAGAGATCATTGAATACAAAAAAGCATGGTCATAAAAATGATCGATTTGCGTAAGAATGAAAAATCATGTTCATATAAAATTATGAAAAATTTGGTTCCTCTTTTTTCGTATGAGCATGAAAAAGCAAGGTCAGGAAAGCAAAAAAAGAACAAAAAAAAAGAAGATCGTGTGCTATGCTTGATCATGGTGTTTTCAGACCCGTACGTCTACCAAACTAACCTGACCAACCAAGTATGATTTTTGCTTGATTATCTAGGTTCCATGTATGATTTTTGGGCTGTCAAACTAACCTGTCCAACATGTTAAGAAGACAGAATTAGATATATCATAAACTAATATATCGCTGAATATGCTCTTACTGAATATGCTCTCCTCATCACAGATTGATGAATATGCTCATTGGTTGAATCCTTAGACCTTCAGCTATCAGCTCCAGAACCTCACATGCCAGCTTCTTCACCTTCAGCTATCAGCTTCTTGCTGAATATGCTCCAGAAAAACTTAATTATTTGAAAGAAAAACCTTACCCACTTATTTGAATGCTGTGGAAATTTTTCTTTGCTTACCAGAGTGAAGTTGAGAATGAGGAATGGGACATGGGCTTGGAGGTGGCATCGAGGAGGAGATATCATACTCTAATTACTCTGACTCTCGAGTAATATCATACACAAACAGTTCCTTATATTTTTCTTCTTATAATTCAAGATACGTACAACCATCCAGACCAAATGGATTACATGTTTTGCTCTCTAATCACTGGAATCCCAAAACATAATCAAACAATCAAGATCAAATTTTGGCGCTGACCCATTACTCCCTAATCAAAAAAACTCAAAAATGGTTTCACTCAAATCACTGCAACATCAATCGATTGATAAGAATAAATTTTGAAACAATTGATCTCTTACGCTGTGAACCGTGTCCCAAGAGAGCCAAACAGTCGAGAAGTGACCCCAACCGAGCTTGGCCTGGACGACGTAAGTCCCCTGCTTGAACGAATCACCAATGTGAACAACATGGTACCCGCCTCTTCTGTAGTCTTCGGTCCCCTCGTCCTCCGAAGTGCAGCTGCTGCTCTCGCTCCGGGCGTCTTCTTCACTCGAATCACCGTTGGGTCCAAGCTCTGATGGCTTCTCCGTCCAATCTTGCAATTAGATCTTTTGAGATGCCATGGTTGACCACTTTGAAGAAACCGACGTATTTGCATGCTCGAAGGAAACATAAACAGAGAACTAAATTGAAGCAAATGAAGAACAAAAAAAGAGGCAACTTACTTCACTGCTTTCTTGCTGCGGTTGAAATGATCTTACTGTTGCTATAGCCTTGCGAGAAGACTTAGAGCTTGATGCTCTCTTCACATTTTGGGGAAGTGCAAGAGCCGATTTTGGGGAAGCTCTCCCTGAAAAAATGTACGTTGCTCTCCCCAAAAATGCCTTTGATCTTCCCCAGGTCACGCAACAAATGGGACGAAAATGCCTTTGATCTTACCCAGGTCACACAACAAACGGGACGCACAATGTGAAGAGAGCAGATTTTGGGGACTTTTGCTCACAATTAAATGGGTCGACCCACAAATCAAAAGGCTGAATTAATACATGAGGGGATGTTTTCCAAGCAAAGCTTCATTTCAAATCCTTCATTTCAAAGCTTCATCAAAACCGTTCATTCCCCAAGATTTAATCCTGGCCATCTTTCTATCAACCCCTTTGTCCTAGTCAGCTTGTCCTGGTCAGACTTAGGATTCAAAAATCGCTGTCAAATGTATTATATATATATATATATATATATATATGGAAAAAGTGGATCTAAGGTGCCTCCTTAGATGAAATCTAAGTAGGCGCCCTCATTTCCCCCCATCTCCTACAATTTTATTGAAATGTTTTTTCATGGGGTTGTTGTTCACATCATGGATGATCAACATACCAAATTTCAAGGGATTCCAATACTTTTTGAGCCCCTATCTACCCCTTACAACTTCAACGGTCTGAAAACGTGCTGAAAACCCCACGAAGTTGCAATGGATAGATGGGGGCTCAAAAAGTATTGGAATCCCTTGAAATTTGGTATGTTGATCATCCATGAGGCAAACAACAATCGCATGAAAAAAATTTCAAAAAAATGTGGGAGATGGGGAGAAATGGGGGCGCCTCCTTAGGTTGAATCTAAGGAGGCACCTTAGGATCCCTTTACCCTATATATCTACATATATACATACATATATATATATATGTATATATGTATATGTATGTGTGTGTGTGTGTGTGTGTATATATATATATAGAATAATGGGTATCATACGCCATATGAGAGGGTGTCTCATATGCCCTCTCACATAAATGGGGCAAGTACAAGCCCACATGGGCTTGTACTTGTTGTACTTGACCCCATTTATGTGAGAGGGCATATGAGACACCCTCTCATATGGCGTATGATACCCATTAATCCAATACACACACACACACACATACATACAAATATATACAAATACATACAGACATACATATATATATACATACATATACATACATATATACTGAAGTGACAATAATGTGCGCTTTTCCCGGTCCTGGCGATTCTAGGATGGCTCCAAACCCTAATGGCGGCGGTGGAATTAAAGGTGGCCACAATCGAGTATCAGCTGCCGGACAAGGGGGTGGAGATGAGGCTGCCTGACATCTTGTCTCTCGGTATAACAAAGGTAAGGTCAATTATGCAAGGAAAGAATTGGGCAGATCTGTGCCTAATTTTGTTGGTGCTTCGGATCTTTTGCACCAATCTAGATCTGTTGTACGTGGAAGAATCAATAGGAGAAGTAGTGGTCCTCTCCTAGAACGAATGCGACAAATCCCTTCCTCCACTGATCAATTGCGGCACCCAATCTCACATTCTGTGACTTCTTTGAAAGTCCCGATTAGACCTCATAGCCAGTTCCATGTAGCTCCTTCTGATGGTAAGCGCTCCTGGGTAGATATCTTTGCTTCTCGTAGGAAGTATGCTGATCCTTTGGTGATGTCTTTTGTTCCACCAATCATCAATGGGGCTGGAGTGGAGATGGCCAAAGTGTCGGAGTCTGAAATTTTGAAAGGCACAGCACGTTGGCAATATACCATGGTGGGGTATGTTCTTGGGGACGTCCCGTATTATGGCCAGATTAAAGCCTGGACTGAACGGCTTTGGTGAATAAAAGGTGGAGTATGTATTTTCTCCTGGGAGAATGGGCATTTCTATTTCAGATTTGAGAATGGTGAAGATCGTGATTCCATCCTTCATGGCGGACCCTGGCTATTTGATGTTCGCCTTGTTGTACTTCAGAATTGGACTCCCTCTACCAAGCATGACCGCGATATACTCACAGCTGTTCCTGTTTGGGTTCAATTACATAATCTCCCTCTGCCTATATGGACTTTGAGTATCCTGAATTCCATTGCGAGTGTCGTAGGTAGCCCTATTTGCCTAGACAAAGCAACTGCAAATTTGGATAGAATATCTTATGCAAGATGCTTAGTGGAGGTCAATGCAAATAGTGAACTCAAGAGATCGGTCCCTGTTGAGTTGGATGATCTGTCCACCATCTTGATTGATATTACATATGAGGAGGAACCACCCAGATGTGGTGCATGCGCCTGTTTTCGTCACCTTGATGCTCAATGTGTCTTGAAAAAAACCAACCCTTCTGCTGCATTACCGGGGGATGGGGTTGATGTAACTCACTCTCCAGAATCTATTGGGAGCTTGGATATAATTCCGGAAGCAGGTAATAAAGACTTGGTGGATAAATCTATACATTCTACTTCTGTGGCTACTGACTGTTTAGTTGAAAAGTTGAGTCTCCTTAAGCAATCTCCCATTGCTGATGCTGTTCTTGAAGAAGGTGAATGTAGTAATCCTCTCCCTGCGGGTCCTGTTGGTCTTGGACTATATAGGCCCCTGAAATCCTGTTTGCTGCCAGTAGTTCACATCCTTAAATTGGTTAACACTCTGAGAAAGTTTCATGGCTGTCTCATGTCTCCAATGATAATCCTCCACCCTCTGTTGTTTGTCCTGACTCGAATCATTTGGATAAGGACTCAACTCCTCCTGATGACCTTGCCCCACCTGAGGTGCTTACTGTCCCTAACCTGCTTTAGGATGAAGAGCACGCCAGCTTACGCAAATCACGATCGCTTGCTAAAGGCAAAAATGTACCGGTCTCTCCCTCCTCGAGTCGTAGGAGCCTGAGGTTAGCCTCCTAATTGGGACCTCCTCTCAATCTCTATGTTTTGGTTGATGACTATCTTAATTTGGAATACCCGTGGTCTCAATAATGCATCACGCCGTGCTGATCTGAAGCGCTACTTGTGTAAGCTTAATCCTTCCATTGTCTGTCTGTTAGAAACCAAAGTGGAATCTTGCAATTCTCAACGAATATCCGGATGTTTTACTACTGACTGGCTAAGTCTGGATAACAGGAACTATCACAAAGGAGGGCATATCATTATTTTCTACAAAAGTCCGATTTGGGCTTGTGCTCCCGTTTCCTTCTCAGCTCAACATATCTCTACTATGTTCACTAATTCCGCGGGTTTCGTCATGGCTTTAACCGCGGTGTACGGATTCAATGTTGTGAGCTCCAGATCTTCTCTTTGGAATAATCTTATTTCTGATTCCAAAACTCTAATTAATACTCCTTGGCTAGTTGGTGGAGATTATAACTGTGTTCAGAACTCTACTGAGAAATTGGGTGGGCGAGCTGTTGATGTTATATCAATGGATGATTTCAACAATTGTATTGGAAGTTGTCAGCTTATTGAATTGAAAAGCGTTGGTAGTAGCCACAGCTGGAATAATACACGCGTTGGTGGAACGCGTATTTCAGCTCGCCTTGATCGCGTCCTTTGTAATATGCACTGGATCAGTGTTTTGCCCCATTCTTACTATGAATATCTCCTTGCAAGTACTAGTGACCACTCACCTATGATAATCTATCTCCATCCCAAGGTAACCTCTTTTCCTTAGCCATTCAAGTTCTTTAACTCATGTGTATCTTTACCGGGCTATAAGGATGTGGTGCGTACGTTCTGGGAAAATCATAAAGCTATTGATCTTCCTCCTATGTGGCGCCTAATTTCCATGCTGAAGAAACCGAAGACTGTGCTGAAAATTTGGTCGATTAGTGAAAGGAGTTCATATGATGTCTCTATTAGCCGCAATATTCTGGAATCTATCCAAGCCAACTCTCGTTTATATTCTGATCAAGCACTCCAGAATTTGGAGAGAGCGGCTAATGAGAGGCTTGTGAAAGCTTTAAATATGGAGGAAGAGGATATGAGGCAAAAAATCCGTCAAAATTGGTTGACGCTTGGTGACAGAAATTCCAAATTTTTCTATATGGCAATGAAAGCTCGTCAAGGTCATAATTCTCTTAGTCATTTGCTCTCTGCTGAAGGTAATAAGAGTTCGAATACGGAAATACTACGTGCAGAATCATCACTTTTCTATATGAATCTGTATCATCAAGATGACTATTGGAACGTCTTTCCTAATTTGATCCCAAAGAGGATGCTTACTATGGATGCATCAAATTGGTTGGATAGACCTGTTTCTTACATTGAAATCAAGAATGCTGTTTTTCAAATAGGCAAAGACAAAGCTCCAGGGCCTGATGGGTTTAATGCATATTTCTTCCAACAAGAATGGGAGGTAATAAGTAATGAAGTTGTTTCTGGTGTTTCCTCTTTCTTCACTTCTGGTATTCTTCCTCCCCTAGTCAATCACACTTTCCTCTCTCTTGTCCCTAAGAATGCCAATGCTTCAGGATTAGGTTACTACAGGCCGATTGCCTGCTGCAACGTCGTCTATAAAATTATTAGCAAGGTCCTTTGCAACAGACTGAAGCCCATTATCTCTGAATTAATATCTCCTAATCAGGCTGCTTTCTTGAAAGATAGGTTGTTGACAGACTGCACTCTAATTGCTCATGAGCAGATTCGGGATTTTAGCAACCCGATGGGGGGCCAGGACGTGTATCAAATTGGACCTCCGCAAAGCTTTTGACAGCGTTAATAGAGAGTTCATCTATTTCCTCCTGCATCAAATGAAGTTCATCCCAAGATTTATTAATTGGATTGCAATTTGTATTTCCTCTCCTATGTTCTCAGTGCTAGTGGAAGGATCACCGGTAGGCTACTTCAAGTCCAATAGGGGTCTTTGACAGGGAGACCCTCTTTTGCCCTATCTGTTTGTCCTTGTAATGGAGGCTTTTTCTCTACTCATGGCCCAAGCAGAATCTTCAGGAGCTATCCACCCCATGCGTAGATCTGGATCTATCTCCCACCTGCTTTTTGCAGATGATCTCCTAGTCTTTTGCCAGGCAAACCCACATTCCTTCAATGGACTTAAAGATTTGTTACATATATTCAAACTTTTCTCTGGCCTTCATATTAATTGGGATAAAAGTGCGGTGATTTTTAGTGAAGGAGTGCATAACCCGGGTATTCTCTCTGACATCCTTGATATTAAAATGGTTTCCTCTTTTAATATATATTTGGGTCTTCCACTCTCCTCAAAGTACCCAAAAGCAGCTTTGTTCAACAGGCTTGTGGATAAATGTAAAAAAAGGCTCTTGGGTTGGTCTTCCTCACTTCTCTCCATTACCGGTAAGATTGAGTTGGTGCGCTCAGTCTGGATGCAACCCTACTGCCTGTCGCCCTCTGTCATACGTACTATCAACTCTGCTTGCAGGAGATTTATCTGTGGTAAACTAAATATCTGGGCGTGGAAAGATATGTGTACTCTTAAAAAGGAAGGTGGTGTCGGATTAAGATCACTTGAGGATCTAAATGCAGCGTCAGGCATCCGCCTCACTTGGAGGGTATTAGCCACTAAAGGTATTTGGGCTTAATACATGAAGAATCACTATGGAGCCGTTAATTATGGTTTTTTCTTGACTACTGCGAAACCAACGGATTCTGGTTCTTGGAAATTCATACTGAAAAACCGTTTCCACTCCCAAAAGCTCATTAAGCGCATTGTGAAGGATGGCGCCTCGACTTCTTTCTGGTACGATAACTGGCACCCCAGCGGCCCTCTTCATCTGTTGCAAGCACCAATCCAAGGGGAAGAAAATTCACGGGTCAGGGACTATTGGATGGGTACAGAATGGAGCATGGATCCCGGTCTTAACGGCATTCGGCATTTATTACAGCAAATCTCCCTTTGTGAAGGGCCTGACGAGTGGGCATGGGTATCAGGCGCACATGCGGCTTCTTCAACTGGCTCTCTTTCGGTTGCTTGGAATTGTGCCTGTTCCGCATCTTCCCCTTTCTCTTATTATCATTCGGTATGGTACCCAAATAACATCCCGAAGTTTGCTCTAACATTGCTTCGTGCAATTCAAAATAAATTGCCCACAAGAGAGCTGCTATTAAACCGGGGTATAGACATTGAGGTTAATTGTGTGCTTTGCACAAAAAACTTACCTGAGAGCATTACACACCTATACTTTGAATGTGACTTCTCCAAGTATATTTTGACAAGATCCCTTTTGAAGATGAGATTCACAGATCCGGTTCCAACAACACTCCATGAAATTTGTGACCTTCTTCATGTTAGATACAGTAAGAAAGACCCGTTGAGTGTGTTGGCTAAAGCAATTGTATCCTCCATGGTATGGCATATATGGAAGGAGCGTAATAAGCGAATATTCGAAAACAAATTAAAGGGGAGGACTGTATTGTTTGAAGACATTGCGTCAAATGTGAGAGATTCCAGTCGCCATTTGGATATTGATGAGGCTTCAGACTCCATTCCATTTTCCAATTGGGGCTTGATTGATACATGGTAGCTTTAAGTTTTTTTGAGAGTTGGTGTAGATTTGCTATGTACATTTTGAGTTGCTAAGTAATAACGGTAGATAGTACTCTGTAGAGGGTGACGGCGCTTGTGCCCTATCCCCTCTCTTTCTATTATCTGCTTGTTCTTACTTGTGTGGCTACTTTGTAACCTTTTTGATATTGTTAATAAAGACTAACTATTACTCGTAAAAAAACATACATATATACACATATATTTACAGATATATATTTACACACACACATATACATATATATATGTGTAGATATAGATATAGATAAAGATATATATAACACACACACACACACACATATACATATACATATACATATATAGATATCTATTATACATTTGACAGCGATTTTTGAATCCTAGGGCTGACCAGGACAAGCTGACTAGGACAAAGGGGTTGATAGAAAGATGGCCATGATTAAATCTTGGGGAATGAACGGTTTAGATGAAGCTTTGAAATGAAGGATTTGAAATGAAGCTTTGCTTGGAAAACATCCCCTTATGTATTAATTCAGCCTTTTGATTTGTGGGTCCCATTTGATTGTGAGCAAAAGTCCCCAAAATCTGCTCTATTCACATTGTGCGTCCCATTTGTTGTGTGACCTGGGGAAGATCAAAGGCATTTTCGTCCCATTTGTTGCATGACCTGGGGAAGATCAAAGGCATTTTTGGGGAGAGCAACAGACATTTTTTCAGGGAGAGCTTCCCCAAAATCGTCTCTTGCTCTTCCCTAAAATGTGAAGAGAGCATCAAGATCTAAGTCTTCTAGCAAGGCTATAGCAACAGTAAGATCATTTCAACCGCAGCAAGAAAGCAGTGAAGTAAGTTGCCTCTTTTTTTGTTCTTCATTTGCTTCAATTTAGTTCTCTGTTTATGTTTCCTTCGAGCATGCAAAGACGTCGGCTTCTTCAAAGTGGTCAACCATGGCATCTCAAAAGATCTAATTGCAAGATTGGACGGAGAAGCCATCAGAGCTTGGACCCAACGGTGATTCGAGTGAAGAAGACGCCCGGAGCGAGAGCAGCAGCTGCACTTCCGAGGACAAGGGGACCGAAGACTACAGAAGAGGCGGGTACCATGCTGTTCACATTGGTGATTCGTTCAAGCAGGGGACTTACGTCATCCATGCCAAGCTCGGTTGGGGTCACTTCTCGACTGTTTGGCTCTCTTGGGACACGGTTCACAGTGTAAGAGATCAATTGTTTCAAAATTTATTCTTATCAATCGATTGCTATTGCAGTGATTTGAGTGAAACCATTTTTGCTTTTTTTGATTAGGGAGTAATGGGTCAGCGCCAAAATTTGATCTTGATTGTTTGATTATGTTTTGGGATTCCAGTGATTAGAGAGCAAAATATGTAATCCATTTGGTCTGGATGGTTGTACGTATCTTGAATTATAAGAAGAAAAATATAAGGAATTGTTTGTGTATGATATTACTCGAGAGTCAGAGCAATTAGAGTATGATATCTCCTCCTCGATGCCACCTCCAAGCCCATGTCCCATTCCTCATTCTCAACTTCACTCTGGTAAGCAAAGAAAAATTTCCACATCATTCAAATAAGTGGGTAAGGTTTTTCTTTCAAATAATTAAGTTTTTCTGGAGCATATTCAACAAGAAGCTGATAGCTGAAGGTGAAGAAGCTGGCATGTGAGGTTCTGGAGCTGATAGCTGAAGGTCTAAGGATTCAACCAATGAGCATATTCAGCAATCTGTGATGAGGAGAGCATATTCAGTAAGGAGCATATTCAGCGATATATTAGTTTATGATATATCTAATTCTGTCTTCTTAACATGTTGGACAGGTTAGTTTGACAGCGCAAAAATCATACATGGAACCTAGATAATCAAGCAAAAATCATACTTGGTTGGTCAGGTTAGTTTGATAGACGTACGGGTCTGAAAACACCATGATCAAGCATAGCACACGATCTTCTTTTTTTTGTTCTTTTTTTGCTTTCCTGACCTTGCTTTTTCATGCTCATACGAAAAAAGAGGAACCAAATTTTTCATAATTTTATATGAACATGATTTTTCATTCTTACGCAAATTGATCATTTTTATGACCATGCTTTTTTGTATTCAATGATTTCTGACAAATAGCTAAAGTCTCATAATTTTTGAAAAAAGAGGAACCAAATGATGAATGTATTAAACTGCATATGCATATGCAGTAATTAAACTACTGAAGCGCTATGCAACTTGCAAGTACCGAGCCTTCACGACTTCATCAAAAGATCACCACACCGAAACTGCTCTTCAGGGCAAGTGATGATCTTTCCCTCGGTTACAGGCTATCTTACATCCATGCATGTCCACGTGTTCCTGTTAATTCAAACTGCTAAGAAGATACAATCCAGGCCTTTCCATGGTAGTGTGAGGAGGATGCATAAAACATTAACCAAACCATGGATAGGACTGCAAATTATCAAAAGAAATATAGCATAGTCCAAGAACTGTGTTGGATAAATGCTGCGAGCAGTGCATCATGAATAGCAGTAATATCCTAAACTGTATGAAAGAACAACAATAATGTGATCTCAGGTAGCTGAAAGATCTTTCAATGGATTCAAATTCAACTTGAGATGATGGCATAACATGCCAGACATCTTGGTTATGCTGCCATAAAATTTAAAAGGCCCCAACGGTGTATCAGGAAAAGCAAATTTTAATAATCATAGGTGAAATACAACCAAGGCGTACTGAAATATGTCGGTACGATTTGTTGGTTATGTTTCTGCTACATTTAACAAAGTTCAAACTCAACTTTAAAGCCTTCATGTATCCATCTATGAAAAAGCATGAGAAAGGAGACAACAGAATCAATATCATCCTTACATGAATAACAATGTTGGCAGGAGCAGTAACTAATGATATGCAGTAACTAATGATATGCATATGCATATGCATATGCATATGCAGTAATTAAACTGCATATGCAGTAACTAATGATCAATTTGTTAAACTGTTAATTCATATGCAGTAAGTAAACTATTAAATCTTGAGAGAGTAAAAGATTGTAGTTCTGTAGTTCTAAAGTTTTATGCCTACATCTCATTATCAGACTCAATCTTTTACTTTCTTATGTAATCCAGACTCAATCATATGTATCAAGACTCAATCTGTTATCAGACTCAATCATTGTCAGACTTGGTAGCTCACCATCTCATCATTTAATTCATAAGCAAAAGATTGCTGTTTGTTATGCTAATGATGCATTGGTATTTTAGTGTTATGCAGTTTGTTATGCATTGGTATTATATTTAAAATATGCAGTTTGTTATTCTATTCTAATGATCATTGGTATCTCCTAATATGCTCTAGGGAGTCCTGTGCTCGGGTATATTGCTGTCGATATCCTTATTGGTCCTTATGGGCTGTCTATCATACACCATGTCCATGGGATGAAGGCTATAGCTGAACTTGGAGTTGTATTTTTATGTTTAAAATTGGAGTTGTCTATCATACACCATGTCTATCATACCGTTGAGTGTTGCGGTAGTTGCGATGTTTGCTGCTTGATGTCTTGGTGGACCAGTGGCTCAGGCTTTGTCTGGGGGAAGAAATACATATTTTACTCAACCTTGAGTGTATTGAGCTTTTGTGTTGCAAAATAAATATTTGGTGAATGTGCATTGAAATGCATTTTCTTTGTGCTTTTGTTGTTGTCGTTATTGTTGGTATGCTTGAATTGATGGACACATGGTGCTATCTTCTTGAGTATGTTTGCACATTCATCTATCTCCTTCAATAACATAAAAATATCGGGTGGTGGAAGTTACAAGTTGAAAATAAAGGGTTTGCAATAATAAACAACTAATTTCTAGAGCATGTAAGTTCATTACAACCGTAATTGAAATTTGGGTTCCTCTCATTACTCATTTGAAAACCGAACATCCATTAAACCAAATGTTGGGAGGAACTAAGATTTTTGCGATGAACTAAATTTCTTGGGATGCGCTACATATTGGGGTTCTAAGAATTTGAGGGGGGAATATCGTAAATGAGCCGTGCCCTTAGGGCACGGGTTATGACTAGTTATATATATATATATATGTATATGTATATGTATATATGGTAAAGGGATCCTAAGATGCCTCCTTAGATTCAACCTAAGGAGGCATCCCCATTTTCTAGCATCTCCCATATTTTATTTGAAATTTTTTCCATGGGTTTGTTGTTCACCTCATGGATGATCAACATACCAAATTTCAAGAGATTCTAATACTTTTTGAGCCCTCATCTACACCTTGCAACTTCATGTGTTTTTCGGCTTAAAATTTTGTATGTTGATCATCCATGATGTGAACAGCAATTCCATGAAAAAAATTCGAAAACAATTGTGGAAAATGGAGGGAAATGGGGGCGCCTCCTTAGATTTAATCTAAGGAGGTACCCTAGATCCCTTTTTCCATATACACACACACACACGCTATCAAAAGCTTTCCGTAAATCCAATTTCAGGCAAGCTCTGGAACCCATTGGGTTACTAAAATCTCTTATTTGTTCATGTGCAAGTAGAGCACAATCCGAAAGTAATCTCCCTTTTAAAAAAGCGGACTGATTTGGTGAAATTAGATCATGAATAAAAATTTTCAGCCTATTACAGATAATTTTGCTAATTACCTTATAGGCAACATTACGGCACGCTATGTGCCTATAATCACCAAGAGTGGAGGCAGAAGCACTTTTGGGAACAAGGGTAAGATTTGTGTGGCTAATAGGATGTATGATAGATACTGAGCAGAAAAATGAATGAACGGCATCAGAAAGATGTTTACCTATCGTGCTCCACCCATGCTGAAAGAAGAAAGAATTATATCCATCTGGGCCAGGGGATTTATCCACCCCAATTTGGAAGACTGCCTCTTTGATTTCATCATTTGAGATTCTTCGTTCAAGCCAAATCACCACATCCGGTGTCAGAATACGCTTGGTGAACAATTTCGGGAAGACATTCCAATAGGTAGTCTGATTATATAAAGCTTTGTAAAAATCTGGAGCAATGCTTCTGATGTTGTCATATGTACTATTCTGATGCCCATCCGCATCAACCAAGTGGCCCAAGTTATTGTGACTTTGCCTCGCTTTCATTGCCGTCTAAAAAATTTTTGAGTTACTATCTCCCAGGGTTAGCCAATTTTGTCTGCTCTTTTGTCTCGACATTTCTTCTTCAATCTCAATAAAAGATGTCAACTTCTTGGATAAATCCCGCTCTTGCATTTGCATCCTCATATCCGAATGAACATGGGGATTACTCTATTATATTCATCTATTATATTCTACATAGAATGGGGTTTGGCAGGAGGTTTATTGGTTGGATCAAAGAATGTATTTCTACTCCAATCTTTTCCGTAATGGTAAATGGCTCTCCAGCAGGGTATTTTGAAGGAAATAGAGGGATTAGACAAGGAGACCCCCTCTCCCCATATCTTTTTGTCCTCACTATGGAAGCTTTTTCTTTGCTTATTGAAAAGTCTATATCTGCTAAGAGTATCCAGCCTATGAGGCGTGTGGGAGCAATTTCTCATCTACTGTTTGTTGATGACTTGCTGCTGTTTTGTCGAGCTCACACACGCTCCTTCTCTGGCCTTAAAACATTACTGGAGGAATTTTCAAATCTTACAGGGTTGGAAATAAATTGGGAAAAGTATTGCTATATTCAGTAAAGGTACAAAAACCCTACTGAATTGGCGAATCAGCTTGGTATTAATATTGGCTCTTCCTTTACAACATATCTTGGGCTGCCTCTTTCTTCCAAGTACCCAAAACCCACCATGTACAACAGGCTGGTGGATAAATGTAAGAAGAGATTACTGGGATGGACATCTACCATGAGATCCATTTCGGGGCAAATCGAGCTAGTCAGAACGGTTAATTACGGAATGTTAAATTTTTGGATGCAAGTCTATCGCATTCCCAAATCAATACTCCGCACTA
Organism: Scilla litardierei; assembly: GCA_030789695.1. Lineage (NCBI taxonomy): Eukaryota > Viridiplantae > Streptophyta > Magnoliopsida > Asparagales > Asparagaceae > Scilla > Scilla litardierei. The sequence continues at coordinate 297,450,965 of CM061142.1, read as the reverse complement.
TCATCTCTGCCTGCAGGAAATTTATTTGGGGAACGTCTCACATTTGGGCCTGGAAGGAGACATGTACTCCAAAAGAAGAGGGGGGAGTGGGACTTCGGCTACTCCCAGATATTAATATGGCGACGGGAGTGAGATTAACATGGCACATGCTTTCGACTGATGAGCTTTGGGCAAATTATATGAGGAACAACTATAATGATACATCACGTTTTTTGCAGCAAAGGGAAAGGCAACACACTCGGGCACTTGGAAGTTCATGTTGTATTGCAGGAGATTTTCTAAATACTTGATCAAGAGGCAGGTCCGAGATGGCACCACCACGCTTTTTTGGCATGATAACTGGTTGCCAATTGGTCCCCTTGTTGACTCATACAATGTCCTTGAGGAAGCTAGTCACAAAAAAGTTTCAGAATATTGGGATGATTCGGATTGGGTGCAGGATCCGGACATTACCATAATTCGGCCACTGTTGCAGCAAACAAAGCTAGTGGCGGGCCCAGATTCTTGGATTTGGGCAACTCAAGGGACAAATTTTAAATTCTCGGACGCCTGGGAAGGATCAAGGCGCAGAGGCAACATTTTCCCTTATGCGAAACTGGTATGGTTCAATAAAAAAGTGCCAAAAATGTCTTTGGCTCTTTTAAGAGCGTTCCTTGGGAAACTCTTAACAAAAGATAAGATGCAAACTTGGGGTATTATGGCTGATATGCGTTGCGTCCTCTGTAATTCGGGTACGACTGAAGATATTCATCATTTATATTTTGAGTGTGAATACGTAAGGTATATTCTTAAGAGATGCCTCCTAAAGTTGGGTATTGCAGATAATATTGATCCGCATCTTCCTAAGGTGGGAGACTATTTCTTATTGCATTTCATTAAGAAAGATACTATAAGTATCCTAGCAAAGACAGTGCTTTCAACAATGGTATGTCATATATGGAATGAGCGGAATAAACTGTTGGATATTGGACTCCCCGGATTTGGTTTTGGATGATGAACAAACATAAATATATCGTGAACTAACAATTTGTGAGCGCAGTTATGGAGATCGTCGCCAAATTTATATGAACATCCAAAGCGACGTCTCGAGACTTCTCAAAGCACGTGATCGTATGCCTAAAGCTTCGTTGAAGCTTTTGGACCATTTTAGAAGTCATGAAGATTCGATTGAAGCTTTTGAAGATGGTATCGTCAAGTTTTATTTATAGTCTTTTAAGATTCTTTCGTAGAATGTTAAGCCTTGAGTAGGTCTTACGTTTTAATCTTCATAACGCTCATATCTTATATATAGGATCTTAGTAGAAGTCCATACAAACTTTCCCGAAGCTTCGCGCTTCGATTCGCGACTTCTCGTGCATGTTAGTTGGTTCAAGAAGAAGAACCAACCGACTAGATGGTGATCTAGTCGGTCGGCAAAGCTTCTTGGACCGACTAGTTTGCCTTCTCAATTCATAGCTCTTTACTGTTTATAGTTAGTCGGTCTACGTTGACTCACCGACCGACTAGTTTGTGAACTAGTCGGTCAGTGATGCTTCTTAGACCGACTAGTTGAGCTTCTACAGTACATGCCAACTTACTGTTTATCGTTAGTCGGTCAAAGAACGTTTGTCGACCGACTAGTTAATGAACTAGTCGGTCAACATTTGTTCTTGGACCGACTAATTCAATTTGTTCTCAGACTATTTGTTTTATCTCTTAGTCGGTCTAAGTTCACTCACCGACCGACTAGTTGTGAAACTAGTCGGTTGGCAAGTCTTCTTGGACCAACTAGTTCTGTTAGTCTGAAACTTCTTCTATTCCCTGTTCACCAGTTAGTCGGTTCATGCTGTCTGACCGACCGACTAGTTGATGAACTAGTCGGTCGGTGGTTGTTCTTTGACCGACTAGTTTGGTTCAGAATAGAGCCGTTGGAGCTTTAATTGAAACGATTTTCACTTCTCTTTCCTCTATCCTATAAATACTTGGAGTGTTGCATTCATTGCACTCAAGGCTGATATTAAGAGAACTTTAGAGATCAAAGAGAAAGCATTCAATCTCATTCAAAGCTCATTCATTTCCAATCTTGAATCTCTCCTCACTCTTATTTCAAAAGAGAGATTCATTGATTGTGAGCCTTCCAAGCCAAGTGCTTGATTCTAGGTCACCAACAACCTCATAGCTCTCCATCGCTGATCTACATCTTGGAGCTAGGGTTTGGTGCCTCTTCATCTTATCGAAAATCCGTTTTGTCCTAAATCGTAAGTTTTACTCAAGGCATAGGATTTTGTCGGTAAGAATTTCTATTTCATTTACTTTCATATTGTAAGTTTCACTCTCGGTTGTGAGAGTGTGTTTGTGATCCCGGGTTGTGGGAGTCACAATTTCTTTTGTGTATGATTTGACTTGTGAAGGTTTTTCAGAAGTATTTCATAGTGGAAATCTTGAGTTAGGGTTTCTAACTCGAGTATCCGGAGGGGATCCGGGTGTTTGGGACGTAGGATCACCGGGAACAAGTCGGGGAAACTTGGGTGGATCCGAACCCAGTAATATCGTTTGTTTCCGATTGTTTCTTTGTTGTCTAATATTTACATTTCCGCATTTCCGCATTATTGGTAGAGATTGCAAAATAATTAGGAATTATCCTCTTAATTATTTTAAAGTACTATTCACCCCCCCTCTAATACTTGTGCAGTAGCTTAGCAGGGCATTACATTTGGTATCAGAGCCAAGTCTATAGCTATGTCTGCCAACGACACCAAGACCGTTCGTCCACCTTCCGATTATAGCACCTTCAAGAACCGTGAAGGAGCTTCTTCGGTAATGGAAGGACACTCCTCAACGAGGCCTCCCTTCTTCAACGGTACCAACTACGGGTACTGGAAATGCTGGATGGAAACTTTCCTCCGGAGTGCTTCACTATGGAGGACCAAGATGAAGGAGTATGTCGAGCCCGCCGAAGAAGATTTCGAGAAGTGGACTCCCGCGGATATCGCCGCGGAGGTAAGCAATGCCAAGGCAATGAACGCCTTGCAATGTGCTTTAGAGCCCGAGGATTTCAATAAGATATGCACATGTAAGAGTGCATATCAAATATGGAACTCCCTCCTCATCTTGCATGAAGGGACAAGTAGGGTAAGAGACTCTAAACTCGTTGTAGTTAATAAAGATTACGAGTTATTTCACATGCTACAGGGTGAGAAGATGAAGGAGTACTATGCTCGCTTCGTCGACATCACAAACGAGTTGGAGGCTCTCGGTAAGACCTACACCCAAAAGGAGAAAGTCTCGAAGATCATCGATGGACTTCCTTCTTGTTGGGAGAAACGGACCTTCGCCATCGAGGAAGGTAATGATATGAAAACTTATACCGTCGTGCAACTAATGGGTACCTTAATGTCATATGAGGTATGCAAGGATAACAAGTTGAAGTTGCAGGACAAGATGAAGTCCTACCTAAAGCAAGACGAGCCAAAGAAGAAGGCTATTGCTTTCAAGGCCGCTCCATCAACTTCCACATCGACCGATGATGAAAACTCGGAAGACGAGTTGGACTTGGAGTCCATGGCACTCATGGCAAAGAAGTTCAACCGGTTCTTCCAGAAAGGTAACTTCAAAAATAAATCGAAGTTTAGTTCTTCTAACGCCCCCTCTCCTTTGTGTTTCAAATGCAACACGCCAGGACACATGAAAGCGGAGTGTCCTCAAAATAAGCAAAATGAGAAGTGGAAGGCGTCGAAGTTCGACAAGTCCAAGAAGTACAAGAAAGGGTACAAAAAGGGGCTTGTCGGGACATTCACCGACTCTGAGGATTCCTCAAGCAGAGAGTCGGATGATGAGCAAGTGGAGCAAGCACACATGTGCTTCATGGCTAGAGAGGAGCAAGATAAAGATTCCTCTTCCGATGATAGCGACAACGAAGGCGATGAGGTAACGATGGATGACCTTAGAAATGCTAATGAGCAATTATGGTCTAAATACACTAAATTAGTAAATATGTATACTAAAGTAAAAGATGATTTAGCTAGCATCCAAACCTCGCCTAAATCTATCATCACCAACAACGACACCGTTGTTGAAGAGTTGAGAAATGAGATTGTAAATCTCAAGTCTCAACTTGAACATGTTAGCATTGAAGATTCGGAGGAACATAAGATAGCGGATTTGAATTCTCAAAACTCGACTTTGAGTATTGAGAATGAGAATCTCAAATCTCGTGTTTATGTGCTCACATCGCAAGTATCCACTTTGGATGCTTCTATGCGTTCTCTCACCGAGAAATATGAGTGCACATTGGGCCGAATCAATGAATTCAATAAGGGTAAGGGCCATTTGGATAATATCCTAAATGACTTACCTCCGGCCAATCACCACATTGGCTTGGGGTACAAGTTGGGAAATTCATCCAAGTCGGCCACTACCTTTGTTAGGCCAACTTCCGATACTTCGACGAGTGGTAGCAACCACTCTATTGGTAGTTCAACTACCAATGGTGCTTCCACCTCGTACACACCCTCTTTTGGAAAGAAACCCACTTTGGGTGGACCTCCAAAGAAGGGTCATGCTTATATGTACACAAATACCATGCCACGTAGGAACACACGTCCTACTCCACATGCTCACACATATGATGATTTTTATGCACCACATCCACGGGCACGTGCACACCATGTGAGACACCCTCACACACGTGTTCCCCCACATGGATATGTTCACCCACATCATCGTATGAATAATTATCCACATGCACCATTTCATCATGTTCCTTATTCCTATCCACGTCATGCATCACGTAGAAATCAACAACGCATGCATGCACCCAATAGGATGAGGGCTCCCAAAATCTTCACAATTTGGAGCCCAAAGGACACAAGCATGAATGAAAAACAAATTTATATGAATTCGTATTTTATGAATGTTGTGCATAGTGATAACTATGTGGGGAAGTCTAAGTCCAATTGGACTTGGCTTCCAAAGGTCTAATCTTTTGGACCCAATGACCTTGGGTACCATGATACGATATTTTCTATCTTTAGGTACTCAAGAGAAAGAAACGGAGCAACAACTTTAAATTTAGCTCCAAGAGGAATTGGATACTCGATAGCGGGTGTTCAAAACACATGACGGGTGACGCTCAATTACTCTCCGGAGTGGTGCCCATCGCAAATGGGAACCTGGTAGTCTTTGGAGGCAACGAGAGCGGAACCATCATAGGTGTTGGCAAAGTGGTAATCCTTCTAAACCACTTATATGTGATGTTTACCTTGTTAAAGGATTAAACCACAATCATATTTCAATAAGCCAACTTTGTGACAAAGGTTACAAAGTTAGCTTTGCGAAAGGAATGTGCCATATTTTGAATAAAACTACTAATGATGTATTGTTTTTCGGCACACGCCATAAGGATATATATATATATCCTAGATCTTCCAAGATCACATGAACAATGTCTCATTGCCAACACAAGTGAACAACACTTATGGCATCGACGTTTTGGTCATGTGAACTTTGGAACACTTTTTAAGCTTTCCAAGTTAAATTCTATTAGAGGCTTCCCTAAGCTTGTCTTTCAAAAGAAAAGCTTTTGTGACTCGTGTCAACGAGGCAAGCTTCCAAAATCTTCATTCAAACCTAAGAAAAGCATTTCATCTAAGCGGCCTTTAGAGCTATTACATCTAGATTTATTTGGGTCAACTAGATTTGCTTCATTAGGTAATGCTAGATATGGACTTGTCATCGTTGATGACTTCTCTAGATTTACTTGGGTATTTTCATTAAGTAATAAAAATGATGCTTTTGAAAACTTCACAATTTTTGTGAAGAAAGTACAAAATCTCATCGGAACCACCATTGTCACTATTCGTAGTGATCATGGAGGGGAATTTGAGAATGAATCTTTTGAGAACTTTTGTGATGAAGTTGGTATTACATACACCTTTTCATTCCCTCGCGCACCTCCTCAAAATGGTTTTGTTGAGAGAAAGAATAGGACGCTAGTGGAGTGTGCTCGCACTATGCTTGATGATAGCCAACTTGGCCATCAATTTTGGACGGAAGCGGTACACACCGCTTGCTATGTGTTTAATAGAATACTTTTGAGGCCCAAACAAACTTGTTATGAATTGTTGTTTGGTAGATTGCCTCAAGTTAAACACTTTTGTGTTTTTGGTTCAAAATGCTTTATTAAAAACACGTATGGTAGTTTGGACAAATTCGATCCAAGATCCGATGAGGGGATTTTTGTTGGATTCTCCTCACGTAGCAAAGCCTACCGGATATACAACAAACGAACCTCAACGATCGAGAAATCGCTTCATGTTTCATTTAATGAAGGATTTGTTCCAACTAGAATTACTAATGATGATGACTCTATGGATGTCTTATGTGATTCAATTGGTAATTCTAGTTCTAATAATTTTATTGATTCTATTGATACTAACCCGACTAATGAAGTTGTTGAGAATGTTCCTAGTGATCAGGGAATTCCCAAACGGCTTCATACCATTCGTGACCATCCTCATGAGCAAGTCATTGGCAATATCCAAGATAGTGTCAAGACGAGATCACAAGTGAACTACTTCGCTCATTGTGCCTTTGCCTCCTCGATAGAGCCAAAGAATATTAATGAAGCGTGCGAAGATGGTGCTTGGATCTTAGCCATGGAGGAGGAACTCATTCAATTCGAGAGGAATGAGGTTTGGGAGCTTGTTCCATTGCCATCGAAGAACCACACCGTCATAGGGACAAAGTGGATCTTCAAGAACAAGACCGACGAAAACCAAATCGTCGTCCGGAACAAAGCTCGGTTAGTAGCTCAAGGCTACCGGCAAGAGGAAGGTATCGATTTCGAAGAATCCTTTACTCCGGTAGTTAGATTAGAATCAATTAGATTATTGTTATCGTTTGCATGCCATAAGGATTTTAAATTATTTCAAATGGATGTTAAAAGTGCGTTTTTAAACGGAGATGTTGTTGAGGAAGTTTATGTTTCTCAACCTCCGGGTTTTATAAATGAAAAATTTCCAAATCTTGTTTTCAAACTTAAGAAAGCACTTTACGGTTTGAGACAAGCTCCTCGAGCTTGGTATGACCGTTTAAAGAATTTTCTTTTGGATTTGGGTTTTAAAATGGGAGAAGTTGATTCAACATTATTTGTTAAGTATTCGAATAATGATATAATTTTAGTTCAAATATATGTTGATGATATCATTTTCGGTGCTACTAACTTTGCTCTTTGCGAAGAGTTTTCTAATGTGATGAAGGATCACTTTGAGATGAGCCACATGGGTGAGCTCAAATATTTCTTAGGTCTCCAAATTCGCCAAATGGACGATGCAATCTTCATCCACCAAATGAAGTACATGGTGGAGTTGCTTAAGCGAATTGGAATGGAGAATGCCTCCGGGAAGAAGACTCCAATGAGCACGACTACACATCTTGATAAGGATACGAGCGGTAAAGATGTAGACATTCGTCTATATCGAGGTATGATAGGTAGTTTACTATATCTTACCGCAAGTAGGCCCGATATTATGTTTGCCGTATGTGTATGTGCTCATTATCAGTCTCAACCTAAGGAGTCACACTTATTAGCGGTAAAACGTATTTTCCGTTATTTACGTTACACACTTGATTTTGGATTACTTTATCCAAAATCTAGCACGTATGAGTTAATCTCATACAGTGACGCAGATTATGCGGGATGCAAATCCGACAGGAAAAGTACTAGTGGCACTTGCCATTTTATAGGAAATTCTCTTGTCTCTTGGTTTTCCAAGAAGCAGAATTCCGTATCATTTTCAACCATCGAGGCGGAATATATTGCCGCCGGTGCCGCGTGTGCTCAAGTTCTTTGGATGAGACACACACTTAAAGACTTTGGTATAAACTGTGATACTTGCCGTATCATGGTGGACAACCAAAGTGCAATATGTCTCTCTAAGAACCCGGTACACCATTCCTGTTCAAAACACATAGATGTCCGACACCATTTCTTAGATGATCATGTTGCTAAAAAGGACATCATTTTAGTGTACGTTGAAACCCAGAAGCAAATCGCCGATATTTTCACGAAACCCCTAAAGGAAGACTCCTTTGTGCGGTTACGTCGAGAATTGGGGATTATGGATGAATCCGAGATTTAGGATTCATATGTTCAATAATCTTGCATGCTATTCAATTTCATTATATTTGCACATGCTAGATTAATTGGAATTTTCTGGATTTTTGTTGAATTTTCGGAATTTTCGCTCGATTTGTTCTTAAACGTCAAATTTCAGATTTTCGATGTTTAATGGGGTAGTATAATGATTAATGAGAGTATTACGATGTTTCGTCTAAGTGCGATTAGGAGAGAACTCAAAATTTCTAATTCTAAATTTTTGGACTCTCTTAGTCGGTCCAAGTTCATTGGCCGACCGACTAGATTCAGTTCTAGTCGGTCAGTGAATGAGCTTAGACCGACTAATTCTTGTCAGATTTTTTGACTTCAGTTACTGTTTATAATTAGTCGGTTCAAGCTCATTGACCGACCGACTAGATCGTGATCTAGTCGGTCAGTGCTTGAACTGTGACCGACTGACTGTGACGGGGACTGTCTTGTCTTTTCGACTTCCGACCGACTTAAATTCATTCTATTCGACTTAATTCATTTCTAGTCGATCGTTCTTTTCTTCTCCAGCTCAAAACCACCGTGTCCCTTGGTCTTCTCCTCCCTCTCCGATCGTTGCCAGCCATCTCTCCGACCTATCTCCGGTCGCCGATCAACCCCCTCCTCCTTCCGACCTAGGTACTCCCTCTCCGAGCTTCTAGGGTTACTTTTTCAGCTTCTAGGGTTAGGTTTTCCTCTAGAGTTTCGGCTAGGGCTTGTCTAGGTTTTGCTTTAGGGTTCTAGAATTCGATTTCTAGTGTTGATTTGTGCGTGTCTTGTCGCGCTTATGGCACGAACACGTATCCCGATCCAACCCTCGAGTCCGTCCCCTATGACCATAGAGTCGCCCCCTAGGGAATCGTCGCAACCCCAACGCCGATCGAAGACCACCCTACCCACTTCGTCTTCGCCTCCTCTTAAGCGTAAGAGGACGGCGACGGCGAAGCCCCGATCTCAGCCTAGGAAGCAACCCGTCTCTTCTGCTTCATTTCGTGTCCCCACACCTCCTGATTCCGACACGGAATACATACCCGAGACCGAGACCCCTAGGGATCTTACACCCCCTCCTAGGGAACCTACCTCTAGTTCTCGACCCCATAGCACACGTCAGCATAAGGGAAAGGCTCCGATGCCGGTTGGCGGTGTCGATATCTCGTTGTGTCGCGATGACCCTATATGTCTCGCGGCTTACAACCGTATCGAACACTGCCCGCTGCTTCTGGAGCATTTCGTACAGTTTTCAGACTTCCCAGGCCTCGCTGACCTTCTGTCGTCTTCCGGTCTTATTGATTATCTTCGATATGACCCTAAGGCGAATCCCCACCCATATCCTCGTCTGGTCAAACTCTTCTACGCCAACCGTGTTCGGGGTCAGTACGACGTGACCCACTCTATTGAGACGACTGTCTTGGGGACACCGATTGTCCTCACGGTAGAAATCTTAGGGGAGTTGATTGGTTGCTCGTCGTCTGGCCTCCTCCCTTCCGATATTTCCGTCGATGACATATCCTCCCTCGATCAGGTCATACTTTCTGAGATTTTCCACGAGATTCCTCCCGCCATGATTGGCGTAAGCCTAATGGCTGGGTCCTTAACTTGATCTTGAGGTTGTGCTTACTTCCTAAGTACGGCTCCTCTTCTTTGCCTTCCCAGCCATTCCTGAAGCTGATTTATGCCATCTTCATGGGGGGTGAGATTAACTGGGCTCGGATCATACTCGATAAGATGGATTCTTTCGAGTGTATCCAGAAGTCCACGAAGTCTGCTCATATCCCATTTCCATGCCTTCTGACACTCGTATTCTGTCACTTTCGTGTCACCTTGCCTCGTGATGATGAGCGTCCTCTCGGTCCCCCTCTGAATGCGACGGCCGTCAAGAAGTCTCTTGCGACACTTCGTCACGTTCAGAGGACGACCCCCAATGCTTCAGCGTCTGCTTCTGCCTCAGCTGCTCCCTCTACCACTCTTGACGAGCTCGCACGTTCAATGAGACGTATGGAGTCTCGTTATGCTCGTACTGAGGAGATACTTGCTCGTATCGCCTCTCGTTTGGGCATTGAGATCCCTCCGTCAGTCTCTGACGAGGAGGAGTTGGATGAGGAGGAGATTGAGGAGCTTGTTCGTGTTGCTGCTCGTTGACGTGCGTTTATATTTCATATATTTACGCGCGTTTTCTTCCGTGTTTCTCCGTATTTTCCGCCGTCTTTTATTTTTTTTCTTGTATTTTCTTGTTTTCTTTCACTTTTCCGTGTTTTTGGTATTTTGCAGGAATTTCTAGCATTTTGGACATAAAAACGACGATATCACAAGTCCCTGGAGCAACGGGAGGAGTCACGCGTGATCCAGGGGGTCAAACGACGAAGATTACATCTTTCAGCCCCTCACCCGGTCGGTTGGTCATCTCCAACCGATCGGGTGATGCACGCGTGCACCACCCGGTCTCAACCGGAGCTCAAGTGAATGTCACCCGACCGGTTCACAGGCCGGTTCAAACGGGGTTGATTCTCTGTCTTTTCAAGCCAAATTCCAACCGATCGGGTGACTCTCACCCGATCGGTTCATCTGTAGCTGATGCTGAGGAGCCGAGACACGGGCACCCAACTGATCGCTTCACCCGATGGCGCCAAGATCCAACCGGTCACTCTAAGAACTCAACCGACCGGTTCATATGACCGGGTGAAAGTCCGCCGTTTTCTGTTTACTATTTGTAACAGATCACCCAATTGGTTGACTTGTCAGCCGATCGGGTGGCGCTTTTCCTGCGGGTTTGGACCCGAACCATTAGGGTTTCGAAGTGGGGGTATAAATACACGAGGCTGGCCGACTTGAGGGGCATCTCCTGGAGTTTTTAGGGCTTTTTGCCCCCCCTTCTCCTGTGAGTTCTAGGTTAGTTTAGATTAGGGCTTTTGTTCAATAAGTCTTGTATTGGATTGACGATTCAACTCAAGATAAGTATTTTCCTCTCTTTTTCTCCATTGTTTGTATTGTGTTTATTTTGCTTGATGGTGAAAGTTTATATGTCTTTTGTGTTGTTTGTTTATATGTTTTTCACCATTGAGTAGTATTGATGAACCCTAATACGGGTTAGGGTAGGATTGATGCTTGGAAATTTACATTAGACTTGGTTGCATGGCATGTGTTCGATGAAATGCGTCATGGGGATTTCTAGCAATCTGGGTCCAATTCGTACGACGACACACTAGATGTGTTGGGGATTGGGGTCCGGTGCTTGTCCTGTCAAGATCCGCTTTGATGTATTGCTAGAAATCACATTTGACCTATTTGGCCATTAGGGTTACGCGGGGGTGTTTCATTGTCATTGGCGGGAGGAAGACCGCCTCTGACCGTCGGGCCAAGGGGGAATAAACTTGGCGGTTGACTCCCTAGCCATAGCTCACGCCCCTAGTGTAGACATGGAGTCCTCGCGCGTGGGAACGGCTTGGACGAAGTGTTGGGAGATATCATTGTGGCCTTAATACTCCCGGTTGCGGAAGGTGTTAATGGACACGGGAGTGCCTACCTTCCGGAACCGGGTAGGCCTAGCGTGCTTGGCACCGACCGGAATATCGGGCCATGGACGCTAGGTACCACCTTTTGGGGCAATGTCTCACCCTGGATCAAGTCAAATGCCAAGTGTCATGAGTGCTCTAGCCCGTGTTAGCGGGGATTCATTTCGTGTCTTTTTCATTTCTTTCTTTTATTTCTACACTTCCACCCATATCATCCGCGTAGCTAGCACACGACCTAGGCGAGGCTAGTAGCCACTCAAGCCATCCACCTCCCTGAGTTCGATAAACCCGCACCCTACACTAACCGTGCACTTGCGGTAAAACGACACCTCGCCCATACCGTAAACGGGGCGCGGGTCAAGTTTTTGGCGCCGTTGCTGGGGAGGCGTTCGGTTTGATATTAGCTTAGCTTGGGTTCGTTAAACTACGCATAAAAACACAAAAAAAAATTTTAAAAAAAAAATTCAATAACCAAGAAATTATTCCCCCACCATTATATTATCTTTTTGTTATTTTCTTGTACTATTGACGATCCTCTCTAGTTTTCTTATTTTTGTTGTCCAGGTATCTTTGGTGTAACCATGTGGAGATCAAATTTCGATGCTCAGATGGGAGGATACAATCCTTATTCGGTTGTGGTTTGTGAGACTTGTGGGATGGCGGGGCATGTGTACTATGATTGCCCATTAACGCTCGAGAGCCTCCCCCTACACCAAGGCCAAACATTTTCCCACAACCTTAGCCCAAATACCTCCCATCCATTTTCTCAACCTTATATCCCTCCACCAACACAAGAAGAATCAAACCTCGTGTCTCTCCTTGAAAGTGCCATGTTTAACCAAGGCCAAACATTACGAAACTTGATGGTACCAATCATCGAGCCTACACCGAGGAGAGGGGATGAAGGAGAGGATATACCTACTTTCATGGTTGAGACTACCATGCCGTCGGCCACCATAGACACATCTCATGCCGATGCCCCAATTTTCCCACACTACCACTTGGATGACGAAGCATTTTTTGATGATGATAGTGAGGATGGGGAGATTTCTTTAGGATCTGTGGGAGAGACTTGTCATCTTTATTTGGATACCCCATATGAGTCCTATGAGAGCACCGAGGAGACCACAGAGCTTATGCATACCGGTGAGGAGGATGTGCGTGAGGACGACGACACTACGACCACATACAAGTGGTCCGCTCCACATCCACCTCCACAGCCATCTCTGTCACAGCTTCCTCCTTGGTCGGTGGTAAACCATGAGGATGTCATTCAGGACATCGGGCAGATGGAGGAGCATGAGCATATCGTCGAGGAGGATGTGCATGAGGGCTTGGATACGATCGTCCACTTCATGGGGCCCGAGCCACATCTACCTCTACCGTCACGCTCCACTTCTTCTGCGGCTGAGCATCTACTTGAGCATATTGCCCATATTCAGGGAGATTTTCATACTCACTCTCACTCCACATTTGAGTCTCGCTTTTCACATCCTATTTCTTTAGACTCATATATATTTGCCACACCATATCTCTCACAGGACACAAGATCGACTTCCCTTGAGGTATGCTGCGGTGTGTCACCACCTGGAGAGCAACTTCACATGGAGAGAGGGGATTTGATCGTCGCTAGCACAGAGGATAGCATACCATTTCCAGGGAGTGTTCGCCACATTTCATATATTTTACCATCATTTACCGGCGACTATCTCTGGGATACATTTATTTTGGGAAATAATTTCTTGCCATGGACTAATGCACCTCGTCCTTTGCAGGTCACAGGTAGACACCTACGAGGGATGCTTGGAGGTGCATTGCTTGGGTCCATTGGCACACGTGGCACAGCGCTTTTGGCGGAGCCACAGAAGTGTTGGATATGGAAGACGTTTGTACACCCTTGTGGGGGATGTACGAGGGAACACGGACCTCGAACGTCGAGTACATGAAGTCGTGTACAAAGGGAATCTGTTCCCTTGCGGAGAGGAACTCTGGATGAGTGGGAAAGTCGCGTTATATATGCATAAGTGCATGCGACATATGGCTAATAAAGGGGGAATATCTTAAGCTTATGTTGTACCATGCATATGGTACAACTTAAGCTTATAATGTGCCATGTATCATGGTACACCTTAATTAAGTTGTTCCAAAGGAACAACTTACCCTAAAATAACTACCTTGGGGGCTATAAATAAGACCCAAGGGTAAGCCATTTCTTACACCTTTTGCATGAAATTCATGCATGCATCTTCATCCTAGCGAAGCTCTGCAGAAATCCTTTCTCCCCCTCTTATCCAAGTTCTTAATCTAAAGTAGAGATTTAGATTGTGGATTAGTAGCCTTACTCCGTTCGTGAGAAGACTCGATCTGTCGTGGCGAATCCGAAGGCGAAGTTCGTAGACTACCGTGCCGCATACGCAAGCGTAAGTCTAAACTTCATATTATCGATCCTAACTCTATTTTGGACAGGATCCTACATTGGTATCAGAGCCATACGGGTTCGCCCCGGAGAAACTATGAACGAGTCGTTGTCTTTTTCACGGATGGGTATCCTACCATTACGGATATGGTAGGAACGCTTCGTGACGGAGAGAACGCAGCGGTTGTTCTTTTCACGTTAGGGTCTTCTGTCATTACGGATATGGCAGGAACTCTCCGTGACGGGAAGAACCGACCGTTCATATCGTCAAACTCGCTCTCTTCATGGATGCTGAGTCTCCATTCATAGGGAATGGGTGCTCTCTTCATGTGGAGCGCGTAGTTTACGAATTTTTGAAGTGGGTTCATTTTTTTGGCATACGGCCATTGGAGGACAACCACTTCCTCGATGAACGGGTGCTTCATCGGAGAAGAAGGTGGTGGTTATTCCCATCCGGGAAGATGAAATTTTGTGCATGTGCACCATAGCCAAATGGGTTATGAAGGCCATGCACCCCCCTCCCCAAGCGGAGGGGGTTGGCTACGGCCGATAACCACCACGGCAACCCCCTCCGGCGGGGGGTGTGCGGCCACCCCATGAAAGGGGAAACCGGCCATGGCCAAAGGGCCATGGCCGGTCAAGGCAAAATTGCCATGGCCGGGCCATGGCCGGCCGGCTCTGGCCGGCCACGGCCAGGCCAGGGCCGGACATGGCCGGCCACGGCCAGGGCCAGAAGGCCCTGGCCGCGGCCAGGCCAGGGCCAGGCAGCCCTGGCCGGGGCCGGGGCAGGGTCCCTGGCCCCGGCCAGGGGCCAGGCCGCCCTGGCCGGGGCCGGGGCAGGGGCCCTGGCCCCGGCCAGGGGCCAGGCCGCCCTGGCAGAGGCCAGGGCGGCGCCCTGGCCCCAGGCCAGGGGCCAGGCCGCCCTAGACTTAGGCCAGGGCGGCGCCCTGGCCTCAGGCCAGGGCCTGGCCGCCCTGGCCGGGGCCCTGGCCCCAGGCCAGGGGCCTGGCCGCCCTGGCAGAGGCCAGGGCGGCGCCCTGGCCTCAGGCCAGGGCCTGGCCAGCCCCGGCCCTGGCACAGGCCAGGGCCTGGCCAGCCCCGGCCCTGGCAGAGGCCAGGGTCTGGCCGGCCCTGGCCTCGGCCATGGCCTGGCCGTTGCCAGGGCCACGGTCGACCCTGGCAGCGGTCAGGGTCTAGCCGGGGGCCGGACTGATCGGCATTGGCCGGCAGTAATTTCGACCAATTCGGCAAAAGGTCTTGGTTGAACATGAACGTGCCAACTAGTCCATACGGGGCCAATCAACAGTCGTTTGCATCAAAACTCTCTCATACGGGGGGAAACGCCTGGATCCATACGGGAGCCGGCGACGATAATTTGCAGAAGAATCCCCAAAGGGGGATCCGACTTAGGCACGGCTACGGCTTATTCCCGACAAATGGTCAGGAAGTGTCAAATATTTCACTAGTATCATAAGGGTACTAAGTTGAAATATAAATTTTTTTTGAAAAATAAGTTTTCATACGTTTTGAAAAATACGTTTTCAAAAAAACGCTTTTCCGCTGCGAAGTACTATAAGAGTACTAATTTTTGATAAAGTGAGGGAGAAATATTGAAAGTTAATCTAGATGGTGATTGGAAACATAGTGACCTTTCCGATTCTAGAGTAACATCTTCAATATTTTTCGAAAGTAACTTATCAAATATAATAATATCATTCCAAGTGGGATATTTTTTCAAGTGGGAGTGATATTAAACTAGTCTGAAATTTCACATTCGATTGATTCAGTATCTCAATGGATCATGATTCGACCAGTGGTCTTTTGGACTAGTTTGTGGGACACCTAAGTTAGTCTGGGGATAGTGAACCATGACTTAGCCATTTCCCTGGTCGGTCCGCTGGCCAAGACTAATGAATCATGAAAATGTATGATGACTATGTGTATAAGAATTTTTATGCAATGTTTTGATCGAACCTTCGGTTTTGTGTCTTTTGCAGCATTTTAAAAGTAAAATGTCTTCCGCTTCAAAGAATATTGTCGCTGAGTTAAACAAAGGTGAAAAACTCAACGGCGATAATTACAAACTTTGGTCCATTAAGATACAATACGTTTTAGAGGAGCAAGAAGTGCTCGAAACTCTAAAGAACGTAATGATTGAACCCGAGTTGGGCACTACGGCCCAACACAGACGAGACAAGGAAGCTTTTGATGCTTGGTCTCGGAAGAATAAGATAGCGCACATTACGTTATTAAGCAGTATGGCTGATGACATAATGCGCATCTTCCGAGAATATGACCTAGCCATGGACATATGGTCTAAGCTAGAGGAGAAGTTCGGTGGCACATCAGTGTCCAAACTTCGCGCCTTAACTATAAGGTTCGATACATATAAGAAACGTCCAGATCATTCCATGGGGAAACATCTGCGACATATGGCGAACCTTATCTCAGAGTTAAAGGACGCAGGTCATGTGCTCACGGATGAGCAACAAATCCAAGCAGTCATACGTTCCCTGCCAAATGGGTGGGATCAGATGAAGATGCATCTCACTCATAATGAGAGCATCAAGACCTTCAACGACGTTTCCAAGCACCTCGAATTAGAGGAAGAGCGGCTTGCGGCTGCCAAGCCAAGTGCAGAAGTGCACATGGTTGCTAGTTCCTCACACGGGGGAAAGAAACGTAAAGATCGTTCGAAGTCTTCTAATGAACGTAATAAGCAACCTGAGTCTACCAAGGAACCCAAACATAAGGGTGGGCACAAGAAATGGCACAAGAAGAAAGACTTGAAAAGGATCAAGTGCTTCAAGTGCAACAAACTCGGTCATTATGCTCGTTCGTGTACGAGTGGAAGTGACGAGGTAACATGTAATACTAGTTACATATGTGTTTCTAGTTCAATATTTCTTGTGGAATCTAATCCATTATGGGATAATTGATTCAGGTGCCACCGACCACATAGCAAAGGACAGACGGTCCTTCGTGGAGTATCACCGGATACACCATGGAATGAAGTGGATCGATGTAGGAAACAACTCACGTGTTGTAGAGAAAGGCGTTGGGAATTGCAAGCTAGACTTGGACAACGGCCACACTCTCCTACTTTATGATGTTCTCTTCATTCCATATATTCAAAGGAATATTAATACTGTGGTCAATTTAATGGGTCTTGGTTATAGTTGGTTCCTTCATGATTGTAATATGGACCTATTTTGTAATAATTCCTTTATTGGTACTGGGTTTTGTATTTCAAAGGATTTATTGTAATAAGTACAATGTATTTCCTCATGTAACGAAAATTTCCTTGTGACAAATTCTTTGACTAATGAGTCCAATATAATTTGTTGGCACGCAATGCTTGGTCATATTGGACCAATGCGTATGGATAGACTTGCCAAACGTGGCCTTCTATCCAATGTTTCAAAGGTTGAAATGTCGACCTGCGAACATTGCCTTGTGAGGAAATCTTGTCGCAAGCCGTTTGGAACAGGCACAAGGGCCGAGGTTCCATTACAGCTTATCCATTCGGACATATGTGGTCCGATGAATGTCAAGACAAGACGCGGGAAGTCCTATGTCATCACTTTTATTGATGATTTCACCCGATTCGGTCATATCTATTTGATATCCCACAAAAGTGAAAGCACTAAACCTGCTTTAAAAACTATATGAGTTTAGTGGAGAATCAATTAGATCGCAAGATTAAGGTCATGCGAACCGATAGGGGCGGTGAATATCAATCAACAAGTTTAAAGGAACTTTGTGATGAAAAAGGCATAGTACATCAGGTAACTATGCCTTATACTCCTCAACAAATTGGTGTTACAGAAAGGAGGTATAGGACTTTAATGAAAAATGGTCTGTTCAATGATGGAGCAAGCTAACTTGCCAATCACCTTTTGAGGTGATGCATTATTGACGGCCGCTTTCATTTTGAAACGCGTACCCTCGAAATCAGTTAGCTCCACTCCTTATGAGTTGTGGAACCAAAGGTCCCCTGACTTAAACATTTTGAAACCTTGGGGTTGTGCATTCTACGCACATATTTCCTCCCATAAGTATGGCAAACTTGGGCCAAGGGGAAGGAAACGTATCTTTATACGATACGCAGAAAAACTCCAAAGGTTATATTTTTGTTAGTCAGGAAGACAATGGTGGGCTAATTGAGTTTGAGTCGAGGGATGTCACTTTCTTGGAAAACGAGTTTCCAAGACAGGGCGAGATAAGTCAGGACTTATCTCTATTTGAGATTTATGATCAAGAAGGATTACCTCATTCGAGTGGGAGAATTCTTGGTGAAAATGAAAATACGTTTCAACCTTCACCAATGGATTATATGAATGACGATTATCCTATTCCATACGGGAATAATGATCCAAGTGGGAGCAATTCTAACGACATTCCAAGTGGGAGTGATATTAGAATTGATCTAAATTCAAGTCAACAAGGACTTGAAGAATCTCAAATACGACGTAGTAGTCGTACAAGGTTGGCTCCTCTAAGATTTGAGGATGAATTTCCGCAAACCTTTATGACTTTACTACAAGAAGATGACGAGCCTGCTACTTTCAAACAGGCCGTATCTTGCCCTGCTAAAGACAAATGGATGGAAGCGATGGAAGAGGAATTAGAATCCATGAAAGTTAACCAAGTCTGGGACTTAGTTGACTTACCCAGAGGACGTAGAGCTATTGGGAACAAATGGGTTCTCAAGATCAAGCATAAGGCTGATGGCTCTATTGACAGATATAAAGCTCGCCTTGTCGCGAAAGGTTTTACGCAACAGGAAGGGATAGACTACGAAGAGACCTTCTCACCTGTTGTTCGTTTTACCTCAATTCGCCTGATTCTGGCAATGGTAGCTTGCTTAGACCTCGAATTACATCAAATGGATGTAAAGACTGCTTTTCTCAATGGAGAATTGGACGAGGAGATCTATATGGAACAACCAACAGGGTTTGTAAAAGAAGGAAACAAACATAAGGTTTGTAAACTTCTTAAATCCATATATGGTCTTAAACAATCCTCGAGGCAGTGGTATATACGATTTCAAGAGGTTGTCTTATCAAATGGATTTTCCATGCTTGATGAAGATAACTGTGTATACATCAAGAGGAATAAGAACAAGTATGTTATTATGTCTCTATATGTAGATGACATCTTAATAGCCGGAAATGACAAGGGCTTTGTGATGGATATCAAGGCTTGGCTTTCATCAGTTTTTGAGATGAAAGACATGGGAGAAGCCGCATATATCCTTGGAGTTAAGATTTCAAGGAATCGTTCGAAGAAACTTCTTTCTCTTTCACAGGAGACTTATATAAAGAAGGTTCTAGAACGTTTTAATATGCAGGACTGCAAGTCCATTGATACTCCAATAAGCAAGTGCGACAATTTATGTCTGAAATCATGTCCGAAGAACCAAAAAGAGAAGGAGATTATGGAAAAAGTTCCATATTCCAGTGCAGTTGGTAGTCTAATGTACGCTATGATGTGTACAAGACCGGACATCTGTTTTTCCGTTGGAATGGTAAGTCGTTACCAATCCAACCCAGGGCAAGTACACTGGAAAGCGGTTAAGAGGATAATGCGGTATCTCAAAGGAACTGCAGACTTTGCTTTATGCTATCAAGGAGATGCCTTGAGGCTCGAAGGCTACACTGATGCTGATTGGGCGGGTGATCTCGATGAGCGACGATCGACCTCAGGATATGTTTTTCTACTCGGATCTGGTGCAATATCCTGGAGTAGCAAGAAACAATCCTGCATCGCACTTTCAACCATGGAAGCCGAGTTTGTAGCATTTAGCATGGCAGTTCAAGAGGCTGTTTGGCTTAGGAAGTTCTTAGACAGGCTAATTAATGCAAGTGACTCAGGTGCTGTACCTATACACAGCGACAGTCAAGCATCTATAGCCTATGTCAAAGATCCGAAATTCCATTGTAAGACCAAACACATAGATATCCGCTACAAATTTGCAAAAGACTATGATAAGACCAAGAAGGTAGACATAAGGTACATATCTACGCATGAGATGATAGCGGATCCGCTTACAAAGGCGATCCCCAGAGATGTGTTTTACAAACACTTATCATCTCAAGGATTGCGTAAGAGCTGAGTTGTACCAATGTAAATTCCCATGTCTGTAAATGATCAAAATTAATAAAAGAATAAGTTCTTTTTTCAAACATTGCATATGAATTTCTTAAGAAATGTTTGTGTACATTTTTGAAATCTCAGCTGAATTGTGTGTATGTCGGACAGATTAAGGTTGGCTCTCTCACATGAGCAACCGCCTTATCTTATCAGATGGATAAGATAGAGATGAGACTAGTTTAAAGTCAAAATCATTAGACGAATGATTTAGAGTCATGACTTAAACAAGATAGTCGAATGAAAGATCTGCATCATATGGATGCTTACAAAAGATCTGAGATCTGTATCACAAGGATATTTGAAAGAGATCTCATAGGATTTTTTCCTATCTGTCTTATGCAGGATGAGAGTCCGTGAATATTTCACGAGTAGTAAGGGGACTCAAAAAAGATAGTCACTGTGGTGTCTGATCTTTTCATCCGTACAACATCATTAAGACATACTCTCCCTGGGAAAGGAGTGATGTTGTAATACGTGTTCATACCACGTATGCATTTCGACCACTGAGTTAGTAGCAATAGTGTTTGCTATTATGTGAGACTCAAAGGCCATATGGGTCTTTACTCTTACCCTCAAGGACTCCAATTGGTTCCTTTAGATTTGACGAAATGATCGCTATCTTAGCGTGTTACTTATGGGCTATGATAATTCGGCTCGGCGGGGCACGTTAGAAAAGCGAGTCTAGTCAAGATCAGAAGGTTCGCAAGAAGAGGAAGATTGATTTCATATTCGCATTTGGACTTTAATGATTCAAAGCTGGCCAGCCAATTGTAATCCAGATGGGATTCAATTGTTGAATATAAAGTACAAGAAATGTGAAGAAATAATCTAGGGTAAAGCATGCGTTGAACTACTCAAACTTTGCACCTTCGAGGTTGTTGTGCATCTCTAACAAGTGCACGACAACAGACTCTGCGCGCATGACGGTCGCACGGTCTATTTCTCGGTATGATAGATGAAAGAACTAAGGGAAAGACGTTCTCTTACAATCCCCTCAAGTGTGAGTGGGAGATGTTGGATATGGAAGACGTTTGTACACCCTTGTGGGGGATGTACGAGGGAACACGGACCTCGAACGTCGAGTACATGAAGTCGTGTACAAAGGGAATCTGTTCCCTTGCGGAGAGGATCTCTGGATGAGTGGGAAAGTCGCGTTATATATGCATAAGTGCATGCGACATATGGCTAATAAAGGGGGAATATCTTAAGCTTATGTTGTACCATGCATATGGTACAACTTAAGCTTATAATGTGCCATGTATCATGGTACACCTTAATTAAGTTGTTCCAAAGGAACAACTTACCCTAAAATAACTACCTTGGGGGCTATAAATAAGACCCAAGGGTAAGCCATTTCTTACACCTTTTGCATGAAATTCATGCATGCATCTTCATCCTAGCGAAGCTCTGCAGAAATCCTTTCTCCCCCTCTTATCCAAGTTCTTAATCTAAAGTAGAGATTTAGATTGTGGATTAGTAGCCTTACTCCGTTCGTGAGAAGACTCGATCCGTCGTGGCGAATCCGAAGGCGAAGTTCGTAGACTACCGTGCCGCATACGCAAGCGTAAGTCTAAACTTCATATTATCGATCCTAACTCTGTTTTGGACAGGATCCTACAAGAAGGAGCAGTTAGAGCAGCTACCTGCCCCACTCCAGATCTTGGATCCGCCTATGCTCAGGTGTATCCTAATCCAGTAGTGTAAAAATTTACCGCTTTCTAGTTTAGATTTGAATAATCTCGTCTCCTCTCATTAGCGAGGGGAGCGTATCTAGGATTTGCTTTTGCATCATAATAACCCATCATGTCGTGCCCTTCTATCATTTCACCCCCATCCTCTTCCGAAGAGAACGAGACTGTCTCTCCTGCATTCTGATTTCTTTCTTTTCCGATTTTCCCATAGCATATTTCTGCATCACATTGATCATATCATGTTGCTAGCATTGTCATGTTCAGCTTGGGGGAAATCGACTTTTGTGTGCATGTTTTTGCGTGTCGTTGTTGTGTGTCTGTGTCTATGTGTTCTTTTGTCGTGTTTTATATCTTTTATTCTGTATGTTTCTTTTTCTTTATTTTCCAGTTTTGTTCGTGTGTTTTTCGTGTTTTTCATTTTTTGTGTCGGTGCGTAACTCCCCTACATTTTCATTGCCCTCCCGTATTCACTACTATTGCATTGAGGACAATGCAAGTTTCAGCTTGGGGGAGTCGCACTTCGTGCGTCATTTGTCTCTTTTTCTTCGTTATTTGAGTCGTTTTTCTCCGTGTTTTTCTTTTTCTTTTTCTTTTCTTCTTTTGTTCTCTCTCTCCTAGAGATGACCCCATATGATGAATTGCCACGAAAATCACACGCGCACCTTGCACAGCTTCGATAATCACATTCACTAACCCTAGGATATCGAGTCCTTTTGCATTTCATGCATCGCGGGTCCACTTAGCTTTTTGTGAGTCGTGCGTCGTGCGTAGCTGTTTGGTGTGCTTCTACTTTGTGATTCATTTTATATTCCTATCCTTGGTTGACCCCTAGATTATCATGCTTCGATTTGAATATGCGGTATTTGCTTCTACTATCTGCTTCTATATGCATGCTATATTTATATCGTATATTTCAATTCGCATGTGTCGGGATTCCACAAACAAGGACTAGGATAACCCATTTAGCCTATGCTCTGATTAGCGAGAATAGTTTCCTTTGCCCAAGTGTTTAGAATCCGATTTCATTTTTATTTTACTTGGTGCAAATCCCCTCATCGTGTACCGTTCTCCCACTTGGGAGAGTACACATGTAAATATCCCAATTCCCAAAAATCCAAAAAAAGGAGAAAAGAAAAGAAAAACCCAAAAAGATGAGAAACGAAAAGGAAAAAAAATACAAATACCCAAAACCCAAAAAAAAATTCCAGTGTGAATATTTTCCTACTTGCCGTGAATTAGGGGAAGGCGAGAATTTGCACCGAGTGTTCTACTCCACATCTTCTCAACCTCCATCGTTTTCGAAAACACTTGGCATAGGGACCTTCTAGCGATTATCTAGGCTATAGTGTGGTGATTTCCTTGTCCCTAGCTGTGGAGTCCCCGATGCATGATACGCTTCGATTCTCGCTCTATTCTCATGCATGCTTGAGCTATATATTCACCGCTTAATTCGAATCGAATCGATATTTGGGTCATTTCTTGGATTTGTGTATATCGAGCTTTATTACGCAATGTAGATAGTGACACCGTCTGCTAGCACACGACCACACTCACTCGCGCTTCACCCCGTGGGCCCACGACACTTGTTTGGACTTACATTCCTTGGTTTAGTGTTGTGTTTTGTCGTATGCTTGCTTCGTGTGGCGTGTTTGATTTTGTTGGCCCTTACGGGCGATTTAGGATTTAGAGTTATCTTTTTCTCTCTTTCTCCCTATTTTCTCCCTCCGAGCTCCTACTCTCACTCGTCTTCCTCGAGGACGAGGAAGAGTTCAGCTTGGAGGATTTTGACGTGCGTTTATATTTCATATATTTGCGCGCATTTTCTTCCGTGTTTCTCCGTATTTTCCGCCGTCTTTTATTTTTTTTCTTGTATTTTCTTGTTTTCTTTCACTTTTCCGTGTTTTTGGTATTTTGCAGGAATTTCTAGCATTTTGGACATAAAAACGACGATATCACAAGTCCCCGGAGCAACGGGAGGAGTCACGCGTGATCCAGGGGGTCAAACGACGAAGATTACATCTTTCAGCCCCTCACTCGGTCGGTTGGTCATCTCCAACCGATCGGGTGATGCACGCGTGCACCACCCGGTCTCAACCGGAGCTCAAGTGAATGTCACCCGACCAGTTCACAGGCCGGTTCAAACGGGGCTGATTCTCTGTCTTTTCAAGCCAAATTCCAACCGATCGGGTGACTCTCACCCGATCGGTTCATCTGTAGCTGATGCTGAGGAGCCGAGACACGGGCACCCAACCGATCGCTTCACCCGATGGCGCCAAGATCCAACCGGTCACTCCAAGAACTCAACCGACCGGTTCATATGACCGGGTGAAAGTCCGCCGTTTTCTGTTTACTATTTGTAACAGATCACCTAATCGGTTGACTTGTCAACCGATCGGGTGGCGCTTTTCCTGCGGGTTTGGACCCGAACCATTAGGGTTTCGAAGTGGGGGTATAAATACACGAGGCTGGCTGACTTGAGGGGCATCTCCTGGAGTTTTTAGGGCTTTTTGCCCCCCTTCTCCTGTGAGTTCTAGGTTAGTTTAGATTAGGGCTTTTGTTCAATAAGTCTTGTATTGGATTGACGATTCAACTCAAGATAAGTATTTTCCTCTCTTTTTCTCCATTGTTTGTATTGTGTTTATTTTGCTTGATGGTGAAAGTTTATATGTTTTTTGTGTTGTTTGTTTATATGTTATTCACCATTGAGTAGTATTGATGAACCCTAATACGGGTTAGGGTAGGATTGATGCTTGGAAATTTACATTAGACTTGGTTGCATGGCATGTGTTCGATGAAATGCGTCAATGGGGATTTCTAGCAATCTGGGTCCAATTCGTACGACGACACACTAGATGTGTTGGGGATTGGGGTCCGGTGCTTGTCCTGTCAAGATCCGCTTCGATGTATTGCTAGAAATCACATTTGACCTATTTGGCCATTAGGGTTACGCGGGGG
The DNA here is from genome assembly GCA_030789695.1 of Scilla litardierei. NCBI lineage: Eukaryota > Viridiplantae > Streptophyta > Magnoliopsida > Asparagales > Asparagaceae > Scilla > Scilla litardierei. The sequence continues at coordinate 297,426,113 of CM061142.1, read as the reverse complement.
TGTTTCATTGTCATTGGCGGGAGAAAGACCGCCTCTGACCGTTGGGCCAAGGGGGAATAAACTTGGCGGTTGACTCCCTAGCCATAGCTCATGCCCCTAGTGTAGACATGGAGTCCTCGCGCGTGGGAATGGCTTGGACGAAGTGTTGGGAGATATCATTGTGGCCTTAATGCTCCCGGTTGCGGAAGGTGTTAATGGACACGGGAGTGCCCACCTTCCGGAACCGGGTAGGCCTAGCGTGCTTGGCACCGACCGGAATATCGGGCCATGGACGCTAGGTACCACCTTTTGGGGCAATGTCTCACCCTGGATCAAGTCAAATGCCAAGTGTCATGAGTGCTCTAGCCCGTGTTAGCGGGGATTCATTTCGTGTCTTTTTCATTTCTTTCTTTTATTTCTACACTTCCACCCATATCATCCGCGTAGCTAGCACACGACCTAGGCGAGGCTAGTAGCCACTCAAGCCATCCACCTCCCTGAGTTCGATAAACCTGCACCCTACACTAACCGTGCACTTGCGGTAAAACGACACCGCGCCCATACCGTAAACGGGGCGCCGATCACTCGTGCCCCTGCGGGCACTTCTGGTGCTGTTGCCTCTTCTGCTGGTGACCCCGAGAGCACACCTGTTGCCACCGTTCCTGCGGTGGATACTACGACTGGTGCTCCCGAGGCCACTACCGTTGCTGCTCCAGAGATCTCCACACCTGTCGTGCCAGAGATCACCACTACCGTCGCTCCCGTGGACACTTCTGCTGATCCGGTGACCACCTCTCCTGCTGCAGAGCTTGCTGCTGCTGGAGATCCTCCCTCAGCCTCCTGAGCTTTTCTGAGGACTCTCTTGATGCACTTTGGATGATAGATCTTATAGTGAGAGAGTTTGGGTAGGATAGAGTGTGGTTATGGTTTTTGGATCATGTTGATGTATTTTGATGTATCCCTGATGTATTTTGATGGATATGTATGTTTTGCGATACTCTGATGTCTTGTGTGATATCTTGATGTATTTTGTGCACCAATCGCTGGATCGCTTTTATGTATGTTATCGATGTATCATTTTGATGTACTCATGCTTTATATATATACATAGATCGATGTTGACATTTCACTCTCTTGTGCACAATATATATTTTTTATGTCTCTGATTTTTGATTTCGTCGCTCGACGATAATAACTTGGTTAAATAGAAATTATTTCTATGGAAACATAGAATTGTTTTCCATGCACTAAATTAACCAAGAATGTTGATATTGGAGAGTATATTCCATAACTCAATCCGTAAAATTGATTTGAGTTTTGATGATTTTATTTATCGATTTTCGACTTTGGTCTCATTGACACGCTTTGATTTAATTCGTATTTTTCTTTGGTGTCACTTGGACCGTGGTCGTATTCTACGACTCCCGTGCTTTTTATTTGAAGCCATTGTTGTTGTCGTTGATCTCCTCCCACTCTTTTTGCTAATGCCAAAGGGGGAGAGATATAATAATGACGATGGGCTAAATGATAATTTAGAGCATTTTTCCAAGAATCTAATTTGATATATTAGATTCAGGGGGAGTTAAGATATATAAATGGATTTTCAAATCCGATATTTCAATAATCGATTCTCATTTTATACTTTACTCGTCTGCTTGATGCTTATGAATATTATTTAATATGGAATTAACATGTCATCAATGCAGGGGGAGTAAGTAAATTTCATTTGAATTATTATTTTTGATTATTATTTATGTTGGATTGTCATGACCAAAAAGGGGGAGAATGTTGGATATTGGACTCCCCGGATTTGGTTTTGGATGATGAACAAACATACATATATCGTGAACTAACAATTTGTGAGCGCAGTTATGGAGATCGTCGCCAAACTTATATGAACATCCAAAGCAACGTCTCGAGACTTCTCAAAGCGCGTGATCGTATGCCTAAATCTTCGTTGAAGCTTTTGGACCATTTTAGAAGTCATGAAGATTCGATTGAAGCTTTTGAAGACGGTATCGTCAAGTTTTATTTATAGTCTTTTAAGCTTCTTTCGTAGAATATTAAGCCTTGAGTAGGTCTTACGTTTTAATCTTCATAAAGCTCATATCTTAGATATAGGATCTTAGTAGAAGTCCATACAAACTTTCCCGAAGCTTCGCGCTTCGATTCGCGACTTCTCGTGCATGTTAGTTGGTTCAAGAAGAAGAACCAACCGACTAGATGGTGATCTAGTCGGTCGGCAAAGCTTCTTGGACCGACTAGTTTGCCTTCTCAATTCATAGCTCTTTACTGTTTATAGTTAGTCGGTCTACGTTGACTCACCGACCGACTAGTTTGTGAACTAGTCGGTCAGTGATGCTTCTTAGACCGACTAGTTGAGCTTCTACTGTACATGCCAACTTACTGTTTATCGTTAGTCGGTCAAAGAACGTTTGTCGACCGACTAGTTGATGAACTAGTCGGTCAACATTTGTTCTTGGACCGACTAATTCAATTTGTTCTCAGACTATTTGTTTTATCTCTTAGTCGGTCTAAGTTCACTCATCGACCGACTAGTTGTGAAACTAGTCGGTTGGCAAGTCTTCTTGGACCGACTAGTTCTGTTAGTCTGAAACTTCTTCTATTCCCTGTTCACCAGTTAGTTGGTTCATGCTGTCTGACCGACCGACTAGTTGATGAACTAGTCGGTCGGTGGTTGTTCTTTGACCGACTAGTTTGGTTCAGAATAGAGCCGTTGGAGCTTTAATTGAAACGATTTTCACTCTCTCTTTCCTCTATCCTATAAATACTTGGAGTGCTGCATTCATTGCACTCAAGGCTGATATTAAGAGAACTTTAGAGATCAAAGAGAAAGCATTCAATCTCATTCAAAGCTCATTCATTTCCAATCTTGAATCTCTCCTCACTCTTATTTCAAAAGAGAGATTCATTGATTGTGAGCCTTCCAAGCCAAGTGCTTGATTCTAGGTCACCAACAACCTCATAGCTCTCCATCGCTGATCTACATCTTGGAGCTAGGGTTTGGTGCCTCTTCATCTTACCGAAAATCCGTTTAGTCCTAAATCGTAAGTTTTACTCAAGGCATAGGATTTTGTCGGTAAGAATTTCTATTTCATTTACTTTCGTATTGTAAGTTTCACTCTCAGTTGTGAGAGTGTGTTTGTGATCCCGGGTTGTGGGAGTCACAATTTCTTTTGTGTATGATTTGACTTGTGAAGGTTTTTCAGAAGTATTTCATAGTGGAAATCTTGAGTTAGGGTTTCTAACTCGAGTATCCGGAGGGGATCCGGGTGTTTGGGACGTAGGATCACCGGGAACAAGTCGGGGAGACTTGGGTGGATCCGAACCCAGTAATATCGTTTGTTTCCGATTGTTTCTTTGTTGTCTAATATTTACATTTCTGCATTTCTGCATTATTGGTAGAGATTGCAAAATAATTAGGAATTATCCTCTGAATTATTTTAAAGTACTATTCACCCCCCCTTCTAGTACTTGTGCAGTAGCTTCGCAGGGCATTACATAAATGAATTTTTGAGGACATTAAAAGCCCGATGACTGTTCTGTTTGAAGATATTGCGGCAGACATTAGAACTATCCTATGGGATCTGGAACCGACATCCCTAGAAGCTAAACTGGCCATGGATAGACGGGAGTTTCGGGATACAGGATATGTTTGCTTATATTCTAGTGTTTGTACATTTCGGTGGACGGGGTGGTTTTGGCGGTTGAGGGTGACGGCGCTTGTACCCTATCCCCTCTCTGACATAAAACACCTTTCTATCTACCTGTATTTTTTGTACTCTTCTGATATATTAATAAAGATGCCCACTAACTTTCCTATATATATATATATATATATATATATATATATATATATATATATATATATATATATATATATATATATATATATATATATGAAAAGTAACTGTGCATGTACATTGATATAAACAGGACGACATTAAGGCAAAGACCACCAAGCAGAGCTGGTGAGGGAGAGGCTGGGGAGCAGTTACCCCACACAAGAAGTACCAGGCAGAGCCAGAAAAAACAAAAGAAAGAGAAACCTATACTGGGGCGACACACAAAAAAGGGCCTAAGAAAGACCCCAGTTCCCAAAATAAGTGAGATTGACGGTATCAACATCCCCAAGGTCAACTCCTGCCATGTCATCAGAGAAGTCAGAAGAGATCCTGGCAAGGAGGGTTGTCATGGGGCTCTGCAGGGAGCAAAATGTGCAGTTGTTCCTCTCCTTCCAAATATGCCAAATAGTCACGGAAAAGCCAAGTAAGGAGAGCTTTCCCTTAGGGGTGGTCTTCCCTCTAGATCCAAAACGCCGTCTCAGCATGTGCACGTCAGCAGTAATAGATTTGGAGCCAGAGGGAAGACCAAGACGGAGCTTACACGCCGCCCAAACAAAAGCAATGTAGTCGCAGCGGAAGAAGATGTGCCGGGTAGACTTAGGATGCAAACCACAAAGAACACAGGTGGACTGATCACGGATCCCCTGCCTGGCAAGCTGATGGATGGTGGGAAGCCGGTAGGAGAGGGCACATAGCAAGGTCAGGGAAAATTTGGGTGTATGCATAGGAAACCAGACCACGGGAGCTAGACAAGCTGGGGGAGAGCATCGGCGGGTTGAAGACCAGGCGGACCGAAGTGAGCATCCACCATCCATCATCCATTCCCAAGTGTCCGGGCCATCAGTCATGGAGGCGAGTGTAAGGAGTTGCAGAATGTGACGGATTTCAGCAGGAATGGACCATCCATGTCTGTCCCAAAAGTCGGCGATGCGACGGTACCTCACGGGAGAAGGAAGAGTGCACAGTTGGCCAGCTGGCCACAGGGCAACCAGGGGTCATACGAGAAGGAAGATGAGCGACCATTCCTCACAACTTTACGGAAGCAAGAAAGTGGCCAAATCCCGACTGCGTAGGATATGCTTCCAAGAACCAGAATCTAAGACAAAGGCCTCACACTGAAGTAAAGGGGTGTGCTTCAGGTAGGCGCCATGCATGTAGGAGGCCCAGGGCGAGGGAGAATGAAGAAGCCTACAGAGGAGTTTGATACCAGTAGCCACCCCCACTTCCCGAAGGCTACGCAACCCAATCCCTCCCTCACACTTATGTAAGCACATGTCCTCCCATCTCTAAAGATGGAGCTTCGTCCCCCAAATGAAGTCCCGACACATATGATCAACCGTGTCCAGAACAGAGGAGGGAATGCGGAATGACTAGATCCGATAAGAGACGTACCCATGGATGACCGTGAGAACCAGCTCAATGCACCCCGCCGTAGAAAGAATCCTGGAGGACCAACCAGAGATCTTTTCCTTGCATTGTCAACCAAACTGGAGTAAAGTTTTGTAGCAGGGTAGGAGGATGAAAGAGGGAGCCCGAGGTACTTGAGCGGTGGGACGACGAGAGGAATACTAAGGAGAAGATAAAGCTCGTTGCCGAAGTTACAACCTTTGCTGAGGATCAGCTTGCTCTTCCCCTTGTTCACCTCGAGGCCAAAGATGAGGTGGAAAGAGTCTAAAAGTCTACCCAGCTCCAAGAAAGAGGAAGCCTCAGCATTGCAAAAGACAAGCATATCGTCAGAGAATAAGAGATGGGACGGGATCCCCTGACCCCCTCTCTTAGGGGGTCGAATGTCACCAGTGAGGGAGGCCGCATCCATAAGGTGTGTGAAAGAATCCATGACCAAGACAAAGATGAAAGGGGAAATGAGATCACCCTGACGAACCCCCCTATCACTCCCAAAGAAACCAGTAGGAGAACCATTGACGAGGACAAAGAAAGAGGCCGAGTCGACACACACATTGACCTAATGGATGAAGGAGGGTGGAAAACCAAGGCACATCATCAAGTAGTATATGAACTCCCGGTTGATGCTATCGAAGGCTTTGCGGAGATCCAATTGAATGCATGTCCTGGCCCCCATAGAAGCCGAGAAGTTCCTAATAAGCTCGTAGGCAAGGAGAGAGGAGTCAGAGATCAGGTACCCTTTAATGAATGCAGATTGGTTCAAGGAGATGAGTCCAGGGATGACATTGGCTAAACTCCTACTGAGGACCGTGGAGATGATCTTGTATTTCACATTGCAATAGGAGGTGGGGCGGTAGTCCCCAAGAGATGGGGCTGAAGGGGACTTGTGGATGATGGTGAGGAAGGTATGATTGATCTGCTTCAAGATTCGTTCAGTGGAGAAGAAGGAGTGAGTACATGCAGGACGTCCCTACCCATAATCCCCCACATGTCTTGAAAGAAGAGGGGGGAACCCATCCAGATCGGGTGACTTATCTTTATCCAAGGAGAAGAGGGCATCCTTGATCTCTAGATTAGTAACAGGATCACCAATCTAATCACAGGCACCGGGGGAGAGGATGCGCTTGGGAATTAACTCAGGAAAGGAGGAGGGGTATGAGTCCTGGTGGAAGAGGGAGGAGAAGAAATGAATTGCATCAGAACGAAGGGAGTCCATCTTGGTGGCGGGGTCACCATCAGGCCCAATCAAGTGAAGAAGACTATTCCCTGCTGCCCGATCCTTTGAAACCGCATAGAAAAACTTGGTGTTTTTGTCCCCCGAGAAAGCCAAGTCTGGCGGCTCTTCTGTCTCGCCTGACTCTCCTCGTAATCAAGACTGTATACCAGGAGACGACCGAGGGCACGATCATGTCTCAGAAGATCAGGGCAAGAGTGGAAATCAGGGGATGCCCAAAGAGTAGAGATGTCCTGCCTACTGGTCTCCGAAGGGGGGTAATGGTGGCGAGCCAAAGGCCAAGAACAGATGGCCACCTTGAGGGCTTTGAGCTTGGAGACTAGTCTGAGCATGGAGGATCCAGAGAAGTGGCCATACCAGACAGAGAGCAGAAGAGCATAGAACCCCAGGATCTGGAGGTAATGACTGAAGAATTGAAAGGGTTTTGGCCCGGAGTTGGGTGGGGGAATAATCTAGATCAGCAGAGGAGAGTGGTCACTAGTGCCAGGGGGTAGGAGGCGAAGGTATCCGGAAGGGTGGCCAACCAGATAGAATTAACCAGAGCCCTATCAAGTCTGCAGGAGATGCGAGGGCCAACCGAGGCAAAGTTGCTCCAACTCAAATGGTCCCTAGTACATCTAATGTCGTCAAGCCCATAATCATCAATACATCTGTTGAAGTCATAAAGATGATCCGGGGAAAGGATACAACCGCCAACCTTTTTGTCAACAAATCAGGTGACATTGAAATCACCTAGAGCCACCCAAACCCCTCCTCCAACGACGAGACTATCATTCCGAAGGGAGTCTCAAAGAAGAGCCCGATCGGAAGCCAGATTGGATGCATAGATAAAGGAGAAAGCCACCAAAAACCCGCCCCGGTTGGCACACGCGAGGGTGATGTGCTGCCCGAGGAGGACACCATTTTACAATCCCAAAATATGGGGTCCGATGCTACCCAAACTCTTCCTTTCGGGGCGTGGGCGTAGTTATGAAGAGTCACCCACCCCTTTGGGCAACAAGAAGAAACGGTGTCCCTATTTGGATTGCAAACTTTTCTCTCCAAAAGACCCACAAGGGTGGCCCTATGTCTCATGATATGGTGCTTAACATCCCTATGGCGAGCAGGGGCATTCAGGCCTCTCATATTCCAAGCTAGGACCGACATTAATCAACAGTGGGGGGTTTTGGCTCCTAGTTTGCACACTGGAAGGAACTGGCTCGACGGGTTTTGGGGAGTGAGATTTAGAGGCCTTGGTGGGGGGTAAGTATGCGGGGTTGGGGATAGAAGTAGGTTGCGGATAGCTTGGGATAGAAGGAGGGGAGGGATTTGTGACGGGGGTGAGGGGGAGCTTGATTAGGACTGGGGGGGGGGGGGGGGGTAAATCCACATCGGACACGGCGAGACAACCTTCAACAGCGACAATGGAAGGGGTAGCCTCCCCCGTGCCCTCACAGCACTCTCAGTGCCTTCAACATACACAGTACCGCCAGAAACTACGGACTGTCCCTTTGTTACAACTGGGGCCAAGTTGATGCCCCCTACGGTGGAACTCCAGCCCTCTCGAGCAAGCCAACATCAACAATCGCCACATTCGAACCCACATCAACCAATCCAACCACAAACGGCCCCGAAACACCACCCATACCACCTCGATCACTACGGGTATTCGTAGAGACAATATTGGAATCAGCAAGGGAGGGGGCACTCACCGGCGCTGACGGAATGAGAGGGCGGACGGCCATGAGATACTCAGCATGCAAAGGCTCCACGAAGCTAACCACAGGTTCCTTGACATCATCAAAGAGGGGGGAGGCTTAAGGAGCAACTCCAGTTGCGACTGGAATGGTTGAGATGGGGGTGGGAGCTGCCATACCAGCAACCATAATCGGACCATCCTGGGGAGCAGGCGACAGTGAAGACGACACCACATCAGGGGGAGGGGACATGATTCTGTGGGCTCAGATCTCTGCTGCAAGTTCGGCTACTGGCGGGCGCACTGATCATAGGGTGGCGTTTGTGTGGGGCGTGTCGGTGATTCACATTGGGACAAGTCGTGCCCGAAGCATCGATAATAGGAACAGAACGGGGGAATCTTCTCATATTTGACAGCCCCTGGGACAATAGTGCCGTCAGCAAGACATGCTGAGATAGAAGAGGGGAAGGTGAAGACCGAATCTACTTCGACGAAGCATCGAGCATAGGAGAGTCGGGTGGCATTCGATGTCGCGACATCAGAGAACAACGGCCGACCCACTGTGCTAGCAAGCTTCCCCAGTATTGTGGGAATCCAAAACTAGATGGGGAGCTGTGGGAATCGAACCCAATGGGGAACAGAGGATAGAAGATCCCGGTCTAGCCCGATGTGGGGAGACCACGGCCGGAGCACGAGGAGGCGCCCCTCAAGGAGCCAGGGCCCCCCATGAAGAACAGCACACACACACACACATATATATGTATATGTATATATATATATATATATATATATATATATATATATATATATATATGTATATGTATATGAAATAATAATGGCGGCTCCTCCAGGCGATCCTCCAAGCGATCCTCCAGGCGGTCGGACGGTGGCTTCAGGCAATCCTGGGGGCTCCGGCATCGGTGCTCCTAGCTCAGGTGACCCTGGCGGTTTCATCATTGCTCCTGGCCAGCGAGGAGGGTCCTGGGGGGATTCTTCTGCGAGTGGGGAAGCTACTTTGGATGTTGTGGAGAAGGAGAAGGAGAGTCTCAAAGAAGTTGCGACGACTGAGTAAGGGGAGAAGGTGAAGGAATCAGTAAAAGAGGGCTGGATTAGGGTCGATCGCGGGAAGTAGAAGTTCAAATAGCCTACTAATATTTGATCAGATGCGCCTCGGGGAGGATCTGGGGGGGGGGGGGGGGGGAGGTACCCAATCAATACGGATCTCATAGACCTCAATACCATCGATCATTGGCACATGTTTCCATGCGCCCAATGCAAGGTGAGCTTCGTCCAGCATCCCAAATTTTGAATGCCCATAAGGTGTTAGTTTAAAAATCCTAATAGAGCCACTACTTCTATTAGCATAAACCAAGATGTTTGCAAACTATCGTGTGTCGATATTTGCGCCACTCGACGTAAGTACGCTGATCCCTTGGTTATGTCTCTTGTACCCCCGATAATTGGAGAACATGGAAGAGCTAAGGCGAGGGTGCCAGCTGCATTGGTAGAGACTGGTGCAGCAAGGTGGAGTAATACTCTAGTGGGTTATGTGCTTGGTGATATTCCTTATTTTGGAAAAATTAAGGCGTGGACTGATCATCTTTGGAAGCTGAAGGGGGGCTGCAGATATTTAGCAAGGAGAATGGGTTCTTCTACTTTCGTTTTGAGAGGGGGGAAGACTGTGAAACTATTCTGCATGGAGGTCCTTGGTTATTCGATGGCAGACTAGTAGTGATTCAATGTTGGAGCCATACTGTTAAACATGAACGTGACATCCTTACTGCTGTGCCAGTATGGATTCAACTACACAATTTACTGCTGTCTATGTGGACGATTGACATTTTAAATATTATAGCAAGTGTAGTAGGGAAGCCTATCTGTTTTGATCAAGCTACGGCTAATTTCGACATAATTATGTATGCTCGCTGCCTCGTTGAGGTGGAAGCAAAGACCTCCTTGGTTAGGTCTGCTCCGATTGAATTAGACGATGGCACTACGTTCGTGGTGGATGTGAAATATGAGGGGGGGAGCCCCCTAGTTGTAGCTTAAATGCTAGCTTCGTGCACACTGACAAACAATGCTCATTATGTTCGGAACCAAAAGAGCCCTCTTCAATCCAAAAAGATGTGGCAGGAATAGGGGAGATGGCAGTGGAGTTGGGGACAATTGATAAATAAAATGCTGGATCAGTTGGTCTGAAGTATGCCAACAAATTGGGGTCGAACTGGGAAATGAGGACATGCTAGTCGATCTGGAGGGTGGCCTGAAGGCTAGCAAAAAAGCTGGAGTTTATGACAATGGGGGGTTCCTGAGGGTTCTGAAGGGAAGATATCAACCCATTTAAAGGGGGGATTCTAGAGGGTGAAAGCAGCAAAGCCGCAAGCACTGGTATCAATACGGGATTGCCTGAGGATGACCATGGCTCCACTGGGGATGATCCGATTCTGAATGGGACTAGGTGCCAGGATTCTGCTGGAGGGGAGACTAGCAACATTGTCGATTTCATATCACACGGACACAGTGCTTCAGGATATCGGCAACCAGGAAATGGGCGACCTGGGGAATCGCCTGCTTCGGGTTCCTTAAGTGATTTTCCTAGAGCAAATCAGGGATAACCTTTGTAAATGCCTTGTTAGATGACGCACCAGTAACCTACACCTAGATTCCATCCGGCGGTGTCACGATCGCCAGGCGTGGTATGGCCACTAGGTGTCAATTCCGGACTCTATCCGCAAGCGGACGGTGTCAAGTTGTAGTATAAAAGATATCGAATCCCACATGGATGGTGATAGTGTATTTGGGTTCTCAGTTTACCTCTATATCTCGAAGTGAGATAGCTATCGGGTTGAGAGAATTGGTTGTTGTGTTGATGTTGTTCTAAAAATAAAAAGGACTAGGACGTTAGGGATCACTGCTAAGATCGTCGGAGATCGACGTTCGAATAGAATCCTTACATTGCATTATGGTTAGGGGATTAATCTCCCAATTCGTACCACACTCGTGGGTTAGAATTGTGAGGTATTTCAGTGGCTCTCGTTGACGCAATAGCGGTAGCCGTCAACATAGAGATATAGTTCGTCGGGGGATCCCCTCAAGGCACGAGCCGGGCATGGTCATGAGCCTTGGTTGGATCCACCGATTTCCCTATTCGAATACCAAAGATACCTCTTAAGCACATCAATTCCACAGATCGTGTGCATGATCTTAGTACGGGTTATCTAGGGATTCGGTAGGATCGACCAAAATACTCCTCTAAATTCCTAATTCAACATAGGGATCCAGATCTACGTCTTCCCCCTTAGGATCTTAGGGATAACCCATCAACCCTAGAAAAGTCTACTCACTCATGACGTTGTTGACGGATAAAAACACAATATTTAGGAGAGAAAACATCATAGCTAATCAATAGAATCAAGATTAAAAACTTACAGCGAGAGATGAAGAAAATAGATGAGCAATAGATCCCAAGAAAAATAACGAGATTCCAAGAACACAAATCGCAATAGAGCGCCAAAATAATAATCCAATAATTTCGATCCAAAAGTCTTCAAAAGTAAATCTAGATCTGACAATAATTCTCCTAATCTCCTCTCCAAAAAGTCTTCAAAACTCAGAATGAAAATTCCGCTCCCAGAACGCTTCGCAGCTGCCAGTCTTCACTCCCCAAATCGCGCAACAGTCGCTCAGAAAAACTTCCAAAAATGGCCTCAGCATCGTCGACCGAGTAGGTGACTCGGTCGAATAGTTCGTTGTTCGGTCAGTTGCTCGGGCCGAGCATCTGTACTGCTCGACCGAGCACGACAGGAAATCCAAATCCTCCAAAATCTTTAGTCTGTCTGCACGGGCCGAGTCAGCTCTGCTTGGTCCGAGTAGAGAGCTGACTCGATGGCTGAAGGATCTGCTCGGGCCGCATAAGGATTAGTCAGGCTTTGGTAAGAATAGCTGCTCGACCGAGCACTATGGGTGCTTGGTCCGAGCAGCCAATGTATCTGCTGCTCCTTTTTCATTTGCATCTGCTCGACCGAGCAGCTGCTCTGCTCAGTCGATTCATCTAGGAAAATCCTTCCTGTAGCTTCTAAAGCTCCTCTCTCCCTCCTGCTCTCTCCTCCATTCCTTCTATGGCTCCAAAAACACGGCGAACTCCTACAGAGCTTCGCCAACGAGCTCACAGGCACGTCAGATGTGTCCATACCCAAGTCGGATCCCAAATCGCTCCAAAATCCATGAAAACTCATAAAATACTATGAAACTCGAATATATCATCAGAAATGCGATATGGTAGGAAAATATGGGATTTGGATACGAAAATGGCATGGAATGCGATGCAATGATGGTATGAAAAAGGTGTAAAATATGGTCGCATCAAAATCCCCCAAGCTTACCTCTTACTCGTCCTCAAGGAAGACGAATACTAGGTACGCAGGGAGGAAAACAAAAAGAAATAAGAAATAAAAATAAGAAGAGAAGAGAATGGAAGTGGATGGAGGGTGCTAAGGACGTTCGCTCAGATCTCAGGCCTAAGTAGTATATCACAATGCTCTGAATAGTAAAAGCACATGCTAATGGTATTTTCACGTTTTACAAATCATATGTTTAGCATGCAATACAGACAAAAGACAGGGATCTACTGAAATAATTCTATCAACTCATATCAATATCATGCAGTCCATAGAGTCTAGTATAAAAAGAGTTGGCAATGCACTTTTCAATCATAGATACACATGGAGCATATAGAAATCACAAAGGATGCAATAGAGAATAGAAAGGATCATGATATTCAGTTATTCATTTCGATTTATGAAAATTCTCCAAAAACTAAAGCGTTTCGTAAAGTTTAAGTATTATCAAATCTCCCCGTTATGCACCGTCTCCACTCTAATGTCACACTCACTCATGTGATCAGTTGGTTCACCACCAAGCTTAGCTTGAGGCGTCGCATCTAGGAAAAGGATATGGAATTTTTCTTCTTCTTCTCAGTACATATGATAGCTTCTAATGAAATGATACAAAACAATTTTTATTCGTTTTTATTTTGGAAGCTATACTTTTTCTTTTTGGGTTTGGGAAGTGAGATGCAGTAAGGGTAGCTATGGGGGTGTAACCAACTGATATGTAGAGAACTATATAGATATGAGGAGAAGGAAAATAATAGATCTCTCGGTTCACTCATAAGAGGTGCACAATGGAGTGACAACATAATACTCTAACTAAACTCATAAATAGCATGGATATTTTCATTTATCCAGATGAACACTGAAAAAGCATGCAGTAATAGGAACAATGATAACAAGCATGCAAACTGTCACGCCCCGCTTCCTAAAAACGTGGAGGCGAAGCGTGAGAAGGTCCGATCAGACTTGAAGCTACAAAGCTGCAAATCCGATAAGCGTCAATCACTTTTAAACTGCAGGTCCTTGCAACGCGAAACGAAACAAAGATAATAATAAGGAAATGAGACAAAAGATAAATATCAGAATATCCATAATAATATATTTCAACATGTCAGAAAAGCCACCAGGCTAAAAGAAAAGAGTCTAAAAGAGGCTCCAGCATGGCCAACAAAAGTACAAAGTACGAAAGCAAAGTAATGGTGCAAGCACTGACAACTAACAACAATCCTAAAGCAAAAGCAACTCAAATCAGTCTCTAAGACTGGTCTCTGGTGTCCACCAACTCCTCGTCAAAAGTAGGCTCTGGCTCAGCGTCAGCAAACACCTCGTCCTCAGCTACGGTCTCTGGCTCAGGGTCTAACATGTGACACCCAAAAAAGCAAGGGGCACATGTCAGCAAGTCTACAAGAGACTTGTGCAAGGAAACTGAAAGTAGGTGAAAGTAAAGCAACCTAGCAGTTCTAGCATGATGCAAGGACATGGTAGTTAAATTAAGAGTGCAACAAGTAAAGTAAAGTACGAGCATGGCATTTAAACATGGCATGGATGACAAGTTTTACATGAATCATTCACAACGACAAGTACAAGTCAAGTAAGCACCTCGTGCACAGAGATTACGCCTTTTGGCTAGAGTGGCTGCGCGGGCCAACTCCTAAGCTCAAGTGATCGCTTATCCCTACCCCTTCACGTGTATCAGGAATTGGCTTTTGGCCAACACATGAGGCTCGCTTCTGGATCACGAGCCAGAAAGTGTTTTAACATGATGGCATAGGGGTGCACCTAGCTGGACATGGAAGTACAAGTAGTGTAGCGTGTGCTACAAATGCAACAATCAACTTGGATGACATGTAAGATGTAATGCATGGCAGTTAAAAGTGTGTACAGTTAAGGAATTTAAACGTGACAGATATCAATGCATGCATGACATGGCAGGGTGACAGATCTAGCTTCGTTGTCAAGCTAGATCTTAAAGTTGCGTCTAGACAGCTATCATTTCACTGTCGAGTCTCTTTTACGCTAAAAACAAGGAAGTGGCCTAAAAACATGGCCCTACACTAGAGTTGGCAAGTTTCACTTGCCTGCAAGTCTCACGTCAGAGAAACACCGTCCAACGAGTCCAAAGTCACAATAATCTACGTGCACAAGTCCACCGGCCTACAACCGTTTTATTAATCTTGATTAGTGAGTTCTAAAACATTTAAAATACTTTAAAAACGTTGATTTTAGTCTTGATTAGCATGCAATGGGTTGGGGGTCCTAGGGGTGCAAAGCGTTACCTTAACACGACGCGAAAGCTACACTGGCGTCGGGTAGCAACGCCATGGGTTGGAATAATAGAACGCGCTCCAAGTCCAGATTCCAATATAGATTCCTCGCTGGAAAGATCAGAGCAACAACCGGAGCAACGAATCCAGATTCCAAAGCTAGCACGTGCGACGACGGGCTACGACGTGTCGCAACGTCGTACACGGCAAATCCTCGAAGAGAAAGCACCTAGGTGGGGCCCACAGTAGTCCTAGGGACTAATAGGGGACCCACAATACCTCTGGAGAACTTGGGGGGGCCCACGGTGGCAAGTGGTGCGACGGGTGCGGGGTTGCGACGTTTGGCTCTCGGTCAGACAGCCTCGGTGCGGGGACTTCCGTCGGTCGGGCACTATGGGTGCGAGGGATGCAGCGCAGCGGGCTGCAACGGTGCGGGTGGAAGCTTGGTGCGGAGAGTTTCTTCGGTCGGTGCGGGCGACAGCGCCGGTCGGGCGCTGGGCGGGGGCTTGCAACGTTGCAACGTTGCAACGTGCGGGGATAAGGGCGTGAGCGGGGGATTCTGTCGGTCGGTGCGGGCGAGAGCGGGGGTCGGTGCGAGCGATGCGGAGCGGGGCTGCTGCGGTGCGGAGCGGAGCAGGTGCGGGGGAAGCTCTCGGTCTGACCGAGAGAATCTCCCGGTCGGGCACGGGCTTCGATCGGGCGGCTGTGCGGTGCGGGCGGAGCGGATGAGCGAGGGAAGCTGCCGGTCGGTGTGGGGGATTTGAGGTCGTTTCCTCGGTCGGACACGGGGGCGGCTGTCGCAACGTTGCGACGAATCGTCGCAAGGGGGTTTTGGGGTTTTGGAAGCGGCTAGGGTTATTTTCTTGCGAAAATAGGTCTTCCTTAGGGTTGTTTATATAGTGTAGATGGGTTGACTTGGTCTAGGGCTAAATCTAATAGGATTAGAAGTTCAAAAATATTTAAAATTCGAATCTCACCCTCTCCAACTCACACAAGGCTAGGGTGCGGCTCAAATGAGCTGTGATTTGGCTCAAAAATATTTTGAAGTATTTAAAACGTAATAAAATTTTGTTGGGCCGAAAATAATTTAAAACGTAGCTTTTAAAAATATTTTAAACCTAGTAAAAAAATGTAAAAGTTGTCAAATAAACTCCGAAAATTATAAAATAAATATCGGGGTGATCGTGGTGACGAAAGTGAGCTACCTAAGAAGACGGATCTCAATTTCGACGTCGAACGACGAAACTAAAAATAGAAACGTCTCCCGTCAAAAGTGAAAATCGCCACGTCTCATTGAATAAGATTAAATTGTGGAAAAACGACTCGAGAAATGTCGTTCCAAAATAGTACCACAAATTACTACTCTCAGAGACGTTCACAACAGCATATCACAACAAAGTGTTCACAAACAAACAAAGTCTAAAATAAACACGTGCACGGCCAAAAGCACGTGCACGAACAAAGTACAACGAAAAGTGGTCGTTACATCCTCCCCACCTTAGAAATGATTCCATCCTCAGAATCAACATCAAGCACTGCTCGGGAAAAGGTGCGGGAAGCGCTCTCTCATCTCATCCTCACGTTCCCAGGTGGACTCACCAGGGGAACCGTGACGCCACTGAACTCGAACCAAGTCGATGGTCTTATTCCTCAGCTGCTTCTGTCGACGATCTAGAATCTCAACGGGCTGCTGATCATAAGACAGATCCGGACGAACCGTAATCTCAGAGAAATCCACAGCATGGGATGGATCACTAACGTATCGGCATAACTGGGATACGTGAAACACGTCGTGAACTCCCTCCAGCGACGGCGGCAACGCCAAGCGATAAGCCACAGCTCCAACTCTCTCCAGGACATCAAACGACCCAATGTACCTCGGACTCAGCTTGCCTCTCTTCCCGAAATGAATAACTCTGCGGTTCGGAGAAATCTTCAGAAAGACATGATCGCCAGGCTGAAACTCCAAAGGCCTTCGTTTAGCATCGGCCCAATGTTTGAAACGGTCCTGCGCAATCCTCAGCTTCTCCTGGATGTTTCTCACAACATCCACAGCTTCCACAATCATCTCCGGTCCTAACAGCTCCCGATCTCCAATGTCATCCCAGCTCAGTGGCGATCGACATTTCTTTCCATATAGCGCGGTGAAAGGCGCCATTCCAATACTCGCCTGGTAGCTGTTATTGTAGGCAAACTCAACGTGATGGAGATGATCCTCCCAAGATCCCTTGAAGTCCAACATGCACGCTCTCAGCATGTCCTCCAAAATCTGAATCGTCCTCTCGGACTGGCCATCCGTCTGTGGGTGGTACGCCGTGCTGAAACTCAGACTCGTACCCAAGCTCTTCTGCAGACTCTGCCAAAACTGAGATGTGAATCTCGTGTCTCTGTCCGACACGATACTCACATGGACTCCGTGAAGTCATACGATCTCCTGCACGATTCACGTCACATCACTATCTAAACTAGGAAAGGAAATAGAAACGGAGAGTAAAAGAATTTACCTCCATATATCTCCTCGCTAGCGTCTCAGTAGACTGTCCTACTCGGAAGGGAATAAAGTGCGTGGATTTGGTCAGTCGGTCTACGATCACCCAAATCGTGTCATTCTGCTTCGGACTCCGAGGTAGTCCAGTCACGAAATCCATAGTGATGTGCTGCCACTTCCACTCCGGAATCGGAAGCGGTTATAGCAGCCCTGCCGTACGCTGATGCTCCGCCTTTACTTGTTGGCAAACCAAACACTTGGCTACACTCCGAACCACACTCCTCTTCATACCATGCCACCAAAAGTTCAGACGAAGATCCTTGTACATCTTGGTCCCACCAGGATGCACAGAATACGGCGAACTGTGTGCCTCCACCAATAATTCCTCTATGATATCTCCAGTTGGCACACACAACCTAGCTCCAAATCTCAACGAACCATCCTCGTGAATCAAGAAGTCAGTCTGCAGACCGGCTTCCACCTGCTCCCGAATCTTCACCAGCTTAGCATCTCCAGCCTGTCCAGCCTTGATCCTATCCACGATCGTCGACTGCATCTGCATACTCATGAACGAAGAGGTCTCTCCAGGAAGAATAATCTCGATACCAGTCTCGCAAAAATCCTGCTGCAGTCTCCACTGCGAAGTCAACATCATCACCGCTGGAAGTCTGCTCAGCGCATCCGGAACCACATTCACCTTGCCAGGGTGATACTGCAGATCAATCTCATAATCGGCCATGAGCTCCAACCATCGACGCTGTCGCATGTTGAGCTCCTTCTGCGTAAAGATATACTTCAAGTTTTTGTGATCAGTGAAGATCTTCACCTTCTCACTCAGCAGGAAGTGCCTCCAAATCTTGAGCGCAAACACGACAGCGGCCAATTCCAAATCGTGTGTCGGGTAATTCTTCTCATGAGCCTTGAGCTGACGAGAAGCATACACAACCACGTGCCCATGCTGGTGCAACACACAACCAAGACCCTTGCCAGAAGCATCACAAAAGATCTCGAATCCTCCACTCCGATCAGGCACATCAAGGACATGGGCAGTCGTCAATCTCTCCTTCAGAATACCAAAAGCCTTCTCACAATCCTCTGACCAAACATATGGTACATCCTTCCGTGTCAGTCTGGTCATCGGCTCAGTAATCCGGGAAAAGTCCTTAATGAAACGTCGATAATAGCCTGCAAGCCCGAGGAAACTTCGAATCTCAGACGCTGACTGCGGAACCGGCCACTCTCTGATAGCCATAATCTTCTCGGGATCCACAGAAATTCCATCGCCAGACACCACATGTCCGAGAAAAGCAACTCTATCCAGCCAAAACTTGCACTTGGAATACTTAGCATACAAACGATGCTTTCTCAAAATCTCCAATACTGTCCTCAAGTGCGATGCATGCTCTTCCTCCGACTTTGAATAGATTAGGATGTCGTCAATGAAGATAACGAAAAACTTGTCCAGAAAGTCGTAGAAGATAAGATTCATCAGGTTCATAAAAACTGCGGGTGTGTTGGTCACACCGAAAGGCATAACCACGAACTCGTAGTGACCATACTTTGTCCTGAACGCTGTCTTCGGGATGTCCTCCTTCTTCACCTTAAGCTGATGGTAACCACTCCTCAGATCCAATTTAGAGAACACCCTTGATCCTCCAAGCTGATCAAAGAAGTCATCTATATGAGGCAAGTGATATTTATTCTTGATAGTCACAGCATTCAGCTCCCGGTAATCCACACACATGCGACGCGAACCATCCTTCTTCTTTACCAGCAACACCGGTGCTCCCCACGGAGACACGCTAGGATTTATGTAACCTTTCTGTAGAAGCTCATCCAGCTGCCTACGTAACTCCTCCAACTCTGCTGGAGCCATACGGTACGGCGCCTTCGAAATAGGCTGCGCTCTCGGAATAAGATCGATCGAAAACTCGAGAGCTCGATCGGGTGGCAGTCCGGACATTTCTTCGGGGAAGACGTCGTCGAATTCACGTACCACAGCTGGTCTACTCTGCTCCATCTGCATAGCAACAATATCCACCGGCTTGGCCCGAAACCTGACAGGTCCAAGCGAACTGCTACCTCGACTGAACTCAAACACTGGATGTCTGGGGATCTCGAACACCACCTTCTTCCTCTGACAATTGATCGTAGCATAGAAACTCGCAAGCCAATCCATTCCAAGCACTGCATCGTAGTTGATGATGTTGTGGACAATGAAATCAGCGTAAAGCTCATATCCACAGACCACCAAAGGGCAAGAATTGCACCCACGATGCACCGAGATCACGCCGTTTCCTGTAACGATGTTCCAACTCTTGGGAAGAGGGGAAGTCGTCAAGGAATGCTTCTCCACGAAGCTCCGAGAAATAATGCACATCGATGCACCTGAGTCAAAGAGGACTCGTGCGGGAAATGTGCAAACCAAAATCACACCTAACAAACAGTCTAACAATCAAACCCTATTCTAGCAACAATCATATGCAAACATTCAAACATGGCTAACAATCAAAATTATCTTAAGGAAGGAAACAACTAGGTCGAGAGTTACCTGCGATAACCTCATCCACAGCCTCGCTCTCCACTGCCGTCATCAGGTAAGCCTGCCTCCTCGACTGCATGGCCTGCTGAAAAGCCTGCCTCTGCGGAGCGAGGGCTGCTCCATGACCTGCAGGTACAGGTGCTCTCTGCTGCAACGGCTGTGCGACAACTGGTTCCTTCCAAGGCAGCTTAGACTTCGGGCACTCCTTCATAGCATGAGTAGGATCTCCACAAATCAGGCACTGTCCCAACATCTTCTTACACTGCTCCTTAACATGCCCGGTCTTGCCACAGAAATAGCAAGTCTTCTGAGGAGGCACACCTGGCCTCTTGAACTGCACTGGCTGGTTAGGCCTGGACCCAGGCCTAACCACTCCTCTGACCTACTCCATAGGCCTCTTCCCAGCTCCAGAAATCTGTCCTCTCTTCTGCCTCACAATCAGCTCCTGTCTCCGAGCAGCTACCAGTAACTTCTGATATGACTCCATATCCATCGTAGACATCATGCTCTGCAAGTCTAGGGAAAGGCCCTACAGAAACCTCTGAGCCTTCTCCTCAGCATCCTCTACCATCTTCGGTGCAAAGCGACTCAATCTAGTGAACTCCTGGTGGTACTGGTCCACCGTCAGATTTCCCTGCTTCAGCTCAATGAATCGCTGCAACATCTCCCTCCTGGCCGCCTTCGGAAAGTACTCCTCATCGAATCTAGACTTGAAAGTAGCCCAAGGTATAGGGCTCACCAACAGCTCCTCCTCTGCATCCCACCAGTTGCGGGCATTATCCTTAAGCTGCTTCTTCACCAGATCAACCCATCCAGCCGGGTTGACCTTCGGCATCTTCAGATTATCCTCAGTGTTCCTGATCCACTCCTCGGTAGCCAACGGTCCTTCAGATCCATCAAAGTAAGTCGGGCCCAGCTCCTGAAACTGCTTCGCTTCCGGCTCGTGGCGAGGGGTACTCTGAGTATTCTGGAGCATGCCCTGCTGCACCTGCATCATCTGATGCATCATCCTCATGATCTCAGCATTGGTGGGCTCTCTATCCGGTACCTCAGCATGGTTGGGCCCACTACCAGATCGGGTCTATCATCGTCCAGCCATCTAATGACATAGAAAACGAACAAACAAATTAGACTCAAAGCTTAATGACTTGGATGTTGCAATTTATTTAATGGGCATTCCGTTATTATCGTTGTTCCGTTAGTTCGCAATCGCAAGAAGTGACCTGCATGGGCCATCAACAAAACCTGTCACGCCCCGCTTCCCAAAAACGTGGAGGCGAAGCGTGAGAAGGTCCGCTCAGACTTGAAGCTACAAAGCTGCAAGTCCGATAAGCGTCAATCACTTTTAAACTGCAGGTCCTTGCAACGTGAAACGAAACAAAGATAATAATAAGGAAATGAGACAAAAGATAAATCTCAGAATATCCATAATAATATATTTCAACATCACAGAAAAGCCACCAGGCTAAAAGAAAAGAGTCTAAAAGAGGCCCCAGCATGGCCAACAAAAGTACAAAGTACGAAAGCAAAGTAATGGTGCAAGCACAGACAACTAACAGCAATCCTAAAGCAAAAGCAACTCAAATCAGTCTCTAAGACTGGTCTCCGGTGACCACCAACTCCTCGTCAAAAGTAGGCTCTGGCTCAGCGTCAGCAAACACCTCGTCCTCAGCTACAGTCTCTGGCTCAGGGCCTAATATGTGACACCCAAAAGAGCAAGGGGCACATGTCAGCAAGTCTACAAGAGACTTGTGCAAGTAAACTGAAAGTAGGTGAAAGTAAAGCAACCTAGCAGTTCTAGCATGATGCAAGGACATGGCAGTTAAAGTAAGAGTGCAACAAGTAAAGTAAAGTACGAGCATGGCATTTAAACATGGCATGGATGACAAGTTTTACATGAATCATTCACAACGACAAGTACAAGTCAAGTAACACCTCGTGCACAGAGATTACGCCTTTTGGCTAGAGTGGCTGCGCGGGCCAACTCCTAAGCTCAAGTGATCGCTTATCCCTACCCCTCCACGTGTATCGGGCATTGGCTTTTGACCAACACATGAGGCCCGCTTCTGGATCACGAGCCAGGAAGTGTTTTAACATGATGGCATATGGGTGCACCTAGCCGGACATGGAAGTACAAGTAGTGTAGCGTGTGCTACAAATGCAACAATCAACTTGGATGACATGTAAGATGCAATGCATGGTAGTTAAAAGTGCGTACAGTTAAGGAATTTAAACGTGACAGATATCAATGCATGCATGACATGGCAGGGTGACAGATCTAGCTTCGTTGTCAAGCTAGATCTTAAAGTTGCGTCTAGACAGCTATCATTTCACTGTCTAGTCTCTTTTACGCTAAAAACAAGGAAGTGGCCTAAAAACATGGCCCTACACAAGAGTTGGCAAGTTTCACTTGCCTGCAAGTCTCACGTCAGAGAAACACCATCCAACGAGTCCAAAGTCACAATAATCTACATGCACAAGTTCACCGGCCTACAACCGTTTTATTAATCTTGATTAGTGAGTTCTAAAACATTTAAAATACTTTAAAAACGTTGATTTTAGTCTTGATTAGCATGCAATGGGTTGGGGGTCCTAGGGGTGCAAAGCGTTACCTTAACACGACGCGAAAGCTACACTGGCGTCGGGTAGCGACGCCATGGGTTGGAATAATAGAACGCGCTCCAAGTCCAGATTCCAATATAGATTCCTCGCTGGAAAGATCAGAGCAGCAACCGGAGCAATGAATCCAGATTCCAAAGCTAGCACGTGCGACGACGGGCTACGACGTGTCGCAACGTCGTACACGGCAAATCCTCGAAGAGAAAGCACCTAGGTGGGGCCCACAGTAGTCCTAGGGACTAATAGGGGACCCACAATACCTCTGGAGAACTTGGGGGGGCCACGGTGGCAAGTGGTGCGACGGGTGCGGGGTTGCGATGTTTGGCTCTCGGTCAGACAGCCTCGGTGCGGGGACTTCCGTCGGTCGGGCACTATGGGTGCGAGGGATGCAGCGCAGCGGGCTGCAACGGTGCGGGCGGAAGCTTGGTGCGGAGAGTTTCTTCGGTCGGTGCGGGCGACAGCGCCGGTCGGGCGCTGGGCGGGGGCTTGCAACGTTGCAACGTTGCAACGTGCGGGGATGCGGGCGTGAGCGGGGGATTCTGTCGGTCGGTGTGGGCGAGAGCGGGGGTCGGTACGAGCGATGCGGAGCGGGGCTGCTGCGGTGCGGAGCGGAGCAGGTGCGGGGAAGCTCTCGGTCTGACCGAGAGAATCTCTCGGTCGGGCACGGGCTTCGGTCGGGCGGCTGTACGGTGCGGGCGGAGCGGATGAGCCGGGGAAGCTGCCGGTCGGTGCGGGGGATTTGAGGCCGTTTCCTCGGTCGGACACGGGGACGGCTGTCGCAACGTTGCGACGAATCGTCGCAAGGGGGTTTTGGGGTTTTGGAAGCGGCTAGGGTTATTTTCTTGCGAAAATAGGTCTTCCTAAGGGTTGTTTATATAGTGTAGATGGGTTGACTTGGTCTAGGGATAAATGTAATAGGATTAGAAGTTCAAAAATATTTAAAATTCGAATCTCACCCTCTCCAACTCACACAAGGCTAGGGTGCGGCCCAAATGAGCTGTGATTTGGCTCAAAAATATTTTGAAGTATTTAAAATGTAATAAAATTTTGTTGGGCCGAAAATAATTTAAAACGTAGCTTTTAAAAATATTTTAAACCTTGTAAAAAAATGTAAAAGTGGTCAAATAAACTCCGAAAATTATAAAATAAATATCAGGGTGATCGTGGTGACAAAAGTGAGCTAACTAAGAAGACAGATCTTAATTTCGACGTCGGACGACGAAATTAAAAATAGAAACGTCTCCCGTCAAAAGTGAAAATCGCCACGTCTCATCGAATAAGATTAAATTGTGGGAAAACGACTCGAGAAATGTCGTTCCAAAATAGTGCCACAATTTAATACTCTCAGAGACGTTCACAACGGCATATCACAACAAAGTGTTCACAAACAAACAAAGTCTAAAATAAACACGTGCACGGCCAAAAGCACGTGCACGAACAAAGTACACCGAAAAGTGGTCGTTACACAAACAGAAGTGAACAAGATATAAAGCAGATGCTCCAAGTATTCTAGTGATGCGTGAACCTAGGTGCATTACCCAACATAGCGCATACTAGATACTAATTCATGCATTTGATTTTCAATTCATTTCAAGCATTAAATCAGATAGATCAACAAAAGAATGTGCACGCATATAGATAGTAAAACTGAAACTACCCTAATAGCATGTTAACAGATAGTAAGCACCGTGAATAACTAATAGGGGCTACGAGAGGTATCATCATGCGGAACATCCTTAGCATAAAAAGAGAAGAAGGCCGAGAAAATAGAAAAATGAAGAAAAAGAGATGCATGCATGGTAAAAAAAGAAAACGTGATGCAGAATGAGAAAAAAGATAAGGAAGTGGAAAAATGGTGAACAAAGTAAATAAAAACTGAAATAGGGAAGAAAATGGAAAAGAAAAAATGAAAAATAAAGTGGTAGCGCTCATCCCCCAAGCTAAACATAGCAGTGTCCTCACTACTAAGAAAACGCTGGTAAGCGGGAGATGATGCTAAATAGGGCGGGGTGGGTGGGGGAATATAAAAAATAAAAACTGTGCAAAAAGAAGGTAAAACATGATAGGATGCGATGATGAACAAAAATGATGCATGAGTGGGTCCTCCCCCAAGCTATCTATGTGCAGGGCCCCGAATAGATAGATGGGCACAATAATAATTGAGGGAGGCAAAAATGGGTAGGGACGACATCAAGCTGAGGCACCACACTCTGGGGGTGGTGATGGGTCCCTCTGCTGTGGAGCAGGTAGTATGGGAGGATCTGGCTGGAACTCAGCTGGTGGGTCGGTGGGTAGAGCAGTGGTGGTAGTGGAAGGCTCAGCTGAATATAGCACTAGGGTAGACATATGATCTACTGTGACGACCGACTCAAAAATGGTAGGAGCAGGCTCTGCAGAAGCCAGGGGAAGTGGAGCACAGAGTGGAGTAGTGGAGGTCACAGTGGCTGGCCTGGGTGGTGGGGCAGGAGCTAGGATCATAGGTGGAGGGCCACGTGTCCTGAGAAGGTCAATGATGGATTCCACGTCCAACTCGACTCTATCGTGATATGTCACCGTCGAGTATACGAAGAGGTCAAAATCCTGTCGAAGGTAAGAGGTCAACTCCTCCAACGCTGCCAGCAACTATCGGTGGAACCGGAGTCGAGTGGAGGGTAAGGAACGTGACGGTGAGTCACCACTCTCGTAAAGCGGTCACGTGCAGGTGATGCACTGTGCCTAGGGTGGAAAGTAGGAGAGGGTGAGCTCGAAGGGATCTCAGAAGTGGCTGAAGAAAGAGCAGTCGTCGACACAGAAGTGTGGACATACGTCGAGACGCTCTCTGTAAATATGGCCGCTGATGGTGACGAAGTGGTGTTGGAGATGGGAAGGTAGGGAACTATAGAGATCGAAAGTGAAGCTATCAGGTCCCTGAGAGGTGGAAGAGTGGGGGCTGGGTCGTGCTCTGGAAAGTCGAGATCTGTGAGATCAGGAGCAGACTGGATATCGGTGCCCTCCAGCACGAAAACGGTGGGGACAGAGGTCTGAGTCTCGGGGCAAGAGGTGGAGACAGTCCCCGAAGACTCGACGGTGGTGGAAGCGGTGGATACAGAGGTGGTAGAAGAAACGGCTCTCGAGGGTGGTAGGTGTGTGGGTGGTAATGGAAGGCCAGCTGCAAGGGTTGCAATTGTTGGAAGCAACGATTCAGGATCTTAGTTTGATGATGACAAACGTGTCGGTATATCTAATGTGTGTGCCTAGTGTGTTTCAGGATTGGCGAATCAGGCGAATCAATATATCTCTCTTCATATGGAGGAATAACTATGTATACAGCTTTTGGGAGAGAGAGTAATTGATGTGCTCAAAGCAAAGTAGACTTGGTCAAGATGAAAAGATGAGGAGAGACCAATTCAAATCTCATGTGCTCAAAGCAAAGTAGACTTGGTCAAGATGAAAAGATGAGGAGAGACCAATTCAAATCTCATAGGGATTTAGTCAAATCAATTAGGAGATCTCATCCTGTTTCCTAATCCTTCTCCAATACAAAATCCCAACTTCTCCAATACAAAATCCCAACTTCTCCAATACAAAATCCCAATCATATTATAGAATTCCTATATCATATGGATTCCACATCATCCTCTAGCCGCAACCTAATGCAACAAACCCTAGTAATTGCCTATATAAATGCATTTCTCAAAGAAGAGCAGAGCACGGCAATCAACTAAAACGAGGGGCTACAAAATTTCAACAATATCATTGTGGCTAATACATCATATAATTCCCTTCGCAAGCGGCTACCACAAAAAGAGATTGCGGCTTCAACATCCGACGGCCAAGCTTCAAACTTCACCCTCATTATCCCCTCACGATCGACGAGAAGTCCAAGCCATCGCCGTGGGAGATCACGAAGCCGTGGCCGCTGCTACTGAAGACTGCCGCTGCGAAGAAGAGTTGCTCGCTGCCACCACCAAGACGAAGCCCCTGCCGTTGCTGCAGCCTGTGCTCGACGACGGGAACAACTCACCGCCGTGAGTTGATCGCAGGAGACGTCGTGAGTCATCGCCATCGTCAAAACCGCCGTCAAAGAGCCGCTGCATCGTGAAGGAGAATCGAGCGGAGTTGTCGCTGTCAGAGATCTCATCGGAGACGAAGCTGCTCGTCGCCGTTCGAAGGAGAAACAAAGTCACCGCCGTTCATTACAGTTGAACATCGGAGCTGCTGTGAAGACGCTGCCGTTGAAGGATTCCGTCGTTGCCGTGATCACCGCTGCACGAAGAGCACCTCCGCCGAGGAGAAATAATATCCACGCCGTCGACGAAGGAGAACCGCCGCTGCACGAAGAAGATCTCCTCGAGCCACCGTCATCGCCGTTAGTTCTCGCCGTTGCTGCTCATATCGATGAAGAGCCGCACGAAGCCCGACGCTATTGAAGACGTACTACACATTGAAGAACGCCGCCATTGCCACTGCTGAACGTCGTCATCACCTTCGTCGTTGCTTGGAGCCGCCGCTGCCGTCCGGAGTTGTTGCTGCTGCTCAACACCGTAGAAGAAGTCGCTGTCCTCCGGTGCTGTTGCGAAGACGCCGCTGCTCGTGTCGAACGAACTCAAAGTCGACGTCGCAAAAGAATCCGCCACCGTCGCCCCCACTCGAAGAAGCGAAGAAGAACTCCGGTGATGCTGCATCCCTTCGTGCTGACGTGACGATAGGAGATCCGCACGATCACCGAAGGAAAAAGAACGAACGACTGAGATCGACTTTTACATGAGCTGGGATCGACGATCGAAACGAAACATTTTTCGTTCGTTGTACTGACGTGGCCTTGAGAATTAATTAGGAGCTGCTTTGCGCACCGACCGAAGACAAATTGGGTTTGAACTGATTTCTATGCGCACCGTCAGCCTGTTATTAAAGGGAACTGCTAAACGCACAGGCCTCTGAATCATAAGCCTTGAACTGAAATTGCTCTGCGCACAGACCAGTGCATAACTTGATATCCAGGAGTCAGATTGAGACACCGTTTGCGTCAGATCGGAGCTGACGACGTGCTGATTGACAGAGACACCTACACAGACACAAACTGAGCATTTCTAAACCCTAAACTCCTTTATTTGTGTCTTAGTGTAACGTTCTCTGTAGGGGAAACTTTTACCTATTTTTGTGGACTATTTTGGGACTTGTCTAGTTGGGACTAGACAAGTGGGACCCAGCTAGTTTGGGACTAGCTGGTAGAAAGCTTTGCTAGGATTGATAGTGAGAGGAAACACTGTGTGTGGGGTACTGAGAGTCTAGCGAGTGTAGAGACGTAGAGGGTGCTCTGAGCGTGCTCTAACTTGTGACTTTGTACCTATTGCACTATTCAATCTAGTATTTGCTTTGGGGGCTGGAGTAGGTCGTTGGGACGACCGAACCAGGGTAAATCTGCTGTGTACTCTGTGTCTGCATTTTAGTTACTCTGGTTGTGCTATAACTACGTGTGATTTCTCGTGGGTTGCACGAGAATTTTTTATTAGCCTATTCACCCCCCTCTAGGCTAGGATCAAGATCCAACAGCAATGTCATGCAACTTGTACGCAGCGGAGCATGGGACCGGGTCATCGGCGACTGCCTCGACGGGTGCTCCTGGGGGCTCGAGTATGTGGCGGGCTGGAAGTGGGTCGACCCTAGGAATCATCCACCTCAGCTGGACAAGTGCGATGTGTGTGAGGTGAGGGGCGGGGAGCACCATGTGAGACGTGTGGTCGGTGCCGACAAGATACGACCAGTGACGATCCCCGTAAGGTCAGATGATATGCATATGCTCAAGGACGCCAAGGGTCAAGCAAGTGGGTCCAACAGGGGTCGCCAGGTCATCGGGAAGGTAGATATCGAGCATACGGGAAAAAATGGTAAAGAATCCGTCGCAGCAGATATCGGTGAAGAAGTAGGTGGTGGCAGTCTGTAGAAGGTGGTGACACAACCAGTGGGCTGCATCAGAAAGCATAAAGGGGCGAAGGGAGCTATCTGGATGAAAGCATAGAGGCCGGGTCATACCCATAAGGTGGGTAAGCTCTGGTAGGGACATGGTCCCGACCTCAGGCCTACAGAAGATAGTAGTGGCTAAGTGCCTCTGCGCATAACGAAGGCATGGGTGCACGATGCACGATGCCTTCGCCTGGCTAGGGCGGTAGTGATCTGGCCTGAATTACAGTGCCAAAAAGCTGAAGCATCAAATGTGTCAACGTCGTAGTGTGGAGAAAAGGCAGCTCTGGGCTCAGGGATGGTTGGGAAGTGAAAGTACTCGCGGATCATTGCGTATGTAATAGTGCAATCGTGATCCATGAGGTGAAAGGTGATGCCATCACCCGCCGGGGTGCGAGCAAAGGAGCTAAGAGCCTCCAGGGCAATGTGGGAGTACGTTGGGGCGTGGACACCGAGGAAGCAATCGAAACCAATCGCTCAGTACAGGGATGGACTCCCTGAAGGAGTCCGAGGGAGTGGAGTGTGGGCACGTCTATGAACAGCGTGGGGACGAGACGACGCTGTGAGAGCCTAACGAAGCGCTCGCGGTGTGCGTCCTCTCTGAAAGTGATGCCATAGGTCCGTAGACGTGTCGGTAGAGCATCCCTGGTGGGGGCAGGGTGTGGGGGTGATGATGTAGGGGCGGTGGTGGCAGAGGTGGGAATAGGGGCAGAGGTGGCTGGGATAGTGGTGGCCATGATGGGTGTCGAAGTGATCGGGATAGGAGCTGTAGTGGAGGGGATGGTAGTGGTGGTGGTGAGGCGGGCACGATGTGGGGGTCGGGAAGAGGAGGCGCCAGGAGTGGGCCTCTTCCCACGAATCGGTGGGGTGGTGGTCCCTCGTGTGCGAACCATCGTGATGATGGCTAAATGATAAATCGGTATTAAAAAGTAAACAGTGGAGCAAGTGTACCGAATGTGAGCGCTGTGAATGCGAAGAGCTCCCCCAAGCTGGTCCATGTAGTGGGTGCTGACGTAAACAAAGGGTGCCTGAAATAGAAACAATTAAAACGTCAGAAAAAGAGAATAAAAGTGGGGGGCATGCTGAATTTGGGGTGCTCGACCGAGCAGGTATACTGCTCGGACCGAGCAGTGTTGCATGGTCTTAGGTTTTTGACCGAGCACCAGTGTGCTCGGTCAGCTGTGTGTTTTGGTGAGAGGGGATGGCTGCTCGTTTGAGTAGTGTGAGTGCTCGAACGAGCAGAGGGGGCAGGCCTAGGGCATCGGCAGCGGGCGTTAGGGGGGCTGTGTGTGATCCGATGAGATAGGGGGTCAGGCGGAGGGGATGGGGGCCTAGGCATCGGGGGGGGTGTGTTTGGGGTGGGTGGCTGGGCGGCGCCGTCGATGGTGGTGGTGCCGTCGACGATGGTCGTCGATTAGAAGAGGGACGGAGGGAGGAGAGAGGGAGAGATAGGGAGAGGCAGAGAGAGAAGGAAAGAAAGAGGGGGGGGGACCCACCGGAGGTGGGTGGCTGGATGGGTGACGCGGGCGGTGGAGTGAGCGGAGGACGACGGCGACGAGGAGATCGAGTAGGGGGGAGGAAGCTCGGGCTAGGTTAAGGTAAAAGTTTTTAGAGCGTAGGTAATTTTGTAGAGAGCTTAGGGTAAAATGAAAACGATTTGGGTTAAAAACCCAACTCGTTTGGCGGTGGGGCCCACGAAAACAGGATAAATCGACTCGGTTCGAGCAGCGAGGCTGCTCGACCCAGTTAGACACTAAAAATTAAAAGTTTAAGAGACTCCCTCGTATGCTCGATCGAGCAGTTGGATGCTCGGTCAAGCAGATCATCACTCGAACCGAGCAGGATGTGCTCGGGACGTGTAGACAGAGTGATGATTTCTTCAATTCTCCAAGAGCCTGTGCAGCTCGACCAAGCAGTGGACTGCTTGGTCGAGTAGCTGTCTGCTCGGACCGAGCCAATGCTGCTCGGGCCGTGTAAACAGAGTGATGATTTTCCTCCTTATCTTCGTCCCTGCGCTGCTCGACCGAGTAGTGTAGCTGCTCGATCTGGTCGGTTGTGTCTCCTTTTAGCTCCCTTTAGTTTCCTTCTTAAATTCGGGTTCTCTCCTCCAGCTTCCTTCTGTTAGAATGGTGATTTGCATGCCCCTCATGTTCAACCTGTAAGGAGGAAGAACTCATCAAAATTTTGTAGTTTTATAGTTTTAAGGGAAATAAATAACGTTTTTGTTTGATTTTTCTAAAATAGATGAAATAAAAACAAAAAATTGAAAAAAAAAATGATCCAAGATACAAGAAATTGGGTTGCCTCCCAATAAGAGCTCGTTTTCAGTCATGAGCTCGACTCCCTTTGATTTATCAGTTGTCGTTTGGTGCGCGTGGATTTCACACGTCGTTCTTTCCGATGATGGAATCCGACGGTATTTGGTATCCGCCTACGTCAAGCTTCTCCCTCGAATAGCCTATATCCTCTGGTTCTTCATGATTCGGGAAACGATTCAAAAGATCTTCATCCAATACTCGGATGTAGGCGACGACTGCTTTGTGGTTGGTTGGGTCACCGTCATCGTCGATACCTGTTTTCACGGGGTCCTTCATGACCCCCTCAAAGGTGAAATCTTCAATAGCTTCATCCTCCAGAAGCTCCAAATAGCTGGCCCCATCTTCACGAACGTGTTCCTTCATTGGCTTCTGCAGCCTGAAGTCAGCTTCGATATTCCACACGTTCAGTGAGAGAGTCCCTTCTCGGACATCGATCAGAACACCGGTCGTCACCATGAAGGGGTGGCCAAGTATAAGTTGGGAGCTCCCTCCCTCGGGCATATTTATTATGACGAAGTCAACAGGAACACAAAACCCGGGGGGTATTTGGAGAATGATATCCCTGGCTATGCCCACTGGATAATTAATCGAATGGTCCGCAAGCTAAATGGACATATTTATCGGCTCTAGTTCGCTTCCAGTCTGCAATTGCTCGAATATAGAGAGGGGCATCAAACTGATGCTAGCCCCTAAATCAATCAAAGCTCAGCTGATGGGCATCCCTCCGATGGAGCACGGAACGGTGAAGCTCCCCGGATTCGGTAGCTTTTGGGGGAGATGATTCTTGATAACGGAGGTGGAGTCCTCCATGAGCTTTATTTCTTCAGGCTTCCTCTTTTCCGTGATCAGATCTTTTAAAAACTTGGCGTAGATGGGGATCTCCGTAATAGCATCAATGAACGGGATGTTCAATTGGTTTCCCTTCAGTAACTCCGTGAATTTGGAGTATTTCCTCTCCATCTTGGCCAAGGCCAACCACTGTGGATATGGCGGGGGAGGTCGGCTAGCTTTTTTCTTAGCAACATCAACAGGAGGCGGTGTTGTAGTAGGCGTGATGGATGGTGTATCCCCCTTCTCCTCAATATTTATAGGCTCTTCAGCAGCCTCTTCTCTTTCGCCGTCAACAACGGATTCTTCAGCAATAACTCTCTCCTTGTTCAACATCGGGATCATGACGGGGTCAGTAGCCCGTCCTCCACGTGTGGTGACAGAAACCACAGCATTCGCCTGTGCCCTCGGATTTGTCTCTGGTTGCGAGGGCAACCTCCCCTGATTCTTCAAAAGCGTGGACATCTGGCCCCTCAGTTCATCCAGTGAAGTGTTTATGCTCTTGAACTGGGTGGAAGTGTCCTGGTTGAACCTGGCTTGACCACGCTTAAAGGTTTCCAATGTGGTCTCCATATTTGACCGAGACAGGTTTGGTGTATAGCCCTGCTAAGGCGGCCGGTTGACCTGATAATCCGGCGGTCGGTAAGGTCCAGCTGGCCTAAATCCGCCCTGCTACTGGCTTTGTTGCTGTCCGTGTTGCTGCTGAGGAGGGGGTGGCAGTCTCTAAAATTGTGGA
Organism: Scilla litardierei; assembly: GCA_030789695.1. Lineage (NCBI taxonomy): Eukaryota > Viridiplantae > Streptophyta > Magnoliopsida > Asparagales > Asparagaceae > Scilla > Scilla litardierei. The sequence continues at coordinate 297,393,829 of CM061142.1, read as the reverse complement.
GGTTGCAGCCCTCCACTTGGATCCCCATGAGAGAATCCCGGATGATTCCGAGCAGCAGGATGTTGCCATTGATTTCGTCCCTCTCCTTGGACGTATTGCACAGATTCGGATAATTTGACGCCATCATAATGTGGTTCACCAGGAATGTAGCCCTGATCTGCATAATCCTCTACATGATGATAAGTAGATGAGCTGGTGGATGCAGGGATGGAATCCAGACGCTGTTCAATCCTGGCCACTTATTTGCACAAGGTCTCGATGTGAGAGTCCAAATGGCTAGCAGCTTTGACCTCGAGGGTCCGGGTCACACTGGTTCTTTCTTCACTCCATTGCTGATTGTTGGCTGCCATGTGCTCCAGAAAGTCTATAGCTTCTTCGAAAGACTTGTCGAGTAAGGCGCCTTGCGCCGTAGCATCTATAATCATCTTGGTGCTGGACTGAAGCCTGTTACAAAAGCTCTGCACCAAATCCCAAGGATGGATGCCGTGATGAGGGCATTGATGTTGGAGATCCTTGAACCTCTCCCATGCCTCATAAAGCGACTCCTGTGGGAGCTGTTTGAAATTGGAGATTGCTCCCCGGATCCGCACCGTCTTCGAGGGTGGATAGAGCCTATCCACAAAAGTGAGTGCTAGCTTCTCCCATGTGGTGAAATGATTGGGAGGATGGGCCCGTAGCCAGTACGAGGCTTTATGCCTCAGAGTGAACGGGAAAAGCCGCAGCTTTACAACATCATCACTCACATCCTTTGCCTTGAAAGGGTCACACTTTGCAAGGAAGGTTTCGATGTGCTAGTTGGGGATTTCATGAGGATGCCCGTGAAAGGGATTCTGATGCATCAAATTAATCAGCCCCGTTTTCAGCTCGAAGCTCGTCACCGCCAGTTGCGGTCTAAGGATGGACGAGTTATTTCCAAATGTCAGCTTTATATGGTCCCTGATGGACCCGGTGCGAGGAGGAGGAGGATTTTTGTCTGCCATCTGGGCATAGGGAGATGGATTTCTTCTGGAGGCCCTCAAAGCCCTTGCTGTTTTCTCGATCTCGGGATCGAATAACAATTCTCTAGTAGATGCCCCGAAGCGAGTGTTCATGCACCAAAATAGCTAGACAAATACCATCAGTAGCACAATAATAAATAAAAGAATAAAAATGATGAAGAGATAAGGGATGATTAGAGTTGCTAGCAAACTTCGCAAAATAAAAATAAACTAAGATAACACTATTGCCGTCCCCTGCAACAGTGCCAAAAAATTGACTTACCCGTAACCTACACCTAGATTCCACCCGACGGTGTCACGATCGCCAGGCGTGGTATGGCCCCTAGGTGTCAATTCCGGGCTCTATCTGCAAGCGGACAGTGTCAAGTTGTAGTATAAAAGATATCGAATCCCACAGGGACGGTGATAGTGTATTTAGGTTCTCAGTTTACTTCTATATCTCGAAGTAAGATAGCTATCGAGTTGAGAGAATTGGTTGTTGTATAGATGTTGTTCTTATAATAAAAAAGACTAGGGCGTTAGGGATCACCGCTAAGATCGATGTTCGAATAGAATCCTTACATTGCATTAGGGTTAGGCGATTAATTTCCCAATTCGTACCACTCTCGTGGGTTAGAATTGTGAGGTATTTCGGTGGCTCTCATTGACGCAATAGCGATAGCCGTCAACGTAGTGATATAGTTTGTCGGGGGATCCCCTCAAGGCACGAGCCGGGCATTGTCACGAGCCTTGGTTGGATCCACCGATTTCCCTATTCGAATCCCAAAGATACCCCTTAAGCACATCAATTCCATAGACCGTGGGCATGATCTCAGTATGGGTTATCTAGGGATTCGGTAGGATCGACCGAAATACTCTCCTAAATTCTTAATTCAACCTAGGGATCCAGATCTACGTCTTCCCCCTTAGGATCTTAGGGCTAACCCATCAAGCCTAGAAAAGTCTACTCACGCATGACGTTGTTGACGGATAAAAACACAATATTTAGGAGAGAAAACATCATAGCTAATCAATAGAATCAAGATTAAAAACTTACAGCGAGAGATGAAGAAAGTAGATGAGCAATAGATCCCAAGAAAAATAACGAGATTCCAAGAACGCAAATCACAATAAAGCGCCAAAATAATAATCCAATAATTTCGATCCAAAAGTCTTCAAAAGTAAATCTAGATCTAACAATAATTCTCCTAATCTCCTCTCCAAAAAGTCTTCAAAACTCAGAATGAAAATTCCGCTCCCAGAACGCTTCGCAGCTGCCAGCCTTCACTCCCCAAATCGCGCAACAGCCGCTCAGAAAATACTTCCAAAAATGGCCTCAGCATCGTTGAACGAGTAGGTGACTCGGTCGAGCAGTTCGTTGCTCGGTCAGTTGCTCGGGCTGAGCAACTGTACTGCTCGACCGAGCACGACAGGAAATCCAAATCATCTAAAATCTTTAGTCTGTCTGAACGGGTCGAGTCAGCTCTGCTCGGTCCAAGCAGAGTGCTGCCTCGGTGGCTGAAGGATCTGCTCGGGCCACGGAAGGATTAGTCGGGCTTTGGCGAGAATAGCTGCTCGACCAAGCACTATGAATGCTCAGTCTGAGCAGCTAACGTATCTGTTGCTCCTTTTTTATTTGCATCTGCTCGACCGAGCAGCTGCTCTGCTCGGTAGAGTCATATGGGAAAATCCTTCCTGCAGCTTCCAAAGCTCCTCTCTCCCTCCTGCTCTCTCCTCCACTCCTCCCATGGCTCCAAAAACACAGCGAACTCCTGCAGAGCTTCGCCAACGAGCTCACGAGCGCGTCAGATGTGTCCATACCCAAGTCGGGTCCCAAATTTCTCCAAAATCCATGAAAACTCATAAAATACTACGAAACTCGAATATATCGTTAGAAATGAGATATCGTAGGAAAATATGGGATTTGGATGTGAAAATGGCATGGAATGCGATGCAATGATGGTATGAAAAAGGTGGAAAATATCGACACATCATGAGACCCCCAGCTTCTCTACTCCATGAGTCTGTAGAGGACGATGTTCCTGCTACCCTTGCCTACCCAAATCCCGCATAGGATGCTGAACAGGAAGTGCTGAAGGCAGCGGTAATCAATACTATAGCTAAAAGTGATCGGAGGAAGATTGTTTCACATACTCGTAGGAGCTCACGACTCAATAATGGAGCTCCCCCCATCTCGTTTTAATGTCAGTCTTCCTATGGAACACGCGAGGTCTCAACAACAATGCGAGAAGGAGCGATCTTAAGCAGAGGATCAATAAATTGAGACCTTCTATTGTCTGCTTATTAGAAACTAAAGTTGAAGGACACAATGCGGAGTGGATTTCAAAATGCTTTCACAAAGATTGGGCTTGTGTTGACAATAGATCGAAGCACTCCGGTGGGCGCATCGTCGTATATTATGATGGTACAATATGGAATTTCAGCCCACGCTCCTACTCAGGCCAACATATTTTAGCTATCTTTACAAATTCCTCAGGCTTTGTGATGGTGTTCACCATTGTATATGTGTTTAATCTTTCATCGCCCAGGCAAGGCCTTTGGTCTGATATTGTCTCTGATTCAGCGCAGTTTGCAACAATCCCATGGATGATTGGAGGGGATTTTAACTGTGTGAGATATTCTAATGAGAAGATCGGAGGGAGGCCGTTGGATTCTAGAGGAGTAGATGACTTTAACAATTGCATTGGGAGCTGTAGGATGCTTGAAATGAAGAGTGTTGGCAACCGCTACAGCTGGAATAATAGAAGGATTGGAGATGGACGTATTTCGGCACGGCTAAACAGAATACTATGCAATTTGGATTGGTTAAATTTCCTCCCCCACTCTTATATGGAGTATGCAAATCCTGGGATCAGCGATCATGCCTCCATGATTCTGCATCTCCTTCCCAAGGTACTCTCTCACCCTAAGCCCTTTAAATACTATAATGCTTGGTCATCCCTTTCTGGTTATAGAGATATTGTGCAAATTGCTTGGACCACTCCTCAAAATCAGGTTGCATCCCCGATGCAACGACTTGTGTCTAAGCTCAGATTGCTAAAGGATAGCCTGCGGATTTTTGCGGCAAATAGTAGGGAGGTTCTTAACGTTAACATGTGTCGAGATGAATTGTGTAATATTCAGGCTAAAATTCAACTTGCTAGCGATGTCCATCTGCAAAAACTTGAGCAGGCCACATCTTTTAAACTTGCTAAAGCCTTGGATATGGAGGAATCTATTTTTAGGCAGAAAAGTTGGCAGGACTGGCTTAAGCTGGGAGTAGGAATTCCAAATTTTTCTATACTGCTATGAAAGCCAGGCATAGTTATAATAACCTCAGGCATCTGATAAATCCTGACGGTGTGGGAAATTCAAATCTAGTCAGGTTAAGATCTGAGGCCTCTCTATTCTACGAGCAGCTGTACTCCTAGGATCATTACTGGACTATCTTCCCCAACCTGATTCCAAAACGAAAACTGACTGAAGAGGCTGCCAACTGGTTGGATAGAGTAGTTACTGAAAAGGAAATTAAGGAAGCTGTTTTCCAGATCGGTAAGGATAAAGCCCCAGGTCCAGATGGGTTCAACGCATTTTTCTACAAGCATGATTGGTATATTATTGGAAACAATGTTATGTTGGTTATCTCCTCTTTTTTCAGATCAGGTTTTATGCTACTTCAAATAAACCACACTTTCCTTACTTTGGTCCCCAAAAATTCCAACACCTCAGGATTGGGGGGACTATAGACCGATAGCATGTTGTAACGTGGTTTACAAAATTATCAGTAAAGTTCTATGTAGCAGGATGAAGATGGTTGTTAGTGAGCTGGTTTCCCCCAATCAAGCTGCGTTCCTTAAAGGCCGCGTCCTTACAGACTGCACTCTGCGTGCGCATGAACAAATCTGGGATTTTAGCAACCCAATGGGTTCTAGAGCTTGTCTAAAACTGGATCTTTGCACGGTATTTGATAGTGTTAACAGAGAGTTCATATTATTTCTTCTGCATCAAATGGGGGTTGGTTACAGATTCATACAGTGGATAGCAGAATGCATCAAAACTCTATCCTTTTTGTGTTAGTGGATGGATCCCCTTCGGGTTTTTTTCATCCAACAGAGGCCTACGACAAGGTGATCCGATGTCCCCTACCTATTTGTTATTGTGATGGAAGATTTTTCTTTACTTATGGCAATATCTGAAGCTACTCGTGCTATTCATCCTATGAGAAGATTGGGGTCTGTTTCTCATTTACTATTTGCAGATGACCTCCTAGTTTTTTGGCGTGCCAACCCCCATTCTTTTAATGGTATCAGCGAGTTGCTAGGCACCTTCTATCTATTTTCGGGTCTTCAGATTAATTGGGAGAAGAGTTCGGAAATTTTTAGTAAAGGCACTAAAGACCCAGGTAGACTTGCGAGTGCTCTTGATATTAGGAAAGTTTCTTCCCTCTCTACATATCTTGGTCTGCCTCTTTGAGCCAACTACCCCAGGGCTTCCATGTTTGCACGGCTGGTAGATAAATGCAAGAAGAGACTAATTGGATGGTCATCGTTGCTCCGTTCTATATCTGGTAGAATAGAGCTGGTTCGCACTGTGATATATGGTATGGTTGCGTTTTAGATGAATGCCTATCATATGCCGGGTTTTATTCTTCGTACCATCAATTGTGCTTGTAGGAAATTCATCTGGGGGAATCAGCACAGTTGGGCTTGTAAAGATTTATATACCCCCAAGAGGATGGAGGGGTGGGGATGAGGTTACTCTCCGATCTAAATGAGGCTTCAGGCGTTCGATTAACTTGGAGGCTCATTTCCTCAGATGATCCCTGGGCACAATACATGAGACATCATTATCTCTCAAGGACAGGATTTTTTAGTGCAAAAGAAAACCCAACTACTTCTGGAACCTGGAAATTTCTCCTTCGCACCTGCGTCACTTCTTAGAAACTTATCAAGCGTACTATTAGGGATGGCTCCTCCAGTCCTTTTGGTATGATAATTGGTTACCAATTGGTCCTATTGCACTCCTTCAGGAGGTCCCAGTTGGTGCAAATAAGGAACTTGTTAGGGACTACTGGACAGCTACAGGTTGGAGTGATGATCTAGGGATCCAGTCTCTGATGTCGTTACTACGTCCGGTTCGGCTCACACAAGTAAGTGACACATGGGATTGGTCAAGCGACCCTGATTTCACATTCAGATCTGCTTAGGAAGGTACACGTACTTCGGGCTCCCCTTTCACATTTTGCAAGTTGATCTGGTACAAGAATCACATTCCCAAGATGGTAATCACCCTCCTTCGTGCTTTTCATGGCAAGCTCCTCACGCGGGACATACTTCATAAGTGGGGGGTTTCCACTAGCTGAAAATATGTGCTATGTAAGGATGATATTAATGAGAGTGTTGATCACCTCTACTTTGAATGTAGTTATACTTGATATCTCCTTTGCAGGTGTCTCATCAAACTCGGTATCAATTCATCGGCCCCATCTTCCTTGGTGGGGGTGGGCAATCTTTTCCTCTCACAATTGAACAAAAAGGATAGTGTGAGTATTCTTGCAAAAACGGCCTTGGCTTCTATATTATGGCATATATGGAAGCAGCGTAACAGCAGAATTTTAAGGGTCGGGGGTTGAGAAAACGGAGCTTTTTGACGCCATTACAAAAGATGTCTTGATAGCACTTCGAGATATAGATAGGGATCACCTCTCCTCGGTCATCCCTTTTGAAAATTGGTGCTTCCCAGATATATGACTCTTTTGTATATTGAGCATACTTGTATATTGTTTTTTCGGTTGTATCTTAGCATTAGCTAGGTTGTGTGGTAGTTAGTGGTGGGTGACGACGCTTGTGCCTTATCCCCACTCTTTCTCCAAACCTCCTGGCTATCATGGGGTTTTTATTTTGTATTGTTTTGAGATTAATAAAGATACACACTTACTCGTCATATAATATATATATATATATATATATATACACACACCCGTGCCCGTAGGGCATGGTTCAATTTAGACATTTCCCCCTCAAAATCTTAGTTCCTCCGAAAATGTGGGCACGATTCATTTTAGATATTCCCCCCCTCAAAATCTTAGTTCCCCTGAAAATGTGGACATGATTCATTTTAGAAATCCTCCCCTCAAAATCATAGTTCCCCCGAAAATTTAGCTCATCCCAAGGAATTTTGTTCCCCCAAAAATCTTAGTTTCTCCCAAAATTTAGTGCACTCCAAATTTAGTTCCGCTCCAAAATTTTAGAGTTTTTCCAGCTAAATTTTCACTTTCCAAAAATATTAGTTTCTTCCAAAATTTAGTTTCCAAAGAGAATTTAGTTCCCCTCAAAAATTTTAGTTTGCCCAAATATTAATTCCTACCCGATTTAGTTCCCTCAAAAGTTCCATCCAAAAATTTGATTACCTCCAGCTTCCCCTTAAAATTTTAGATTTTAGTTTCTCCAAAAATTCATTTCCACCAATAGTTTATGTTTTAATTACCCCGAAAAGTTTATCTCCTCCCCAAAATGTAATTCCCCATAATTTAATTCCCACAAAATGTAAAATTTTAGTTCACTGAATTTTTTTAGTTCTACGTATACTGTCTTCGCATTTCCTGGCATCGAGCAAAGAGTTAAGAGCAGTGCATGCATGAATGCAACAGATATACATGTTGTTGGCAAAGCAAAAATATTCCATATGCATGAATGCAACAGATATACATGTTTGTTCAAGAGAACATGGGGCCAATGTATGCTGGATCTATTTCAGAAATAATAATCATAATTTATAAACTAAGTTCAATGCTCAGGACTCATAAGTCCTAGTACACCCGACAACAAAGGTTTCAGTATCCATGATATATGGAAAGACACATCAAATAGGAAGCTTCCATAATCTATGGAAAGACACATCTGGGATCTATGGAAAGGTATTGGTAATCTGCAATTTTTTTATTTTTAAAATTTGAACTTTTCTGCATTTTGAGAGGGGGATCACCAATGATAAAGACAATAGTAATCATTGAACACTCGTTGTTAGAAATTTGGCACCAAAATTTCTTCAAATTTTATTGGGTGAATATAAAAATGTTTTTCTATATCTATATTTCAGGGTTGGTTAGATAATGGTAAATCTCAATAAAAATTAAGATCAACATTTTACTTCCTTAGTGTTTTGATTTTGAGAATATCTTTTCTATTTATGTATTTTTCAATTGCCATGAGTTAAAAAATAGAAAACTCCACAATTTAGCTAGTCTGATACCAAATAAATTTTAAGTTAATAATTTCAATTGCATTTGATGTGTTGTGCATCGCCTATCGCTTAACAGAAAAAAGTTCAAACTCCAACTTTTTATGTGGATGAGTTGCTTTTGACACAATAGGAATTGGCAATTAAAGAACCAAGAAAAGAAATTGTCCCCTATATCATATATGTCAAAAGCATTGGTCAATTTTTACAAATCAAAATCTATACCTAGCTATGCAAGTAAAGACTAAAGATTAAAGAATATCAAAAGGTAACATCAAATTTCTACTCCCCAAAGCACCGTAGAGATCATAATTTTAACATGAATACATCGTTCTCCATTCATTCAAAGGTGGGTAGTTAGTTACTCCAACTATGGACATCAATATAAAAAGCCATGTGTGTATAGCACTTCACTTACATTTTGCAATTTCTCTGTCATAATTTCTCTTTCTGAATCTCACGGTATTTCTCCTTTTGTTTAGCTAATTTTTCAGCCCTTTCATATTATAACGATATTACTATTAGCATACATTATATTACTCCAAGATGGGAGCAAACTAATAGAAAAGTAACATGTTCAGAACCTGAAATAAATTAAAATTATTTTTTAAAAAAAATACATGCATGCCAGTGCCATTCTTCTGCTGCCTACTAATGAACGCATCTCCTCAAGGATGAAACTGGCATGTATGTGTTTTTTAAAACTGCTCGATTTTTCCATATAACAATACTAATCAGAAATTTGTATTGTATTAGCATATATATATTTACCTTGAATTCAGTACTCGGAGCAATCAAGAGCTCCAATCAGCTACAGTTACACAGTCAAGGCACTTCCTAGAGCCCTTTCAACCTCACTTGCAGTTCAGATACATGCACTATGTCTAAGAATTCCAAGTATGAGACTTCAGATTGGAACATAGTATGCAATATGTGTCAAAATCGAGATAGAAGCTCATTAACTTCCTGCCAACCAAAAGTAAGAATTCATTTCAGAAATTAGTTATGTTTCTATTGCATGCATGTTCTTTAAAGGAATCATGGACATTTATATGATTAACGCGAAGCACCTTGTTAACCAACTTTATCTCATCAGGATCAAAGTAGTTGGTCATCTCCAGGTAGAACAGAACTCGTCCATCTGACTTGAACTTGCTAGCCTGAACAGGGTCATGCGGGTTGAAGGAAGATCTCCAGTTATTCAGAAGTCTCATGCAATTTATCTTCACGAATCCCTCGAAGTAGTCGAAAGTGTTTTCTACCGATATCAGCGACTCCTGGTCCTTTGTAAGGCTCCTTATGTCTGAGTCAGAACTCTAATCCATTTTACCTATAACAAAAAAGTTATTGAGCTCATGAGTACAATTTGTGCATGCGCAAGTTACGACTGCAGTTGTTGCAATGAAATGTCCTTTGTTATCATTTTTGTTGTCGGTTCTAGTGTGATTCTGGCTTTTGTGATGATTCAAAACAGACCCAGGTCCCCAAGAATGCCAAATGCTGATTGTATTGACTTAATTCTTCTTATCTGAATCTACAATAACTATTGCATATGTTTCCTTTATCATGATTCAGTAGGAATTAGTGTAATTTGGTGTCATTTAATTTCTGTTTAGTGATTAATTTCATTCATGTTATCATATTAGTTGCGAAATCCATTTCTTTTGAATCTTATATAAGCCAATGCAGTCGAAATTTCTCACTGACGACTCTATCAATACATTATATATGTTTTCTTTCCTGTTATACTCAATTTAATACAATATACAACAAAACTACATGTAACCTTTGGAATTGGAAAAAGAAAAAAATCAGTCACATACTCCTATGAGAATATAAAGCTCCAACAACAGATACTACCCATCTGAGGACCTGAAAGAGCCGGCATCGCTCGAAGGGACCGAGTATGCGCGACTTACCGGTGCCGAGATCACCAGAACTTTAGATCTCCAGTAAAAGAATTCAACAATATACAAATTCCACTTAAAAATTATACCTGTATATTTGGAGTCTGACTATCTTTTGGAATCCCAATTGCTTCACCCCACCCAGATCAGATCAAATATATCCTAACTATAATCTCCAAAACAACAGCCTGAACAAAAATCACAATCCCCTTGAATTAATTTGTGTATAATTAATCAAAAAATGAGAACATTAATGCATAATTGTAGAATCCCATCAGAGGGTTATCATATTTGCAAGCTGCGCCATACCATGCAGCTTCCATACATACTGTAGTATGTGCAGATATCATGACCCTTCACAATCAAACCCCAAAAGATACCATATAATGCAACAAGAAATTTTTGTACTTTACCTGTATTGATACCGAGCCAACGGCAGTACCAGGTACGACTTCCCAGAACCGTGCATGAGAAACTTCTGAAACGTCCTCGAGGGTAGTTATCTATACAAAAGTAATATCATTAACATAAGCAACTGCTATGAAAAACTAAGCGCACAGAGAAATGTGTATGGCAAAAATATTATACTTGTATTTGGCATTTGCTCAAGGCAGAGTAGGGAATGCTGGCTGGAGCCATTTGGAGCAAAATGCTGCTAGTTGCTTGAAAGAGTGGTCGGATGACCATGAGCACTGTAATGGACACCAACACCAAGCACAATGCCTCATCATTCTCGAGGCTGATTAAGGGAATTAAGACGCGAACAAAAATGTAGATAATTACGATGAGAAGGGCAATTTGTAAAAATAATGGTAAGTTCATAAATGCACGTTCTCTTACCCTAGACTCAGAAACCATGATGCCAAGATCAAACCTGCACTGAGATGCAATTTACATAACAAAAAAGAAAATTATTAGAAAACCAAAGGTGGGGAAAGGGGGAATCCCTGCTTGAAACGTATGAAAGAAACAATTGTCAAAAACTATATTCAGCCAGTATCAAATATTAAAAGAAAGTTGTGGTGTGACATACTGAATTCCAAGAACAAATATTTAATTGTCAAAAAACATACTGAATTCCACAAACTTGTTTTTAATTCTACAAAGTTGTGGTGTGACACAATTCAAAGAAACAATTGTCAAAAAATCCACATAAAATCCACATACACCCTAATCTTGAGACGCTTTGTATTCTGATAATAATTCCATAGCAAGATTTGTTGTTAGCATCAACTGAACTATGTCAAACAATTCCACATACAACTAAATGCAAGCTCCATGAGAGATGTCAACATGGTGAGTCTAATTTTGTTAAGAGGATGACACACATGCCAAAGATGAGATTTAACCCCTTCCCTCAATCAGTAGAGAAATGTCACATATATGACAAGATCAGTGAAATGGCACATCAAAGTAACAACAATTCAAAGAAACAAATAGTCAAACACCTGTGGGGTGACAAAAAAAATTAAGAACTGCATAAAGATGACAATACAAAAAGAACAGGCACATGAGGTTGAGGTATGAACAATAAAGAAACAAACAAAGACACATGATGGAAATTAGGTTGCACTTGCATAATATAGGATGGAAATTAGGGGAAACAACAAATAAACTAACAACAAAGAAGCATAAAACATAAAACGACAAAGAAACTGGGCTGAAAACCTTAAAAAACAAAAAAAATGAACAGATTACCACCGTCCCGAGGAAAATTACCTGCTCACGTCCACCAACCCAGGAAAATTACCCGGGTTCATCAAAAACCTTAACACAATGTTCCAAATTGTGCAGCACAGATGGAATCACCAAGCTCCTTTGCGACGACATCTCCTTCATCGGCACCTGCTTGGAAAAAACACCACCACCACCAGTTCGATGAAATTCCACAAAGAGAACGCATGCTAACAACAACTTCTTAGTAGCCTAATGGCCTTGATAGTTTTATTGTTGGCCAAACATTCCCAACAACTAACAATTTCTCCCTTCATCTACCAAACACAACGAAGATCTCAACGTCCCTCACATTCCCATCAACTAACAACTTCTCACCTCTTCGCTGCTCCTCTCCGGTTTCAACTTTCACCTTCGGCTTCTACTTTCACCTCTCACCTCTTGTACTTGTAATGTCTAAAAATTTTATACCTCTGCTTTCTTCTTCCCTTGTAAGGCCTTTTGTGCTCGATGCGCCTTGCTCCTCCAGTCTCGCACCCAGAACCCACTTGATTCTTGAGAGCGGGGGGGGGGTGGTGTGTGTGTGTGGGTGTGTGGGTGGGAGAGGGGAGGAGACAGAGACAGAGAGAGAGAGAGAGAGAGAGAGAGAGAGAGAGAGAGAGAGAGAGAGAGAGAGAGAGAGAGAGAGAGAGAGAGAGAGAGAGAGAGAGAGAGAGTTGATGCTGCTCTTTGTGATTTGAGATTCAAAAATGAGGTTTGAGACTTGAGCACCCAGAACCCGAGGTGCTTTTCTCCCAAATCATTTCCCCCTAAAAAATTTACTTCGTTTTCAATGTTTTTAAATTTTACAACCAAAATCCCCCCCCCCCCAAATTCACTTTATCTTATCCTAGTCACCAAAATTACCATGTAGGACAATTCATTGTCCTAGTAGGATAAAAATTCAAATTATGCTCTCTTTTATAGTGTATATATATATATATATATATATATATATATATATATATATATATATATATATATATATATATATATATATATATGGGTAAGACTACTATGTTTGAAGAAATTGGCGCTGACATCAGAGTTGCCTTGTATAACCAAGACCCAACTACGAAGGAGGAAACTATGGCATTTGGGAACTGGGGTTTCAGGGATAATGGCTAGCTGGCTTTCTGCACTTTGCCTTATATATTCTGGTCCTTCTAAGTGTGGTCGGGAGAACTCTTAGTTGGGAGTGACAGCACCTGTGCCCTATCCTCCCTCTACTGAGTCTCCCAACCATGCAAAGAGGGTTGTGTTTTGTACATTACTCAATAAAATTCTCCCGCTAACTTTTTTTAAAAAATATATATGGGTAAAGTGTTCCTAGGGTGACTCCTTAGATTAAATCTAAGGAGTCGCCCTCATTTTCTCTCATATCCCACAATTTTTTTGGATTTTATTTTTCATGGGGTTGTTGTTCACCTCATGGATGATCAACATACCAAAAATCAAGCCATTCCAATACTTTTAGAGCCCCAATCTACCCCTTACAACTTCAACGGTCTGAAAACGTGTTGAAAAACCATGAAGTTGTAAGTGGTAAATGTGGGCTTTAAAAGTATTGGAATGAATTGATTTTTGGTATGTTGATCATCCATGAGGTGAACAACAACCCCAGGAAAAAAATTCCGAAAAAAACGTGGGAGATGGGAAAAACAGGGGCGACTCCTTAGATCGAATCTAAGGAGTCACCCTAAGAACACTTTACCACATATATATATATATATGTATATGTATATATATACATTTTTTTTGGAGAAGTTAGTTAGTCTTTATTGAGTATAATTACAGAGTACAAGATATTAAGTCTATAGGCGTGAGGTTTCATTACAAAGAGGATAGGGCACAAGCGCCGTCACTCTTCAATAAGGAAATCCCACCATATCACATCCATGAATCAAAAAAATGTTTCACAATTTTAAACAAAATCATCATCCCATATCTCTGAACTCCCAGTTAGCAAACACTGATGCCTCCTCTTCAGTAGTAGTATCCAGATCTCTCAATGCCACTCTAATATCTGCTGCCATCTCCTCAAAGAGGACTGTACTCCCTTTACTTTTATCTTCAAAGATTCGCCTATTCCGTTCCCGCCAAATATGCCATACAAGTGCTGATAAAGTTGTTTTTGCAAGCCTGGTCAATGCACTTTTACCTCTAAAATGAGCTAGGTAGTAGTTCCCAACCTCAGGGAGAGTTGGAACGATCTGGCTCCCAATATTAAGCTTCAATAAGCTCCTTTTAAGGATGTAGCTGGAATAGGCACAATCAAAGAACAAATGGGCTAAATTTTCTTCATTACCACCACCACAAAGAACACAATCCAACGTGGTATTAACACCCCATTTGCTAATGATGTCCCTGGTTAGGAGCTTGCCCTTAAAGGCGCGAAGGAGACAAAGTGACATTTTTGGAATATGTCCAGGAAACCAAACTAACTTTTCAAAACGAAAAGGGGTACCTTTGACTCGAACACCCTCCCAAGCTTCCTTAAATCTGAAAGTATCCATATCTCCCGTGTTTGAAGAAACCGACCTGGAGGAGGACGGCGCCCAGGTCCAGCGGTCTGCACCCTGGGTGATTAAAACATTGGATAGATATGGCCGGATATGGGCAATTTCCGGACTGTCCACCCAAGTATCATTGCTCCAGTATTCACTCACCTTCTTCATAGAGGAGGCAATGGGTATGGGCCCCAAGTTTTTAAGGGGCCCACAATCAAGCCAGAAATCATGCCAGAAGAGGGTAGAGCGCCCATCTTTAACCACTCTACTGATAAGCAATTGGGAGACGGTTCGACACTTTAGCATATGCTTCCATGTACCCGAATGGGATAGCATTCCTCTAGCTGCAAAAAAACCTCCATTCTCCATATATTTGCTATTCATATACTTCGCCCACAAGCTATTCGAATTTAGAAATCTCCATGTTAGCCGAACCCCCGATGCCACATTAAGGTCCTCCAGTAACCTGAGGCCCACACCCCCTTCGGATTTGGGGGTACAGATATCCTCCCATGCCCAAACCCGAGATGGACCCAATATAAATCTTCTGCAAATGGATGAAATAGTTCGGACAATAGAGTAGGGCAACCGGAATGCTTGCATCCAAAAGGCAACCATCCCATAAATAACAGTTCTAACAAGCTCGATCCTGCTGGAGATAGATAACATCTTTGACGTCCATCCCATTAGTCTCTTCCTACACTTATCCACCAGTCTACTGAACATAGGGGACTTAGGATACTTGGAAGATAAAGGCAAGCCCAGGTAAGTGGTAATAGTCGTGGAAATATTAATACCCAAGTAATCGGCCAGCTCAGATTTATTCCTTGTCCCCTTACTGAATATAGCAGAGCTCTTTTCCCAATTTACCTGGAGCCCTGTGTAATCCTTAAATTCATTCAACAAACTCCTGATGCATCTGAATGATTTATGATAAGCTCTGCAGAAAACTAAGAGGTCGTCAGCAAATAACAGGTGGGAGATGGTGCCAGATCGCTTCATAGGTTGGAGGTCACCACTTAGAATAGATTTAGAAACCAGGATGGAGAACGCTTCCATTACAATAACAAACAAGAACGGAGAAAGCGGGTCACCTTGCCTGATCCCTCTGTTACCATCAAAATAACCCACAGGCGAACCCTTTATCATCACAGAAAATGTGGGGGAGGTAATACATTCTCTGATCCACCCAATAAAAACATTAGGAAATCCCATTTGACTTAGAAAGTAAAGGATAAACTCCCTGTTGACACTATCAAAAGCCTTCCTCAGATCAAGCTTCAGACAAGCCCTACTCCCCATAGGGATACTGAAGTCCCTTATCTGCTCGTGGGCCACAAGAGTACAATCTGATAACAGGCGACCTTTAAGGAACGCCGCCTGATTAGGTGAAATCAGGTCATGAATCACCACCTTAAGCCTATTGCAAATGATCTTGCTGATGATCTTATATAAGAAGTTGCAACAGGAAATAGGCCTATAATCCCCAATAGATGTAGCATTAGCATTCTTAGGGACCAGGGTCAAATTGGTGTGATTAAGCTGTCTTAAGAGAATGCCAGAAGTGAAAAAAGACTGAATAGCAGCAGAAACATCATCACCTACAATATGCCAATAATGCTGAAAAAAGTGGCCATTAAAACCATCTGGCCCTGGAGCCTTATCTGGACCCATCTGAAAAACAACTTTCCTGATCTCCGCAGTGGAAATTCTTCTGGTCAGCCAGGCAGCTGCATCCATGGTAAGAATGCGTTTTGGAGTAATAGGAGGGAAGGTTGTCATATAGTGATTCTGGTTATATAACCCAATATAATAATGAATAGCATCATTCTTAAGGCCGGCCAGTGTCCCATCCTGATTTCCAGCCGCATCCACAAAGTGTCGCAAACTGTTGGTACTTTCCCTTGATTTTACAGAATTATAAAAAAATTTTGTGTTGCGATCCCCCAGGGACATCCAGTCTTGCCTACTTTTCTGGCGTAACATATCCTCCTCAAGACTCAACGCATTCGCTAAGTCTTTAAGGATATCATTTTCCTGCCCTTGCAAAGAAGCATCAGAATAAAGAAGAGGGTTGTTCCTGATAGATTCGAGATTTGAGCGGCAAGAGTTAACAAGTTGAGTGGCATGATACATTTTAGACCAGGACCTTATCGATGGCTTTAGCTTCCTTAATTTTTGGGCCACACAATACATTGGAGACCCCGCAATGTAGCAACCCCAGGTTTTTGAGATGATCTCAGATATACCAGGGCATTTGGACCAGTAATTGAAAAATCTGAAGGGTTTTGGATCAGAGTATACCTGAGGGTGAAGCCGAATAAGCATGGGAGAATGATCACTAGTGTGTGGATCCAAGTACTCCATATATGAATCGGATAGAGTAGAAAGCCATTTACCGCTCACAAAAACCCGATCAAGGCGAGCATATATGCGGCCAATCCCGACCCGTCTATTACACCAGCTGAGTTTGACTCCAGTGCTCTTGAGCTCAGCAAGATTCATTGAACTAATACATTCATTGAAATCCTGGAGGAATTTTTCTTCCACCTTCCTCCCACCCTTCTTGTCGGAAGCCTGTAGGACAGTATTAAAATCCCCCCCTATCATCCACGCTACACCACCAAAAGATAGAGCATCATATTTTAAGTGCTTCCACAGCTCCAGTCTTTCCCGAATGGTGTTGAGTCCATACACAGCAGTAATTGCACAAGAAAAACCCCCCGAGTTGATGAATGATGCAGTGACATGCTGACTCGAAGAGGAGCAAACACAAGAACTCCAGACTGCAGTATCAAAGGCTATAAGAATCCGGCCACCCGGATGAAGGTGAAAATTATTGACGGAAGACCAATGTGTAGGAATACCCAATTTATTAAGATCCACAGGGGCCTTTAGTTTAGTTTCCAAAAGAATTATTACCGAGGGGTTTAAAGAATTCAATCTGGAACGCAAATCTCTACGACGAATGGGGTTGTTCAACCCACGGGCATTCCATATGAGCACCGTCATTAGGAAACAGAAGGTTTTGACGTGCTCCCCTGAATCCTGGAGCTCCGGCGAGTACTATTATCAGGCTGGGAATCCGGTTTCTTCTTTAGCTTCTTGGACTCCTCAGCAATCTTCAAACTTCTCATTTCCTCAGCCACCCAAGCGGGGTTATCGACAGCAAGCACATGAGGCACTATGTCCAGATCATCCTCCAGCTTGTCCTCTAAAATAGAAGGCAAGTCCGGTATATTCCCCAGTCCATTCGAATCACATATAGGAGCCTCCATTGAGGAAGGAAGTATTTGAGTTACAGGAGCGGTATTCACCTGAATGATCCCCGCCTCTGCCTTCTCTTGATCGGCAGCCGGAATGTATATACATATATATATATATGTATATGTATATATATATATATATATGTATATGTATATATATATATGTATATATATATGGATTAATGTAGAGCAGGTGGCACCTGATCCAATGGATCAGGTGCAAGACACAAAAAAGGTGGGACCCAGCGAGTTCAAGCCCATGTGTGGGCTTGTACTTCCCACCTTTTATGTGTCTTAGCACCTGATCCATTGGATCAGGTACCACCTTTTCTACATTAAATCCATATATATATATATGGATGTATGTATGTATGTATGTATGTATATATATATGTATGTATATATATATATAGGAAAATTTTCAAATGAGAACATTTCGCACCGTGCGAAAATGTTTTTAGTTTTTTTTGAAATTTTTTTTCAAAATTTTTTTTCCACCCTCATTATATGTTGTTATACCCACTCAAAAAATAATCATTGAGAAATAATGTCATTTGGCCTTCGATCAAGGCATTTCATCAAATTCGCACGTTTTGAGACCGTTAAATTTGTAACGGGTGGATGTGTGCTCTAATGCCCAACGGGTTCAACCATTATTTTCCCTGGGGTATATATTTGTATGGATTAAACATCAAAAAAAAATTTTTGAAAAAAAAAATTTCAAAAAAAATAAAAAAAATGTTTTCGCACTGTGCGAAAACCCCCTTTTTTCGCAACCGAATATCACTATATATATATATATATATATATATATATATATATATATATATATATATATATATATATATATATATATATATATATATATGGTAAAGTGTTCCTAGGGTGACTCCTTAGATTGAATCTAAGGAGTCGCCCCCATTTTCACTCATATCCCACATTTTATTGGATTTAATTTTGAATGAGGTTGTTGTTCACATCATGGATGGTCAACATACCAAAACTCAAGTTATTCTAATACTTTTAGAGCCCCCATCTACCCCTTGCAATTTCAACGGTCTGAAAACGTGCTGAAAAACCCACGAAGTTGCAAGGGGTAGATGGGGGCTCAAAAAGTATTGGAATCCCTTGAAATTTGGTATGTTGATCATCCATGAGGTGAACTAATCCCATGAAAAAAATCCGAAAAAAACGTGGGAGATGGGGGAAATGGGGGCGACTCCTTAGATTGAATCTAAGGAGGCACCCTAGGAACACTTTACCCATATATATATATATATATATATATATATATATATATATATATATATATATATATATATATATATATATATATATATATATATATATAGTGATCTTCGGTTGCAAAAAAAAGGGGGTTTCGCACGGTGCGAAAACATTTTTTTTATTTTTTTGAAATTTTTTTTTCAAAAATTCTTTTTTTGATGTTTAATCCATACAAATATATACCCCAGGGAAAATAATGGGTGAACCCGTTGGGCATTAGAGCACCCATCCACCCGTTACAAATTTAACGGTCTCAAAACGTGCGAATTTGATGAAATGCCTTGATCGAAGGCCAAATGACATTATTTCTCAATAATTATTTTTTGAGGGGGGTATAACAACATATAATGAGGGTGGAAAAAAGAATTTTTGAAAAAAAAAATTTCAAAAAAAAACTAAAAACATTTTCGCACGGTGCGAAATGTTCTCATTTGAAAATTTTCCTATATATATATATATATATATATATATATATATATATATGAGGAAACGGGAAATAGGGTGTCACAGGAGAGAATCTCTCCTGTGACTGTCAAAAAAACTCCAATCTCCACAAGTTTTTTGGAAGATCCGATCCGTTCATCTCGATCTCCACCCTCTAAAACACCTACACACCAATTTTCAGCCCGATCCGAGGTGTTTTGCCCGTTCATCCACCCGACGCAAAAGTTATGTTCATATGAAACCGTTAAATTTGGGTCGGGTGGATGAACGGGCAAAACACCTCGGATCGGGCTGAAAATTGGTGGGTATATGTTTTAGAGGGTGGAGATCGAGATGAACGGATCGGATCTTCCAAAAAACTTGTGGAGTTTGGAGTTTTTGACCGACACAGGAGAGGATTCTCTCCTGTGACACCATATTTCCCGTTTCCTATATATATATATATATATAGTAATGCTATTATGAGATGGTGAGCTCAAATCGTTATCGTGAGCTAGCACAATCGGCAACACCAATTAATGATCGGCACCGTTCATCTTCAAGAGCATGTCGAGATAGATCTATACCCTAAAAAAATTAGAGATTATAAACCCCAAAATCCTATAGATCAACCCGTTCCAATTTTGTTACATTTACAGGCAGCTTGTAAACCGTTCATCTTGCAAACACTTGATGGATCTGATAGAAATGTCCAAATGACACAAAAAATTATACATAAAGATCACTTGATAGATAGAAGAAGATGGACGGTTCCGATTGATGATTTGGCAAATAATTTTGGCTAGTTCGAGATATGAATATCTCATCTCACCATCTCACATTATCATATATATATATATATATATATATATATATATATATATATATATAGATATATATATTTGGGTAAAGGGATCCTAAAGTTCTTGTATTTTGCTTTCCTTTTGACCTACGGGTAGCGGATGGTGTTAGTATTTGCTGGGATGTAGGCGCCTGTGCCTCTACTCACATTACTGACATCCTTCTTCCACCCGTGAGTGTCTTGTACTTTTCTGTTTTATCAATAAAGATGCAAAGCATATTCTCCAAAAAAAAGGGATCCTAAAGTGCCTCCTTAGATTCAATCTAAGGAGGTGCCCCCATTTCCACCCATCTCCTACATTTTTGTTGAAATTTTTTTCATGGGTTTGTTATTCACCTTATAGATGATCAACATACCAAATTTCAAGGGATTCCAATACTTTTTGAGCCCCCATCAACCCCTTGTAACTTCGTGGGGTTTTCAGCACGTTTTCAGACCGTTGAAGTTGTAAGGGGTAGATGGTGTCTCAAAAAGTATTGGAATCCCTTGAAATTTGGTATGTTGATCATCCATGATGTGAAAAACAACCACATGAAAAAAATTTCAAAACAAATTGTTGGAGATGGGGGGAAATGATGGCGCCTCCTTAGATTTCATCTAAGGATGCTCCTTAGATATCCCTTTTCCTATATATATATATATGATATGTATATATATATGTAGAGATTAATGTAGAGCAGGTGGCACCTGATCTAATGGATCAGGTGCAAGACACAAAGAGGTGGGACCCAGCGAGTACAAGCCCATGTGGAGCTTGTACTTCCCACCGTTTTTGTGTCTTGCCACCTGATCCATTGGATCAGGTGGCAGCTTTTCTACATTAAATCCATATATGTATATATGTATGTATGTATGTATATATGTATGTATATATATATATATATGTATGTATATATATATATGTATGTATATATATGTATGTATGTATGTATGTATGTGTGTATATCTATATTACATTTGACAGAGTTTTTTGAATCCTAGGGCTGACTAGGACAAGCTGACTAGGACAAAGGGGTAGATAAAAGACGGTTGGGATTAAATCTTGGGGAATCAACGGTTGGGATGAATTTTTGAGATGATAAGTTTGTATTTTAACACATACTTTTGATATTTGTGGGTCCCATTTCCCGAAATTTAATAGCAACAGCCTTAAAACTCAATTCTTTTCGGGTATAGCAACAGACTATTTTGGGGGAGAGCAAGAGTCGTTCTCGAGTATAGCTCGGCTCTTGTTCTTCCCCAAAATCAATTTCCCCAGAACCACAATTCTTCTCTCAAGGTGCAAATCGCTGGTAATCTCCCCAAAAATTTCGCTCGATCTCCCCAGAACATCAATTTCCCCAGCAACAGCCTTAAAACTCAATCTCCCCAAAAAACTCCGCTCGAGCGTTGCATCTTCAACCTCGATTTGTAACGGCGGCCACATAGTCCGAATTCGACCTCGATTTGTAACGGCGGCCACATCTTGCACAATCGCTGGTAATCTCCGATTTACTTCCTTGATTTCGATCTACTTTTTTAAAGATCTCAGCTTCATCTTAAGATCTCTTTTCTGCTATGGTTGTTTGGTCTGAAAAATTCGTCCTAAGATCTCTGATCTCTTTTCTCTGTTTGGTCCTAAGATCTTAGCTTAATTTGTTATCTCTTTTCTGCTTTGATGTAGAATTTATTTGCTTTCCAGGAGCCGAGAACGACCATGTCCATTTAGCCACTGGTTCTAAAGATCGGGCCTTGAGACTATGTATGGTAAGTTACAGGCTAAATCATCTTTAGGAGCAAATTTTTTAAATTTGTATTTACTATACTTAACCTGACATTTTCAACCTCAAAGTTTGATGCTGCCGAGACTGTGGATCATCCAATGAAGATGTTTTGGTATGATCAAATCTCTTTGGTATGATCAAAACATCTTTAGTTTAATTTGGATTATCTCTTTTCTTTTGCCTCTGGGAGTTTGTTGTGGTTGTCTGAGAAATCAAAACATCTTTTAAACCAAATATCCAGTGCATTCATTTTGTGCTTTTAGGTATGCTCATCTTCTTGGGATTCCTCTGTTAACTTATGGAAGAAGAGCTTCAATAAAGAAGAGCTTCAAGAGTCTGGTGCTAAGATCAAGGTATCCTGAAGATTTTTAGGGTTTATATGAAAACAATTCAGTTGTAGATATTTAAATTTGATTTATTATCTCTTTTAGGAACTGGATGGCTCACGAGTCATATCCCCTTACCAATTCACAGGTATGATCAAAGATTCTTCCAACTTTTTCCCATAAAAAATCTTCCATATTAAAAATATTAGTTTCCAATTAGATATAATCATCTATTTGATAATCTGAGAGTTTATACACACTGATTTCAGATAAAGGAGGGTATTCAGCCAGTAGGAGCGAGGATCTGAGAGTTTTTCTGTGTTTTGAAGAAGAGTTGTGATAAGCATCATCCCCCCGGATTTGGATGAATCATAGTCAGAATTTCTATCTAGGATTAAAGAATTGAAGTCAGAATTGCTAAATTTGGACGAAACACAATCAGTTCCTAAAATGTTGGGGAGAAGTGAAGATCCATGGGTTTTTTAAAAGAAAAAAGTGAAATTTTCTGTTGATCGCCATCTTTGTTTCAGGGTTAAAGAGCTAGCTCCGTTCGCGGTTTCAAAGGAAGCTATCCAGTTTGGGCCACCGGCATATCATTATTGGGCCCACGCTTACAGGCAGCCCACTATCTATGGGCCACGCTTTCTGTGTTTTTTACAACTCCCTTTTTATTAATGTTTCCTCTCTCTCTCTCTCTCTCTCTGTGTGTGTGTGTGTGTGTGTGTGTGTGTGTGTGTGTGTGTGTGTGTTTCTCTCTGTCTCTCTTGGAGAATAATAAATAAAGAAATCCAACCCAAATTAATTTTGCAGACTTTGGCAATGATATGTCACATTTTTATATAAACAATCTGATAAAATTTGATTATGTAAATTTGATATTCATGTCCAAAAATTCAAAATCACCATTTTTTTCAATCAACTAAAGATGTTTTGCTAATTCATTTGCTCGCTGCAAATTAAACGAGTTTTCAATAACAGAACTTTTTGGAACTACCAAATGAATGCGCAAACCCATGGGTTCACGTGAAAGTTGATAATTTAGAGTTTTAAAACTTTAAGATCAAAATGAATGGATCCGATAGTTGAAAAACGCCTGAAATGAGATTTACAAAAGGTGACTCTGCCTTGGTATGGTCTAAAAGTTACCGTCCAAATTATGTTATTTTACTATTTGGAGCTGAATCAAACCAGATCCTAATCGCACCTTAAGTGGGTCACAGGTTAGGACCAAACAACAAGAAAACCAACATTAAGGTCTGATTGTATGATTCCTAATTGTATGTGTTAATATTTAATCGAAGGGAAAATGCAGCATCCAATGGCACATCACTCATTATCCAATGGCATCCATGCACGATGTTTCGGCGCCAGCCTTCAGGCGCATGATGTTTCGTGTGACGAAGGCGCCCGCTAAACTTTTTTACGCTAAATTTAAAAGGAAAAATTACGTCCCAAAAATTTTTGAGGTGGGTATAATTTTTGAGGGAACAAAGATTTTCAGGTGATATCTTAAATGAATTGTAGGCTCCGAAGGAGCCCGCGCTGAATTTATTGTTCTACGCTAATTTTTAGTTCCGCGCCAAATTTGTTGTTCTACGCTAATTTGTTGTTCTGTATTGAATGAGCCCACGCCGAATATTTTGTTCCGTGCTGCAGGGGCCCGTACCTAAGGCACCCGCGTCGAATTTGTTGTTCTGTACCAAATGCGCCCAAGTCGAAGGCGACCGTACCGCTAAATATTTTTACGCCAATTTGGTGTTCTTTTAAAGTTTAGCTATGAAAATAATTTTTTGGGGAACATAGATTTCGCGGGGGAAAATCTTAAATGAAATGTGCCAGCGGGGACGGGTTATGACTATATCTATTATACATTTGATAACCTTTTTTGAATTCTAGGGCTGAATTTTTTTATGCTAATTTATTGTTCCGCGCCGAAGGCGCCCGCGTCGAATTTGTTGCTTCGCGCCAAAGGCGCCCGCCAAAATTTTTTACGCTAATTTGTTGTTTCGCGCCAAAGGCGCGCCGAAATTGTTGTTCAGCGTCAAATTTTTTAACGCTAATTTGTTAATCAGTGCTTAAGGCGTACGCTAAATTTTTTACGCGATTTTGTTCCGCGTCGAATTTGTTGTTCTGTGTCGAAGGTGCATGCATCGAATTTGTTGTTCCACACCGAAGGCGCCAGTGCCGCTAAATATTTTTACACTAATTTGTTCCACGTAATTTTGGCTGTGAAAATAATTTTTTGTGAAACAAAAATTTCGCGGGGAAATATCTTAAATGAACCGTGCCCGCGGGCACGGGTTATGACTAGTGTATATATATATGTGTGTGTGTGTGTGTGTGTGTGTGTATATATATATATATAATTGTTGGAGATGGGGGGAAATGATGGCGCCTCCTTAGATTTCATCTAAGGATGCTTCTTAGATCTCCCTTTTCATATATATATGTGTGTGATATGTATATATGTATGTATGTATGTATGTATGTATATATATATATCACTATATATATAGTGATATATATATATATATATAGTGGTTGACTAGGATCCATCCGGATGGATCAAACATGCGGATCCATCCAAGCTGAATTTAAAATTGAGAAACTTAATGGATAATCTGCTCCGTTGGATGTGATCTAATATGTCTAAACTATCAACAAAAAAATTTCAAGTAATTTGGACATGTTTTGTCCATCCATCAAGTGGTTGCAAAATCAATGTTTTTGAATAGTCGTAAAATCGACTAATTTTGCAACCACTTGATGGATGGGTAAAACATGTCCAAATCACTTGAAATTTTGTTTGTATTTAATTTAGACATATTAGATCATATCCAACAGAGTGGATTATCCATTTAGGTAGCCTAATTTTAAATTCCACTGGGATGGATCCACATGTTTGATCCATCCGAATGGATCCTAGTCAACACACACACACACACGCACACACACACAAGTCATAAATCGTGCCCGTGGGCTCGGTTTATTTAAGATTTCCCCACGCGAAATATTTGTTTTCTAAAAAGTTATTAAATTTTAAAAGAACAACAAATTAGTGTAAAAATATTTAGCGGCACGGACGCCTTTGGCGCATATCAACAAATTCAATGCGGGCACCTTTGGCTTGGTACAACAAATTATCTAAAAAACCCATGCCCGTGAGCATGGTACATTTAAAATTTCCCCCGTGAAATCTTTGTTCCCCAAAAAATTCTTAAAATTTAAAAGAACAACAAATTAGCGTAAAAATATTTAGCGGCACGGACGCCTTTGGCGCGGAACAACAAATTCGGTGCAGTCGCCAACGACACGGAACAACAAATTCGACACGGACGCCTTCGACGTGGAACAACAAATTTACATAGAACAATGAATTTGGCACGGAACAATAAATTCGCGTAGAACAACAAATTCAGTGTGGTCTCCTTCGGCGCAGAACAACAAATTCACGTACAACAACAAATTCGGCGCAGAACAACAAATTAGCGTAAAAAAACATGTGTCCATAGGCACGGTTCATTTAAGACTTTTTCCACAAAATATTTGTTCTCCAAAAAAATTCTTAAAATTCAAAAGAATAACAAATTAGCATATACATATTTAGCGGCACGGGCGCCTTCGGTGTGGAACAACAAATTTGGCGCAGGTGCTTTCAATACAGAACAACAAATTCGCACGGCCGCCATAGGCGTGGAACAACAAATTCGGCGCGAAACAACAAATCAGCGTAAAATTTTTTAAAATTTTTAGTAGGCGCCTTCGACACAGAAAAAAAAATTAGGTAAAAAAATTTAGCAGGCCGCCTTCGGCGCACTTAAGATTTTCCCATGCGAATCTTTGTTTCCCAAAAAATTATTTCCACAACCAACAAATTAGCATAAAAATATTTAGCGACACTGACGCTTTCGGAACGGAACAACAAATTTGGTGCAAGCACTTTCGACACGGAACAACAAATTCGGCGCGGGCACCTTCGGCACGAAACAACAAATTAGCGTAAAAAATTCGGCGCAGGACATAACAGGCGCCTTCATGCCTTTGGCGCGTGGGCATACTAATAATGACGTCATGCGGAGCCAAATGTGAGTGTATTAATTACGACGTTCTGTTATCCCATTTGTGAATGTATTATTTTCTTCTCGATGAAGTCAAATGCCCGGATAAATTAGGATGATTTGAATAAGAAATATATAATTCATTGATAATATAACTCTTCCCTTTTTTGTTATAAATATTGTACATTAAATCACATTAATGCAGTTGTTCAACTTCCTAAGCATCTTAAATTCAAAGATCTCGAATTTCACAAAATTAAATGAAGATTTATTTCTCCAGAAAGTTTCCCCCAAAATACAAAAGTTTTCCCTCCCAAAATTTTCACGAACTCTCATCTCAATCGTTGGTTTGCCAAGATTAAATCTCAACCATCCTTCTATCAACCTGTTTGTCCTAGTCAGCTTGTCCTAGTCAGTCCTACAATTCAAAAACAGTTGTCAAATGTAATACAGAGTTTCCACCGGGAAATCTATGTTCCCTAAAAAATTATTTTCACAGCCAAAATTGCGCGGAACAACAAATTAGCGTAAAAGTATTTAGCGGCACGGACGCCTTTGGTGCAGAACAACAAATTCGACGTGGACGCCTTCGTCGCGAGAAATTATACTCATATTGATGTGCATTGATGAGTGACGAGATTTTTGAAATTTTAGATTGTTACCCCATGCGTAGAAGGGACAGTGGGTCCCGTGTTAAGGGAGAGATCATTCGATCTGCAGCATTAAGTGCAAGTTAAGTTTTTTTTTCCAAATCCATTAATTGCGTGCACTCTACTATTCCCCATCAATTGGAAATGCATTAATTAAGTGCAAATAGCAGACTTAAGCAAAAATGCATTAAGTGCAAAGGGCAAACAAATTTTTTTCCCTCGTGCGTGCGAATGCATTAAGTGCAAGTGCCAGCCGAAATTTCGACAAAATCTCATCTCAACCATTTATTCTCCAAGATTAAATCTTAGCAGTTCTTCTATCAACCCTTTTGTCCCAGTCAGCTTGTCATAGTCAGCCCTAAAATTCAAAAACAGTCATGAATTGTAATATAGACTAGTCATAACCTGTGCCCGCAGGGACGGTTTATTTAAGATTTTCTCCTGCGAAAACTTTATTCAATAAAAAGTCATTAAAATTTAAAAGAACAACAACTTAGCGTAAAAATATTTTGTGGCACGAGAGCCTTCGGCGCATAACAACAAATTCGGTGCGGGTGCATTCGGCGCGAAACAAAAAATTAGCGGAAGAAAACCATGCCCGCGAGCACTTTACATTTAAGATTTTTTTCCCCGCGAAATCTTTGTTCCCCATAAAATTATTAAAATTTATAAGAACAACAAATTAGCGTAAAAATATTAGTGGCACGGGCGCCTTTGGCGCGAAACAACAAATTCGATGCAGAAGCCTTCATCACAGAACAACAAATTCGACGTGGAACAACAAATTCGCGAAGAACAACAAATTCGATGCGGGCGCCTTCGGCACGAAACAAAAAATTCGCGTAGAACAACAAATTCGACGCGGGCGCCTTCGGTGCGAAACAACAAATTAGCGTAAAAACCATGTGCTCGTGGGCACGGTTCATTGAGGTTTTTTTCCCACGAAATCTTTGTTCTCCAAAAAATTATTAAAATTTAAAAGAACAACAAATTAGCATAAAAATATTCCGCGACACGGGCGCCTTTGGCACGGAACAACAAATTCAACGCAGGCGCTTTCGACACAGAACAACAAATTCGGTGCGGACGCCATAGGCGCAGAACAACAAATTCGCGTAAAACAGCAAATTCGACGCAGAACAACAAATCAGCATAAGACATTTAGCGGGCGCCTTCGACGCAGAACAACAAATTAGCGTAAAAAAATTTCGCGGGCGCCTTTGGTGCACTTAAGACTTTACCCGCGAAATTTTTGTTCCCCAAAAAATTATATCCATGGCCAAAATTTAAATGAACAACAAATTAACGTAAAAATATTTAGTGGCACGGGCGCTATCGGAACAGAACAACAAATTTGGCGCAAGCGCTTTCGACACGGAACAACAAATTCGACGCGGGCACACTAATAATGACGTCATGCGGGGCCTAGTGTGAGTGTATTAATTATGACGTTTTGTTATCCTATTTGTGAGTGTATTATTTACTTCTCGATGAAGTCAAATGCCCGGATAGATAAGGATGATTTGAATAGGCAACATATAATCCATTGATAATTTAACTCTTCCTTATTTTTGTTATAAATTTTGTAAATTAAATCACATAAATATAGCTGTTCAAATTCCAAGACATCTTAAATTCAAAGATCTCGATTTTCACAAAATTAAATGAAGATTTATTTCAGCAAAAAGTTCCCCCAAAATACAAAAGTCCCCCCCCCCCCTAAATTTTCACAAACGCTTATCTCAACCATTGATTCCCAAGATTAAATCTCAACCATCCTTCTTTCAACCAATTTGTCCTAGTCAGATTGTCCTAGCCAGCCCTAGAATTCAAAAACAGTCTAAAATTATTTCACCCTCCTAGCCAGCCCACGAGCACGGTTAATTTAAGATATCCCCTCAAAATTTTTGTTCTCCCCAAAGATTATTTTTCCCCCAAAAATTTAAACTAACAAAAATTTAGCTTCGACATGGGCACCTTGTGTAACAACAAATTCGACGCAGACGCCTTCAACACAGAACAACAAATTTGGCGCAGGCGCCTTCGAAACGGAATACAAATTAGCGTAGAACAACAATTTTGGCGCTCCAAAATTTAAACGAACAAAAATTCAACTTCAGCGCGGGCACCTTCGGTGCAAAACAACAAATTCGACGCAGGCGCCTTCGACACGGAACAACAAATTTGACGCGGGCGCCTTCGGTGCGGAATAACAAATTAGCGTAGAACAACAACTTTGGCGTGGAACAACAAATTAACGGGAAAAAATTTAGCGTGCACCTTCGACACGGAACAACAAATTCGACGTGCGGCACGGTTCATTTATGATTTTCTCTTGCAAAATCTTTGTTCCTCAAAAAATAATTTCCACAGCCAAAATTTAGAAGAACAACAAATTAGCGTAAAAATATTTAGCGGCACGGACGCCTTCGACGAACAACAAATTTGGAACTGACGCCTTCGACACGGAACAACAAATTCAGCGTAGAACAACAAAGTAGTGTAAAAAAATTAGCTGGCGACTTCGGCACGGGGAAAAAGTTTAACCCGGGCCAAAAGAAAAACGCACAAAAATGAAGGGAGAAGTGCATAAGTGTGTGGGTGGGTGTGGGTAGGGTATGTGGGTAAAAAGTGAAATGGGAGGGTATTTTAGCAAAATGGGTGAAGTGGCGGTATTCTATGCAAATGTAGTGATTGTGGGGGGTTTAAAAACCAAAGAAAAAAATCAAAAAAAGTCCTCATCTCACAACACTCATCTCAACCATTCTTTTACCAAGATTAAATCCAAGTCATTCTTCTATCAACCTCTTGATACTTCAGCATGACATCAGCTTGTTCTAGTCAGCAAGACAATTCAAAAAAGTCATCAAATGTAATATAGATATATGAGGAATATGGGCCTGAGCTGACAGCACATGAAATTTTTTCTGCGCTGTCAACAGTTCGGGGGCTCTAAAATGTATTTTTAAATTGTTTTTTGCGGTGTCTTCTACAACTTGTTAACTACCCCCCACCAAATTTCAAGCCAATCCGACACCATTTGAGCATCCGATCATACATGTATGTATACATGTATGTGTACATACATGTATGTATCTGTATATGTATATATACATGTGTGTGTGTGTGTGTGTGTGTGTGTGTGTGTGTGTGTGTCTATATCTATATTATATTTGACAACTATTTTTGAATCCTATGGCTGACTAAGACAAGCTGACTAGAACAAATAGGTTGATAGAAAGACGGCTGAGATTTAATCTTGACAAATCAATGGTTGAGAAGAGATTTTATGTAAAGTTTTGGGGGAAACTTGAATTTCGGGGGGGGGGGGAATGTGTTTGGGAAAACTGAAATCGTAAATCATAAATGCCCATTGTCAATTCTCCTCATAAATGCCAACTGTCCTTGGCTAAGCGTCTCTTCTGCATCCTCAAAGAGCGTGCTGAAGAGGGAAAAGACGCTCCCAATCCCCCACATCTGGAGGCAACATCCAAAACCCTCAGCTTCCTCACAAATCAGTCTCTCTCTCTCTCTCTCTCTCTCTCTCTTCCTCTCTCTCCATCCCTCCTAACAAAAAAATCTCAGCTCACTTCCCCCCCAACCCGTCACAGTGTCCTCAAAGAGCATGTAGTTAGTGCCTGGGAACAATACGTGCGTCGACTTCTTGCAGAAGATCCCACGGTGGGCCTTTGTCTCTTATGGCCTCTTCATGTGCCTTGAGTTCTTCTGGAAGCACCGCGATCGTGGCGTCCACGTCAGCTTGACTGCTTGCAGAAGATCCTACGGTGGGCCTCCGTCTCCTATGGCCTCTTCATGTGCATCAAGTGCTTCAGCAAGCACTGTGACCTCGGCGTCCACATCAACTTCGTTCGATCTGTCACCATGGATCCGAGATCCAATTGAAGAAGATGGAGTCTGCCGACAACGACAAGCTCAATTCATTCCTCTCTCCAAGAAAATTGACATCGTTCCCAACTACAACACAATCTCAATTCTTCCTCTGCTTCGCTTGCATGCTGAAGGGGTGAAAGTCATGGTTTGGAGCTGTTCCATGCTTTGATTAACAAAGGGGAGTGCTTTTGTATGGATCTTGGATTTTAGTGTGAACTTGATGAGAAAATTTCCCTCAAATGGAAAAAGAGCGGGGTTTTCCTTTAATATCTAAGCAAATGGGGTTATTCACTTTTCTTTCTTCTTTTTGTTCATCATTTTTCTCACTAGAGGTAGCCATTTGTGATTATTCTTTGGTTTCATGTAATCTTGGGAGCTCCGGTAATTAAGGAGATGTGTCACTAAAATAATCGAAACAGTGGGGAAGGGAAAAAATTTGTAGGTGGTTTTAGCTGCCAACGTGGACAGTGGTTTTAGTGGGAAAACGGCTTGGTGAGCTGTGGACAGGTGGGGCCCACATTTGGGGGGATAGGTAAGTGCGGGATAATGATGATGATTGAGGGTGACCAAGTTAGGTTCCACGAAAGTGGAAGTAAACAAAGTTTGAATTGACAAGTGTTCACGGAGTTTTGCATGCTACTGACTGAGATTTTCGGCAATTGTTCTTTTCCCATTTTTTATCTACGAGAAAACATCTATATTACAATTGAAGGTGTTTGTTGCAGTCACAAGTTCACTAGGTCAAATAATTGGCACTGGGAAGTGGGGTTTTGGCCCTGGGTTTGAGGTGGGGGTTTGGGGATTTTTTTGCGATTTAGTCCATGATTTTCATCATTTTGCTCCCCGATGCTCCTCACACACCCCTCACGTTTTTTTGTTTTGGCCCCCATTTCTCTCCGCATTTGCGCCCGGGCGATGACTGCATTTGCGCCCACGCCTTCGCCCCCGCTCCCGCGTCGAAGGTGCCCGCTAAATTTTTTTACGCTAATTTGTTGTTCCGCGCCAAAGGTGCCCGTGCCGAATTTGTTGTTCCACACAGAAGATGCCCATGCCAAAGGCACCCGTGCCACTAAATATTTTTACGCTAATTTGTTGTTCTTTTAAATTTTGGCTGTTGAAATAATTTTTGGGGGAACAAAGAATTCGCGTGAGAAAATCTTAAATGAATCGTGCCTGCGGGCACGGGTAATGACTAGTGTGTGTGTGTGTGTGTGTGTATAATGGTGTCGGATTGGCTTGAAATTTGGTGGGGGTAGTTAACAAGTTGTAGAAGACACAGTAAAAAAATTAAAAAAAATATTTTAGATCCCCCGAACTGCTGACATCGCAGGAAAAATTTCATGCGCTGTCAGCTCAGGCCTATATTCCTATGTACATGTATGTATATGTATGTACATATACATACATGTATGTATATATACATATACGTATATGTGTGTATATCATGTATATGTTTATATATACACATATACGTATACATGTGTGTATATGTATACATGTGTGTGTGTGTGACACACACACACAAATGAAAAGTAAGTGTGTGGCATATATGTATAAGAAAATGTACAAAGGCATGCCACGGTGACCACAAGGCAGGATATAAAAATTGGGAGAGGCTGGGAAGCAGTCACCAAAAGACGTGTAACACCTAGCAGAAGGACCTAACAACAACAACATGGCCAAAAGAAAAAAATGCCTCAAATCAAGCCCCAGTTGCTCAGAACAATATCATATGTAGGATCCTTCTCATCCAGCAAAGGTGGGGAAAAGATCACGGCGACATCCAAAGAAATCTTGGCCGTCATGGGCATCTTGGGGAGCGGGCAAGAGAGAAGTACACGGTTATTTTGCTCCTTCCAGATGTGCCAAACAACAGCAGCGAGAACCAGCATGGAGAGACGCCCCATAACCTTAGTATTCCCTTTTGCTCCAAACTTTTGCCGAAGAAGATAGGCGTCAATATGAAGAGATTTGGAGCAGGAGGGAATACCAAGCTTAAGCTTACAAGTGGACCAGACAAAGCCATTATACTCACAATAGATGAAGAGGTGACGAGCCGTCTCTAGGTGAGCATTGTAGAAGACGCTTGTGGAAGGAAGTCAGGATGCCGCTACGGGCCAAAATGTGCACAGTGGGGAGCTTGTCAGTAAGGGCACGGAGGAGGGTGATCGCATACTTAGGAGTACATCCAGCAACCCAGACCAGGGAGCGAAGCCGATAAGGAGGGACAGGCAAACAAATAGAATCCCAAGCCGAGCGAAGGGTGCAGCCGGAACCAGAATCCCAAGTCAAGTGGGGAGCTTGGAACTATATATATATATATATATATATATATATATATATATATATATATATATATATATATATATATATAAATAAAATTAATGTTAATGATGCACTAGTTGTTGTAGATTGATAAGTACAAAGCGATTAGTGCTTGTGGCCTGTAAGACTTCTTCATATTAGCTCTGTCAATTATTTCTAGTCATATGTAGTTCCAAGTTTCTTGATTGCTTTAGCAGAAATTTTGATATTAGTCTAGTAAAATAATCCCATCTTATATGGAGCTTGAAGCCAACATCCGTATACCTTGGTTATTGGAGCACCTGCCTATAAAATTGGGTTCGGAGCCATTGGCATCTATGATGCAGAGGTACGGTTACAAAGGAAGAAGAAGATGAAAATCTTGTAGAAAAGTCGATTAACCCTTAAATAAACCCATAGAAACCCAAATGGGTCGGCCAAAACTCGACCCAATGCGGCCACATGGGTTACTCCACACAGTCATGTCGATTCTACACTCAGAAAAGTAGTTTCATGCACTTTCAGCCTCTGCGGCGATGCAGTCACATCAAATTTCACACGGCCGCGTCGATGTAATTATGTAGCGTCGCCTTGTCTTCTAAAAAATGTATAAAATCGCTTCGGTCTCGGAAAAATACTAATAAAAATGTGTTGGAATCGTAACGAGATGCTCTTCGATGGAAAAATAAAATGAAGTACAGATAACCACAGAGTTATAAGCAGATCTTCAATCATTGCAAGGCATGTGCACTTCTTGTGGCATCTTCTCCATGCGGTCGTGTGGGGTTCACAAACGACCGTGTGAATCCTCTTCTTTTTGGCTTGGGCTCAGCCCTTCTATGCAGTCATGTCAGGATCTACGTGACTGCATGGATATTGGCTCAAGATTTCCAGAGAGTTGGTATCCTCGACACGACTCCGTGGACGGATCCACGCGACCACGTTGATTTGCTTTTCTTTAGCATGTTTTGGCTTTATTTTGGCTTCCTCCAATGCGGCAGTTTGGCTAATCGATGTGGTCGTATTGGAGCTCCTTTGGATGACCCAGCTGTGTTGTCCCACGCGCTCGCATGAGGAAGCTACACGACCGTGTGGATTCTGTCTTCATGTCTGGGGTTCGATCAGCTCCACGCGGCTGTTTGTGCCACCCCACGCGGTCTTTTTGGGCTGATTCTCTTCGAACTCTTCTTCTTTTGATTCCATTTCTTCGCTTCGTTTCTTCCTTTCACTTCTTTGACTCCAATTAGCTCTTTTAAGCTAGATTTCAACCTGAAAGATGCACAAACACTCAAAGAGTGAAACGACAAGGAAATATGGTAATGGCGTATAAAGTGGGGGTTTGTGTGATATTATGCATGAATAAACACGACTAAATATATATGAAATATCCATTCATCAAAATCCCCCAAGCTAAACTCTTTCTTGTCCTCAAGGAAGAAAAAGAAAGAGTAAAGAGTGGGGTATGCATGCATTCAACAAATGATATCAAGAATTTCACAACGAGATGCATATATATACATGGAGAGTGAAATTTTTTCAGATTATGGAATTAATAATCACGTCAATCCTTATTAATCTGTCAAGACATAGCCTAGAGGATTATCTCTAGTATAAACCAACGTGTAATATACATTATCATAGTCAGGCTCAAATCCTAAATTATTTCCTCTATCCTGCGTATGCAATTAAAATGGGAGCCGAAATTATGTGATGGATCAAGAGAAGCTTTAGTATTGTATAATGGGCAACGAATCTATCAAGGAAGTGGCACTCATGACACGCTATCGTTCCTTGGGTTGTGGGATTGCTAGCTATATTTATGTTCTTGTTTTCATTGTTTTTGTGTTATTAGTTGGTTTTTGAGGAGCGTTGGGTCAATGACTCCCAGATCAGACGACCTTTAGGGCATTGGGCCAAGAAGGACCCCTCGGACCTACGAGCTTAAATCAACCAAAAACCTTTATTCCGATGCACTCCCCCAAGCTAAACCTTTCGGTACGAGTCCCCACTGATTCCCGGGGCACGAGGATCCGGCTACTCAATTCGGTTGGGAGAACGATGCATAATTATTCATTATTTTTTCTATAGACATTTTTTTTCTTCTCTTTCTTTTCTCTTTCTTTCTTCCCTTTTTTCAAAACATGAACAAGCTGGGCAACTCCACTCCTCTGTACTAGATACGCATACAGTTATCCAAATCCTATCAGATTGCTAACCAACACACTCAACTAAAAATTCCAAGATGCATGTATAAGATGGGTTCCCAATAAAAAAACAACCTACACCCATTTCGAGTACTTCTATTCTAAAGATCATGAGCATAAGCATAATAATCATATTACAATGAGATCTAATCACTAAAGATATCCCCTAAGCATATATCATGATAATGATAAGAAATTGAACAAAGAAAGGTGTAAATTTTTGAAAAAATTCACAAAAATGTCCATGCATATAAAAAACTTAGCATAATGGAATTCTTAATATGAAATATGAATAGATGATGTATGAAGTGCACCTTCCCCAAGCTTGAATCAAGCATTGTCCTCAATGCTAAAAAGTAGGAAAATGGGGGGAAATTATGATACATGCATGAAAATGCCTCTCCCAAGTTAGCATAAAAGCATACCCTAATATGAAAAATAGAATAAAAGGTAGGGTGTATGTGTGGGGGGGGGGATATGGGTGTTGGAGTCATAAAATGTGAAACAGGGCAAAGAATGGGCATTGAAGCTCATAATGGGTTTTGGGCTAAAATGATGGGTTGTGCCACATGAGAGATGAGATTTATTCATTTATTTCTAAGACTAATGGAAAATAGAAAATCGTAATACACTCCCCTTGATAATGAGGGGATGCGAGTTTATTCATTCTACTATCCTAGAAAGAAAATAAAATGTCTACACTACTGGAGTAGGATGCACCTGAGCAAACAGAAGTTCAAGAATCTTCAGCGGAGCAGGAAGATGTTCTTCATGATCCTTTCATGGTTCAGCTGATAGCCTACCACGAACTCCATCGGGCTCTAGCAACACTCCTCCCAGCATCATTCTAGGACGTCCACCTAAATCCTGCAAGAGATGAGGATCATCAGCCCTAATGGGAAAATTCTTCCTTCCTATAAAAGTATCCCAGAGAAAGTCGTCAAAATAATCTAGAGGATGTGAAATAGGGTGATGAAAACTCCCTGAGAATAGTGCACTACTTTCATCCTTGACGCTATCAAATCCTTGACATTTCCTTCGAAATGCATGTCAGGTGCCGACATGACCCCTCATACTTCTGCACAGTGTGGACCTGAATCCTGTGGGAAGTACGTCATGTCAGAAGAATCTGAATCTAAAGAAGTATATAATGAAATATGAGATTCGGATATGGAGTGTAAAATATCTCCCTGAGCAGGAGCGTTAATCTCCCATGGATGCGATGTCTCTGGTGGAATGGTGATGGCTTGCGGAGGTAATGGTGGAGGCAGGGATGCATCAGGCTTACTGGAATGAGTCATGGTATCTGTGGCCTCACGTGCATCCTTCGCATCAATATGTGTATGCTCTGTGGCCTCCTCGGTGCTCTCACGTGGCACGAAATGGGGGATGCGATCGAGTGGGAAGAATGTCTTGGGCTTTTCAGATTTGGAAATCTTCTTGGTGCCCTCGCATGGTCCATACTCGCAAATAACCTCCTGGAGAAGGATTGTTTCCACCCATCGTCCTATATGTGGCTCATCGTCCATCTCATCTTCGTCTGGGGTATAGTGATGGATGCGAGCATCAGTGGTATGTGTCTCAGAGGAGGTACCTGCATGAGAAGAGGAACTCATATCAAAAAATTTAAATTGTAGTTCAGATGAGTTACCTTCTGTGGTGCAATCTGTCGACGATGCGTGAGACACTGCAGCAGATTCCATGTACTCCTAAGCTACTTCAGGCAGCATGTCAAAGAATTGGCCCCCATTCATCCTTGTCATGGATTCCTGTAAGTCAATAAGCAGTCCTCCACTGAAGAAGCAAAGGAGACAAAATGTGTCGACCCTATGCTGCGGCAGCCCATCCACCAATCTGTTGAATCTCCCCCAAGCTTGCTAGAAAGTCTCTCCATCAAGCTGGGTGAAGCTAGCAATATGATCCCTTGGTATCTGGTGTCGCCTTGCCTAATCCCCAAAAGTAGAAGTGGTCCCTCCTCCAGAGCGCGCTCTCTGTGGTGGTGTAGTCTCAGAGATCTGACTCCATGAATTCTGCTCGGGTTGCCCTTGTGGTGGGAAAATGTGACTCAGATTTTGGGCAATCTCCTGAAGATGGGTTTCGATCGATGTGGTAGGAGAGGGTGAAGTCATTTGGCCTTGGTTTGAAAGTAAATTTTCTAAAAGAAGTTCAAGGCTGAACTTTGGTGGAGGTGGAGGCACTTAGGTTTGGGGATATGGATGGGAGGGTTCATAGGGCAGATTGTAGATATGTGGGCATGGGATATGGGGGTGGGCATAATATGGGCATTGGGTGTAGGCATGCCCCTGCACCCACATGCTTCGCAAAATGTCGCAACCTGTAGAAAATCATTGTAGCCTCCCATCTGAGCACCATGTGGCATGGAGGCATCAAATTCTCCAATGTATGATCCATCTAACATCCACATTATGCTCCAAGTGCACCTGCAAAACAAATAAGAAAAACAAAGAGAAGCTTGTCAGTGGTACAAGAGAATATCACAAATATAAATGGAGTGCTAGGGAAAATTTTTTGTTTATTTTTTTATATGCACACGGACTAACAAATCTAAAGTTAAACTAATATCAATTAGGCACAACCTCCCTGGAAACGGTGCCAGAAAACTTATTGTCCTCGATAAAGCTCTCGATATTTATACCACAAGCGAACAGCTGTCGTCGTACCTCTAACGGGTCGTCTGCAGGGAGGTTATGTAATTGAATACTAGTTAATCCTGGGTTATAGCTAGCTAAATGGGAAATATATGGACTATGGAGAAACAAATAGAACGAAAGGGCTCTAAGGTTAGGTTTCAATCTAATATGGGTAGAGCATGGGAATAAGCTGATTGCATGGTTATCGAATCATCCTAGGGTGAGGTTATCTAACCGAGAGAATATCACTCCCCCCCCACTTCCGCGATGCTATGATATGATCGCTCCTCACGTTATCTCATGCCCCTCACTTACGTGATGTCATGACACGACCACCCCCCGTAATGACGAAGCCTACTCCAGTAGCGCATCGCCACACGATGAATGTATTAAGCAAGACAATATTCTCCAACCACTGTTCAGCCACTCTCATGGTCAGAAACTCGGTCAATGCTAGGAGGGCTCTTGTTACGTTCCAACTTCCGATGGTGACATAATGAGTATGGATCGCACAAGGGGATTAAAAACCCTAGAATAACCCTAACTCCAGCTAACGATCAATCAAAGGAAATCAATGTATGTGAATGTTAATTGTCCTAAACATAACCCTATTTCGATGGTTCAATAGCCAAACAGCAAGATCAAGTCATGCTAAACTCCATAAATAAAGATCCACCTTACCCGAGATTGAAACTACTCACTAAACATATATAGAATCACAAAGGCAACACAAAGAAACATCATAAAAACAGCAAGAACAAATAGAAAACAAATAGAAGAAGAGAAAGAACTTATCTTAATAGATTAGCAATCCAAGTCTTCAAAATACACAAGCCTCCTTAAGGAAAAGTGCAAAATAATCTATTCTAACCCTACTCCTAAACTAGTTACAAAGGAAGAAGAAGCTGAAAATCTGGTAGAAAGGTCAGCTCTCCCTCTCAAAATATGCACAAAACCTTTAAATAAATCCTTAGAAACCCTAATGGGTCGGGCAAAACACGACCCGACGCAGCCGCATGGATTACTTCACGCGGTGGCATCGATTCTGCACTCAAAAATCAGTTTTATGCACTTTCAGCCTCTACAGCTGATCGGCCCCGGATATACACCTGGAAAACGATTGTAGTTTTACCGCAAGCGCACGGTGCAGTGGTGAGCGGGTATCGAACACGAGGAGGTGGTGTTGGTTCCAATCTATCCTAGGTTGGCTCGACTACAAATGTTTTATTGGTGGAGATGTGTATGGTATGATGTAATGACAATGGTGATGGATGTCGGTGTCGGTGATAGAGATGTTGGTCAAATATCGATTCAAATACAATATAATAAAAGTGTCTAGGGCTAGGGATTCCCACTACGGATCGTCATACATCATTGTAAATAGTGAATCTCAATATTACTAGACTTGTGTTGTGGTGAACTAGTCGCAACTTAATGTAAAACCAAGCTCACGCTCTCGCGCTATTGCCGGTCTATAGCAAACCTATGATAGGGCCCACTCTCGTGAAATCCCTAGCCTAAGCCGCTAGCGTGAAGAACGACATCATTGTTCAATCGTATCTCAAGCCCACTCTCGTGCAAACTCGAGCCACGGCCTAGGTTATGATAGTTCGTATTCGTCCAATCTCTTGCAAACGAATATGGGTATAGATTTATAATAAAAATCCTAGCTTTGGTCCAATCTCTTGCAAACCAAATCTAGAGAATTTCGATTATAAACCTAATTTGAATATCTAGGCCTTCCCATCGATAGGAATCCAATCTCTTGCAAACCCCAAATCGATGGAAATTCCTAGAAATCCGTAATAAATCAATCACAACCTAACCTCCTAGCAATTCTAGCAACGTAGAAGTTCATTCATCACAAATCTGAAATTAGATTCATAGGATTCATCCCCTTCCCGAGAACACGATCAACCAAGCATAGCAATAACGGTACAGAAATCAATAAGAGACATTGCTTGCATATGAAAAGATAGCCAATCAAAGATTCAAATAATAAGAACAAGGATACTT
This sequence comes from Scilla litardierei, assembly GCA_030789695.1. Taxonomy (NCBI): domain Eukaryota; kingdom Viridiplantae; phylum Streptophyta; class Magnoliopsida; order Asparagales; family Asparagaceae; genus Scilla; species Scilla litardierei. Next base: position 297,353,782 of record CM061142.1, on the reverse strand, counting down.
AGCTTTAATGAAGAACTTCAATCCAATTACAAGATTTTTAGATCCAATAGGGGGCCTAAGGCATGGCCTAACCTCTAAAATAATTCCTAAGAAAATATCATGAAACTCCCCTCTAATGACAGCTACCAACCTCTTATATAGCCTCCCAAAACCCTGGCAAATAACCCTCCAAAACCCTCTCAAATTCGTGCCCTAAATCAGCTTGGCCGCAACATAAAATCTGGGCCCGTAGTCACTCTGGCCGAGTGGGAAAATGACTCGGCCGAGTGGAAATTCCAGCACTGCAGCATCAACTTGCAGAAATTCTCCAGATTTCATCCGACCTCCGATTAGCATGTTCTTGGAGGCGTTGGAACCGTCATGAAGTCCAATATCATAAAAATATATGAGAAAAATATTTTGATTGCTGGAATGATAGCAGATTTCAAAATAGTGGGAGGATGTCTGAAAATCTGGGCGCTCGTGTCATCGGCATCACTCGGCCGAGTGGGATTCTTCACTCGGTCGAGTGGGATTCTCTACTCGGCCGAGTAGGGTCTTCTATGATTCTCCAAAAATTCCAGAGAGTCTGATTAGACCTCAGGAGAAGAACCCTGTAATACTCGGGCGAGTGGGCTTCTCTACTCGGCCGAGTAGGGTCTTCTATGATTCTCCAAAAATTCCAGAGAGTCTTATTAGATCTCAGGAGAAGAACCCTATAATACTCGGGCGAGTGGGCTTCTTCACTTGGTCGAGTGGACTTTGCCACTCGGCCGAGTGAGGCTTCTCCAAATTCCAGTAAGTTGGCCTCTTCTCTGGACGAAATCTCTGTAGCACTCGGGCAAGTGGGCTTTCTCACTCGGCCGAGTGGTCTTTCTTGCTCGGCCGAGTGAACATGGCAAATTTTCGGTGCGTATCCGTTTCACTCGGGCGAGTGCGGTCCTTCACTCGACCGAGTGAGCAGTCTGCTCGGCCGAGTGGGCTACTCTTGAGCTCTTTTCTTCTCCTTTTTGCCTCCTCGTCGATTCTATCAAATTCTTTCCTTCTCCACTCATCCTCTAGCGCTGATAATAAGGCCATGAACGATGCTCCGTTACGCGTGCAAGTCCTTTAAGCTCATTTTTGCTCCCAATTACTCCATATTTCCTGAAATCCGATAAAAACAAGAAATAGTGAAAAGCAACGCAATATCATCGAATACTCGTGAAAATCGCAATATGAGCAATCGAAATGGCATGCAAACATGCAGAAAAAAGGTGTAAAATATGGAGCGATCAAAATCCCCCAAGCTTACCTCTTACTCGTCCTCGAGGAAGATAAGTAGAGAGACGAACTCGGGAGATGAAAACAAAGAAAATGAAATGAAAAAGAAAGAACACGAGGTGGAAGGGGTCGCTAGATTATTCTCTCAGATCTCAAGTCATAAGCTACACATCACGATAACTTGGAAAATACGAATCACATGCTGTAAGGATTTCATATCTTACTTAGACATGATACTTGCAAGCTTTTAAGAACAACAAAAGGGACTCTCTAAATCCATACAATCAATTCATATCCACATCACGCATTTCATAGAATTTAATATACAAATGTTGGCGATGCACTTTTCAATCAAGAGTTATAACAGAAGCATATAAGAATCACACTAAGCATGCAGTAGCGAATAGAATAAGAGACATGTCATTCACATTTTCATATCAATTCATAAGAAATCTCCATAGCTCAAGTAATTCGCTAAGTCTTAGTATTATCAAACTTCCCCATTCGTGCACCTCTCCACTCTAATGTCGTACTCACTCATATGGTCAAATGAATTCACCCCCCAAGCTTAGCTTGAGGCATCGCATCAAAAGGAATCTGATAGTGGAAAATGGGATTTTTGCCTTGGGTTTCCCAAGTATTTTGTGGCTCCAATAATGAGATGGAGAGATATTTTTCTTTTTCTTTTTTTGAACTCTCTCTCTTTTTGGATTTTTGTAGGAGCTATATGATTTGTATTTTTGGTTTTTGGCTCCTTTTTGGCTTTTTGGACTTTTTAGAGCTAACTTTTCTTTTGTATGGATTTTTTTGGAAAATGGATGCGATATAAGTAGCTTTAGGAGGTGAACTCAAGTGACATGTAGAGAATAAAAAGATATATGTGGAGAAGAAAATAATGTAACACTCGGTTCACTCTAAGATGAGCACGAACGACTCAATAAAATAATACTTCAACTAAAACTCATATGTAAGTATGTATATTCTCAATCATCTCAATAAAAAGCAAAGTCAAGCTGTAAAGAGTACTTTCATATCAAGCATGCAACAGAAGGTGAATAAGATAATAAGGCAGATGCTTCCGTTATACAATTTATGCGTGAATCTTGGTGTACTTCCAACAAAAGCATACTAAGCATTAATCCATACATTCAGCTTCAATTAATATCATGCATTCATGTAGAGGAATCATCAAAAGAAATAGATTTGCAAGCACATGTGAATAGCAAGACTATGGAATACCATAAGTAGCATGGCATGGAATAATAAGCATCGTGATGGCTACTAAAGCAATAAGATATATCATCATAAGGAACAAATCTAGCAAAAGGAGGAAAAGACAATAAATAAAATAAAGAAATAAAAATAAAAGAGAGGAAAGAAAAGAAAATCAAGCACACAATATGATGCATGAACACACATAAAAGGAAAATAAGATGAAAAAAATCAAAAAGATGATGCCGAATTTTTGAAAAATTCTAAAAATCCTAAAATAAAGTAAAAAATGCAACTAATGTATCTAAGTGGCATGGAAATGCACTCCCCCAAGCTTAAACTTCACATTGTCCTCAATGTGATCATAATGGAAGAATATGAGGAACAACGATAATAATAAGGTGGGTGAATGAAAAATGATGAAATGAATGACATAAAATCCTAATGCAACTACATGCACATACAATGATGCATGAGAGCACTTTCTCCCAAGCTTATACCAAACAATCCTATTTAGATGACTCGATCAAAAATTTCACGGCTTTGCTAAGCGAGATCAAGTCAAACGAATAAGAAAGTAAGGTTTCACTTGAAAGAAATGCTCGATGGTGGTGAGCAACAGGATGTGACACATCAAAATATGAAGAGGGCAATTAATATATATAATGGGTTTGGGGTGTAAAATTTTTTGTTGCCGTCATATGAGGTGATATTTATTCAATCAAATCTATATGGTCCTCTTGCTGTCGAGAGGATTCGTGTTTATTTAAAGCATAAAAATTTCTACACTACTGGATTGATATCACATATAGCAAAAGGCGGGTCCCGTATCTTTGCTGGTGCAAGCAACTGCTCCAACTGCTCTTTCCGTGGCTCCGCCAGATGCATGTGTCCACGAACACCAACGAACTCCAGCAATGCATCCTCCAGCATTCCCACAAGGACTCCACCTGTACCCTGCAGAGAATAGGATGCATCAGTTCACTGCAAAAAATTCACCCTCATAATAAAAGTATCCCAAAGAGGATCATCTATAGAAATATATGAAATAAATAGTGGTGGACGATACTTCCCTGGAAATAATTCAATATCCTCTCGTGCTGTGATAGTTGTCTCTGTGGTGTCTTCTCTCAGCTGCTCAGGTAAATCTGGATCATAGCTATGGATCTCCTCGATAGGCTCGTCAAACTGTGACACGCCAAGCATACCTCCGGTCCATAATCGTATGTGTGCTGCAAAAGGTATGACGTGTCAAAAATATCTAAATCAAAATAAATATCGAATGGAATACATGATTCAGAAATGGAGTGGGTAAAAATATCTCCCTGAGTGGGAGCACTAAGCTCTGTGGGATAGTCCTCGACGTCAGTGAAAGGATGAGGTGGCTGCGGGAGCTCTAATGGAGGAGGATAGTGCTCGGGATCCTCATGAATAGCTGTGTCCTCGTCCCGATGTATGACATCCTCGGTGATAAGCTCTGGCTCTGTGTGTAAGGCCTCCTCAAAAGCATGCTCTGGCTCCGCATGTGAGACCTCCTCGTCAATATGCTCTGGCTCGACAGTGTGCTATTTTGCCTTCTCATCAACTATCAATGTAGGCTCTCTCTGGATTGGTGATGCTGGCTGCTCATGTGTGTCAACTTGTGGGGATGTATCATATGGAGGGGAATGCCTGCAAGCAATCCGAAAATATAGTCTATCCCCCTCAAGACTGACATGGATGTCCTCCTCAATTGTTCATGCAGCTGAAACACGGTTCATAACAAAATCTACAAATCGTAACTCAAATGCATCACCTGCTGTAATGCTCTCTGAATCGACGAACCTCACTGACTCCAAGAGGCCATCCAATAATCTCTGAAATGCGTCCTCCTCTGGCTGCGCATATGACTTAATTTCTGCTTCCTCCACTGCCTCTTCATCCATCCACTCTTCATATGCAACAGCTGTATCGTTGGATGTGGTATCGACGACGGCACATTCTGGCTCAGGTAATATGACTGAAGATGCTTCTTGTCCATAAGATGAAGAAGCAGAACTGATATCTTTGGACATCTCTGCAACCTTAAGCATGAGCGCATTCATTTTAAGTACCCTCTTCGCCCATTCCAATTGAAGGTTACTTTTATCAAGCCTGGCTTGCATTTCAACCTGGTGTGCATGCATCTCATCGAAAAAATATTCTCCCATCTGAGCACTCTGATCAAAATAGTATTCTTCCATCTGAGCATGCTGATCAAAATAGTATTCTTCCATCGGAGCATGCTGATCAAAATAGTATTCTCCCATCTGAGCACACTTTTCAAAATAGTATTCTCCTGTCTGAGCACTCTGTTCAAAATCTGTGGTCCACATAGTATAATCCATAACACCTGATCAACAAAGATAAATACCTGGAGAAAAATATCAGTGGCACAAAAGAATATAGAAATGATAATAATGGTGGCGTGGGTGAAAATTTCCTTTTGTTAAATTTTTTTTTCCGTAGTCTAATCAACCTAATTGTGATAAATTGGCACCCAACGGGAAACACCTCCCCGGCAACGGCGCCAAAAACTTGATCGGCCCCAGATATACACCCGGAAAACGATTGTAGTTTTACCGCAAGCACACGGTGTAGTGGCGAGCGGGTATCAAACACAAGGAGGTGGTGTTGGTTCCAATCTATCCTAGGTTGGCTCGACTACGAATGTTTTATTGGTGGAGATGGGTATGGTATGACGTAATGACACTGGTGATGGATGTCGGTGTCGGTGATAGAGATGTTGGTCAAATATCGATTCAAATACAATATAATAAAAGTGTCTAAGGCTAGGGAATTCCCACTACGGATCGTCATACATCATTGTAAATAGTAAATCTCAATATTACTAGACTTGTGTTGAGGTGAACTAGTCGCAACTTAATGTACAACCAAGCTCACGCTCTCGCGCTATTACCGGTCTATAGCAAACCTAGGATATGGCCCACTCTTATGCAAACCCTAGCCTAAGCCGCTAGCGTGAAGAACGACATCATTGTTCAATCGTATCTTGAGCCCACTCTCGTGCAAACTCGAGTCACGACCTAGGTTATGATAGTTCGTATTCGTCCAATCTCTTGCAAACGAATATGGGTATAGATTTATAATAAAAATCCTAGCTTTGGTCCAATCTCTTGCAAACCAAGTCTAGAGAATTTCGATTATAAACCTAATTCGAATATCTAGGCCTTCCCATCGATAGGAATCCAATCTCTTGCAAACCCCAAATCGATGGAAATTCCTAGAAATCCGTAATAAATCAATCACAACCTAACCTCCTAGCAATTCTAGCAACATAGAAGTTCATTCATCACAAATCTGAAATTAGATTCATAGGGTTCATCCCCTTCCCGAGAACACGATCAACCAAGCATAGCAATAACGGTATAGAAATCAATAAGAGACATTGCTTGCATATGAAAAGATAGCCAATCAAAGATTCAAATAATAAGAACACGGATACTTAGCTTTGATGAAGAACTTCAATCCAATTATAAGCTTTTTAGATCCAAGAGGGGGCCTAGGTCATGGCCTAACCTCTAAAATAATCCCTAAGAAAACATCATGGAACTCCCCTCTAATGACGGTTACCAACCTCTTATATAGCCTCCCAAAACCCTAGTAAATAACCCTCCAAAACCCTCTCAAATTCGTGCCCTAAATCAGCTTGGCCGCAACTTAAAATCTGGGCCCGCAGTCACTCGGGCCAAGTGGGAAAATGACTCGGCCGAGTGGAAATTCTAGCACTGCAGCATCAACTTGCAGAAATTCTCCAGATTTCATCCGACCTCCGATTGGCACGTTCTTAGTGGTGTTGGAACCGTCATGAAGTCTAATATCCATAAAAAATATGCTAAAAATACTTTGATTGCTAGAATGATAGTATATTTCAAAATAGTGGGAGAATGTCTGAAAATCTGGTCGCTCGTGTCATCGGCATCACTCGGCCGAGTGGGATTCTTCACTCGGTCGAGTGGGCTTCTCTACTCGGCCGAGTATGGTCTTCTACGGTTCTCCAAAAATTCCAGAGAGTCTACTTAGATCTCAGGAGAAGAACCCTGTAATACTAGGGTGAGTGGGCTTCTTCACTCGGTTGAGTGGAGGCTTCTCCAAGTTCCAGTAAGTTGGCCTCTTCTCTGGACAAAATCTCTGTAGAACTCAGGTGAGTGGGCTTTTTCACTCAGCCACATGGTCTTCCTTGCTCGGTCGAGTGAACATGGCAAATCTTCGGTGCGTATCCGTTTCACTCGGGCGAGTGCGCTCCTTCACTCGACCGAGTGAGCAGTCTGCTCGGCCGAGTGGGCTACTCTTGAGCTTTTTTCTTCTCCTTTTCGCCTCCTCGTCGATTCTATCAAATTCTTTCCTTCTCCACTCATCCTCTAGCGCTGATAATAAGGCCATGAACGATGCTCCGTTACGCGTGCAAGTCCTTTTGAGCTCATTTTTGCTCCCAATTGCTCCATATTTCCTGAAATCCGACAAAAACAAGAAATAGTGAAAAGTAACGCAATATCATCAAATAATTATGAAAATCGCAATATGAGCAATCGAAATGGCGTGCAAACATGCAGAAAAAAGGTGTAAAATATGGAGCGATCAACAGTGACGCGGTCGCGTCTAATTTCACGTGGTCGTGGCGTTGCAATTCTGTAGCGTATTCTCATCTTCCAGAAAATATATATATAATCACTCCTGTCTCAGAAAAATACAAATAAATATGTGTTGAAATCGTAATGATACGCTTTTTGGTGGAAAAATAAAATGAAGTGGAGATAACCAAGAGTTATGAGCATAGCTTCAGTCTTTACAAGGCTTGTGCACCTTTTGTGGCATCTTCTCCATGCGGTCACGTGGGGTTCACAAACGACCATGTGGCTCCTCTTCTCTTTGGCTTAGGCTAAGCCCTTCTATGCAGTCGCATCGGGATCCATGCGACTGCATGGATATTAGCTCGAGATTTCCAAAGAGTTGGTACCTGTGACACGACTGCATGAACGGATCCACGCGACCGCATCGATCTGCTTTTCTTTAGCATGTTTTGGCTTCATTTTGGCTTCCTCTGACGCAGCCATTTGGTGAGTCGACGCGTTCGTGTCAGTGCTCCTTCAGATGACCCAGCTGTGTTGTCCCATGCGGTCGCGTGGGAAAGCTACATGACTGTGTGGATCTTGTCTTCATGTTTGGGGTTCGATCAGCTCCACGCGGCTGTTTGTGCCACCCCCACGCGGTCGCATGGGGCTGATTCTCTTTGAACTCTTCTTCTTTTGATTCCACTTCTTCACTTCATTTCTTTCTTTCACTTCTTTGAATCCAATTAGCTCTTTTAAGCTGGATTTCAACCTGAAACATACGCAAACATCCAAAGAGTAAGACGGAGGGGAAATATGGTAAAGTGGCATACAAAGTAGGGGTTTGTGTGATATTATTCATGAGTAAACCCCACTAAATATATATGAAATATCCACTCATCAAAATCCCCTAAGAAAACTCTTCCTTGTCCTCAAGGAAGACAAAGAAAGAGTAAAGAGTATTTGTATGCATGCATTCAACAAATGATATCAATAATTCCACAACGAGATGCATATATGTACATCGAGAGTGAAAATTTTCAGATTATGGAATTAATAAGCACGTCAATCCTTATTAATCTATCCAGACATAGCCAAGAGGATTATATCTAGTATAAACCGACATGTAATATACATTATCATGGTCATGCTCAAATCCTAAACTGTTTCCTCTATCATGTGTATGCTTTCCTTACAACATATCACTATACTAGCAGTTCGATAGTGTCTACAAGGATTTAGCATTTATTGCATATCCTCACGGTACTAAATGCAAACACCTTAGCAAACATTTATTATAGGTTACCTAGTCGACTAGTGCCAAAGCAGTACTAGTCGACAAATAGCTGATTAGTTTACTAGTGCCTAATCACTAGTCAACTAGTCCATGCTGATTTGATGTCTTCTTCTTAACTGATCACAACCCCTTATGATCTTAGCCCTAGTATATCATATATACTCATAGTTTCTTCTTTCTTCGCTTTTCATGAGGAGTTCATCATCAGTGTAGACTCTAATAGCATGAGTCCTACTACAGTAGTGACCATGACTACATCGTGTCAACGATTGGTAGAGGCTCTAGCTGAGCATGCCAACCTCCATTTCCGAATTGTCATTATCTGGCTAGGGTGACTGGAATCTCTTCCAGATAATCTAAGCCTTACCATGACAGATTTTGTGCAGTCTGGTCCCTTTGTCATTACTATGTTGCTAAGGCGTCTAGGGTATAGTATAGAGTCAAACCACATTACATAGTAAACCCTTTCAGTCAAATGTGATACCATAATTATTGGCTGGATGATACTTGTTAACTCTTTACTAAGTTCATCTCCTACCTTGCCAATGATTTACAATGGATTCACTCAACCACGACACTAGCCTCATATATATATGAGGAGATGAATCCCGACAGCATGGCCACTCCCTTCACATGCTTCCAACCATTCCTAGCAGGTATCTACACATCGGCTGTAAAGCCAACGTTTGATATTTTCCAAATTATAATCTTCCACATGCAAGGTGTAACGGCCGGTACTCGCTATTCGTCATACGACTGTGCGTATAGCAATTTCGGGTACCTGACTGATCTTGTGCTTGGTATGTGAGTCGTGTCGTTGAGTTGATAGGGCAGTAGCACCTTGGTTGCATTCTTAGCAAGCCAACCCCCGATGTGTGCCCAACTTGAGATTACCATCGCTTTTGGACCCCGTGTCCTATAAACGCTTTTCATGCACGTAGTCTTGCTCGTGCACATATTTATTTTAAACCTTGTCCGTAACCGAACCCTATAGTGTGATATGCCGTTGTGACCCTCTCTGAGAATATTAAAATTGTGGTGTTAATTGGGAACGTCATTTCCCGGGTCGTTCTCCCACGATTTGATCTTATTCGAAGAAACGTTGTGATTTTCACCCTTGACGTGAGGCCTTTCTATTTTTAGTTTCGTTTCTCGTCGTCGAAATTGTGATCCGTCTCTTTGGTTTTCTTTCTCTCGTCGTCCCGGTCACCCCAGTATTTATCTTTTAATTTTTGAACACCGTTTGACCCGTTTTCACTATTTTACCCAACCTATTATATTTAACCCTAAGTTTTAATGTGTATAACCCACTAATTATTCTTATAATATCCAAATCACTTCCTAGTTGAGCCTAACTCACATTTAAACTGAGCCCAACCAGTTAGACACATAACACTTCTCTCTTTGGCTTTGCAATTTTTTTTAAACATGTTATATAGGAGAATAACCCGGCCTATCTAGCATTAGCCCAATTCCCACGTTGGCAGCCCATGCACTTATTTAATTGAACCCTTAGCCTCTCTTTTCCTTTTAACTAAGCCTAGCCCATACCCTATAACTTTTGACCTAGGGTATTGCTTATATAGCCTAGCCTATTGTTTTTCTCACAGCCAAAATGATGAGCCGCCGCCAACACAAAGAAACTCATGCAAAACGCTAACCCACCACCGAGCACGACCCTTTCTTCTTCGTTTCTCCACCTAAACTCATCCCCGACCTCCCTCCTCTCCTCAGGCCGCCGGTAACACGACGTCTCCGCGTGAGCTCGTCGGAAAAGGGCCCGGCGCGGTGGATCTCGCTGCGGCGAGTAGCAGCTCGCAGCAGCAGCGGCAGCGGCCGCCGCGGCCGCCTGCTGCCGCCTCTCCGGTGTCCCCGTCGACGCCCCGACCCCCACAACTCCGTCTCCGCCGTGAGCCCACCGGAGTTCCATCGCTGAAGCCAGATCTGCGCCGTTCTTCGTTGCAGAAGCTGTTGTCACGGTAATGGCTCTGCCAAGCGCCGTTCTAGTCGGAGAGCACTGCCCAGGCGCGACCACAGCACCTCCCCTGGCGCTGTCACGCAGCAGCAGCTGCTGCTCGTCGCTGAAACAACGGTGTCTCGCATGGCCATCGTCACAAGATCTCCCCGTAGCGATCTCCTCGCGCGACGATGTTCCCTACACCTCGTGACGACTCCCGATAACTACGTCAAGGATCATCTCCTTGTAGCGGTTAGTGACCGACCTTTATATACGTTTTTTCAGTTGCTATTAGATTTCGGATTGCGGCAACGATCAGCTTGTGGACTATTAATTGATCTTGATCTATTGGTAACCTTGTTATAACGTTGTTAATGTTGATTAGATGATTAATAGCTAGTAGACGGCTTTTGGTTAACTTTTAACCTAGGTTGTTTATTAAAATTGTTGTGTGATTGTCGTACTAGCAACATGACATTATTATAGTGATAAAATTTTTAATGATCATCAATATTAATGTGGACCCGGGGTCGTACTAGTGAACCCAATTAATTTGAATATTAGACGTTTTAGGTTGCCTAATAGCTTCTAGTTCCGTCACAAGAACTCATATGTGCACGTGTCTTATCACAGAGTATCCGTCATCCCGTACCGTTCACGTTACAGGAATCCAACCCCTGACGTCGCTACCCGACGTCAGAGTTGCTCTCGCGTCGTGTTGAGGTAAGATCTGCCCCGTAGGGATCACCACTTGCCTGCTAATCAACTAAAATTGGTAATGTTTGGTGGTTGTGTTTCACTAATCAAGATTAATAAATTGGGATGTAGGCTGGTCTGCAAACTGAACACATAGGTAGTTTGGACTCTGACTGATCGTGACTTCAGCTTGGTCGTTCAGGCAAGTGAAACTTGCCAACTTTGCTTAGGGCCATGTTTTTAGGCCACTTCCTTGCTTTTAGCGTAAAAGAGACTAGACAGTGAAATGATAGCTGTCTAGACGCAAATTTAAGATCTAGCTTGACAATGAAGCTAGATCTGTCACCCTGCCATGTCATTCATGCATTGTTATCTGCCACGTTTAAATTCCTTATCTGTACGCACTTTTAACTGCCATGCATTGCATCTTACATGTCATCCAAGTTGATTGTTACATTCGTAGCACACGCTACAATACTTGTACTTTCTTGTTGAGGCTAGGTGCACCCCTATGCCATCATGAAAAATACTTCCTGGACTCGTGATCCAGAAGCGGGCCACATGTGTTGGTCAAAAGCCAATGCCCGACTTCCTTGTTGAGGCTAGGTGCACCCCTATGCCATCATGAAAAACACTTCCTGGACTCGTGATCCAGAAGCGGGCCTCATGTGTTGGTCAAAAGCCAATGCCCGATACACGTGGAGGGGTAGGGATAAGCGATCACTTGAGCTAGGAGTTGGCCACACAGCTACTCTAGCCAAAAGGCGTAATCTCTGTGCACGACATGCTTACTAAACTTGTCCTTGTCCTTATGATTGTTTCTTGCAAACTTGATATCCATGTCATAATTTTAATGCCAGTTAACATGCCATGCTTGTACTTTACTTTACCTGTTGCACTCATACTTTGACTGCCATGTCATTGCATCATGCTAGAACTGCTAGGTTGCTTTACTCGCACTTTCAGTTTCCTTGCACAAGTCTCTTGTAGACTTGCTGACATGTGCCCCTTGCTCTTTTGGGTGTCACATGTTAGACCCTGAGCCAGAGACCGTTGCTGAGTACGTGATGTTTTGCTGACGCTGAGCCTGAGCCCAAGTCTGTCCAGGAGGAGTTTTACGGACACCGGTGACCATTCTTAGTGACCACGCTGAGTTCTCCTTTTGTTTTAGGATTTTTGTTAGTTGTCGGTGCGTGACACCTTTGCTTTGTAAGTCGTACTTTTGTTGGCCATGTTTGGGCCTTAGACTCTTTTTATTTTTAGCCTGGTGGCTTTTTCTGTGATGTTGAAACTTATTTTATGGATATTCTGAGATTTCTCTTTTGTCTCATTTCCTTTTATTATCTTTGTTTCGTTTCACGTTGCAAGGACCTGCTATTTAAAGTTGATTGACGCTTATCGGACTTGCAGCTTTGTAGCTTCAAGTCTGAGCGGACCTTCTCACGCTTCGCCTCGATATTTTTGGGAAGCGGGGCGTGACACAAGGTCCTTTAGAACATATTTGGTCAAAGGACTAACCTACACATCTTGCCACTAGAGATCTTTTGTTAACACTCAGAGTATGATAATCGTACAGAAGTATCTCGGGGAGTCGTTCTGTGAACTTGTTCTCTCTATAAGCACATGTGCATTGTCTAATGATGACCACATGCCAAGTGATTACGGGGCCAGCCACTACCATCTGATGGTATATGTAAATGCAAACTGGTCTAACCAGAATATCGACGTCCTGTCTCGATATTCCTTTAACCAGGAACACTTCTGGACATATGCTCGATGGATACATTGACATTATTAGCATGATCTCATCATGATCACAATGTTCCTCTCATAAGTCCTGGGATTGTATCCACGCATCATATAATCACAACAACAACCATAAAAGTGACACAGATGATATCATAGATAAAGATTACCAAATAGCTTACTATCATTTCGAACCAGATGTCTATCACAATTACAATAATTGTCTTAAGGGCATTCATATCCCAACAACTCCCACTTGCACTTACAGACATTTATTAAGGTACCTTGTACTGATTTTATCCACTAAACAATCCAGTCTGTTTTCTGGAATGGCTTTCGTGAGTGGATCTGCTACATTATTGTCAGTACCAGCTCTTTGTTTCGCAATTTACCGGTGTTTTTTGATTTTACGTATCAAGTGAAACTTCCTCAGGACGTGTCTAGATTTCTTATGAGATCTAGTTCCTTGTCCAGTGAAACTGATGCATTGTTATCACAAGACAAAGGTACGAGATCAATAATTAAAGGACCAGCACCAAGTTCTGTGACAAACTTCTTCATCCAAACCACCTCCTTTACTGCCTCGTTGGCTATGATGTACTCAGCTACCCCCGTCGAATCAGTTACAATGTCTTACTGGGAACTTTTCTAACTCACTGCACATCCATTGAGAGTGAAATATATCCTATCATGGATTTACTATCATCTATGTCACTTTAGAAACTTGAGTCAGTATATCCTTCAACTGAAAGATTATTACTCACATCGTACACTAGGAACATTTCTTTTGTCCTCCTCAAGTACTTGAGTATGTTCTTTATGGCAGTCCAATGCATTTCTCCACGATTTTATTAATATCAACTAACTACGCCAAGTACATATGCGACATCAAGTCTAGTACATAAAATGGAATACAAGATAGATCCTATGGCCAAGGTGTAAGGAATCTTACTCATGCTTGTTTTCTCCTTATCTGTCGTAGGAGACATAGTATTGGAGAGAGTTATTCCATGACAAGCTGGTACCATACCACACATGGAGTTTTTATACTAAACATCGTTAACACGGTATCTATGTTCTTATACCGAGACAATCTCATCATCATTTTCAATCTATCTCTATAAATCTTAATACCAAATAAATAGGATGCTTCTCCCAAATCCGTCATGGAGAAGTTTTGTGACAACCATACTTTGATTGATTCCAACGTCTCTATGTTGTTGCCAATCAACAGTACATCATCAACGTACAATACGAGGAATGTGACAACACTCCTGTCACGACCCGCTTCCCTAAAATGGAGGCGAGACGTGAAAAGGTCCGCACGAGAGTGGAGCTGTGAAGCCCCAAACCCGATAAGCGTCAATAAAACATAAGCAGGTCCCTGTAACCACAAACGGAGCAACAATAATAATAAAAGGAGAGACAGAAATAAAATTCTCATATCTCATAAATTTGTCCAACATCAAAATAAGTCCAACATCCAGAAAAGCCACCAGGCTAAAAGAAAGAGTCTAAAGGCCCAGAACAAGGCCAACAAAAGCAACGACATAACAAGGTATAGGTGCTACGCACCGACAACAAAACAACAGTCTAAACAAAAGGAAAACACAACGAAGACACTAGGACTGGTCCCCAGTGTCCACGTACTCCCCGTCAAACACAAGCTCGGGCTCGGCGTCAGCAAACACCTCGTCCTCAACAAGGTACTCAGGCTCAGGATCTAACATGTGTCACCCAAAAGAGTAAAGGGCACATGTCAGCAAGTCTAAAAGACTTGAGCAAGGAAACTGAAAGTAAGGCAACTAGCAACCTAGCAGTTATAGTATGCATGACATGGCAGTTATAACATGAGTGCACAATCAAGACATGGCAAGACAATTTGTACAAGAGAACAATCATCGGGACAAGACAATAGTAGCCAAGCTACTATCAATCTCAATCAATTCACTATTCACGTTTCACGTTATTTTGTAGATGTTTACGCCCTTCAGCTGAATGATACATCATTCACACTGATCAGCACTAAACACTACCCCACCCCAGAGTTTACGCCTTACAACTGCAGTTGCTGATCGGGCAGACTCCCAGTTGAATGGCCGCTTAACCCTTACCCCATCCCACACGTAAACAAGCCAGGGTCCCTGTACATGAGCCCAGCAAGTGAGCCAGGGTTGCCCCGCACGGGAGCTTGTTTCTTAGTTCACAATTCAATATCGAGCGTTGGGGTTAGCAACTCATTATGCTCGCTTCTGGTCACGAGCCAGGAACACAAGTATTGTAGCGATGCTACGCAATCACGGGATCACTTAAAGAATGCAACAACATGACAATTAATTTGCGTACCGTTAATGGAAAGTAAACATGACATGGTAATTATGCAACATGCTAAAAGTCGGAACTAGCTTCGTTGTCAAGCTAGTTCCCCAAATTTGCGCCTAGGCGAGTATCATTTCGTCGCCTAGCCTCTTTTACGCCTACAACAAGCAAAATGGCCTAAAACATGGCCTAAACCCTAAGTGGCAAGTTTCACTTGCCTAGCACCGGGGATGACGATCACGAAGGTTCGTCTCGCGGATGCTAATCTACGGGGGAAATCGCTGTTTTGGGTTTTAACACAGATTAGTCGGTCAAAGAGCAACCACTGACCGACTAGTTTAGCAACTAGTCGGTCGGTCGACCAACGCAGACCGACTAAGTGCAAACAGTAACTTCTGAACGAAAATAGAATTTAGATTTAGTCGGTCGATGAACAACTACTGACCGACTAGTTTGACAACTAGTCGGTCGAAAGATGAACTTAGACCGACTAAGAATGAACTGTACTGTTACTAAAATTTAGATGATGTGTTAGTCGGTCAAAGAAGCATTGCCGACCGACTAGTTTGCAACCTAGTCGGTTAACCAACGTTCTTAGACCGACTAACGATAAACAGTAACTCCTGAGAAATTTAGAAAGCCAACTAGTCGGTCCAAGAAGGATTGCCGACCGACTGGATCGTCATCTAGTCGGTCGGTGCCCCTTCTTGCATCGGCTAATAAGCACCAAAAGTTCCAATACGGAGCGCGGAGCTCCGGAATCGATTCCTAAGACTCCGAGGCTTGATCTAATAGTAAGATACGACCGTTATGAAGCCCGTCACGAATGACTTGCTCCGAAATCGACGATCCTAAAGAAGAAACGAGAAAACACGACGGAACGATCGAAAATGAAAGTTACGGAGACGAAAACCACATATGAGGAGAAAATCCACCAAAACATATATTATATTATAATAAATCCAGATACATGAAAAGCAGTCGTTACAACTCCCATTGATCTTATAATAAACGCATGGATCATCTGCATACTTGATGAAGCCAAGCTTTCGACTATCTCATTGAATCAGATATTCCTGCTCTTTAACAACTGATTTAGTCCATAGATGGACTTAAGCAATCTGTAAGCTTTTCTCTCACTCCACTTACTTCAAAGCCCTTTGGCTGGGTCATGTAAACACACTCTTCTAAATCCACATTTAGAAGATTTGTCTTTACAACCATTTACCAGATTTTGTTGTCATAATAGGCTGTTATAGCAAGCATAATCTAATGGATTTGTGCATGGCTACTGGTGAAAAGGTTTCATCATTGTCTATGCCAAGCCTTTGACAATGTCTTTTAGCAACTAACCTTACCTTGAAGGTCTCTACCTTCCCATATGTATCAATCTTATTCTTGAAGATCCATTTGTTCCATATAGGTTTGACCACTTTAGGAACATCCTCCAACGTCCATATTTTGTTGGTGTGCATGGAATCTGTTACGACCTAAAGATCGTAGTAGCCTGATTCCCGTCCAGATCCGCTAACATACCCCATTGACTCACCTTTTCACAAAAGGGCCGCCGCCCCGGAAATGCCGGGCGACCAGCCAAGCGGGCGCGCCTTGCAGCGCTCCACGAACCGGCCGAGGTGAACCACCGCAGCCAGCCGGGGCGGACAACCGCAGCCGCCCGACTCTTAGTCCACCGCTAACGACAAACAGCTTAGGATAAGGACACGACTGACACATACGTCACCCGGCCGCCTGACAAAGCACCCCCAGGCGGCTGGCCTATCCGACGGTTAGTGCTTTCGGCCCTGACATCCCGACAAAAGCACCCCTGGGCCGTTACGCCGCCTGACAGAGGCAGGTCAGAAACTCCTGTTCCCGATGTCCTTGTCCGAAGCTTCCGCTGACACCCGAGCCAGCTCAGCACGCCTAGTCATCACCCGTCAGGTATAAATACCCCTTCTCCTCTTACGGAGAAGAGGTTAGCTGTAGAATCCTCTCTCATTCTATTATTCACACACGAGTGCAAAGGTCTTCCATATCTTTGTTCTCCCACCTATAGCTCGCCACGCGCGGTCGACACACTGTTAGTCCGACCGGCGTGACTAGCCCCCCATTTGAAGCCCTATCACTGACTTAGGCATCGGAGGGGCTAAGGGTTGAACCCCAATCCAGCCTTTCTGACGAGTTGTTCGTGTTGCAGGAGAGCTCGCCCATCAACACAAGTCGGTGTCACCCCCCTGCCCTTCAACCTGATTCAGCTGCATCCGACGAGATTCAACCCCGTGACCATCACTGGCGACGGGATCGACCTCTTCACTCCATCAGTTGCTTGTTAAATAGCCCACCTTAACCCCCTTTTTCCACATAACCACCGTGCCCTTGGTTCCCATTAATACAAATTCATTGTGCGCGAGTTCCACCTCGTAACAATTGGCGCCGTCTGTGGGAACGAAGGGTCACACCCATGTTAGATTCCATACCGATCTCGCGGAACCCGGACCACGGCAAAGATCCCGTGGGACAGGAACCGCTCTCCCTACAAATCACCCCGGCGTTCGACCCCCTTCTGGGGATGGGCTCCGAGGTCGAACACACTTCAGTCCCCGCCGTCCTGAAGAGCTTCGAGGCCGTTGCTCAGGCCAGGGGAGGCTGTCAGACGGCTGGAACGGAACTTCCGCCCGGCCCCTCGGAGCCCCCGAACGTGAGGCGAAACCTCCACCCTCAGTTCGAGGAGGAGGGGGAGCATAGGGGGCTCGCTGAGGAGATTGCGGCCCAGCAAAGGCTCCTGGAAGAGGAGGTAGAAGTTGCGCAGCGGTGGAGGCGCCTGGGGGAGGCGGCCGCCGCGCAAAGGCGACTGGACGAGGCGGCCGAGACCGCCCGGAAGGCCTACCAGGAAGAGGAGGCCGCCCGCCGCCAACTCCGCTTCATTGTCGCAGAACGCGAGAGGCTGAGGAGGGAAAACAGGAGCAACCAAGAAGCCCTAGAAGAGACGGCGACGGGCTGGCGGCCCGGGGACGGGCGGGACCCGTTGCGGAACAGGTCCCCGCCTGGAGGAGGCGGCCCGCGTCACCAGCACCACCCCTCCGATACCCTGCACGAGGAAGCCGTATGTCGACAACTACGCTTCCTCACCGCCGAGCCCGAGAGGCTCCTTCGGGAGAATCAAGAACGGATGGAGGCCCGGGGAGAGCTGGCCGGGAGAAGCTGGCGCTGGGATAACCGTAGCCTGCAACCCGTCGAGTCCTCGACCCGGGGAAGAAGCCCCGCCGGGCGACCGTCGGGCTACTCCCCGGGGACGGAGGACCGTCGACGGCCGAGACGCGACCGAAGCCAGATCCCCGAATGGCGGAGAGTGGACCCGCCGAGCCGCCCAACCTACCCGGAGGAGGCCACGCCACTCGCACGGTGGATCACTTCCGCCCCCAGGCCCATAAGGTTCAAACCCCCTCACTTGGCCACGTACAATGGGAGAGGTGACCCCCTCACGCACGTGCAACAATACCGGGGGGCGATGGAAGCCCAGGACGTGGATGAGGCGTTCCTTTGCCGACATTTCTCCCAAAGCCTGAGGGACACCGCGCTGGACTGGTACTTTGGCTTGCCCGCGAGGTCCGTAGGGAGCTTTGGCGAACTATCCCATAAGTTCTGCCAAGAGTTCCGGGCCGGGCGAACAAAAAAGAAGCCCTTAGACTATCTCAGCACGATAGTCCAAAGGGAGGGGGAAGGAACGGGAAGATACCTCCGCCGCTTTCAGGAGGAGAGACGGGCGGTGGTGACGTGTGGCGATGAAGTGCTTATGCTGGCCTTCAAGACGGGGCTGCGGACTCGGAGCCTCCACAAATCCCTGCTCCGGGATCCGCCGACCGACTACGAAGCGTTGGTAGCAATGGCGGAGAGGCACGTGTTGGCGGAGGAGACGTTGGGTGCAAAGGTTGTATTCCCCCAGGCGAAACCACCCGCAGATGGGCCCCGGTCGCACCCTCGACCGAGGCAGGAGGAGAGGGGGTGAGGCCGCGATCAGATGGCCCTACCGCGGCGGGAGCCACCCGAGCCCCGCCCGCTAGATCGCCTTGGCCCGGCTCGCGAGTTCGCTCCGGCACGGAGGCCCCCCGGAGTCATCCCAAGACCAGAAGACCCCCCGCCGGTGCATTACACGCGACTCAATGCCCCCATGATGGAGGTGCTGGCCGCGGCGACGAGGGCCGGGTTACTGCCGGAGCCTCCCCGGGAGATGAGGACGGACCCGGCGAGGCGGGACCCCCGGAGATACTGCCGATACCACCGGGACCACGGTCACGACACCGACCATTGTTACTCCCTTAAGAGAGAGATCGAGCGACTGATCCAAGCGGGTCACCTGGGAAACTTTGTCGCGGGGAGGCGGGAGATGGCGGAAGAGAGAGCCCCCCCGGAGGAAGGGGGACGGGAACCACCGGCAGACCGCGATAAGGAGGAGCCACGCCCCCCAAGGGCGGTCATGCGAATTGAGATGATAACTGGAGGCCCCTCCTCGGCGGGGCGGGCGCCCGCCATCCCGAAGGCCGGGGCCCGACAGGCGATGACGGCGGCCGCCGACCACCGGCCGAAGCGAAGAAGGACACACCGACCCCCGATCACCTTTACCGAGGAAGACTGGCGGGAGGCGCGGAGCCAGAGCGACGACGCCCTCGTCATCGAGGCTCGGATCGGGGCGGTTGACGTCGGCCGGCTCCTGATTGACACCGGGAGTTCCTGCGACATCCTGTTCCTGTCAACGGTCGAAAGGATGGGATGGGGGCGTGCAGACCTAGAGCCCTGCGGGGGCCCTGTGGCCAGCTTCACCGGCCATGAGATCCCTACCGAAGGAACGATCACCTTGCCCATGACTCTGGGGGAGGAGCCGAGGATCGTCACCAAGGAAACGCTTTTCGTCATCGTCGACATCACGTCGGTGTATAATGGAATCATAGGGCGCCCATATATGACGGCCATCGAGGCGCTCCCCAGCCTGCAACATCAGACGATGAAGTTCCGGACCCCGCGGGGGGTGGGACAAGTGCGGGGAGGTCGAGTGATGCCCACAGACTTCAACCATGTGCCGTCCCCGCCTGGGGGCCCCAGGCGGGCCCTGACGCCTCTCGTCCCCGACGAAAGGGAGGACTTCTGCGACCAGCGGTCGACCACGGCCGAGGAAGTAGAGGAGGTCCCAATAACCTCAGACGAGGGGAGAGCCGTCTCCATCGGGACGAAACTCCCCTCCGCCTTGAGGACGGCCCTCATCACCTTGCTCCGGGAGAACGCGGACATTTTCGCATGGTCACCGGCCGACATGCCCGGGGTGGACCCGGCGGTAATCTCCCACAGGTTGAATGCGGACCCAGAGGCCCGGCCTGTTCGACAGAAGAAGAGGAGTGCGGGGGGCGAAAAGAAGAGGGCAGCCGAGGAAGAAGTAGAGCGGCTCCTCGAAGCCAAGTTTGTTCGGCCGGTGGACTACCCCGACTGGCTCGCCAACATCGTTCTAGTGAAGAAGCCCAGCGGGAAGTGGCGCATGTGCGTTGACTTCACCGACCTCAACAAGGCCTGCCCGAAGGACAGCTTCCCTCTGCCCAGGATCGACCACTTGGTGGACCAGGCGTCCGGTTATGAGTTGTTGAGCTTTATGGACGCCTTCTCGGGGTACAACCAAATACCGATGGCGGAGGAGGATGAGGAGAAGACGTCCTTCGTCACCGATAAGGGCACCTTCTGTTACACCAAGATGCCCTTTGGGCTGAAGAACGCCGGGGCGACTTATCAACGGATGGTTGACCGAATTTTCGGCCCTCAGGTGGGGCAAAACTTGGAGGTCTACATCGACGACATGCTGGTGAAGAGTGGAAGGGCCCTCGACCACCTCACCGACTTGCAGGAGACCTTCCAGAGGGTCCGCCGATACAACCTGAGACTAAACCCCGCGAAATGCATCTTTGGCGTGCAGTCGGGAAAATTCCTGGGCTTCATGATAACGAAGCGGGGGATCGAGGCGAACCCCGACAAGGTGATGGCCCTCACCAGTATGACGGAGCCCCGGACGATCCGGGACTTACAGCGACTGAACGGCCGGATTGCTGCTCTGGGACGATTCCTGTCGAAATCGGCGGAGAAGTCGCTCCCCTTCTTCAGGGTCTTACGCACGGCCTTTGGCGAAGCTAAAGACAAGAGGAAGGTGATCCTGTGGGACGACGACTGCACGCGGGCGTTCGCGGAGCTGAAAGCATACCTACAAGGCCCACCGCTCCTCGCACGACCGGAGGAAGGTGAACCCCTGGGGTTGTACCTGGCGACCACCGAGGAGGCTGTTAGCTCCGTCCTGGTCAAGGAGGAAGGAGGGGTGCAACGCCCTGTTTACTATGCCAGTCGGATCCTCCGGGATGCGGAGACTCGTTACAGCCCCATCGAAAAAGCCGCCTACTGCCTAATCACCACCGCTCGGAAGCTCCGACCCTATTTCCAGGCCCACCCCATAACCGTCCACACCAGCATGCCCCTCGAAAAGAACCTGAAAAGACTGGAACGGTCAGGGAGGATGCTCAACTGGAGCGTCGAGCTTAGCGAGTTCGACATAACGTACAGAGCCCGGACGGCGATCAAGGGTCAGGCACTGGCCGACTTCGTGGTGGAATGCACCACGGAAACCCCGCCGGGGGACCGGATAGAGCAACCGTCGGCGCCCACGTCCCCCCAGAGGACCGAGGCGGGCGAACCCTCCGCGCCCTCCCCGACGACGGCAGGCGAATTATGGACCATCCACGTCGACGGCTCCGCGACGGGCTCCGGAACAGGAGCGGGAATCGTCATTCAAACTCCAGACGGATGTTCGTTGGAATACGCCTTACGCTTCGACTTCCCAGCCACCAACAATGTCGCGGAGTATGAAGCCGCGGTTAACGGGTTAAAACTCGCTAGGGCGGTCGGGGCGACGAACGTGTTGCTCCTGAGTGACTCACGTCTCGTCGTCCAACAGATCCTGGGGGGCTTCGAGGCCCGAGAGGAAACCATGAAGCGGTACCTGAATCGCATCCAGATCGAACTCCACAAGTTCGAGAAAGCGGACGTGCAACACCTGCCTCGCTCCAACAACCTCCGGGCAGATGCCCTGTCTAAGCTGGCTTCCTCCTCAGCGGCCGAGATCGGGAAAGCAATCTACGTCGAAAGCCTGTCGACACCCTCCATCAACGAAGGGGAACTGATGTGCACGGGCACGATGACGTCCTGGATGACCCCCATTATGAAGTATTTAGAGACGGGTGAACTACCCGAGGAGCGGTTGCTGGCTAAGCAGGTGGAGAGACGGGCTCTGACATTTGTGCTCCTCGACGGAGTGTTGTACCGCCGCCGCCGCGCCAATTTCGACGTCCTACCCTACCTGAAGTGCTTGGGACCGGAGCAGGCCGAGCAAGTCATCCGCGAGGTGCACGAAGGCTTCTGCGGAAACCACCATGGCGGGCGCACCATCGCCCACAAGATAATGCGCCAAGGGTACTACTGGCCGACGATGATCCGGGATGCGGTACTATACGTCAAAAGGTGTGAGGCGTGCCAAAAATTCTGCCGACGGACGACTGCACCTCCGGCCAACCTGATGCCCATCTTGAGCCCGGTCCCCTTCGCCAAGTGGGGACTCGACATCCTGGGGCCCTTCCCAAAGGCCTCCGGGGGAAGGAAGTATCTGGTCGTCGCCGTGGACTATTTCACAAAATGGGTCGAAGCAGAGCCACTGGCGCGAATCACATGGACGGACATGAAGGGCTTCATCTGGCAATCCGTCATATGCCGCTTCGGGATTCCCCGTTCCATAGTCACGGATAACGGAAAGCAGTTCGACTGCGAGGGCTTCCGCGACTTCTGCTCAGGTTGGGGGATTAAACTCCAATTCGCGTCAGTCGCCCACCCACAGTGCAACGGAATGGCGGAGGCCGCGAATAAATGTATCTTGAACCCGATGAAGAAGAAGGTGGACGCCGCCCTGGGGGCATGGGTCGATGAGCTACCAGGGATCCTATGGTCCTATCGCACCACCCACAAGGCCTCGACCGGAGAAAGTCCCTTCATGCTAGCATACGGATCGGAGGCGGTTGTACCTGTGGAAATCGGCGAAGAGACGCTCCGGTTAAAACTCTTCGACGAAGAAATCAACGGAGAAGGGCTCGGCCTCAGTCTTGAGTTGATAGACGAGGTCCGGGACAGGGCCCTAACCAGCCTCGTCAAACACAGCCAGAGGATGGCCCGATACTACGACTCCCGGGTGAAACCGCGGACTTTCAGGATCGGTGATTTGGTCCTTCGGGACGCCACCTTCCGCCCCGAGACTGCGCAGCGGGGAAAGCTGGCCGCCAAATGGGAAGGGCCCTACACGGTCGTTGATATCGTCGGACCGGCCACCTACATCCTTGCTACACCCGAAGGGAGCGAGCTGGCCCACCCTTGGAACGCGAAACATCTGCTGAAATTCTACCAATAGTTGTGAGCTTCTCTTTCTTCGTGTAATATACACATCTACACGTTTTTCCCAACCTTTGTTTTCCTACACAAGTTTTGCAGTTCGCTAAAACTCCGAATCTCTGGGGCAGGGCCAACCCTAGCCACCCAAACCAGAGAAGGGCACGGGCCGGGCTACGCGCCCACTCTCCCCCTCCGAACCTCTGGGGCAGGGCCAACCCTAGCCACCCAAACCAGAGAAGGGCACGGGCCGGGCTACGCGCCCGCTCTCCCCCTCCGAACCTCTGGGGCAGGGCCAACCCTAGCCACCCAAACCAGAGAAGGGCACGGGCCGGGCTACGCGCCCGCTCTCCCCCTCCGAACCTCTGGGGCAGGGCCAACCCTAGCCACCCAAACCAGAGAAGGGCACGGGCCGGGCTACGCGCCCGCTCTCCCCCTCCGAACCTCTGGGGCAGGGCCAACCCTAGCCACCCAAACCAGAGAAGGGCACGGGCTGGGCTACGCGCCCGCTCTCCCCCTCCGAACCTCTGGGGCAGGGCCAACCCTAGCCACCCAAACCAGAGAAGGGCACGGGCCGGGCTACGTGCCCGCTCTCCCCCTCCGAACCTCTGGGGCAGGGCCAACCCTAGCCACCCAAACCAGAGAAGGGCACGGGCCGGGCTACGCACCCGCTCTCCCCCTCCGAACCTCTGGGGCAGGGCCAACCCTAGCCACCCAAACCAGAGAAGGGCACGGGCTGGGCTACGTGCCCGCTCTCCCCCTCCGAACCTCTGGGGCAGGGCCAACCCTAGCCACCCAAACCAGAGAAGGGCACAGGCCGGGCTACGCGCCCGCTCCCCCCTCCGAACCTCTGGGGCAGGGCCAACCCTAGCCACCCAAACCAGAGAAGGGCACGGGCCGGGCTACGCGCCCGCTCCCCCCCTCCAGACCTCTGGGGCAACCCGAAGGGGGGGGCACACGAATCGGGACAAAATAAGATCAGTTCCCGAGTCGACGGCCCTGATGGAACTAAGCGAAACGAAAGGACGCTCGAGAAACACGCCACCTTTAATAATGCGCTCCAAAAGAGGACACGCAAGAGCCACCTGGCAAAGGCGGTTTCCCCCAGGCGCGAATTCGAGGAGCCCATTAATAATACCAGCTCAGCGCAATAAATAGGGGAGAAACCGTCAACAAGATCTACCTATAAAGAGGCCATTCCCACCCCTCCCCCCGAAGAGAAAAAATCGACAGACATGAAAAACCGCCACTTGATACCCCCACCCTCCGGGAAAAGGGCTGAGATACACCGCCCTAACAAAAGAGAGGTCACCGGCCATCAATGGTTCCCGCCACCCGGCGCGGCGGTCCCTGCATCTCCGGCACCACCAACTGGATATTCCGCTTACAAACGGATCGCCATCTGGATATTCCACTTACACACGGGAAATCCACCTTTCACGCCTCCGTCCCATAAACGGGGACGAGGCGGAGAAAGAATGGCATCCGTTCAAAGTAATCTGGGCAGGCGAGAGCCCCCAGCGCTGGCCGGCCAGTACCTCCCCACCCTCGACCTCCGGCCGAGGACCCCGGAAAGGCTGCATCCCCGACAAGCCCAAACGGCGAGTCATGGCATGTCAGCTCGCCCGCGCATAGCCGGGCAAGGAACCCCACTCTCAAACCGAAGCAGCGAGACGCAGGGCTGCAGGGAACGGCCCGATGCTCAAGAACATCCCGAGGGCGCAAGCCTCGGTAAGACGGCTTCCCTTCCCATCGCCTCCGCCGGACCGAGGAAAACCCTTTCCGCGGAAGGAGATGACAAAGCCGCGGAGGGAAGGCGACCCAATCGGCAAGGTTCACCCCCCAATCCTCCCGGCCCAAAGAGACCTCGCAAGACTTCAGCACAGAAGGCGGCCAACCGCCTCCACACCAAGATCGGCTCAAGATAAAACGTGCCCACACGACCCGCGAAGGCTCCAAGAGCCGGAGGACATTAGTCCCAGGCCGCCGGGCGAGGACAGCTCTAAAGCCCCCCTCCAGCGATAAACTAAAAACTCATGTACAAGCTGTAGCTCAGCACTTATAAATTTAAACGAAAAAATTCTTCTTTAAATATCATAACTTGTGTCTACCCCCCCCCCCCCAAGCACCGGGCGAAGCAACGCGCTACCCCGCCTAACTGACCCCGGGCGTTTACAAAGTCTATGGCGCACTGCCACGCTCCCCCCCGCTCCCTGAAAGCCACCAACAGCTTTCCCCAAAGAGTACTGAGGTTCCCTGGGGCTCGCCCTGTGTAACCAGCTCGGCCTGAGACCAAATCATGATAAAACATTGCGTCTCATCCGGAGCCCCTTCGTCGACCCCCCCAAAGGCAACACGAGATGACAACATCCCCTTCCCCAAGACCTAGTGCTCTCGGACACGGGAATGTTGGGGGCATAATGGGTAATTGTGTAGCTCCCGCAAGAAGCCAAGACACGTGACCCGGATCGGACCGGTCGCAAGGCAGAAACCCCGAAATATACGCCCCGTCCTGAAAAGACAGCGGCCCTGTCCCGTCAGAACAGCGCCATGATGCGACACAACATGACGAAAGGACGCTTGTTCAACACGCCAGCAGCAGAAACACGCCCCCCGAGAGGCCAGAGTACCGGATACCGCCAGGGAAAAGCGATTCCCGACGCGCGTGATTCCGCAGAGCCCATTAGCGACGCTAATCCACGGCATCACCCAAGAGAAACCAGCCCGCAGCACCTCGCTATAAATACCCCCCTCCAGAGGTCAGGGTAAGGGAAAAAGAGAGACAGGGGACTCCCCTCCCCTCACTCCGGGCATAAAACGGCCCTAAGCGCCCCACCGAGCTACGAAAAAGCCGACAGCCACCGACGGACCTCACTTCCCCCGACGATGGGCGTCACAACCCTGCCAACACCAACTGGATATTCCCCTTACACGCGGACAGCCCCGCCCGCCAGCTTGCCTCCTGCTTGTTACTGTATCAAAAGGCAGGTTCAGACGACCGTCTGCGTGCCGCAACACCCCAATTAACGCCGTCCCCCTCGGCGCCGCCACCGCCACCTCGTCCTCAACCTCCCTGGGGTTCCCCCTCGGTGCGCAGGATTCCTAGCGAGGAACTCTCCAGCGCGGCGGCGGCAAGGCAGGTCGCGAGGAAGCGAGGAAAGGAAAAGGAAGAAGCTCCACCCGACAAACGAGGGTCAGCCCCCCGGAAGGGGGAACCACCACGGGACTTCGTCCCTGATTAAACCAAATGGTGGTTCATGGCACGTCGGCTCCTCCCCGGACAACGAAGCAGAAGGAACTAGGCGGTCAGTAAAAGGGAAGACCGCCCGGCAACAGGGATCTACCCACCCCGATATAGCGGGCGACGAGTATAAACCAACGCCCGTCCCGACCATAGGTTGGGTCACACCTGCGCTATCACTGTAAATATCATCTAAATCTTCGGTAAAGGTTGATGAATAATATTCCTCCTTATGGACGCCTTCCCTGAGCCCAAGAGCACAACAGCTGGGAGGACCACCGGGCACAGTGCGGTGGAAGTCCCGCGAAAATCACAAACATGTCCGGTAAACACATCTCAGCAAAAACCACAACCTTCTCAAAAAGTCGGGCTCCCCCAAAATCCGACCCCGCCGCCACATAAAGCGGCGCGCCGTTACGAGGCAACGCCCCACTTGGTTCCCACTCGGGATGAGACCTCGCGATCCCGCAACAGCGGGCAATACCCCGCGGGAGCAGCGTCGCCAACCCTGAGCTTGGACCCAAGCCCGAGTCAGGTTAAAGGGTATTGTTACGCCATCCGAGCCGAGTCGGGCTACCGCCTCAGACTCGAATGCCAGGGGTAATTGTTACGACCTAAAGATCATAGTAGCCCGATTCCCATCCAGATCCGCTAACATACCCCATTGACTCACCTTTTCACAAAAGGGCCGCCGCCCCGGAAATGCCGGGCCACCAGCCAAGCGGGCGCGCCTTGCAGCGCTCCACGAACCGGCCGAGGTGAACCACCGCAGCCAGCCGGGGCGGACAACCGCAGCCGCCCGACTCTTAGTCCGCCGCTAACGACAAACAGCTTAGGATAAGGACACGACTGACACATACGTCACCCGGCCGCCTGACAAAGCACCCCCAGGCGGCTGGCCTATCCGACGGTTAGTGCTTTCGGCCCTGACATCCCGACAAAAGCACCCCTGGGCCGTTGCGCCGCCTGACAGAGGCAGGTCAGAAACTCCTGTTCCCGATGTCCTTGTCCGAAGCTTCCGCTGACACCCGAGCCAGCTCAGCACGCCTAGTCATCACCCGTCAGGTATAAATACCCCTTCTCCTCTTACGGAGAAGAGGTTAGCTGCAGAATCCTCTCTCATTCTATTATTCACACACGAGTGCAAAGGTCTTCCATATCTTTGTTCTCCCACCTATAGCTCGCCACGCGCGGTCGACACACCGTTAGTCCGACCGGCGTGACTAGCCCCCCATTTGAAGCCCTATCACTGACTTAGGCATCGGAGGGGCTAAGGGTTGAACCCCAACCCAGCCCTTCTGACGAGTTGTTCGTGTTGCAGGAGAGCTCGCCCATCAACACAAGTCGGTGTCACCCCCCTGCCCTTCAACCTGATTCAGCTGCATCCGACGAGATTCAACCCCGTGACCATCACTGGCGACGGGATCGACCTCTTCACTCCATCAGTTGCTTGTTAAACAGCCCACCTTAACCCCCTTTTTCCACATAACCACCGTGCCCTTGGTTCCCATTAATACAAATTCATTGTGCGCGAGTTCCACCTCGTAACAGAATCCATTTCAGATTTCATGGCATCCAGTCATCTTGCAGAGTCCTACCCCACATGGCTTCTTAGAAACTGGTAGGTTCAACATCATCCATGATGATATCTGATATTCCTCCATCGATAAGAAAAACGTAGTATCTCTTTGGAGGATGAGAATGTTTACCAGATCTCCTGATTTGTTGAGTTTCATTAACTGAAGTGTCCATGTGCGAGAGAAGTTACAAAATTACCGCAAATGTACGGTATCGTATATAGCGAGTGTCAAACACATGGAGACAAAGGCTCAATCAGGGACTAGTGTCAAGCTTTGTATAGCTGCGGGAATCGATGTCTTGATGTTAGAGAACGATTGAACTAAGGGAAAATTCAATTATGGGAAAGTGCTAGGGCTAACGTATCATCGCTATCATAGGTCTTGAGCTAGGTGAGTCTAACTTCTCAATATAAGGATTATAGTCATCGATGATGACTGAGTCTCAATCCTCATCCTCTAGACATCTAGCCGTGATAGAGGACTAGGAGAATAGGTTGGACCCATATCGTAGCTCCAATGGGTCGTCGGTCACTACAATATAAGATGATTCTAGTGAGTGTGCCTGATGGTTCGTAGACGCCTAGCACTAGATAGTCAACCATCCACTAAGGCATCAAATCAAACCCTTGATGGGTCGTCTATGATTAATATTATGTAGCTTGATAGTGAGTGAATTGAATTAGGCTCTCATCCAACCATGTTCATCGACTATTATCTACTTGCATCGATATTTGGGGCGATCCATCATGCTTAATCCCTACAATAGGGCTCTACATGGCCCTAGCTAAGTGGACTACTCACTAATCATGGAGCTAATAGATAAAATCAACAAAGAAGCATTCATGATGAACTAACAATAAAATGAGCTGAAAGTAACAATCCAAGCAATCACAATAGCAACAGAGAGTAAAACTAAAGAAAATAATTAAAAGAAAGATTAAAAAGCTCTTACAAATATCCAACAAAGAACATCAAGAAGAAAACCCCAGAAAAGCTCCAGAAAAGCAACCAAAGAGGAAAAAGTTTGAATCAAGCTACCTTTCAACGTTTATAGCCATTCCTTATCTAGAATACCTAATGCACGACCATGTCGAAAGGTGGCATGGCCGTGTCAACCATAATGACCTAGGTCTACACTGTACCGCCATCATCCTCACAGTCATACCGATCGATCGACACAACTGTGGCAGTCGGTTCTTCGTGCCTTAGCAGTTTTCGGCGGTTCCAGCGCACGGTCGTGTTATCAGTCTTTAATCCGTCATAAATCCAGCACGACCGTACCACTGAGCTACAAGCTGACTCCTCCAATGACATTGTGACACGGCCGTGCGTGCACCAACACGGCCGTGTCAAGTCTCTTTCCCCTCCTTCTAACCTCCATGCTCGACCATGCCTCTTTCCTCTCCACCATCTCCCTCCTTTGACCTCTATTTCATTGAGAATGCATCGTTTTGGGTGCAATTATCTGAAACATAGAGAAAACATACCTCAAGCATCAAAATGGACAAAATACGATAAAAACAAAAAAAATATTAACGATGGCACAAAATAAAGGGGAAATTATGGGGGAAAAGGGCGTTAAAATATATAAATAAAATGTACTCAACAAATTTCCCCAAGCTAAACTGTTGCTCGTCCCCAAGCAAGATAGGAAATGAAGGACGGGGAGAAATTTGCTAAGAAAATTCAATAATCACCATCTCAAACCACTCATATGCATGCATTGTGTATATGACGGAGTCGATGGTCATTTCAAGCTCACATATGATATCAAACTAATGTGGTAGATGACTTGAACACTACTCTCATCACGGCATCAAGTCTAACACGTACACCCGTGAGAAGTGCAAGCCCCTAGAACCTCTCTGATAGGGCTAGGTTAGTAGAATTCAACTCTCAGCCTACATGTGTGAAGGCAAAAATCTTGGTGGCGTATCGTAGGATCCCAATCTCTCTAAGGCCGGCCATGTCAAGCTAGATCCTCCTAAACCATGGTGACAGCCATGTTTTTATGAATATTATGCGTATAAACATATGCATTATTCTTTTCTTTCTTTTCTTTTTGGCCGGGGGACTTAGGCGATCCATGTAGCGAGATTTCGGCCAATGACTCCTAACTCAGACGAGTCTAGGGTATTGGGCCAAGACGGACCCCTTGGGCATACTCTCTCGAATCGCCTAAAAACCCGTTATTCTAATGCACTCCCCCAAATCTCATCTTTCGACGTGAACCTCCAAAGCTTCCTGAGGCATGGAGACCTGGCTACTCGATATGATAGGGAGAACAGTGCACTTATTCTATATACATTTTTTGAATCATGTCATTGCACCATGCTAAAGGGGAAGACTAAGCTATATTCTAGGCTAAACCCTATTGAGCTTAGTTCTACTCTACGCATCCAAAAAAACCTAAATTTGTGTATTCGAAGAGTCAAATAACCTACTAACCTACCATATGGGAGGAAAAAATGGTGGCTAACCCTAACTCATGGATGAGGGTTAAAGATGAAACAGTGAAGGAAGGAGTGTGGAAATCATACCACCCAAACGGTATCTAGGGTATATGCAGGAAAATGGTCCTAACTAAGCATGTACGCAACAAGTGCGAGAGCGTGGTCTTCCTAGAGAAATTCTATCATTGAACTATACAAATGGTGGGAAATGAAGGTAAAATATATGGTGGATGATAAAAGAAAAGGAAATAAAGAGAAAAATGAAATAAAAAGAAAATGGGAGGAATGGTCGTATGACCAATAAGGAAAAATAAGAGATAGGGGAAAATAAAGAGAGATTGGTCGCTCGACCACAATAAAAGAAAAACAAAAAGAATGGAGATTGGTCGATCAACCCAAACAATAATGGGGATGTAAATGGAACCGGCATCAAACGACAACATTATCGATCATCATCAATCATCAACAACAACATCAAGCAGATAGAACGCCAACATCATCAATCATCATCATCAATGGACAAGCAAAACAACGACACCAACAAGCAGACATGATCATCATCAACGACAAACAACCTAAAGCATACCCACATCAACAACGAAAAACACAAGGCCCTAGTACTTCGATGCAAAACCGAAACACGCCCACAAGCTATGGTGAGACAAGAGTGAAATGTCTCACTCAAGCTTATAGTACACATTGCCCTTAATGTGTCTAAGTGAAGCCTATTGGGCAATAGATTGAGGCAGGGAGGGATCACTCATCTCCACCCTCAGGTGGAGGCTGGGGGATGTCGAGGTCGTGAAAGTGATGCTCGCTAATATGTCATTGGAGCATGCTCTCAAGAACACGCTCCACACGACCAAACCTAGCGTCAAAATCCAGAGGTAGGGGATAAAAAGTGGGCTCATTGGCGGTGCCTGAAGGGCCACCATCCTCGAAGCGTGTGTGGGTGGATGTGGGGTGGACGTGGGGGTGGACGTGGGGAATCTCAGTCTCCATGGAAGCAAGGCGATGCACTCGGGCGATGTCGGAATCAAAGAGCCAGTTTATGGCCGCGTCCACTCGGGAGCAGATGGGGTTGGGGAGTATAGTATAATCAATGTGTCTTGGCCTATATAGCCAAACGTACCCCTCTACTCCTTGTGTCCTAATCATGGACATCCTAATGAGTGCATTTGTATCTAAGGACGTTGGGCCATTGGCTCTACAGAGGTTGTCGGGAATCGATATGTGGAAGGGTGGGTGCTGCACAATGATAGTAATGAGGCCTCCACAATAAATCACTCTAGTCTGAACAATGGTGACCTTCATAAATTTCCACACCAACCACTCAGAACTCATGATCGTGTAATGGGGAGAGGAAAGGCCAGTAGATGGGTCGTATTGCTGCGGTTGGGTCATAAGACAAAGGAAGAGGAGCTCGGTGTATGTCACTGTCCCACTATCAGTCCTAGCAAAGATGGTGCAAGCCAGGACCCTATATGCAATGCGTAAACAGTGGTGGACAATGGAAGAGGCCTTCACCATCCTCGGGTCATACTCTAATGATCCCGTAATCTCTCCCCAAAATGTCCCCACGTTAAATCTGTGGGGGTGTGAGCGTTCGTCTGGGCTTATGCTACCGTCAATGGGCCAACCAAATATGTCATCCAACTGGTCAAACATGAGTTCCCTATCCATATTACATAATCGAAACGAAATGCCATCTTTTGTGCGGTGTACATGGCCATGTCACTTGATCTACTGGCTTGACAGATTGCATGTAGCTCACACACGGCCGTGCCGCTTTTTTGCACGGCTGTGTCAGCATTTGCGTGAATTGGATTTTTCCTTTTTGATCTGCACGGCCATGCAATGCGGTCGTGCTGCAGAATCACACTATGTTCTATCTTTTGACATGGATGTACTGAATATCAGCACGATCGTGTCACTGCTACTTCCTCTTCACATGAAGGTCAGTGAATTGACACAGTTGTGCAAGCACATTGCACGGTCATGCTTAACTCCTACACGTAAGAACTGAAATATATTTAGGCACACTGCTCCTAGGATCATCCAAAAACTTTACACTAAGCAAAATAAAAACAAAAAATGAGGAAAAGAAATAGAGTTAGAAATGTAGGTTGCCTCCCACGAAGCACTTTGTTTAACATTGGCAGCTCGACGATCCACAAAATTTATCCGTTGGGTATGATAGGCTTGGCAAATGCCCCTTCAACGTAATCTGACCATCGGAATGGTGGAATGTAGATCTCTTTAGTCTTCTTGGGAGACTTTTTAGTAGTGGCAGGGTCACTATGGTGATGATGTGATTTCTTCTTTGTGATTTTCTCATCGGCATCCTTCGCCTTTAATTTCTTCCTTAAGGCGGTTTTTGGCGTGGTGCTCGGGCGATTCCCTTTGCTCGCCTTGAAGATACCTTGCATATATGAGAAAGGGTTAGGCAGCGTGAGATTAGGTAAACAAGTGCTAGAAGTTGAAGGCATGGTAAAAATTGGGTCAAAGGGTTCTCCCTTGGTAGACTTGTCTAACGGCTTCTCCTCGAGGATATCACGAGCATTGATGCTAAGGCATTCCTTAGGCATCGAGGATGCCATCATGCTATTTTGTAATCTAGCTTGTGATCCCCTACGCTAAAAGATAGCTTGACATTCCTCACATCAATTATCGCACCCGCGGTCACTAGGAAAGGTATCCCTAATATAATGGGTGTTCGTGCATCTTCATCTATGTCCATCACTACAAAGTCGCATGGGATGGTAATTATTTCCACCGGGACCGGTACATCATGCAATGTGTCGATGGTGTACTTAATTGAACGGTCTGCCAGCTAGAGTGCTATCATGGTGGGCTATGGGTCTCCCATCTCTAGCTTCCTGCAAATCGATAATGGCGTTAGACACATGCTAGCACCTAAATCACACAAGGCACGACGAATAGGTATGTATTTGATTAAGCAGGGAATGGAAAAACTCCATGGATCGTTAAGCTTTGCTGGAAGTTTGTTTTGAAGGATTGCGCTGCATTCTTCAGAAAGTGCCACCGTGGATGCCTTCTTCCTCTTTAGCAGGTCCTTACGAAATTGCCCGAATGAAGGGATCTCCTTCAGTGCATCTAGATATGGTATGTTCAAGCTTAACTGCATTAGTGCTTCAGAGAAGTTCCAGTACTTCTCTTCCAACTTCACCTTGGCGAGCCTTGATGGGAATGGAACGTGAGGCACATATACACATGTTGGCTTTATGGCTTCCTCCCTTTCCTTGACTTCTTTAGGGGCGATGTTCTTGTTGGGGATGAAGCATACATTTTAGGGACCGATGATGACAGATGGTCTCGATAACTGCTTTCCTCTTCTTAGCATTACGACGTTCATCATTCTGGGGTTCTGCTCAAGCTGTGAGGGGAGATATCCTTAGTTGTTCACCATTACACCTACTTGTTGTGCTAGTTAGGCCATTTGTGTCTCCAACATCGTGTTGGAGGTTGTGTGTAACGGTACGTTTTCGTTGTACTTCGTTCGTGCACGTGCTTTTGGCCGTGCACGTGATTATTTTAGACTTTAATTGATTGTGAACACTTTTGTGTGATATGCCGTGGCGAACGTCTCTGAGAGTATTAAATAGTGGCACTATCTTGGAACGACACTTCTCGAGTCGTTTTGTCATTCATGCATGCTAAACTGTCACGTTTACTTTTCTTACCTGTACGCTTTACTACTAGTCATGCCATGTCATCCATGCATTGAGTGTTGCATCGTAGCACACGCTACAATACTTGTCCTCGTACTACTTGTCCGGCTAGGTGCACCCCTACGCCATACTTGTTTAAAACACTTCCTGGCTCGTGGACCAGAAGCGGGCCTCATGTGTTGGCTAGAAACCAATGCCCGATACACGTGGAGGGGTAGGGATAAACGGTTACTTGAGCTTAGGAGTTGGCCCGCGCAGCCACTCTAGCCAAAAGACGGAATCTCTGTGCACGAGGTGCTTTCTTTACTTGTCTTGTACTTGTCTTGTGAATGCCATGCCATGCTCGTACTTTACTTTACTTTTCTTTACCTGTTGCACTCATTACTTTAACTGCCATGTCATCGCATCATGCTAGAACTGCTAGGTTGCTTTACTTTTTCCCACTTCCAGTTTCCTTGCACAAGTCTTCCAGACTTGCTGACATGTGCCCCTTGCTCTTTTGGGTGTCACATGTTAGACCCTGAGCCAGAGACAGTTGCTGAGGACGAGGTGTTTGCTGACGCTGAGCCCGAGCCTACGTTCGTTGAGGAGTTCGAGGACACCGGAGACCAGTCTTAGAGACTGATTTTACTTGCTTTTGCTTTAGGTTGCTGTTAGTTGTCGGTGCTTGCACCTTTTCCTTGTTTTCGTACTTTGTATTTTTGTTGGCCATGCTGGGCCTCTTTTAGACTCTTTTATTTTAGCCTGGTGGCTTTTCTGTGATGTTGAGATTTATTATTATGGATATTCTGAGATGTTCTTTTTGTCTCTTTCGTTAATATTATCTTTGTTTCGTTTCGCGTTGCAAGGACCTGCAGTTTAAAGTGATTGACGCTTATCGGACTTGCGGCTTTGTAGCTTCAAGTCTGAGCGGACCTTCTCACGCTTCGCCTCCACGTTTTTGGGAAGCGGGGCGTGACATTGTGCACGTATCCATCCTTTGATTAACTTGCATAAGGTCATTTTGGAAACTATCGTTTCTTTGGGTTTGCATGGCTATGAAATTGTCCATGGTAGTCTCCAAGCAAGACTTCTGCAGTGGTTATGGAGCATTTCCAGCGGCCTCTGTTGCTGAAATCCTTCTTGCTGAGGGTGCAGAGCCTGGTAATTTCCACCTTGATATGAAAAATTTGGGTGGTTCCACCATCCTTGATTAAAAGTTTGTGAGTAAGGATTTCCTTGCGGCCTTTGATTATAAAGAGCATTGGCTTGCACTATCTACATCCCTTGCATTTGGGTGGTTCCAAACTGGCATTCCACAGATTGATGTCCTTGTATTCCGCAGACTTCACAATTTGCTACCACAGCAGATGAAGATGAGGGTTCTTTGGCTTCAGATCGAATATGGGATATTTGTTGGTCTAAGTTATCAAATTTTCTTTCAAAGAGAGTGATCACATCAACATCTAGCCTACCACCCTTCTTGGCAGACTCTCTATCATTTCCCCAATGGTAGTTATTGGATGCCATTTCTTCCAACAACGCCTTTGCTGCTTCTGGAGTTTTGGTCATGATAGAACCACCAGTTGCGGCGTCTATTGAAATCATTACTTGGTGCTTCAGTCCATTGTAAAATGTTTGTATCAATAGCCACTCAAGTATGTCATGATGTGGGCACTTTCTCTGCAGCTCCTTATAATGCTCCCACTCCTCATATAGGCTCTCCTGATCATGTTGCCAAAACAAAGTGATTTCATTTCGGAGCTTTACTATCTTGTCCGGCGGGAAAAACTTTTTCAGAAATGCCTTAGCCAACGAGTCCCACATAGCAAATGTGTTGGCATCATTACTCTTCAACCATTCTTTCCCCTTATCCTTCAGCAAGAATGGGAACAACCTCAGTCTGATGGCATCTTTTGTGACATTGTTAAGCTTGATTGTGTCACACTTCTCCAAAAAGTTGGTCAAGTGATCATTGGGGCTCTCATTATGGTGGCCACTAAACTGATCCTGCTATATAAATTGTATCAGTCCCAGCTTCAGCTCAAAGTTCTCTCCTTGGACGGCGGGACATATAATGCTAGAAGTCTGGTTGCTTGTGGCATCACGAAGTCTATAAGGGACTTCGGAGGTTGTGGTTCGCCTGCCATCCTTTACTATTGTGCCTTTCTGCGTCGCTCTCCATTCAATCTCCTTAATGTAGCCTCGATCTCTAGGTTAAGTGGTACTAGATCTCCTGAAGTAGGCTTCTCCAGTGCATAAGAGAGACAAAACTCAAGAGAAAATGTTAGTAGCACCGGTTAGTACCAAAAGAAATAAAAATAAGAAAAGACATAAGATTGCAGTCTATTAAACTTTTCACTAATATGAAGTCAAGCCGTTTGCCTCCCTGGCAACAACGCCATTAACTTATTCATGTGTGAGAGAAGTTACAAATTTGCCACAGTGTACGGTGTCGTATGCAGCGGGTGTCAAACACAAGGAGGCAAAGGCTCAATCTGGGACTAGTGTCAAGCTTTGTATAGCTATGGGAATTGATGTCTTAAGGGTAAAGAACGATTTAACTAAGGGAACATTCAATTATGGGAAAGCTAGGGCTAGCGTATCTCCGCTATCATAAGTCTTGAGCTAGGTGAGTCTAACTTCTAATCCAAGGATTATAGTCATTGATGATGACTAAGTCTCAATCCTCATCCTTTTGATGTCTAGCCGTGAAAAAGGACTTGTAGAATAGGTTGGACCCCTATCTATGTCCGATAGGTCGTCGGTCACTACGATATTAGGCGATTCTAGTGAGTGTGCTCGATGGTTCGTCGGTGCCTAGCACTAGATAGTCAACTCTCCACTAAGGGCATCAAATCAAAACCCCGATGTGTCGTCAATGATTAAGATTGTGTAGCTCGATAGTGAGTGAGTTGAATTAGACTATCATCCAACCAAATTCCTAGACTATAATCTACTTGAATCGATATTTGGGGCAATTCATCATGCTTAATCCCAACAATATGGTACATGCCCTAGCTAAGGGGACTACTTACTAATCATGGAGCTAATAGATGAAATCAATAAAGAAGCATTCATGATGAACTAACAATAAAATGAGCTGAAAGTAATAATCCAAGCAATCACAATAGCAAAGAGAGTAAAACTAAAGCAACTAATTAAAAGAAGAATTAAAAAGGTCTTACAAATATCCAACAAAGAACAACATGAAGAAAACCCTAGAAAAGCTCCAGAAAAGCGACCAAAAAGGAAAAAGTTCGAATCAAGTTCCCTTTCAACGTTTACAGCCATTCCTTAGATAGAATACTAGCACACAGCCGTGTCAAAAAGCAGCACAGCTGTGTGACGTGCGTTTATATTTCATATATTTACGCGCGTTTTCTTTTGTGTTTCTTCGTATTTTCCGCCGTCTTTTATTCGTTTTCTCGTGTTTTCTCGTTTTCTTTCACTTTTCTTTGTTTCTCCATATTTGCAGGAGATTGCCCGCGTAGGGGACGTTTAACGACGATATCTCAAGTCCCCGGAGCAACGGGAGGAGTCACGCGTGATCCAGGGGGTCAAACAAAGAAGATTACATCTTTCAGCCCCTCACCCGGTCGGTTGGTCATCTCCAACCGATCGGGTGATGCACGCGTGCACCACCCGGTCTCAGCCGGAGCTCAAGTGAATGTCACCCGACCGGTTCACAGGCCGGTTCAAACGGGGCTGATTCTCTGTCTTTTCAAGCCAAATTCCAACCGATCGGGTGACTCTCACCCGATCGGTTCATCTGTAGCTGATGCTGAGGAGCCGAGACACGGGCACCCAACCGATCCCTTCACCCGATGGCGCCAAGATCCAACAGGTCACTCCAAGAACTCAACCGACCGGTTCATATGACCGGGTGAAACTCCGCCGTGTTCTGTTTATTATTTGTAACAGATCACCCGATCGGTTGACTTGTCAACCGATCGGGTGGCGTTTTTCCTGCGGGTTTGGACCCGAACCATTAGGGTTTCGAAGTGGGGCTATAAATACACGAGGCTGGCCGACTTGAGGGGGATCTCCTGGAGTTTTTAGGGCTTTTTGCCCCCCCTTTTCTTGTGAGTTCTAGGTTAGTTTAGATTAGGTCTTTTGTTCAATAAGTCTTGTATTGGATTGACGATTCAACTCAAGATAAGTATTTTCCTCTCTTTTTCTCCATTGTTTGTATTGTGTTTATTTTGCTTGATGGTGAAAGTTTGTATGCCTTTTGTGTTGTTGGTTTATATGTTTTTCATTATTGAGTAGTATTGATGAACCTTAATACGGGGTAGGGTAGGATTGATGCTTGGTTGTTTTCATTTGATTTGGTTTCATGGCATGTGTTCGATGAAATGCGTCAATGGGGATTTCTAGCAATCTGGGTCCAATTCGTATGGCAACACACTAGATGTGTTGGGGATTGGGGTCCGGTGCTTGTCCTGTCAAGATCCGCTTCGATGTATTGCTAGAAATCACATTTGACCTATTTGGCCATTAGGGTTACGCGGGGGTGTTTCATTGTCATTGGCGGGAGAAAGACCGCCTCTGACCGTCGGGCCAAGGGGGAATAAACTTGGCGGTTGACTCCCTAGCCATAGCTCACGCCCCGAGCGTTGACATCGAGTCCTCGCGTGCGGGAGCGGCTTGGACGAAGTGTTGGGAGATATCATTGTGGCCTTAATGCTCCCAGTTGCGGAAGGTGTTAATGGACACGGGAGTGCCCACCGTCCAGAACCGGGTAGGCCTAGTGTGCTTGGTACCGACCGGAATATCGGGCCATGGACGCTAGGTACCACCTTTTGGGGCAATGTCTCACCCTGGATCAAGTCAAATGCCAAGTGTCATGCGTGCTCTAGCCCGTGTTAGCGGGGATTCATTTCGTGTCTTTTTCATTTCTTTCTTTTATTTCTACACTTCCACCCATATCACTCGCGTAGCTAGCACACAACCTAGGCGAGGCTAGTAGCCACTCAAGCCATCCACCTCCCTGAGTTCGATAAACCCGCACCCTACACTAACCGTGCACTTGCGGTAAAACGACACCGCGCCCATACCGTAAACGGGGCGTCGGTCAAGTTTTTGGCGCCGTTGCCGGGGAGGCGTTCGGTTTGATATTAGCTTAGCTTGGGTTCATTAGACTACGCATAAAAACACAAAAAAAAATTAAAAAAATATATTCAATAACCAAGAAATTTTTCCCCCACTATTATATTATCTTTTTGTTATTCTCTTGTACTATTGACGCTCCTCTCTAGTTTTCTTATTTTTGTTGTCCATGTATCTTTGATATTACCATGTGGAGATCAAATTTCGATGCTCAGATGGGAGGATACGATCCTTATCCAGTTGTGGTTTGTGAGACTTGTGGGATGGCGGGGCACGTGTATTATGATTGCCCATTTACGCTTAAGAGCCTCCCCCCGCTCCAAGGCCAAACATTTTCCCACAACCTTAGCCCAAACACCTCCCATCCATTTCCTCAACCTTATACCCCTCCACAAACACAAGAAGAATCAAGCCTCGTGTCTCTCCTTGAAAGTGCCATGTTTAACCAAGGCCAAATATTACAAAACTTGATGGTACCAATCACCGAGCCGACACCGAGGAGAGGGGATGAAGGAGAGGATATACCCACCTTCATGGTTGAGACCACCATGCCATCGGCCACCATAGACACATCTCATGCCGATGCCCCAATTTTCCCACACTACCACTTGGACGACGAAGCATTTTTTGATGATGATAGTGAGGATGGGGAGATTTCTCTAGGATCTATGGGAGAGACTTTTCATCTTTATCTGGATACCCCATATAAGTCCTATGAGAGCACCGAGGAGACCATAGAGCCTATGCATACCGGCGAGGAGGATGTGCGTGAGGACGACGACACCACGACCACATACAAGTGGTCCGCTCCACATCCACCTCCACAGCCATCTCTGTCACAGCTTCCTCCTTGGTCGGTGGTCAACCATGAGGATGTCATTCAGGACATCGGGCAGATGGAGGAGCATGAGCATATCGTCGAGGAGGATGTGCATGAGGGCTTGGATACGATCGTCCACTTCATGGAGCCCGAGCCACATCTACCTCTACCGTCACGCTCCACTTCTTCTGCGGCTGAGCATCTACTTGAGCATATTGCCCCTATTCATGGATATTTTCATACTCACTCTCACTCCACATTTGAGTCTCGCTTTTCATGTCCTATTTCTTTAGACTCATATATATTTGACACACCATATCTCTCACAGGACACAGGATCGACTTCCCTTGAGGTATGCTGCGGTGTGTCACCACCTGGAGAGCAACTTCACATGGAGAGCGGGGATTTGATCGTCGCTAGCACAGAGGATAGCATACCATTTCCAGGGAGTGTTCGCCACATTTCATATATTTTACCATCATTTACCGGCGAATATCTCTGGGATACATTTATTTTGGGAAATAATTTCTTGCCATGGACTAATGCACCTCGTCCTTTGCAGGTCACAGGTGGACACCTACGAGGGATGCTTGGAGGTGCATTGCTTGGGTCCATTGGCACACGTGGCACAGCGCTTCTGGCGGAGCCACAGAAGGAGCAGTTAGAGCAGCTACCTGCCCCGCTCCAGATCTTGGATCCACCTATGCTCAGGTGTATCCTAATCCAGTAGTGTAAAAATTTACCGCTTTCTAGTTTAGATTTGAATAATCTCGTCTCCTCTCATTAGCGAGGGGAGCGTATCTAGGATTTGCTTTTGCATCTTAATAACCCTTCATGTCGTGCCCTTCTATCATTTCACCCCACATCCTCTTCCGAGGAGAACGAGCAGACTGTCTCTCCTGCA
The DNA here is from genome assembly GCA_030789695.1 of Scilla litardierei. Lineage (NCBI taxonomy): Eukaryota > Viridiplantae > Streptophyta > Magnoliopsida > Asparagales > Asparagaceae > Scilla > Scilla litardierei. The sequence goes on along the minus strand of CM061142.1, from coordinate 297,312,489 downwards.
TTCTGATTTCTTTCTTTTCCGATTTTCCTCTAGCATATTTCTGCATCGCATTGATCATATCGTTTCGCTGGCATTGTCATGTTCAGTTTGGGGGAAATCGATTTGTGTGCATGTTTTCGTGTGTCGTTGTTGTGTGTCTGTGTCTAGGTGTTCTTTTGTCGTGTTTTATATCTTTTATTTGAGTGTTTCTTTTTCTTTATTTTCTAGTTTCGTTCGTGTGTTTTTTGTGTTTTTCATTTTTTGTGTCCGTGCACCCCCCCATTTTCATTGCCCTCCCGTATTCACTACTATTGCATTGAGGACAATGCAAGTTTCAGCTTGGGGGAGTCGCACTTCGTGCGTCATTTGTCTCTTTTTCTTCGTTATTTGAGTCGTTTTTCTCCGTGGTTTTCTTTTTCTTTTTCTTTTCTTCTTTTTTATCTCTTTCTCCTAGAGATGAACCCTATGATGAATTGCCACGAAAATCACACGCACACCTTGCACGGCTTCGATAATCACATTCACTAACCCTAGGATATCGAGTCCTCTTGCATTTCATGCATCGCGGGTCCACTTAGCTTTTTGTGAGTCGTGCGTCGTGCCTAGCTGTTTGGTGTGCTTCTACTTTGTGATTTTACTTTATATACCTGTCCAGGAATGACCCCCTAGATTATCATGCTTCAATTTGAATATGCGGTATTTATTTCCCCTGTCTGCTTCTGCATGCTATATTTATATATATCGTGTACTTCAATTCGCATGTGTCGGGATTCCACAAACAAGGACTAGGATAACCCATTTAGCCTATGCTCTGATTAGCGAAAAATATCTCCTTTGCCCAAGTGTTTAGAATCCGATTTCATATTTATTTTACTTGGTGCAAATCCCATCATCGTGTACCGTTCTCCCACTTGGGAGAGTACACATGTATATATCCCAATATCCAAAAATTCAAAAAAAAGGAGAAAAGAAAAGAAAAACCCAAAAAGATGAGAAATGAAAAGAAAAGAAAAAAAAATACAAATACCCAAAACCCAAAAAAATTCCAGTGTGAATATTTTCCTACTTGCCGTGAATAAGGGGAAGGCGAGAATTTGCATCGAGTGTTCTACTCCACATCTTCTCAACCTCCATCGTTTTCGAAAACACTTGGCATAGGGACCTTCTAGCGATTACCTAGGCTATAGTGTGGTGATTTCCTAGTCCCTAGCTGTGGAGTCCCCGATGCATGATACGCTTCTATTCTTATACTCTTCTCATGCATGCTTGAGCTAATATTCACCGCAATTTCAAATTGAATCGATATTTGGGTCTTTCTTTGGGTATGTGTATATGGAGCTTTATTGCACATCGTAGATAGTGACACCATCTACTAGCACACGACCACACTCACTCGCGCTTCACTGCGTGGGCCCACGACACTTGTTTGGACTCACATTCCTTGGTTTAGTGTTGTGTTTTGTCGTATGCTTGCTTCGTGTGGCGTGTTTGATTTTGTTGGCCCTTATGGGCGATCTAGGATATAGAGTTCTCTTTTTCTCTCCTTCTCTCTATTTTCTCCCTCCGAGCTCCTACTCTCACTCGTCTTCCTCGAGGACGAGGAAGAGTTCAGCTTGGGGGATTTTGACGTGCGTTTATATTTCATATATTTGCGCGCGTTTTCTTTTGTGTTTCTCCGTATTTTCCGCCGTCTTTTATTCGTTTTCTCGTGTTTTCTCGTTTTCTTTCACTTTTCTTTGTTTCTCCATATTTGCAGGAGATTGCCCGCGTAGGGGACGTTTAACGACGATATCTCAAGTCCCCGGAGCAACGGGAGGAGTCACGCGTGATCCAGGGGGTCAAACGAAGAAGATTACATCTTTCAGCCCCGCACCCGGTCGGTTGGTCATCTCCAACCGATCGGGTGATGCACGCATGCACCACCCGGTCTCAGCCGGAGCTCAAGTGAATGTCACCCGACCGGTTCACAGGCCGGTTCAAACGAGGCTGATTCTCTGTCTTTTCAAGCCAAATTCCAACCGATCGGGTGACTCTCACCCGATCGGTTCATCTGTAGCTGATGCTGAGGAGCCGAGACACGGGCACCCAACCGATCCCTTCACCCGATGGCGCCAAGATCCAACCGGTCACTCCAAGAACTCAACCGACCGGTTCATATGACCAGGTGAAAGTCCGCCGTTTTCTGTTTACTATTTGTAACAGATCACCTGATCGGTTGACTTGTCAACCGATCGGGTGGCGCTTTTCCTGCTGGTTTGGACCCGAACCATTAGGGTTTCGAAGTGGGGCTATAAATACACGAGGCTGGCCGACTTGAGGGGGATCTTCTGGAGTTTTAGGGCTTTTTGCCCCCCCCCCTTCTCCTGTGAGTTCTAGGTTAGTTTAGATTAGGGCTTTTGTTCAATAAGTCTTGTATTGGATTGACGATTCAACTCAAGATAAGTATTTTCCTCTCTTTTTCTCCATTGTTTGTATTGTGTTTATTTTGCTTGATGGTGAAAGTTTATATGTCTTTTGTGTTTTTTGTTTATATGTTATTCACCATTGAGTAGTTTTGATGAACCCTAATACGGGTTAGGGTAGGATTGTTGCTTGGAAATTTACATTAGACTTGGTTGCATGGCACGTGTTCGATGAAATGCGTCAATGGGGATTTCTAGCAATCTGGGTCCAATTCGTATGGCAATACACTAGATGTGTTGGGGATTGGGGTCCGGTGCTTGTCTTGTCAAGATCCGCTTCGATGTATTGCTAGAAATCACATTTGACCTATTTGGCCATTAGGGTTACGCGGGGGTGTTTCATTGTCATCGGCGGGAGAAAGACCGCCTCTGACCGTTGGGCCAAGGGGGAATAAACTTGGCGGTTGACTCCCTAGCCATAGCTCACGCCCCTAGTGTTGACATGGAGTCCTCGCGCGTGGGAACGGCTTGGACGAAATGTTGGGAGTTATCATTGTGGCCTTAATGCTCCCGGTTGCGGAAGGTGTTAATAGACACGGGAGTGCCCACCTTCCGGAACCGGGTAGGCCTAGCGTGCTTGGCACCGACCGGAATATCGGACCATGGACGCTAGGTACCACCTTTTGGGGCAATGTCTCACCCTGGATCAAGTCAAATGCCAAGTGTCATGAGTGCTCTAGCCCGTGTTTGCGGGGATTCATTTCGTGTCTTTTTCATTTCTTTCTTTTATTTCTACACTTTCACCCACATTACCCACGTAGGTAGCACACAACCTAGGCGAGGCTAGTAGCCACTCAAGCCATCCACCTCCCTGAGTTCGATAAACCCGCACCCTACACTAACCGTGCACTTGCGGTAAAATGACACCGCGCCCATACCGTAAACGGGGCGCCGGTCACTGTGTCAACACTAATGACTGTTGGAAACTCACAACTCCTTATAAGGTTTTGATGCTACAAACATATTATTCTATAAGTACTAACTTTATTTATGCAGATTTTATAGCTCAACTATTACACATTTTAGATAAAACAATCATCATGACTACATTCTGCAAGAAGCATCCACTACAAGACAAATCATATTGATGAGATTTTGTATCTTGTAAAAAGAGATGTAATATTTATTTTTTCTCTTGCATATACTTAGAATGTAAAAGCCTTGATGATGATCTATCTTAGTCGTTTAGGGTCCGTCCTCAAAAAATGAACTCAATGACCAAATTAGTCGATAGTCATCCCTATTAGTCGACCAAGTTAATTATTTAAATATTCAGAAAATTCCAAAAAATTTCCAAACTTATTTTTAGGTTATCAGAATCATTTTTTTTCAAAATCCTTAATTTCAAATTTTTAGTCGACCAATAGAAGTTGTTAGTTTATCAGTCAGTTATTAAAGTAGTTAGTCTAACAGCTACTTTTCAAATTCAATATTCAACTTCTATAACCACCCAAGGGTAGTTAAAACTACCACAAACTGACAAAAATTTGATCGCTTGTCCGTTTCTGGCAGTTATTAGTGTCCTTTCATGAAAGGTTGACTCAACAGTCAAAAATTCCAATTAGCAGCACAATTAGTCGACCAGTACCGTCCATTAGTCGACTAATTTTGACAAAAATTTCTCAAACTTTTTCGAAAATTTAGACGGTTGTTAAATGTTCGAAAACTAACTTTTTGGGCTATAAATAGACCCCCAGACCTCTGTCTAAAATACACGAAAATTCACACACACACCCTCTCTTTTCTTAAGTTTACGTTCTCTCTCTAGAAAGTGAGTGATTTTCATATTTTCATAGGGGAACATCTGCAGAAATTTTTCCCCTTTAGAAAGTCCAATTTCCAAGAGTGTTCTACCACGATTCATATCAAGAACCTTGGAGATTTTATCACCAACCTTGCGTTATAATTCCTACATTATCAAGGTTATATGTGATATTATTTCATACTCTTTATTTACTTTATTTGGCGAATCTCTTGTTGAAGAGAGTGTGCAATTTTACAACACGGGGAGTGTAGGCATCTTTGTATGTTGATTACTTGCGGTGAGAAAGTGTTATAGTGGATTGAAATCTCTATTGGGTATATGACTGGACATATGATAATAAGGATCCGAATCAGGATGAATCTGTGTGTTTGCGTTTACTATTTCTGGATTGTGTTCATTTATTTCCGCACTCTTATTGTAATTTTTAAGTTACTTTTAATTTTTAAATTTCTTCGTGATATACAATATTCACCCCCTACTGTATTTGGTGTGCCAGGAGATCCAACATTTGGTATCGGAGCATGGTTAAGATGGCATACACCTATCCGACGAACAATCCAACGTCTTCATCATAATTTCTAGAAGGGCACTCTACCACAAGGCCTCCACTATTCAATGGTTCCAACTACTCCTATTGGAAGACAAGGATGACGATCTATCTTCAAAGCATCGACTACGAACTTTGGAACATGTTGGAAACTCAATACGAGAAGCCTACAACTCCTTATGCCCAATGGACCACAATTAACAAATCTGCTGCCACTCACTACTCAAAATAATTAATGCATTATTATGCGCCATGGACAAGAATGAGTTCAATCGTGTCTCCCAGGCCAAATCGGCATATGATATCTGGCATACACTCGAGGTAACACATGAAGGAACTAGTAAAGTTAAGGAAACTAAAATTTCGGTTTTGTTCATAGGTTTGAACTATTTAGAATGAAGGACAACGAGACAATTGGAGAGATGGTTACTAGATTCACTGACATCATAAACTCTCTAATTGCTCTTGGTAAGACATATACTCAAACAGAACAAGTCAGGAAGATTCTTTGTGCCTTGACATCAGAATGGGAGAAGAAGACCACAGCCATAGAGGAAGCCAATGACTTATCAACTCTCACTGTTAAAAGTCTCCTTGGTAACTTGATATCCTACGAAGTGCAACTACACGATCGCAAGGAAGAATCAGACTCAAAGAAGAAAGTGCTTACCTTCAACGCATCATCAGACACCGATGATTCAGAAATGGACGATGATGATGTGGCATTAATCACTAGAAACTTCAAAAAGTTTCTACGTGGAGGTAAGTTTAATAATTTGAAATCTAAGAATACTGATGCTTCTCTATGTTTTAAGTGTAACAGGCATGTACATATGATAAAAGATTGTCCGCTCCTTAAGCCAAAAGAGAGAATATCTAACAATTTCAGGAAGGATAAGAAGTTTGAAAAAATGAAGAAGGCATTGGCAACCACTTGGGATTCTTCATCATCTGATGAAGAAGAAGAAACCAACGAACACACTAATGAGGAGAATGCTCACATGTGCTTTATAGCACAAAGTGAAGATGAGGTAAGTAAGTTAGATAATGAAGAATTGTTAGATGCCTTTAATGAATTATTCATTAGATTTAAAAAGCTTAATGCACAACACAAGGCTCTAATAATTTCTAATCAAGAATTAATTTCTTCATCTTCATTATTAGATAATCTTAAATTTGAGAAAGAATCTTTACCTTCTCAAAATGATAAGTTACTTCATGAAAATGAGATTCTCAAATCTGATAATTACAATATGATGTCACATATTTCTATAGTAGATAAGGATATTTCTTATTTAAAATTGAAATATGATGATATGTCTTCTAATATTAATAAGTTTAATAAAGGAAAGAATACTCTCGATTATTTACTTAAAGTACAACATCCTGCTAATCATCGACAATGTTTGGGTTATAATATACACCCAAAACAAATAATTTTTGTAATGTTGTTAATTTAGAAAAGAAACATCATGTATTTGTTAACGCAAAGAAAATTGACTCTTCTATTATTTTGAAAAGAACATTATTCATATTCCAAAGAAGACCAATTTTGTTACATCTTCTAAGAAATCCATTATGCACACTATTTCGATTCCTAAAGATGCTTGCTTATATGACAAGGATTTAAATGTTACTAACTTCATGAAAAATGTTATTCTTTCGTCTAATTATTTGAAAAAACCAAATTCTACTTGGGTTTGGTTTCCTAAGGACTAATTCAAGGCCCTTTATAAAAAGAATACCAATATTCATTGTTTATCTTTCAGGTACCTATTAAAGAAAGATGGATACTAGACAGTGGATGTTCCAAATACATGAACGGTAACATCAAACTTCTATCAACTGTTCAATTCAAAGATAGTGGCATTGTTACTTTTGGTGATAATAGCAAAGGCAAAGTAATTGGCATTGGAACAGTTGGTGATTCACATAAGCCAATCATCGAAAACGTGCTCCTCGTTGACGGTTTGAAACATATAATCCATTATCTATCTCTCAACTTTGTGATAAAGATTTTAAAATTATTTTCGAAAAGAATGCGTGCATTATATTTGATTTTAATATGTCTAATATATTATTTCAAGGTAATCGTAAGAATAATATATAGATATTATGCATGAAAATAGTTTCAAATGCTCATTGTTTAGTAGCATCTACAGAAAACACTCTTTTGTGGCACAAATGCTTTGGACACACTAATTACAAACATTTAGCACACATTTCAAAACATAAGTTAGTTTTCGAAATGCTTAATACATTTTTTAATCATACACAATTTTGTGATACATGTCAACAAGGTAAGATGCATAAATCCTCTTTTAAATCAAAAGATGCTATTTCTACAAAAAAACCACTTGAACTTTTACATTTAGATTTGTTTGGTCCATCTAAAATAGCATCTTTAAATGGAAGTAAATATGCATTTGTAATTGTGGATAATTATTCAAGATATACTTGGGTATTATTTTTGAAACAGAAAAATCATGCATTTGAAGAATTTACAATATTTTGTAAAAGAATTCAAAAGTTAAAATTTTCATCCATTACTGCTATTCATAGTGATCACGGTGGAGAATTTGAAAATGAATTATTTACAAAATTTTGTGATAAACATGGCATAACACATAGTTTTTCTTTTCCTAGATCCGCACCACAAAATGGTGTAGTTGAAAGGAAAAATAGAACATTACATGAATGTGCTAGGAACCATGTTATGTGATAGTTCTTTACCAAAATATTTTTGGGCAGAAGCTGTTGCTACTGCATGTTATGTATTGAATAGAATTTTGATAAGACCACAACTTAATAAAACTTGTTTTGAACTTTTCTTTAATCGAATTCCTAAAGTATCATATTTTAAAGTATTTGGTTGTAAATGTTTTATTCTTAATACTAAGGATTTATTAGATAAGTTTGATTCTAAATCTGATGAATGAATTTTTGTAGGATATTCTACTCATAGTAAAGCCTATAAGATATTTAATAAAATAGCTCTATGTATTGAAGAATCTCTTCATGTAAGTTTTGATGAAAATTATACACATATCACATCTATTGATGAAGATGATTCAATAACACTTACTAATTCATTAGAAAATCCTAAGCAAGATGATAATGATGATTCTACTATTCCTAATACTGAAACAATTCCTGATAATACAAGTCTTCCTAAGGCATTTTTTGAAATCCCTAACCCTCCACATGATTTGGTTATTGGAGATATTTATAATAGAGTAAGAACTAGCTCACAAATAGAAAAAATGACACATTGTGCATTTATATAATCCATTAAACCACAGAAAGTTATTGAAGCATGCAAAGATAGTTTATGTATTATAGCAATGCAGGAAGAACTTAACCAATTCAAAAGGAATGATGTATGGGAATTGGTACCAAGACCTTCAGATCATCCTGTTATAGGAACTAAATGGGTATTTAAGAATAAATTAGATGAATCTGGTCAAGTTGTTAGAAATAAGGCTAGATTAGTTGCACAAGGATATAATCAAGATGAAGGAATAGATTAAGATGAGATATATGCACCAGTTGCACGTTTAGAATCTATTAGAATGCTTTTAGCATATGCATGTTATAAGAATTTTAAGTTATATCAAATGGATGTTAAAAGCGCATTTTTAAATGGTGTAATAAAGGAAGAAGTCTATGTAGAACAACCACTTGGATTTCAACATGAAAGTTTGGAAAATCATGTTTTCAAGTTAAAGATAACATCATATGATTTAAAACAAGCACCACGTGCTTGGTATGAAAGATTAAAGAATTTCTCTTGAAATATGGCTATTCTATTGGAAAGATAGATTCTACTTTATTTACTAGACATATAGAAACTGATGTTATATCATTCAAATATATGTTGATGATATAATATTTGGTTCTACTAATGATTTTTTATGTCAAGAATTTTCTAAGGAAATGCAAAATGAATTTGAGATGAGTCACATGGGTGAACTTACCTACTTCCTTGGACTTCAAATCAAACAAATGAAGAAAGGTATATTTATACATCAAAGTAAATATATAAAGGAACTCATCAAGCGATTTGGATTAGATAATTCTACAGAGAAACATAGTCCAATGAGTACTTCATCAAATCTTGATAAAGATCCAAATAGTAAGAGTGTTGATTGTTGTTCTGCGAGGATGCGCACCCCCAAAAAGGCGATGCACACCCTAACCCCCAAGTGCAAGGGTGTAAGAGAATATATTCCCGATGAGTTTGGGGTCGAATCCATAGGGAGGCGTTGCTTATACTACCTATCGATTCCTAGGTTGATTGGGCTTCAAGTTTATTGTGGAGGTGAATTACGAAGGAGGTCGTAATGGTGATGAAGGTGAAATGCTAGGGTGTCACAATCAGCAAGGCACAACCAATAACTCCACACAAAAAGAAAACGAATCAAAAAAATAAAACAATTGAGAGAAAGATCGCTTGGGTGTCAGGATTCCCCGCTAGGACTTTCAGGGTTGGATATCATGTTAACGGTCCTTTCATCGAACTACGAATGAGGGTAGGAGTGTCACATCTGAAAATGAAAACGAGTACTTAACTTTTGGCGTCCTACTCGTCTAATGTATCCCTATGCTCAGATGCTTTCGCTATGCACTTCACAAACGAATACGTGCATTACACTTGACACTCGTTCCCGTATCGCAAGTCTGTATCCACTCTCATGATCTACAGACTATGATACTACACTATGGTTGGTACTAGTAGTCGGGCTACTCTCGTAGTCATTGACTAGCGGATCAAGGGTTAGTAATGACCCCTAGCACACGAGTCACTCTCATGATCACGAGCCCTAGAAGATGATGTCAATCCCTAATCAGATTCATAGGAATCTTCCCTAGAACATGGAGCTACTTTTGTAATCCTCCAATTCTAGGGCTAATCCCCCAAAACCCTTGTTCAAACCACCATAGATCAATCCTAGATTCGTTCAACTAAGGTTAACCTAACATCCAATCCCTAGAATCCTAGGGTTCATCCCTAATCCTAGCAATAGAACTACCATATCATGGCAAAAGATATATAAACAAGAGAGATCAACATCAAAAGAAAATAAGAACAGCAAATAAAAAGATTCAATAAGAAAACACTTATCTTGTCAATAGATCAGATACGAAATCATCAAGGAGTGGGCCGATGGCATAGCCTAACCTCCGAAAATAGTCTCCAAACCCTAAAAACGAGCTCCCCAAACAAAAGATGAGATCCCGTTTTGATGGCTGCCCAATCTCTATATACTGCCCCTAGAAAAACCCTAAAAACACCCAGAAAACCCAAGCAGATCATAACTTGCGAGTGCTGTGACCCGTAGCGCTCGGTCAAAAACGCCCTAGCGCTCGGTCGAGCGCCTTTTAGGTGCTCCGGTTCCTTAGTCTTTGAAAAGGGGCCGCTCGATCGAGCGAGGTAGCCGCTCGGGCGCCCTCTTGGGATTCACTTCTTTTACCTGGGCAGAGGATGCCGCTCGGTCTGTAATGACTCATAGTGACATATACACTAGGGCCTATATATTTGCATGATACATAGTGTCTTTTTGTTTACTCTATAGTGTATGTATGCTTGGATATGGTGTGGTGTGTATAGAAGTATTGTAGTGTGTATAGTAACTGCTAAATTTGTTGCCTAAGGATGCATATTTGGGTGCATGTCTAGCCATACGGATGTGCTATGGTATGCCTATGGTTGTATCTCGTATGGTGTAATGATATATGTAAGGATTTGGTGATATTGATCCCTTTTGAAGTGTGGTGCATAAAGTAATGTAGTAGATATAGTGGTGCCTAGTTATATAGTAATGTGGTATATTTGAGTACTAATGTGAAATATGTTTTCATTGCTACATGCTTGTATGATTGGCCCTTTTGTTATTAATTGGGGGGTGTGTGTTTAGTAATGGGGTGTTGGTTTAGTAATGTGTTATTAGTAATTAGCTAAGAGGTTGTGTGTTGAGAAGAGATGTGTGCATAAGGGAAGATATTTTTCTTACATGAGAAGATAAATGATTAAGAAAATGGAAAAAAGAAAAAAAAGAAAGAAGAAAAGACAAATGGGAGAAGAGTTGAGAAGATAAGAGAAGATTAGAGAAGGGGAGAGATTTGTGTAGAAACTTCCCTTCATTTAAAACATTAACAACTCATTTCTTTCTCATCTTCCCTCATTTTTCTCTCCATCTCCTTCCTAATTTCGTGCTCCCCTCTCCTCCCTCCCTCTTGCTCTCATTTTTCCACCAAAATTCATATTTTCATCTTCCTTTGGGACCCTAGTTTGGTTGCTTGAAGAAGGATGTTTTCAAGGAGTTCTAGGAGCAAGAAGGAGCTTGAAGAAGGAGAAAGGAAGGAGGAGATTTCTTCATCCTAGCTTGAGGTAGGAAACCACTTTCCTCTAATATGATATTTAGTTGTCATTTGTAGAATGGTTCATGTTTAATTTTGAGCTTAATACATGATTAATTCCTTGAAACACTTGTGTTCTTGATGCTGAAAATTTTAACCTGAAAAACTGAAACTTTGACAAAGATATGGGCTTAATTGGCTATTACGAATGCTCTGAAACTTTTATATGTTGTTTATTTCATAGTTATGAACAACTTTCATGTTCACCACTTTTTCTAATTCAAACTGAAAGTTAGGTTAAAAATTCAATATTTACATCTTGTCTGAAATTATGTCAAACTGGTCACTGTTTAGAAAAAAGAAGTTTATTACATGTACACTCCATGGAATTTACTGTTCTTGGTCTTGTTAGAAAGTTAACAAGTTTTTCTCCAACTTCATCAGAGTGCTTAATTTTCGTAATTCTGACTACAATAGGCCCAAAATCAGCAATCAAGATAGACTCTGAAATCTGTCTGGAAAACAGATTTGGTAGATTTCACCAAATAATTCACTATAAATCATCCACTTAATATTTTTGCCTAAAATTTTATCTGTAAATCCAACACTATCCTACCTACAACTTTCATTTACATTTCATGGTTATGTTTCATACAAAAATACGGAGTAAACTGTCATTCAATCTGACTGCTGTGCAATTTCCAGCAAGCTGAATGTTAAGAGATGCCATAACTATGACTTCATGCTAAATTTTCTTCTACTATGCATGTGCATTAGTGTTACTTGAAGTAGGAATTCCATCTCCTTATGGATTATTATTCAAATTCATCCAAGCATTATCTTTAATTATGGAATGTATCCCTTTTCATGTCATGACTCTAATATGTCTCATGTGCAAAAGATTCCTAATGAAGTTATGTTTGTGGTTTGGGGAATTGTTGATGTAAATGGAAAATGATGCGGGTTGCATGGAGTTGGTTTATGTTGTGTATGTTGCATGAAGAATGGTGTATGGTGCACAAATGAGAATTATGGAAAGGGATCCATGTTGCCAACTAATCTTTAATCCCACCATGATGTTCCATTGGAATTGGTTCATGTTGCTTTCTTTTGAACATGTAGCTTTTTATGTCACCTTACTATTGCATACCAAGTTTGAATGTAAATGGTTCATGTTCTTGTTAATTTAAATGTAACTCTAATATGCTAGCATTGTTGTTTCCCTTATGTCATTTTATGTCACCTTAGTGTAGTTAAATACAATTCTCTAAATGTTGTATGCTAGCCCACTTGACTTGAATGTTAATAAGTGATTAAGTCCTCTTAAATGAGGGTGACACGGGGATTGGGGGACACTAAGTTGTGGGGAAAACATGAGGGACTGGACTGGTGGTTGGTGGCCCTCCTGTTCTTGCCCGAGTGGCGGGGAGTGGCAGAAATGAGGAAATGGGAGAAAATGTGAAGGGGAAATAAGGGGAAAACATGGCTCCTTTAGTAAGAGCATGTCTCGGGGAGTTTACCTGTTCCACCTCAACTGGGGGTGAGGTCCAGTCCCAAGAAGGTCTACCCACTACTTAGGGTCCAAATCACTATTAGATAACTTACATTACTTTTGTAGCATTATCAAATGTTGCTTACTTGTACGTTCTCACTTGTAGTCCTTCCATGTTGTATACCCTTGTTATATACATCGCCTGTTGTAGTTCTTGTCACTTACGTTTATTTTACTTATGTTGTTTCACTTTTTGTTGTTGTACTTTCATTTATGGTATGCATTCAATGTTTATGTCATACATGTGTTCCTTTTAGCTCATTCCATACTTCAATTGCACCTTGCTATGAATGCATGTAGAATAGTTGCATTTTCATAATAGCATACTAGAGGGAGTTGGCATTCCTACTGGGTCACGCGTTGACGTGCCCCCTGTTGACTTTTTCAGGTGTGGTTCATGGAGATGGCTGTTAGAGCTGGAGGCTGAGTCTGGAGTTCTGTTGTTGGGAGCTAGAGCTTAGGTTGGATGGTGAGGGGTGAGGAGAGAGCCATGTGTACTTTAGGTTTTCTTTTGGGGTGAGAGATGCTTGTACTATATGAATTGATGCAATGGGATGTTTGAGATGTATATGAAATTGTTCAGTGTTGGCTTTCAGTATTTCTCTGTGACTTTGTGTCGTTCTGTGTTTATTGGTTAGTTGTTTGTTGAATACTACATGTACTATTTCCAGCAATGCGCAGTGGACCTACAGATACGTTTTTAGTTCTCGTCATTTACCCTGCCTCCCTGCGTATCCCAGGGAGAGGGGTCGTGACACGGTCCGAGAGATTTCCAAGGCAAATCTGGGGGTCGTCTGCAGAGGGCCGCTGGGTCGAGTAAGGTAGGTCCCTCGGTCGAGCGACCTACGACCTAGAAATTCTTCTTGGCCCTCACTTTGTCCTTCTCTTTTGCAACATCAGCTCGGCCGAGCGGGGTAGGCCGCTTGGCTGAGCGACCTGGAATTTAGCTCTTGCCTCTTTCTTCTTTCTCCTTCTATCGTTGCTTCCTTCTTTCTTTCTTCTTTGCTTTCTTTACTTACTCCTCTCTAGCAGCATGAACTCCTCAAACACGATGTCGTTGATGATCTGGCATCGACTATTGTATCCTCCTCTCCAATATGCTCCAAATTACTCGATATTCCCTGAAATACAACCAAATGCTCTCGAAGTCAAATAGTTCTAATCATCAACATAAAAGCGTATAAAATCGAGGTTTAAGCAATAAATTTGTTGTGTAAACATATAGATAAAATGTAGAATATTATGACACATCAAAATCCCCCAAGCTTACCTCTTACTCATCCTCGAGGAAGACTAGTAAGAATTGAACCCGGGAGAGGAATACAATGGAAAGGTAAGGTGATGAAGTGTAATGGAGTCAATGGGCTCAAACTTAAACCCAACAAATATATGAACCTATGGATACAAGAATACATGAACACACACCAATATATAATCGGAACATACGTTCACACAAAATACTTAAGTCTTGCTTAAATGAACTTATTGTGGATTTCAATAAATCTAATGAACTTGATAAACAATGAAATGAGAGTAGAGCCGCATCCTATCATATTTTATCATGAAATATACTAAGTTCATAGAGATGAATCCAATGTCTACAACTCATTCTCTAAGCAGCATAAATATGTGGTGATCAAACAGTTTCAAGCATGTGTGGCATTTTGTTAAGCTTCATGGAATGAGTTAGTAAATTCAATCAAGGTAAGGCAATTACCACACTACGCTCGTTTCATGACTCCTAGAACCCATCAAATCTGCTATGTCCTTATTCTATATAGCAATGGAGATAAAGATATGGAATTTTTGTGTTTTTATACTTTTGGCTATTTTTTGGCTTTTTGTCTTGCAAACTTGCGTAAACACAATGGAGTACAAGGAGCGGTCTATGCATCCCAGATCAGACGATCTTAGGGCATCATGTTACAAAGAACTATTGAGTATTGGACTTCTCCTTACTTTATGTTAATGATGAGCAAACATAAATACTTGTGACTAATCCCCTATTTGCAGTTAATCCATTGCCTAAGCATATCATGAAGATCAATTAACAATGGATGTCACTCAAAGATCAATGAAAGCAAGAAAAGTGGATTGGACGATCAAAGATGGTGATTGAAGCTCCTAAAAGACTTCAAGATCATACTTTGGATAGAAGAGAGAGTTCTACATAATGTACTCTTCTTTTTCTCTTCTAATATGTAGCTTATAAGTAGAACTATGTTGGAGCACACACACATCTTCTTTTATGTCATAGGAAATCATTAGATCACTTTTCCTTAGACTCCAATTCAGTTTTGCCAAGAATGTGCATGTTGTGATTTCAACAAGCGACTGCTGAACGATTTACAGTCGCCTGTCTAAAAACAGTCGACTGTGATTTGTTCTACAGTCGCTTATTATGCACATACTTAATCAGTTGATTTTTGGGCTTTCTATGCTTTAACTCCTTCAGGCGACTGCTGTACATTTTACAGGCACCTGTCTAAGAGACAGTTGACTGAGATTTGTTAAACAGTCGCATATCTATCTTCAGTACAAAGATCATTTTTCCTTTTCATCTGGCCAGTCGACTGATGTTGTATTTACAATCGCATGTCCAAGGCACAGTCGACTGTCAATTCTTCAACAGTCGTCTGTCCATGATTACTCTACAGAATCTGCTCTCTGGAATATTTCAAGTTTTAGTACCAGTCGACTGATGTTGTATTTACAGTCGACTGTCAATGCTTCAACAGTCGTCTGTCTTAAACTTCTCTGCAGACTCTGCTCTATGGAAAGTTTCAGGTTTTGTGACAGTCGACTGATGTTGGTTTCACATTTGCCTGCCCATGGTACATGCGCCTATGTGTTACATCAGTCGCATGTCCCGTCATCCCAAACTTTCTGAGATTTTCTCAGCTTACCCATATTGCGGCCAGTCGTCTGTAGTAGGATTTATAGTCGCTTGTTGGATTTACAGGCGCATGTCTTCTCTTCATCAGTCGACTGTCTATGTGGTAAGTTACCATTTGAATCTCACCTACCCTCTGATACAGTACATCAGTCGACTGTATTTTTTTTCAACAGTCGATTGTCGACTGAGTAAATTCTATCTATTGGCTTTTTCTCCATGGATTTCAAAGGGATTTTTGGGGATTCAGTTTGAGGGTTTTGAGAAACTTATAAAGGTAGCCTCTACTATTCCATTGAGAGGTTACCCACTCATCTATTGAAACCCTAAGCTTTCATCTTCAAGCTTCTCAAGCTCTCAAATCCTAAAGCCCTGGAATTTCAATCTTTTACTCTCTAGCTCTCCAACCTAGAATCAAAGCGATATCTTCTAGGCAATTGGTGGTGACAAGAGAAAGGGATTTCCTCTCTTCCAAGAGAGACATCAACACACAACACACTTGCTCCTTCAAGTTCTACTTCAAGGCATATGTGATTGTAAGTGTTGTCATTTCAATATTTCATAACTTTTGTTATTAGATTAACTCTCTGTTTGTGAGAGTTGTTTGCTTATTCCCAAGTTATGGGAGTCAAGGACATCGAGTGTATTTTGATTTCACTTGTAGGGTTGCTATAAGTGGGATTAAAGGAAACCTCCAGTTATGGTTCTAACTTGAGTATCTGGTGTTATCCGGATAGAAGGGACGTAGGATTACTGGGAACAAGTCGGGAGTTGACTTGGGTAATCCGAACCCTTGAAACATCCTTGTGTTAGCATTGTTTCAATTTAGGGTTTATTTACATTCCGCATTATTTGTTGGTTAGGAATTTAATTTGGTGTAATTATCATTTTAAATTGTATAAACACTATTCAACCCTCCTTCTAGTTTTTTCCTCATAGCCAGGGACCTTACAATTGGTATCAGAGCATTGGTTTATAGCTATGGCATCCAATAACAACAATGTTCCTCCACCGACTTCATACAACAATCACGACCGCGATGGTGCGTCTACCGTCTTCGAAGGACAATCAACGGTTCTTCCTCTGCGTTTCAATGACATGAATTTTAGTTATTGGAAATACCAGATGGAGACATTTCTGGGGAGTGCTTCTCTTTGGAGAACCCTCCACAAGGAATACATCGAACCCTCCGAAGAGGATTTTGACAAATGGACGCCCTCCGAGAAGTCTGCCGAAGTGAAAAACGCCAAGGCAATGAACGCTCTTCATTGTGCGTTAGATCCGGATGAGTTCAACAAGTTATGCACATGTAAGAGTGCATATCAAATTTGGAACCATCTAGTCGTTACCCACGAGAGAAGGAATAAGGTAAAATTGTCTAAACTTTATGTTGTTGTACAAAATTTCGTTATGTTTCACATGTAGGATAATGAGAGCATTGCAATGATGTACGGACGTTTTACCGACATCACCAATGAACTCGAAGCTCTTGGAAAAGTCTACACCCAACAAGAGAAGGTGAGAAAGATAATAATGGGAATGACCTCCAAATGGAAAAGAAGAGAAATCGCCATTAAGGAGGTCAACGACATGAAGAACTACACAGTGGTAAATCTCATCGGTACTCTCATGTCTTACGAAGTAATAAGGGAGAACCGATTGAAGATTCGAGTGATGATGAACCCTACGGAGGCCAAAAAGAAAGCGTTAACATTCAAGGTTAATTCTTCATCCTCCGATAGTGAAGAATCAGAGAACGAGATGGACTTGGAGGAAATGGCACAAATTACGAAGAAGTTCCAACGATTCTTTTGCAAAGGTAAATTTCGCTCCAAGAATAAATTTGAATCCACTAACAATACTTCATCTCTTTGTTTTAAGTGTAACAAGACAGGGCACATCATGAAGGATTGCCCAATGCTCCAAAACAAAGAGAAGTGGAAAGCTCCAAAGTACCACAACTCCGACAAATACAAGAAGGATAAGAAGAAAGGACTTGTCGGTACGTTCGATGATTCTAGCGTAGATTCCTCAAGCGAATTCGAGAATGAAAAGGGTGAAAGTGCCCATATGTGTTTCATAGCCCAAGAAGATCCACTCTCCGATGAGAGTGATAGCGACATTGATGAACCTGAGGTAACAATGGATGAACTTCGTATTGCTAACGAAGAACTATTTTCTAAGTACCAATATCTTATGCTTAGATATACTAGTTTAAAGAAATTAAATTTTAGCAAACCATCCATACCATGCATTATCAACAATACACCTTTGTTGATACACTTACACTTGAGAAAGCCACTTTGGTTTCTCGAAATGATATCTTGAGAAATGAGGTGAATTCCCTCAAATCTCAACTAGATCAAACGTATCCTAAGGGTAGTATTGATCTAGCTTAACAAAACACACAATTGGGTATTGAGAATGATTTTCTTAAAACCGAAGTGCACGAGCTCAAAACACGGGTGTCCACCTTGGATACCAATATTTCTTCTCTTAAGGAGAAATATGAGCTCATGTCCTCCCGAGTTATGAGATTTAACAAAGGGAAAGGACAATTGGATGAATTTCTCGCAACCCAAATTTCGGTCACATATCGTGTTGGACTTGGTTATGTGGAAGCAAATGCATCCAACTCTCGCACCTCCTATAGTGGTGTTACTATAGATTTTGTGAGGCCATCATCCGGTGCATCCACAAATGGTGTAAAAAACACTATTGGTAGCGAACCTACCAAGAAGGTCACCACTTCACAATCTCTTCCTTTTGGCAAGAAACCCACTAAGGGTGGAAACCAAAAGAGAGGACATGCTTATATGTACACCAACCTTCATCCGCATAGGAAATCGCCTACTTCACAAGTGGAAACTCATGACACTTTTTATGCTCCACACCCATAGACACGTGCAAACCCACACATCAGAAATACTCATGCACGTGCCCCTACACAGTCATATGCTCATATGCATCATTCTTCTATGTATGCACATCCACCTCATGTTATGCATGCACCATATGTTGCGTATAACATGCATGTTCCTAAGTATGCATACAACCCATATATGTCCAATGCTTATCCACCTCCATCTTCATATGCTAGAACTCATGTTCCTAGGAAGCACGCACCACATAGAAATCAATCAATTGTGCATGCAACTATGAAAAGGACTCCCAAAACATACACAATTTGGGGTCCTAAGAACACTAGCATAAATGATAGTAATTCTTATGTTGATTCCTATTTTAATGATGTAATAAATAGTGGTAATTATGTTGGGAAGCGAAAGTCTACTTGGACTTGGCTTCCAAAGGGCTAATCCCCTTGGTTCCAACAAAAATTGGGTACCTTAAGCTTATGGTATATTATTTAGGTACCCAAGAAAAAGAAAGAGAGCAATAAAATTCGTATTGGCTCTAAAAAGAAAGGATGGACACTTGATAGTGGTTGCTCCAAACACATGACGGAAGATTCCATATTGCTCTCCGAAGTGATTAGCATCAAGGATGGTGCAATGGTCACTTTTGGAGGTAATCAAAAGGGAACCATCATTGGAGTAGGCAAAGTCGGTAATCCTTCCAAACCACTTATTACAAATGTTTATTTAGTTAGTGGTTTATGTCATAACCTTAACTCCATTAGTCAACTTTGTGACAAGGGTTACAAGGTTAACTTTGGAGAGGGTATGTGTAAAATTGTAGATTTTGATTCACATGTTTTATTTACCGGTATTAGGCGTAAAAATATTTATTATTTGAGCTTGCCTAAAACCATAGAACATTGCTTAGTTGCTAATACAAATAAACAACTATTATGGTCTCGCCGTTTTGGTCATGTTCATTTTAAGCACTTATATAAGTTAACTAAGCATGATCTAGTAAAAGGTTTTCCGAAAATTGCTTTTAGTAAGAAAATTTTTTGTGATTCATGTCAAAGAGGTAAACTTAGTAAATCATCTTTCAAACTTAAAGAGGGCATAACTTCTAAGAGGCCTCTAGAATTACTTCATCTAGATTTATTTGGGCCAACTAAAACCGCATCTTTAGGTAATGCTCACCATGGATTAGTTGTCGTTGACGACTTCTCTAGATTTACTTGGGTTTCATTTTTACCCAATAAGAATGAAGCTTTTGAAGAGTTTACCATATTTGCAAAGAAGATTCAAAATTTCTTAGGATCCACCATTATCACTATTCGTAGTGATCATAGAGGAGAATTTGAGAATGAGTCTTTCACAATTTTTTGTGATAACGACGGGATTACTCGCAATTTTTCTTTTCATCGCGCACCACTACAAAATGGTGTTGTAGAGAGAAAGAATAGGACCCTAATTGAGTGTGCCCGTACCATGCTCCATGATAGTCATCTTGGACTACAATTTTGGGCAGAGGCGGTGCACATGGCATGTTATTGTTGAGTATTGATTCCCCGAATTTGGTTTTGATGATGAACAAACATAAATATTGGGTACTAATTCTCTTGGAGCGCAGTTATGAAGATTGTCGCCAAATTACTTTATAGATCTCAACCGACGTCCCAAGACTTTCTTAGAGCACGTGATCGCTATGCCTAAAGCTTCGTTGAAGCTCAAGGAGTATTAATGAAGTCGAGGGATTCAGAATCTTCATATAGAAGCTTTTGAAGACGGTTTGTAATGTTTATTTTTATTGTCTTCTAGAATGTTAAGCCTTGAGTAGTATTTGCCTAGTAATTCTCATGTTCACCATATCTTATCTCTAGGATTGCCTTAGAAACCATTAGGATGTGCTCCTTAGCTTATTGCTTCGTTCCATGCTTTTCTATGCATCTTAGTTGGTTCAAGTAGAAGGACCACGACTAGATGATGATCTAATCAGTCAAAAAGTCTTCTTTAACCGACTAGTCATCTTTGTGTATTTCAGCCTAGTTACTTTTGACCAATCAGTCGGTCCAAGAAGGTTCATCGACTGACTAGTTGTCAAACTAGTCGGTTGGTGTTTCTTCTTAGACCGACTAGTTTTCCCCTCTTATTTCACTAAATTCTCTGTCGACCTTCTAGTCGGTCCAAGAAGGTTCACCGACTGACTAGTTCTCAAACTAATCGGTCAGTGATCCTTCTTAGACCGATTAAGCTGCTTTAATTTTCCAGCCGTTGGAGATTTTATTTCCACGATTTTTCTTGATCTGTTTTGATTATTTCCATATGTGTTTGATTCGTTTCAAACAAGGAAATTTGTCTAATATCAGAGGGATTTCAGATCTTGAATTCATTGATTCTATTATCAATTTTCAAGCGCTCTCTCCCTCTCGAAAGAGCTCTCTCTCTCTAATTCTTGACCTAATTCTCAAAGAGATCTTGAGCTTTGTACCGTCATACTCCTGAGAGGTTGAATCACGACCGTCATCTTTGCCCTAGCCATCTCACGCTGTTCATCTTGGTGGTGCTAGGGTTTCGTGATCACTCTGTCTCAAAATCCTTCCTTGCCCTAAATCTGTAAGTATTTCTCAAGGCATAGGATTTTGTGGTAAGCACTGTCTATTTCATTAAATCTATTATTTGTGATTTTCTCTCGGTTTGTGAGAGAAATTCGTGATCCTGGTTTGTGGGAGTCACGATATGAATTGATGTATTGTTTGATCTTGTAGTAGTTTCTACAAGAAGTTGTTTAGTGGAACCTAGAGTTAGTGGATTCTAACTCAAGTAGCCGGAAGGGATCCGAGTGTCTGGGACGTAGGATCACCGGGAACAAGTCGGGGAGACTTGGGTGGATCCGAACCCATTAGTTCGTGTGTTTGCGTTGTGATTCTCTTGTTGTACTTATTAATTCCGCATAGTTGTTTGTGATTGCACGATAATTAGGAATTAGACTCTTGATTATTTTAAAGTACTATTCACCCCCTCTAGTACTTGTGCAGTAGATTTTAGGGCATTACATTTGGTATCGGAGCCGAGTTCATAGATATGGAAAACAACGACAACAAGGCCGTTCGATCACCTTCTGACTACAGCCCCTACAAGATCGTGAAGGAGCCTCTTAAGTGATCGAAGGACACTCCTCAACTAGGCCTCCTCACTTCAACGGTACCAACTATGGGTATTGAAAATGCCGGATGGAAACTTTCCTCTGGAGCGCGTCACTATGGAGAGCCACGTTAACGGAGTATGTTGAGCCCACTGAAGAAGACTTCACAAAGTGAACTGCCGCGGAGGTCACCGCGGAGGTGAACAATGCCAATGCAATGAATGCCTTACAATATGCACTGGAGCCTGAAGATTTCAACAAGATATGTACCTGTAAGAGTGCATATCAGATTTGGAACCAACTCCTAATCTTACACGAAGGAACGAGCAGGGTAAAACACTCTAAACTCACTGTTGCTAACAAAGAATTCGATTTATTTCACATGGAACAGGGTGAAAGAATTAAGGAGTACTATGCTCGCTTCGTGGATATAACCAATGAGTTGGAAGCCCTTAGGAAGACCTATACCCAAGAAGAGAAGGTCGCTAAGATCATTGACGGACTTTCTTTGAGTTGGAAAAAACGAACTTACGCTATCGAGGAAGGTAATGATATGTCCAAATATACCGTTCTTCAACTAATGGGTACCTTGATGTCTTATGAGGTACGAAAGGACAGCAAGATCAAGATGCATGACAAGATGAAGGCGATCTTGAAGCAAGAAGATTCTAAGAAAAAGGCGATTGCTTTCAAGGCCGCCCCAACCACGCCTACTGATAATGAAGAATCGGAAGATGAGTTGGACATGGAATCTTTAGCCCTCATGGCAAAGAAGTTCAACCGGTTCTTTCGAAAAGGTAATTTCAAGAACAAATCTAAAGTTAGTTCTAGTAATGCCTCTGCTCCTTTGTGTTTCAAATGCAATAAGCTAGGACACATCAAGGTCGATTGTCCTCTCAACAAACAAAAGGAGAAGTGGAAGGCACCCAAGTTCGACAAGTCAAGAAAGTACAAGAAGGAGTACAAGAAAGGGCTTGTCGGCACATTCACTGACTCGGAAGAGGATTCTTCAAGTGGAGAGTCAGATGAAGAACAAGTGGAGAAAACACACATGTGCTTCATGGCAAGAGAGCAACATGATCAAGAGACCGCTTCAGATGAAAGTAAGGATGAAGGTGAAGAGATAGCTATGGATGACCTAAGATTAGCTAATGAACAAATTTGGTCTAAGTATTCTAAGTTGGTAAATAGATATACTAAAATCAAAGATGAGCTAACCAGTCTTCAAAACACACCTAAGCCTGTCATCACCAATAACGACACCGTTGTAGAAACCTTGAGAACTGAGATTGTAAATCTCAAGTCTCAACTCTAGCATGTTAACATTGAGGATTCGGATGAACACGAGATAGCCGATTTGATTTCTCGAAACTCAACTTTGAGTATTGAGAATGAGAATCTCAAGTCACGTGTTTGTGAACTCACAACGCAAGTGTCCACTTTGGATACTAAAATACTTTCTCTCACTGAGAAATATGAGTCCACAATAGGCCGAATTGAAAAATTCAACAAAGGCAAAGACCATTTGGATAATTTTCTGAATGACTTACTTCCGGCCAATCATCGCATTGGTTTAGGGTATAAGAAGGAAAATTCATCCAAATCTTCCACCACCTTTGTAAAGCCATCATCCGATGCCTCAACTAGTGGGAGTAAACACCCCATGGGTAGTTCATCTACCAATGGTACTTCCACTAAGTACACATCCCCTTTTGGAAAGAAACCCACTTTGGGTGGACCTCCAAAGAAGGGTCATGCATTCGTGTACACAAATACTATGCCAGGTAGGAACACACCTCCTACTCCACAAGTTCACACTTATGATGATTTCTATGCTCCATATCCACGAGCACATGCATACCAAGTGAGACACACTCACGTATGTGTTTCACCGCATGCATATGTTCACCCACTTAATTATTACATGAATGATTACCATCATGCACTGTATCATATGTTGCCACCACCATTTCATCATGTGCCGCATGCTTATCCACATTATGCCTACACTAGGCCACTTCCTCATAGAACACATGCACCACATAGAAATCAACCACATGTGCATGCTCCCAATAGGAATATGGCTCCCAAGACATTCACTATTTGGGGCCCGAAGGACACTAGCATGCATGAGAAACAAGCCTACATAAACTCATATTTTATGAATGTTGTGCATAATGATGATTACATTGGGAAGTCTAAGTCCAATTGGACTTGCTTCCAAAGGTCTAATCCTTAGGACCCATGATACGATATTTTTATCCTCGGGTACTCAAGAAAAAGAAAAGGAGCAACAAATCTAAATCTAGCTCCAAGAACGGGTGGATACTTGATAGCGGGTGCTCAAAACACATGACTGGTAAAGTTCAGTTGTTATCCGAAGTGGTGCCCATTGAAAATAGAAACCGAGTGGTCTTCGGAGGCAACGAGAGTGGAACCATCATAGGTGTTAGAAAAGTTGGTAACCCTTCTAAACCCCTTATAAGTGATGTTTACCTTGTTAAAGGCTTAAATCACAATCTAATCTCAATAAGCCAACTCAGTGACAAGGGTTACAAAGTTAGCTTTGAGAAAGGATTGTGCCATATTTTAAGATATGATAATAATAATGTGTTGTTCTCTGGCACACGCCATAAGGACTTATATATATTAGATATTCCAAATTCCCATGAACAATGTCTTATTGCCAACACAAGTGAGCAACACTTATGGCATCGACGTTTTAGTCATGCGAATTTTGGAACACTTTTCAAACTATCCAAGATAGATTCTATAAAAGGATTCCCTAAGCTTTCGTTCAATAAGAAAAGCTTTTGTGACTCATGTCAACGAGGCAAACTTCCAAAATCGTCATTCAAACCTAAGAAAAGCATATCCTCTAAACGGCCTCTAGAGCTTTTACATCTAGATCTTTTTGGGCCAACTAGAGTTTCTTCATTAGGGAATGCCTGATATGGACTTGTCATCATTGATGACTTTTCTAGATTTACTTGGGTATTTACTTTAATTAATAAAAATGATGCTTTTGAAAACTTCACAGTTTTTGTTAAGAAAGTACAAAATCTCATTGGAACCATCATTGTCACTATTCGTAGTGATCACGGAGGGGAATTTAAGAACGAGTCTTTCTCAAATTTCTGTGATGAAGTTGGTATTACTCACACCTTTTCTTTCCCTCGCGCACCCCCTCAAAATGGTGTTGTTGAGAGAAAGAATAGGACGCTAGTGGAATGTGCTCGCACTATTCTTGATGATAACCACCTTGGCCATCAATTTTGAGCAGAAGCGGTACATACCGCTTGCTATGTGTTTAATAGGATACTCTTGAGGTCCGGCACTAAACAAACTTGTTATGAATTGTTGTTTGGTAGGTTACCTCAAGTTAAACATTTTAAATTTTTTGGTGCGAAATGTTTTATCAAGAACACGTATGGTAGTTTGGACAAATTTGATCCAAGATTCGATGAGGGGATATTTGTTGGATATTCCTCCCGTAGCAAAGCCTACCGGATATACAACAAAAGAACCTCAACGATCGAGGAATCTCTTCATGTCTCATTTAATGAAGATTTTGTCCCTCCTAGAATCATCGATGACGATGATTCTATAGAAGCAGTTAGTGACCCTGTTGATATATCTAATGCTATTGATTCTGTTGAAACTAACCCTACTAATGATTCTCTTGAGAATGTTCCTAGTGACCAGGGTGTTCCCAGAAAGCTTCCAACAGTTCGTGACCATCCCCATGAGCAAGTTATTGGCAATCTGGAATGCGGTGTTAGAACAAGGTCACAAGTTAACTTCTTCGCTCAGTGTGCCTTTGTCTCTTTGGTGGAGCCAAAGAATATCGATGAAGCGTGCGAAGATAGCTCTTGGATCCTAGCCATGGAAGAGGAGCTCATTCAATTCGAGAGGAATGAGGTCTGGGAGCTAGTTCTGTTGCCATCGAAGAACCACAGCGTTATAGGAACGAAGTGGATTTTCAAGAACAAGACAGACGAGAACCAAAATGTCATTCGGAACAAATCCCGGTTAGTTGCTCAAGGCTACAGGCAAGAGGAAGGTATTGATTTCGAGGAATCTTTTGTACCTGTAGCTAGATTAGAATCTATTAGGCTATTATTGGCATTTGCATGCCATAAAGATTTCAAACTTTTTTAAATGGACGTAAAGAGTGCGTTTTTAAACGGAGATGTCATTGAGGAAGTATATGTTTCTCAACCTCCGGGTTTTATAAATGAAAAATTTCCGAATCACGTTTTTAAACTAAAGAAAGCACTTTATGGTCTGAGACAAGCTCCTAGAGCTTGGTATGACCGCCTAAAGAACTTTCTTTTGGATTTGGGTTTCAAAATGGGTGAGGTTGATTCAACGCTTTTTGTTAAGTATGCTAATCATGATATCATTTTAGTTCAAATTTACATAGATGATATCATTTTCGGTGCTACTAACTTCACTCTTTGCAAAGAGTTTTCTAATGTCATGAAGGATCAGTTTGAGATGAGCCACATGTGTGAGCTCAAATATTTCTTAGGACTCCAAATTCGCCAAATGAACGATGAAATCTTCATCCACCAAACCA
This sequence comes from Scilla litardierei, assembly GCA_030789695.1. Classification (NCBI taxonomy): domain Eukaryota; kingdom Viridiplantae; phylum Streptophyta; class Magnoliopsida; order Asparagales; family Asparagaceae; genus Scilla; species Scilla litardierei. Next base: position 297,286,349 of record CM061142.1, on the reverse strand, counting down.
AGTACACGGTGGAGCTGCTAAAGCGATTTGGAATGGAGAATGCTTCTAGCAAGAAGACTCCGATGAGCGCCACAACACATCTCGATAAAGACACGGGCGGCAAAGATGTAGACATTCGTCTATATCGAGGTATGATAGGTAGTTTATTATATCTTACTGCTAGTAGGCCAGATATAATGTTTGCAGTATGTGTTTATGCTAGGTATCAGTCACAACCTAAGGAATCACACTTAATAGCGGTTAAACGTATTTTCCGTTATTTAAGTCACACACTCGACTACGGATTATTCTATCCAAAGTCAAGCACATATGAGTTAATCTCATATAGTGATGCAGATTATGCTGGATGCAAATCTGACAGGAAGAGTACTAGTGGCACTTGCCATTTTATAGGAAATTCCCTTGTCTCTTGGTTTTCCAAGAAGCAGAATTCCGTATCACTTTCTACCACCGAGGCGGAATATATCACCGCCGGTGCTGCATGTGCACAGGTTCTTTGGATGAGACATACACTTAAAGACTTTGGTATAAACTGTGATACTTGCCCTATCATGGCGGACAACCTAAGTGCAATATGTCTCTCTAAGAATCCGGTACACCACTCCCGTACCAAACACATAGATGGCCGTCACCATTTCCTAGATGACCATGTAGCTAAAAAGGACATCAGTTTAGTGTACGTTGAAACCCAGAAGCAAATCACCGATATTTTTACGAAACCACTCAAGGAAGATACCTTTGTGCGGTTACGTCGAAAATTGGGGATTATGGGTGAATCCGAGATTTAGGATTCATATTTTTTATAATTTTGCATGATAATGAGTTTCATATGTTTTTATTGGATTTGCTGTGATAATCTCAATTTATGCTGGAGTTATGATAGGTTTCTCGAATTGCACGTCGTATTTGTGGTTTTCTGGATTTATGGGGTAGAATAAGTGCGTATGAGAGTGTTTTGATGGGTTGTCCAAGTGTTCTTTGGAGAGAACTCAAAATTTCGATTTCTCAAATTTTTGAACTCACTTAGTCGGTCCTAGTTCATCTCCAGACCGACTAGTTTTACTTCTAGTCGGTTAGACATTGCAGTCAGACCGACTAGTTCGTGCCCTATTGTTGACCTCTCTTGCTGTCTATCATTTAGTCGGTCCAAGTTCATTTACCGACCGACTAGAATGAGTTTTAGTCGGTCCGCTCTTAAACTCAGACCGACTAGATGGGCAAGGAAAATCTCGACTTTGGACATACTTAAACCGATTAACCTCTCTCTGCACCGATTAGAATTCATTCTAATTAGTGCGCCCCTCTTTCCTAAAAACCCTAAACCGCCGACCCACTCATCTTCCTCCGCCATCCGACACCTTCTCTGGCCACATCCAGTCACCGCCGGTCTCCTTTCTTCCTCCAGGGTCGATCTCCTTCTTCTTATGGTATCTCCTCCTACTTTCTCTCCGTATTTAGGGTTCTATTTCTTTCGATTTTGTGTTGTCTCGTCTCGAGTTGATGGCGAGAACTCGTATCCCTATATGCCCTACCGCTCCTTCTCCAATGACCGTCGAACCTTCATCCAACCCTAATCCTCCCAAACGTCGCTCCAAACCCGCTCGTCCGCAACCTTCGTCGCCTACTTCTCCATCATCTTCTTCACCTCCTCTCAAGAAGAAGAAGAAGGCGGCTCCCTCTAAACCTATAAATCAATCTGCTCCCAAGCCCCGGTCCAAGCTCAAACAAAAGATTTTGACCCCTGGACCCTACCATGCTCCCACACCACCCTCTGACTCCGACGATGACTATATCCCGAAGACTGAGGCTGCCGAGAAGGAACCTACCCCTCCTCCTCGCTCTACCTCACGTCTGTCAAGGGGAAGGCTCCCATGCCTTCTGGTGGGGTGGATATCTCTCTATGTCGCAATGACCCGTTGTGTCTAGCCGCCTACAACTGTATCAAGCATTGCCCATTGATCCTCGAGCACTATGTCCAGTTCTCTGATTTTCCTCAGCTTGCCGGTCTCTTATCCTATAGCGGGCTCCTTGATTATCTTCGTCATGATCCCAAGGCGAATCCTTATCCTTACCCTCGGCTCGTCAAACTTTTCTATGCAAATCGAGTTCGGGATGAGTATGACGACAAGCATTGTATTGAGACCACTGTTTTAGGAACGTCCATTGTCCTCACGACAGAGATCTTAGGAAAAATACTTGGGGTCTCCTCGTCTGGTCTGCTCCCTTCTGACATCTCTGTGGTTAATATCCACGATCTCGATCAGTCCCTCCTAGCTGACATGTTTCATGTCGTTCCTCCCACCATGATTGGCGTTCCTTCCAAGTCTTTCAAACCGAATGCGTGGGTCCTGAATTTGATTCTGAAGTCGTGTCTTCTCCCGAAGTACGGCTCTTCCAGTCTGCCATCCCAGCCCTTCCTGAAGCTCATCTATGCCCTTTTGATGGGAGCGAGATAAATTGGGCTCGCATCATTTTGGACAAGATGGAATCATTTGAGTGCATCAGGAAGTCGACTAAGGCCGCGTATATTCCCTATCCGTGCCTCTTGACTTTGGTCTTTCATCACTTTGGAGTTCCCCACCCTCCTGACGATCATCGTCCCTTGGGTCCTCCCCTGAACGCGACCGCCGTCAAGAAGTCTCTTGCGGCCTTGCGTCACGTTCAGCAGACCACCCCTTTCGTTCCTCCTCCGTCGGCTAGCTCTACCTCTTCAGCTTCCCTGAGCCATCAGGAGGCTCGTCTTTTGCGATGTGAGGAGATTACTCGTGCGCATCTGTGAGCATTTGGGTGTTGAGATCCCTCCGATTGTTTCAGATGAGGAAGCCATGGATGCTGCTGAGGCTGAGGAGCATGTTGCTACTTCTCCGGTTCATGCCCCAGTGGGTACTTCTGCTGTTGCTTTGTCTGTTCGTGCTCCTGAGAGCACTCCTGTTGCCGCCATCCCTTCGGTGGATACCTCCGTTGCTCCCGAGACCACCACTCCGTCTGCACAGCCTGCTGCTGGTAAAGATCCTGCCTCTGTCTCCTGAGCCTTCCTTGGAGGACTCTCCTTTGCGCTCTTTGGATTATCCATCTCGTTGTGAGAGAGTGGGGTTAGGATAGATGGGTGGTTTCTATGTATGTTTTGTGATATTTTTTGTTGTATGTTGGATTGTTGTATGCTGTGCACCATATACTGCTATCTGCTGATGATCGATATTTTTTTTGTAGTCTGGATGTATCAATTTTGATGTTTCTATATGAATATATCCATCCTATTGCCATTCGTCTCTGTGTGCACATTGTAATTTTGTCTCTGATGTTTACTTCATCGCTCGACGATTCTGTTGTTTATATAGCTTTGATTGGATGGAAACATGAGTTGTTTTCCCTGCACTCAATTCGCTAAAAATGTTGATATTGGAGAGTATGTTCCTTTCATCAATACGTTGATTTGATTTTTTTTGATGATTTCTCTTTTCGATTTTCAACTATGGTCTAATTGACACACTTTGTTCTCTTCGATATTTTCCTTGGTGTCACTTGGACCGTTGTCCTAGACTTCTCCTCTCTTGTTTATATTTTCTTTTAGCCTTAGTTGTAGCCGTTGTTTCCTCCCGCTCTTTTTGGGTAATGCCAAAGGGGAGAGAATTAATAAAGACTTTGTGCTAAATGAGAATTTAAACAATTACTGTGAATCTAATTTCATATGTTTGATTCAGGGGAGTGAAGATATAAAAATGGATTCTGATCCTATATTTCAATAATTGGATCATGTTTCATACTTTAATCTTCTGCTTGATGCTTATGCTTAATATTTAATATGGAACTAACGAGTCATCAATGCAGGGGGAGTAAGTAAATTTCATTTATCTCATTATTATTGATTTATATTTATGTTGGTTTGTCATCACCAAAAAGGGGGAGAATGTTGAGTATTGATTCCCCTGATTTGGTTTTGATGATGAACAGACATAAATATTGGGTACTAATTCTCTTTGAGCGCAGTTATGAAGATCGTCGCCAAATTACTTTGTAGATCTCAAGCGACGTCCCAAGACTTCCTTAGAGCACGTGATCGCTGTGCCTAAAGCTTCGTTGAAGCTCAAGGAGTTTTAATGAAGTCGAGGGATTCATAATCTTCATGTAGAAGCTTTTGAAGACGGTTTGTAATGTTTATTTTTATTGTCTTCTAGAATGTTAAGCCTTGAGTAGTATTTTCTTAGTAATTCTCATGTTTACCATATCTTATCTTTAGGATTGCCTTAGAAACCATTAGGATGTGCTCCTTAGCTTATCGCTTCGTTCCATGCTTGTCTGTGCATCTTAGTTGGTTCAAGTAGAAGGACCAACCGACTAGATGACGATCTAATCGGTCGGAAAGTGTTCTTGAACCGACTAGTCATCCTTGTGTATTTCACCCTAGTTACTGTTGACCAATTAGTCGGTCCAAGAAGGTTCACCGACCGACTAGTTGTCAAACTAGTCGGTTGGTGTTTCTTCTTAGACCGACTAGTTTTCCCCTCTTATTTCACTAAATTCTCTGTCGACCTTCTAGTCGGTCCAAGAAGGTTCACCGACCGACTAGTTCTCAAACTAATCGGTCAGTGATCCTTCTTAGACCGATTAAGCTGCTTTAATTTTCCAGCCATTGGAGATTTTATTTCTACGATTTTTCTTGAGCTGTTTTGATTCTTTCCATATGTGTTTGATTTGTTTCAAACAATGAAATTTGTCTAATTTCAGAGGGATTTCAGATCTCGAATTCATTGATTCTATTATCAATTTTTCAAGCTCTCTCCCTCTCGAAAAAGCTCTCCCTCTCTAATTCTTGACCTAATTCTCAAAGAGATCTTGAGCTTTGTGTAGTCATACTCCTGAGAGGTTGAATCACGACCGTCATCTTTGCCCTAGCCATCTCACACTGTTCATCTTGGTGGTGCTAGGGTTTCGTGATCACTCTTTCTCAAAATCCTTCCTTGCCCTAAATCTGTAAGTATTTCTCAAGACATAGGATTTTGTGGTAAGCACTGTCTTTTTCATTAAATCTATTATTTGTGATTTTCTCTCGGTTTGTAAGAGAAATTCGTGATCCCGGTTTGTTGGAGTCACGATATGAATTGTTGTATTGTTTGATCTTGTAATAGTTTCTACAAGAAGTTGTTTAGTGGAATCTTGAGTTAGTGGATTCTAACTCAAATAGCCTGAAGGGATCCGGGTGTCTGATACGTAGGATCACTGGGAACAAGTCGGGGAGACTTGGGTCGATCCGAACCCATTACTTCGTGTGTTTGCATTGTGATTCTCTTGTTGTACTTATTAATTCCGCATAGTTGTTTGTGATTACACGATAATTAGGAATTAGACTCTTGATTATTTTAAAGTACTATTCACTCCCCTCTAGTACTTGTGCAATAGCTTTCAGGGCATTACAGTTAAGTGCTTAATAGGATCCTAGTGAGACCCCGAACGAACAAAACTTGTTTTGAGTTATTTTATGACAAAAAGCCACAAGTTAAATATTTTCGTGTTTTTGGTTCAAAATGTTTTATAAAGAACACTTTTGGTAACTTAGATAAATTTGAGCCAAGATCTGATGAAGAAATTTTTGTTGGATATTCTACACGTAGCAAAGCCTACCGGATATACAACAAAACCTCTTCAACGATCGAGGAATCACTACACGTATCATTTTATGAAGATTTTGATTTTCCTCATATTGTTGATGATAGTGTTGATGTTTTATGTGATTCTCTTAGTAATGTTAAAATCAATGATTCTATTATTGAGACTAACAATACTAATGAAATTGTTGAAGACGTTCCAAGTGATGCAGGGATTCCCAAAGCTTACCCAACCGTTCGTAACCTCCCACATGACCAAACTATTGGAGATATTGGTGTGGGTGTTCGAACGAGGTCAAGATTTGATGAATTCTCTCACTGTGCATTTGTCTCTACCATTGAGCCAAAGAACATCCAAGAAGCATGTGAAGATAGCTCTTGGATAGTTGCAATTGAAGAAGAACTCATGCAATTTGAGAGAAATGAAGTTAGAGAGCTCGTTCATCTTCTAAGTGGTCACCAAGTGATTAGGACCAAGTGTATTTTCAAGAACAAGACCGATGAGAACGAGGTCATCATAAGGAATAAAGCAAGGTTAGTAGCTCAAGGCTACCGGCAAGAAGAAGGTATTGATTTCGAAAAATCTTTTGCCCCTGTAGCTAGATTAGAAGCTATTAAATTGCTTTTATATTTTTCATCCCATAAAAATTTTAAGTTATTTCAAATGGATGTTAAAAATGCATTTTAAAATGGTATTGTTAATGAAGAAGTTTATGTTTCTCAACCACCCGGTTTCATTCATGAAAAATTTCCAAACCATGTTTTCAAACTTAAGAAAGCGTTATATGGGTTGTGACAAGCTCTTAGAGCTTGGTATGATCGACTCAAAACCTTTCTTTTGGATTTAGGTTTTAAAATGGATGAGGTTGATTCAACTCTTTTCATTAAAGATTATGAAAATGACATCCTGTTAATTTAAGTTTATGTATACGATGTAATATTTGGTTCTACTTACTTTAATCTTTGCCATGAATTTTCTAAGTCTATGAAGGATGAATTCGAAATGAGCCATATGTGTGAGCTCAACTATTTCCTTAGACTACAAATTCGGCAAATAAAGGATGGGACTTTCATACATCAAACAAAGTACACCGAGGAGCTTATCAAGCGATTCGAGATGGAATCGTCTTCAAGCAAAAGGACTCCCATGAGTACGACAACCCATCTGCACAAGGATGAGAATGGGAAAGATGTAGACATTTGTCTATATCGAGGTATGATCGGTAGCTTACTTTACTTAAATGCTAGTGTAACGGCTGGTTCCTGTATGACGATATTTATTTATAAATATAAATTTCTTTTCTTTTCCGTATATCTTTTTCCCCTATCTGGAGCTGAGCGTGCTTCGTGACGCACTTATCTTAGAGTCAAACTCATCTTAGGAACTCCTAAAACCCATCCCGAGACTTCACGCTTCATTTGGAGACTTGGTGTGCATATTAGTCGGTACAAGATCAAGGACCGACCGACTAGATGCCAATCTAGTCGGTCAGCAACTCCTCTTGGACCGACTAGTTTCCATCAGGTTTTTCCCTTTTAGTTACTGTTTACACTTAGTCGGTCTAAGTTCATCCGTCGACCGACTAGTTGTCAAACTAGTCGGTCAACACTCCTTCGCGGACCGACTAAAACTGATCAGTTTTCTACAGCCGAGTTACTGTTTACCTTTAGTCGGTCAAAGAACGAATACCGACCGACTAGTTGACGATCTAGTCGGTTAAGTTTCCTTCTCTGACCGACTAAATTTCAAAACCCCTTGACGACCACTTTTATCCTTTAGTCGGTCTATGAACACTGGCCGACCGACTAGGTTGCAAACTAGTCGGTCGACGGGCCTTCACAGACCGACTAAATCTATCAACCCTGTACAGACACTATTCTCTATTTGCTTTTAGTCGGTCACAGTTAGGGGGACCGACCGACTAGTTCTCAAACTAGTCGGTCAACAACCCTTCACTGACCAATTAATCGCTTCCGTAAACCTAGGTTTTGACCTAGCCGCCGTTTTGTTTTCTTATTTAAACGCACTGCTGTCTCTCCTTTCTTCTCATTGTTTTGAGTTGTTTTCTTCCCCAACCCCTCTCTTCCTCTCTCTCCAAGCCTTTCCCTTCTCCCGTGCGCCCTCCACCTTCATGAGGTCATTCCGATCTCCCCTCTTCCATTCTCCTTTTCTCTTTTCCCTTTCTCTTTTTCTCTGTTTCTTCTTCTCCTTCCTGTTTTCCCACAAACAGCCGGCCACACTCTCAGATCTGAGATCCACGGCCAAGCTTCGGCCGCCGTCTCTTCGCATGGCGATCCAACCTCAGTTCTAGCGACGACGACCCCGGGAGACGCCAAGATCTTCGTCATCACCTTCGGAGGCCAACGTCATCATCAACAATCGATGTTCCTCGCTGCGCTACCCGCGGCTTAGGAATTTCCGGACGACGCAAAGCTTCCACCTCTCCATAGCAGACGCCGGATTTTCATGCAACCGTCATTTTCAGGTTGGTCCCCCTAAATTCGTAGTAACCCACACAATAGATAATCAAACCCTAATTAAAATCAGCAACCTAATCAAATTAAATTTACTTTTCGCTTCTCTTTAAAACGTTGTGCAAACCGTAGAAATCGACGAATGGACATTATGCATGTGCACATAGGATAGATCGTCGATTAGGTCAATTACATTAAAAATGTGATTTTTAATTGAATAAGATAGTCCCGATAACTTAGACACAACCCTAATAGGGATTAATGAAACGTGATCTGACACTGTCACCGTGTCACGATTATCAGACGCTCTTCCGCCGACGAGACGGTTGGACGAGACGTACCAGGGAGACGACGCACTCGCCACCACAGGCAAGTGTACCACTTGTGTTCTTGGCCATGTTTAGGCCTTAGTCTTGCTAGAATTGATGTTTTGAACCATGAGAACCGGACGTGAAATGATAGCGTCCGGGACGCCCTTGATGGCTCAGATTTGACAACGAAATCTGAGTCCAACAACGACAATTTTAACATCATAGGATTGACATGCGTGTGCGTGAGTTGTGGACACCCTAGTGTAACCCTCCTGTTTTGTCATGCCTTGTCCCGTTCCATCTGCACTGCCCACTGGGCAATAGGGCACTCGCCAAGCCAGAGCGAGTGATCCCTTGTACTAGTTCACAGCCCGATGGGCAATTGGGCACCTGTCAAGCTAGAGCAGGTCATCCCATGTATTGATACACAGCTCAGAGAGCAATTGGGCACTTGTCAAGCTAGAGCAAGTGATCATATGTCTTGTCACGATTCTTGGGGGTTATGGGGTAGGGTTGAGCGTGCAAGCGGCAAGAGGGTCTGATCCCCCTCGAACCGAACAGGCGTGAACCCTTACGTGTCTTGTCTTGTCTCGTCTGGCTTTCTGTGTTCTGTCTTATCTTGACACCTGTAGGCTAGTTCCGTGGTCGGTAGCACTCGCTTTGACCATTACTTGTCGTGTTACTTTCCTGTTGCGTGTACTTCTGTTGTCAAAACCTCAGCATGTTAATCAACCAGTAAAATGTTGTTAAGCAATTGGTGCACTTGTAGTTTGGTCTAACATTTTTCTTGTAGACCTTACCTGACGTACAGTTCCTTCTTTTGGTGCTGTACGTCAGGGATCGAGCCAGAGTACGTCGAGGAGACTGACCTGCCAGCCGACGTGGAGCCAGAGAGTGTTGATCCTGAGTACGACCCTGAGGAGGTCCAGAGCTAGAGACTCCTCGTTGCAGTTTTCAGAGACGTTTATTATTTTTAGTTGGGTGCGTAGCACCTTTGTTTCCTTGTCTAGGTTGGGTGCTTGCACCATTAGATTACTTTTCTGCTGTTGTAGCCCTTCAGGCGTTGTGACTCGGTACTTTGATATGTTGGAATAAAATGAATTGTCATTTCTTTTCTTGTACTCTTATTGTTCTGTACTAACATGCAGGGACCTGTACCTTCGTCTTGGTACCACACAGACGCTTATTGGGTCAGAGCTCCTTAGCTCTGGCCTAAGCGGGCCTAGTCACGCTTCGCCTCCACTGTTTTGGGAAGCGGGGCGTGACAGCTAGTAAGCCCGATATTATGTTTTCCGTATGTCTTTGTGCTAGATATCAAGCTAGACCTAAAGAGTCACACTTGATTGGGGTTAAACGAATTTTTCGTTACCTCAATCATTCACTAGATTATGGGTTACTTTACCCTAAGTCTAGCATATATGAGTTAATCTCATATAGTGATGCCGACTTTACCGGATGCAAATCCGATAGGAAGAGTACTAGTGGCACTTGACATTTTCTAGGAAATTCCCTAGTTTCTTTGTTTTCCAAGAAATAGAACTCGATATCATTGTCCACGACTGAATCGGAATATATTTCCGTGGGTCTTGCATGTGCACAAGTTCTTTGGAAGAGACACACACTTAAGGACTATGTTGTCAATTGTGATACTTGTCCTATCACGGTTGATAACTAAAGTGCAATTTGTATTTCCAAGAATCCGGTACATTACTCCTGTATCAAACACATAGATGTGAGACACCACTTTATTAATGAGCATGTAGCTAAGAAGGACATCATCTTAGAGTACATTGAAACTCAAAAACAAATCGCCGACATCTTCATTAAACTTCTTAAAGAAGATTCATTTGTGAGGTTGTGTGGAGAATTAGGGATTATGAGTGAATCTGAATTATAGGAGTACATACTTTTATGCTATATCATGCTTAAACTCATATCATCATTTTGACTTCTTTTGTTTTGATAAATTATATGTTTCACATATATTTATTTTAAGAGATGTATTTAAGATTTTGATGATTTCGATTGCTTGGATTGATTTACGAGTTTTTCATACGTTAATCTATAATATTTTGATATTGATTTCTTAATTAGAGTTATGTTAGAGTATAGGTCCTTGGGTGAGTTTTCTCTATCCTCTGGAATTTTAACCTCACTGTGCATTTTTGGACCAGGACAGACGACTGTCCTTCCTTCGATAGTCGACTGCCCAACTCTATTTTTCTTTACAGTAGACTGTATTTTTCGCACAGGCGACTGATGAATATGTTCCAGTCGACTGCCTCTATGATAGGCAACTGCAATTTGGTCATCAGGCGCATATCCAAATCTTAGATGTCTATGTTTTATCATCATATTTTTTGATTCTCTGTCAGACGATTGATGTGTAAGTTACAATCGACTGTCTATCCGACAGGCGATTGTGAATTACTCACCAGTCGACTGTCTGTCAACCCAAGCTGATCTTAATCTTTTCTACCAGTCGACTAACGATTGTTCATTAGTGGACTGCCTAATTCTGTGGCGGTTCGTTAATTTGATCTGAGCTGTCGATTTTTCGATCCAACGGCCCAGATTCTTTGGACTCCCTCTTATAACTTCGAGGCCCGTCAATTCATTTTAGTTTTTATCTCTCATCCATGATCTTCCCTCGTCTCCCTCCTTCGAATTCACTGTTGCCGTCGATTTCTTCTCCGATTCGAAGCTCCAGTCACCGATTGCAAGTTCGGTTATCTCCTTCTCCGTCGTTCTTCTCGGATTAGGTATCTTCGTCGGTTATCGTTCGTTTGTGCCCTTATTTCTATCGATCGATATTCATGGAACCAATAAGTCCACCGTCTTCGGGGGAGTATGTGGATATTTATGTCGCTGGCCCTATTCCTTCAGCCACTGTCGCTGAACCCACTCCTCCGCCTGCTGACTAGCCACCCTCTCCTCCACCTTCATTTTCATCTGATGAAGTTCTCCTCATTCAGCTTTCTGAGCGAGTTTCTTCGCTCGAAATGCAAGTTTCCAACTTGGATGGGAAGCTTTCGCTTCTCCTTGAGCTTCAGTATAAGTCGTTCCTATTTTAGGATTTCCTATTTCGACCGCTCTCTAGGCCATGTTTCCTCCTTCTGAGGATATTTCACAGTCTATTGTCCCTCCTCCTCCAGGCTTTGTGCCTTTGTCTTCTGTTGTACTGCCCAGTGTGCCTGTTCATGTGGAGTCTCCTGTTGCCGGTGCATTGTCATCCAAGCGGAAGGCTCTTGTATACCCGACTCGTCGCTCTACCAGATTGATGTTTTGTCGGTCGGTCGCCCTTCAGAGCCATCCGTCATCCAGATTGACGGATGCTGACTATTGCTTGTATGCATAGACTCACCATATGATTTTTTTGTTATTGTGGTTTGAGTGTCTGTCTGTATCTTTTTGTTTTGAGTTCTGATGTATGATGATGTTTGTATGTTGATCATATTTTGTTGATGTACATGGAGTTGTAGCTTCATTTGTACTCCTTGTAATTTTGGATTATATATATGAAAATGTTTTTACTTCATATTCTGTTTCACACATTATCTCATTCTTTATGTTAATTGTGTGAAAATTGTGAAATTGTCTCTCTTTATTTGATATATCATATACACGATGTGATGTGAGACGTTTTTCTCATTTGGTTTGTAATGTTGATATTGGATTCTCGTTCCTTTAGTCAACTAAGATTTCTTGTGTTTTATGAGTTTTTGGTATATATATCACTGAGATGCACCTTCGTGCTTAGTTTTTCTTCGATTATATGTTGGCATCACATTTGATATACATCCTATCTTTAGAACCTCATGATTGTTTTAGTACTTATTTAGCACTATTGTTGTTGTTATTCTACTCCCACTTTTTGGATAATGACATAGGGGAGAGAAATAAACATATCATAATATATGTGCTTAGTAAATTCTAATTCTAAACTTGAATCTAAGATTGAAGTAGCCTTAGATTCAGGGGGGAGTAAGATATAATGAAGTTGGATTATAAAATCTTAGATTTCAAGATTTCAAGAAAACCATTTCATTCATTCTTATCTTACATACTTGCTTCAATTGATCTTTAGATGCCCTTATATTCATTGACTAACTTGATTGGCATCTATGTATGGGGAGTAAGTTTTCTTTAAGCACAATTATTTATTTTTGTTTATATTTGTTTGTCATCATCAAAAAGGAGGAGAATATTGAGTATTGGACTTCTCCCTACTTGGTGTTAATGATGAGCAAATATAAATACTTGTGACTAATCCCCTATTTGCAGTTAATCCATTGCCTAAACATATCATGAAGATCAATTAGCAATGGATGTCACTCAAAGATCAATGAAAGCAAGAAAAATGGATTGGACGATCAAAGATGGTGATTGAAGCTCCTAGAAGACTTCAAGATCATACTTTGGATAGAAGAAAGAGTTCTACATAATGCAATCTTTTTTTTCTCTTCTAGTATGTAGCTTAGAAGTAGAACTATATTGAAGTACACACACATCTTCTTTTATGTCCTAGGAAATCATTAGATCACTTTTCCTTAGACTCCAATTCAGTTTTGCCAAGCATGTGCATGTTGTGATTTCAATAGGCAACTGTTGAACGATATACAGTCGCCAGTCTAAAAACAATCGACTGTGATTTGTTCTACAGTCGCCTGTTATGCACATACTTAATCAGTTGATTTTTGGGCCTTCTAAGCTTTAACTCCTTCAGGCGACTGCTATACATTTTATAAGCACCTGTCTAAGAGACAGTCGACTTTGATTTGTTAAACAGTCGCATGTCTATCTTAAGGCCAAAGAACATTTTTTCCTTTTCATTTGGCCAGTCGACGTATGTTTTATTTACAGTCGCATGTCCAAGGCACAGTTGACTGTCAATACTTCAACAGTCGCATGTCTATGATTACTCTGCAGAATCTGCACTCTGGAATATTTCAAGTTTTAGTGTCAGTCGGCTGATGTTGTATTTACAGTCGCTTGTCCATGTAACAGTCGACTGTCAATGCTTCAACAGACATCTGTCTTAAACTTCTCTGCAAACTCTACTCTCTGGAAAGTTTCAGGTTTTGTGACAGTCGACTGATGGTAGTTTCACAGTCGCCTGCCCATGGCACATGCGCCTGTGTGTTACACATCAGTCGCATGTCATGTCATCCCAAAACTTTCTGAGATTTTCTCAGCTTACCCATATTGCGGCCAGTCATCTGTAGAAGGATTTACAATCGCCTGTTGGATTTACAGGCGCGTGTCTTCTCTTCATCAGTCGACTGTCCACGTGGTAAGTTACCATTTGAATTCTCACCTACCTTCTGATACAGTACAACAATCGACTATATTTTTTTTCAACAGTCGACTGTCGACTGTGTAAATTCTATCCGTTGGCTTTTTCTCCACGGATTTCAAAGGGATTTTTGGGGATTCAGTTTGAGGGTTTTAATAAACCTATAAAGGCAGCCTCTACTGTTCCATTGAGAGGTTACTCACTCATCTATTAAACCCTAAGCTTTCAAATTCAAGCTTCTCAAGCTCTCAAATCCTAAAGCCCTAGAATTCCAATCTTTTACACTCTTGCTCCCCAACCTAGAATCAAAGTGATATCTTCTAGGCAATTAGTGGTGACAAGAGAAAGGGATTTCCTCTCTTCCAAGAAAGACATAAACACACAACACACTTGCTCCTTCAAGTTCTACTTCAAGGCATATGTGATTGTAAGTGTTGTCATTTCAATATTTCATAACTTTCGTTATTAGATTAACTCTCGGTTTGTGAGAGTGGTTTGCTTGCTCCCAAGTTGTGGGAGTCAAGGGCAATGAGTGTATTTCGATTTCACTTGTAGGGTTGCTACAAGTGGGTTTAAAGGAAACCTCAAGTTAGGGTTCTAACTTGAGTATCTGGTAGTATCCGGGTGGAAGGGACGTAGGATTACCGGAAACAAGTCGGGAGTTGACTTGGGTAATCCGAACCCTTGAAACATCATTGTGTTAGCATTGTTTCAATTTAGGGTTTATTTACATTTCGCATTATTTGTTGGTTATGAATTTAATTTGGTGTAATTATCATTTTAAATTGTATAAACAATATTCAACCCCCCTTCTAGTGTTTTCCTCATAGCCAGGGACCTTACAAGAACCCCAAGGACCTTTTATTTATGATATTTATTTGATTTTTATGTTTTTGGGATTTTTGAAAACTCACGTGCGATGGAATTCAAAGTATGATCAAAGATCATTTATTTGGTTAATACAAAAGAAAAGGAAAAAAGCATAGAATCTAGAAATGGCTCGGTTTCAGGAATTCTAGTTATCACCACTTTGGTTGTCATGAGGTTATCCTATCTCTTTTGAATTACTAAACATCCATGAAGCAATAGAATTATCAATCAAATCACGCAAGAATCAAATAATTTTCAGATTTTGATTCATTCATTTTAGCTCAACTGTTTCAAGAATATGTTTGAGAAACTGTGGATTCTACTATGAAAAAGCATATTAACAACGATACTCTAATCATGGAATTAAACTCTAGTCTAACATATATCAGAGTTCATAAAAAATAAACCCCCAATATTTCATAGAAATGAAGCATATGAGACAAAAATAGAGAAGTGAATATGGTTCATCAGAAAGTTTTAAGGTGTGTTTCACGACAAAGCAAAGTGTGTGCACTGTGCACTCCCACAAGCTTAAACGTCACATTGTACTCAATGCGTATGTGATATGGATAGAGTACAATGACTAAATAGGGAGCTACACAACAAAATAATTTCTCTCTCCCCCAAGCTAAATCAGATGGTGCCCGGTGTGGACAGATAGGAATAAAAATTGGGGAGAGAAGCAAAGTAAGCATCATAAAATTAGGGTGTGCAATCAAATCATAGAATAGGGTGGGGTGCAAAAGATTATTGTGTAACCATTATATGGGATGAATTTATTAAACTAGGAAAGCATAACAATCCTATACGGTCCTTTCACTGTCGAGAGGATTCGTGTTTATTTAAAGCATAAAAATATACACCATAGCTACACTACTGGATTAATACCACCTGTAGAAAAAGGCGGATCCAGTATCTTTGTCGGTACAGGCAACTGCTTTAACTGATCCTTCCTTGGCTCCGCCAGGTACATGTCTCCTTGGACTCCATCAGATTCCAGCAATGTAGCTCACAGGATCTCTCCAAGGACTCCACCTGTACCCTGAAAGAGATAAGCCGCATCAATCTGATGTGGATAATTCTACCCCAAAATAAAAGTTTCCAAAGAATGTCATCAAAAAAATATGTAAGATAAAGAACGGTTGACGACACTTTCCTGAAAATATATCTCTGCTTTCATGCACCACGACAGGCAACTCCTCGTCGTTCGTTTTGGGTTTTTCAGGTAACTCTGGCGTATAAGTGTGGCTCTCATCAGGCGACTCCTCATCGTCGTCAGACTTATCCAATGCACCTTCTGATCATACTTAATAGCGTCCATAATAGGTGGCTCCTCGCTCTCCTCCTCATCAGACACGTCCCAATGTACCTCATGATCGAATGTGTAAGTGTCCTGCAAAATATGTAACATGTCATCAGAATCTGAATCATCATAAATAACATGAGTGGAAATAGATTCAGACAATGGGAGAGAGTGGGTAAAAGATTCTCCCTGAATGGGAGCAATAAGCTCTGTGGGATGGTCCTTGACGTTAGTGGAAGGGTGAGGTGACTGCGGAGTCTCTAACGGGGCAGGGTAGTGCTCGGGATCCTGATGAATGGATGTATCCTCGGCCAAATGCACGACCTCCTCAATATCAAGCTCTGACTCCGTGCGTACGGCCTCCTCAAAAGCATGCTCCAACCATGTTGGCCCATGTGTCAGGTAGGGGGCTAGTAGGATGCTAAAGTATCCTCGGGCTCTCCAGGTATGGAAGTAGACGTGTCGCCCTTATGTGCAATGTATCTGACATCCCGTGCAAGGTAGATAACCTCAATATCCTCTCCCTCTGAATCCGCTCCGTCTAACCACTCATCGTATATACTAGCTGGATAGATGTGTGGGGGAGCGAAGACGGTGCAACCTGACTCTGTAGTGATATCAGAAGTGGTTGCAATCGTGCCAGGAGTCACTGTCTCTTCAGAGGTGACAACGTCCATATCCTCACAACACACTACCTCGGCCTTCTCCTCGGGCTCCTCAAGTATAGAAGGCAATGCAAATCTCTTCTTTTCCTTTTATGCCCACTTCTTCATTTCTATCCCAAAACTCGAGGCATCAGATGGCTTGGCTTGGCCTTTTCAATAATAGGTGCGGGTGGCTCAGTGGGCTCAAGTTTCTCTTCCATGTTGTAGAAATGGGTCTTGTTCCCCTCAACTAAAGTGAATACTTCACCACCGATTCTGCCTGCAGGAGAGATGCGACGAGTAATAAAACTTTGAAAGGCAAGCTCAGAAGGATCAGCTGCCATTATTGTCATTGGACCGATGGACCGAACTTCGTCCACAATGTTTCTCAATAGGCCCAGAAATGTGTCCTTATTTTGCTCAACCTGAGGGAATGGTTCAAGAACGGGAGATTGCTTGGGCACGACATCAGAAGCAATGTCATTGTTGCCTTTGCAGCTCTTATCCTCGATGTAATGGTGTGATTCTTCTCCCCCATGAAGAATTTCATCGTCACTCTCCATAGTCAATCTGTGTTATTCGCGTGCATGTGATGTCAGGTACTCATGAGCTTGAAGAGCCCTGCAGAGTTCATCGACCTCTTGTCGCAACCTAAGGGTCTCATTCTGCTGAGATTTAATAAGTGTCACACTCTCCTCAAACCATGCAAGCACCAAATTGATGGGATGGTCAGGACTCAATAGACAGACGCGGCTTTCGTAGGGCATGTGTCCCTCTATATCACAAGACTCGCAGTAGGCATAGCACTCTAATTAGTGGTCATATCCTTACATCTGATAGATGGGTCTCGTGGACAATATCTGAATTCTTTCATTGGAGCCTCATACTGTGCCGAATAATCTTCGCCTGAATAATCCCAAGATTGTTCCATTGTATCTAAATAGTCAAAAACAAACAACCTGGAAAAGATATCAGTGGTACAACAAAAGAGATAATAATTGAGTGGTGGCGGGGAAAAATTTTCTTTTTATTTATTTTTATAAGTTTTCAAGTGTTCTGTATTTTTTTCTTTTTAATTATTTGAAGTCTAGCAACCTAATTGTGAAGATAGATAATATGGCGGAACGCCTCCCCGGTAACGGCGCCATTTTGTTTGTTCTACGAGGATGCGCACCCCCCAAAAAAGGCGATGCACACCCTCACCCCCAAGTGCAAGGTTGTCAGAGCAATATATTCCTGATGAGTTCGGGGTCAAATCCACAGGGATGTGTTGCTTATTCTACCTATCGGTTCCTAGGTTGATTGGACTTCGAATTTATTGTGAAGGTGAATTACGAAGAAGGTCGTAATGGTGACAGAGGTGAAATGCGAGGGTGTAACGATCAGCAAGGCACAACCGACAACTCCACACAAAAAGAAAACAAATAAAACAAAGAAAAAAATTGACAGAAATCGCTAGGGTGTCGGGATTCCTCGCTAGGATTTTGAGGGTTGGATATCAGGTTAAGGGTCCTTTTGTCGAACTACGAATGAGGGTAGGAGTGTCACATCTGGAAATGGAAACGAGTACTTAACTTTCGTTGTCCTACTCGTCTAATGTATCCCTATGCTCAACTGCTTTTGCTATGCACTTCACACACAGATACGTGCACTACGCTTGACACGGGTTCCAGTATTACAAGTCAGTATCCACTCTCATGATCTACGGACTAGGTACTATACTGTGGTTGGTTCTAGCAGTTGGGCTACTCTCGTAGTCACCGACTAGCAGATCGAGGGTTAGTAATCACCCCTGGCACACGAGTCACTCTCATGATCACAAGCCCTAGAAGATAACGCTAATCCATAATCAGATTCGTGGGGATCTTCCCTAGAACACGGAGCTACATTCATAATTCTCCAATTCTAGGGCTAATCCCCCACAACCCCTGTTCAAACCACCATAGAGAAACCCTAAATTCGTTCAACTAAGGTTAACCTAACATCCAATCCCTAGAATCCTATGGTTCATCCCTAATCCTAGCAATAGAACTACTCAATCATGGCAAACGATATATAAACAAGAGAGATCAACATCAAAAGCAAATTAGAATAGTAAATAAAAAGATTCAATAAGAAAACACTTATCTTGGAAATTGATCCGATACAAAATCATCAGGGGGGGGGCGATGCCATAGCCTAACCTCCGAAAGTAGTCTCCAAACCCTAAAAACGAGCTCCCCGAACAAAAGATGAGATCCCCTTTTGATGGCTGCCCAATCTCTATATATAGCCCCTAGAAAAACCCTAAAAACACCCAAAAAAAACCAAAGCAGATCGCAACTTGTGCGTGTTGGGACCCGCATCGCTCGGTCGAGCATGCCCAAGCACTCGGCCGAGTGCCTTCATGGTGCTCTGGTTCCTTAGTCTTCGAGAAGGGGCTGCTGGGTCGATCGAGGTAGCCGCTCGGCCGATCACCCTATTGGGCTTCACTTCTTTCACCTGGGCAGAGGATGCTGCTCGGTCGAGCGAGGTAAGTCACTCGGTTGTGCGAATTCAACAGAGATTTCCAAGGCAAATCTGGGGGGTCGTCTGCAGAGAGCCGCTCAGTCGAGCGAGGTAGGTCTCTCGGTCGAGCGACCTACGGCTTGGAAGTTCTTCATGGCCCTTACTTTGTCCTTCTCTTTTACGACATCAGCTCGGCCGAGCAGGGTAGGCTGCTCGACCGAGTGACTCGGAATTCAGCCCTTGCCTCTTTCTTCTTTCTCCTTCTATCTTTGCTTCCTTCTTTCTTTCTTCTTTGCTTTCTTTCTTGCTCCTCTCCAGCAGCATGAACTCCTCAAATACGATGCCGTTGATGATAATCGATGATTGTATCCTCCTCTTCAATATGCTCTAAATTGCTCGATATTCCTTGAAATGCAACCAACCGCTCTCGAAGTCAAATAGTTCTAATCATCAACATAAAAGCGTATAAAATCGGGATTTAAGCAAACAATTTGACGTGAAAACATATAGATAAAATATGGAATATTATGACACATCATTGATCAAAGATTATATCGAGGTATGATCGAATCTTTACTTTATATTCCCCCCTAGTAGACCAGACATTATGTTTTTTGTATGTATATGCGCTAGATATCAATCTGATCCTAAGATATCACATTTGATTGATGTCAAAAGGATAATTAGGTATATCTAACATACATCTGATTTTGGTTTATTTTATCCAAAATCAAGTTCATTTGATTTAGTATCATATAGCGATGCAGATTTTGGTGGCTGCAAATCTGATCACAAAAATACAAATGGTACTTATCACTTTTTAGGTCAAACATTAGTTTCTTGGTTTAGTAATAAACAAAATTATGTTTCTTTATCAACCACTGAAGCGGAATATATTACTGCTAGTTTAGCATGTGCACAAATTTTATGGATGAAACAACTATTTTAGATTAGGGCATTAAGTGTAACACATGTCCTATTATGTGTGATAACACTAGTGCTATTAATTTGTTCACAAATCTTGTACATCATGCACATACTAAACATATAGATATATGTCACCATTTCTTGGATGATCATGTCCAAGGGTAATATTATATTAAAATATATATACACCAGAAATCAGATCACCGATATCCTTACTAAACCTCTTTAAAAAGAGACATTTGTAAAATTTAGAAGAGAACTAGGTATAGTAAGTGAATCAGAATTTTAAGACTATATTATTACTTAATAATATGTTATTTATATATTATAATTTTTCTGGATTTTTCTGGATTATTTTTTATTTCTAGTTGACTCTACTAGTCGACTAATCCATGTAAATCAGATAATATAATTCCAGAAATATTTTTTATTTCTTAAAGAAAATTATTTTAGCTGACTAATTAATCACTTCGGTCGACTAATACTATATCCAGTTTATGCGTATATAAACATATAAATATTAATTTTATAGTTATTAAAAAATTATAACCTTTTGTTCTCATCTACTTTTAAACTCACTAGATGACAGGACATTTTGAATTTCCCTACAAGGACAAAGTGCATTGTTGGTTAAATCACTCTTACATACTTTTCATCACTCTTACCAAAGTACACTTACAGATGTCCTTAAAGTAAGGAGAAGTCGATTCTCTCTTACACCTAAGCACACACCGGTCAGTCATTTTTTGACCGAAATTTTTTATTAAAAAAATTAAACTCCGCGGCTTCCCCCAAACGCTCAAACCAAACCTCGACTTGTCGACTAGTTCCGAGGCTTAGTCGACCAATCGGTACAGAATTTCCGAAGAACAGCCGAATTTGACCGTTATTTTGCACGATTTTATGCAGTTTTTCTTTCCCAATGGGTTAGGAAAGTTATTAGGAGTTATTGTATGGTTTCAATTCGGTTTTGAATGTTCAAAGTTCAAAATTCCCTCTTAAAATCTCTATTAAAACACTTTGAATCCTCTCTTTTTCACCATGAGAAGGTCAAAATCTCAATATTCCAAAAATTCCTCTATTTTCATAGAGAGATCACGCAAATTCTCTATCCATTGCCTTCATCCTTCACTCATGGCATCTTCATCCAATCCTTGCAACCCACATCGCTCAAATCCGACCACGGATGCTCGAGCACGATACGCCGCCTTAGAATACACTCCTATTTATCCGGAACAACCCATCTACTTAGATGATCGTTCTATTAAAAATCTGAACCTTCATCATCTTTTTCATGCCATTTCTCTTCTCCATCTACGGAGTTCGGATGTTCCATAATAGCCAATTCTTGTTAAGCAGTTTTATGCTAACATGGTGGTATTTGAAGATGGTGGTCTTGTTTATTTAGACACCAATGTTATGGGTATAGATATACATCTTACCTATGAAACCCTTGCCCAAAGCCTCAATATACCAAGATCCAATAATTATGATCTTAGCTTTGACATGAATGATCCACGTTTTCTTGACAGTCTAAGTCCAATTTTTCGTGTCGGGTTAAGCGTGGTTGCTCTCAAACCAATCCCATGTTTCCTCCATAAGATCATAACCTATAATCTCATCCCCAAAGTTGGCTCCGTCAATTATGTCAACGAAACCTGATACTACTATTTTGGAGAAGCCCAGGAGCAAGAGGCCCGAGCCCAAACCCAGGGCGGGAAGCCTACGAGTGGGAGTATGCCCAACCGACGGGGCCCACGAAAGGACTCGGAGTCAAACCAGCTACGACCCAGCATATGCACGATAAGCCCATTTCCGTCGGAGATAACCGTCCCCCTAAAAATCGTGGCTCCTTAATGACCATTAAGGAGCCCCTTAATTGACTCCCCCACGACGCATGCAGGCGCCTCCATGAAGGCGGGTCACAGGGCATGAGTGGGGAGCGGACATGGGACGTGGATTGGGGGCAGTCATGGGCCAAACCATTTAAAGGGACTACAGAGGCAACCGAGAAGAGGATCGAATCCCCGATATCGACAACGAAGGTATTCCACTGACCGACTTTGCTTTCCACCATTATATTCCCTCCCATAGCTCACCCCGAGGATACATGAGCCGGACTCCACTTGAGCCGTACCGATCTCGCTGAGCTTCGCCCAGATCCGTTCTGACTTAGGCATCGGAGGAGACTTGGCTGGAACCAAGGTCCGGCCCCCCTTACGATCTTCTTTGTCTGTCCAGGAAGAAGCGGAGCCAAGGCACCGAGGCTACTCCTTGGCACTTGATCGACCGAGGCCAAACGTTCACCAATGTGCTGAGGCTACCCCTTCGCACCCTACTGACCGAGGCCTCCTGCTCTCTAAGCGACCCGCTTCCCAAGCCGAAGAGGGGCTCAGCACGACCACCATCAAGAACACGAGCATTCGAAGGGGCCAAGGGATCCCAACCGACCCCTTGACCACGTTGATCGTCAAGTCATCTGTCAACGATTCCGTGGTGAGAAAACACCCGTAAACATCTGGCAACGTCTGTGGAAACGAACTAACACCCACGTAAAGCAACCACACTAGCGATGACGCGATCATGCCCGTCGCAACGAAAGAGGGGCGTAGCCCCGATGTCGACACTGGGGCTGTATCATGATCGGCAGGGGAGAAGCATGACGACTCGGTGCATGCCTCGAGCCGGAGGTCCGGACGGACCCCGGGCTAGATGCGTGGTGGACTACGACGTGGTGGCCGGAAACCCTTCCTCACTCCTCCCGGTCGGAGAGGGGGGCACCACGAGGGAGAAGCCGCAGCCCGACGAAGCACTCGTAGTTTCCATGGTCATCGACGCCGTTGTAGTGAGGTGACTGCTCATTGATACCGGCAGCTCGTGTGACATACTTCTCATGTCGACCCTGGAGAGGATGGGGCTGCGAGACGAAGACCTAGAGCCCTGTTCGGGACCCGTGATAGGCTTCACGGGCCACTCACGCCCATCATCGGGGTGATCCGCCTCCCTGTCATACTCGGGGAGCCGCCCGACTCAGTGACCCTGACAATGGAGTTTGTGGCGTTGAGGATCAGATCAGCGTATGATTGGATCATCGGTCGCCTGCTCCTCATCGCGGTCGACGCGGTGGTATCAAATCTCCATCGGACGGTCAGGTTCCAGACCCCGAGGGGGATCGGGCAGGTTGAGGGCGACCCAGGAAGACCGGAAATCTGCTACCAACTGACCAACGGGGAACACATGGAGCGATATGACGACTCGATGGCCTCGCTTGACTTGAGGTACGGATCGAGGCCCACTCCCAGGGAGGAGCCAGAGCTAATCCCTGTCACGAAAGTTGAAGGAAGGTTTGTCTCCATCGGGTCCAGACTAAACCCTGGCTTGAGAGGCGAGTTGATAGAGTGCTTGGAGGCCAATCTAGATGTCTTCGCATGGTCACCCGATGACATGCCTGACGTAGATCCCTGAGTGATCATGCACCAGCTGAATGCCGACCCCAATTTCAAACCGGTCAGGCTGAAGAAGCGGCACCTGGGTGGCGAGAAGAGGAGGGAAGCCTCCGAGGAGGTGGAACGCCTTCTGGACACCGGCTTCATCCGGGAAGTCTGATACCCGAAGTGGCTGTCCAACGTCATGATGGTCAAAAAGTCCAGCGGGAAGTGGCGAATATGTGTGGATTTCAGTGACCTCAACAAGGCTTGCCCCAAGGACAGCTATCCCCTGCCCTGTATCGATCACCTCGTGGATAGCATGTCTGGATACGAGATTCTCAGCTTCATGGACGCCTACTCCAGGTACAATCAGGTCCAGATGGACCCTTGGGATGAAGAGAAGACGTCCTTCACGACGGACTGAAGGACTTTCTGCTACAAGAAGATGCCCTTCAGCCTGAAGAACGCGGGGGCGACATACCAGAGAATGGTCAATAAGGTATTCGATTCTCAGATAGGGAGGAACCTGGAGGTCTATGTAGACGACATGTTGGTCAAATCGAGGGGGCCAACTGATCATATCGCCGACCTCAGGGAAACCTTCGAGCGGCTGCGGAAACACAACATCCGGCTTAATCCCGCGAAATGCATGTTCGAGGTGAAATCCGGCAAATTCCTGGGGTTCATGATCACTAATCACGGCATTGAGGCTAACCCCAACAAGATCGAGGCGTTGATCAACATGCGGGAGCCAACGACAATCAAAGAGCTGCAGAGACTGAATGGACGCATCGCCGCTCTGGGGCGTTTTCTTTCCAAATTGGCGGAGAGGTCCCTTCCGTTCTTCAAGACCCTGAGGAGGGCGATCACTGAGCCCGCTGACAAAAGGAAGACTGTGCCGTGGGACGAGGACTGTGCCCGGGCGTTCGCTGAACGCAAGGAGTACCTCCGCAGCCCGCCGCTCCTATCTAAACCACGAGAGGGGGAGTCGCTGAGCCTTTACCTGGCCTGTACGGTTGAGGCGGTGAGCTCGATGCTGATCAGGGAGGACAATATAGTTCAGAGACCAGTATATTATACCAGACGAGTTTTGAAGGACGCAGATGGATGGTACACGCCCATGGAGAAGCTCACATACACCCTCGTGCTCTCGGCTCGAAGACTCCGACCCTAATTCCAGGCTCACATGATACTAGTCCTCACCGACTCCCAACTCGAACAGAACCTCAAGAGGTTTGACTGGATGGGAAGGATGCTGAATTGGGGAGTGGATCTGAGCGAGTTCGACCTTCGATTTAAGCCGCGGACGGCCATAAAAGGGCAGGCCCTGGCGGACTTCATCGCCGAATGTACCATAGAAGGAAGAAACCCCACTGAAGAAAAAGGCTCTGCTGCGGTAACCCCCCAACCTTTGTATTTCCTTTCGACTGACATCATTTTCACCAACCGCCCAGGGACCAGGATACGTGGGTAGTCCATGTAGACGGATCAGCTACCCGGGCAGGAAATGGAGCCGGTATAGTAATTCGATCGCCTAAGGGAAGAGTCGTCAAGTACACGCTTCGGTTCAAGTTTCCAGCCACCAACAACATGGTTGAGTATGAGGCCGCCATAAACAGTTTGAGGCTGGCAAGAGAACTCGGAGCCGAGTCCATATGCCTCCTCAGCGATTCGAAGCTCGTCATCAACCAGCAACAGGAGAGGACGACATGAGGCAGAACTCGTGCAAGACCCTGTTTGGTGGAGAGGAAAAGGATGAGGAGGATGCCGATTGGAAAATCAAAACCCTCGTCTGATGGACGACGACCTGCTTTTATATCGTCCCCTCGAGATTTTTCCTCGCGTCGCGAAGATGGTCGCACGGGGGCCCGTGGAAGCATCTGGAGGCCGACGGCGCTCCGAATCCCGCACCAAGAGAAGTTCAAACGGGCAGCATCATGATGGCCTCCATTTAATGGATTATCCTCGACTGACGCACCTGTCAAAATCCACAAGAGTCACATCGCCCGAACCGACCGACAGGATCCGAACGGCTCAGACGATGGGGGCAATTGATACTACTATTTTGGAGAAGCCCATGAGCAAGAGGCCCGAGCCCAAACCCAGGGCAGGAAGCCCACGAGTGGTAGTAGGCCCAACCAACAGGGCCCACGAAAGGACTCGGAGTCGGACCAGCTACGACCCAGCATATGCACGATACGCCCATGTCCGCTAGAGATAACCGTCCCCCTAAAAAGCGTGGCTCCTTAATGACCATTAAGGAGCCCCTTAATTGACTCCCCCACGATGCACGCAGGCACCTCCGTGAAGGCGGGTCGTGGGGAGTGAGTGGGGAGCGGACAGGGGACGTGGATTGGGGGCAGTCCTGGGCCAAACCCAATAAAGGGACTACAGAGGCAACCGAGAAGAGGATCGAATCCCCGATATCGACAACGGAGGTATTCCACTAACTGACTTTGCTTTCCGCCATTATATTCCCTCCCATAGCTCGGCCCGAGGATACATGAGCCGGACTCCATTTGAGTCGTATCGATCCCGTCGAGCATCGCCCAGATCCGTTCTGACTTAGGCATCGGAGAGACTTGGCTGGAACCAAGGTCTGGCCCCTCTAACAATCTTCTTCGTCTGTCCAGGAAGAAGTGGAGCCAAGGCGCTGAGGCGACTCCTCGGCACTTGATCGACCGAGGCCGAACGTTCACCAAGGTGCCGAGGCTACCCCTCCACACCCTACTGACCGAGGCCTCCTGCTCTCTAAGAGACCCGCTTCCCGAGCTGAAGAGGGGCTCAGCGCAACCACCTTCAAGGACACGAGCATTCGAAGGGGCCAAGGGATCCCAACCGATCCCTTGACCACGTTGACCGTCAAGTCATCGGTCAACGATTCCGTGGTGAGAAAACACCCGTAAACAAAACCCATAGTCAGGTTCTATACGCTATTATGGTTGGGATTAAGGTCAATTGGTATCATCTTATGATGATGGTCTTGGTTAAACCTATTACCAACAATATTTTCCTCCCTTACACCATCGCCCAAATCCTCCAACATTTTGGTGTCCCTCTTGATCGTGAAGTTTCCATTTATAACAGTCAATGCTTTAACCATTCGGTTGTAAATCGTATGGAACTTTCGGCCCATCCACAAGACGAAGAAGAAGAACAACCCATAGAACCAACTCCACGTCGCTACAAGACCACGGTTAATCCAAATGCTCCTCCTCCTCGTCATCCCTCGCTTCAAGGACAAATCAACCATCTTCGCAAGGACATGAATGCAGGTTTTAACCACATCAATACATGTTTTGAAGGAATTCAAACCCATTTTAGTGCTTTTGAAGAACGATTTGACCGCATGAATTCCACAATAAACAACATGCAAACGATTCAAGCAAATATTCTTAGCACTCTTGAACAATGGGCTCCCTAAACTCCTTCAAGTTCCCGATATCCACCACCGCCACCACCAGAGTATTAACAAGTTTCTGAAAATTTTGCTCTCTGGTCGACCAGACATATCAGTTAGTCGACCAATGTATCTTAGGCTTAGTTGTTTGTGATTGTATTTGCTTTTTAGTTTGTTGTATTTGCTTTTAATGTAGTTGTCTTTTAATCTGCAGTACGTGTCTGTGTAATCCTATGATATTTAATGAAGTGTGCATGCCTTACGTTCTCTCGAATCTGTTTTATGCAGTACTGTCTATTTGAACTATTAGTCGACCAACACTTCCAGTTAGTCGACCAATCACATACAGTCATCCCATTTTTGCTAGTTTGACAGTGGATAAACTAAGGAGAAATTTCATAAAAAAGTCACATTAGACTTAATATGAATAATAATGATTAGTGACAAATTCATTATAAACACTTATTTTACTAAACACTTATACATAAGACTTAACACTTTATATATATATATATATATATATATATATATATATATATATATATATATATATATATATATATAAGCCATATATGTAGGGGAGTAATAATTTTTATAATGTCTCATATTATATTCAATGTTTGTAAAATAATCAAAAAGGGGGAGAATGTTGGAAACTCGCAACTCCTCATAAGGTTTTGATGATACAAACATATTATTCTATGTGTACTAACTTTATCTATGCAGATTTTATAGCTCAAATATTACACATTTCCTATAAGACAATCATCAAGACTACATATTGTAAGAAGCATCCACTACAAGACAAATCATATTGATGAGATTTTGTATCTTCTAAAAAGAGATGTAATCTTTATTTTTCTCTTGCATATACTTAGAATGTAAAATCCTTGATGATGATATATCTTAGTCATTTAGGGTCCGTTCTCAAAAAATGAACTCAATGACCAAATTAGTCGACCAGTCATCCATATTACTTGTCAAGTTTAATTATTTAAATATTCAGAAAATTCCAAAAAATTTCCCAGCTTATTTTTAGGTCATCAGAATCATTATTTTTCAAAATCCTAAATTTCAAATTTTTAGTCGACCAATAGAAGCTGTTAGTTTACCAGTCAGTTATTAAATTAGTTATTCTAACAGCCACTTTTTCAAATTCAATATTCAACTTCTATAACTACCCAAGGGTAGTTAAAACTACCACAAACGGACAAAATCTGACTGTTTGTCAATTTCTGGCAGTTATTAGTGTCATTTCATGAAAGGTTGACTTAACAGTCAAAAATTCCAATTAGCAGCACAATTAGTCGACCAGTACCATCCATTAGTCGACTAATTTTGACAAAAATTTCCCAGAATTTTTTGAAAATTTACACAATTGTTAAACCTTCGAAACTAACGTTTCGGACTTTAAATAGACCCCCAGACCCCTGTCTAAAATACAGAAAATTCACACATACTCTCTTTTCTTAAGTTTACTTTCTCCCTCTAGAAAGTGAGTGATTTTCAGATTTTCATAGGGGAACCTCTGCAGAAATTTTGCCCCTTTAGAAAGTCCAATTTCCAAGAGTGTTCTACCACAATTCATATCAAGAACCTTGGAGATTTCATCACCAACCTTGCGTTATAATTCCTACATTATCAAGGCTATATGTGATATTGTTTTATACTCTTTCTTTACTTTATTTGGTGAATCTCTTATTGAAGAGGTTGTACAAGTTTGCAACACGTGGAGTGTTGGCATCTTTGTATATTGCTTGCTTGTGGGGAGCAAGTGTTATAGTGGATTGAAATCTCTATAGGGTAGAGGACTGGACGTAGGATCACGAGGATCCGAACCAGGATAAATCTATGTGTTTGCGTTTGCTATTTTCTAGATTGGGTCCATTTATTTCCGCACTCTTATTGCAGTTTTTTAGTTAAATTTAATTTTGCAATGTCATCATGATATACACTATTCCCCTCCCCATCTAGTGTATTTGGTGTGCCATGAGATCCAACAAAGGCGCCATCATCCACGTGGCCATGCTGGCCGATCGGCTCAGCCGTGTCAGTCAATCCTTCGTACCTTAGCAGTTTTCAACGGTTCCAGGCACTTGGCCGTGTTATTAGTCTTCAATCTGTCATAAATCCAACACAATCGTGTAGCACGACCGTGCCACTGAGTTGCAAGCTAACTCCTCCAGTGATACCGTGACACGGCTGTGCGTGCACCAATACGACCATGTTGAGTCTCTTTACCCTCCTCTTATTCTCCTTGCTCGACCAAGCCTCTTTCCTCTCTGCCATCTCCCTCCTTCGGCCTCTATTTCATCAAGAATGCATCATTTTGGGCGCAATTACCTGAAACATGGAGAAAACATACCTCGAGCATCAAAGTGGACAAAATACGGTAAAAACAACCAAAAGAGTAACGATGGCAGAAAATAAAGGGGGGAAATATGAGGGAAAGGGAGGTAAAACATATATATAATGTACTCAACAGGAATCATTGATGTTTGATCATATCCCTTGGTCTGTTAAAGTTTGAAACATATTCCAGATTTATCACTTTGCCTAGTGTCTCTGCCCCAAGAGACTCCATCTCCAGGAAGGTCGCATATTGGGCAACAAACATCTTTTGTTCCTCGGAGTGACAGAAAAGATATCCTTGAGATTTCTTTGGATACCTCACAAGCTTGGACATGATGGACCTAGCCTCCAGTTTATCTAGACCTTTTCATGTACACTGTACAACCCCATATCTTAACAAATTTAAGATTGGGCCTTTTCCCAGTCCATATCTCATATGGAGTGGTAGGCACGGCTTTAGATGAGACCAGGTTCAATATGCGCAAAGCCATTTCTAAGGCATAGCCCCAGAAAGAAAGATATAACATAGCGTTACTCATCATAGATCACATTATTCAATAAGGTGTGATTCCTTCTCTTTAACACATCATTGTGTTATGGTGTATTAGGAGTAGTAACTTGAGAGAGAATCACATTCTCTTTCAGAT
This sequence comes from Scilla litardierei, assembly GCA_030789695.1. Classification (NCBI taxonomy): domain Eukaryota; kingdom Viridiplantae; phylum Streptophyta; class Magnoliopsida; order Asparagales; family Asparagaceae; genus Scilla; species Scilla litardierei. The sequence goes on along the minus strand of CM061142.1, from coordinate 297,256,606 downwards.
ATGCAAGGAATTCCAGACTTGCAATACATGCTAAATCATTGTAGAACCATTCATTTTGATGTTCCCATTCTAAAACTCCAAAACATCAAATATCGGTAAACCTAAGTTGTTTTGCATTTTCATCCACCAATTACAAAAGCTTTATTCATGAAAAACTGTTAAATCTGCAATGCGTGGATGAACAGGCAAAACCCATTGGGTTCACCCGCTATTTGGTATTTTGAGGTTTTAGACTATGAAGATTAAAATGAACAATTATGATCCTTCAAAAAAATAACTATGGATGGAGTTTTTGAGTGTATATGAGGCTCAGCATATGTCATATGATAGCTATTGTGTGTGTGTGCGTGTGTGCGTGCAAACTTTTCGCATGGGAAATCCCATGTGAAATGATTTTTATTGGATTTTTTTTCAAAAAAAATTCATCCTTCTCTTCATACATTTATACACTAAAGGAAAAATAATAGGCGAAAAATAATGGGATTTGACACTCGATCAAGGCATTACAAAAAGTTCTAGTATTATGAAACTGTTAAATTTTGCAACGGATGGATCAATGCTCAAATCCTCATAGGATTCACCTATTATTTTCCCTAAGGTATATAATTGTATGGATTAAACATCAAAAAATTTGCTAAACATCAAAAAAATAAATCTTTTCACATATTGAGCCTATGTGAAATTTTTGCACATGATCTCTCTCTCGCACACAAAGACACAAGTCATAACCCGTGACTATTGGTGATGGAGCATTCAAAATATTCTCCTAAAAAATTTCAACCCACTCAAAATCAGATCACCCCAAAAAATACATTCAGCATCTTCAAAATCCCACTAAAAAATTTGCAACTAACAAACAAAAAATTTTAACCATATTTAACCTAAAATTTTGTTCGACCAAAGAATTTAGTTCTCCCAAAGTTTAGTTCCCTCTATACTTAGTTCCTTCAAAATTTAAAACTTTATTTCCTGCCAGATTTACTTCCACACAAAATTTTGAAATATAATTTTGTTCTTCCTAGAAAATTAAGTTTCCCACAAAAAGTTTAGTTTTCCCCCAAATTTACTTCCAGCTAGATTTAATTGACCCTAAAATTTAATATTTTAGTTCTCCCAACGTTTAGTTCCTTCTAGATTTAGTTTCCCTTAAAATTTTAGTTATCTCTAAAATTTTCACAAAACTCATCATATCCATTGATTCATCAAGATTTAATCACAGATGTCATGCTACCCACCCTTTTGTCCACCAAAAATTTTAGAATTTTTATTCCAAATCTTTCCCAAACTCTCATATTAACCATTGATTCCTCAAGATTCAATCTCAGCTATCCTTTTTTACCCATCATTTGGCCCTAGTCATAAAATACATTCAAAAACATCCCTCAATTGCATTACACACTCACTCACTCACTCAAATTTTCATATGCAAAAATCTCTCGGTGCCAAAAACATGAGAAAAGAGCTTTTGATGTTTTTTTGATGATCTATATTATTGAATGTGTTCTACACATGCTAATGCACCTACATATTAAAAATCAATAAAATCCACCATATTTGCCCATTGATCATATCGATCGGTACAAAATATTCTATTGTTCTAAAACAGTTGAATTTGTTACGGGTTGATCTAATGCCAAATTTCTCTAGGGTTCACCCATTATTTTCCATGGGTCATATATATGTATTGATTATAAATAGGAAAAAAAATGGATTAAAATTTCAAAAAATAGTATATATTTATACATATATATACATATTCATAAGTAGTTCCAAGTTTCTTGATTACTTTAGTAGAAATTTTGATATTAGTCTAGTAAAATAACCCCACCTAATACGGAGCTTGACGCCAACATTCTTATACCTTACTTGGTTATTGGAGCATGAGCACATAAAGTTAGTTTCGGAGTCATTGGAGTCCATGATGCAGAGGTATGGTTGAGGCAAAAGTACACGCTTTGCTTTCATCATATCACCATACATGCCAGTCTGCTAGGTTGGTATGGATTTAGTGTTTATCACCAATTCGTCTCTCGGACACTCTAACTTAACCGGAATTTGACATTCATCACCTTGCTCTCTCTTCGATGTTTTTTCTTGCAACGTATCATTATACTAGCAGTTCGATAGAGTCTGCAACGATGTAGCATTTATTGCACATCCCTGTCTTCAATACTCTCATGTTAGCAAGAATTTGGCATTCATTTCATTTCCATTTCTCTAACGCTTTGCTTGCAACCTATCACCATACTAGCTGATTTATTAGTTTAACAACGAATGTCCATCTTCCTCATCTTCGTCTTAGGGTTAGATCCATTGGGGTGCAGCAACCAAGCTTGGAGTATCATGAGTTGGGTGAAAGTTTGTATTTTTCTTGGAGATATTGGTGATACTCTTTTCCCCTCTTTGTGTATTTTGATTTAGTTTGTTGTAATGTATTAGATGATGGTTTTTATAAGTAAAAATGTCTCCTTTATGATTATATTTGGCTAGATCTTCTTTTGTGTGTTGTTTGGTGATGTGTGGTTGCTTTGGTTATGGTATTTCAATTCTTGCATGATTTAATGATTATGTGGATGGATTGTATGTGATGACCATATGAATTAAGGACCCTAGTGGATCATCCCTAGAGTAGAGCAAGCCTGGGAGGAACCACTCTTCATGCTTTCATGGCATTATCTCATTAATCCACCCACTACTTTCATTGCACACTAAGCGTTCGATTAAATGCCACATCCACAGATTGTTCTTCCTTAGCCGGGTAGACGGTTGAGTTATATTCAGATCAAACCATTATGCATAGTAACCACATTGACCCACACACCATACATACCTCCTTGCCTATTTGTTCTCCAGATTTTCCTACCCTAGGGTGTTGATTTGGTATATGGTCGCACCCCAATTTTACACTCTTCCACTTCGTATTTAGTTGGTAATATCTCCGCCATTATCTCTCATTAGTTAGTCGAACTCATGATTGCAAAATGACTTGTCCCCATGATCTGACCCAGTCTCAACAGAATTTATTACTTGGCGACCTCTTATACTTGGGAGTAGCGCTCAACATATTCTGAGATGAGTCATGGGTGTTGGATACAACGTTTGTTGGATACAACGATCGTTGACTTCGTGTTTGATGATAACAAACGCCTGTAAATGTTCTAATGTGTGTGCTAAGTGTTTTTAGGAATGGCACGCTTGAAAATATTCGAAGTGATAACTAAGTCAAATGATGGAGAAATTGATATACACATAGCAAATTGGAAGATGGAGAAATTGCTATTCATATAGGAATTTGGACTTGGTCAAAGATGGAGGGATATGGAGTTTCTCATTCAAATCTCCTTTGGATTGATTAAAATCAATTAGAGATTCAATTCAAATCCTAATCCTATTAGCATTGCAAATCAAATCCCATTCAAATTCCTAATCCTATTTGTATTGCAATGAGATCAAAACAAATCACAATTAAATCCTATTCAAATCCCTTGAATCATGGATTCTCCTTGACCGTCTCTTTCATCCCCTCTTCTTATAAAAACCCCTAATCAAAGAGGAGGGTGTGAGCGGCATAAACCAAAGAAAAGTCGGCCAAAAACCCTAAGCCAAAAAAGTATACATGCTAATATCTTCTCCCTTGCGAAAAGCCCCATTGCTCATCCTATAGCCGCAAGTTCCTTTGGTCAAAAATCACTATGGCAAGAAAATCTCTACATTGTGCAAAAGCCTCATTAACAATCACCACAAAGCCAAAATCCTAGCCACAAGCTACAAAGGCCTGGACCCAAGTTGTTCATCATCCAGCCTTAAGAATTCACAAGCGGCAAGCTTTTTGGAGCAAAAGTTGATAGCAATCTCCTCTAAACATCATCATCAAGTTCTCATCAAGTTCCAAGGTCAAGCTACAAGTTCCTAGGGGATTTCTCATTGCCAAGCCGTAACTATTGAATCATCTTCAAAGCTTTAGCCGAAATCTTTGACCTACAAATCATCAAGCTACTTGAAGAATCATCAATCTACAATTATATTGGAGCCGCAATTGTCGACCACATCAACTTGCTGAACGAAGTGGACAGGCTGTAAAGCTTGCCTAACCAAGTTGCTGACTGCTGCAACTCATTGCCTGATGACCGAGCCAAGCTTCCACATCCAAGGTTGCTGACCGATCCCCTTTTATTTGCCATTCAGTTGCCCTTGCCGAACCACTACCATTGCCATGCCAAGGAGATTGATGACCTAGCTTGTTGTCGCATCAAGGAGGCCACACACTCAAGCAAGATGACCCAAGAAGAATCCACATCACATTGGTTGTAGACCGAGCTCCTTGCCACAACCAAGATCTACCGACCTATGTGATTGCTGCACCTAGAGCCCCTTGCCGACCGAACTGAATGAGTCACCATTGGATTACCAACCCCTTTGCACTTGAGCACTTGCCGCAACATCCCCTTGAAGCAATAAAGCCGCAAGTTGCAAGCTGCCGCAACTTGAGTTACGAGATAGAAAGGAGACGACTATATCATCGTCAGACGAGATCTTACACGTGCTGATTGACGGAGACGACGATGGCTACACAAAACTGAGATTTCTAAACTATTATTATTATTTTTGTGTAGTATTATTTGATCTTCGTAGGGAAAACTTTATCGCTTTTTGTATGACATTTTGGGGTCTTGTCTAGTGGTGGTCTAGACAAGAGGAACTTGACAGGTGTCGTCAAGTGAGAGCATATATTAGGATTGATAGTGTTGAACATGGTGAGTGGGGTACTGAGCCTGGTGAGTGTAGAGACATTGGTTCTCTAGCTATTATAGTTATGCATGTACACTATTAATATAATATTTGCTTTCGGGGGCTGGACGTAGGTCGTGGTGATGACCGAACCAGTGTAAATCTGATGTGCATCTGTGATTGCTTTTTATTTACTCTAAATCTGCTATAACTGCGTGTGATTAATCGTGGGTTGCACGAAAATTTTTAATATCCTATTCCCCCTGGCTTAGATCCAGATCCAACAAGTGGTATCAGAGCAGGTTATAGGATCTAGGCTAGATTGACCATGAATAACACTATTGATTGTGCTTTTTCTGAAGGTCGGTCCATATCACGACCCCCTAAATTTAATGGAGTAGATTATGCTTATTGGAAATCTAGAATGAAAATCTACTTGATATCTGTTGATTATAAAGTTTGGCACATTGTCGAAAAAGGTTATAAGCCACTTAAATTTGAAAATATTGATATGCTTAAACCTGAAGACAAGTGGGATGATAATGATTGGAGATTATATTCTTTAAACGGAAAATCTATGAATGCTCTTATATGCTCTCTTGATAAATCTGAATTTAATCGTATCTCACATTGTCAAACTGCACAAGAAATATGACATACACTGGAAGTGACACACAAGGAAACGTCTCATGTGAAGGAGTCTAGACTTGCACTGCTGAGCAAAAAGTACGAGAGCTTTCACATGCTACCATCAGAGTCCATATCATAAATGTTTGCGAGGTTCACCAACTCTACAAGTCTAGCTCCTTTGGTAAGCCATACTCTAGCCTTGAGCAGGTAAGGAAAATCTTAAGGGCACTGCCAAGCTCTTTATAGATATATTACAAGGCCTATTCATAACAAATACAAATAGGAAAAGGGAGGAAATTTTTTCGATTTATGCAATTTGGAGACGAAACTGAATAAATCTCCAACATAAGTTAACCAAAATAATCACATCATTTTTTGGGTTCTGATTCCAATTTATAGTTGAGGTGTACATACATCTTCATACCTTGTAACACAATTAAACCCAGGGTATATTCAGGGTTCATTCGATGTAGGGAAGTCAAATTCTACTTAATTTATTTATATAATCAAAAGGGAACGACCAAAAAGCATTAATCATATAAGTGACATTTCAATCATGAATTTGACAACATTTATTACACACTTAATCTTTCCAGCTTCAGCAATCAAATGACTATTGATACCATAACGTAATATAATGGCCATTAAGTAACATAACATTTGTATATCATAAAATGACTTTAATTAAATTAACAGTAACATTCAGATTGTAGAAACTCCAAAATGATACATTTGTCAAATTAGAATGCAATGTCTACAATGATATTTAGAAAATTGATGTCACAGTTTAAGATTTAATTAATTGCATACCAGAGTAAATTAATCAAAAAGGCACTCACTGATTCAAAAAATATGATAAATTTGTGATTTTTCGAATAACATCAACAACAAGATTTTTGCACAAGATATTTGTTTTTGTTTTTATTTTGTAATTAGATCTCTAGATCCTTTATCTTGTTTTAGATCTAGAAAATTAGATATAGGCATATAAAAAATGCGAGTTTGATCTAAATACAAATTAGATTTAGATAGTCATGATCATGAAAAAAAATTGGCATTATTGTACAAATCTAGAAATACCTCTAGATCGCATGTGTTATGAAGCCTTTTCCGTCCATCGATTCCTTTCTCGAGATGTTGCGAAAAAATTCTTCAGAGCTTTGTCGTATCTTTTCCTTCTCTACGAGCGTAATTGTGCCGATAACGTGTTGAAAATCGGAACAACTAACTAATGGTCAAAGCCATAGCCATACATATAACCATTCATATAGGGGTTACATCATCTAGAACCCAAGGGACACCCACTACTAAGTGGTGTAATGGTAGATGGTTAGTGGGTGGAGACCAATGGTCTCCCCCATTCATAACAGCCTAAAGTCACTGCCATCCAAGAAGAGAAAGATCTATCACAGATGAGAGTGGAGGACTTGATAGTCACTTAATGTCTCATGAGCTTGAGCTGCAGAATATAGAGGCTGGAGAGAAATCAGAGGAGAAGGAAAAAGTGCCAAAGCCCTAGCTCTTCAAGCTAGTGAAGATGACGATGATGATGAGGAGACAGCTTTGATGGTCAGAGGTTTCAGAAAATACATCAAGACTCCTCATGTAACGACCAGTTTTAATGATACGTTTTATTATTATTCTCTCTTGTTGTACGTCTTTTACGTACCCATAATTGTTACGTATTCGTATTACGTATTGTCGTTAGGCATAAGTATACCGCGTAAACGTATCAGCTACGAACCCTAATACGATTTAGCTGTAATTATTTTAATCTACTATTTCATTAAATAATTATTTTAAATTTTCAAATTCAAATATTTTTAAATTCAAATCCTTTCAAAAACTTTCCTAACTAAATTCTATTAAAACCTATAACTAATTTGGTATTATTAACCCTAAGATTCCTCCCTATTAATGTTTTCATTTTCAAAACTTCCCTTATTTACTTTAGTTTTAATTTCCTCCTAATTAACCCTATTAAAAACAAATCTTTTTAAACTTTCCTATTATGCTATAAACCATAACCCAAACTTGTAACCAGCCGCACCCATCCATGTTTAAACCCATTGAATATTTTTAAAACCTAAGAAACCAGGTAGGAGACTCACCCCCCTTCAACACTTTCGAACCCAGCTCCCTGTGCATCACATGCATTTCTCAACCCAACCTAAACTAAGCCCTCACATGAGGAACTTAGCCCCTATACTTTAAACCTATGGCTCTACAAATAGAAGGCTAGCAACAGACCTCACCCTCTCTCCTCCTACATGCAGCCGCCCCCTCTATAATAAACCCTAGCCCAAGATCCCTCTCCCCTACAGCAGCCTACCTGAAAGCCCTAAACCCATATCTTGGCAGCACAAGAACTCGCGGCCTCACTCCTCCACGCCAAACAACATCGTTGCCCCTCTCCCTTTCAAACCCGCGCCCAGCACTTCAACTGCCGTCGGCCTCCCTCTCACAGCTGCACCCCTCTCCAAGCACTGGCCACTACCCAGTTCCAGCCTCCCGCTGTCCATGGCGCCGCCCAGATCCCCTCTCCTCTACGCATACGCCCAGACCTCCCTAGCGTCCACGCCCAGCCACCATCTTCCCTGTGCGCTCACAGATCTCCTTCCCCTCTCTTCATTCGACTCGGTGGCCATCTTTCGCACTCTCCATGTCGTTCAGTTCTGCCAACGGCCTCCTTTCTTGACGTCCGCTACAGAACAGCCGCCGGCCCTGTCTTCTTCCCCAGTGAGCTGCAACCCGACAGCTCCTCTCAAGCAGACCACTCTCAGGCCGCCACCATGCTTCTCCGATCAACCGACATCCGTTCAGATCTGTCACTACCCCTCACCGCGGTGTCGCTACCCCTTTCGCTGCACAAACGATTAGTAAATCATCGCTAATCTTTAACCCACATCGTAGTGTAGAAAACTTAATAAAATCAGATTATTAGACGTCGTAGGAATTAATTTAACGTTCATTATGATTGAAAAGGACCTGATCTAAATGTATGTTTAATCAAACCAGTGAACCGATCTCACCATAACATAGTACTCGTCGAGACGAACCCAACGATACCAAGAACGCTGAAATCAGGCAAGTGTACAATTTATTGTGAATTATTGAAGTTGGATGCTTTAATAGTCATTTTCTTTTAAAGCAGTATAACTCGAAATATGCACGTGAAATGACGCATGAAAATAATACCATGATGTTCTAGATTTAAAATGTGACGCATCGACATATAACTTGATATGATTTAGTTTTAAATATTGGCAAAGAAAATCATTATCTGTAGCATGTTCATTAAAACAACATGTTCAACATTCCTTTTAAGTAATGTAAATATTGTCCAACTTTCTTTTTAAACATTGTGAATATCGTACAAAGAAATATTGACGTTGTTAAATTGGTGCATATCTTGCTTGGTCATTTTTGGAATGTTTAAATAATGAGTGACATTGTGAAATCGTGCGTCTCAAAGGTGAAATCGTGACTTCGTAATGTCGTGAGAGTCGACTAGGCCGGCTCGTGTTCCAGCACAATTCTGGGGTGGGGTTAAGGTTGAGAGGCCACTAAGCGTATGAAGGGATCCTCTCTTCAAGTGCATCACTCGCATGAGGTGGGTTAGCGTCAATCACAGTAGAACCCCCGTGAGAAGAACGATCCACTCATCACGGCTTAAAGGCGTGAACCCTATGAGAGATAGAAAACACTGACACGGAACTTGTGTTTACTATTGTTGTCTCAGTTAAATTGCCATGTTAATAAATCAAAAGAAATGCCATACTCATTACTTTACTTCTTAAACTGTTTTAGAACTGCCATGTTAGAAATGCTTTACTTTACTTCATTTAGAACTGCCAAGCTTAAAACTTGTTGTTGACATCTCGTATAAAACTAAGTATGCTTCATAATTCAATATTATTTTGTACACCTTGCCTTGGGTTTCTGACCTTCACTTGCAGACCCTTGTTGACATACATTCATGTTTTTGGATGTATGTCAAATCCCGAGCTAGAGTACCAGGAGGATCCCTTTGAGACGCCTGACTTAGAGAGCCAGGAGTTTGCTATTGATGCCGAGTCTTTCCCTGCGGAGGACTAGAGACCTACCTCATTGCCGCCATTCTTTAGTTTTATTTTCAGTACTTGCTTAGTGTACGTTCCTTTGTAGTTACTTTGGCCCAGCTGTGGCTTTTCGCTTTATTTCGTGTATGTACATTTTTCTGGATGTGGCTTCTATTTTATGAATGTTTCTTATTGTTTTGAAATGCGTGCAAGGACCGGCCTTGTTGTTGTTATCACAGATGCTTATTGAACTCGAGCTTCACCGCTCTAGTTCATGCGGACCTCGTAACATTCCCGCTTCCGGTGTCTTTTGGGAAGCGGTGCGTTACACCTCAAGGAAGAGCTGACATGCAACAAAGGTTTAATCGTTCTAACCATTATAATCCTTCTAGAAATTCATCTGAACAGACTGCTATTAATAAGGTTAAATGTTTTAAATGTAAAAAGCAGGGACACGTTATAATGGATTGCCCACAAGACACAGCTAATGTTATGGAGAAGAAAGGAAAAGTTGTGGTGCAAACGTGGGATATGGATAGCGAGTATGAGGATGAGGATTGCACCCACTCTTCCCTTTGCTTCAAGGCAAAAGATGATAAGGTAAAATCTGGTAGTTATTCTAAACTTCTAATTATTTGTAAAGCCATGGAAGAGGAAACTGTAGAGCTAGAATCCACCCTAGAAGATTATAGAAATTCCAATGAAAAAATGCAACAAGACGACTACCACATATCATTAGACATTAAGGAGCTAAAAGGAAAAATTGTTGCATGTGATTCTACCATTGCTTTGTTGGAAAAAGAGAATTCTAGGTTGCATGAAAAAGCTAATTGTCTTTCTTGTCCTTCTTTATTGAATGATATTAGCATGCTTAATCAAGATTTAATTAAGCTTGAAACTGAAAAAGATTATGTGATTAGAGAGCTTATTGATAAATTGTGCATGCTAAATACTGAGCTTAAGGAAAAAATGATTGCTTTTGCAAAAAGGGAAGAGGAAAACAAGAAAGCTTTTATAAGTAAATGCACTTTGATTGTGAATGAAAATGCTTTATTTAAATCCAAAATCACAAGTCTAGAATTGTCATTAAAGAAATTCTCTATAGCAAAACAATCGTTGGATACTATTCTAGAGAATCAACTTTATGGCAATAATAGACGTGGTCCAGGATATGATGCGAACCATGCTAAAAAGTCTAATTTTAAGAAAATTCACAATGTGCCTATGATAGTCAAAAATATGTATGCAAAGTGCTTTACTTGTGATATTGTTGGTCATACATCCTACTATTGCAAGTTTAGGAACACAAATATGAAGTTCATAGAAATGTGGGTTCCTATATCTTTGATGACTAACATGAGTGGACCTTGTAGGATTCCAAGGTCACATATATCATCTACCATGTAGGTAAGATGGAGATTTGGCGATGAGCTTTGGACTGAATGTTTTCATTATTTAAGCTTCTTAGCCAAACGACAACGCGAAGGTATGGTTTTTATTCTTTGAACTTAATGCATGCCTTCATAGCATTTTATATGTTGCTTTTGTGTGCTTGACTTATTTTTATTTGCATGTTAATTTACTTAGTTCATTATATATTTAAAAAATGGGAGCTTAATGTATATCTTTTCTCTTTGTATCATTCGAGTATTATTATTGAATGTCATTCATATCCTTGTAGAAATCATTGTATTATTATTATAGATACAGGGGCATGTTAGAATTCTTAAATAGCCATGACATGCTTAATGAATTGAATAACATGATTTGTACACCTATAACTTCACTTCCACTTGTATTGAATAGTGGTGCACAATTGGAGATCATTTTAAGTGAATGTAGGATGAAAATAACTGAAAAATCTAAGGGATATGATGTGTATTTGCCGTGGATAAAATTGAGCTAAAAAGAATTGGTTTTCATGCTATGAAAAATGAAAAAGAAAGTAAATTGCTCCATATGTAAAATGGATACAATTCATGGCAAGTATACTATCCACGAGTATCCAACATATGCTTTCTGGGTAATCTTTAGCGTTGGTGTATTTTACCTGTCAAGCAAGGCCATCCCCACATCTAAGAGTCCTTATAGGCTATGCTTTTGGGGTGTGGTATCTTGAACTCATTTTTAATGAGGTGAGAAAAATAAATCCTAGTGATATCATGTTTATTCGAAAATGTGGATTGGTTTTGGTTAAGTTTTATGAAAAGTTCTCCCTTTGTGCTTCAATTATTTAATCATCGCACTTACACGATGGTGTAGAAGTCTACTTTACACCTTTCATTGAATTTGAAGTGCTTATTTTAAGAAAAATGTCATGCAAGTGCAAGTTGTAATTTATAATACTTTATTTTTGCATGTGAACTAGACTTCGTTTATACACTTTTGATGACAACAAAAGGGGGAGAAAATATTGAAGATTTGATGCATTAATGCTTATAGGTGCTACTATATATTCAAGGGGGAGCATTAATGAATATTGGTTTAAGGGGAGCATTAATGAATAATTGAATGTGTGAATATATGTTCAAGGGGAGCCTGCCATGCTTATTTGTATCACTTTATCATTGCATCATTGCATGCTTGTATACTTGTACATCAAGTGGTAAATTGTTGCATACATCCTTCCATTATCACACTTTACACACATGTCACGATGTATTATTTAGAAAGTTAGTGCAAATCTTATAATAGTTTGTCATCATCAAAAGGGGAAGATTGTTGGATACAACGTATGTTGGATACAATGATCGTTGACTTCACGTTTGATGATAACAAACATCTATGAACGTTCTAATGTGTGTGCTAAGTGTTTTCAGGAATGGCACGCTTGAAAATCTTCAAAGTGATGACTAAGTCAATTGATGGAGAAATTGCTATACGCATAGCAAATTGGAAGTTGGAGAAATTGCTATTCAAATAGCAATTTGGACTTGGTCAAAGATGGAGGGATATGGAGTATCTCATTCAAATCTCGTTTGGATTGATTCAATTCAAATCCTAATCCTACTAGCATTGCAAATCAAATCCCATTCAAATTCCTAATCCTATTTGTATTGAAATGAGATCAAAACAAATCCCAATTAAATCATATTCAAATCCCTTGAATCATGGATTCTCCTTGACCCTCTCTTTCATCTCATCTTCCTATAAAACCCCTAATCAAAGAGGAGGACGTGAGCAGCATAAACCAAAGAAAAGTCGGCCAAAAACCCTAAGCCAAAAAGTATACATACTAATATCTTCTCCCTAGTAAAAAGCCCCATTGCTCATCCTATAGCCGCAAGTTCCTTTGGTCAAAAATCCCTATAGCAAGCAAATATCTACCTTGCACAAAACCCCATTGCTCATCCTATAACTGACGCACCCGAAAACTACACCTAGATTCCACCTGGCGGTGTCACGATCACCAGGCGTGATATTGCCCTTAGGTTTCAATTCCGGACTCAATCCGCAAGCGGACGGTATTAAGTTGTAGTATAAATGATATCGATTCCCACATGGATGGTGATAGTGTATATAGACTCTCAGTTTACTTCTAGATCTCGAAGTGAGATAGCTATCGGGTCGAAAGAGTTGTTTGGGGTGTTGTTGTTGTTTTACCAATAAAAAGGACTAGGGAATTAGGGATCACCGCTAAGACTGCCGGGGTCGACGTTGGAATAGAATATTTACGTTGCATTAAAGTTAGGGGATAAATCTCTCAATTCGTACCACTCTCGTGGGTTAGAATTGTGAGGTATTTCGATAGCTCTCGTTGACGCAAAGGCAGTAGCCGTCAACGTAGCGGTATAGTTCGTCGATGGATCCCCTCAAGGCGCGAGCCGGGCATGGTCATGAGCCTTGGTTGGATCCATCGATTTCCCTATTCGAATCCCGTAGATACCCCTTAAGCACATTAATTCCACAGACCGTGGGAATGATCTTAGTACGGGTTATCTAGGGATTCAGTAGGATCGACCAAAATACGTCCCTAAATCCCTAATTCAATGTGAAGATTCAGATCTACATCTTTTCCCTAGGATCTTAGGGCTAAGCCATCAACCCTAGAAAGATCTACACACACATGGCAATATTCACGAATAAAAGCATCATTTTTAGAGACGAAGACATCATATCAATCGAAAAAATAGAGATAAAAGACTTACAGTGAAAGATAGATACGAATTGCAGTTTATAGATCCTAGAAAAATTCCAGATTTTCAAGCACAACAACAATCGAGAATAATAATAATAATCCGAAGGTTTCGATCCAAAATTCCTTAACAAAAATGAATCTAAAAGTACCTCACTGAAAATCGCCTCCGCTCTCTACAAAAACTATTTCCAAAATCCCTCAATGAAAAACCCCCCTTCTCGCTGTGCGAGCTCCCCGCATTCAGCCCCTCAGATCGCGCAACAGACGCCTTCAGTAAATCCTTCCAAAAATGGCACTGGCACTGCCGACCGAGTAGGCTGCTCGATCGAGCAGTGCATTGCTCGTTCGGTCGCTCGGACCGAGCAGCTGTGCTGCTCGACCGAGCTTGATAGAAAATCCAAAATCTTCAAAATCCTCGCGCTGCCTGCACGGGCCGAGTCAGCTCAGCTCGGTCCGAGCAGAGGCTGACTCGGTTACTGAAAAGTTACTCGGGTCGTGCACTGGAATTGCTTCACCTTTGGGATTTGACGCTGCTCGATTGAGAAGATAAACTGCTTGGTCTGAGCCACCCGTGTATCTGCTTCTCTCTTTCAATTGAATCTGCTTGGTCCGAGAAACTGTTCTGCTCGACCGAGCTGTCTGGGAAATGAAGTCCAGGAGCGCTGAAGGCTCCTCTCTCTCCTCTGCTCTCTCTCTTCTCCTCCAATGGCTCCAAAAGTGTGGCAAACTCCTACTGGGCTCCACCAACGAGCTCACGGGCATGTCAGATGTGTCCATACCCAAGTGGGGTCCCAAATTGCTCCAAAATCCCTGAAAACTAAAAAAACACTACGAAACTCGAATATAGCGTCAAAAACACGATATCGTAGTAAAATGTGAGATTTGGATGCGAAAATGATATGGAATGCAATGAAATGATGATATGAAAATAGTGGAAAATATGGACACATCAAAATCCCCCAAGCTTACATCTTACTCGTCCTCGAGGAAGACGAATAATCGGTACGCCGGGAGGAAAACAAAGAAGAAATAAGAAAAAATAAAAATAGAGGAGAATAGAAGTGAGAGGAGGGTGCTAAGGATGTTCAGTCAGATCTCTGGCCTAAACAGTAAATCACGATGCTCTGAATAATAAACATACATGCTACTGGCAATTTCTAGTTTTACAAATCATATGACTAGCATGCAATGCAGGCGAAGGATAAGGATCTACTAAAATTACGCTATCAATTCATATCAATCTCATGCAATCCCTAGAGTTTAGTATAAAGAAGTTGGCAATGCCCTTTTCAATCACAGATACACAAGGGACATATAGGAATCACACAAAATGCAATAGGGAATAGAAAAAAGTCTTGCCATTCAGATATTCATTTCGATTCATGAAAAGTCTCCAAAAACTAAAGCATTTCGTAAAGTTTAGATATTATTAAATCTCCCCGTTATGCATCGTCTCCACTCTACTATCATGCTCACTCATGCGATCAGTTGATTTACCCCCAAGCTTAGCTTGAGGCGTCGCATCAAGGAATATGATATGTAATTTTTCTTTTTCTTCCCAATATAAGTGATAGCTTCTAATGAAAAGATACAAAACAATATTTATTCATTTTCTTTATTTTTCTTTTCTTTTTTTCATACATGAATATATACACTATTTTTTTCATTTCTCTTCTTTTTTT
The DNA here is from genome assembly GCA_030789695.1 of Scilla litardierei. Classification (NCBI taxonomy): domain Eukaryota; kingdom Viridiplantae; phylum Streptophyta; class Magnoliopsida; order Asparagales; family Asparagaceae; genus Scilla; species Scilla litardierei. Next base: position 297,241,367 of record CM061142.1, on the reverse strand, counting down.
CTTTTTTCTTTTTTTCGTTTTCATTTAGAAGCTATACTTTTTCCTTTTGGGTTTGGGAAGTGAGATGCGGTAAAGATAGCTGTGGGAGGGGTGTAACCAGCTGATATGTAGAGAAATATATAGATATGTGGAGAAAGAAAGTAGTATATCTCTCTGTTCACTCATAAGAGGTGCACAACGGTGTGATAAAATAATACCCTAACTAAACTCATAAATAGCATGGATATTTTCATTCCTCTAGATGAATACTGAAAAAGGCATGCAGTAAATAACACCATAGCAGCAGGCATGCAATCAGAAGTGAATAAGATAAAAACAAATACTCCAAGTGTTCTAGTGATGCGTGAACCTAGGTGCATTACCCAACATAGATCATATTAGATACTAATTCATGCATTCGATTTTCAATTCATTTTAAGCATTGAATCAGATAGATCAGTAATAGAAATGCACGCATATAGATAGTAAAACTGAAATTTACCCTAATAGCATGTCACCGAAAATGAGCATCGGAAAAGACCGATTAGGTTATGAGAGGTATCATCATGTGGAACATCCTTAGAAAATAAAGAGAAAAAGGCGGAGAAAATAGGAAAATAAAGAAAAAGAGATGCATGCATGGTGAAAATAGAAAATATGATGCAAAATGAGAAAAAAGAAAACGACGTGGAAAAGTGGTGAGAAAGTAAAATAAAAACTGAAATATGGGAAGAAAATGTAAAAGAAAAAATCAAAAATAAAGCGGTAGCGCTCATCCCCCAAGCTAAACCTAGCAGTGTCCTCACTGCTAAGAAAACACTGGTAAGTGGGAGATGATGCTAATATGGGTGGGGTGGGTGGAGGGTAAAATAGAAATAAAAATTGTGCAGAAAGAAACTAAAATATGGCATGATGTAGTGCTAAATGAAGATGTGATGCATGTGTGGCTCCTCCCCCAAGCTATGCAAGTGTAGGGCCCCGAACAGACAGATGGGCTCAGTATAAATAGGGGAGGCAAAAACTGATATGGACGACATCAAGCAGAGGCACCACCCTCTAGGGGTGGTGATGGGTCCCTCTGCTGTGGACCAGGAGGTGGGGGAAGATCTGGCTGGAACTTGTGAGGTGGGTCGATAGTGAGGTCAATGATGGCAGTGGAGGGCTCAGCTGAATATAACACCAGGACAGACATGGGATCTAATGTGACGTCCAACTCAGAGGTGGAAATAACAGGCTCTATAGTAGCCTGAGGAAGTGGTGCACTGCACGGTGCAGTTGAAGTCACAGTAGATGGCCTGGGTGGTGGTGCATGTGCAAGGATCACTGGAGGTAGGCCGCCTGTCCTGAGGAGATCTATGATGGATGCCAAGTCCGACTCGACTCTCGATTGGTGTGTCATCGTGGAGCATACAAAGTCGTCGAAATCTCTCTGTAGGAGAGAAGTCGACTCCTCTAATGTTGTCAAGCGACCATCTGTAGTATGGGAGTCGGGTGGAGTGCAGGGGATGTGTCTGTGAGTCACCACTCTCGTGAATCGGTCCCGTGCAGCTGAGGCACGGTGCCTAGGGTGGAAGGTAGGAGAGGGTGAGCTCGAAGGTAACTCAGCAGTGGTGGAAGAAAGAGCCATCGTCGACACAGAAGAATAGACAGACGTCGACACGCTCTCAGTAAAAATGGCAGCGGATGATGAGGAAGTGGTGTCGGAAAGTGGAATCTGGTGACCTAAAGAGAGAGGAAGTGTAGCTATCAGGTCGCTGAGAGGAGGAAGAGTGGGGGCAGGGTCGTGCTCTGAAAATTCCTAGATCTGTGAGGTCAGGAGCAGACTGGAAATCAGTGCCCTCCGACAAGGAAACGGTGGATAGAGAAATCTGAGTCTCGGGGCAAGAGGTGGAGACAGTCCCCGAAGACTCGACTACCGTGGGAACGGTAGATACAATGGTGGTGGAAGGGATGTCTCCGAAGGATGATAGGTGAGCAGGTGGTACTGGGAGGTCGGCAACTAAGGCAGCAATGTCATGCAACTCGAACTCCGGGGAGCGAGGCACCGGGTCATTGGCGGCTGCCTCGACGGGTGCTCCGAGGGGGCTCGAGTATGTGTAGGGCAGGGAGTGGGTAACCTGAGGAATCATCCAGTCCAGATGAACTGGAGCAATATGGGTGAGGTGCAGGGCCGAAAGAACCAAATGTGGAGTGTGGTGAGTGCCTACGAGATAAAGCCAGTGACGAGACCGATAAGGTCGGATAATATGCATGTGCTCGAGCATGCCAAGGGTCAAGCGTGTCGAGCCAACAGGGGCGGTGAAGGTCATCTGGTATGTGAATATCAAGCATCCTGGCAAATGGTAAAGAAACCACCGCAGTAGATGTCAGTGGCGTAGTAGGTGATGTCCGTCTGGAGTAGGCGGTGACACAACCAGTGGGCTGTGTCAGAGAGCATGAAAGGGTGGAGTGAGCCATCAGGGTGGAATCTCAGAAGTCGGGTCATGCCCATGAGATGGGTGAGCTCTGGTAGAGACATGGTCTCGACCTCAGGCCTACAGAAGAGAGTGGTGGCTAAGTGCCGCTGGGCGTAACGAAGGCATGGGTGCACAATGCACGATGCCTTCGCCCGACTAGGGCGATACTGAAGAAGGCCTGAAATACGCTCCCAAAAGGCTCTAGCATCAAATGTGTCCACATCATAGTGTGGAGAAAAGGCTGCTCTGAGCTCGGGGATGGCAGAGAAGTGAAAGTACTCACGGATCATGGCATGTGTATTGGTGCAGTCGTGATCCATGAGCCGAAAAGTGATGCCATCACCCACTGGGATGCTAGCGAGGGAGCTGAGTGCCTCGAGTGCAATGTGGGTGTAGGTGGAGGCGTGTACACCGAGGAAGCGGTTGAAACCGATCGCTCGGTAGAGGTGATGGACTCCCTGTAGGAGTCCAATGGATCGTAGGGTAGGCACGTCTATGAACAAAGTAGGTACGAGACGATGTTAAGAGATCCTAACAAAGCGCTCTCGGTGCACGTCGTCTCGGAACGTGATACCATATGTACGAAGAAGTGCAGGTAAGGCATCTGATCGGCCCCGGATATACACCCGGAGAACGATTGTAGTTTTACCGCAAGCACACGGTCAAGTGGCGAGTGGGTATCGAACACGAGGAGGTGGTGTTGGCTCCATTCTATCCTAGGTTGGTTTGACTACGAATGTTTTATTGGTGGAGATGGTTATGGAATGATATAATGGAAATGGTGGTGGATGTCGGTGTCGGTGATAAAGAAGTCGGATAAAGTATCGATTCAAATTTAATACAATAAAAGAGTCTAGAGCTAGGGAATCCCCACTACGGATCATCATACATCATTGCAAATAGTGAATCTCAACATTACTAGGCTTGTGTTGGGGTGAACTGGTCGTAACTGAATAGAGAACCAAGCTCACGCTCTCGCGCTATTGCCGGTCTATAGAAACCTAGGATAGGGCCCAATCTCTTGCAAACCCTAGCCTAAGCCGCTAGCATTAGGATCGACATCATCATTCAATCGCCCCTCGAGCCCACTCTCGTGCAAACTCGAGTTACGATTTAGGTTGTGATAGTTCGTATTCATCCAATCTCTTGCAAACAACGGATATTGGTATAGATTTATAATAAAAATCCTAGCTTTGGTCCAATCTCTTGCAAACCAAGTCTAGAGAATCTCGATTATAAACCTAAATCGAATATCAAGGCCTTCCCATCGATTAGAATCCAATATCTTGCAAACTCCATCGATGGAAATCCCTAGCTATCCGTAATAAATCGATCACAACCTAACCTCCTAGCAATTCTAGAAATTTAGAGATTCATTCATCACAAATCTGAAATTAGATCCATAGGGTTCATCCCCAAACCCTAGAACAACAAACCTACTCAAGCAGAGCAATAACGATATGAGAATCAATAAAAATCATTGCTTGCATACAAAAAGATAGAAAAACAAAGATTCAAATAACAAGAACAAAATACTTAGCTTTGATGAAGATCTTCAATCCAAATACAAGCTTTTAGATCTAAGAGGGGGCCTAGGGCATGGCCTAACCTCTGAAATAATCACCAAGAAAACATCATGGGAACCCTCTCTAATGACGGCTACAACCCTCTTATATAGCCTCCCAAAACCCTAGCAAAGAACCCTAGAAAACCCCTCAAAATCGTGCCCAAAAACAGCCCAGGCCGTAACTTAAAATCTGGGCCCGCCGCCACTCGGGCCGAGTGGGAAAATGACTCGGCCGAGTGGAAATTTCAGATCTGCAGTGTCAACTTGCAGAAATTCTCCAGATTTCATCGACCTCCGATTGGTGCGTTCTTGGCGGTGTTGGAACCTTTATGAAGTCTACTATCCATAAAAAATATGAGAAAAATACTTTGATTGCTAGAATGATAGCAGATTTTAAAATAGTGGAAGGTTGTCTGAAAATCTGGGCGTGTGTGTCATCGGCGTCACTCGATCGAGGGAACTTCTCCACTCGGTCGAGTGGGATTCTCTACTCGGCCGAGTAGGTCTCCAAAGGATCTCTGAAAATTCCAGTAAGTCGGGGGTCTTGGGGGTCTGTCTTCGGAGGTGACTCGACCGAGTGGCTTTACTCACTCGGCCGAGGGGCATTCCGTACTCGGCCGAGTCGGAACCCTCAATCGCCTGACGGATTCCAGTAAGTCGGCTCCTTCAATGGGTGGATTTTCCCATGCCACTCGGGCGAGGGGATCTCCATACTCGACTGAGTGGACTATCGTCACTCGGCCGCGTGCACGTTGATTTCCTTCTGTGGTGCGTGTCCGGTCTGATCGGCCGAGTGGGGTTTCATGTTCGGCCGAGTGAGTGCTCCACTCGGCCGAGTGGCATGCTGTAAATGCCCAATCTTCTCCGTTTCTCCTCCTCGTCGCTCTCACGAAGTTTCTTCTTCTTCCACCCATCTTCCATCGCTGAATGGCCCTCAAATGAGCCGTGGGTGACACTCCTTAGCGCTTGCGACCCACTTGATCTCAAAATCGCTCCGAATCGCTCCATATTTCCTGAAACACGACAAAAATAAGAAATAGTGAAAAGCATCGTAGTATTGTCGAATAATCGTAAAAAATGCGATATGGGCGATCAAAACGGCATGCAAACATGCAGAAAAAAGGTGTAAAATATGGAGTGATCAAAATCCCCCAAGCTTATCTCTTACTCGTCCTCGAGGAAGATAAGTAAAGAGACGAACTCAGGAGATGAAAAAAAAGGAAATGAAATGAAAGAAAAAGAAAGAACACGAGGTGGAAGGGGTTGCTAGATTACTCTCTCAGATCTCAAGCCATAAGCTATACATCACAATAACTTGGAAAATACGAATCACATACTATAAGGATTTCAAATCTTACTTAGACATGGTACTTGCAAGCTTTTAAGAATAATAAGAGGGACTCTCTATATTCATACAATCAATTCATATCCACATCACGCATTTCATAGAATTCAAAATACAAATGTTGGCGATGCACTTTTCAATCAAAAGTTATAAATGAAGCATATAAGATACACACCAAGCATGCAATAGAGAATAGAATAAGAGTCATGGCATTCACATATTTATTTCAAATCATGAAAAATCTCCATATCTAATATATTTTGCAAAGTCTAAGCATTATCGAATATTCCCATTCATGCACGTCTCCACTCTAATGTCATACTCACTCATATGGTCAAATGAATTCACTTCCCAAGCTTAGCTTGAGGCATCACATCTAAAGGAATATGATAGTGAAAATGGGATTTTTGCCTTGGTTTTCCCAAGTATTTTTGTGGCTCCAATAATGAGATAGAGAAATATCTATTTTTTTTCTTTTGGACTTTGTTTCTCATTTTTCTTTTTGGATTTTTGTAGGAGCTATATGAATTGTATTTTTGGTTTTTGGCTCCTTTTTGGCTTTTTGGACTTTTTGGAGCTAACTTTTTCTTTTGTGGGGATTTTTGTGAAATAGATGCGATATAAGTAGCTTTAGGAGGTGAACTCAAGTGACATGTAGAGAATAAAAGATATTTGTGGAGAAAGAAATAATGTAGCACTCGGTTCACTCTAAGATGTGCACGAACGGTTCAATAAAATAATACTTCAACTAAAACTCATATATAAGCATGGATATTCTCAATCATCTTAATAAAAAGTGAAGTCAAGCGGTAAAGCGCACACTCATATCAAGCATGCAATAGTTGGTGAATAAGACAATAAAACTGATGTATCAGATATACTAATGATGCGTGAATCTTGTTGCATTTCCAACAAAAGCATACTAAACACTAATCCATACATTCAGTTTCAATTAATATCATGCATTCATGTAGAGGAATCATCAAAAGAAATAGATTTGCAAGCATATGTGAATAGCAAGACTATGGAATACTCTAAATAGCATGTCAAGGAATAATAAGTATCGTGATGGCTACTAAAGCAATAAGAGATATCATCATAAGGAACAAATCTAGCAAGAGGAAAAGAAAATAAAGATATAAAAATAAAAGAGAGGAAAGAAAAGAAAAACAAGCACACTGATGCATGAACACACATAAAAGGAAAATAAGATGGAAAAAAATCAAAAAGATGATGCAAAATTTTTGAACCTAATTGTGACAAATTGGCACCCAACGGAAAACACCTCCCCGGCAATGACGCCAAAAACTTGATCGGCCCCGGATATACATCCGGAGAACGATTGTAGTTTTACCGCAAGCGCACGGTCAAGTGGCGAGTGGGTATCGAACACGAGGAGGTGGTGTTGGCTCCAATCTATCCTAGGTTGGTTTGACTACGAATGTTTTATTGGTGGAGATGGTTATGGAATGATATAATGGAAATGGTGGTGGATGTCGGTGTCGGTGATAAAGAAGTCGGATAAAGTATCGATTCAAATTTAATACAATAAAAGAGTCTAGAGCTAGGTAATCCCCACTACGGATCATCATACATCATTGTAAATAGTGAATCTCAACATTACTAGGCTTGTGTTGGGGTGAACTAGTCGTAACTGAATAGAGAACCAAGCTCACGCTCTCGCGCTATTGCCGGTCTATAGCAACCTAGGATAGGGCCCAATCTCTTGCAAACCCTAGCCTAAGCTGCTAGCATTAGGATCGACATCATCGTTCAATCGCCCCTCGAGCCCACTCTCGTGCAAACTCATCTAGGTTGTGATAGTTCGTATTCATCCAATCTCTTACAAACGGATATTGGTATAGATTTATAATAAAAATCCTAGCTTTGGTCCAATCTCTTGCGAACCAAGTCTAGAGAATCTCGATTATAAACCTAAATCGAATATCTAGGCCTTCCCATCGATTAGAATCCAATCTCTTGCAAACCCCAATCGATGGAAATCCATAGCTATCCGTAATAAATCGATCACAACCTAACCTCCTAGAAATTCTAGCAATTTAGAAATTCATTCATCACAAATCTGAAATTAGATCCATAGGGTTCATCCCCAAACCCTAGAACAACAAATCTACTCAAGCATAGCAATAACGATATGAGAATCAATAAAAATCATTGCTTGCATACAAAAAGATAGAAAAAACAAAGATTCAAATAACAAGAACAAATACTTAGCTTTGATGAAGATCTTCAATCCAAATACAAGCTTTTAGATCCAAGAAGGGGCCTAGGGCATGGCCTAACCTCTGAAATAATCACTAAGAAAACATCATGGGAACCCTCTCTAATGACGGCTACAACCCTCTTATATAGCCTCCCAAAACCCTAGCAAAGAACCCTAGAAAAACCCTCAAAATCATGCCCAAAAACAGCCCAGGCCGCAACTTAAAATCTGGGCCCGCCGCCACTTGGGCCGAGTGGGAAAATGACTCGGTCGAGTGGAAATTCCAGCGCTGCAGCGTCAACTTGCAGAAATTCTCCAAATTTCATCCGACCTCCGATTGGCACGTTCTTGGCGGCGTTGGAACCTTCATGAAGTCTAATATCCATAAAAAATATGAGAAAAATACTTTGATTGCTGTAATGATAGCAGATTTCAAAATAGTGGAAGGTTGTCTGAAAATCTGGGTGTGTGGCGTCACTCGGTCGAGTGAACTTCTCCACTCGGTCGAGTGGGATTCTCTACTCGACCGAGTAGGTCTCCAAAGGATCTCTGAAAATTCCAGTAAGTCGGGGGTCTTGGGGGTCTGTCTTCGGAGGTGACTCGGCCGAGTGGCTTTACTCACTCGGCCGAGGGGCATTCGGTACTCGGCCGAGTCGGAACCCTCAATCGCCTGACGGATTCCAGTAAGTCGGCTCCTTCGATGGGTGGATTTTCCCGTGCCACTCGGACGAGGGGATCTCCATACTCGGCCGAGTGGACTATCATCACTCGGCCGAGTGCATGCTGATTTCCTTCTGTGGTGCGTGTCCGGTCTGGTCGGCCGAGTGGGGTTTCATGTTCGGCCGAGTGAGTGCTCCACTCGGCCAAGTGGCATGCTGTAAATGCCCAATCTTCTCTGTTTCTCCTCCTCGTCGCTCTCACGAAGTTCCTTCTTCTTCCACCCATCTTCCATCGCTGAATGGCCCTCAAATGAGCCGTGGGTGACACTCATTAGCGCTTGCGACCCACTTGATCTCAAAATCGCTCCGAATCACTCCATATTTCCTGAAACACGACAAAAACAAGAAATAGTGAAAAGCATCGCAGTATTGTCGAATAATTGTAAAAAACGCGATATGGGCGATCAAAACGGCATGCAAACATGCAGAAAAAAGGTGTAAAATATGGAGTGATCAGCATCCCTGGTGGGGGCGGGGTGTAGGGGTGATGATGTAGAGGCGGTGGATGGTGCTGTGGTGGGGATAGGGGCTGAGGTGGTGGGGGGTGGTGGAAGTAAGTGGTGTGGAAGTGGTAGGGATAAGGGCTGTGGTGGAGGGGGTGGTAGTGGTGGATGTGGTGGTGGTGAGTCGTGCACGACACGGGGGTCTGGAGGAAGAGGCACCTGAGGTAGGCCTCTTCCCCTGTGTGGGTGGGGTGGCTGCACCTCGCGTGCGAACCATCGTATCGATGGTGATGTGACGCTACGGTATAAAAATAAATAAAGGGAAGAGTGTACCGAATGTGAGAGTGATGCGAGCGATGCGAATGATAAAATTTCCCCCAATCTAGTCCTGACAGCAACTGCTGACGTAAGCAGGGAGTACTGTGCGAGCGATGCGAGCGATGCGAGCGCTAAAATATCCCCCAAGCTAGTCCTGACAGCAACTGCTGATGTAAGCAGGGAGTACCTAAAAATAGAAACGATCAAAATGTCAGAATGAGGAATTAAAAAGGGGATACGTTGAAATTGGGTTGCTCGACCGAGCAGTGCTACTGCTCGGTCCGAGTCGGGCTACTCTGTGGAAAGTTCAGACCGAGCACAATTGTGCTCGGTCTGTGCCCTAGGGCACGGGTGATCGGTGGTTTGGGGGTTCTTTGGGCGGGCGAATGAGAGGGGGGTGGGGGTGATGTTGAGAGGTAGGGGGTTTCTGGGTGGACGGAGGGGCGGTGGCGTCGGTGGCGGTGGCACCATCGACGGTGCTGTCAATTCGAAGTGGGGACGGAGAAGGGGGAAGAGAGGGAGCATCGGATAGATAGAGATAGAGAAAAGAGGAGGGGGCTGACCAGAGATCGGTGGCGGGGCGAGTGGCGCAGGCGGCGGAGCGACGGAGGACGTCGGTGGCGAGGGGTGGGGTCCGAGTAGGTAGGTGTGAGAGAGAGAGCTCGGGGAGGGTAAAAGTAATTTTAGGGTTAAAATTTTTTTTACCTTAAGGTAATTTTAAAACGGGTTTCGGTATAAAAACCCAACTCGTTTGGGGTGGGGCCCGCGAGAAATGATAATACGACTCGGTCCGAGCATCGCAGCTGCTCGACCGAGTCAATCAGCTGAAAAATTCAATAAATTGAGCTGAAATATACTCCCTCGCATGCTCGACCGAGCAGTTGACTGCTCGGTTGGACTGTTCATTACTCGGGCCGTGCCAACGCTACTCGAGCCGTATAGGCAGAGTGCTGTTTTCTCCTCAATTCCAAAAGCATGTCGTAATCGACCGAGCAGCAGGTTGCTCGGACCAAGTCGATGCTTACTCGGACCGAGCCATTACTACTCTGGCCGCACAGACAGAGTGACGATTTTTCCTCAATTTTTGTCCCTGTGCTGCTCGACCGAGCAGCGTAGCTGCTCGGTCGAGTCTCCTGTGTCTCATTTTTTCTTTATTTTCTCTCCAAATCTCCAAATGTGCTGCTCCCCTCCGGCTTTCTTCCGTTTGTAATGTCGATACGCATTCCCACTCACGTCTAACCTGTCCAAATGATGAACTCATCAAATTTTTATGATTTTATAATTTTATATCTAAAATATGAAATAAAAATAAGAGATTGAAAAAGAAAATCTGAAATCTAAGAAATTGCGTTGCCTTCCAATAAGCGCTCGTTTTTAGTCGTGAGCTCGACTCCCTTTGATTTATCGGTGGTCGCTTGGTGCGCGTGGAAGACGCGCGTCGTTCTTCGCAATGAAGCAATCCGACGGCATTTGGTTTCCGCCTACTTCAAGGCTCTCCTCTGAGTAGCATATGGTCTTCGGTTCTTCATGGTTCAGAGAATGTTGTAGAAGTTTCTCATCCAATACTCTGATGTATGCGGCGACCGCTTTGTGGTAGGTTGGGTCGCCGTCATCGTCGATACTTGTTTTTACGGGGTCCTTCATTACCCCCTCAGAAGTGAAATATTCAATGGCTTCGTCTTCAAGAAGCTCCAAATAGCTGGCCCTATCCTCGTGAGCATGTTCTCTCATCGGCCTGTAGTCTGAATTCGGCTCCGATGTTCCCCACATTCAGAGAGAGGGTCCCTTCCCGGACATCAATCAGAACACCGGCCGTCGTCATGAAGGGGCGGCCTAGTATAAGTTGGGAGCTCCCTCCCTCGAGCATATCCATGATAACAAAGTCGACGGGAACACATAACCCTGGGGATATCTGAAGAATGACATCCCTTACTATACCCACCGGGTAGGTGATAGAATGGTCTGCAAGCTGGATGGACATACTTGTCCATTCTAGTTCACTTCCAGTCTGTAGTCTCTTGAAGATAGAAAGGGGCATCAGACTGATGCTAGCCCCCAGATCAATCAGAGCCCTGTTGATAGGCATCCCTCTAATGGAACACGGTACGGTGAAGCTCCCCAGATCCGGTAGCTTCCGGGGGAGATGATTTTTGATAACGGAGGTGGAGTCCTCCATAAGCTTAATTTCTTCCGGCTTCATCTTTCTCGTGATTAGATCCTTCAAAAAATTTGTCGTAGATTGGGATCTCCGTAATGGCGTCCATGAACGGGATGTTCAGCTGAATTCCCTTCAATAACTCCATGAACTTGGAGTATTTCTTCTCCATCTTGGATAGGGCTAGCCTCTGTGGGTATGGAGGGGGAGGTCGGGAAGCTTTACTCTTCGTAGCTTCAACAAGAGGCGGTGTAGCAGTAGGTATGATGGGTGGTGTATCCACGTTCTCCTCAACAATTATTGGCTCTTCAATAACCTCTTCTCTATCACCGTCATCAACGGCTTCTTCAACAGTAACTCTCTCCTTACTCAACACCGGAATCATGACAGAGTCCGTCACCCGTCCACCACACGTGGTAACAGAAACCACAACGTTAGCTTGGGCCCTTGGGTTTGTCTCCGGCTGTGAGGGCAATCTCTCCTGATTCTTTAAGAGCTGGGACATTTAACCTTTTAGTTCATCAAGCGAAAAGTTTATGCTCTTGAACTGGGTCGAGGTGTCCTGATTGAAGCGGGCTTGACCACTCATAAATGTCTCCAAAGTGGCCTCCAGATTTGACCGCGGTAGGTTTGGCACATAACCCTGCTGAGGCGGCCGGTTGAATTGGTATCCTGGCGGTCGGTAAGGCCCAGCTGACCTAAATCTGCCATGCTGCTGGTTCTGCTACTGTTGATGCTGCTGCTGAGGAGGGGGTGGCAGTCTCTGAAATTATGGAGGTTGCAGCCCTCCACTTGGGTTTCCATAAGAAAACCCCGGGTAATTCCTAGCAGTTGGATGCTGCCACTGATTCCATCCCTGTCCTTAGACGTATTGAACAGATTCAGATAACTCGGCACCATCATAATGTGCCTCGCTAGGAATATAGCTCTGATCTGCATACTCCTCTGTAGGATGATATCCCGATGTGCTGGGCTATGCCGGGATGGAATCCAGGCGATGTTCGATCCTAGCCACTTGTTTGCATTGGGTCTCGATGTGAGAATCCAAGTGGCTAGCAGCTTTGACCTTGGGAGTCCGGGTCAGAGTAGTCCTTTCTTCGCTCCATTGTTGATTGTTGGCTGCCATATGCTCCAACAAATCAATGGCCTCTTCAGGAGACTTATCCAGTAAGGCACCTTGCACCGCAACATCGATGATCATCTTGGTGCTAGACTGGAGCCGGTTGTAAAAGCTCTGCACCAAATCCCAGGGCTGGATCCTGTGGTGAGGACACTGATGTTGGAGGTCCTTGAACCTCTCCCATGCCACATAAAGTGATTCCTGTGGGAGCTGCTTGAAGTTTGAAATCGCTCCCCTGATTCGCACCGTCTTCGAGTGTGGATAAAACTTATCCACGAAGGCTAGTGCCAGTTTTTTCCAGGTGGTGAAATGGTTGGGAGGGTGGGCCTGGAGCCAATATGAGGCCTTATCCCTTAAAGTGAATGGGAAAGCCGCAGCTTCATAGCATCATCGCTCACGTCCTTGGCCTTGAACGTGTCACACTTCGCCAGGAAGGTGTCGATGTGGTGGTTAGGGTTTTCATGCGGATGCCCGTGAAAGGGATCCTACTGCATTAAATTGATCAGCCCCGTCTTCAGTTCGAAGCTCGCCACTGCCAGTTGCGGCTAAGAATGGAGAAGTTGTTTCCAAACGTCGGCTTCATGTGGTCCCTGATGGACCCGATGCGAGGAGGAGGAGGATTGTTTTCCGCCATTTGAGCGGAGGGAGATGAAATTCTACTTGAGACTCTCAAAGCCCTCGTTGTCTTCTCGATCTTGGGATTGAATAATAATTCTCTAGTAGATTCCTTGAAGCGGGTGTTCATGCACCAACAGAACTCAAACAAATACCGTTGGCACCGAAATAAATAAAAGAATAAAAATGGGTGGAAAGGTGAGAAATGATTAGAGTGCTAGCAAACTTCAAAGAATAAAAATAAGCTGAGATAAACACTATTGCCGTCCCCGGCAATGGCGCCAAAAACTTGACGCACCCGAAACCTACACCTAGATTCCACCTGGCGGTGTCACGATTGCCAGGCGTGGTATGGCCCCTATGTTTCAATTCCGGTCTCAATCCGCAAGCGGACAGTGTCAAGTTGTAGTATAAATGATATCGAATCCCACATGGACGGTGATAGTGTATATGGACTCTCAGTTTACTTCTAGATCTTGAAGTGAGATAGCTATCGGGTCGAAAGAGTTGTTTAGGGTGTTGTTTTACCAATAAAAAGACAAGGGAATTAGGGATCACCGCTAAGACCACCGGGGGTCGACGTTGGAATAGAATATTTATGTTGCATTAGAGGTAGGGGATAAATCTCTCAATTTGTACCACTCTCATGGGTTAGAATTGTGAGGTATTTCGGTAGCTCTCGTTGACGCAATGGCAGTAGCCGTCAACATAGTGGTATAGTTCGTCGTTGGATCCCCTCAAGGCACGAGCCGAGCATGATCACAAGCCTTGGTTGGATCCATCGATTTCCCTATTCGAATCCCGTAGATACCCCTTAAGCACATCAATTCCACAGACCGTGGGCATTATCTCAGTATGGGTTATCTAGGGATTCGGTAGGATCGACCAAAATACGTCCCTAAATCCCTAATTCAATGTGGAGATTTAGATTTACATCTTCCCCCTAGGATCTTAGGGCTAACCCATTAACCCTAGAAAGATCTACTCACACATGGTAATATTAATGAATAAAAGCATCATTTTTAGAGACGGAGACATCATAGCAATTGAAAGAATAGAGATAAAAGACTTACAGCGGGAGATAGATAATAATTGCAGTTTATAGATCCCAGAAAAATTCCAGATTTCCAAGCACAAGAACAATTGAGAACAATAATAATAATCCGAAGGTTTTGATCCAAAATTCCTTAACAAAAATTAATCTAAAAGTAGCTCACTGAAAATCGCCTCCGTGTTGGATCTGGATCCTAGCCTAGAGGGGGGTGAATAGGCTTATAAAAATAATTCGTGCAACCCACGAATAAGCACACGTAGTTATAGCAGCAACAGGGTAAATAAAAAGCAGACACAGAGTACACAGCAGATTTACCCTGATTCGGTCGTCCCAACGACCTACTCCAGCCCCCAAAGCAGAACTAGTATTGAATAGCGCAATAGGTACAAAACCACAAGTTAGAGCACGCTCAGAGCACCCTCTACGTCTCTACACTCGTCAGGCTCTCAGTACCCACACACACTGTGTTTTCTCTCACTATCAATCCTAGTAACGCTTTCTACCAGCTAGTCCCAAACTAGCTGGGTCCCACTTGTCTAGTCCCAACTAGATAAGTCCCAAAATAGTCACAGAAAAGTAGGTAAAGTTTCCCCTACAGAGAACGTTACACTAAGACACAAATAAAAGAGTTTAAGGGTTTAGAAATGCTCAGTTTGTGTCCGTGTAGGCGTCTCTGTCAATCAGCACGTCGTCAGCTCCAATCTGACGCAAACGGTGTCTCAATCTGACTCCTGGATTGCAAAATACACACTGGCCTCTGTGTAAAGAAATTCAGTTCAAATCCTTATAATTGGGCGGTCTGTACGCAGAGCAGCTCCCTTTAAATAAGCGGTCGGTGTGCAGAGGAGTTTCAGTTCATTTCCTTTTAACCTCGGTTGGTGCGCAGAGCAACTCAATTAAATCTATGAGCCACGTCAGCCCGCGGATTAATTCTTTTCGTTTCGATCTCACGGCACCCCGATTGCCACGTCAGCTCGTCTTCGTCTTCTCTCCTAGGGCATCCAGGCGCTCTCGATGGCAACGGCGAACGGCAGTGATGCTCTCCTTCTTCACGGTGATGGCAGCTTCGGTAACGGTGACTTCGAGCGACGACTTTGTGCAGCGGTCGACTGCTTCAACTTCACGGCGATCTCCGCAGGCGACGACAGTGACTTTGACTTCGGCAGCGGATGGTGGTGAGATCGAGAGCTCCGACGATGCGACCTCTTCTCCGACGACGTTCGACTCCAGTGCTCAGCGACGGCGGGGATTACAACAACGACGAGCTTCTTCGCAGCAGCCTTCTTCGACTTCTTCGTCGGCGACGTCTTCAACTTCCGATCAAGGGGCGCTCAAGCGGTGGGATCTCCAACAGTAGCTAGAGAGCTTGTTGTGGCTTCATGATCTACGGTGTGAGCTCTTCTTTGCCATGCAGAGCCTTGAACAACGGACCCCTGACTTCTCCGACGTCTAGTCAGCTTCGATGGTGAATCTTCGATCTCCTCGGCGACGAGCGGTGACGCGGGTGATGCTGATGCACGATAACGTCGACTTCGGTGGTAAGATGATCTCTGCGGCGTCGACGAAGACTCGAACGGTTCCTCCTCAACGGCAAGGTGACGAGGCGACCGAGTACGGCGACGACAAGTTTTACGGAGTCGTTTTGGGTGTCTCGACGTCGATGCCTCCTCAGCGAACGAGACGTCGATCAGCAGGACGTGGTTGAATGCAGCACAAAGATGATGAGACGGTGGCTTTCTCCTTGATGCTGGGCTTTTGTATATGGGCTTTGCAGGTGGAGCTGATACCCTCGCACCCTTCGTCTTCACGTCTGGAGGTTGAGGTTTGTGCACGGTGAACTCAAAGTATTTTGAAGAGGAGATTTTCTTTTTCAGGTCTTTGAGTTTAGGAACTATAGTATTGGGCTCCCTCTCTTCTGCTTCGAAATTGCAGCTTTAGGCTAGGGTTTTAAACAATTTGAAGTTGGCCGTGTGTCTTCTTTTTTTTGATGATTCCCCTTTTTTTTCTCTTGAGGCACAAGTTAGCCTTTATAGGTTGAGCAAGGGGTTTTGTGCGGCTTAGGGATTTTCTAGGGATGAGAGAGAATCTCTACAATCTAGTAGATTGGGTATTGGTAGAAGTTTGTATTTGGCTAGGATTTGAGAGATTGGCTTTGACTTGATCTCTTCTCCATTTGAAATACAAATTAGGCTAGGAGAATCAAATGTGATCTCTCTAAAGATTTGATATGAGATGTCATCCCATTTCTCTCCCATTATGCTATATGAATAGCAATTCTGCCAAAAAGTGAAAATATATTGTTTCGCCAATCCTGAAATACACTTAGCACACACGTTAAATATACCAACACGTTTGTCATCATCAAACCAAGATCCTAGATCGTTGCTTCCAACACTCCGCTCTGTACAAAAACTATTTCAAAATCCCTCAATGAAAAATCCCCCTTCTCACTATGCGAGCTCCCCGCATTCAGTCCCTGAGATCGTGCAACAAACGCCTTCAGCAAATCCTTCCAAAAATGGCCCTGGCACTGCCGACCGAGTAGGCTGCTCGGTCGAGCAGTGCATTGCTCGTTCGGTCGCTCGGACCGAGCAGCTGTGCTGCTCGACCGAGCTTGACAGAAAATCCAAAATCTTCAAAATCCTCGTGCTGCCTACGCGGGCCGAGTCAGCTCAGCTCGGTCCGAGTAGAGGCTGACTCGGTCACTGAAAAGTTACTCGGGCCGTGCGCTGGAATTGCTTCACCTTTGAGATTTGACGCTGCTCAACCGAGCAGATAAACTGCTCGGTCCAAGCCACCCGTGTATCTGCTCCTCTCTTTCAATTGAATCTGCTCGGTCCGAGCAACTGTTCTGCTCGACTGAGCAGTCTGGGAAATGAAGTCCAGGAGATGCTGAAGGCTCCTCTCTCTCCTCTGCTCTCTCTTCTCCTCCATATGGCTCCAAAAGTGTGGCGAACTCCTACTGGGCTCCACCAACGAGCTCACGGGCATGTCGGATGTGTCCATACCCAAGTGGGGTCCCAAATCGCTCCAAAATCCCTGAAAACTCATAAAACACTACGAAACTCGAATATAATGTCAGAAACACGATATCGTAGTAAAATGTGGGATTTGGATGCGAAAATGATATGAAATGCAATGAAATGATGATATGAAAATAGTGGAAAATATGGACACATCAATAGCCGCAAGTTCCTTTGGTCAAAAATCCATATAGCAAGCAAATCTCTACCTTGAGCAAAAGCCTCATTGATAATCACCACAAAGCCAAAATCCTAGCCACAAGCTACGAAGGCCTAGACCCAAGTTGTTCATCATCCAGCCTTAAGCATTCACAAGCCGCAAGCTTTTAGGAGCACAAGTTGATAGCAATCTCCTCTAAACATCATCATCAAGCTCTCATCAAGTTCCAAGGTCAAGCTACAAGTTCCTAAGGGATTTCTCATTGCCAAGTCGTAGCTATTGAATCCTCTTTAAAGCTTTAGCCGAAATCTTTGACCTACAACTCATCAAGCTACTTGAAGAATCATCAATCTACAATTCATTTGGAGCCGCAATTGTTGACCGCATCAACTTGCTGAACGAAGTGGACAGGCTGTAAAGCTTGCCTAACCAAGTTGCTGACTGCTGCAACTCATTGCCTGATGACCGAGCCAAGCTTCCACATCAAAGGTTGCTGACGATCCCCTTTTTTGTGACATTCAGTTGCCCTTGCCGAACCACTACCATTGCCGTGCCAAGGAGATTGATGACCTAGCTTGTTGGTGCACCAAGGAGGCCACGCACTCAGGCAAGATGACCCAAGAAGAATCTGCATCACATTGGTTGTAGACTGAGCTCCTTGCCACAATCAAGATCTACCGACCTATGTGATTGCCGCACCTAGAGCCCCTTGCCGATCGAACTGAAGGAGTCACCCTTGGATTGTCGACCCATTTGCACTTGATCACTTGCCGCAACATCCCTTTGAAGCAACAAAGCCGCAAGTTGCAAGCTGCCGCAACTTGAGTTTTGAGATAGAGAGGAGATGACTACATCATCGTTAGACGAGATCTGACACGTGCTGATTGACGGAGACGACGACGGCTACACAAAACTGAGATTTCTAAACTCTTATTATTAATTTTGTGTAGTATTGCTTGATCTTCGTAGGAAAAAATTTACCGCTATTTGTGTGACATTTTGGGTTCTTATCTAGTGGTGGTCTAGACAAGAGGAACTTGACGGGTATCATCAAGTGAGAGCATATATTAGGATTGATAGTATTGAACACGGTGAGTGTGGTATTGATCCTGGTAGTGTAGAGACGTTGGTTCTCTAGCTATTACGGTTGTGCATGTACACTATTAATATAATATTTTCTTTCGAGGGCTGGATGTAGTTCGTGGTAACGACCGAACTAGGGTAAATCTGTTGTGCATCTGTGATTACTTTTTACTTACTCTGAATCTGCTATGACTGCATGGATTGCTCGTGGGTTGCACGAGAATTTTTAATAGCATATTCACCCCCACACCCCCTAGGCTTAACTCCAGATCCAACAATGGGATGTAAGCGTTTGTTGTATCTTCATCCTTCTAATGCTTTTTATACAGTTATGTTGTCTACATTCATCATCTATCCCTTTTTACTTACAGCCAATTACTGGCAAATAGATTGGGTTAGTGGCAAGTTAGTGTTTATCGCCTCTTCTTCCTTCCATCAATTTTAAATAGTTATGATATTAGTTTTCATCACATATTCATATTTACTTGTGTTTGCATATAAATGAATTGTTATTGTTGCATATATGAAGGTTAACATTTGTTGGTGATTATGGTACGTATATGCAAGTACAAAGACGTTAATAATCAAGAAACTTGTAACCGAGCATGATACCCATAGGAGACTTTTTGCCTATATATAACCATCACATCTATGGGCAAGTTGGTGCTTGTATGTGATTACAATGCATGTAAATGAGTTGATACCCATAGGCAATCATGCCACTCATGTGCAAATTGGTACAACTAGGCATTTTGATGCAACACCAACGATTGTATTCCTCTTATGTTTACAAGTGCATGCCATTATTCTGCATGCTCTAGCATTCTTATTAGAATCGAAAGCTCTTTCTTATAGAAAATTTGCTAACATTTATGCCTTACTTATCGCTACGGGTTAGTACTTCATGCCTGTTGGGAACACTTGATAACCAGTTGCATCGCTATAATTTGCTTTAGTCTTCCCTATACATTTTGTCATTGATTTGTTAACAAATATTATAATGGTATGTGATTGGGCATATGGGTGAAGTCTTTCTATCGAGATATCGAGATGTCTGATGTACAAGTAACTTTTCAAAACGAGATTGGGTCATTAATGCATCTCTAATGGATTTTTAATATATATTGTGTTGAATATTGAGTCACCCTGGTATAGATTATGATGATGAGTAATCATACTTGTGTGTTAATGATCTGTAAGTGTAGATTTAAGAAGATTAAAGATAAGTAAAGTCAATCAAAGCCATAGACTAAAGGAATAAAGCATTCAAAGAATCAAGAAAATATGATGGAATTAAAAGACTACATCAAAGAAGACTTTAAGACAAATGTAATTTTTGATGTAACTTTCCTTCTTGTTTTAAATTCTATGTTAAAGCTTTGATGAAGAGCACACACTTAAGATTTCATAGAAAAAGTTTGAAAATATGTCAATAAATTTTCCTAAGTTTTTATTGGCCAAAAAATAATTTTTAAGTCTATTAGTAGACCAATAACTCTTCACTAGTTGACAATAAACCTTAGAATTTAGTGGCCATCAATATGTCAGAGTTAGTCGAGTAGAGTTCAACTGGCAGTCGATTAATTCTTGGATTAGTCAAATAACACCTAAATATTAGTCGCCATATACAAAACAAGGAGTTAGCATTTTTTTAACATCACTACCTAGTCGACTTGTAACGACCCGCTCTCAGTGATCCATTACTTATTTGATTACATTTGCAGGTCTGCAGATCACCGGTGAAAACAATATAGCCACGATGCAGAGATGTACAAAAATAATCAAATAGTGTCCATTTATTACAATCCATACGGTACAATATGATCCAACAAAGATACCTGAAAAAAAGAAGTACATATGTGAAAATAACTTTAAAAGCTACGGTCTCTGACTCTGCCATCTCAGGAACATCTACCTCAACATGTGTGTCATCTGTGATGCCACGAAGATGGAACCGTAGGTAAGTCTCAATAATTCTAAAAATAGAAATTAAAGCAGTGCACAAGTATAAAGCAGGCTAAGTAAGGAAGCAGGCTAAATAAGTAGCTACAGACAAGTGCGACAAGAAAAGTAAATGCAGTCATGCATACAAGTGCGATAAGTAAAGTAAAGTGCATGTAATGCATGCAAGAGCGATAAGTAAAGTATGAGTGGCTACACAAGTGTAATAAGTAATGTGCATGCAATGCGTAAAGTAAAGGTGACTGTGCAAGCAGTAACTACACTAGACTACGTGACTCAAGCTGGAGAGTATGATATGCAACCACTGAGTTCATCTCTTGCCTGGGTGCGCTTACCCAAACGAATGCCGAAACACAGGCAGCTAGTCATGATGCTGACACGGGCAGCATGTTATATTTGCCTAAACACAGGCAGTGTGATGGGATTACCGAAACACAGGCAGCTGAACAAATAGATGAACTCCAGTCACTCCCACACTCTCTCAAACTATGAGTTACCCCAAACCCATTGAAGTCTCAAGTGTTCTATGTATATGTTTTCTTACGGGATGTTCCACAAGTTGTTTCACAAGATATTCCATAAGATATTCCACGAGATGCACCACACGATTTTCCATACGATTGTTCATTAGCATTTACTGAGTCAAAGATGGCATGCTGCAGGTGATGTGACTGTTCTAACATGAGAAATCGTGCACAAGTATATCAATGGTTCATGCAAAGTTTTCAAGTGATAAGTAACAGAACATGATGGGTAAGAGTGAATAAGAGTTATCATGCTGAATATGAGTTTACATGCGATGAAAGGTTAAAGAAACTTATTTGAAGGTTTTTAGAATCAATGGTTGCGAACAGATGACAATTGGAATTTTAACATTAATCCATGCATACACGGCCATTCAGGTTTGGCCAAGCAGGTCATTATCCCCGCAAGCAGGGTGATCCAAACTTTGGCGCAATCGATCCTAGACACCTGGTGGTACCAATGTTAAGAACGCCAATATTCACATCTGTTCATAGATTATATTAATAAACAGTAGAGTGGTTTCCTATTTACGAAGATAGTTAATCCAAGACCACTGGTTGACTTTCTTATTGAAAACCAGAAAGTAAAGCAATGCAGAAGCTAAAAATTTTAAGGATAAAAACAAGTCCAACAATTACGATGCTGATTCCATGTTTCGAGCATGTGGTATTTCCATTAGTACATAATTTACCTAAGTAGATGGTTGCGTGCTATAGCTACCAATGTTGAAAGTTGTCAATGTCATATGCTCAAGTTAACAGTTGTTCTGAGACTATACGTTCAGTTTCATATTAAGTTAAGTCGCTAATCGTTTGTTCAAGTCAATAACCGTTCTGAGGCTATATGTGATGTCCAAAGTTCATACAAGTGCACTATTAAAACTCCTAAATCTAGAATTAGAGTGACTTACGTGTTTGAGGATCGTTGAAGTAGGCCGAGGCTAAAGCTAGAGCTTCCAAGGGTGTTGGTGCATGAGAATCGGTACATGCAAACACAAGAAATCATTAGCTAATTCATATACCATTTTCTATCTATTTTTCTTAACGTGTTCGTATTTTATTATAGCTTAAAACTCGTCAAAATACGTATTAAATATTTTTATATAGGCTAGATGTGGGATAAATAATTTTAGATAAGAAGAAAATATTTTTCTAAAGCCTATGTAGTTTTAAAAAAATTTGAAAGCTTAGAATCGATTTAAAACTAATTTTCTGAATTATAAAATATGTATCTTGAAAGTTCAATGATTTATTCAAAGAAATATACACGACAGAAATCTTCAAATAAGCTATCAAAACAGGCGTCTCCTTTAGTACTACAACATATAATTTTATCATACGTCAGTGTATGTGAAATTCTCGTGATATGAATTTTAAAGCGAAAATAGCTTTATTGAGTTTTGACTTTGAAAAATCAGTGTGGGAGATATACTTGACTTTTGGCGATGAAACTAGCGCCAACAGATCCATTTCGTCGTATCGGATTTTCTGGGCCTTTTGTGGCTCTTATATTATTTACTATCAATTTTAAACTAATTTGCCCTTATATAAATATATATATACGTATTATAATATGTATATACGTATTTTTCATATGTTTTCACGTTATAAAACCCGTCCTCTCTCTCTCTCTCTCGCGATACCATGCACGTAAGCGGCAGCGAGGGACTCAGTGGGTTCCCAACAGTGGGGCATCACCGGCGTGCAGCGGGGTCGACGCTGCTTACGACAGAGGGGGCAGCGCAGACGGCGGCGCAGCGGGAAGCATTGGTGGTGGCGGAGTCACGAGGGAGGGCTGGTGGGCTCGAGCTTCTTGGAGACGGGGTGAACGGTGGCAGGCTCGTCGGTGATGGCTTCGTCGGTGTCGTCGATGACGGAGGAGGCGACAGGCAGCAGTTAAAGGCCTGCGGTGGGTCGTGACGACGATGAGCTTTGGGTAGCAAGCTCAACTCGCTACTGGGCTTTGACGAAGCTCTTTGGAGTTGGAGGCAGTGGGGGTCAGTCATAGGCGGGTGGCGTGGGAAGCGTCGGTAGACGTCGGGGCTCTCATCGACGTGGGCTACGGGAGGGGGGTCTGCTTTGGGGGTGACGCCGTTAGAGGGCGGGGATCATCGGAGGGGAGGAGAGAGAGAGAGAGAGAGAGAGATATAGAAAGAGATAGAGAGAGAGTTGGAGGGAGGGGGAGAGAGAGAGGAGTGTGCATGGGTTCGGTGTGTGATGCACGAAGGGAGGATGGGTTCTGTTGTGAACGAAGAGGGAAGGTGAGAAGAGGTGGGTTCGGGTTCTCTTACTGCCATGAGTATGAGGAGGAGGGTGGAGAGAGTGGTCGCTCTGATGGGCAAGGGAGGGAGAGAGTCGAGGGTTAGCGTGGAGGAGGGCGGTGGTGTAGTCGGAGGAGGGCAGAGAGAATGGGGTTGCGTGATCGAGGGGAGAGGGGGGAGGGGAGAGGAGTTCGGAGTGGGGGAGGCGTGAGTGCATGGGTTATTTTTGTGTGAACGAGAGGAGGGGGGAGATTATATAATATAATAATAATAATTAAATATTAAATGTTAATTAATAGGCTAATTAATAGGGTTAGGTATGTCTTGCCTTTGGGTTAATGGGATGTATCAGCGTATGGAAGGAATTAAACGTGTGGCCTCGTTAAAAACTTTGTCTGGGTTAGGTAGGTGTATAATTAGGGTAGGTAATTACATAATTAGCCAATGTAATTAGTAAAAAGAGTAAAATACTACGATTTTGCCCCTGAGACTAAACATCTCCGAAAAATTACGAAAACGATACCACGGGTTCGTATCGTTTCCAGGATCATGAATATGAAGTCCAATTTCATATTTGAGCAACAAAAAATAGAAAAAAAATCATTTACTCATTTTTGAAATCGTTTGAAATCATCTTGTTACGGAAAAACGTGCACTGTGAAAACAGGCTGTTACACGACTAGAGGCTATTGATTAGTCCACTTGTAAGCCATTGGTTGACTAATCATCGTACACTAGTTAACTAAAACATTCCTATTGATCAAAATGGAAAATCTGCAAACTAACCCTTTATAGTCGTTTTGAGGGAGTTTTGGGAAATCTGTTTCATATGTTTTTTATCTATAAATAAAGAAGATTTCCCATAGCTTTTACAACAAGAAAACACACTATTTTAAGATAAAAATGTTTTTGTGCTCAAATGCTTTCTAAAGAAAAAGCCCTTATTCATGGCCTTACTTTTCAAAGCTTTTCATTTGATTTCTTGGCCATTTGCTTGATCTTCCAAGCCTCAGATTTTCACATCTTTTAAGAGATAAAGCTCTTATAGCCTCACATCTACACATAAGCTTCATCATATGGCTATAAGTAAATTGTACTATAAAGAAAGGTTGTAAGTATTTCTCTCGTGTGTTATAAGAAGGAAGGGTTTTGTCTCAAGTTATTAAGAGGATGTATACTCAAGGTAGTTCGAGTGGTTTATCCTCGCACCAGGTTGTGGTGTAGAGGAAAGTTTGTAATATTCATTCAGTTGAGAAGTTAAAATGGAAAGCTCAATTAATGACTTTAGGACTAGATGTAGGTCAGGGTTTGACCAAACCAGGATAAGACCTTGTGTTTGCATTGCTATTTGTCCTTGATTCTCTCTTGCAAGTATGTCATATTCAGCTACTTATCTTGTTTATATTATTTGCACCTACTCATAATTTGTTGATTCCAAATATTTTTGGTAACACAAAGTAATTTATTAGGTAAAAAATTTAGAAGTTTTTATAAAGAATATTTAAAACACTACTCATCATTCTTGTGTTTTCTGCTTGTCATTCATATGATCTGGAACAATCAAGTGTTCAACACCATTTGGTATCAAAGATTATGTATAAAATGGCATCAACAAGGAATGAACCCTAATTGTTGTTGGAAATGGACGACATGAATACACCCATGAGGGGATGTATGAGGGTATACTGACCTCAGATGTCGCGTGCACAAAAGCATGCACGAAGGGAACCTTTTCTCGTGTGAAAAGGACCACTCGATAAGTGGAAAAAGCCACTCGATAAGTGGAAAAAGTCACTTTATAAGTGCATAAAGGCACTTGATAAGTGAATGAAGAAGAGGATAAATGAATGTGCTTATATAGGCTAATAAGCTTATAATTGGTTATTTCCTACAATAACCACCCCTAAAGCCTATAAATAGGACCCAAGGGTAAGGCATTCATTCCACACTTTTCCATGCCATAAGTTTGCATAAGGAATCTTATGTTCTTCTTCTCCCTTCCATTAAAATCCTCTTCTAGTTAGAGATTTAGGCGGTGAAACTCTGCTTAGATCCTCCGTGACGAAGTATCGACCGTTGTGGCGAATCCGAGGGCAAAGTTCAGAGATTACGGTGCTGCGTACGCAAACGTAAGTCTCTACTTTATTTCGATCCTAACGTCGCTGTTTTGTCAGGATCCTACATTGGTATCGGAGCCATACGGGTTCGTCCCGGTCAAACCGCCGCCCCGTCGAACCTATGAACGAGGCGTTGTCTTTTTCACGAATGGGTATCCTACCATTATGGATATGGTAGGAACGCTTCGTGACGGAGAGAACGCAGTGGTTGTTCTTTTCACGTTAGGGTCTCCTACCATTACGGATAAGGTAGGAACTCTCCGTGACGGGAAGAACCGACCGTTCATATCGTCAAGCTCGCTCTCTTCATGGATGCTGAGTCTCCATTAATAGGGAATGTGAACTCTCTTCATATGGAGCGCGTAGTTTACGAATTTTAAAGTATGAAAATTTTTCATTTTGGCACACGGCCATTAGAGAATAACTACTTTCTCGACGAACGGGTGCTTCATCGACGAACGTGTGCTTCATCGAGGAAGAAGATGGTAGTTATTCCCATCGGGGAAGATGACTTTTGGTGCATGATCACCATGGCCAAATGGGCTATGGAGGCAACACATCCCCCCTCCTCATGCGGAGGGGGTTGGCTACGGCCAATAACCACCACGGCCACCCCTCTGGCGGGTGTGTGTGGCCAACCCCATGCAAGGGGGTGGCCGGCCATGGCCATATAGGCCATGGCCGGCCATGGCAATAAGACCATGGCCCGGCCATGGCCGGACCTGGCCGGCCCCGGCCAGGGCCAGGGGGCCCTGGCCGTGGCCAAGGCCTGGCCTGGCCGAGACCAGGCCAGGGCCAGGGGGCCCTGGCCGGCCTCGGCCAAGGCCAGGGGCCGGCCTGGCCGGCCCTGGCAGTGGCCAGGGCCGGCGCCCTGGCCTCTGGCCCCGACCCTGGCCGGCCCCGGCCAGGGCAGAGACCCTGGCCGAGGGGCCAGGGCTCCTGGCCGGCCAGGGCAGAGGCCCTTGGCCGGCCCTTGGCAAGCCCCGTACCAGGGCAGAGTCCCTGGCCAAGGGGTGCCGGATAATTGATTGGTCGGTATTGGTCAACCAATTTGGGATTATTGGTCGACCAATTTAGCCAGAGGCCTTGACAATGGTTTCGGCCCCGGCAACCTACAAGCCTAGCCCATACGGGGCCGACGGCAGTCGTTTGCGGCAAAACTCTCCAATAAGGGGGAAACGCCTGGATCCATACGGGAGCCGGCGACGATAGTTTGCAAAAAAATCCCCAAAAGGGGGATCCGACCTTGGCACGGCTACGACTCATCCCGGCAAATGGCCAGGAAGTGTCGAATATTTCACTAGTATCATAAGGGTACTAAGTTGAAATATACATCTTTTTTGAAAAATACGTTTTCAAACGTTTTGAAAAATACGTTTTCAAAAACGCTTTCCGCTGCGAAGTACTATACGAGTACTTTTATTTGATAAAGTGATGGGGAAATATTGAAAGTTACTCTAGATGGTGATTGGAAACATAGTGACCTTTCCGATTCTAGAATAACATCTTCAATATTTTTCGAAAGTAACTTATCAAATTATAAATATCATTCCAAGTGGGAGTTGAAATTAGAATTATCCAAATGGGATATTCTATTATCATTTCAAATGGGAATTATATTTTAAGAAGTTTCAATGCAATGTTTTTGATCAAACCTTTGGTTTTGTGTCTTTTGCAGCATTTTAAAAGTAAAATGTCTTCCGCTTCAAAGAATATCGTCGCTGAGTTAAACAGAGGTGAAAAACTCAACGGTGATAAATACAAACTTTGGTCCATCAAAATACAATACGTTTTAGAGGAGCAAGAAATGATCGAAACTCTAAAGAACGTAATGATTGAACCCGAGCTGGGCACTACGGCCCAACACAGACGAGACAAGGAAGCTTTTGATGCTTGGTCTCGGAAGAATAAGATAGCGCGCATTACGTTATTGAGCAGTATGGCTGATGACATAATGCACATCTTCCGAGAGCATGACTTAGCCATGGACATATGGTCCAAGCTTGAGGAGAAGTTTGGTGGCACATCGGTGTCCAAACTTCGCGCCTTAACTATAAGATTTGATTCATACAAGAAACGTCCAGATCATTCCATGGGGAAACATCTGCGACATATGGAAAATCAAATCTCGGAGTTAAAGGATGCGGGTCATGTGCTCACAGATGAGCAACAAATCCAAGCAGTCATACGTTCCCTACCAAATGGGTGGGACCAAATGAAGATGCATCTCACTCACAATGAGAGCATCAAGACCTTCCGCGATGTTTCCAAACACTTCGAGTTAGAGGAAGAGCGGCTTGCGGCCGCCAAGCCAAATGCAGTAGTGCATATGGCTGCTAGTTCCTCACACGGGGGAAAGAAACGGAAAGATCGTTCGAAGTTTACAAATGAACGTAATAAGCAACCGGAGTCTACCAAGAAACCCAAACATAAGGGTGGGCACAAGAAATGGCACAAGAAGAAAGACTTGAAGAAGATCAAGTGCTTCAAGTGCAACAAGCTCGGTCACTATGCTCGTTCGTGTGCGAGTGGAAGCGACGAGGTAACTTGTAATTATGCTAGTTACATATGTGTTTCTAGTTCAATATTTCTTGTGGAATCTAATCCATTTTGGATAATTGATTCAGGTGCCACCGACCACATAGCAAGGGACAGACGGTCCTTCGTGGAGTATCACCGGATACCCCAAGCAACAAAGTGGATCTATGTAGGAAACAACACACGTGTTGAAGTGAAAGGCGTTGGGACTTGCAAGCTAGTCTTGGACAACGGCCGCACTCTCCTACTTCATGATGTTCTCTTCGCTCCAGATATTCGAAGGAATGTAATATCTGTGGTCGTGTTAATGGGTCTTGGTTATAGCTGGTTTTTTCATGATTGTAAAATGGACTTGTGTTGTAATAATTCCTTAATTGGTACTGGGTATGTATTTAAAGGATTTATTGTATTAAATACAATGTATGATTCCTCTGATTGTAATGAAAATTTCCTTGTTGCAAATTCTTCGACTTATGAGTCTGATATAATTTGTTGGCACGCAAGGCTTGGTCATATTGGACCAACGCGTATGGATAGACTTGCCAAACGTGGCTTTCTATCCAATGTTTCAAAGGTCGATATGTCGACCTGCGAACATTGCCTTGTGGGGAAATCTTGTCGCAAGCCGTTTGGAACCGGCACAAGGGCCAAGGTTCCATTGCAGCTCATCCATTCGGACATATGTGGTCCGATGAATGTCAAGAGAAGGCGCGGGAAGTCCTATTTCATCACTTTTATTGATGATTTCACCCGATTCGGACATATCTATTTGATATCCCACAAAAGTGAAGCATTAACATGCTTTAAAAACTATATGAGTTTAGTGGAGAATCAATTAGATCGCAAGATTAAGGTCTTGTGAACCGATAGGGGCGGTGAATATCAATCAACAAGTTTTAAGGAACTTTGTAATGAAAAGGGCATAGTACATCAGGTAACTATGCCTTATACTCCTCAACAAAATGGTGTTGCTGAAAGGAGGAATAGGACTTTAATGGAAATGGTCCGTTCAATGATGGCGCAAGTTAACTTGCCAATTACCTTTTGGGGTGATGCATTATTAACGGCCACTTTCATTTTGAACCGCGTACCCTCGAAATCAGTTAGCTCCACTCCTTATGAGTTGTGGAACCAAAGGTCTCCTGACTTAAACATTTTAAAACCTTGGGGATGTGCATCCTACGCACATATTTCCTCCCATAAGTATGGCAAACTTGGGCCAAGGGGAAGGAAATGTATCTTTATACGATACGCAGAAAACTCCAAAGGTTATGTTTTCGTTAATCAGGAAGACAATGGTGGTCTAATTGAATTTGAGTCGAGGGATGTCACTTTCTTGGAAAACGAGTTTCCAAGACATGGCGAGATAAGTCAGGACTTATCTCTATTTGAGATTTATGATCAAGATGGATTACCTCATTCGAGTGGGAGAATTCTTGGTGAAGATGAAAATACGTTTCAAACTTCACCAATGGATGATACGAATGACGCTAATCCTATTCCATATGGGAATAATGATCCAAGTGGGAGCATTTCTAACAACATTCCAAGTGGGAGTGATATTAGAATTGATCTAAATTCAAGTCAACAAGGACTTGAAGAATCTCAAATACGATGTAGTAATCGTACAAGGTTGGCTCCTCTGAGATTTGAGGATGAATTTCCGCAAACCTTTATGACTTTACTACAAGATGATGACGAGCCTGCTACTTTTAAACAGGCCGTATCATGCCCTGTAAAAGACAAATGGATGGAAGCGATGAAGGAGGAATTGGAATCCATGAAAGTTAACTAAGTCTGGGACTTAGTTGACTTACCCAGAGGACGTAGAGCAATTGGGAACAAATGGGTTCTCAAGATCAAGCATAAGGCTGATGGCTCTATAGACAGATATAAAGCTCGCCTTGTCGCGAAAGGTTTTACGCAACAGGAAGGGATAGACTACGAACAGACCTTCTCACCTGTTGTGTGTTTTACCTCGATTCGCCTGATTCTGGCAATGGTAGCTTGCTTAGACCTCGAATTACATCAGATGGATGTAAAGACTACCTTTCTCAATGGAGAATTGGACGAGGAGATCTATATGGAACAACCAACAGGGTTTGTAAAAGAAGGAAACGAACATAAGGTTTGTAAACTTCGTAAGTCCATATATGGTCTTAAACAATCCTCGAGGCAATGGTATATACGATTTCAAGAAGTTGTCTTATCAAATGGTTTTTCCATGCTTGATGAAGACAACTGCGTATATATCAAGAGGATTAAGAGCAAGTACGTTATTATGTCTCTATATGTAGATGACATTTTAATAGCCGGAAATGACAAGGGCTTTGTGATGGATATCAAGGCTTGGATTTCATCAGTTTTTGAGATGAAAGACATGGGAGAAGCCACATATATCCTTGGAGTTAAGATTTCAAGGAATCGTTTGAAGAAACTTCTTTCTCTTTCACAGGAGACTTATATAAAGAAGGTTCTAGAACGGTTTAATATGCAGGACTGCAAGTCCATTGATACTCCTATAAGCAAATGCGACAATTTATGTCTGAAATCATGTCCTAGGAACCAAAAGGAAAAAGAAATTATGGAAAAAGTTCCATATTCCAGTGCAGTTGGTAGTCTTATGTACGCTATGATGTGTACAAGACCGGACATCTGTTTTACCGTTGGAATGGTAAGTCATTACCAATCCAACCCAGGGCAAGTACACTGGAAAGCGGTTAAGAGAATAATGCGGTATCTCAAAGGAACTGCAGACTATGCTTTATGCTATCAATGAGATGCCTTGAGGCTCGAAGGCTACACTGATGCTGATTGGGCGGGTGATCTCGATGAGCGACGATCGACCTCAGGATATTTTTTTCTACTCGGATCCGGTGCAATATCCTGGAGTAGCAAGAAACAATCCTGCATCACACTTTCAACTATGGAAGCCGAGTTTGTAGCATTTAGCATGGCAGTCCAAGAGGCTGTTTGGCTTAGGAAGTTCTTAGACAGGCTTATTAATGCAAATGACTCAGGTGCTGTACCAATACACAGCGACAGTCAAGCATCTATAGCCTATGTCAAAGATCCTAAATTCCATTGTAAGACCAAACACATAGATATCCGCTACAAATTTGCAAAAGACTATGACAAGACCAAGAAGGTAGACATAAGGTACATATCTACGCATGAGATGATAGCGGATCCGCTTACGAAGGCGATCCCCAGAGATGTGTTTTACAAACACTTATCATCTCAAGGATTGCGTAAGAGCTGAGTTGTACCAATGTAAATTCCCATGTCTGTAAATGATCAAATTCAATAAAAGAATAAGTTATTTTCAACATTGCATATGAATTTCTTAATAAATGTCTGTGTACATTTTTGAAATCTCAGCTGAATTCTAGTATGTCGGACAGATTAAGGTTGGCTCTCTCACATGAGCAACCGCCTTTATGTTATCAGACGGGTAAAATAAAGATGAGACCTGTTTAAAGTCAAAATCATCAGACGTACGATTTAGAGTCATGACTTAAACAAAATGGTCGTATGAAAGATCTGCATCATATGGATGCTTTCAAAAGATCTAAGAGGATTTTGAAATTCTATCTGTCTTATGCGGGATGTGAGTCCAGAAGATTATTTGAGTAGTAAAAGGGACTCAAAGTCAGACATTGTGGTGTCTGGTTATCATCTTTACAACATCATTAAGACATATGCTCCCTGGGAAAGGAGTGATGTTGTAATACGTATTCATACTACGTATGCATTTTGACCATTGGGTTAGAATAGTAATTGTGTTTACTATTATGTGAGACCCAAAGACCACATGGGTCTTAACTCGTTACCCTTATGGACTCTAAATTGGTTCCTTAAGATTTGACTGGGTGATTGCTATCTTAGCATGTTGCTTATGGACTATGGTTAATTCAGTCCGGTGGGGCATGTTAGAAAAGCGAGTCAAGTCAAGATCAAAAGGATCGCAAGAAGAGGAAGATTAATTTCATATTCACATTTGGACTTTAGAGATTCAAAGCTGGCCATCCAATTGTAATCCAGAAGGGATTTAATTGTTGAATGTAAAGTATTAGAAATGTGAAGAAATAATCTAGGGTAAAGCATGCGTTGATCTACTCAACTTTGCACCTCGAGGAGTGTTGTGTATCTCTAACAAGTGCACAACAGCGGACTCTATGCGCATGACGGTCACATGGACTATTTCTCGGTATGACAAACAGAAGAGTTAAAGAAAAAGATGTTTCCTTACAATCCCCTCAAGTGTGAGTGGGAGATGTTGGAAATGGACGACATGAATACACCCATGAGGGGATGTATGAGGGTATACGGACCTCAGATGTCGCGTGCACGAAAGCATGCACGAAGGGAACCTTTTCTCGTGTGAAAAGGACCACTCGATAAGTGGAAAAAGCCACTCGATAAGTGGAAAAAGTCACTTTATAAGTGCATAAAGGCACTTGATAAGTGAATGAAGAAGAGGATAAATGAATGTGCTTATATAGGCTAATAAGCTTATAATTGGTTATTTCCTACAATAACCACCCCTAAAGCCTATAAATAGGACCCAAGGGTAAGGCATTCATTCCACACTTTTCCATGCCATAAGTTTGCATAAGGCATCTTATGTTCTTCTTCTCCCTTCCATTAAAATCCTCTTCTAGTTAGAGATTTAGGCGGTGAAACTCTGCTTCGATCCTCCGTGACGAAGTATCGACCGTTGTGGCAAATCCGAGGGCAAAGTTCAGAGATTACGGTGCTGCGTACGCAAACGTAAGTCTCTACTTTATTTCGATCCTAACGTTGCTGTTTTGTCAGGATCCTACAATTGTAACTCGGTCAATGCACCACAACTCCACCTGTATTCAATGGCATCGAGAAGAGGATGATGATGGTGTTCATCAAATCCATCGACTATAGCTATGGGTTATTCATAGAAGAGCCATACATTGAACCCACTGCATCCATGTCGATACATACCAACGAAGAGATGGAATCGATGACCATCAACTCTAAGGTAATGAACATAGTGTGTTGTGGTGTTACTGATGAAATTTTTGACCGTGTGTCAGAAGCAACAATTATAAATCAAATTTGACACACTCTCAAAAAAGTGTGAAAGCCCAACATTTGATGGGACTCATCATACAAGGTCAATGATCAAGAGGAGAATTCTGAAGTGTGTTACATGACACAATCTAACAAAGAGGTTAGAGAATTTGACTCTAAGGATGTAAATGATGATGATATATGTTAGGTCACACGTGATGTGTTTTACTGCTGTTATTTGTGGCACTTGATATCAACAGTGGGATCTCGGTTGATCTTGGTTAATTGGGTCATATCATGAACCATGTTGTATGTCTTGTCACAATAATGTCATAACATGCAGCAATTGGGGTGCATGTTGTAAGTCCTGTTGCAACATTGTTCGCAACATGCTTATTCAACTTCATGAGGAGGATTTCAGACTTCAGGTATTTTAGATCTGATATTATTGATTCTTTCAGATCTATTATTATTCTTCTAGAATCTCTCAAGATATCTTGTTGATAGTTAATTACTGGGAAGATAATCGCTCAAGATTTGCTGAAACTATTTACCCGAAATAGTTGATTGGTTCCGAGATATATGGGATTACTTGCCCGAAGTAGCTCCTAAATATGTGGGCGGAAAAATTTCCATAAGATCTTATTTGAACTGTTTTCCAAAACAGTTCCCAGATTCCAGTGTATATAAGGCTGATGTGGATTATACTAGGGTTTTATCTCTTTCTGAAGATTGGTGATCTACATCCAGGGACGGAGGTCGACGGCTACTGAGGTAGGGATCGAGGGGAGCTTGATCTAGTCGGTTTATGCAAGGGGATCTTGTGGTGATTACTCCATGAGTTTGATTGGGATCACCCATTGCGGTTTGTATTGAGGGGGAGTGTGTTCCTCCTAATAGAAATTCAATATTAGTGATTGTAATTGTTATTTGATAGGTGGAGTAATATGAACTTTCTGGGCGTGGCCCCGTGATGTATGTGTGTGCACAGAACTGCGTTACCAAGTTCTTGTGTGTTTTTGTGTTTTCCGTATTTGCATACGTATTACATGATTATTGCCTAAGTACTGAACTATAATTTACTGAACTATAATTAGTATCAGAGCAAGTCATCAGTGTTGCTTTGTTGTCAAAGTGGGTGCGATGTTGGGTTATCAGTACTTCAATCATGAATACTCGAGAAGGTGCCTCCATTACTCGTCCTCCACTGCTTGTTAGTACCAACTACACATATTAGAAGTCTAGGATGCGAGCGTTCATCAAATCTCTTGATGAAAAAGCTTGGATTGTTGTCATTGAAGGATGGTCTCTGCCGGTTGAAGTTGACAAAGACGGCAAGGAACATCTTAAACCATCAAAAGAATGGAGTCAAGATGAAGATCGTGCGGCTCTTGGAAATTCTAAAGCCATTAATGATATTTTCACGCCTGTAGATGAAGAGCAATTCAAACTTATCTCTACCTGTGAGTGTGCAAAAGAAGCTTGGGACATTCTTCAGAATGTACATGAAGGAACTAATGCGGTAAGAGTCTCTAAACTCCAAGTGCGTGCATCACAATTTGAAGAATTAAGGATGTGTGATGATGAAACCATTGCTGAATTCAATGGTAAATTAAGAGATATAGCTAATCAAGCCTATCAACTTGGTAAAAATACTCAGAAATGAATTTGGTTCGTAAATATCTAAGATCCCTCCCTGAACGTTTCTCTGCTAAGGTTGCAATTATTAAAGAAGCTAGGGATATCTCAACCATGAGACTTGATGAAATTATAGGATCTCTACAGACATACGAGATGAATCTGAAACAGAATAAGAGAGATAAAGGGGTGGCCTTAAAGGTAGAGTCTGTGGATGTCTTGAAAGAAGATGAGGAATCAGATCTAGATGAGGATATTGTATTGTTGACAAAAAATTTCAATAGAATGCTTAAAAAGATCAGTAGTAAAGGGCAGAATTTCAGAACATGGAACAATGTGTCTCGACCAAGTGATACATCTGCTGGAAAATCAATTAACAGAATTCAAAGATATGATCAGAAGAAGAAAGTAAAAGGGATATAGTGTAGAGAGTGTGTGGGATATGGTCATATACAGGCTGAATGTGCAAACACTTTGAAGAAGCAAAAAAGGGAAGTCCTTGACCAGTACCTGGAGTGAAGATGAGTCTGAAGGGAGTGCTGAAGATGAGGAAATTACCAGTAATTATGTTGCTTTTATAGCCTCTTTGAAGAACCAATCAGACTACAACACTAAGAGTCATGTTAGACCTAATTTTGCAACATCAGTCATGACATCAGTCAACAAACTAGGCAGTGTCAGATCCAGTGTTGCAACATCATCCACAACATCTGCCTGTGAATCTGATTCTGAAGTCGACAGTGATGGGGAAGTTAGTGAAGAAGATATTTGTACAG
This sequence comes from Scilla litardierei, assembly GCA_030789695.1. NCBI lineage: Eukaryota > Viridiplantae > Streptophyta > Magnoliopsida > Asparagales > Asparagaceae > Scilla > Scilla litardierei. The sequence goes on along the minus strand of CM061142.1, from coordinate 297,206,241 downwards.
CCTATCAGCTAATGTACGGAAAGTGGATGAAAATTTGTAATATAAACAAAGTGTTGAGAGAGGAAAATGCAAGACTAAAGGAAGAGAAGGAAGAAGCCAAAGTCAAATGTCTGAAAGTTGACCAAAACTTTATAGAACTATAGAGTACCTTCAGAATAGTTCTTCTCAGGGCAAAGAAAGCTGAGTGCACTTTGAATAAGTGGAATTCTGGGAAATCTAAACTGGATGATATATTGAACATGGGTAAGATTTTGGGAGACCGTACTGGAGTGGGCTATAATAGAGGAGCCTACTATGATGTGTATGCTGCAAAAAGGATACAAGTCACTAAAGAACTTGAGGAAATTAGTCATCACAAAGGTCATAAATGGTATGAAGAAGTTGACTAGAGCTGTCAAAGGTGGAAGTCTAGTGTGTGAATACTGCAAAGTTATTGGTCATCTGAGAGAAATTGCTATAGCCGCATTGGTCATTTCATGGAGGGCAGAACCGTCAGTCATTTCGGCAGAAAAGTGAAGAAGCAATGGGTTAGGAAGACATAACTAGCATGGTGGCTTATACATCTTTAATAGCATCTTCAGATAATATGTGGTACTTTGACCGTGGTTGTTCACGTCACATGTCAGGGAACAAGGAATTTCTTGATGACTACAGAATTTGTACTGGGGGTCGAGTGACTCTTGGTGATGGTCGAAGAAGCAAGGTTGTTGGAAAAGGAAATCTGAATGTGGTCGGACTTCTTAAACTCAAGAATGTTCTCCATGTCGAAGACCTTAAAGAAAATCTTATTAGTATCAGTCAGTTGTGTGATCAAGGGCTACTATTAAGGTTTACTAAGGAAAAATGCTTGGTTTTCAATGCTAGTGAAGAATGTATTTTGACAGTGAAGAGGCATGCCGACAATTGTTATCTTCTTCAAGAGACTAACACTTGCATGCGGACTATTGGTGATGAATCTGAATAGTGGCACCAGAAACTTGGACATCTAAATTTCAAAACCCTCTTGAAAATTTCTAAGCTTGGGGCTGTTAGAGAGATGCGTACTCTACGCATAAAGAAGGATGGTGTTTCTGGTATGTGCCACTTCGGGAAGCAGCAGAAGACTAGTCACATACAACTACAGAATATTACTACACCTCACATTCTGGAATCACTTCATATGGATCTCATTGGTCCCACGTCTGAAATTAGCATTGGAGGTAAGAGATATATTTTTGTTTGTGTTGCTGATTGGTTTACTTGGGTAGATTTTCTTCGAGAAAAATCAGACACTTTTGAAGCTTTTTTAAAAACTGTGTATTCATCTTCAAAATGAGAAAGGAAGTATTATTAACAAGATAAAAAGACTTAGAAGTGATCATGGAAAGGAGTTTGAAAACCGGCTATTTGCTAACTTCTGTGAATCTCGAGGGATTGCTTATAAATTTTCGGCTCCGAAGACTCCTTAACAGAATGGAGTGGTAGAAAGGAAGAATCGTACACTTCAAGAGATGGCTTGAGTCATGCTAAATGCATGAGAAGTCTGTGTAATGCCCTGCTAAGCTACTGCACAAGTACTAGAGGGGGGATGAATAGTACTTTAAAATAATTAAGAGGCTAATTCCTAATTACCTTGCAAACTCTACCAAACAATGCGGAAATGCGGAAATGTAAATGTTAGACAACAAAGACAAACAATCGCAAACAAGCAATATTACTGGGTTCGGATCCACCCAAGTCTCCCCGACTTGTTCCCGGTGATCCTACGTCCCAAACACCCGGATCCCCTCCGGATACTCGAGTTAGAAACCCTAACTCAAGATTTCCACTATGAAATACTTGTGAAAAACCGTCACAAGTCAAATCATACACAAAAGAACTTGTGACTCCCACAACCCGGGATCAAAAACACACTCTCACAACCGAGAGTGAAACTTACAATATCAAAGTAAATGAAATAAAGATTCTTACCGACAAAATCCTATGCCTTGAGTAAAACTTACGATTTAGGGCAAAACGGATTTTGGGGAAGATGAAGAGGCACCAAACCCTAGCTCCAAGAAGATGACCAGCAATGGAGAGCTATGGGGTAGTTGGTGACCTAGGATCAAGCACTTGGCTTGGAAGGCTCACAATCAATGAATCTCTCTTTTGAAATAAGAGTGAGGAGAGATTGTTGAAAGGAATGAAAGAGCTTTGATTGAGGAATGAATACTTTCTCTTTGATCTCTAAACTTGTCTTAATATCAGCCTTGAGTGCAATGAATGCAGCTCAACAAGTATATATAGGTTAGAGGAGAGAGAGAGAGAGAGAAAAACGTTTCAATTAATGCTCCAACGGCTCTATTCTGAACCAAACTAGTCGGTCAAAGAACAACCACCGACCGACTAGTTCATCAACTAGTCGGTCGGTCAATCAACATGAACCGACTAAGTGGTGAACAAAGAATAGATCAAGTTCAGACTGACGAGAACTAGTCGGTCAAAGAAGAGTTTCTGACCGACTAGTTTCATAACTAGTCAGTCAGAGACTCAACTGAGACCGACTAAGAGATAAAACAATAGTCTGAACACAAAATTGATTTAGTCGATCAAAGAACAAATGTTGACCGACTAGTTCATCAACTAATCGGTCGCCAAATGAACATAGACCGACTAACGATAAACAGTAAGTTGGCATGTACAGTAGAAGCTCAACTAGTCGGTCAAAGAAGCATCACTGACCGACTAGTTCATAAACTAGTTGGTCGGTGAGTCAACGTAGACCGACTAACTGTAAACAGTAAAGAGCTATGAATTGACTGACGTAAACTAGTCGGTCCAAGAAGCTTGGCCGACCGACTAGATCACCATCTAGTCGGTTCGTTCTTCTTCTTGAACCAGCTAACATGCACAAGAAGTCGCGAATCGAAGCGCGAAGCTTCGGGAAAGTTCGTATGGACTTCTTACAAGATCCTAGCTCTAAGATAGGAGCGTTATGAAGATTTAAATCGTAAGACCTACTCAAGGCTTAACATTCTACGAAAGAAGCTTAACAGACTATAAATAAAACTTGACGATACCGTCTTCAAAAGCTTCAATCGAATCTTCATGACTTCTAAAATGGTCCATAAGCTTCAACGAAGCTTTAGGCATACGATCACGTGCTTTGAGAAGTATTGAGACGTCTCTTTGGATGTTCATATAAATTTGGCGACGATCTCCATAACTGTGCTCACAAAGAGTTAGTTCACGATATATTTATGTTTGTTCATCATCCAAAACCAAATCCGGGGAGTCCAATATCCAACATTCTCCCCCTTTTTGGTGATGACAAACCAACATAAATAATAATCAAAAATAATGATTCAAATGTAATTTACTTACTCCCCCTGTATTGATGACACGTTAATTCCAAAATTAATAATAATAATACGCATCAAGCAGACGAGTAAAGTATAAAAATGAGAATCTATTATTGAAATATCGGATTTGAAATCCAGTTTTTATATCTTAACTCCCCCTGAATATAACATATCAATTAGATTCTTGGAAAAATGCTTAAATTATCATTTAGCACATGTCATTATTATATCTCTCCCCTTTGGCATTAGCAAAAAGAGTGGGAGGAGATCAACGACAACAACAATGGCTTCAAATGTAAGCACGGGAGTCGTAGAATACGACCACTGTCCAATTGACACCAAAGAAAAATACGAATGAAATCAAAGCGTGTCAATGAGACCAAAGTCAAAAATTGATAAATAAAATCATCAAAACTCAAATTATTCTTACGAATTAAGTTATGGAATATACTCTCCAATATCAACATTCTTGGTTAATTTAGTGCATGGAAAACAATTCTATGTTTCCATAGAAGAAATTTCTATTTAACCAAGTTATTATCGTCGCGCGACGATATCAAACATCAGAGACATAAAAAAATTATATAATGTGCACAAGAAAATGAAATGTCAACATCGATGTATATATATATATAAAGCATGAGTACATCAAAATGATACATCGTCGACATACAAAACATCGATCCAATGATCGGGGCACAAAATACAACATCATATCACACAAATATCAGAGTGTCACAAAACATACACCACCATCAAAATACACCAAGATATATGAAGATACATCAAAATACATCAACATGTCAAAATCATCCAGAACCACACTCTATCCTACCCAACACTCTCTCACACCTATATAAATCATCCAATGTGCATCGGGAGAGGCCTCAAAGAAGCTCAAGAGGTAGTGGAAGGATCTGCAGCAGCAACAGGCTCTGCAGGAGTGGAGGTGGTCACCGGATCAGCTGAAGTGTCCACGGGAGCGACGGAAGTAGAAATCTCAGGCACGACAGGTGAGACGATCTCTGGAGCAGCGACGGTAGTGGCCTCGGGAGCACCAGTCGGAGTATCCACCACAGGAACGGTGGCAACAGGTGTGCTCTTGGGGTCACCAGCAAAAGAGGCAGCAGCAGCACTAGAAGGACCAACAGCAAGAGGAGTACCCTCAGGGGCACGAGAAGCAGCAGCAGCAGCACGAGCAAGCTCGAGAATCTCCTCATCATCCAGCTTCTCGTCCTCATCAGAAACTGACAGAAGAATCTCAATCCCCAGATGAGAAGCGATACGAGAAAGAATCTCCTCAGTGCGAGCATACCGAGACTCCACACGTTTGATCAAACATGCGAGGTCGGCAAGAGTAAGGGAGGGAGCAGATGAGGCTGAGGTTGAGGCTGAGGCTGAAGCAGCAGGGGTCGTCCGCTGAACGTGACGAAGTGCCGCAAGAGAATTCTTGACGGCCGTCGCGTTCAGGGGGGACCGAGAGGGCGCTCATCGTCACGAGGCAAGGTGACACGGAAGTGACAGAATACGAGTGTCAGGAGGCACGGGAATGGGATATGAGTCGACTTCGTGGACTTACGGATACACTCAAAAGCATCCATCTTATCGAGTATAATCCGAGCCCAGTTAATCGAGCTCCCCATAAAGATGGCATAGATCAACTTCAAGAAAGGCAGGGACGGCAAAGAGGAGGAGCTGTACTTAGGAAGTAAGCACGACTTCAGAATTAGGTTTAGGACCCAGGCGTTTGGCTTGAAGGACTTAGAGGGAACGCCAATCATGGCGGGAGGAATCTCGTGGAAAATCTCAGAAAGTATGACCTGATCAAGAGAGGATATGTCATCGACGGAAATGTCTGAAGGAAGGAGGCCAGACGAGGAGATACCCAAAATCTCTCCTAAGATTTCTACCGTGAGGACTATCGGAGTCTCCAAAACAGTCGTCTCAATCGAGTGGGTCTCGTCGTACTAACCCCGGACACGGTTGGCATAGAAGAGTTTCACGAGGCGAGGGTAAGGGTGTGGGTTCGCCTTCGGGTCATATCGAAGGTAATCGAGAAGACCGGAAGATGAAAGAAGATCTGCGAGGCCAAGGAAGTCACTAAACTGAACGAAATGCTCCAGAAGCAGTGGGCAATGTTCGATACGGTTGTAAGCCGCGAGACATATAGGGTCGTCGCGACACAACGAGATATCGACACCGCCAACCGGCATCAGAGCCTTTTCCTTAGGCTGACGAGTGGAAGTACGGGGTCGGGAGCTAGACTCAGGAACCCTAGGCGGGGGTGTAGGATCCCTAGGGGTCTCGATTTCGGGTCGGTATTCGGTGTCGGAATCCGTAGGTGTATGGAAAGAGGAGGGAGACACGGTTTCCTTCGTACGCTTGGGCTTAGGCTTGGGCTGAGATTGGGCACGGGGCTTCGCTGTCGTCGTCCTCTTCCGCTTGAGAGGAGGCAACGACGACGAGGGCTGGTTTGTTTTCGATCGGCGTCTAGGTTGCGAGGGTTCAATGGGATCCGTAGGGGATGGCTCTACGGTCATAGGCGAGGGGCTCGAAGAACGGATCGGAATCCTTGTCTTCGCCATTAGCGCGACGAGACAAAGCACGAAACACTAGAGATCTAATCGAAGAAACCCTAAACAACCCCTAGATACCCTAGCCAAAAGAACCCTAACCCTAGGAGCTAGAACCCTAGAAGGAGATGGAAGAGAGGGGGGTTTTACCCTAGGAGGAGGTCGACGGCCAGAGAAAGGCAAGATGGCCGGAGAACGTCGGAGGGAGAGAGGAAGACGAAGGGTCACGACGGATTTTGGCTGAGAGAGGGGAGATAAACCGACTAGAAATGAATTAAGTCGGTCGGGGGTGTGTTTTTAATCGATCGGAAGCTCAAAAGACGCAACTGTCCCCGTCACAATTAGTCGGTCACAGTTCAAGCACTGACCGACTAGATCACGATCTAGTCGGTCGGTCAATGAGCTTGAACCGACTAGTTGTAAACAGTAACTGAAGCCAAATTTCCTGACAAGAATTAGTCGGTCTAAGCTCATTCACTAACTGACTAGAACTGAATCTAGTCGGTCGGCCAATGAACTTGGACCGACTAAGAGAGTCCAAAAATTTTAGAATTTGAAATTTTGATTTCTCTTCTAATCGCACTTGGATGAAACATCAAAATACTCTCATTAATCATTATACTACCCCATTAAACATCGAAAATCTGAAATTTGACGATTACGCACAAATCGAGCGAAAATTCCGAAAATTCAACAAAAATCCAGAAAATTCCAATAAATCTAGCATGTGCAAATATAATGAAATTGAATAGCATGCAAGATTATTGAATAAAAATGAATCCTAAATCTCGGATTCACCCATAATCCCCAATTCTCGACGTAACCGCACAAAGGAGTCTTCCTTTAGGGGTTTCGTGAAAATATCGGCGATTTGCTTCTGGGTTTCAACGTACACTAATATGATGTCCTTTTTAGCAACATGATCATCTAAGAAATGGTGTCGGACATCTATGTGTTTAGAACGGGAATGGTGTACCGGGTTCTTGAAGAGACATATTGCACTTTGGTTGTCAACCATGATAGTGCAAGTATCACAGTTTATGCCAAAGTCTTTAAGTGTGTGTCTCATCCAAAGAACTTGAGCACACGCGGCACCGGCGGCAATATATTCTGCCTCGGTGGTTGAAAGTGATACGGAATTCTGCTTCTTGGAAAACCAAGAGACAAGAGAATTTTCTATAAAATGTCAAGTGCCACTAGTACTTTTCCTGTCGGATTTGCATCCCGCATAATCTGCGTCACTATATGAGATTAACTCATACGTGCTAGATTTTGGATAAAGTAATCCAAAATCAAGTGTGTAACTTAAATAACGGAAAATACGTTTTACCGCTATTAAGTGAGACTCCTTACGTTGAGACTGATAACGAGCACATACACATACGACAAACATAATATCGGGCATACTTGCGGTAAGATATAGTAAACTACCTATCATACCTTGATATAGACGAATGTCTACATCTTTACCGCTCGTATCCTTATCAAGATGCATAGTCGTGCTCATTGGAGTCTTCTTCCCGGAGGCATTCTCCATTCCAAATCTCTTAAGCAACTCTACTGTGTACTTCGTTTGGTGGATGAAGATTGCATCGTCCATTTGGCGAATTTGGAGACCTAAGAAATACTTGAGCTCACCCATGTGGCTCATCTCAAATTGATCCTTCATCACATTAGAAAACTCTTCGCAAAGAGCAAAGTTAGTAGCACCGAAAATGATATCATCAACATATATTTGAACTAAAATTATATCATTATTCGAATACTTAACAAATAATGTGGAATCAACTTCTCCCATTTTAAAACCCAAATCCAAAAGAAAATTCTTTAAACGGTCATACCAAGCTCGAGGAGCTTGTCTCAAACCGTAAAGTGCTCTCTTAAGTTTGAAAACATGATTTGGAAATTTTTCATTTATAAAACCCGGAGGTTGAGAAACATAAACTTCCTCAACAACATCTCCGTTTAAAAACGCACTTTTGACATCCATTTGAAATAATTTAAAATCCTTATGGCATGCAAAAGACAATAATAATCTAATTGATTCTAATCTAGCTACCGGAGCGAAGGATTCTTCGAAATCGATACCTTCCTCTTGCTGATTGCCTTGAGCTACTAACCGAGCTTTGTTCCGGACGACGACTTGGTTTTTGTCGGTCTTGTTTTTGAAGATCCACTTTATCCCTATGACGGTGTGGTTTTTCGATGGCAATGGAACAAGCTCCCAAACCTCATTCCTCTCGAATTGAATGAGTTCCTCTTCCATGGCAAGGATCCAAGCGCTATCTTCGCATTCTTCATTAACATTCTTTGGCTCAATCGAGGAGGCAAAGGCACAATGAGCGAAGTGGTTGACTTGAGATCTCGTCTTGACACTATCATGAATATTCCTTGATCACTAGGAATATTCTCAAAAACTTCATTAGTTGGGTTAGTCTCAATAGAATCAATAGAATTATTAGAATTAGAATTACCAATTGAATCACATAAGACATCCATAGAGTCATCATCATTAGTAATTCTAGTTGGAACAAATCCTTCATTAAATGAAACATGAAGCGGTTCCTCGATCGTTGAGGTTCGTTTATTGTATATCCGGTAGGCTTTGCTACGCGAAGAATATCCAACAAAAATCCCCTCATCGGATCTTGGATCGAATTTGTCCAAACTACCATACGTGTTCTTAATAAAACATTTTGAGCCGAAAACACGAAAATGTTTAACTTGAGGCAACCTACCAAACAACAATTCATAACAAGTTTGTTTAGTGCCGGGCCTTAAAAGTATTCTATTAAACACATAGCAAGCGGTGTGTACCGCTTCCGCCCAAAATTGATGGCCAAGTTGGCTATCATCAAGCATCGTGCGAGCACACTCCACTAGCGTCATATTCTTTCTCTCAACAACACCATTTTGAGGAGGTGCGCGAGGGAATGAAAAGGTGTGTGTAATACCAACTTCATCACAAAATGTCTCAAAAGACTCATTCTCAAATTCCCCTCCATGATCACTACGAATAGTGACAATGTTGGTTCCAATGAGATTTTGTACTTTCTTAACAAAAATTGTGAAGTTTTCAAAAGCTTCATTTTTATTACATAATGAAAATACCAAAGTAAAACTAGAGAAGTCATCAACGATGATAAGTCCATATCTAGCATTACCTAATGAAGCAACTCTAGTCGGCCCAAATAAATCTAGATGTAATAGCTCTAGAGGCCGCTTAGAAGAAATGCTTTTCTTAGGTTTAAATGAAGATTTTGGTAGCTTGCCTCGTTGACACGAGTCACAAAAGCTTTTCTTTTGAAAGACAAGCTTAGGGAAGCCTCTAATAGAATTTAACTTGGAAAGCTTAAATAGTGTTCCAAAGTTCACATGACCAAAACGTCGATGCCATAAGTGTTGTTCACTTGTGTTGGCAATGAGACATTGTTCATGTGATCTTGGAAGATCTAGGATGTATATATCCTTATGGCGTGTGCCAGAAAACAATAATTCATTATTATCTTTTCTTAAAATATGGCACATTCCTTTCGCAAAGCTAACTTTGTAACCTTTGTCACAAAGTTGACTTATTGAAATAAGATTGTGGTTTAATCCTTTAACAAGGTAAACATCACTTATTAGGGGTTTAGAAGGATTACCCACTTTACCAACACCTATGATGGTTTCGCTCTCGTTGCCTCCAAAGACTACACGGTTCCCATTTGCGATGGGCACCACTCCGGAGAGCAATTGAGCGTCACCCGTCATGTGTTTTGAACACCCGCTATCGAGTATCCAATTCCTCTTGGAGCTAAATTTAAAGTTGTTGCTTCGTTTCTTTCTCTTGAGTACCTATAGATATGAAATATAGTATCATGGTACCCAAGGTCATTGGGTCCAAAAGATTAGACCTTTGGAAGCCAAGTCCAATGGGACTTAGACTTCCCCACATAATTACTACTATGCACAACATTCGAAAAATAAGCATTCATGTAAACTTGTTTTTCATCCATGCTTGTGTCCTTTGGGCTCCAAATAGTGAAAATTTTGGGAGCCCTCATCCTATTGGGTGCATGCATGCGTTGTTGATTTCTACGTGATGCATGTCGTGGATAGGAATAAGGAACATGATGAAATGGTGCATGCGGATAATTATTCATACGATGATGTGGGTGAACATATGCATGTGGGGGAACACATGCGTGAGGGTGTCTCACATGGTGTGCACGTGCCCGTGGATGTGGTGCATAAAAATCATCATATGTGTGAGCATGTGGAGTAGGACGTGTGTTCCTACGTGGCATGGTATTGGTGTACATATAAGCATGACCCTTCTTTGGAGGTCCACCCAAAGTGGGTTTCTTTCCAAATGAGGGTGTGTACGAGGTGGAAGCACCATTGGTAGTTGAACTATCAATAGAGTGTTTGCTACCACTCGTCGAAGCATCAAAAGTTGGCCTAACAAAGGTAGTGGCTGACTTGGATGAATTTCCCAACTTATACCCCAAGCCAATGTGGTGTTTGGCCGGAAGTAAGTCATTTAGGATATTATCCAAATGGCCCTTACCCTTATTGAATTCATTGATTCGGCCCAATGTGCACTCCTATTTCTCGTTGAGAGAACGCATAGAAGCATCCAAAGTGGATACTTGCGATGTGAGCACATAAACACGAGATTTGAGATTCTCATTCTCAATACTCAAAGTCGAGTTTTGAGAAGTCAAATCCGCTATCTTGTGTTCCTCCGAATCTTCAATGCTAACATGTTCAAGTTGAGTCTTGAGATTAACAATCTCATTCTTCAACTCTTCAACAACGGTGTCGTTGTTGGTGATGATAGTTTTAGGCGAGGTTTGGATGCTAGCTAAATCATCTTTTACCTTAGTATATCTAATTACTAATTTAGAGTATTTAGACCATAATTGCTCATTAGCATTTCTAAGGTCATCAATGGTTACCTCATCGCCTTCGTTGTCGCTATCATCGGAGGAGGAAGATCCTTGATCATGCTCCTCTCTTGCCATGAAGCACATGTGTGCTTGCTCCACTTGCTCATCGTCCGACTCTCCGCTTGAGGAATCATCGGATTCGGTGAAAGTCCCGACAAGCCCCTTTTTGTACCCTTTCTTGTACTTCTTGGACTTGTCGAACTTCAGCGCCTTCCACTTCTCCTTTTGCTTATTTTGAGGACACTCTGCTTTCATGTGTCCTGGCTTGTTACATTTGAAACAGAAAGGAGAGGAGGCGTTAGAAGAACCAAATTTAGCTTTGTTCTTGAAGTTACCTTTCCGAAAGAACCGATTGAACTTCTTTGCCATGAGTGCCATGGACTCCAAGTCCAACTCGTCTTCCGAGTTTTCATCATCGGTTGATGTGGAAGTTGATGGAGCGGCCTTGAAAGCAATAGCCTTCTTCTTTGGCTCATCTTGCTTTAGGTAGGACTTCATCTTGTCCTGCAACTTCAACTTGCTATCCTTGCGTACCTCATATGACATTAAGGTACCCATTAGTTGAACAACGGTATAAGTTTTCATATCATTACCTTCCTCGATGGCGAAGGTCCGTTTCTCCCAACAAGAAGGAAGTCCATCGATAATCTTCGAGACTTTCTCCTTTTGGGTGTAGGTTTTACCGAGAGCCTCCAACTCGTTTGTGATGTCGACGAAGCGAGCATAATACTCCTTCATCTTCTCACCCTGTAGCATATGAAATAACTCGTAATCTTTATTAACTACTACGAGTTTAGAGTCTCTTACCCTACTAGTCCCTTCATGCAATATGAGGAGGGAGTTCCATATTTGATATGCACTCTTACATGTGCATATCTTATTGAAATTCTCAGGCTCCAAAGCGCATTGCAAGGCGTTCATTGCCTTGGCATTGCTTACCTCTGCGGCGATCTCCGCGGGAGTCCACTTCTCGAAATCTTCTTCGGCGGGCTCGACGTATTCCTTCATCGTGGCCCTCCATAGTGAAGCACTCCGGAGGAAAGTTTCCATCCGGCATTTCCAGTACCCGTAGTTGGTACCGTTGAAGAATGGAGGCCTCGTTGACGAATGTCCTTCCATCACCGAAGATGCTCCTTCACGGTTCCTGAAGGTGATGTAGTCGGAAGGTGGACGAACGGTCTTGTTGTCGTTGGCAGACATAGCTATAGACTTGGCTCTGATACCAAATGTAATGCCCTGCTAAGCTACTGCACAAGTACTAGAGGGGGGTGAATAGTACTTTAAAATAATTAAGAGGCTAATTCTTAATTACCTTGCAAACTCTACCAAACAATGCGGAAATGCGGAAATATAAATGTGTAACGACCGGTATATTTAGGCGCGTTTTCGTTTGGGCGTGCCAGTATTTTATTTCTGTTATCCAGTTACTTTTTCGTCCGTACGTGTCAACGCGAGCGCGTCACTGTTCGTTTTACCGTATCGTCGATATTTACCATCAAGCCTTAATTTAACTTAATTATCCTGCTAATTACATTTTACTAATTACAAAATCTTAATTTCTTTAATTAATTTCACTAATTACTTTTCCATTTTTAATGATGACTAATTAATTACGTTAATTACGTTTTTACCTTAACCCTTAACTACACGACAACACACACGTTTTAAACAACCACTTCTGAAATCAAAGTTGGCTTCTCTTTGTTCCTTGTTTTCGTTTGAGAAAAATAACACGTCTCTACAAAAGTCTAAAGATTTCATTAAATCCACATCCCAATCAAATTAATTCTGCTTTGACAAAATGAAGGAAGATGTCTCCCTGCTCATTTTCTTAAAAGCCAACGTTCTCTCTTGATGAACGAACTCTGCAATCTTCCTCTTCATCCCTGCAAACAACGATCTGCAAATTCTCCAAGCCAAACCAGTCAACCAAATCAACAGATCCAAAAATCAGCCCCTCAACACAAATCTTCCATCAATTTTCCCCAAACCAAAATCAAACCAATACACCAAACAAGCAGATTCCCAAACAATTCTTCCCAAAACCATCATCAAATACACCCTCAAACAGAAATTGGAAACAATCAAAAACCCAATTCCATCATCTCACCAAGAATCTACTTCCCAAACTCAAAACCAGATCTGAAAACATTACAGATTTTTACAAAAAAATCAAACCCCAAACTTCATCTTCTCCAAACCCTCTTCTTCCTTCTTCTTCTTCCTTCCTTCCTCTTCCATAAGCCGGCACCACCCTCAGCCCCCACCTGTAAGCCCGTCGCCGCCGTGGAGCTGGAGCCTCCGCCGCCGCCGGAACCCGTGCCGCCGCCGCCGCACGCATCCGGGAGCCCGCCGCCTGAACTCCCTTGCGCCGCCGATAGCCGGTCTCCGCCCCTCCTCCCTCCTCCGCGCGATGGTGAGGCCCCCTTCCTTTGGTTGCGCGTGGATGTCCTGCTGCAAGTTTTTAAATAAAAAAAAGAAATGAAAGAGAGAACAGAATGTGAAAGAGAGAGATAGAGTAAAGAAAGTTGGAGTAAGAGAATGGGAGTGTGGCAGGGCCTTGCTATATGATAGTAAGTAAGAAAGTTATAAAGAGGTGTGATAAATTTGAGTGAGGATTATGCTAAGAATGATGAAATGAGGTTAAATGATTATAATAAATTGAGTAGGGTGACAGCCCATGTGATGAAGTTAAAGAGAAGAAAGTTTTGAATAGGATAATAATAGAAGAATGACAGACTGAGTATTAAAGGAGTATGAAATGTAATTAACTGTTAGTTTGTTTATTAACCCATAATAAATGTTAGTACTAGTAGGTTGGTGGTATTGGTCATAAGAATTAACTGACTAGTTTTGATTTTAGCAGTATGTTGTTAGTATGGATGATATCAGAATGAAACAAAGCATACTGTGTTAACCCATGCTATTAGCCTAATTTATATTATCTAGTGCTTGTTTAAAGACTTAATGTTAATTGGATTTCAGCATGTTAGTTGTTAAATAATATGGGTTATAACCTGCTAACTTATTACCCTCATAGCCAAAAGTTGGTATGTAGACCTATTAACACCATGTTAAGCCAAGAAATCAAATTAGTTATGTAATTAGTGTAAGTTAAATTATTATTAAATTTGTCATTAGCTTGTATTGTTAATTTAATCCCAGTATGTTATCAACTTTGTGAATGATGTTTATGTAATGAAACTAGAATAAAATAAGGCGTACCCTAGCCTGATACCCCAATAAAAATCCGACGAACCTAATTTAGGGATTAACTAAATTTTGTGCTTATCTTGCAATGGACCTAATTCGTAATTTGTTTAACCAAAACAGCGAACCGGATATATCGACACGTAGTACCCGCCCAGACGAACCTACGACAACCAAGACCACCGGAAACAGGCAAGTGATACTTGCTAGTAATTATTTAGGCCGTGTTTTAGGCCAATTTGTAAGATTGTGTAAAAGAGACTAGGCGGTGAAATGATAGTCGCCTAGACGCCCTATTTGATCTAGTTTGACAACAAAACTAGATCCGACACTTTACCTGCTTTCATTCATGCTGCCATGTCACGTTTATTTTCAATTAACTGTACGCACTTTAACTGCTCATTACATGTCATGCATCAAATTGTTCTATCGTGATTGCGTAGCACACGCTACAATAATTGTAACTATTGAGGCTAGGCACCTGCTTTTGCGGGCACAACCCTATGCCATATTGAAAAACACTTCCTGGCTCGTGATCCAGAAGCGAGCACAGTGTTGTTGGGAAACCAACGCTCGATACACATGGAGGGGTAGGGTTAAGCGATCACTTGAGCATAGAAGTGCGCCCGTACAGCCACTTCAGCCAAAAGGCGTAAACCCTGTGCACATCGTGAATGCAAGTTAATCGTGAAATCGTGAAATAGTGATTTGTAGCTTTCTGCTACGGCGTGCTTAATTATTTTTTTATCTTGTTAATTTAATTGTTGCACTCTTTTAATGTCATGCCATATCATCATTGTAGAACTGCTAGTTGCATTATTTGTATCATTGCACAAAAGTTCTCCGCTTCCCTTGGGATACTTTTGCTGACATGTGCCCTTTTCTCTTTGGGTGTCACATGTCAGACTTTGAGACAGAGCAGATAGCAGAAGACGAGCAGTTCGGAGACGCTGAGTTCGAGGTCCCTGCAGAGACCGAGTTCGAGGACACGGGTGACCAGTCCTAGACTCGTTTGGAGTCTCCCCTTAGTTGTTACCTTTCCTTAGTTGTTGTTAGGTTTCGGTGCGTAGCACCTATCTCTCTTTGTTTTGTTTGGCCATGCTTTAGGCCTATTGCTCAGACTCGTACTTTTGTGACTATTCTGTGATGTAATATTTGTTGGATGTTGTTGGTGGATATTTTGTTATCTGCTTTATTATTGTTGTTGTTTCGTCGCAATGCAAGGACCTGCTACTTTTTGAAATTTTTACAGACGCTTATCAGACTGCAGCTTCACAGCTCCACGTCTGAGCGGACCTCCTCATGTCTCGCCTTCCATATTAGGGAAGCGGGGCGTGACAGGTTTTAGTGGTGGCCCATGCAGGTCTCCTCCTTGCATCTGCGAAATATCGAAACAACAATAATGATAATGACATCCAATTAATTACATTTCAAGTCATGATTAAGTCTAATCTGAACATTTCCTTGTCTTAGATGGCCGGTAGACGCGTTACCCGAGGAGCTGGTAGTGGATCTGGAGCTGGTGGTGGAGCAGGACGTGTTGCGGATGACGATAGAGAACCCACCACGAGGGAGATGATGCGGATGATGCAGCAGATGATGCACGTGCAGCAGGGCATGCTTCAGAATGCCCCTCGCTTCGAGCCGGGAGCGAAGCAGTTTCGGGAGCTGGGCCCGTCATATTTCACTGGGTCAGAAGGATCATTAGCTGCAGATGAATGGATGAAGAACACAGAGGATAACCTGCTTCTCTCGAAGGTTAACCCGGCTGGATGGGTTGACTTAGTGAAGAAGCAACTGAAGGACAATGCACGCAGTTGGTGGGAGTCAGAAGAGCAGATGTTGGTGAAGCCTATCCCCTGGGCCACTTTCAAGGCGAGATTTAATGATGAGTATTTCCCTCGAGCTGCCAAGAGGGAGCTGATGCAGCAGTTTATCAATCTGAAGCAAGGGAATCTGACGGTGGACCAGTACCACCAAGAGTTCATGAGACTGAGTCGCTTTGCACCGAAGATGGTGGAGACTGCTGAGGATCGAGCTCAGAAATTCTTACAAGGTTTATCTTTGGAGCTGCAGAGTCTGATTTCCTCTTCGGACTTGGATTCTTACCAGAAGTTGTTGATAGCTGCCAAGAGGCAGGAGCTGATTGCCAATCAGAGGAGAGGTCAGTATTCAGGTGCTGGAAAGAGGCCTATGGAGCAGGCCAGAGCTGTGGTTAGGCCTGGGTTCAAGCCTAATCAGTCCGTGCAGTTTAAGAGGCCAGGTGGGCCTACTCCGAAGTTGTGCCATTTTTGTGGCAAGGCTGGTCATGTGAAGGAACAGTGTAGGAGATTCTTGGGCCAGTGCTTAGTTTGTGGTGACGCTACGCATGCATTGAAGGACTGTCCGAGAACTAAGCAACCGTGGAAGGCACCAGATGGAGTTCAGCAGCAGAGAGCTCCGGTGGCTGCTGGACGTGGAGCGCCTCTCATTCCCCAGAAGCAGGCTTTCCAGCAGGCCGTTCAGCCTAAGAGGCAAGCCTTTACGATGACTGCAGCAGAGGCAGAGACTGAGGACGGAGTTATTGCGGGTAACTTCTATACTAGTCTTCCTTATTTATGCATTATATTTGATTAGTTAGATCCATGTTAATCTAGTTGCATGTTACCCTTAGGTGTCATCTTAGTTTCATCTCACCCAGCCTTGACCCTGTTCGATTCTGGAGCTTCCATGTGCATCCTATCTCGGAAGTTCGTAGTCGAACACTCGGTACCCACCTATACACTTCCCAAGTGTTGGAACATTACAACTGGGAATGGTGTAGTGAAGGTTGCACTGGGATGTAAACCATGCCCGTTGGTGATTAGTGGACACGAACTATATGCTAATTTCATTGTTCACGACCTATCCAACTTTGATGCTATTCTCGGCATTGACTGGTTAGGAGCTTTTTATGCCACGATCGACTGTCACCGGAAGAAAGTGGTGTTCGAAATTCCTGACCACCCAGTGTTCGAGTTTGTCGGCGGAGGACGTTCGCTTGGACCTGTCAAGTTCCGAGCCCAGCCTTACCGATTGACCGTTGCATCTATGATTGTTGAACCAGAGAAGCCTGCAGTAGTGAGAGATTTCGAAGACGTCTTCCCTGAAGACATTTCTGGACTGCCGCCCGATCGAGCGTTGGAATTCGGCATCGATCTTATGCCAGGAGCTTAACCAATTTCGAAGGCGCCGTACCGTATGGCTCCTGCAGAATTAGAAGAGTTGAGGAAGCAGTTGGATGAGCTACTACAGAAGGGTTTCATTCATCCCAGCGTATCTCCCTGGGGTGCACCCGTCTTGCTAGTAAAGAAGAAGGATGGATCGAGAAGAATGTGCATTGATTATCGAGAGTTGAATCAGATCACAGTGAAGAACAAGTACCCGCTGCCCCGTATTGATGATATCTTCGATCAGCTTGGTGGATCGAGGGTATTTTCGAAGTTGGATCTCCGGAGCGGATACCATCAAGTCAGAGTCAAGAAGGAAGATGTGCTCAAGACCGCTTTTCGGACTAAGTACGGGCATTACGAGTTTGTTGTCATGCCATTCGGTGTGACCAACGCTCCTGCTGTGTTCATGAATCTCATGAACCTTATCTTTTACGACTTCCTTGACAAGTTCGTGGTGATATTCATAGACGACATCTTGGTGTACTCGAAGAGCGAGGAGGAGCATGCAGAACATTTAAAGATAGTATTGGAGACGCTCCGTCATCATAAACTATATGCCAAGTACAGCAAATGCGAATTCTGGCTAGATAGAATTGCATTTCTCGGGCATGTAGTATCGGGAGCTGGTATCTCAGTGGATCCGGAGAAGGTCAAGGCAGTCAGTGAATGGCCTACACCTCGATCGGCATCGGACATCAGGAGTTTCCTTGGATTGGCTGGATACTACCGCAGATTTATCAAGGATTTCTCGAAGATAGCTGAGCCGATGACGAAATTGACAAGGAAGGATGTTAAGTTCAGTTGGTCAGACTCTTGTGAGCAAGCTTTTTCTACCTTGAAGGAGAGACTGACTACTGCACCAGTCTTAGCTATTCCGGACAGAAGCGGAGGGTTCGAGATTTTCTGCGACGCATCAGGCAAGGGACTTGGATGCGTTCTACACCAGCACAATCATGTGGTCGCATATGCTTCGCGACAATTGAAGATCCATGAGAAGAATTATCCGACCCACGATTTGGAGCTAGCCGCTGTCGTCTTTGCACTGAAGATCTGGCGACATTTCTTACTGAGTGAGAAAGTGAAAATTTTCACTGATCACAAAAGTTTGAAATATATATTCACCCAGAAGGAGCTGAATATGAGACAACGTAGATGGTTGGAATTGATGGCAGACTACGACATCGATCTACAGTATCATCCTGGGAAGGTGAATGTCGTACCTGATGCCTTGAGTCGACTGCCCGAAGTGATGATTCTCACAGCTCAGTGGAGATTGCAGCAGGATCTGCGAAGGATGAATGTTGAAGCTGTTCTACCGGGAGTCACATCGTCGTTGATGAACATGCAGATTCAATCGACGATCGTGGATCGAATCAAGACTGCTCAAGCTGGAGATGCTAAGTTAAAGAAGATCAGAGAACAAGTCGAAGCAGGACTTCGGACAGATTTTCTGATTCATGCGGATGGATCATTAAGATATGGTAGCAGGATCTGCGTACCTGCAGGAGATGTCAGAGAGGAGTTGATGAATGAGGCTCACAGTTCGCCTTATTCTATTCATCCTGGAGGTACTAAGATGTACAAGGATCTTCGTCAAAATTTCTGGTGGCATGGAATGAAGAGAAGTGTGGCACGGAGCGTTGCCAAGTGCCTCGTGTGTCAGCAAGTGAAAGCTGAACATCATCGCACTGCTGGACTACTGCAACCTCTGCCGATTCCCGAGTGGAAGTGGCAGCACATCACGATGGACTTCGTGACTGGCTTACCTCGGAGCACCAAGCAGAACGACGCGATCTGGGTCATCGTGGATCGATTGACCAAGTCCGCGCACTTTATACCTTTCCGAGTTGGGCAATCCACGGAAATATTAGCAAGGAAGTATATGGAGGTAATGACCTAACGCATACCTTAATAGTTTCCTTCTAGTACTAGTCGTGATGTGAATTATGTCGTGTAGGAGATCGTGCGCTTACATGGAGTCCCTGTGAGCATTGTATCAGATCGTGATACGAGGTTCACATCTCAGTTCTGGAAGAGTCTGCAGACCAATCTGGGTACCAGTCTGAAGTTCAGTACTGCGTATCATCCACAGACTGATGGACAGTCGGAGCGCACTATTCAGATCTTGGAGGATATGTTGAGAGCCTGTATGTTGGATCTCAAGGGTTCATGGGAGGATCATCTACACCTGGTGGAGTTTTCCTACAACAACAGCTACCAGGCGAGCATTGGCATGGCGCCTTTTGCTGCTCTCTACGGGAGAAAATGTCGATCGCCGTTGAGTTGGGACGACGTTGGTGATAGAGAACTCTTGGGGCCAGAGATGATAGTGGAAGCAGTTGGTGTTGTGCGAGATATCAGAGATAAGATTCGGATCGCCCAGGACCGTTACAAGCATTGGGCAGATGCTAAACGGCGTCCTCTGGAGTTCCAGCCAGGAGATCATGTGTTTCTGAAGATCTCACCGAATCGAGGAGTGATTCGATTTGGGAAGAGAGGCAAGCTTAGTCCGAGATATATTGGACCTTTCGATGTGCTAGAGCGAGTTGGAGAAGTAGCTTATCGCTTAGCTTTGCCACCATCCTTAGAGGGAGTTCATGACGTCTTTCATGTGTCCCAGCTCCGTCGTTATATCAGCGACCCTTCTCATGCTGTGGACTACTCTGAGATTACTGTTCGACCAGACCTGACGTACGAACAGCAACCAGTGGAGATCCTAGATCGACGTCAGAAAGTCTTCAGAAACAGGACTGTTGATCTAGTCAGAGTGATGTGGCGTCGTGACTCGCCAGGAGAATCTACCTGGGAGAGGGAAGATGAGATACGAGAGCGTTATCCATATTTGTTTCCCGGTCTTTAGTTGATAAGAATTCCGAGGACGGAATTTTTCCTAAGGTGGGTAGAATGTAACGACCAGTATCTTTAGGCGCGTTTTCGTTTGGGCGTGCCAGTATTTTATTTCTGTTATCCAGTTACTTTTTCGTCCGTACGTGTCAACGCGAGCGCGTCACTGTTCGTTTTACCGTATCGTCGATATTTACCATCAAGCCTTAATTTAACTTAATTATCCTGCTAATTACATTTTACTAATTACAAAATCTTAATTTCTTTAATTAATTTCACTAATTACTTTTCCATTTTTAATGATGACTAATTAATTACGTTAATTACGTTTTTACCTTAACCCTTAACTACACGACAACACACACGTTTTAAACAACCACTTCTGAAATCAAAGTTGGCTTCTCTTTGTTCCTTGTTTTCGTTTGAGAAAAATAACACGTCTCTACAAAAGTCTAAAGATTTCATTAAATCCACATCCCAATCAAATTAATTCTGCTTTGACAAAATGAAGGAAGATGTCTCCCTGCTCATTTTCTTAAAAGCCAACGTTCTCTCTTGATGAACGAACTCTGCAATCTTCCTCTTCATCCCTGCAAACAACGATCTGCAAATTCTCCAAGCCAAACCAGTCAACCAAATCAACAGATCCAAAAATCAGCCCCTCAACACAAATCTTCCATCAATTTTCCCCAAACCAAAATCAAACCAATACACCAAACAAGCAGATTCCCAAACAATTCTTCCCAAAACCATCATCAAATACACCCTCAAACAGAAATTGGAAACAATCAAAAACCCAATTCCATCATCTCACCAAGAATCTACTTCCCAAACTCAAAACCAGATCTGAAAACATTACAGATTTTTACAAAAAAATCAAACCCCAAACTTCATCTTCTCCAAACCCTCTTCTTCCTTCTTCTTCTTCCTTCCTTCCTCTTCCATAAGCCGACACCACCCTCAGCCCCCACCTGTAAGCCCGTCGCCGCCGTGGAGCTGGAGCCTCCGCCGCCGCCGGAACCCGTGCCACCGCCGCCGCACGCATCCGGGAGCCCGCCGCCTGAACTCCAGCGCGCGCGCCGCCGCCTGGGCCGCCGGAGCCCCGCCTTGCGCCGCCGACAGCCGGTCTCCGCCCCTCCTCCCTCCTCCGCGTGATGGTGAGGCCCCCTTCCTTTGGTTGCGCGTGGATGTCCTGCTGCAAGTTTTTAAATAAAAAAAAGAAATGAAAGAGAGAACAGAATGTGAAAGAGAGAGATAGAGTAAAGAAAGTTGGAGTAAGAGAATGGGAGTGTGGCAGGGCCTTGCTGTATGATAGTAAGTAAGAAAGTTATAAAGAGGTGTGATAAATTTGAGTGAGGATTATGCTAAGAATGATGAAATGAGGTTAAATGATTATAATAAATTGAGTAGGGTGACAGCCCATGTGATGAAGTTAAAGAGAAGAAAGTTTTGAATAGGATAATAATAGAAGAATGGCAGACTGAGTATTAAAGGAGTATGAAATGTAATTAACTGTTAGTTTGTTTATTAACCTATAATAAATGTTAGTACTAGTAGGTTGGTGGTATTGGTCATAAGAATTAACTGACTAGTTTTGATTTTAGCAGTATGTTGTTAGTATGGATGATATCAGAATGAAACAAAGCATACTGTGTTAACCCATGCTATTAGCCTAATTTATATTATCTATTGCTTGTTTAAAGACTTAATGTTAATTGGATTTCAGCATGTTAGTTGTTAAATAATATGGGTTATAACCTGCTAACTTATTACCCTCATAGCCAAAAGTTGGTATGTAGACCTATTAACACCATGTTAAGCCAAGAAATCAAATTAGTAATGTAATTAGTGTAAGTTAAATTATTATTAAATTTGTCATTAGCTTGTATTGTTAATTTAATCCCAGTATGTTATCAAGTTTGTAACTGATGTTTATGTAATGAAACTAGAATAAAATAAGGCGTACCCTAGCCTGATACCCCAATAAAAATCCGACGAACCTAATTTAGGGATTAACTAAATTTTGTGCTTATCTTGCAATGGACCTAATTCGTAATTTGTTTAACCAAAATAGCGAACCGGATATATCGACACGTAGTACCCGCCCAGACGAACCTACGACAACCAAGACCACCGGAAACAGGCAAGTGATACTTGCCAGTAATTATTTAGGCCGTGTTTTAGGCCAATTTGTAAGATTGTGTAAAAGAGACTAGGCGGTGAAATGATAGTCACCTAGACGCCCTATTTGATCTAGTTTGACAACGAAACTAGATCCGACACTTTACCTGCTTTCATTCATGCTGCCATGTTACATTTATTTTCAATTAACTGTACGCACTTTAACTGCTCATTACATGTCATGCATCAAATTGTTCTATCGTGATTGCGTAGCACACGCTACAATAATTGTAACTATTGAGGCTAGGCACCTGCTTTTGCGGGCACAACCCTATGCCATATTGAAAAACACTTCCTGGCTCGTGATCCAGAAGCGAGCACAGTGTTGTTTGGAAACCAATGCTCGATACACGTGGAGGGGTAGGGTTAAGCGATCACTTGAGCGTAGAAGTGCGCCCGTACAGCCACTTCAGCCAAAAGGCGTAAACTCTGTGCACATCGTGAATACAAGTTAATCGTGAAATCATGAAATAGTGATTTGTAGCTTTCTGCTACGGCGTGCTTAATTATTTTTTTATCTTGTTAATTTAATTGTTGCACTCTTTTAATGTCATGCCATATCATCATTGTAGAACTGCTAGTTGCATTATTTGTATCATTGCACAAAAGTTCTCCGCTTCCCTTGGGATACTTTTGCTGACATGTGCCCTTTTCTCTTTGGGTGTCACATGTCAGGATTTGAGACAGAGCAGGTTGCTGAGGACGAGCAGTTCGTTGACGCTGAGTTCGAGGTCCCTGTAGAGACCGAGTTCGAGGACACGGGTGACCAGTCCTAGACTCGTTTGGAGTCTCAACATACTAACACTTTTCTCTCATGATACAGTGATGCTGATTCGGCAGGAAATGCAGATGACAGAAAGCGTACTACTGGTGGGTGTTTCCATGCTAGAAATAATCTTCTTTCATGGTATAGTAAAAAGCAGAATTCTATTTCATTGTCAACGGCAGAAGCTGAGTACATTGCTGCTGGAAGCTGTTGTACATAACTTTTGTGGATGAAACAAATGCTGATGGACTATGGTGTGGAACAAGCGGTTTTAATAGTTCTATGTGACAATCAAAGTGCAATTAATATTTCAAAGAATCATGTGCAACATTCAAGAACAAAACATATTGATATACACCACCACTTTATCAGAGAATTGGTTCAGAAAAAAGTCATTATCATGGACTATGTTGCAACATCAAGTCAGTTGGCAGATATCTTTATTATGCCACTTAACTCGGGCAGATTTGAGGAGTTACGGCAAGATCTTGGGCTTTGCCGCATTTAATTTTTCAAATTGAATTGCATGTCACACAACTTAGAGGGGGAAATGATAAATAGCGGTTCGTGAGATTTTAGGGCTTTACAGACACATTTCAGTTGTTCTAATACTCAAAAGGGGGGATTTCTATTTCTAGTGTTTCCTTGCTCTTCTCTGCAAAAGAATCAATCTCCTCCATTTCAGTGGCTCGCAATCAAGATGATCGCTCTTCTCAACAGCCTTGTCGTTATTCTCGTCATTCTGATGCAGCAAAGGCGGCAGCATCCTCATCTTCTCCTCCTAAATTGAAAAGAAAAGGGGTCGTGCCTCGATCTTCCCGAGTGTCATCTCGATCTTTATCGTCATCCTTTCCTGCTTCAATGTCATCTGTGGACATGCAAGCCGCCGCCACTTCGAATTTGGAAATCGTTCAATTTTCCCTAATATTGATCAATCGTGAGCCACCTTCCTCTTCCTCGAAGCCTTCTGTCCCTAAAGACCATTATGGATGTTTTTGCCATTTGAGAGAGACAGAAGAAAAGTTTGATGTGTCTCATTTGAATTTGTCTGGGGTGAGTGTTGGTGACATTCGTCTTGATAGACTTGGTGGGGCTTTGAAAAGTGTTCGCATTGTAAATGGAGAGACTCTTGTTCTGTTCACTACAAAGTCTCGTCGTCACTCCTCTGTTGTATTGACCAAAATTTTTGTGTTGGAAGACTATGATTCTTCTATGTCAATTCCTACTGAGATTGGAGGAAAGGCTAGTGCTGAGGAAACAACTGCTCCACAAACGTCAACTGATCAAGACTGTGGGCATGAGTTGGAGATACCAGAGGATATAGTTGTCGATTTTCGGATTGACGACGAAGCTACCCCCACTGACTGTAATATAACCTCTAGTGATGCACCTGTAGTTGCACCTGATGTTGCCTCTGATGTTGCCTCTGATGTTGCACACGATGTTGCAACAAATGCTCATGTTGTTGCATCTGATATTGCACACGATGTTGCAACATCAGCTCACATTGAACCACATGATGAACCTAATGTTGTGGATCGCATTGTGGCATGGGACACAACATGTACCTCCTCTGCACCTGGTGACACGACATTTGCACCTGCTCCTGATCAAACTATGCCAGATCTGGGGGTTCCTCAGTCCTGTCATCAATGTCATAGTTCTGCAAAGAGACGGGAAGCCCCCACAAGCTCTACTACTCCATCTCCATCATTGTCATCATCTAAACGGGCTCTGGTTACTTCAGAAACATCCACTCCCTTTCCTTCTACATTTACAGTGTCAGATGCCTTGAGTAAAATGTTTTTTGATCAGGCGTGCAAGAAACGCTGGGCACTCTATTCTGATAAGGCTATCATGGCAGAGAAGCACTTAGCTGTAGATGCTTTCTCTAAGACCAAGTTTATAGCAGTGTTGAAGGATGTCAAACTGTTTCATTCAGCCACCTGTTACAGCTTATACAATCCTCTGCTGGTTAGGGAATTCTACTGTAACCTCTCCAAATCTATTGGTAATTCCCATTCAAGATGGTCTTTTCATTCCTATGTCAGAAGAAAAATTGTTGCAGTTTCCCCTTCAGTGATCAATAAACATAGGAAATGGTCTTCCCCTATCGCCCTCTCCTCCTATGTTGATTCTATAGGTGATAATTATGACAACTTCATCAAAGTTGTCACATCTGAGAAGTTGTTGCACTGGCCAAAAGCCACCTCATTTCCTTCATCCTCATTGTCATCTAAGTATTTCTTGTTATATCGTATTGCCACTAGGAATTGGCTCCTTACTTCAAATGTTTTAGTTGTTACAAAGGACATGCGCAAGTTGTTGTTATGTGCTGGCACCAAGCAATACTTCAATCTGGGAAGAATCATATTTGATTCTATTATTGCCCATGCCTAATCCTCAGTTGCTTCAACCTCATTGCCACATCCTTGTCTGATCTCTCTATTGCTGCAGTTTCAGAAAGTCTTACCAACAGTCCATGATTTATCCATCTCATCAGAAAGTCTTGGGTTCAATGTGAGAACCATTGCTGGAAATACTGATGATATCACCTCTGTGCCTGCCTCACCTCTTGCTGAAGGTTCTGCTCCCTCTAAACCAATTTCTCCTATTGCTAGAGGCTCTACTCTACCCAGATCTGGAGTATCATCTCCTGCCCCTCCTCTGTCTGAACCAGTATCTAATTCTGTGTCATATTATTACCTCCTTGAAGACATAGCTATATTTGAAGATGTTGTGAAGAATATTGATAGTCAAATTGGCATCCTTCAGTCTCAGAGGACCAAGTTTGAAAGCAGAATCATGTTTCTGAAGAGCATGTTGCCTTTTATGTCCTCAGTTGATCCCCACAGATACTGCCCCTAGTGTGTCTTCTTAAGATAAAGCTTTGGAATTTGTGGCACAAAGGGGAGAGTATGTTGATTGTTGTTTGGTAGTTATCTATATGTGTGACAATTGTTGTGGAACATTTTCTTGCTATCTGTTGGAGACTTAGTATCTAGTATCTAGATTTATGCTGGTTGTCTTTCTTGTCTCGTATATTTCCATGTGTGCTTATTCTGCTTATTGTGCCATTAAATGCCAAAGGGAGAGTTTGTTGGGTCACGCGTGAAGTGTTTTACTGTTGTCATTAGTGGCACTTGATATCTATAGTGGGATCTTGGTTGATCTTGGTTAATTGGTTCATGTCATGAACCATGTTGTTTGTCTTGTCACAACACTGTTACAACATGTAGAAATTAGGGATCATGTTGTAAGTTATGTTGCAACATTGTTCGCATCATACTTATTCGACTTCATGAGGATGATTTCGAACTTCAGGTATTTTAGATCTGATATTATTGATTCTTTCATATCTTATTCTTCCAGAATCTCTCGAGATATCTTGTTGATTGTTAATTACGGGGAAGATACCCGTCAAACATTTGCTAAAACTATTTACCCGAAATAGTTGATTAGTTTCGAGATATGTGGGATTACTTGCCCGAAGTAGCTTCTAAATATGTGGGCGGAAAAATCTGCATAAGATCTTATTTGAACTGTTCTCCAAAACAGTTCCCAGATTGATGGTGGCCGGTGTATATAAGACTGTTGCAGATTATACTAGGGTTTTATCTCTTTTGAAAGATTGGTGATCTACATCTGGGGACGGAGGCCGACGGCTACTGAGGTAGGGATCAAGGGGAGCTTGATCTAGTCGATTTACGCAAGGGGATCTTGCGCGCAAGGGGATCTTGCGGTGATTACTCCATGCGGTTTGATTGGGATCACCAATTGCGATTTGTATTGAAGGGGGGTGTGTTCCTCCTAATAGAAATGTAATATTAGTAATTGTAATTGTTATTTGATATGTGGAGTAATCTGAATTTTTGGGTGTGGCCTCGCAGATGTAGGTGTGCGCACCGAACGCGTTACCAAGTTCATGTGTGATTTTATGTTTTCCGTATTTGCATACGTATTACATGATTATTGCCTAAGTACTGAACTACAAAGTGGACTCTATAAGAGTGTGCACGAACAATGCTACACGAAAGCAACTTACCAAAGTATCATTGGGTGAAAGATGACGTTTGTAACGGTCGGGTTCCGATCGTACTTTCTTTGTGCACGTGCTCTTGATTGTGCCCGTGTTTATTTTTGACTTTATTTGATTTTGAACATTATTGTGTGATATATTGACGTGATCGTCTCTGAAAGTATTAGTTTGTGGAATAACTTTGAAACGACATATCTCGAGTCGTTCTTCAGCGATACTATCTTATTTGACGTGACGTCGCGACTTTCTGTTTTGACGCGAGACGTTTCGAATTTTAGTTTCGTCTCTCGATGTCGAAATTTAGATCCGTCTTCTCCACTCTCTTTCTTTAGTCGTCCCGAACATCCCATAATTACTTTACAAGTTTTGGACTTAATTTGGCCTATTTTCCATTTTTTTTTGAAAGTTTTAAATAATTTTAAAACCTATTTTTATAAGAGTTTTAATTACAATAAAATTCCTATATTATAATAACGTATTAAAGAATTTTAGACCAAATTTCAGAATTTTTGGCCGCACCCATCTTGCGTGAGGGAGAGGAGAGTAATTTTAAACTAAATTAATTATTTTTAATTATTTTAATTACGTTTTTCTAAACCCTAACCCTAACCCTAGCTCTAACCTATTTATATTAGCCCTAGGCTAAGTTATTTCAGCATTACACAAAACCCTAGCCGTCGTTTCCTCTCCCAAAGCTTCGTCGCAACATTGCGACGATCGCCCAGTGCACGACCGGAGCTCACCCCCGCACATCCTAGTGCACGACCGGAGCCGCTCCCCGCATTGCCGCTCGCAGCGCTTCGCTGCAAGCCCCCCCCCCCCCCCCCCCCCCCCCCCCCGCTGTCGCCCCGCTCCGACCGAGGCCGTCTCTCGGTCTGACCGAGAGAACAGCCCGCACAGCCGCACCGCTCCGCATCGCCAAGCGCCCGACCGACCCGCCCCGTCGGTCTGACCGAAGGCCCGCTCCGCACCCGCAAGCGCTCCGCACCCCGTTCCGCTGCTAGCCTCACCCAAGCGCCCGACCGACGAAAATCTCCGCACCGACCCGCTGCGACCGAAGCGCCCGCCTTGCAACGCCCCCGCTGCGCTGCATCCGCGCCCGACCGAGAGCTCCTCTCGGTTTGACCGAGAGAACTCTCCGCACCGGCAGTGCACGACCGACGGCCGTTCGTCGCAAGTTGGTTTCTCCCACACCAACTCCTGTGGTGGGCCTCCCAAGTTCTCCAGAGGTGTTGTGGGTCCCCCTTGGACCCCTAGCACTGCTGTGGGCCCCACTTGGACATGCTACTTCGTGGATTTGCCGTCTACGATATTGAGACACGTCGTAGACCTTCGTCGCAAGTTCAAACTGTTGGGGAATCGTACGAGGACCAGATCTGAAGCTGAGGAGTTCTCCGATCAGACCCGACATCCAATCTACAACAAACTCCGGTTCAGGTTGGTTCCCCGAAACTCGTAGAAACCCCCACAATAGCTGACTGAACCCTAAACTAAAAACCGTCAACTTGAACTAAATTTATTTTCCAGCACCTGTAAAACGTTGTACAAACTTAGAAAATCGACGAATGGACTTTGTTGACTGTGCACATAGGATAGATCGTCGATTAGGCTGAAACATCAAAAAGAGACTTTTGACGAATAGGATAGTCCCAAAAACCTAGAAACGAAACCTAATAGGATTTGATGAATTTGAAACCTGACATCGTCGCCGTGGCGATAATTCAGACGGACTTCCACGGACGAGACGCTTGGACGAGACGCTTCGAGAGGACGACACACTCGCCATCGCAGGCAAGTGTATCCACTTGCACTTTTGGTCGTGCTTAGGCCCTAGTTGGTTAGAATTGTTAACTGTGAACAAATAGAACTGGACGTGAAATGATAGCGTCCGGGACGACTCCTGACGGCTCAGACTTGACGACGAAGTCTGAGCCTGACGACAACAACTTTTGATGCTGTAGGGCTATCATGTGTGTGCGTGTGTGTGGACACCCTAGAATAACCCTTCCTGTCTTGTCATGTCCCGTCTCGTCTTGCACAGCCCGCTGGGTAATAGGGCACTCTCCGAGTGATCCCTTGTACTGTTTCACAGCCTGCGGGCAATAGGGCACTCTCCAAGTTAGAGAGAGTGATCCCTTGTACTGATACACAGCCCGAGGGCAATAGGGCACTCTCCAAGCTAGAGAGAGTGATCCCTTGTATTGATTCTCAGCCTGCGGGCAATAGGACACTCGCCAAGCTAGAGTGAGTGATCCCTTGTACTGGTATCATGTCTTGTCTTGTCTTGGGGTTTGGGGTTGGGTTGAGCGTGCGCACGGCAAGAGGGTCTGATCCCCCTCGAACCGTAAGGCGTGAACCCTTTCGTGTCTCACTTGTCTTGTCCTGCCTTGTTTC
Organism: Scilla litardierei; assembly: GCA_030789695.1. Lineage (NCBI taxonomy): Eukaryota > Viridiplantae > Streptophyta > Magnoliopsida > Asparagales > Asparagaceae > Scilla > Scilla litardierei. Next base: position 297,176,786 of record CM061142.1, on the reverse strand, counting down.
CGTCACGTCCCGTCTTGTCTTGACACCTGTAGGTTAGTCCCGTAGTTGGTAGCACACGCTACAACTACTACTTGTTGCGCTTTACTTTCCTGCTGCGTTACTTCTGTTTGTTACTCAGTTATAACCCCAGCATGCTAATCAACCAGTAAAACGTTGTCTGAAAGTTGATACACTTGTAGTTTGGTCTAACCCTTTTTGTAGACCTGACCTAACGTACAGTTCCTTCTTTTGGTGCTGTACGTCAGGTGTTGAGCCAGAGTACGTCGACGAGGCGGACTTGCCAGCTGACGGAGAGCCGGAGGACGTTGATCCGGAGTACGACCCGGAGGAGGACCAGAGTTAGAGGCCTCTAGTTGCTGATCCATATTTCTGTTCCAGTTTAGATTGGGTGGGTAGCACCTGTTGTTTTCTTGTCTAGGTTGGGTGCTTGCACTAGTAGTTTCTTTTCTGCAGTTGTAGCCTTCGGGCGTTTTAGACTCTCAGTACTTTTGGATGTTTTATTTGGAATAAAATGAAATGATATCTCTTTTCAGTACTTTGTTGTTTCCGTACTAACTTGCAGGGACCTGTTTCCTTCGTTTGGAATATCACAAACGCTTATTGGGTCTGGGCTCTTAGCCCTGGCCTAAGCGGGCCTTAGTCACGTTTCGCCTCCGACCTTTTTGGGAAGCGGAGCGTGACAGGTTTTAGTGGTGGCCCATGCAGGTCCCCTCCTTCTGCGAATACAGAACAATCGAAGTATTGAGATTCATTTTATTATCATCCAATAATTGTACGAGTCTAACCTCTATGTTTCTGTCAATAGGATGGCCGGACGACGTGTTACCCGATCGGGGAACTTAGGCGATGGAGTTCCGGAGGACCAGAGCGGAGACTTCCGTCAGTTTCTGGGTGTGATGAGGGAGATGCTGGATGTTCAGCATCAGTTGGTTCAGCAGTCCCAGCGTGCTGCCCAGGCTGTTCCAGTTGCACCACCTCCTCCTCCACCTGCCCCTCGAGCTGCTCCAGGAGTGAAGCAGTTCAACGAGCTCCAGCCAAGGACATTTTCGGGGAAGGAGGGACCCCTAGCTGCTGACGAGTGGATCCAGAGCACGGAGGAGAAGTTAGTTGCTGCGAAGATTCCTGATGATACCCGTGTGGAGATAGCAAAGATGCAACTGACGGAGAATGTGAGGAATTGGTGGCGCATCAAGGAGAGGCGTCTTGAGAAGCCAGTGGGATGGAAGACCTTCAGGTCTATGTTCAAGGATAAGTACTTCACCAAGTCTGCTAGGAGGAAGCTGCTGAGCAAGTTTATAGACCTGAAGCTGGAAGGTATGACTGTCGAGGAGTATGAAGCTGAGTTTGAGATGTTGAGCCGTTTTGCCCCGCACATGGTGAAGAAGGAGGAGAAGCGAGTTGATCGCTTTCGTCAGGGACTGCGTCCGAAGATTCAGGCTTCGATGTCTTCGACGAGTTTCTCGACTATGAGGGAGGTGCTTGATGCTGAGAAGAATCATGAGCTCATAGCTCTTCTGCCTGACCCTCCAGCTGATAAGGGGAAGTGTCCCATGGAGCAGTACCGGCCACCTGCTAGGCCGACGATGAGGCCAGTTCAGATAGTACCATTCAAGAGGCCTGGAGCACCAGTTCAGATTCAGGGCAAGGGCCCGTGCCACTTCTGCGAAAAGCCTGGACATGTTCAGGCCACCTGCAGGAAGAGGATGGGGCTATGCTTAATTTGTGGAGATGCTTCGCATGCTGCGAAGGATTGCCCGAGAGCTCGTCATGCTGTAGTTGGAGCGCCATCCCCATTGCAGATGAGAGCGCCTGCTACAGTTCAGAGAGGACTGCTGCTCGTGGACCACCTTTGCCGCCACAGAGGCAGATGTATCAGAGAGCAGCACAGCCCCAGAGGCCGGCGTATACCATGACTGCTGTTGAGACTGAGGAGCTGGATGGAGTTATAGCAGGTAACTCTTGATCCTAGTTTTTCATTTCATAGTTTAGATCTTATTATTTGTGTTGCTTGTTTGACTTGTTTGTTAGAGTAGTTTGATTTGACCGTAGTTCCCTTATATCTTAGGCACCATTCTAATGTCCTCTCACCCAGCCTTGGCTTTGTTCGACTCCAGTGCATCTATGTGCATCATATCCCGGAGGTTTGTAACAAAGCACTCTATCCCCACCCATACACTCCCTAAGTGTTGGGACATTACCACAGGGAACGGAGTGGTGACGGTAAATTTGGGATGTCGATCGATTTCTTTAGTGATCAGTGGACACGAGCTCTTTGCAGATTTCATTGTCCACGATCTGCCACATTTCGATGTCATTCTTGGCATCGATTGGTTGGGAGATTTCCACGCCTCGATCGACTGTCATAGCAAGAGGGTGGTGTTCCGGATTCCAGGTCATCCGGAGTTCGAGTTCCGTAGCAGAGATGAGTCGCTTGAGCCCATCAGATTTCGGGCCAAGCTGGAGGTGCCGATTGTTACAGCCATGCAGATGGAGATGGAGATCGAGCGACCAGCGGTCGTCAGGGACTTCGACGACGTCTTCCCGGAGGATATCTCAGGTTTGCCACCCGACAGAGCTCTAGAATTTGGCATTGATCTTATGCCGGGAGCGCAACCGATATCGAAGGCGCCGTACCGTATGGCCCCCGCTGAGCTCGAGGAGCTGCGGAAGCAATTGGATGAGTTGCTGCAGAAGGGTTTCATCCACCCTAGTGTGTCACCGTGGGGTGCACATGTTTTGCTTGTGAAGAAGAAGGACGGGTCCCGCAGGATGTGCGTGGACTATCGAGGATTGAATGCTGTCACCGTAAAGAATAAGTATCCGCTGTCGCGCATCGACGATATCTTTGACCAGCTTGGAGGTTCGAGAGTCTTCTCGAAGTTGGACTTGAGGAGTGGATACCATCAGTTGAAGGTAAAGAAGGACGATGTTCAGAAGACAGCTTTCCGGACGAAGTACGGACATTATGAGTTCGTGGTCATGCCGTTTGGCGTGACCAATGCTCCAGCTGTGTTCATGAATTTGATGAACTTAATATTCTATGACTTCCTGGATAAGTTTGTCGTTATCTTCATCGATGACATTCTTATTTACTCGAAGTCTGTGGAGGAGCACAGCTGTCATCTGAGGACAGTGCTGGAGACGCTGAGGAGACATAAGCTTTATGCCAAGTATAGCAAGTGCCAGTTCTGGCTGGACAGAGTCGCATTCCTGGGACACGTGGTGTCCGGTGATGGCATATCTGTGGATCCGGAGAAGGTTAGAGCAGTCAGAGATTGGCCTACTCCGCAGTCAGCGTCCGACATCAGGAGCTTCCTTGGTTTAGTAGGCTATTATCGACGGTTCATCAAAGATTTCTCGAAGATTGCAGAGCCGATGACGAAGCTGACTAGGAAGGACGATGAGTTTATTTGGTCAGATGCTTGTAAGGAGGCCTTCGGTATCTTAAAGGCGAGATTGACCACGGCACCGGTGTTGGCAGCACCGGATCGAAGCGGAGGCTTCGAAGTTTATTGTGATGCATCAGGGAAGGGCCTAGGATGCGTCTTGCATCAGCATGGCCATGTGGTCGCGTACACTTCTCGTCAGTTGAGGACCCATGAGAAGAATTACCCGACGCATGATCTGGAGTTGGCAGCAGTAATTTTTGCACTGAAGATTTGGAGGCACTTCTTGCTAGGTGAGAGTGTGAAGATTTTCACTGATCACAAGAGCTTGAAGTACATCTTTACGTAGAAGGAGCTCAACATGCGTCAGAGGCGATGGTTAGAGCTCATGGCTGACTACGAGATTGATTTGCAGTATCATCCGGGGAGGGTGAACGTAGTGCCGGATGCCTTGAGTAGACTTCCTACTGCGATGATGCTTGCAGCCGACTGGAGGATTCAGCAGGAGCTGAGGGAGATGGATTTGGATGTTGTCCTACCTGGTGTGGTTCGTTCGTTCATGAATTTGCAGATTCAGTCCACGATCGTGGATCGGATCAAGGCAGCACAGGCAGGAGATCCGAAGCTGCAGAGGATCAGGAGGCAGGTCGAAGCTGGACTACAGACGGAGTTCGTGATTCATGAGGATGGTTCGCTGCGGTACGGTAGTAGACTCTGTGTACCTGCAGGTGATGTTCGCGAGGAGCTATTGAGTGAGGCTCATAGCTCGCCATATTCTATACATCCTGGAGGCACCAAGATGTATAAGGACCTCTGTCTAAATTATTGGTGGATTGGCATGAAGAGGAGTGTGGCACAGAGCGTTGCCAAGTGTTTGATATGCCAACAGGTGAAGGCTGAGCACCATCGTACTGCTGGGTTGCTGCAACCGCTTCCCATTCCGGAGTGGAAGTGGCAACATATTACTATGGACTTCGTGACTGGTTTACCTCGGACCTCGAGGCAGAACGACGTAGTTTGGGTGATCGTGGATCGGTTGACCAAGTCTGCGCACTTTATCCCTTTCCGAGTGGGCCAGTCTACGGAAGCTTTGGCGAGGAAATATCTGGAGGTAAAGTTTCGTTCTACTTTTACTTCTATTTTGATTTTTCTCTTTGAAATAGTCGTGACGTAGACCGGGTACGTGCAGGAGATTGTACGCTTACATGGAGTCCCCGTGAGCATTGTGTCTGACCGAGACACGAGGTTCACATCTCAGTTCTGGAGAAGTCTGCATGAGCATTTGGGTATGAGTCTGAGTTTCAGCACGGCGTACCACCCGCAGACTGATGGCCAGTCCGAGAGGACTATTCGGATTCTGGAGGATATGCTGCGAGCTTGTACGCTCGATTTGAAGGGATCATGGGAGGACCATCTTCACTTGGTGGAGTTTTCATATAACAACAGCTACCAGGCGAACATTGGCATGGCGCCGTTTGCTGCCTTATATGGAAGGAAATGTCGATCGCCACTGAGCTGGGATGACATCGGAGATCGGGAGCTGTTGGGTCCGGAGATGATAGTTGAAGCTGTGGATGTCGTGAGAGACATCAGGGAGAAGCTCAGAGTTGCACGGGATCGCTTCAAGCATTGGGCAGATGCCAAGAGGAGACCTTTGGAGTTCCAGCCTGGAGATCACGTCTTCCTGAAGATTTCTCCGAACCGCTGAGTCCGAGGTATATTGGGCCATTTGATGTGCTAGAGCGTGTGGGAGCAGTGGCCTACCGCCTTGCTCTGCCACCATCTTTGGAGGGTGTTCACGACGTATTCCACGTATCTCAGCTACGTCGGTACGTCAGTGATCCGTCACACACGGTCGATTTCTCGGAGATTACGGTTCGACCGGACCAGACATATGACCAGCAGCCTGTGCAGATCTTGGACCGTCGACAGAAGAAGTTGAGGAATAAGATAGTCGACCTGGTGAGAGTGATGTGGCGTCACGGATCGCCTGGAGAGTCCACCTGGGAGCGTGAGGATGATATGAGAGAGCGCTTCCCGCATCTTTTTCCCAGCAATGCGTGATGTTGATTCCGAGGACGGAATCATTTCTAAGTTGGGGAAGATGTAACGGTCGGGTTCCGATCGTACTTTCTTTGTGCACGTGCTCTTGATTGTGCACGTGTTTATTTTTGACTTTATTTGATTTTGAACATTATTGTGTGATATATTGACGTGATCGTCTCTGAAAGTATTAGTTTGTGGAATAACTTTGAAACGACATATCTCGAGTCGTTCTTCAGCGATACTATCTTATTTGACGTGACGTCGCGACTTTCTGTTTTGACGCGAGACGTTTCGAATTTTAGTTTCGTCTCTCGACGTCGAAATTTAGATCCGTCTTCTCCACTCTCTTTCTTTAGTCGTCCCGAACACCCCATAATTACTTTACAATTTTTGGACTTAATTTGGCCTATTTTCCATTTTTTGAAAGTTTTAAATAATTTTAAAACCTATTTTTATAAGAGTTTTAATTACAATAAAATTCCTATATTATAATAACGTATTAAAGAATTTTTAGACCAAATTTCAGAATTTTTGGCCGCACCCATCTTGCGTGAGGGAGAGGAGAGTAATTTTAAACTAAATTAATTATTTTTAATTATTTTAATTATGTTTTTCTAAACCCTAACCCTAACCCTAGCTCTAACCTATTTATATTAGCCCTAGGCTAAGTTATTTCGGCATTACACAAAACCCTAGCCGCCGTTTCCTCTCCCAAAGCTTCGTCGCAACGTTGCGACGATCGCCCAGTGCACGACCGGAGCTCACCCCCGCACATCCTAGTGCACGACCGGAGCTGCTCCCCGCATCGCCGCTCGCAGCGCTCCGCTGCAAGCCCCCCCCCCCCCCCCCCCCCCCCGCTGTCGCCCCGCTCCGACCGAGGCCGTCTCTCGGTCTGACCGAGAGAACAGCCCGCACAGCCGCACCGCTCCGCACCGCTCCGCATCGCCAAGCGCCCGACCGACCCGCCCCGTCGGTCTGACCGAAGGCCCGCTCCGCACCCGCAAGCGCTCCGCACCCCGCTCCGTTGCTAGCCTCGCCCAAGCGCCCGACCGACGAAAATCTCCGCACCGACCCGCTGCGACCGAAGCGCCCGCCTTGCAACGCCCCCGCTGCGCTGCATCAGCGCCCGACTGAGAGCTCCTCTCAGTCTGACCGAGAGAACTCTCCGCACCGGCAGTGCACGACCGACGGCCGTTTGTCGCAAGTTGGTTTCTCCCACACCAACTCCTGTGGTGGGCCCCCCAAGTTCTCCAGAGGTGTTGTGAGTCCCCCTTGGACCCCTAGCACTGCTCTGGGCCCCACTTGGACGTGCTACTTCGCGGATTTGCCGTCTACGATGTTGCGACACGTCGTAGGCCTTCGTCGCAAGTTCAAACTGTTGGGGAATCGTACGAGGACCAGATCTGAAGCTGAGGAGTTCTCCGATCAGACCCGACATCCAATCTACAACAAACTCAGGTTCAGGTTGGTTCCCCGAAACTCGTAGAAACCCCCACAATAGCTGACTGAACCCTAAACTAAAAACCGTCAACTTGAACTAAATTTATTTTCCAGCACCTGTAAAACGTTGTACGAACTTAGAAAATCGACGAATGGACTTTGTTGACTGTGCACATAGGATAGATCGTCGATTAGGCTGAAACATCAAAAAGAGACTTTTGACGAATAGGATAGTCCCGAAAACCTAGAAACGAAACCTAATAGGATTTGATGAATTTGAAACCTGACATCGTCACCGTGGCGATATTTCAGACGGACTTCCGCGGACGAGACGCTTGGACGAGACGCTTCGAGAGGACGACACACTCGCCATCGCAGGCAAGTGTATCCACTTGCACTTTTGGCCGTGCTTAGGCCCTAGTTGGTTAGAATTGTTAACTGTGAACAAATAGAACCGGACGTGAAATGATAGCGTCCGGGACGACTCCTGACGGCTCAGACTTGACGACGAAGTCTGAGCCTGACGACAACAACTTTTGGTGCTGTATGGCTATCATGTGTGTGCGTGTGTGTGGACACCCTAGAATAACACTTCCTGTCTTGTCATGTCCCATCTCGTCTTGCACAGCCCGCTGAGCAATAGGGCACTCTCCGAGTGATCCCTTGTACTGTTTCACAGCCTGCAGGCAATAGGGCACTCTCCAAGTTAGAGAGAGTGATCCCTTGTACTGATACACAGCCCGAGGGCAATAGGGCACTCTCCAAGCTAGAGAGAGTGATCCCTTGTACTGATTCTCAGCCTGTGGGCAATAGGGCACTCGTCAAGCTAGAGCGAGTGATCCCTTGTACTGGTGTCATGTCTTGTCTTGTCTTGGGGTTTGGGGTTGGGTTGAGCGTGCGCACGGCAAGAGGGTCTGATCCCCCTCGAACCGTAAGGCGTGAACCCTTTCGTGTCTCACTTGTCTTGTCCTACCTTGTTTCCGTCACGTCCCGTCTTGTCTTGACACATGTAGGTTAGTCCCGTAGTTGGTAGCACACGCTACAACTACTACTTGTTGCGCTTTACTTTCCTGCTGCGTTACTTCTGTTTGTTACTCAGTTATAACCCAAGCATACTAATCAACCAGTAAAACGTTGTCTAAAAGTTGATACACTTATAGTTTGGTCTAACCCTTTTTGTAGACCTGACATGACGTACAGTTCATTCTTTTGGTGCTGTACGTCAGGTGTTGAGCCAGAGTACGTCGACGAGGCGGACTTGCCAGCTGACGGAGAGCCGGAGGACGTTGATCCGGAGTACGACCCGGAGGAGGACCAGAGTTAGAGGCCTCTAGTTGCTGATCCAGATTTCTGTTCCAGTTTAGATTGGGTGGGTAGCACATGTTGTTTTCTTGTCTAGGTTGGGTGCTTGCACCAGTAGTTTCTTTTCTGCAGTTGTAGCCTTCAGGCGTTTTAGACTCTCAGTACTTTTGGATGTTTTATTTGGAATAAAATGAAATGATATCTCTTTTCTGTACTTTGTTGTTTCCGTACTAACTTGCAGGGACCTGTTTCCTTCGTTTGGAATATCACAGACGCTTATTGGGTCTGGGCTCTTAGCCCTGGCCTAAGCGGGCCTTAGTCACGTTTCGCCTCCGACCTTTTTGGGAAGCGGGGCGTGACAACGTTACGACTTGTTATGCAAAATATAGTTCTTATTAAGCCACATTTAAACTAAACCTGTTATGAACTTCTACTTGATAGAATTCCAAATGTTTCATATTTTAAAAGTGTTTAGTTGCAAATTTTTTATTTTAAATACTGAAGATAATTTAGATAAATTTGATCCAAAATTGGATATTGGATTTTGTTATTGGTTATTATACTTGAAGTAAAGCTTATCAGATTTTCAATAAAAGAACATTAACCATTGAAGAATCCATGCATGTGACATTTGATGAAACTCAAACTAGAATTTCAAATACTATTAAAAATGAATAAGATTTAATCTAAATGATTCAAGATATAAATTGAATATTGATGATGATGCATGTATGAACTAAAACACCTAAGAAGACTTTACCTAAATCTTAGAATGAAGTAACTAATCACACACACAAAAGTTATAGGTAACATATGTGATGGTGTAAAAACAAGATCACAAATTGAGCATATGTTACATTCTGCCTTTATTTTTAATATTGACCCAAAGAATGTCAAATATACCTTTGTAAATAGCTCTTGGACAATAGCAATACAGGAAGACTTAACCAATTTTAAAGAAATGAACTTTGTGAACTTGTACAAAGACATGACCACCAAGTCATTGGAACAAAGTAGACCTTCATGACCAAACTTGATGAAGATAGACAAGTCATCAGAAACAAAGCAAGGTTAATTGCTCATGTATACTTTCAGAAAGAATGCATAGAGTTTGATGAAACATTTGCTCTAGTAGCTATATTAGAATCAATTTGAATGTTATTAGCATTTGCTAGATATATAAATTTTACACTTTTTTAAATGGTTGTGAAAAATGCATTTTTGAATGATTATATTAAAGAAGTAGTTTATACAAACCACTGGTTTTGTACATGAAAAATTTCAAAATCATGTTTTTAAACTAAACGAAGCTTTATATGGTTTAAAACAAGCACATATGGCCTAGTATAAAAAGATTAAAGACTTTTCTTTCAAATTCTGGATACAATGTAGGCAACGAAGTCACAACACCTTTTATTAAAAGAATTGAAAAAGAAATAATTTTAATTCAAATTTATGTTGGTGATATAATCTTTGGGTCTACTAATGAAAAGTTGTGCATTGAGTTTGATAAGGTTGTGCATGATGCATGAGTGAACTCACATTCTTCCTCAGGCTTCATATAAAGTAACTCAAGAAAGGAACCTTCATCTATCAAGACGAATATGCACACGAACTACTCATCAAGTGCTTTGGGATAGAGAATGCTAGCGGCAAGACACCACATTGGCTACGTCTACTTCACTTGATAAGGATCCTTTTGGTAAGAATGTAGCTCAAAAGACCTACCGATGTATGATTGCATCTTTACTTTACTTAAGTGCAAGTAGATCGGATATCATGCTTAGTGTATATCTTTGTGCTAGATATCAGTCTGTCCCTAAGGAATCACACTTAAAAGCTGTAAAACATATTCTTAAATACCTTAAGTCCACAACAGATTATGGTTTATTCTTTCCAAAGGAAGCACATTTAATCTTGTTTCATATACTGATGTTGACTTCACTAGTTACAAAACCGATAGGGAAAGCTCCAATGGAACTTGTCACTTTTTGGTTCATTCCCTAGTGTCCTGGTTTAGCAAGATGCAAAATTCAGTCTTATTATCTACTACCAAACAGAATACATATCTACCAGTTTAATATATGCTCAAGTTCTTTGATGAGACAAACCTTAGTTGATTATGATATTAAGTGTCCTATATCTTTAATATTTTGTGATAATACAACTGCAATTGGTCTAGCTAAAAATCCATTGCACCATTTTATAACCAAACATATTTTTATTAGACATCATTTTCTAGATGATCATTCAACTAAAAGGATATAGAATTAAACTATAATCCTATAGAACATCAAATTACACATATTCTCACAAAGGCTTTAAAAATTAAGTCACACTTTTTGATTATATATCCTAAAATATTAAGTCACACTTTTTGATATTTATGAATAATTAGTGAGAATGAACTATAAAATGGATCATAAAATATTAAGTCACACTTTTTAATAATGTCAAAAGAGGAAGAAATAAGATGAAAAATATGTATTATAATATGCCAAAGGGGGAGATATAATTGAATATGATAAAGGTATATAATGATTGGTATTAATAAGATATAATTTGACAATATTTATATTTTTGGGTAACTTGTTCTATATAATTGATTGAACATTTGTTTATACATTATTGTCGCCATGCATAAGTTAATATTGGTTGGAGTGCATCCATGGCATGAATTTTTGAATGTATTAATAAAAAACAATGTATAGACATTCATTTAACACAATCCTTGATACACATGATACATATGTAAATATGCTTATTACTAACATACAATGATGCATGCTGAGCTCTAATATGTTTATCTTAACTATATGCATCTTTATAAGAAAGGTATGTGTGTGTTTTATATTTTATGTAACATATGTTTGTCGTCATCAAAAAAGGAGAGAATGTTGAATATTGAGTCTCCCCAATATAGGTTTTGATGATGAGCAAACATACTTGTATGCTAATGATCTACTAAGAATATCAAAGCTAAATGAAGTCAATCAAGGCCATAAACTAAAGGAAATGAAGCATTCAAAGAATCAAAACAAGAAGATGGAATTAAAGACTACATCGAAGAAGGCTTCAAGACAAATGTAATTTTTCTTCTTGTTTTAGATTCCGTACCAATAACTCTTTACTAGTTGATTAATAAATCTAGAATTTAATGGCAATCAACCTGTCAGAGTTAGTCGACCAGAGTTTAATTGGTAGTCGATTAATTCCTAGACTATATAACTAACAACTGAACACTAGTCGACTAATTCAAAACAGATAGTTAGCATCTTTCTATCATGACTGACTAGTCGACTAGTGGCTATTGATTAGTCAACTAATCATTGTACATTAGTCGACTTGAACATTACCATTGGCCAAAATAGAAAATCTACAAACTAGCCATTTGAAGTTGTTTTAAGGGTGTTTTGGGAAATCTGTTTCATACATTTTTCTGATATATAGATAGAGAAGATTTCTCAAAGTTTTTACAATAAGAAAATTCATTGTTTTTCAAGAGAAAAATGTTTTTGTGCTTAAAAGAGTTCTAAAGAAACCCCCCTCATTTATGGCCTTACGTTTCAAAGTTTTCCATTTGATTTCATGGCCATTTCCTTGATCTCCCCTGCCTCAAATTTTAATATCTTTTCTGATATCAAACTCTTACTGCCTTACATCGAGACACAAGTTTCATCGAAGGCTATATGTAAATTGTTCTCTGAAGAAAGGTTATAAGTATTTCTCACTTGTGTTTTAAGAGAAAACGGGTTCTCTCACGTTGTTGAGATGGTGTATACTTGAGGTTGTTCGAGTGGTTTATTATTGCACCAGATAGTGGTGTAGTGGATATGTTGTACTATTCTTTCGGTTGAGAAGTTAAAATGGAAAGCTCAAGTGATGACTTGGGGACTGGTTGTATGTCAGGGTTTGACCAACAAGGATAGGTCCTTGTGCTTGCATTGCTATTTGTCCTTGATTCTCTCTTGCAAGTATTCCATATTAAGCTAATTATCTTGTTTATATTATTTGCATGTATTTACAGTTTGTGGATTAAGAATCTTTTTGATAACACAAAGTGATTTTTGGGCAAAAAAACTTGAGGTTTTTATAAAGAATTTTTACAACACTATTCACCCGTCTCTACTGTTTTCTGCTTCTCATGCGTAGGATTCGATACAATCAAGTGTTTCCCAACATATTGTTGGATTAGTTCCTTGTTTTTCTTGAACAAAATCAATTTGACTGCTTCTGAGCCCTTTTACAAGTGCAAATATAGGGATCTCTAAACATTAAATGTGTCGGTGATGGAATCTGGATTATGTACCCCTTTAAATCTTTTTTATCATGGATTCATTCTTTTGTGTACTTGGTCCTTACTTTTATATAGACATCACTCATTATCTTGAAAAGGGGGAGCACATTTCTGACATGTCTGAGAAGCCTTTAGGCTTGATGTGTGTGAGAGCATTTGGCCTATATCCAATAAATAGGCATCTACAAATGTTTTGTTCCATGCATGTCTATTGCTATCAGTATTGAAAACATCATAACTTCTATATGGTATATTCCCAATTCTGATTTGATAATTCCTAACCAATATGTCTTTTCAAATGCTCTCTCATCTTATAGAGCTCATATGGTATCAGCTGTAGGGGTCTTCGACGCTTAAAAATGCTCAAATTGCATGTTTAAGAAGTCGACGGTGAATATGACAGCATCTCTCAGTTCGTTGCTACCATTAGTTCACCATTGCTCGACTACCAGGGTTTTATAACCGACGATATAAACTTTTTTGATCTCACCTTCTTGTAAAAGTTAAGATGATATTTCTTAGTATCCTCTTGGTTACAATTGGTTCTTCCTTCTCCATTTAGTCCTGGTCGAAGTGTGCACAAAGATATGATAGTACCATTTTTTTTGAATGTTAGCATGCTTACTTGTCAAGCGTAGCATGAAGCAGGGGTAGCTTGACTATAAGGAATTCCAGCATGGGCAAGGATAACCGTGCATTCGATTTGGAAAGATGATGGTTCTTAACAATGGAGGTTAGCCCTTCATGGAAAGCGGTGACTTCCTTAAATTGTTATCTAATTTAGCCATCATCTTCATTTTCATGATGTTGTTTGATCCTCTCTCATCACGTGCAATTCTCACTCGTACTCATTTCTCTTAGAGTTAGGGTCACTGGTTTGTCATGCACTGCTTGCTTAGAGTGAGAACATGAACATGCACATGGTGTATATTAAGGTGTACCTTTTTTATGTATATTTTTTCCCAATTTTTCTGATGTTCCTTCCTCATTAATTTATTCACACTAGCGTCTGTAGTTACTCTGTAGTTACTTGCATGTTCTTGCTTGCATACTTAAAACAAAACATGAAAATAGTAATATAATCTCATCATCTTAGAATAAAGTATACAATATTAGGCTTAGCATGACCATTACTACACGATGCATAAAATGTGATTAGAAAACATAATGTCTACTCATAAAGATTTGTACCAATCCTTAGCAGGGGAAGCTCATCGTAATCTTAGGCCATTGGGTCAACTTCCGGGATAACATCTTCAGAAAAATCATCCCCAAAACTTGGGCATGTATTTCACAAGATAACATACAAAGAAAATATATATCAATGAGAGTTAATTGGCAAGTATTTTCCATAATAATAAAAATATATGTATATGCATATAAAAAGGAATGGTGTAAAAGTGATAGGATCATGCTGTTAGATCCGTATAGATGGCAAACAACACTAGAAGGCGGGTTGAATAGTGTTGTATAAAAATAATTCCTATTAAAAATTACACCATTCTACTAAGTTGCATATGTCTCCTAAGGATGTTACTCCACTCGGTACTTAGTCAGCAATCCTAAATGCTCGCAATTAAAGTGAGATGCACAGCGAAAATTTAACACAAGTGCAAATAATAGGAAATGAGAGACGAAAGACAATGATCACAACATAAACAAAAGCAATTTATACAGGTTCATCCTTCTTAGGCTACGTCTAGTCCCCAAACTTTGATGTGCTTTAATCCACAAACTTGCCTCAATAATTGAGGGCTTCAAACCAATTACAAGTACCACTTTCCCAATAAGTGGTCTTCCAATACAACTTAACCTCTTCTCAAGATGGCATCACACTAAATGCTTTTCACCAAATTACAACACCAGTAAATAACTTACCAGTACACCCTTGTGAGGGTTTTTCAAATCTTTTCTTTTAATGGAGTCGTTACACCCTTTCCTATAGCCAAACAAATTGAAGCTTGATGTGTATTGTGATGCTATAAGAGAAATCTCATTTTGCTCTCAAAGAAATGAAATAAAGCACAAGGAGATCAAAGAGGAAAATTGATTCAATCTCTTATTAATTAAAATTAAGCTTAACATATTTGAAGCCAAATATATCCAAGAATTTTTTGCTCTAAAGCTTTTCAAAAGGAAAAAAAATCAAACTTTGGCAAAAAGATGAGAACTTTAGAGAGGTTGGAGAAGGCTTAATTGCTTTGAAAATAACTTAAAATTGATCAATAAATGTTGCAAAAAACTGCCAACTACAACATATATATGGGTGAAAATCCATTGAAACTAGTTTCTGTTAGAAATTATTGAATTTTTCAAAGTGTTTTCAAAATGGTTTTGTGTGTAGACTCTCTTTTGATTTCTGTCTATTTGGTTTAGTCCCACATTGCTTGGGAAAGATGCCTTGGAGGAGTATATAAGGGATTTGTTGAGACTTGGAGATATGCCCCAAGGGGTGCCATTCTTTTGTGAACGGGAGATGACTTACATGAGCATAAGTTCAACGCGCGCATGTCGTCGGTCGGCCGCGTCGTTCGTGCACGCGACTATTAATTTTTGGATAAAATTATTATTTTAAATTATAAACCTTTCTGAACTGATATTCAAATGCAAACGTTCAAATCCAAGTTTTGAAACTTTCAAACGTTTTTCACCTCATTAACGGTTCATTACTCACTGATATAACTCCCCATTACTCGCTATTTTAACTCCCCTTACGTTACTACGTGTCATTAACATTCATTATCTCTTCGGTTACAGCACCTTCTCATTTTTATTAGCTTCGTGGGTTTCTTTTAAAGGGGGTGAAAACTCTCTCTTTTTTGTATGCGCAAAACATCTCTCTTCTTCTCTGTTTTCTTTTTATGAAAATTATTTGATTGATTTTCGAGCAGTGTTCTTCAGTTGTGTTGGTTCTTTTGGGTCTTCTTCAGGTGCAGATGAGATCTTTGACAGAGGAGATTTCTGGGCTGTTTTGTCCTAGGGACGTCGAGGCTGTACACTGCTTGCACGATCTTGGGAAGAGCCGTGAAATGTCTTAAAGAGAGCGACTTAGTCTGCGACTCAACCCAAAGACTTCGGTAAATTCATTCCTACCTTTACAATTTCTGCAACAAACATTTTAAGACGTTCTTCTGCCACGACTTCTGAAACAGAAACTGTTCTTGTTTCTTTTGATCTTAACAAGCCCTTCTGATTTGAAGGATCCCACTTCAAACGTCTATTCCTACTCAAAAGGAAGACACCGCTATTTCAGCCCATATTGTGGCCAATGACGAGGAGAGGGCTACAAAGGATCCACATGCCATTGGAGAGAGGGAGACTTCGCCTTCTACACTTCCTATACATACCACGACGGCACCGGCAGATGCTACTACTACTTCAAATCAATCTATTCCAAAGGATGCCACTAGAGACAAGACAAGCCGACCTCCACCTCCTTATCCTCAAAGGTTAGCCATGGAGAAATTAGAGAAGAAATACGCCAAGTTCTCTGAGCTTCTCAAGGGAATCCAATTGAATATCCCCTTCATGGACGCAATCATGGAAATCCCCACGTATGCTAAGTTCTTAAAGGATCTAATAACGAGGAAGCGTAAACAAGAAGAGGTGAAGCTTTTGGATAATTGCACCTCCAGAATCAAAAATAATCTACCTAAGAAGCTGTCGGATCCCGGGAGTTTCATGGTACTGTGCTCCGTTGGTGGCACCTCAATTAGCATAGCCTTGATCGACTTAGGAGCGAGCATTAGCTTAATGCCGCTCATTATCTCTAAACGGCTAAATACGGGAATGGAACTTGAGCCTGCCGACATGAGCATTCAACTAGCTGACCAATCGATTACCTATCTAGTGGGCATAACACGTGACATCATATAGTAAATACCGCACGGGCTATGCGTGCCAGTAGACTTTATGATCATGGATATACCGGAGAAGGGTAGTTCACAAATTATATTGGGGTGTCCATTCATGGTGACGGCCGGAGTATTGATCGACGTCCGTGAGGGGACGCTATCTTTAAATGTGGGCAACTTTGAGGTTGAATTCCGCTTGCAAAAGCCGATGAGGGACCGTGCCCCCATAAGAAGATGCGAGCTATCTTGAGCTCTTAGAGGACGAGGCAACCAATGAATATGCCATGGAGGAGTTCTCTAGAGATCCCCCACAAGAAGATGCGAGCTATCTTGAACTCTTAGAGGACGAGGCAACCAATGAATACGCCATGGAGGAGTTCTCTAGAGATCCCATGGGGAAAAGCTTTAATGACGATGACGACATCGTGCACGACAAGGCGTTGGCCGCCTATTTGAGCATACTAGACGAGGAGTCGCCTGGTGTACCATTGCACAATCAAGAACCGGAAGCTATGAACTTCTTGGCCGAGGAGGGCCAACAAGGAGAAGCGTGCCAACTCCCACCCCATGGACTCATCGGAAAACATGACGGGCGTATTTCATACGCGCCCAATATCCCCACCATCGAGTAAAAATCTTGAGGGAGTCAAGCTTACGACTTAAAACAAGTGCTTATCGGGAGGCAACCCGAGTTTTCTTTCTTTAGTTTTTATTTTTCTTTTTGTTCTTCCCTTTTCTATTGAAAAACCAAAATAAAAACGGTTTTAATTCATTGAAAATACAAAACATAAAAATTTTGATGTGTTCTTCCTTCTACAGGTTGAACAATGGAGAGAGCGTACCAAACGACGAAAAGAAAGAGAAGGAACCAAGAGGAGAGAACCATAGAGCAATACTAGCTTTGGGGGACCAATAGTAGGTCACTCGACCGAGCAGCTACCCTGCTCAATCGAGCTACAATCAGCCCGAGGAAGCAGCTAAAAGAGCTCTATGGAATTTAACGCGACTCGACCAAGTAGCTACCCTACTTGGTCGAGATACGAAAGGAGCTCAAGTAGGCCAAAATAGCACTCTGTTTTTAATTCGACTCGACCGAGTAGCTACCCTACTCAGTCGAGCTTTAAAAGAAGTCCAAAAGTGCTAAAAACATCGCTCTGAAAACTTAATGGACTTGACCGATTACCTATCCTACTCGGTTGTCACGCCCCGCTTCCCAAAAACGTGGAGGCGAAGCGTGAGAAGGTCCGCTCAGACTTGAAGCTACAAAGCTGCAAGTCCGATAAGCGTCAATCAAATTTAAAACTGCAGGTCCTTGCAACGCGAGCGAAACAAGATAATAATAATGAAATGAGACAAAAGAATAATCTCGGAATATCCATAAAATAAGTTTCAACATCACAGAAAAAGCCACCAGGCTGAAAGAAAAAGAGACTAAAGGCCCAAACATGGCCAACAAAAGTACAAAGTACAAAACAACGGTGCTACGCACCAATAACTAACAAAAGGCCTAAAACAAAATAAAGCTAAACAAAGACTCAAAAAAATGGTCACCGGTGTCCACCAAAATCCTCCTGGGCAATCATGGACTCAGGCTCAGCGTCAGCAAAACACCACGTACACCGCAACGGTCTCTGGCTCAGGGTCTAACATGTGACACCCAAAGAGAAAGGGGCACATGTCAACAAGTCTGGAAGACTTATGCAAGTGAAACTGAAAGTACAAGTAAGAGCAACCTAGCAGTTCTAGCATGATGCAATGACATGGCAGTTAAAGTATGAGTGCAGCAGGTAAAGTAAAGTAAAGTAAAGTACGAGCATGGCATGGCATGGATGACAAGTATTACATGAATCATTCACAAGACAAGTACAAGACAAGGAAAGTAAGCACCTCGTGCACAGAGATTCCGTCTTTTGGCTAGAGTGGCTGCGCGGGCCAACTCCTAAGCTCAAGCGAACGTTTATCCCTACCCCTCCACGTGTGTCGAGCCAGGGCCTTACCCCCGAACGGGAATGCTCGCTTCTGGAACACGAGCCAGGAAGTGTTTTAACTTGCTGGTCTAGGGGTGCACCTAGCCAGTCAAGGGCGTACAAGTACAAGTATTGTAGCGTGTGCTACCAATGCGACATTCAATGCATGGATGACATGACATGACAAGTAGTAAGGCGTACAGGTAAGGAAAGTAAACGTGACAGTTTAGTATGCATGAACAACAAGTTTAAGGGTTGGATCTAGCTTCGTTGTCAAGCTAGATCAATTAGGTGACAGATCTAGTTTCGTTGTCAAACTAGATCAAGTAGGCGTCTAGCCAGCTATCATTTCACTGACTAGTCTCTTTTACGCTAAAAACAAGGAAGTGGCCTTAAAACATGGCCCTACACAAGAGTTGGCAAGTTTCACTTGCCTGCAATTATCACGTCAAGAAAACACCGTCCAACGAGTCCAAAGTCACGATTCCTACGTGCACAAGTCCACCGGCCTACATCCGTTTTATTAATCTTTGATTAGTGATTGCTAAAACATTTAAAATACTTTAAAAATACCGATTTTTAGTCTTGGTTAACATGCAATTGGGTTGGGGTCCTAGGGGTGCAAAGCGTTACCTCAACACGACGCGAAAGCTACACCGGCGTCGGGTAGCGACGCCGGGGGTTGGAATAATAAGATCGCGCTCCAAGTCCAGATTCCAATTAGATTCCTCGCTGGAAATTTCAGAGCAATCAACCCGGGCGACGATTCCAGATTCCAAAGCTCGCACGTGCGACGACGGGCTACGACGTGCGACGACGTCGTACGCGGCAAGTCGTTGAAGAGAACGCACCTAGGTGGGGCCCACAGTAGTCCTAGGGACCTTTGGGGGACCCACAATACCTCTGGAGAACTTGGGGGGCCCACAGAGGCAAGTGGTGCGACGAATGCAGGGTTGCGACGAGTGGCTCTCGGTCGTACAGCCTCGTTGCGGGGAGATCTCTCGGTCAGACACTAGGAACGGCGCTGTGCGACGCTTTGGGTCGGTCGCAGCAGCGGGGGCGGGCGCTTCCTTCGGTCAGACCGGTCGGGGGCTTCAGTCGTGCGCTTGGGATGCGAGGCGGGCGATGTTGCAACGTTGCAACGTTGCAACGTCGGTCGCTGCGGGCGGGGCGACCGGTCAGACGCTGAGCGATGCGGGGGAACGAAGCGGGCACGGTGCGGAGCGCTGTGCGGAGCGGGGTGCGGGCCAAGCGGTCGGTCAGACCGAGGGAACGGGGCGGGCACTGTGAAGCGATGTGGGCGGCGATGGATGCGGGGTTGGGGCTTCGGTCGGAGCGGGGGAACGGGGGCGTTTTTCTCGGTCGTGCGGCAGCTGAACGTCGCAACGTTGCGACGTATCGTCGCAACGTCCAATTTCAAGTTTGGAAGAGGCTAGGACTAATTTCTTGCAAAAATAGGTCTTCCTAGGGGTTGCTTATATAGTATAGATGGGTTGACTTGGTCTAGGGCTAAATCTAATAGGATTAGAATATTAAAATAATTTAAAATTTGAATTCCAACTACTCCAACTTACCCAAGGGTTTGACTTGGTCCAAATGAGCTGGAAATTGGCTCAAAAATTCCTTAAAAAGTTTAAAACTCAAATAAATTTTACTTGGCCGAAAATAATTTATAAATTAATTATTAAAAATAATATAAAACTTGTTAAAAATATAAAAGTGGTCAAATAAACTCCAAAAATTATAAAATAAATATCGTGGTGATCGTGAAGACGAATGTGAGATAACTAAGAAGACGGATCTCAATTTCGACGTCGGACGACGAGACTAAAAATAGAAACGTCTCCCGTCAAGAGTGAGAATCGTCACGTCTCATCGAGTAAGTTTAAATTGTGGAAAAACGACTCGAGAAGTGTCGTTCCAAGATAGTGCCACTATTTAATACTCTCAGAGACGTTCACAACGGCATATCACACAAAAGTGTTCACAAACAAACAAAGTCTAAAACAAACACGTGCACGGACAAAAGCACGTGCACGAACAACGTACCACGAAAAGTGGTCGTTACATCCTCCCCTCCTTAGAATAAAGTCCGTCCTCGGACTTTCTAATATATCTAGTCGCTCTAATAACTACCCCAATCAAGTCACATTATATTTCAAACCAGGTATAGCTATTACCAATGCTTATATATGCACTAGGTAGTCAAACATTATCACCACTAACACGCATATATATATATACATTCACATACGTCATATACTTATACCTATTATAGCCAGTCAATTCATACATGTATTTCAATCATATATATAAACATACATCCCTTATATAGCTACTACTTACCTAAACACAAAACAATATTTCAGATACTCATACAAGGATAGTGTCACACTTAGAAAATACAATTATTGCTCTACATATAGATAGCTACCTATGCACAAACATCAAGGGTATACTACCCTCTAATATTCCTCCAATACCAAACATCTCAACACATATAGTCACACCATACCATTATTAAATCAAGTTCACTATATCTAATATACATTCACCACTACTATAATTTCACCATATATAGTCATACAGTGCATGCAAATAGTTCACCATATATTCTCATCACATACGGTCCTATAACTGTATTTACGACACGCCACATATATCGTAGTCATCAATTCATATAACTAAGCACATACTTACCCGTGCATGGTGCACACCCATACACGCTAGCATTTCATTTACGCATACCAATCATACCATTATATTACTAGCACACATACACACCTAGTTTTAGCTAGTACACATACGTTCACACGAGCAAGTCCTTAGTAAATAACTATACCACAAGACCAGCACCTATAACTATATACTGGCGTAGCGACCCACAATCATGTGTGTAGCACAACCAGGCACAAACACTCCTATCACTATACATACATCAAACATTGCTATATTCAAACTACAAACATACATTCAATGTACTTAGAGTATACCCACTCAAGCTTGAGTGAGACTCAATACACATATCAGAATATTCTATATACGTAACACGGCATTCATACATATACCAATACCACTCCAACATATATATATGTATATATATATATATATATATATATATATATATATATATATATATATATACCAATACAACCATATGCATACCATAGGTCAATCACACTTAATATTTAGTCAGATAACACCCACATAGTTCAATCTAATTATATACCATAATAATAACATTACAGACATCAGTACCCATATATTCATAATATACTCCCTAATACATGCATACGTACTCATCGTATAGTCACTCACATGTAACACATATATATATATTCACAACATAGCCTACTACCTATAATTAGTATACTAACACATCTATACGTACATAATTAAGATGTGCAATAGTCGTGTATACCTCACGGTATGCACGCATGCAACATCCTGCAAAGCAAGCAATACCAATCAAAATTATAATTCTAATATCCTATGCATATCACCTATATACTCAGGCAACAAAACATAACTACTTGTGTCTAAGCATAATACATACCTTCATACGAGCACATACACATACATACTAATATATAGGTCACTCATTAGGCCTACTTACTTATCTATATGTATACCTATTATCATCACACCTAGCATATACATAGCTTTACCAATCATTTTATTTCAACCATTATAAGTATTCTCTAACTGCATACACTCCATTAGACATTCCAACGCTAACTCTTATATACACAGGCACCCCTAGTATGGTATAGCTAGCCACACACAAATCTATAAACACTAACATACCAACAACTTCATAATATCATGAATAACTCCGTGTATATATATATATACCACACAATAGGCAAGCATCAATATACTATGGGGGTACACTCATTCAAGCCCACGTACACAGCTTAGGTACGTGCACTACGACTTTCTCACAAGGTCCAAGGGCCTACTAACAATTAAGGGTTGACACAGACATTGAAGGACCCTAAGGCCTAAGCAATAAAGAGAGGTCGAGAGCGTGACGAGGGAAGGATCGATAAGCACGAGTTCAGATAGGACGAATACAAGAAGACAGCTTGGTTAGGCGAAACATTGACTCAATGGTGATGTTTAGGTTGAGGGAAAAGGGTGATGTTTATGTAGGAGGGGAAAAAGAAAGTAGGGTAATTAGCATGAGTTAAAATACGCAAAATTGAAAACTGTTGTACTTCAAAAAAAAATTGGAATTCCTCATCTGTATAAAATATTTGAAGATCGATAAAGCGAGTTGAAATAAGTTTGAGTCGAATATTCATAATAAGAGAAAATGTTTTATTGGTTTATATAAAATCAATGTAAAAGGAAGTAAAATCATTTACACGAATATCAAGGACGAGGTTTTAGAAATCTTATACGTTAGTAATTTAATATAATGTTGTCAAAAGTTTTTGAAAGTCAAAGAATGAAATCAAGTAATAGAAGAATTTAAACTCATGTTAAATGCTTCAAAACTTTAGGCTATGGAAAATTTTAAAATGATCAATTTGAAACTGCTTTTAGAGAACCGGGGTTTGCCAAAAATGAAAAAAAACTGATTTACGCATGGTTCTTAATATACGAACTCAACAAGTCTGGCACGGATATAAAAATAATTGAAATTCAATTTGGTTTAGAAATTTTTCTAAAAGCGTGTATGGTGAGCGGAAAGAAAATAATAGTAACTTAGCATAAGAATTATCAAGATCGAATAGCAAATCTTTAAAATCAAATCAGGGAGGGTCTAAAACAGGAAGAGGCTATGAAAATAGTAATTTTGCAAAAATCTGAAGTAGCGAAAACGACGAGCAAAGTCCAACTTGCTGAAAGCTGAAATTCCATGTGTCTTGAAAGTATATTAAGGTAAACACGACGTATCATTCGAATAACACAAATAAGAGGGAAAATTATAAATCGAATTGGGCAGGGCAAAAGTAAAACTAATATATGAAAGAACGACACATTTACATAAGTATGAAAAATATAGGCTGGGAAAATACCATAAGCTAGTATTCAAAAATTCCGACAAACGTTTTAAAAATTTAAATCAATGAAGGAGGATGAAATATAGGTATATTAAAATTTTGAACAAAATTACAATTAGTGGAAGAAAAGATTAAAAAAATACTTTCAGAAGGTTCAAGTTTTGCAATGGCGATGTTTGAAAATTGACGACGATCGTCACGGGGCGATCTCGTGAATCGAGGCAAGGAAATTGGTCAGATGATCAAAACATTCATACGCCTAGGATATGAATCAGGAAAGTCTATGGAAACTCCTACGGTCGACCAACTAAAGATTAAAAACTAAGCGCTAAGACTTCTAAAGGTTAGACGGTAAAGAAATGCGTTCAGCTTGGTCCGAAATCGATGAACCCAAGCGACGACTAAAGGAAAATCTAGAAGTTTAATATGGTCAGGGGTAGACAATAACCACTAAAGTAACTCCTACGACGATTAAATCAATTGCTGACAGGGAGTCTAACTACAATCAGAGCCTCTAACTTAGCAAGCACAGACGTCTAACTAAGCCTTCTTATCACCTAGTGACATAGGAAAACGACTAGACTTAGGGCTTATGACTCGGATGTTGCAATTTATTTAATGGACATTCCGTTATTATCGTTGTTCTGTTAATTCGCAATTGCAAGACCGGACCTGCATGGGCCACCAACAAAACCTGTCACGCCCCGCTTCCCAAAAACGTGGCGGCGAAGCGTGAGAAGGTCCGCTCAGACTTGAAGCTACAAAGCTGCAAGTCCGATAAGCGTCAATCAAATTTAAAACTGCAGGTCCTTGCAACGCGAGCGAAACAAGATAATAATAATGAAATGAGACAAAAGAATAATCTCGGAATATCCATAAAATAAGTTTCAACATCACAGAAAAAGCCACCAGGCTGAAAGAAAAAGAGACTAAAGGCCCAAACATGGCCAACAAAAGTACAAAGTACAAAACAACGGTGCTACGCACCAACAACTAACAAAAGGCCTAAAACAAAATAAAGCTCAACAAAGACTCAAAAAAATGGTCACCGGTGTCCACCAAAATCCTCCTGGGCAATCATGGACTCAGGCTCAGCGTCAGCAAAACACCACGTACACCGCAACGGTCTCTGGCTCAGGGTCTAACATGTGACACCCAAAGAGAAAGGGGCACATGTCAGCAAGTCTGGAAGACTTGTGCAAGTGAAACTGAAAGTACAAGTAAGAGCAACCTAGCAGTTCTAGCATGATGCAATGACATGGCAGTTAAAGTATGAGTGCAGCAGGTAAAGTAAAGTAAAGTAAAGTACGAGCATGGCATGGCATGGATGACAAGTATTACATGAATCATTCACAAGACAAGTACAAGACAAGGAAAGTAAGCACCTCGTGCACAGAGATTCCGTCTTTTGGCTAGAGTGGCTGCGCGGGCCAACTCCTAAGCTCAAGCGAACGTTTATCCCTACCCCTCCACGTGTGTCGAGCCAGGGCCTTACCCCCGAACGGGAATGCTCGTTTCTGGAACACGAGCCAGGAAGTGTTTTAACTTGCTGGTCTAGGGGTGCACCTAGCCAGTCAAGGGAGTACAAGTACAAGTATTGTAGCGTGTGCTACCAATGCGACATTCAATGCATGGATGACATGACATGACAAGTAGTAAGGCGTACAGGTAAAGAAAGTAAACGTGACAGTTTAGTATGCATGAACAACAAGTTTAAGGGTTGGATCTAGCTTCGTTGTCAAGCTAGATCAATTAGGTGACGGATCTAGTTTCGTTGTCAAACTAGATCAAGTAGGCGTCTAGCCAGCTATCATTTCACTGACTAGTCTCTTTTACGCTAAAAACAAGGAAGTGGCCTTAAAACATGGCCCTACACAAGAGTTGGCAAGTTTCACTTGCCTGCAATTATCACGTCAAGAAAACACCGTCCAACGAGTCCAAAGTCACGATTCCTACGTGCACAAGTCCACCGGCCTACATCCGTTTTATTAATCTTTGATTAGTGATTGCTAAAACATTTAAAATACTTTAAAAATACCGATTTTTAGTCTTGGTTAACATGCAATTGGGTTGGGGTCCTAGGGGTGCAAAGCGTTACCTCAACACGACGCGAAAGCTACACCGGCGTCGGGTAGCGACGCCGGGGGTTGGAATAATAAGATCGCGCTCCAAGTCCAGATTCCAATTAGATTCCTCGCTGGAAATTTCAGAGCAATCAACCCGGGCGACGATTCCAGATTCCAAAGCTCGCACGTGCGACGACGGGCTACGACGTGCGACGACGTCGTACGCGGCAAGTCGTTGAAGAGAACGCACCTAGGTGGGGCCCACAGTAGTCCTAGGGACCTTTGGGGGACCCACAATACCTCTGGAGAACTTGGGGGGCCCACAGAGGCAAGTGGTGCGACGAATGCGGGGTTGCGACGAGTGGCTCTCGGTCGTACAGCCTCGGTGCGGGGAGATCTCTCGGTCAGACACTAGGAACGGCGCTGTGCGACGCTTTGGGTTGGTCGCAGCAGCGGGGGCGAGCGCTTCCTTCGGTCAGACCGGTCGGGGGCTTCGGTCGTGCGCTTGGGATGCGAGGTGGGCGATGTTGCAACGTTGCAACGTTGCAACGTCGGTCGCTGCGGGTGGGGCGACCGGTCAGACGCTGAGCGATGCGGGGGAACGAAGCGGGCACGGTGCGGAGCGCTGTGCGGAGCGGGGTGCGGGCCAAGCGGTCGGTCAGACCGAGGGAACGGGGCGGGCGCTGTGAAGCGATGCGGGCGGCGATGGATGCGGGGTTGGGGCTTCGGTCGGAGCGGGGGAACGGGTGCGTTTTTCTCGGTCGTGCGGCAGCTGAACGTCGCAACGTTGCGACGTATCGTCGCAACGTCCAATTTCAAGTTTGGAAGAGGCTAGGACTAATTTCTTGCAAAAATAGGTCTTCCTAGGGGTTGCTTATATAGTATAGATGGGTTGACTTGGTCTAGGGCTAAATCTAATAGGATTAGAATATTAAAATAATTTAAAATTTGAATTCCAACTACTCCAACTTACCCAAGGGTTTGACTTGGTCCAAATGAGCTGGAAATTGGCTCAAAAATTCCTTAAAACGTTTAAAACTCAAATAAATTTTATTTGGCCGAAAATAATTTATAAATTAATTATTAAAAATAATATAAAACTTGTTAAAAATATAAAAGTGGTCAAATAAACTCCAAAAATTATAAAATAAATATCGTGGTGATCGTGAAGACGAATGTGAGCTAACTAAGAAGACGGATCTCAATTTCAACGTCGGACGACGAGACTAAAAATAGAAACGTCTCCCGTCAAGAGTGAGAATCGTCACGTCTCATCGAGTAAGTTTAAATTGTGGAAAAACGACTCGAGAAGTGTCGTTCCAAGATAGTGCCACTATTTAATACTCTCAGAGACGTTCACAACGGCATATCACACAAAAGTGTTCACAAACAAACAAAGTCTAAAACAAACACGTGCACGGACAAAAGCACGTGCACGAACAACGTACCACGAAAAGTGGTCGTTACATCGGTTGAGCTACAAAGGGAGCAAAAAGAGCTGAAATTAACACTCTGTTTTAATTCAGCTCGATCAAGCTGAGTAAGCAGCTCGGTCGAGTACTATGGCACAGATCTGGGGTTTAAAATTTCAAAATTTTATATCTTTTGAGCTCGATCGAGCAGCTATCGCTGCTCGATCGAGTAGCACTAATGGACGGGGCCCGCTCTTCACTTAAACCCGCTCGACCTGCCTGAATTTAAAATCACTCGGGCCTAACCTAATCATATTCTAATTCGAAATCCCTCAGCGCTTGAGTCCCCTAACCCTAACCCCCCGCTCGATCCGACAGCGTACACCGGAGCTCCGCCGCCTCTGCCCGAGCTCTGTCGATGTCCACTGCACTCGGTCCGACCACCACTAGCTCCTTTCCATTTCTCTCTTCAGATCTCTCTCTCTCTCTCTCTCTCTCTCACAATCTCTCTCTCTCACCCAAAAGCCGATTCATTTTCTTAATTACCTACTGATCATATTTCATTGTCAATCGAAGGTACTATTGGAGCTATTCGTAGAGACGATCGCCTTAAGATAGCTTGGGGGAGTGTTTTGTTTGAGGCTATGCACGTGCACAAGACACTTGCTTTCGCAGCAACGCTCGATTTCGGTATACTCGCTACACTCCCTATCTTTTATTACCGTATATTGTGCTCACGTCGTTAGCCCACATTTGCACGATGCCTCCGAGGTTGCAGCCTAGGAAGCCTCCGGCCAGGAAGAGGAAATCTGGCGACCCGACTCCTCCTCTTCTCAGCCGTCACGCTGCCGCCGCTGCCGCCGCTGCCGCCGCTGCCGCCGCTGCCGCTCACCCACACATGAGGACCACTGGGCAAACTCCACATCCTCCTCCTCACCCTCACGATTGCCATCCCACATA
Source organism: Scilla litardierei (assembly GCA_030789695.1). Lineage (NCBI taxonomy): Eukaryota > Viridiplantae > Streptophyta > Magnoliopsida > Asparagales > Asparagaceae > Scilla > Scilla litardierei. The sequence goes on along the minus strand of CM061142.1, from coordinate 297,149,044 downwards.
CCTCTAGCGATAGAGGCCCCACTTACTACCCCCATCCCGACACCCACCACTCCTGCTCCTCCTCCTCCACCTGCACAGCATGCACCATTCACCCTAAGGACGTATGATATCGTCTTCAGGGACGATGCTCTCCGCGAGCGTTTCGTCACCATCTTTCACCGCACCATCGTCCCGACCCGCTTCGTCCACGTCCCCTGTTGGAAGCAACGATGGTGGATCTTTGGTTTGATGATGACAAACGTGTTGTTATATTTAACGTGTGTGCTAAGTGTGTTCTCAGGATTGGCGAAGTTGTAAACTATTAAAGAAAGACTTGGTCAATTGCTAATGGGATTCAAGTGCTACACATTTATTATCCCTTCAAGACCAAGACCATGTCCAATCAATTCCTATAGCTTGGACCAAGCCACCCCATCTCCTAGCCTTCCTAGGACTTAGACCAAGTCGATGGGCTCTCCTTTAGCCGACCAAGCAAGCATCTCCTAGTCTTATGAGGACTTTACCAAGTCCATGTTTGCCGCATCCAAGGCTAGCCCATTGCCTTCTTCAATCCTAGCCATCCATTCTTGATCCTACCCTAGCTAGGATATCCTTTGGCCATCCAAGCATTGTGCCTTCTTTGGATCATCTCATGCCTCAATGCTGCAAATCCTAGGGTGAGATTTCTCCTTAGCCGCACCACCTTAAAACCCTAGCACATCATCTATTTAAGGAGATCATCTCCTATGTGCTAGGGTGCAAGGGTGCGGAAAACAAAAGAAAAGGAGTCGGCCAAATTAGCATCTCCAAGAAAACCCCACGGCAAGCAATTTCCAAAGCCAAAAGCTTCACCTTGCCATCTCCTTGCCACTATCATAACCATCATCTCCATTTCTGTAAAATTTGAAGCTCTCATCATCATCACCCGTGCGTGGAGATACATTGGAGAGGAGAGGATGAAAGTTGCCGCTGTAGACTCGTGAAGAAGAAGCAGACATCGAGAGCTAGAAGCGAGAGGCCTCGTAGAGAAGCACGAAGCCACAGAGAAGTTGACGACGAGTGTAGCTGTTGTCATAGTTCAAGTCATCGCCATCGAGTCGTGAAGTCTTGGGTTGAAGTCATCGAGAAGCAGCAGCAGCAACGCTCCCGTCGTCGAAGTCGAAGTCATCTTCACTTGCCACATTACCGTCGGAGATACCATCGACATCCTCAAAGCTGTCATTCGCCATCAAGAGCCCGTTGTCGAAGGCATGCTCCCGACGGCAAAGTCCACACAAAGCGTGCATCGCCTTGAACCTCGTAGTCGCCGGCTCGCACAGCCGTTATCGGGTAGCTAGCTTCGAGTTCTCGTCACCGAAGTCGAGGCAATGCTGTCAGAGAGAAGCCAACGGAGTTGAGTTTCATTCGTACCCCTCGAGCTATGAACGAGAGAGCGTTGCCGACGTTGAAGCGCTCGTTGCCATCTCAGCTACTGATCGGAGACCGCCGTCGTCCACTCTCTGTCGAAGATCGCTGCTGTCGGTCGAGTTGCCATCTTCGTCTCTGTCGTGAAGGAGAAGAAAGCGAAGTCTGTTGCCATCATTGATGACATTGTCGTCGTAGGAGAACGTCGTCGACGTTGTGTCGCTCACGGAGGTCGGACGCCGGAGACATTTAACGCCTGCATGCCTTAATACAAGAATAAAGCAAAAGCTTTGCTGACATGGCGGATGCGTGACGGTGAAAGAGAAATGAAAGTGGGAGGCTGACGTGGATAAGCTTTTAAAGGGATTGTTGTGCGCACATGCCTCTTATAAATAAGTTTTGAACTGGGATTGCTTTACACACAGACCAATATGCTATTTGAGACAGATTGAGATCCAGGAGTCGGATCGAGACACCATTTGGTCAAATTGGAGCCGACAACATGCTGATTGACAGAGACGACTACACGGACACGAACTGAGCATTTCTAAACCCTTTACTCTTTATATTCGTGTCTTAGTGTAACATTCTCTATAGGGGAAACTTTACCATATTTTGTGACTATTTTGGACTTGTCTGGTTGGGCTAGACAAGAGGGTCTTGACATGTTGTTGCAGTCAAGATACGCATTTACTAGGTTGATATGGTTCTGCACTTTGTTGAGTGTGGTACAGTGTAGGTGGAGAGTTGAAGCTAGGACCCTATTGTAGGTGTACAGAAGGAACATATTAATGCTAGTATTTGCTTGGGGCTGAACGTAGGTCGTTGATGCAACCAAACCAGGGTAAATCTGTGCGTACTCCGTGATTCTCTCTTATTTACTCTGCTTGTGCTTTTAACTGCATGTGATTTCTCGTGGGTTGCGCAAGAATTTTTTATTAGCCTATTCACCCCCTAGGCTAGGATCCTGATCCAACAAGTGGTATGAGAGCCAGTTTAGTAGATCTAGCCTAGATTGACCATGAATACTATTGATAGTGCTTTTACTGAAGGTCAGTCCATTTCACAACCCCCTAGATTTAATGGTGGAGATTACGCTTATTAGAAAAATCGTATGAGAATCTACCTTATTTCTATTGATTATAAAGCTTGGCAAATTGTTGAAAAGGGCTATAAATCACCTATTGTTAAAGTAGGAGATGTTGAGATGCTTAAACCTGATGATAAATGGGATGACAATGATTGGAAACTTTATTCTCTTAATGCTAAAGCTATGAATGCTCTCATGTGTTCAATAGATAAATCTAAATATAATTGTATCTCACATTGCCTAACTGCGCAGGAAATATTGTATACTTTGGAGGTGACGCACGAGGAAACGTCACAGGTGAAGGAGTTTAGACTTGCACTTCTGAGAACTGAATACGAGAGATTTCGCATGCTACCATCAGAGACCATATCAGAAATGTCTGTGAGATTCACTGACATTGTCTACAAGTCTAGCTTGCTCGGTAAGCCGTACAATAGCCTTGAACAGGTAAGAAAAATTTTAAGAGCATCGCCAAGCTCCCACAGGCCTAAAGTCACCGCCATCCAAGAAGCAAAGGATCTATCAAAGATGAGGGTGGAGGACTTAATAGGTAATCTGATGTCCCACGAGCTAGAATTGCAAAATGTTGAAAAAAGGGAGAACCCTGAAGAGAAGAAGAAAGCTACAAAGCCACTTGCTCTGAAAGCTAGCGAAGGTGAAGATGATGAGGACATAGCACTAATGGTCAGAAATTTCAGAAAGTATGTCCAGACCAAGCAAGGAAGAACAAAAATGGCACCTAGGTTTAATCGCTCTAACATTTTTTAGTCTTCTAAGCAAACTTATGATCAGAATGCTACTAATAGAATGACTTGTTTTAAATGCAAGAAAAGAGGACATCCAATGAGGGATTGCCCACATGAGACAGCTCAGGTCGCTAAAGAAAAAGGAAAATCCAAGGTGCTAACTTGGGATATGGATAGCGAAGCTGAGAATGAGGAGGATGACCATGAAGCCCACTCATGCATGGCATTAATGGGTATACACAATGAGGTAGTTTCTGGTAGTAAAGCTGAACTCCTTACTCTTTGTAAAGAAATGCAAGATAAAATAGTAGAGCTTGAATCTACTATAGATGATTATCAAAATGAGAACTTTGAAATGCAACAATCTGAATATAATATGTCTAAGGAGATTGAAAAACTGAAAATTGAAATTGTTGCTCGTGACTCTACTATTGACATATTGAAAAAGGAAAAATTCAAGCTTTAATGATGAAGCACCTTGTCTTTCTTGCCCTTCATTATTGAACAATATTAGCATGTTAAAACAAGACCTATTAAAGCTTGAAGCTGAAAAAGACTATGTGATAAGAGAGCTTAAGGATAAATTTTGCATACTAGATAATGATTTTAAAAGAAAAACTATTGAGTTTGAAAAGAAGGAAAAAGAAAACAAGATAGCTTTTAGAAGTAAATGTACTTTGCTTGTGGATGGAATAAATTGTTAAAATCTCAAGTTTCTAATCTTGAATTGTCCATTAAGAAATTCTCTATGGGAAAACAATCATTGGATACCATTTTAAAGAATCAATTATATGGCAATAATAGAAGAGGACTTGGATTTGGTTTGAAAAATGTTGAAAAGCCCAAATTTAAGAAATTCCACAATGTGCCTTCTATTGTGAAAAACTTACATGCAAAGTGCTTTATTTGTGATAGTGTAGGCCACACATCCTATTATTGTAAGTTAGGGAACACAAACATAAAGTTTAAACAAGTGTGGATTCCTAAAACTTTAATGGCTAACATTAATGGACCTTGTTAGATTTCAAGGTCACACTTAATACCTTTCATGTAGGTGTGATGGAGATTTGGCGAGGAGCAATGAATTGAAAGTTTCATTCTTTAGCTCCTTAGTCAAATAGCAACGCGAAGGTACATTTCTTTTTCCCTCTTTGCATTCATTGCATACCTTCATAGTTTTTTGTGTGTGCTTGATTTAATTTTTGTTTGTGTGCATGTATGTTAGCTTTTAAGGTTTGTTTTAGTTCTTTATAAAAGAAAAACACAAAAAATTGAAAAACCAAAAATAAAAAAAAATTGCGCTTAATGAATACCTCTTTATGATTCATTATAAGTGGTATTTCTTGAATGTTAATTCATATCCTTTGTAGAAATCATTGTATTATTGTTATAGCTACATGCGCATGTTAGAAACTATTTGATAGCCATGACATGCTTCATGAAATGATTAGTTTGATTTCTACACCTACTGTCATGCCCCGCTTCCCTAATATGGAAGGCGAGACGTGAGGAGGTCCGCTCAGACGTGGAGTTGTGAAGCTGTAGTCTGATAAGCGTCTGTAAAAATTTCGAAAAGTAGCAGGTCCTTGCATTGCGATGAAACAACAACAATAATAATAAAGCAGATAAAAGAACATCCACCACCAACATCCAACAAATATTACAACATCACAGAATAGTCACAAACGTACAAGTCTGAACAATAGGCCTAAAGCATGGCCAAACAAAACAAAGAGAGATAGGTGCTAACAGCAACTAAGGAAAAGTAATAACTAAGAGGAGACTGTATACGAGTCTAGGACTGGTCACCCGTGTCCTCGAACTCAGTCTCTGCAGGGACCTCAAACTCAGCGTCAACAAACTGCTCGTCCTCTGCTACCTGCTCTGTCTCAAAGCCTGACATGTGACACCCAAAGAGAAAAGGGCACATGTCAGCAAAAGTATCCCAAGGGAAGCGGAGAACTTTTGTGCAAGGATACAAATATAGAAAAACGACTAGCAGTTCTAAACAATATGAAATGACATTTAAAGAATGCAACAGTTTAAATGACATGATGCATGCACGTCGTAGCAGAAATTACGAAAACACTATTTCACGATTTTCACGAATCATGAACTTTTCACATTGTGCACAGAGTTTACGCCTTACAGCTGAAGTGGCTGTACGGGCACACTTCTACGCTGAGTGGTCGCTTAACCCTACCCCTCCACGTGTATCGAGCGTTGGTTTCCCAACAACACTGTGCTCGCTTCTGGATCACGAGCCAGGAAGTGTTTTTCAATATGGCATAGGGTTGTGCCTGCAAAAGCAGGTGCCTAGCCTCAATAGCAATAATATTTGTAGCGTGTGCTACTTAATCACGAAGAACACATGATGCATGACATGACATGAGATGAGCAGTTAAAGTGCGTACCGTTAATTGAAAATTAAACATGGCATGGCAGCATGAATGAAAGCAGGTAAAGTGTCGGATCTAGTTTCGTTGTCAAACTAGATCAAAAGGCGTCTAGGCAGCTATCATTTCACTGCCTAGTCTCTTTTACGCTAACAAATAAATTGGCCTTAAAACGTGGCCTAAACATTTACTGGCAAGTATCACTTGCCTGTTTCTGGTGATATCGGTTGTCGTGGGTTCGCCTCGACGAGCGTTATGCTATAGAACGACTGGTTCTCTGTTTTGATTTAAACAATTCACCGAATTAGATTTTTCGTGAGATAAACACACTATTAAAATAATTCCTAATTTGGGTTCGTCTAATTTTATTGGGTTCTCTGGTTAGGATGATGTCTATATCATGTTAAATTAACCTGATACACTTTATTTTTATACTAATATTATGATCCTATCATCATTAAACAAGTAATAACATGCTGAATTAAAGCTAACTAACAGATATTAGATCATTCACTAATAACCTATTTAATTAACCTAACATCATTTAACAATTAATAAAATGCTGATTTAAATCATACATAACAGTTTAACACTTGGATTATAGTAACACAACTAACCTACTAATTAAACTTCTAATTAACATTATTAAACTAATTACCATGTCAACATAAGGATACGACTATATAAAAACTTCACCTACTCCCTCTTATATTAACAAGGCTGCCCCTGCTTTCTTTATTCATTCAATTCTTTTAATATAACCCTAACAAATACTGTCCCCGTCCTTTAACATTCACATGGCAGTCACCCTCCCCCTTACACAAATATAATACCATACCCTTCATTCTTTATTGATATCATAAGAGTAAGGCTGTCACTTGCTCCTCTTAACATATTTTTATTCATCCTTTAATAAACAAGGCACTACCCTACATCACTTTATTACACTCATATCTTTAATAACTTCTATTAGTACCTCTTCTCTGTCAATGCTTTTAACATCTAAAACCAAGGCACACATTTCCTCTCTTTCTTTTATTTTAAACTTCCCCTTTATTAACCCACATGCTGTCACTTTCTCCCCTTCCTTCATTTCGTTTCTCATGTTCTTTCATTTCGTTTTTTTTGTTTCAAAACTTGGCAGCAAGAACTCACACAATGGGGAAGGAGAACTCACGCACGCGCGGATGGCGAGGAAGGCACGGCGCACGGCGGGGCGGCTCCGGCGAGGTGGCGCTCTGGCCAGGCAGAAGCGCGACGGCGGCTCCGGCCAGGCGCGCGGCGGGGTCTTCTCTGACGGACGACGGCGCAACAGGGGGCTGGGCGGCGGATCCTCACGGCGGCGACGCAGCATCTCCCCCGACGGCGTGTGGGTGGTGCTCCGACGACGGTTCATGGCGTAGGGTGGTGCGCGCAAGGAGATGGCTGATCGGGATAGAGGAGGAAGATCAGTTGAGGGTTTGTTGATTGCAAGAATCTGAAATTGTCTGAGAGTTTTCAGATCCGAGCTTCGTTGTTTTCCCCTCTTTCCGTTTGAATTTTTTGTAGGGAAAGTGGGTTGATTTTTGGGGAAGAATTTAATGAGAATTTCTGGTTTGATTTGTTGATTCTGGTTTGAGGATTTGGGTTCTGTTTTGGAGGAAAATTTTGGGTTGATTGTTTGATCAGAAACTGTTTTGGGGAATTTTGTTTGAGGGCTAAATTTGATGGGAGATTGTGTTGAAGGCTGATTTGTTTGCTGGTTGATGGAGGGTTTGCAGAGAAGATGAATTTTGCAAGTGAAATGTTGCCTTAATAAGCTAACGAGCAGTAGACAACTTTAATGTTGGTAGGTTTGTGATTAGGATTCGATTAATGTTTGTGTTGACTAAAGGATGTATCTGGTTATAAACGTGTTAGACTCCCCTACTCTCCTCATTATTCAACGAAAAACAGAGAACAAATTAAATGTGTGTAGGTTTGGGATTAGGATTAATTTTAATGATGTTTGTTGACTCTAAGCAAGGGAAAATGAATCTGCCTACGAATTGGGTTTACTCCCTTTCACAAGATTCTAAAGGTGAATGATTAAGATTACTTAAGTGTTAAATGTAATTATTAATTTAACAAAAGTAATTAGTAATAATAATTAATTAAATTTTTTAGTTAAACTGGATGATCAATTAATGACGATACGTTAAAAACGAAAACAGTGACGCGCTCGCGTCGACACGTACGGACGATAAGTTAACTGGATGATTGAAGAAAAAAATATCCGTACGCACAATCGAAAACACGCCTAAAAATACCGGCCGTTACACCTACATACGCACTTCCACAAATACTAAACTTTTAGTACGTTTGGAGATTCTTTTTATCAATATTGGAAAGTGAATGTAGGTTGATAATAACTGAATTATCTAAGGGATATGACGTGTACTGCCATGAATAAAAATTGAGCATGAAAAGAAATGAATATGAAAATAAATACATGAACTTTGCTCCGAATGAAAAATGGATACAATTCATGGCAAATACACTACCCATGAGTATCCAACATATGATTTATGGATAATCTTTAGCATTGGTGTATATTACTCATCAAGCAATGCCAACCCCACATCTAAGAGTCCTTATAGGCTATGTTTTGGGGTTTGGTAACTTGAACTCATTTTAAATGAGGTGGGAAAAATCAATCCTAGTGAAATTCATGTTAATTGGAAAATGTGGATTGTTTTGTTTGATGTTCTAAATTGAATCTCCCTTTGTACTTCATTATTTATATTATCGCACTTACACATTGGTGATGAAGTCTAAATTATGATTTTCATGAATTTGAATTGTCTATTTTATGGAAAATGACATGCAAGTGATAGATATAATTTATAATGCTCTATTTTTGCATGTGATATTATTTTGACTTCGTTAGTCCACTTTTGATGATAACAAAGGGGGAGAAAAGCATTGAAAAGATTTGGATTTGGTATACTATTGAGTGGTATTACCGGTTGAAGGGGGAGCTTGAAAATGCATGAATAGGTGGAGCTTGGAAAGAGGGGGAGCATGCTTTTCTTATCTCTATATTGTTGTAGTTGTGCATGCTTGTAATGCTTGAATACTTCATCGTATATATCATATTGCATTACACCATTCAACACACTTCACACACTCATCTCTCATTTCACAAATCTTTTATGGGTTTGTCATAATCAAAAGGGGGAGATTGTTGGAAGCAACGATCGTGGATCTTTGGTTTGATGATGACAAACGTATTGTTATATTTAACGTGTGTGCTAAGTGTGTTATCAGGATTGGTGAAGTGGTAAACTATTAAAGAAAAACTTGGTCAATTGCTAATGGGATTCAAGTGCTACACATTTATTATCCCTTCAAGACCAAGACCATGTCCAATCAATTCCTAGAGCTTGGACCAAGCCACCCCATCTCCTAGCCTTCCTAGGACTTGAACCAAGTCAAGATGGGCTCTCCTTTAGCCGACCAAGCAAGCATCTCCTAGTCTTATGAGGACTTGACTAAGTCCATGCTTGCCGCATCCAAGGCTAGCCCATTGCCTTCTTCAATCCTAGCCATCCATTCTTGATCCTACCCTAGCTAGGATATCCTTTGGCCATCCAAGCATTGTGCCTTCTTTGGATCATCTCATGCCTCAATGTCACAAATACTATGGCGAGATTTCTCCTTAGCCGCACCACATTAAAACCCTAGCCCATCCTCTATTTAAGGAGATCATCTCCTATGTGCTAGGGTGCAAGGGTGCAGAAAACAAAAGAAAAGGGGTCGGCCAAATTAGCATCTCCAAGAAAACCCCACGTCAAGCAATTTCCAAAGCCAAAAGCTTCACCTTGCCATCTCCTTGCCGCTATCATAACCATCATCTCCATTGCTGTAAAATTTGAAGGTCTCATCATCATCACCCATGCGTGGAGATACATTAGAGAGGAGAGGATGGAAGTTGCCGCCGTAGACTCGTGAAGAAGAAGCAGACGTCGAGAGCTAGAAGCGAGAGGCCTCGAAGAGAAGCACGAAGCCCCGGAGAAGTCGACGACGAGTGCGGCTGTTGTCATAGTTCAAGTCGCCGCTGTCGAGACGTGAAGTCTCGGGTTGAAGTCATCGAGAAGCAACCGCTGTAGCGCTCCTGCCGTCGAAGTCAAAGTCATCTTCTCTTGTCACATCGTTGCCAAAGATACCGTCGACATCCTTAAAGATGCCGTTCACCATCAAGAGCCTGTTGTCGAAGGCACGCTCCCGACGGCGAAGTCCACACGAAGCCTGCATCATCATGAACCCTCGTAGTCGCCGGCGTTGCACCGCCGTCATAGGGTAGCTAGCTTTGAGTTCTCGTCACCAGAGTTGAGGCAACACTATCAGATAGAAGCCACCGGATTCGAGTTTCCTTCGTACCCCTCAAGCTGTAAACGAGAGAGCGTTGCCGACGTTGAAGCACTCGCCGACATCTCAGCTGCTGATCGGAGACCGCCGTCGTCTGCTCTCTGTCGAAGATCGCTGCTGCCGGTCGAGTTGACATCTTCGTCTCTATCGTGAAGGAGAAGAAAGCAAAGTCCGTTGCCATCATTGATGATGTCGTCGTCGTAGGAGAACGCCATCGCCGTTGTGTCGCTCACGGAGTTCGGACGTCGGAGACGTTAACGCCTGCATGCCCCAATACGAGAATAAAGCAAAAGCTTTACTGACGTGGCAGATGCATGTCGGCGAAAGAGAAATGAAAGTGGGAGGCTAACGTGGATAAGCTTTTAAAGGGATTGTTGTGCACACAGGCCGCTTATAAATAAGTTTTGAACTGGGATTGCTTTACACACAGACCAGTGTTCTATTTGAGACAGATTGAGATCCAGGAGTCGGATCGAGACACCGTTTGCGTCGGATTGGAGCCGACAATGTGTTGATTGACAGAGACAACTACACGAACACGAACTAAGCATTTCTAAACCCTTTACTCTTTATATTCGTGTCTTAGTGTAACGTTTTCTGTAGGGAAAACTTTACCATATTTTGTGACTATTTTGGACTTGTCTGGTTGGGCTAGACAAGAGGGTCTTGACGTGTTGTTGCAGTCAATATACGTATTTACTAGGTTAATATGGTTCTGCACTTTGTTGAGTGTGGTACAGTCTAGATGGTGAGTTGAAGCTAGGACCCCATTGTAGGTGTACAGAAGGAACATATTAATGCTAGTATTTGCTTGGGGCTGGACGTAGGTCATTGATACGACCGAACCAGGGTAAATCTATGTGTACTCTGTGATTGTCTCTTATTTACTCTGCTTGTTCTTTTAACTGCGTGTGATTTCTCGTGGCTTGCGTGAGAATTTTTATTAGCCTATTCACCCCTCCCTCCCTCTAAACTAGGATCCAGATCCAACATCCCCACCCTCATGAGGCTGGGCATCTTACAGGGTATCAATAGGCTTTACCAGATCATCGGTTTCGACTGACTCCTTGCCATGCATGCACCCACGTACACGCACCTCACCCTCGAGGCGATGAGCTCCATCGTCCGAGAGGGTGACGACATCCACTTCCGGCTGCTTGACCACGACAAAGTGGTCATGCACGCCATGATCCGTGCACACTTCCATTTCCCCGCCATCCCCGACCCATCCCTTTCCTACTCCCCAGACTACGAGCTCGCCCATATTTCTTGGTCAACAACCAACTTCACTTTCTATTAAACGAAATGAAAATATTTATATTTCTTAAGGTTTTTCTGTACAGAGAGCAAATAAAAGCAAATGAGCTAATGGGATGAAAGTTCATTTTTTTAGAAAACTATGCTGACTATTTTATATCTGTTGTTTGCCCCATTTTTTGGGTATACCTGCGCGGGAGAGGATACCTCTCATCTTTTTTTATTGCCAAAAGTGCCATCCTCTTTTTAGGAAGAGAAGAGGGACTTTATATATGCCGACATAACTGAGGCGCCGCCCTTCCTTCCATATGGATCCTCGTGGATGCGGAAATCACACGTGTGTTAACCTCCTTATGTTCAGGAGAGGTCCCTTGTATGCCCAACGGGTGGTAAACTTGGGGGGGCATCGTTTAGCAGTTTTGGCATCGTTTCATTGGCCTCCGAGGATATAGCCCTAGCAGGGCTAAGTCCTCAGCCATAGTCCACCCCTGCCTCTCCTACGTCCAGTGCCACCTAGCCACCACCCTCTTCTCTAGGCCAGAGGTCGGGACACTCTCCCTTCCCGAGCTTACCCATCTTATGGGGATGACTTGACTTCTGCGCCATTACCCTGTGTCATGCCCCACTTCCCAAGTATGGAAGGCGAGACGTGAGGAGGTCTGCTCAGACTTGGAGCTGTGAAGATGCAGTCTAATAAGCGTCTGTGTATAAACAAATAGCATGTCCTTGCATTGCGACGAAACAACAATAATAATAAAAGAAAAGTAGACATAAAGAAAAATCCACCGACAACATCCAGAAATTATTCCAACGTCACAGAGAAGTCACAAAAGTACAAGTCTGAACAAAAGGCCTAAAGCATGGCCTAAACAAAAGTAAAGAGATAGGTTCTACACACCGAATCCTAACAGCAACTAAGGAAAGCAACAACTAAAGGGAGACTCCAAGTGAGTCTAGGACTGGTCACTAGTGTCATCGAACTCAGTCTCTGCAGGAACCTTGAACTCAACGTCTGCGAACTGATCGTCCTCTGCGGCTAACTCTGACTCAGAACCTGACATGTGACACCCAAAGAGAAGAGGGCACATGTCAGCAAAAGCCTCCCAAAAGAAAACGAAGAACTTTTGTGCAAGGATACAAATAAAAGTAAAGCGACTAGCAGTTCTAATATAATGAAATGACATGACATTAAAAGTATGTAATAATTAAAATGACATGATGAACAAGCATGCATGTCGCAGCAGAAACTGCGAAAAACACTATTTCACGAATCACGAACACTATCTTTTCACATTGTGCATAGGGTTTACTCCTTACAGCTGAAGGTGCAGATCTGGCATCCTTCTACGTTGCGTGATAGCTTAATCCTATCCCTCCATGTGTATCGAGCTTCAGTTTTCCAATAACATTGCGCTCGCTTGTGGATCACGAGCCAGGAAGTGTTTTTCAATATGGCATAGGGTTGTGCCCGCAAAGCAGGTGCCTAGCCTCAATAGTTACTATTTTTGTAGCGTGTGCTACGCAATCACGATGAAACATTTGATGCATGACATGACATGGCAATGAGCAATTAAAGTGTGTACCGTTATTTGAAATTAAACGTGATAAGGCAGCATGAATGAAAGATGGTAAAAGTGTCAGATCTAGCTTCGTTGACAAGCTAGATCTAATGAGGGCGTCTCGGTGACTATCATTTCATCGCCTAGTCTCTTTTACGCTACTACACAAATTGGCCTAAAACATGGCCTAAACAATTACTGGCAAGTATCACTTGCCTGAACAATTATGCTGAAGTCACGATCAACCAGAGTCCAATAACTACCTATGTGCTCACAACGCAGTCCAGCCTACAGTCCCAATTATTAATCTTGATTAGTGAGTTACAGAAGCAATTAGAAGCTACGATTTTTTGTTTGATTAACCGGCGAGGTGGGGGTTCCTACGGAGTGGAATTTACCTCAACATGACACGAGAGCTACTCTGATGTCGGGTAACGACATCAGGGGTTGGATTCCGGCAGTGCGAACGGTACAGAACGACTGGTTTTCTGTATGATAAAACACGTGTTCGAATTAAGTTCATTACGACAGATTTAAAATATTAAGCAATCCTGAAAACGTCTAGTGATCCAGTTTTATTAGGTTCTCTATCATGGGTGGTGTTCATATCATATAATTAATGATACTATCATGCTAACTAAATTAAGGTGCTAGTACGAATAAGTATACAACATTACTATCATAGCAACCTAGACTAACAGTAGCTAGGAGTTGCGTACATAAGATATCAACCCACAGTTTGGCATGCTAACATCATATTATAAGGTCCACTTGCTGATCATTATCAATTAGCGTGTTCCTAATCTATTAGCAAACTGATCTTAGGGTATTATAATGGAGGTTCACTAACCGATATGAAGAGACGTTCCCCCACGAAGCTACCGGTGGTTGACGTGAGTCGTCTACGACTAGAGGGTGGTTGTCGCACGAGGACAACGGCTAGGGGAGTTGTAGCAGCGTCAGAGAAGGCCGTCAACAGCCCGGGGCTGCCGTGCGTCGCTGCGACGTAAGGGATGCCACTGCTGTCGTGACAACAACTGGGTGGCGTTGCAGTGCACCGAGGCGCTGTTGTGCACGTCTCCTAGCGGAACACAGGCCGGCAGCCACCGGGGAATGGTCGAGGAAGTGTCGGAGGGGACTGTTGCACGAAGAGCGGCGAATAGCCGCTGTCAACGGTGCCTGGGAGGCGCTGTATGCTCCTGGTCAGCGCTGCAGCTGCACAGGCCGGTGGCTAGGTCGAGGATCACCGGAGGGAGAGTCCGATAAGGGGCTGCCGGCTAGGGGTTTTATTTGTGAAGGCTGGAGGAGTCCGGGCAACAAGAGGGTCGAGGGCTTTTGAATGAAGAGGGTGGCGGCGCAAAAATACACACGTAATGAAAAGAATAAGCCCTAGGGCTTTCGGGTTAATATAAGTTGTACTTGCTATATGGGGTTGGTTTGGGGTGCAATTAAGGGAATTAGAAGAGAGAGTAGAAGGAAAGAGTGGAATTTAGGGTGGTGAATAGCTGAAATCAGATTTTGGGTTGATACGTAAGATGATATTCCTATTTGCTAAATAACTTGGGGGTTGGGTAGTTTTGAGGGTAAGGGAAGAGAGAGTGTGTGAGAGAGCAGGGTACAGATAAGGGAAAAATGAAGTGAGCCTAGCTTAGGGATTATATCAAATGAAACTTAGGATATAATATAGTTTGATTGGAAAATTAGTGTAAAAGTGGGTTAAACGGAGCCCGATAATTATAAGAAAAATACATGGGCGATCGTGTCGCCGAGAGAATCAAAACTAAGAAGATCGGTCACGGCTAGGGTGACGGAAGACGGAACTAAAAAAGAAGGTCTAACGATAAAAGTGAAAACTACGACACCTCTTCAAACAAAATTATTTGTGGGAAAACAACATGTGAAATGACGTCCCAAAATAATTCCATAAATAAGTACTCTTCCACAGGGTCACAACGGTATATCACAACATAGGGTTCGGATACAAGAAGAGATCAAAATAAATACGCGTACGATCAAAAGTATACGCACGAAAAACGTACGATCGAAAAGCGACCGTGACAACCTACCCACCTTATGAATGATTCCGCCCTCGAAATCAACATCAACCACTGCTCTGAAATAAGTGCGAGAAGCACTCTTTCATATCATCCTCGCTCTCCCAGGTGGACTCCCCAGGTGAACCATGACCCCACTATACTCTAACTAGGTCGACGGTCTTATTCCTCAACTGCTTCTGTCGTCGATCCAGAATCTCAACTGGTTACTGATCATAGGTCAGATCCGGATGAACCGTGATATCTAGAAATCAACATGAGATGGATCACTGACATATCGACGTAACTGAGATACGTGAAACAAGTCGTTAACTCCCTCCAGTGATGGCGGCAATGCCAAGCGGTATGCCACAGCTCCAACTCTCTCCAGAATGTCAAAAGGTGCAATATAGCTCAGACTCAGCTTGCCTCTCTTTCCAAATCGAATGACTCCTCGATTCGGGGAGATCTTGAGAAAGACGTGGTCTCCAGGCTGAAACTCCAACGGTCGCCATTTAGCATCTGCCCAATGCTTGTAACGGTCCTGAGTGATCCTTAGCTTCTCCCTGATGTTCCTCACAACATCCACAGCCTCAACAATCATCTCTGGCCCTATCCATGTCTCCAATGTCATCCCAGCTCAGTGGCAATCGACATTTCTTCCCATAAAGCGCGGTAAATGGCATCATGCCAATGCTTGCCTGGTAGCTATTATTATAAGCAAACTCCACATGATGAAGATGATCCTCCCAATATCCCTTGAAGTCCAACATGCACGCTCTCAGCATGTCCTCAAAAATCTGAATCGTCCTCTCGGACTGGCCATCCGTCTGCAGATGGTACACGGTACTGAAACACAGACTCGTACCCAGACTCTTCTACAGACTGTCAAAACTGAGATACGAATCTCGTGTCTCTGTCTGACACGATACTCACGGGGACTCTGTGAAGTCGCACGATCTCCTACATGATTCACGTTACATCATTATCTAAACTAGGGAAAGGGAATAAAAACGGAGAGTAAAAGAATTTACCTCCATATATCTCCTTGCTAGCGTCTCAGTGGACTGTTCCACTCGAAAAGGAATGAAGTACACAGATTTGGTCAATCGGTCTATGATTACTCAAATCGCGTCATTCTGCTTCGGACTCTGAGGTAGTCCAGTCACAAAGTCCATAGTGATGTGTTGCCACTTCCACTCCGGAATCGAAAGCGGTTGTAGCAACCCTGCTATAAGCTGATGCTCTGCCTTAACCTGCTGACATACCAAACACTTGGCAACGCTCTGTGCCACACTCCGCTTCATACCATGCCACCAATAATTCAGGCGAAGGTCCTTGTACATCTTGGTGCCTCCAGGATGCATGGAATACGGTGAGCTATGTGCCTCAACAAGCAACTCCTCTCTAATATCTCCAGCTGGCACACAAACTCTGGCTCCATACCTCAGCGAGCCATCCTCATGAATCAGAAAGTCAGTCCGCGACCGGCTTCTACCTGCTCACAGATCTTCTTCAGCTTCGGATCTCCAGCCTGACCTGCCTTGATCCGATCCATGATCGTCGACTGTATCTGCATACACATCAACGATGAAACCTCTCTAGGAAGCATAATCTCAATGCCTGACTCATAAAAATCATGCTGCAACCTCCACTGTGAAGTCAACATCATAACTGCTGGAAGTCTGCTCAGCGCATCAGGAACCACATTCACCTTGCCAGGATTGTACTGCAAGTCGATCTCATAATCTGCCATGAGCTCCAACCATCGACACTGTCGCATGTTGAGCTCCTTCTGCATAAAGATATATTTCAAGCTTTTGTGATCAGTGAAAATCTTCACCTTCTCACTCAGCAAGAAATGCCTCCAAATCTTGAGCACAAATACGAATGCAGCCAACTCCAAATTGTGTGTCGGGTAATTCTTCTCATGAGCCTTAAGCTACCGAGAAGAGTACGCGACCACATGCCCATGCTGATGCAAAACACAACCGAGACCTTTGCCAAAAGCATCGTAAAAGATCTCGAAACCTCTGCTCCGATCAGGCACAGCTAGAACAGGTGCAGTCGTCAACCTCTCCTTCAGAATAGAAAAGGCCTCCTCACAAGCATCGGACCAAACAAATGGTATATCCTTCCTCATCAGTCTAGTCATCGGCTCGACAATTCGAGAGAAATCCTTAATGAAGCGCCGATAATATCCTGCTAGCCCAAGAAAACTCCTGATCTCAGACGCCGTCTACGGAGTCGACCACTCTCTGATGGCCTTGATTTTCTCCGGATCCACGGCTATCCCATCTCTTGACACCACATGTCCAAGAAAGGCAATTCTATCCAGCCAGAACTCGCACTAGAAATACTTCGCATACAACCGATGCTTCCTCAAAATCTCCAGAACTGTCCTTAAGTGCTCAGCATGCTCCTCTTCCGACTTCGAATAGATCAAGATGTCGTCAATAAAGATAACGACAAACTTATCTAAGAAGTCATAAAATATCAGGTTCATCAGGTTCATGAAAACCGCGGGTGCGTTGGTCACACCGAAAGGTATAACCACGAACTCGTAGTGTCCATACTTCGTTCTGAATGCTATCTTCTACACATCTTCCTTCTTCACCCTCAGCTGGTGATATCCGCTCCTGAGATCCAGTTTAGAGAATACCCTCGATCCTCTAAGCTGATCAAAAATGTCGTCAATCCGTGGCAACGGATACTTGTTCTTGATGGTGACGGCAATCAACTCTCTGTAGTCCACGCACATCCGACGCGAACCATCCTTCTTTTTCACCAATAGAACAGGTGCTCCCCACGGAGACACACTCGGATGGATATATCCCTTCTGCAGAAGCTCGTCTAACTGTCTACGTAGCTCCTCCAACTCTGTCGGAGCCATACGATACAGTGATTTCCAAATGGGCTGCGATCCCAGAATAATATCAATCGAGAACTCAAGAACGCGATCGGGCGGCAGTCCTGACATCTCCTCGGGGAAGACGTCATCGAAATCTCTCACCACAGCTGGTCTACTCTCCTCCATCTGCATAGCTACAAGCTCCACCACTGGCTTGGCCCGAAATCTTACTGGCCCAAGCGAACTGCTACCGCTGCTGAACTCAAAGGTCGGATGACCAGGAATCTCAAACACCACCTTCTTCCGTCGACAGTCGATCGTAGAGAAGAAGCAACTAAGCCAATCCATCCCGAGAACAGCATCATAATTGGTAACGTCATGGATGATAAAATCAGTGTAAAGCTCGAATCCACAGACTACCAAGTGACAAGATTGAAAACCAAGGGACACCGAGATCACACCATTCCCTGTAGCGATATCCCAACTTTTGGAAAGAGGGGAAGTCATCAGAGAATGCTTGTCCACAAAACTCCGGGATAAGATGCACATGGATGCACCGGAGTCGAAGAGAACCCGAGCGGGACAAGCACAAACAAGAATAACCCTTAACAAACAAACTAGCAATCAAAAACCTATTCTAGCAAACAAGGTCTAATCTAACATGCAAGATCAACTAATTTAAAGTAAAGACTAGTCTGAGGGTTACCTGCAATAACTCCATCCTCAGCCTCCGCCTCTACTGCGGTCATCGTGAAAGCTTGCCTCATAAGCTGAACGGCCTGCTGGAATGCCTGCTTCTGGGGAATGAGAGGCGCTCCACGTCCAGCAGCTACGGGTGCTTTCTGCGGCTGTCTAGCAAGCGGGCAATCCTTCACTGAATGCTTATTATCGCCATAAAGTAAACACTGGCCTAGAAATCTCCTGCACTGCTCCTTCACATGGCCAGTCCTACTGCAAAAATGACACATCTTCTGACTAGGCTCACCTGGCCTCTTAAACTGCACGGACTGATTAGGCCTCATCACTGGCCTAACCACGGCTCTGGTCTGCTCCATAGGCCTCTTCCCAACACCTGAATACTGCCCTCTCCTCTGATTGGTAATCAGCTCCTGCCTCTTGGCAGCGATCAGCAACTTCTGGTAAGAATCTAAGTCCGAAGAGGACATCAGACTCTGCAGCTCCAAAGATAAACCCTGCAAGAACCTTTGAGCTCTATCTTCAACGGTTCGAACCAAATTTGGCGTAAAGCGGCTCAGTCTGGTGAACTCTTGGTGGTACTGATCCACCGTCAGATTCCCTTGCTTCAGATTGATAAACTGCTGCATCAGATCCCTCCTCACAGCTCGGGGAAAATACTCCTCATCAAATCTCGCCCTGAAAGTGGCCCAGGAGATAGGCCTCACCATCATCTGCTCCTCAGACTCCCACCAGCTATGAGCATTATCCTTCAATTGCTTCTTCACCAAGTCAACCCAACCAATCGGGTTAACCTTCGAGTGCAGCAGATTATCCTCTGTATTCTTCATCCATTCATTCGTAGCTAATGGTCCTGACCCAATGAAATATGTTGGGCCCAGCTCCCGAAATTGCTTCGCTCCCGGCTCGAAGAGAGGGGCATTCTGAAGCATGCCCTGCTGAACCTGCATCATCTGATTTATCATCCTCATCATCTCAGCCGTGGTGGGTTCTCTATCAGCATCCTCAATGTGTCCTGCTCCACCACCAGCCCCAGATCCACTACCAGCTCGAGTGTTGCGTCTTCCCGCCATCTAAGACAAGAAAACGTTCAGATTAGACTCAATTATGACTCGGATGTTCCGAATATTTAATTGGATGTTGTTTACCATTATTGTTGTTCCGATATTTTGCAGATGCAAGAGGGGGCCTGCATGGGCCACCACTAAAACCTGTCACGTCCCGCTTCCCAAGTTATGGAAGGCGAGTCGTGAGGAGGTCCGCTCAGACTTGGAGCTTTGAAGCTGTAGTCTGATAAGCGTCTGTGTATAAAACAAATAGCAGGTCCTTGCATTGCGACGAAACAACAATAATAATAAAAGGAAAGTAGACATAAAGAAAAACATCCACCACCAACATCCAGAAATTATTCCAACGTCACAGAGAGAAGTCACAAAAGTACAAGTCTGAACAAAAGGCCTAAAGCATGGCCTAAACAAAAGTAAAGAGATAGGTGCTACGCACCGAATCCTAACAGCAACTAAGGAAAGCAACAACTAAAGGGAGACTCCAAGTGAGTCTAGGACTAGTCACCAGTGTCCTCGAACTCAGTCTCTACAGGAACCTCGAACTCAACGTCTGCGAACTGCTCGTCCTCTGTAGCTAACTCCGACTCAGAACTTGACATGTGACACCCAAAGAGAAGAAGGCACATGTCAGCAAAAGCCTCCCAAAAGAAAACGGAGAACTTTTCTACAAGGAAACAAATAAAAGTAAAGCGACTAGCTGTTCTAATATAATGAAATGACATGACATTAAAAGTATGCAACAATTAAAATGACATGATGAACAAACATGCATGTTGCAGCAGAAACTGTGAAAAACACTATTTCACGAATCACGAACACTATCTTTTCATATTGTGCACAGAGTTTACTCCTTCCAGCTAGACTAACAGTAGCTAGGAGTTATGTACACAAGATATCAACCCTACAGTTTGGCATGCTAACATCATATTATAAGGTCCACTTGCTGATCATTATCAATTAGCAGTTCCTAATCTATTAGCAAACTGATCTTAGGGTATTATAATGGACGTTCACTAACCGATATAAAGAGACGTTCCCCCACGAAGCTACCGGTGGTTGACGCGAGTCGTCTAGGGGGGTTGTAAGGTCCACTTGCTAACATCATATTATAAGGTCCACATGCTAACATCATATTATAAGTTCCACTTGCTGATCATTATCAATTAGCAGTTCCTAATATATTAGCAAACTGATCTTAGGGTATTATAATGGAGGTTCACTAACCGATATGAAGAGACGTTCCCCCACAAAGCTACCGGTGGTTGTCGCGTAAGGACAGCGGCTAGGGGGTTATAGCGGCGTCAGAGAAGGCCATCAACAGCCCGGAGCTGCCGTGCGTCACTGCGGTGTGAGGGAGGCCGCTGCTGTCGTGACAGCAACTGGGCGACATTGCAGCGCATTGGGGCGCTGCTGTGCACGTCGCCTGGCGGAGCACAAGCCGGCGGCCACCGGGGGATGGTCGGGGAAGCGTCGGAGGGGACTGTTGTGTGAAGAGCGACGAACAGCCACTGTCAACGGCGCTTGGGCGGCGCTGTGTGCTCCTGGGCGGTGTTGTTGCGCTGCAATTGCATAGGCCGGTGGCTTGGGGTGAGGATCACCGGAGGGAGAGTCTGTCGAGGGGCTGCCGGCGAGGGGTTTGGTTCGTGAAGGGTGGAGGAGTCCGGGAAATAAGAGGGTCGAGGGCTTTTGAATGAAGAGGGTGGCGGTGCAAAAATACATCACGCAATGAAAAGAATAAGTCCTAGGGCTTTCGGGTTACTATAAGTTGTAATTGTTATATGGGGTTGGCTTGGGGTGCAATTAAGGGAATTAGAAGAGAGAGAGTAGAAGGAAAGAGTGAAACTTTGGGTGGTGAATAGCTGAAATCAGATTTTGGGTTGATACGTAAGATCGTATTCCTATTTGCTAAATAACTTGGGGGTTGGGTAGTTTTGAGGGTAAGGGAAGAGAGTGTGTGTGTGTGAGCAGGGTACAGATAAGGAAAAAATTAAGTGAGCCTAGCTTAGGGATTATATCATATGAAACTTAGGATATAATATAGTTTGATTGGGAAATTAGTGTAAAAGTGGGTCAAACGGAGCCCGATAATTATGAGAAAAATCTCGGGACGACCGTGTCGACGAGAGAAACGAAATTAAGAAGATCGGTCATGGCTAGGGCGACGGAAGACGGAACTAAAAATAAGAAGGTCTAACGATAAAAGTGAAAACTACGACACCTATTCAAACAAAATTATTTGTGGGAAAACGACCCGTGAAATGACGTTCCAAAATAATTCCACAAATAAGTAATCTTTCAGAGGGTCACAACGGCATATCACAACATATGGTTTGGATATAAGAAGGGATCAAAATAAATACGCGTACGAACAAAAGTACACGCACAAAAAACGTACGATCAAAAAGCGACCGTGACACCCTGATGGCACCATCCACCCCTTCCTACTTTCTGACGCAGTACACTGGCTATGTCACCGTCTCCTCCAGACCGCCCATGCCACGACAGATATCTGTGGTGGCGGTTTCTTCACCATCTTTGCTTCTAAGCTCAGCCTTGCACTTCCTGCTGGTCTAGCGATACCCACCGGGCCTACTCGACTGACTCTAGATATGCTTGCTCGTATGCACATCATCTGGCCACACGTTGAGTGTTACTGGATCTACCTACTAGGCACCCAATGCGAACACCATCTCTATCTGCCACGCCATGATCTCACTCGTGTTGACCCAGTCATGCTTGACTGGGTCATTCCTGGCATTTTTCCATCCCTCACGTCCATGTCTTTGAGCCCCCAGGAGGACCAGTCGTCGATGATGACTATGACTTATTACTCAGCTCAGATGAGGAGGAGCCCAATGTTGCTGCCCTCCAGCCAACCCAACCAGCCCATCCCGCGAGCACTTCTATCCACGCAGCTATCAGTGCTTCCACCATTACCATTACCACCACCCTCACCACTTTTACACCCACCACCATCGTGGAGACCTCCAGGGCTGTCCACACCTTTTCCCCCGAGGTCACTACTTCCGTTTCTTCGATGCCCAGACCTGAGGGCATGTTTATCTTTGACGCTCCTACTTCTACCATTTCACCCTCTTCGGAGCCTATCCCCACCACTGCTGTCCCCACCAGTCTTGAGTCTGCCAGCACCCTACCTGACCCTGTGGACCCCCTCACTTCCGTTCCTACCACTTTAGGGTCCACAGCCACACATTCTGGCATGACTTCTGTACCAGCATCAGTTGTCCTTACTGAGAGCATCGTGGTGTCTGTCACCACTTCTGTTGCCACGACGTCTCCTATTTCTGATGCTGCTACTGCTTCTATCTCTACACCGGATCTCGAATCCATTCCACTCACATCCTCTTCCACCGAGATCCTTGCTAAACCGCCCTCTCCTGATTTTGTCTTCGGACCTCGTTCTTTACATGGACGAGGCCAGGCTAAGAGGGTCATTTCTAGCAGGTTCCGTCCTCCTCCTGGTTCCAGCCATACTTACGCACGTCTCATTGCAGTGGAGACCAAGGTTGCTCACTTGAAGCGTGCCTTTGACACCTTCGCCAGCTCGGTCGCCACCCCCCCACCAGTCAGTTGAGTGGGACCTCACTTCTATTTTTGATATTCTGAGGACGCAGCGTGCACCGGCTGTCATACTCGCACATGCTCCTCCTGCCTGACCAGACCCTCCTCCTCCTATCACACCCGCACCACTCACTGTGCCGCATTCTCATGCTTCTGCAGGGCCTGTCACTCTTCCCCCTGAGCCGGTTGCACCCCTAGTGGACCCACCTACTGCGTCACCTCCTATACCATCCATGGGCGCACCTTTCGTCGACACACTTGTCGAGCCGCCTCCTGTTGTCCCACTTTCTGGTCCTCAGCAGCTGGACCCATCACCACCTCCAGAGGGTGGTGACCCTGCTTGATACTCTGATTATATTATTTTTGCTCATATCCCCTCCTGCATATTTGTGCCCATCTGTCTCTTTGGGGCCCTTGTTCTTACACAGCTTGGGGGAGGACCCCATTTTGCACCAACTGTCTATATCTTTCATACAGCATTTGCATTTTTCCTTCTTGCACCATGTCATCATCTACATCATCTGCCTGCTTGATCACTTTTATAGGCATTAGGTCATGCATCTGCATTTTTCTTTCTCATTTCATTTGTATAGTTTCATTTTTTTTACTTTCCTTTTTATTTATTTATCCCACCCGACCCACCCTGGCATCATTCACCTGCCTTGCACGCGTGTTCTCATCAGTGAGGGCACTGTTGTGTTTAGCTTGGGGATGAACGCTATTGCTTTTTATTTTCATTGTTTACATTTTCTTTCAGTGTTCACCTTTTTGTTTTTATTTTCCACCTCATTTCCACCATTTTATTTTTTTCCATTTAGCATCACGTTTTTCATGTTTTGGTATGCTTGCATGTTTGTTTTTACTTTTCCCCGCTTTTCTTTTTCCTTTCTGCTAGATTTATTCCGAGTGATGATATCTCTTTTAGCTTTAGTAGCTATCACGATGCTTATATCTCTTGCCATGTCAGGAGAGTATTTCAGCGTCTTACTATCCATATGCTTGCCATATATATTTCTTTTAATGATCTCTCTATATGAATGCATGAAATTAATTGAAGTTGACCGTATGCAATAGTATTGAGTATGCTTTTGTTGGAAATGCACCAAGATTCACGCATCATAGTATATCTGAAGCATCTGCCTTATTGTCTTACTCACTTTCTGATGCATGCCTGATATGATTGTATGCTTTACCGTCTTTACTTGTCGTTTATCGAAATGATTGAAAATATCCATGCTTACTTATGAGTTTAGTTGAAGTATTATCTTATTGAACCGTTCATGCACGTCTTAGAGTGAACCGAGTGTTATCATATTTCTTTCTCCACATATCTCTTTATTTCTCTACATGTCATTTGGGTTCACCCCCTTGCAGCTACTTATATTCATTCTTTCCCAAAAATACCCGCAAAAAGAAAAGCTAGCTTCAAAAAATCCAGAAAGCCAAAAAGGAGCCAAAAGCAAAAATGCAAATCAAATAGCTCCTACAAAAGAAAAAAGGAAGAGAGAAACAAAAAGTTCAAAAAAAGTACAAAAAACCAAAAAGAAAAGAAAAATATCTCTCTTTTCCATTACTTGGAGCTACAAAAAATACTTGGAAAAACCAACGCAAAATTTCCATTTTCTGACATCCTTTCCTTTAGATGCGGTGCCTCAAGCTAAGCTTGGGGGTGAATTTATTTGATTATATGAGTGAGCACGACATTAGAGCGGAGATTGTGCATGAATGTGAATATTCGTTAATGCTTAGACTTTGCAAAATATATTAGCTATGGATATTTTTTATGATTTGAAATAAATATGTGAATGCCATGACTTTTATTCTATTCTCTATTTCATGCTTGGTGTGATTCTTATATGCTTCATTTATAACTCTTGATTGAAAAGTGCATCGCCAACATTTGTATATTAAACTCTATGAATTACATTACGCGAATATGATTGATTGCATGAATTTAGAGAATCCCTTCCTTTGCTCTTTATGGCTTGCAAGTATTATGTTTAGTCAATATATGAAATTCCTATGGCATGTATTCCAATTCTTTCAGAGTATCGTGATATGTAGCTATGGCTTGAGATCTGACCGAATAATCTAGCACCTCCCTCAATCTTTCATTCATTTTTCTATTTTTATTTTCTCCGCCCGGTGAGCCTCGTATTCATCTTCCTCGAGGACGAGTAAGAGGTAAGCTTGGAGGATTTTGATGTGTCCATATTTTACATATATTTTCTGCATCATTTCATATCATGTTCGCCTTTAAAGTCCACATTCTCATATATTATCGTGCTTCTAACGCCATATTCGAGTTTCGGATAGTTTGTGGATTTTCAGGAGTTTTGGAGCGAAATTAGAGCTACTTAGGGACATAGACACATCCTACATGCCCAGAGCATCATTGGCGAGGTTCCATGAGAGTTCGCCGAGGCAAGAAAGAAGATTGGAGGAGAGGAGGAGAAGAGAGCTAAAGATGAGAACTCTAGGCCCACTTGTGTTCAGTTTTCCAGGATACTCGGTCGAGTGCATCAGCACTCGACTGAGCTGACACGCAGACGTTGCAGCAGAAACGAACACACCCCACTCGACCGAGCATCAAGGCCGCTCGACCGAGCTGATCATCTACTCGACCCGAGTCGAAACCAAACAGAGCAGCGTACTGGAGGGAGTCCAGACCTACAGTAGCTCCACCGAGTGGAGGGACTACTCAACCGAGTATCCTGTATCAGCCAGAGTCAAAGAAGCAGCAAAGTAGCAGCCTCATGCAACGCGACTAAACGGTGCCCTACTCGACCGAGTAGGGCGACGCGGCTAGACAAGTTTGTCGGCCCAAGTGCCCAGATTTTCTGAGATTTTTTGGGGTCCATACCCCTTGTATATAAGCACAATTTTTACCCTTTCTTAGAGAGCTTGCTTATTTTCCTTAGTTTAATTTTAGTTTAAGTTTCAGAGAGAGGTTCTAACCGTCGCTATTTTGTAGAGACCAAAGTTGATATTTTTATTGGATTTTTTGCGGGGAATCTTTTTCTTCTTAATTATCTGCGATTGGCTATCATCTACGACGTGTTGGTAATGATTTTATAAACTTTCTATGCTTTACTCGATGTTTTCTATTGCTTTGATGAATTCTCTTGCCTTTATTAAATCTTTCATTCTCTTGCTATGATCCATGAGTAGTTCTATCTAGAGCTAATGGATTAGCCATAGGATCTTAGGATTTAGATGTAAAGTTAGGATTTTTAGGTTGCGTTGGTATAAAAGGAACGTGTTTTGGTTGATCTAGCCAAGTTTGTAGGATATATCGAACTGGGATCGTGTCCACGGTCGGTGACACACACACTTAAGGAGTATCCTATGACTTAATTAGGAGTTTAGTGGATTCAATTGGGGTTTGCGACCATGCCCGGCGCACTCCTTGGTGGGATCCACTGACATCTTATATTACTAAGTGATGACTATCGCCCTTGCGTCAATGAGAGCCACCAAAATACACATCAAAGTTCTATCCATGAGAGTGGCATGAATAGAGATCATTCTATCCACGAGAGTGGCATGAATAGTTGTCGACCCTAATGCACAGATCGTATGTGAGGCCACCCATGAGAGAGGGGGAAAGTGTGCGATACGTTAGCAAATGGTGCTAATTTTAGCTGGCCATTATTCTACATCTTAGATGCGACAACCCCTAATAAAGCCAATGCAACGTAAGAGTTCTAACCTAGCATCGACATCCAACTTTCCTTGTGGTGAGTCCTAACGCCCTAGTCTTTTATTATTGATTAAAATCTTGCTAGAAAGATAACTCTGCAACAAACAACCTTCTGAAACCGACTGCTAGCATTATTCTATATATTTAGAGATTACCCAAGACAATAATAGTATTCACCTCCTTGTGGGATCGATATCTTTTATATTATAACTTGACACCGAACGCTTGCGGTACTCTCCGGAAGTTACATTTGGGATACACCTAGCCTTAGCATAGATGCCATTGCTTGGTGGGTTTTAGGTGTTAGTTCCGGGCGCATCAGTAACCTACAACTGTAACAAGCCTGGTCATTTGGCTTGGAACTGTCGAAATAAGCATTGTCCTGCTCTGCAGGCGAATCTTACTGAAGAGCAACTTGTTGCTATGATTTTTGAAGTCAACGTGATCGGAGGATCCGAAGTGTGATGGGTAGACACTGGTGCTTCGTACCATGTTTGCTATGATCGTGTCTTATTTAAGTCCTATTCTGAAACTAGGGACAAGAAAGTGTTATTGGGAGATTCCCACTCCACTATAGTTGCTGGTGTTGGCGATGTGGAATTAAAGTTTACCTCTGGAAAGACTGTTACTCTTAAAGAGGTTTTGCATACTCCAGAAATAAGGAAGAATCTTGTTTCAGGCTATCTTCTCAACAAGGTTGGGTTAAACAATTGGGGCTAATTTGTATACAATATCTAATAATAATGTATTTGTTGAGAAAGGGTATGCTACTAATGGAATGTTTAAGTTGAATGTTGATGCTAATAAAATTACATCTTTTGTGTATATGTTGTGTTATTTTAATATTTGGCATACTAAACTCTGTCATGTTAACAAATGCATTATTAAAAATATGAGCAACTTAGGCCTTATCCCAAAAATGTCTTCAAATGATTTTAGTAAATGTGAATTCTGTAGTCAAGCCAAAATCACCAAACCCCCACATAAATTAGTAGTTAGAGACTGATATATGTGAGTTTGATGGTGTTTTGACTAGGAATGGTAAATGTTACTTTATCACATTTATTGATGATTGTTCTGATTATACATTTGTTTATCTCATGAAAAATAAAAGTGTTGCAGTTGATATGTTCAAATTATTTGTGACTGAAATTGAAAATCAATGTAATAAGAAAATAAAGAGATTACGGACTGATAGAGGAGCTGAATATAACTCTGATATATTCATTAATTTTTATAATTCACATGGCATAATTCATGAGAAAACTGTTCCATATTCACCTGAAATGAATGGTAAAGCTGAAAGGAAAAACAGAACTTGTTAGTGCACGGATACGAACCCGAGTGGGTATCCGCATACCTGACCCGTTTATCATCTGTGACCCGTTACCCCCACACTCTAAGCGGGCTACAATTGAGTCGGGCAAACGGATCAGACGACCGTTGGACTGGCGCCGACATTCAGGGAAGAGTTAATGGGGCCGAGTAAATGGGCAGCCGTTAGCTTGAATCCCGGAGAAGATCATGTCCTAATCAATGAGGGGTAGTTACGCCTCATCAAGGAGGAGCTACCTATAAAGGAGCCAACAAACGAAGGTAAAGGGGTTCCATCTTCAAGGTACGAGAGATAATACATAGAGCTCTATCTTTGATCTCAGCTACACCAAGCTCCCTCTCTTCCTTAAGTTCACTACTAACTTAAGCATCGGAGGGAATTTGGGTCGGAACCCAGATCCGACCCCCCTAACGACTCCTTGTGGTACAGATCGGTGATCGTTATCTAACATCGAAGGTCGACGCTTGGCCCTTCAACCTCGAACGATCGACGCAATGGTCGCTCGTGGGTCGATCGAAGGTCATATCACCCTCGACTACAATCATCCGACCCTGGTTCTTTCAACCAAAGGTCCCACCTCCACTGCTGACAAGGCTCCAGCTCAGTGCTTCGAGTCTCTGTCAGCTTGACAACTGTACCGGTCAATTTTGGCGCTAACAGTTTGGCGCCGTCTGTGGGAAACCACGAGTCGACATCCCCCTCGACGAACCACTCGATTATGTCGGCTCACCCAACCACGTCCTCCGAGGTTGCTGCAGGATCCCCCAGTGTCAGGATCATCAGCACGATAATGAGAGGACCCCCGCACCCAGAGCTATCAACCTCTCTCCAAAACTCCTACGCTGGCAGATTGATGACAGTTTCTGTGGGGCGAAAGCGACCCAAATATTCAATGCCACCTAACTCCTTCTCAGATGATGATCTGGAAGGGGTGGGGCTACCACACGATGATGTCGTGGTCATCACGGCCACGATCAGAGAGATCACCGCGAAAAAGTTTCTCGTCGACACCGGAAGCTCGTGCGACAAACTCTTCTTCACTACACTGGAGAGGATGAAAATGTTGCCCGAAGAGTTAACGCCTTGTACAGGACCCTTGGTGGGGTTCACCGGACACTCTGTCCCGATAGCAGGCATCATCACCTTGCCGGTGACCCTCGGTACATACCCTCAACAAATCACTCGTCTAACCAACTTTGTGGTGGTAAATATCAACTTGGTGCACAATGGGATCATCGAAAAACTGCTGCTTAACGCCATAGAGGCGGTGGTCTCAACCTTCTGCCAGATAATCAACTTCCAGACCCCCAAAGGGGTCGGAAGGGCAAGAGGGACCTGGATCATACAAGTCGACGGTTCATCCACACAAGCAGGGGGGCGAGAGTAGTCCAACTATTCAGTGACGCTAGCCTCGTCGTCTGTCAACTAAACGGGGCCTTCGAGGCCTACAAAGACTCAATACAGAGTTATATACAAGTCTCTATCGCTGAGCTCGCCACCTTCACACGTGTAGAGATTCATCACGTGCCAAGGTCGAAGAATCATCGAGCTGACGCCTTGTCAAGACTTATGTCGTCCTCCCCAGCGGGGCTCGATCAGACCGTGTATGTACAACGTCTACCACATCCCACTGGGCTGCCACAAGAGCTTCTAAGCCTCGATCAGGGGGCCACAAGAATGGATCCGATAATCCACTACTTAAACACAGGGGAGAAACCGACCGACCTAGTGGAGGCACAAAAACTTGAGCGGAAGGTCTATCAATTCGTCCGGTTGGATGGTTCATTGTACAAAAGAAGAGGGACCAGGTATGACATCTTTTCCTATCTTAAATGCTTAGCCCCGTAGGAAGCGCGCTACGTGATCCAAGATATCCACGAGGGCGACTGCTGGAACCATTACAGAGGAAAGTCTATAGCCCTGAAGGCCATGTGACAAATGGTATTTTTGGCCAATGATGTTCAAAGACGCCTTCAAATACGTTCGACGGTGCTCGACCTGCCAAAATTTCTCAAAGATCAGCTCGACACCGCCGACTAATCTGATCCCCATCGTCAGCCCAGTTCCCTGTGCCAAATGGGGGCTGGACCTCTTTAGACCATTCAAACCAGCGAGTGGGCAACAGAGATACCTGATAGTGGCGATCGACTATTTCACCAAGTGGATCGAAGCAGAGCCTTTATCCCGAATCACCTGCAAGGAGGCTCAAAACTTCGTCTGGAAGTCTGCCGTCTGTCATTTTGGCATCCCACAATCCATAGTAACGGACAATAGGACAATTCGACAGTACCGGCCTCAGAGACTTTTGCGTAGAGCTGAAGATCAAGCTACACTTCTCCTTTGTCACTCATCCCCAGTAAAACGACTTGGCAGAATCAGTCAACAAGAGCATTCTTGGACCCATACGGAAGAGAATAGTTTGGTTCGAGGGAACTTGGCCAGACGAGATCCCCAGCATATTATGGTCATACAGAACAACCCACAAAACCTCGACAAGGGAAACGCCCTCCATGCTGGCCTACGGATGCGAGGACGTCGTCCTCGTCGAGGTCAATAAGCGACCACTTCGTCTCCGATACTACAACGAAGAAAGAAACTCAGAGGGCCTCGAGCTTAACCTACAACTGGGGGACGAGGTCTGTGACTGGGTGTTGGCAACCCTCATCAAACAGAAGGGGTGCATGGCACGCTACTTCAACTCAAAAGTTTGCGAATGCAATTTCCGTATGGGAGACTTGGTCCTGTGCAAGGCCGCTTTCACTCCTAAGTTCCTCAAGCAGGGAAAGCTCGCTGCAAAATGAGAGGGGCCTTACATAGTGATCGACGTACTCGGTCCTGCCACCTACCAGCTCGTCACTTTGGATGACTAGGAACTTCCTCATCCTTGGAACGCGGAATATCTACAAAAGTGCTATAAGTGGTTGTACTAAAGAGGTAAATCGAACCGTTCACTTTTTATCCTATACATGTTCATTATTAATGCGAAGTAAATCATTCTTCGACATTAGTCGTAACGACCTTCGTCAGCCGTAAGTCGAAGGGGCCATGCCCCTCACCATCAAACGACCCTCGTCGGTCGTAAGTCGAAGGGGCCACGCCCCTCACCACCGAACGACCCTTGTTGGGCGTAAATCGAAGGGACCACGCCCCTCACCACCAAACGACCCTCGTCGACCGTAAGTCGAAGGGTACACGCCCCTCGTTGGCTGTAAGTCGAAGGGGCCACGCCCCTCGCCACCGAACGACCCTCGTCAGCCGTAAGTCAGAGGGGCCATGCCCCTCACCACCCTCGTCGATCGTAAGTCGGAGGGGCTATGCCCCTCGCCACCGAACGACCTTCGTCGGCCGTAAGTCGAAGGGGCCATGCCCCTCGCCACCGAACGACCTTCATCAACCGTAAGTCGTAGGGGCCATGCCCCTCGCCACCGAACGACCTTCGTCGGCTGTAAGTCGAAAGGGCCACGCCCCTCGCTACCGAACGACCACCATATGACCAAAGGAGCGTGATTCATGGTGAAGACACCTAACCTATCCATGACATAACTTGCCTCAGGATTTCTATGTTCTTTCAAGTTAGGTCGTCGAGGGACCATACACACGCAGCAAATATAAATTTTTTTTGGATAAAGAAATAAAGTCGCAAAAAGTTTTTTCTTCATTGATTTCAAATCGAAGAAATTACAAAATTAGGAGTTACAGAGGGACTGCCTAAGACCTAAGAGGGAGGGTGATCGCTCACTGACACCAAAACATTGGCGAATGCCTCCATCGCCTTCGTGACTTTAGCAGCCAGCTCGGTCTTCTCCTTCACGGCAGCCTTCTCGAGTCCTGCAACTCTGGCTTGGAGCTCAGCCTTCTCCACCTTGCTAGCCTCTGCCCACCTCTCAAAGTCAAATACTTTGGTCCGAAGCTCAATCGTCTCCTTCTTGAAGGCATCGAGCTCCTCTTCGAGCCAGGCCCTCTCCGTCCGCCACTGGAGCTCGGCGGACTTGTCAACGTTCGATAGCGACGAAAGGCTGTCATTAGCCTCCATCGCCTCCCACTCGAGTGCCACTTTGTCAGCGAGGGTCTTTCCCATGGCCTCCTCTGCCTCCTTTGCCCGTGCTTCGGAGAGGAGGGCTCTACGGTCCACATCCGCCACCCGTCGACCTCCGACGATCTAGTCGATAGCCTGGCGATGCAACGCAACCCCAAGAACGGACATCTGTAAACAAAATGAATGTCAGTCAAGAACGTCAACCAAGTTGGGTACCAAAAATAGAGGCTCAGGTGACATACCTGGTACCCGCTCCTAACGAAGAAGTTGGCCATCCGCTCGAGGTCTGGCTTCTACAGGAACTCCGAATCCTTGGGGAGGATCGAGTTCTCCACCACCCTGGCCATCATCCCGAAGTCCGTCAGGGCCAACTCTTCCTTGCCGACGATGAAGGGTGGCTGGTGAAGCTTACCTTCGATCGGTCCCGAATGCCGAGTCGAAAGCCGATTGAGCATGAGCGCTCGATCAAACTCCCCAAGAATTGGACCGACCAACGGGATGGGCGACACGATGTCCCCACATGGCTACAGATCCATGAGGGGTGTCATGGGGCCCAGGGGCATCGACAGGGTCTCCTTTGCCTCTGGAGTCTCGAGGGGAGCAGCCCCCTTGCCCTACCCCATGGGGTCTTCTTCGTCCACGCCCCTCATCTTCGAAGACCCCTCCTCCTCGCGATAAAGCATCTTCCTCTTCTGTCCGACTCCCCCAGTCGGCTCGATGACGTCGGCAGAGTCAACTTAACCACCACTGGCACCGCTCCGACCACGACAGAAGCCAAAGGAGCAGGGGCCGTGTGGGAGCCTGGCTATAGGCCTCCCTCAAAGAGGCTCGAGGATGAGGCATGGATGTCTGCCTGGTCTCTCCCCCTTTGGAGGAGGAGCTCTGGTGGACGAGAAGCGGGGACCGAGAATCCGACCCCTCGACATAGGTGATCGATCAATCGTTCCAAGCGCCTAACCTCTCGGTCGTCCTTTTCTTCTTTCTCTGCTTCCTCCAGACTTGGTCTAGGCTGGACTCGCCACTACGTCGGTTGTCGTTGGTCATATCTGTAGACAACGAGGATAATTACTATGAGTTGCGAAGATAAGGATATCGATTCAAAATACCTTACTCAGGCACCATAGAAGGATCATTATAGTGTGGTCATCCAGCAAGTAATGAATCGACCTATCTTGTCCCGGTTGATTCAATAGAGCCTTCACTGCCTCGGCCTCACTCGGAGACAACCCGGCTCTGACTTACTCCAAGGACAGACACGACTCCCTCGCAAGCTCGGGGTTTGGAGAACTCCAGCCATTAAGCAACGGTCCCAGGTCAGGTAAAGAGACGAACACGAAGGTTTCTATGCATCTAAGGTCGGAAACTGGGAGGTCTTATATGATCCTCGTATCCAGGCGAGCAACTATGTGATACCACACTCGATGACGGTCGGCGATTATCCTAAAGAAATACCTGAACAACCCGAGGGTCGGACAAACTCCACAAAGCTCGCACAACTCGATGAAGCCCACAAGGGGAGGGAAGGAGTAAGGAGCAAGTCTACAGAGAGAAAGCTCTGAGGAGCACAAAATCTCGATAATGAAGGGGTGAAGGGGAAATCGAAGCCCTAAGCGGAAAGACTTAAGATACACCCCAACCTCCTTCTTCCGTGGGAAACACTCTCTCTCATCCGGATCAGGCACCCTAACCCAAAAGGGTTCACAGAGACAACCTTGACAAACCTCGCCGGTCAGATCAAGGGAGAACCTAGGGGGCCATGTCTAAGATAACTCCAGGAACTTTCGACTTCCGATCCCTTCGACTAATGGAAGGGTCGGGCTCAACCCAAACTCCTTTCCCCTTTCCAGGAACTTCCACATGGCGAGGGGGCCGAAGGCGCTCTGCCAGTTCCTCAGGGGTCGGCACCTTGAACACCATCGGAGAAAACATGCCTGACCAACCTACAAGAGAGTCAAGATCGAAGAAAGGAGATACCTTGGGAAAGAACAGGCGATCTCCGAGAGAAGCGGCAAGGGAAGCAAGTAGTCGCGGCAAGGAAGAAGATGAAGCTGGAAATTTTCAACCTCTCTCTTCGAAATTTCTCTTATATGTTAAGAAACCCAACCGCCTAGCCCCCGATGCACGCCACGTGTGCAAAGCCAGCCACCAAAAATGGCGGAGATCGCTCCAAAGGCGAAGGGGTTTTGGTGGCACATATCAAATCAAATATTTTGACATCCGTGTGCATTTAAGAAGACTACATATCATTTGGTCCCAGTCAACGCGACTCCTGAGGTACAAATGATGGGGGCCATTATTAGTGTACGGATACGAACCCGATTGGGTATCTGCATACCCGACCCATTTCCGCGACCCGTTACCCCCACACTCTTAGCGGGCTACGACTGAGTCGGGCGAACAGATCAGACGACTGTTGGACTGGCGCCGACATTCAAGGAAGAGTTAATGTGGCCGAGTAAATGGACAGTTGTTAGCCAGAATCCTGGAGAAGATCATGCCCTAATCAATGATGGGCAGTTACGCCTCATCAAGGAGGAGCTACCTATAAAGGAGCCGACAAACGAAGGTAAAGGGGTTCCATCTTTAAGGTACGAGAGCTAATGCATAGAACTCTATCTTCTTTCTTTTACCATTCCTACATTCGAGCTTGCGTCGTTAGTCTAGAGACGAACCTCCATGGGTTGATCTCAGCTACACTGAGCTCCCTCTCTTCCTTAAGTTCACTACTAACTTAAGCATCGGAGGGGATTTGGGTCAGAACCCAGATCCGACCCCCCTAACGACTCCATGTGGTGAAGACCGGTGAACGCTATCCAACATCGAAGGTCGGCGCTTGGCCCTTCAACTTCGAACGATCGATGCAACTGTCACTCGTGGGTCGATCAAAGGTCGTATCACCCTCGACTACAATCATCCGACCCTGGTTCTTCCAACCAAGGGTCCCACCTCCACTGCTGACAAGGCTCCAGCTCAGCGCTTCGAGTCCTCGTCAGCTTGACAACTGTACTGGTAAATTTTGGCCCTAACAGAACTTTTGTTGAATCTATAGTTGTTATTTTACTTAACTCTAGGGCTGCTTCTCATTGGTGGGGGAAATTTTATTGACTGTTTGTTATGTGTTTAATAGAGTTCATAAATCTAAAAGAAAATTTTCTCCATATGAAGTTTTTAACAATAAAAATCCAAATCTGTCTTACTTTAAGACTTTGGGTTGTTTAGTATATGTACGGATTCATAACCACAAAAAGAGGAAACTTGCTAGTAGGGCATATGAATGTGTGTTTATTGGTTATGCTATTAATAGAAAAGCATATAGATTCTAAGATTTGAAAGATCACATTGTTATTGAATCTAATGAGGCCGATTTCTATGAAGAAAGATATCCTTTTAAGTTGAAGAATAGTGGAGGCTCAAGTTCTAGTAATATGCCTATCAGTAATATTCATGATTCTGATAAGGAATTAGAAATTGAAACTAGGCGGAGTAAACGTGCTCTGGTATCTAAAGATTATGGTTCTGAGTTATATACATATACCTTAGAAGAAGATCATAGTAATCTTAAAGAGGCTTTGTCCTCTGTAGATGCCAACTTGTGGCAAGAGGCTATAAATGATGAGATGGACTGATGAGATGGACTCTCTTGAGTCAAATAAGGCTTGGCACCTAGTAGACTTACCTCAAGGTTATAAGTCAATAGGGTGTAAGTGGATACTTAAGAAGAAGTTGAAACCCGATGGAACTATAGATAAATATAAAGCACATATGGTATCCAAATGATTTAGACAAAGAGAAAATGTAGATTTATTTGATACTTTTTCATTTGTGTCTAGAATTACATCCATACTTGTGCTTTTAGCTCTTGCTGCTATACATGATTTAGTTGTGCAGCAAATGGATGTTAAACATCCTTTTTTAATGGTGAATTAAAAGAAGAAATCTATAGGGATCAACCTGAAGGTTTTGTAGTTCCTGGTCAAGAATGTAAAGTGTACAAATTAGATAAGTCACTTTATTGTTTGAAACAAGATCTTAAGCAATGGCATGAAAAATTTGATAACCTTGTTATATCTAATGGTTTCAAAGTTAACGAAAGTGACATGCATATATTATAAATCTGAAAATGATATTTGCACTCTTATATGTCTTTATGTTGATGATATGCTGATTTTTGGTTCTAACATTCATGTTGTGAACAATGTGAAATCCATGTTATGTACAAACTTTGACATCAAAGATATTGGTGAGGCTAATGTAATCCTTGGAATTAAAATAACTAGGTCTGACCATGGAATTTCTTTGGATCAATCTCATTACATTGATAAGATTCTAAAGAAATATAATTATTTTGATTGTAAACCAGCATGTACACCATATGATCCTAGTGTTAAGTTGTTCAAGAACACTGGCAATGGTGTTAGACAATCTAAGTATGTGAGCATCATTGGCAGTCTTCGATATGCTGTTGATTGCACTAGGCCTGATATAGCTTATGTTGTAGGGTTACTATGCAGTTTTACAAGCAGACCTAGTATTGAGCATTGGCATGCTATTAAAAGAGTCGTGGGGTACCTTAAGAGGGTCATGAACCTTGGATTACATTATCAAAAGTTTCCCCCTGACCTTGAAGGATATAGCGATGTTGATTGGAACACCCTTTCAGATGACTTCAAGGAAACTAGTGGTTATATATTTAGCATAGCTAGTGCAACTGTTTCTTCGAAAACAAAGAAACGGACTAACTTGGCTCAATCCACTATGGAGTTTGAGTTGATTGCACTAGCTTCAGCTAGTGAAGAATCAGGTTGGCTAAGAACCCTGTTATCAGAACTTCCTTTATGGGAAAGACCGATTCCAGTCATCTTGATCCAGTGTGATAGTACTACAGTTATTGCAAAAATTCAGAACCGTTATTATAACGGAAAAAGACGACAAATATGTCTCAAGCACAGCACTATTAGAGAGTATATGACCTCTGGAGCTATAAGAGTGGATCATGTATGTACTGATGATAATTTAGTTGATCATTTGACAAAAGGATTAGCTCGAGAAAAGGTTTTTAAAACCTCGAAAGGAATGTAA
This sequence comes from Scilla litardierei, assembly GCA_030789695.1. Lineage (NCBI taxonomy): Eukaryota > Viridiplantae > Streptophyta > Magnoliopsida > Asparagales > Asparagaceae > Scilla > Scilla litardierei. Next base: position 297,111,841 of record CM061142.1, on the reverse strand, counting down.
CTGATGACCTTATACTGATAAGTCATTTGTGAGGGAAAACCAACCTATAAACCAGAGATCCCGAGAAATAGGTTCAAAGGATAATAACAAATCATGAAGTGATATGTGAAGAATCATGCTATTATAATTATTAGTCATATTCCATAAAAATCGAATCAAGTATGATATCCTGAAGCGGTAGAAGGATGAGTTATTTTTAACTCTTAATGAGATCTATACTCTATGTGGAGTGGGGTACCTAGCTAAAGAAGTACCTTTGATAGACTCACCTATGTGAACGTGGAAGTGTGGCCGCTTCCTATGGAATTTTGGGCAAATTCTCTAGAGCACTCAATATGCTGGGATACACGTGCATGGCCGAAAAGCACGGGCTTATGAACTACACCTTGATAAGGTTGTGTGTGTATGATGTTGTTAGAGATAGAGTTCAAAACTATGAGTTACTCTAGTAAAATCTAAATCATCTACACTTTGTAAAGGTTCAAGTCAATAGACACCTTTGCTTATACACAATATTATATTATATTATATTGCTCGATGAAAATGGATTTTGTTTTTAAAAATTCAAGTGGGGGAATGTTAGAAAATATTGAATTTTTCAAAGGGTTTTCAAAATGGTTTTGTGTGTGGACTCTCTTTTGATTTCCCTCCATTTGGTTTAGTCCCACATTGCTTGGGAAAGATGCCTTGGAGGAGTATATAAGGGATGTGTTGAGACTTGGGGATGTGCCCCAAGGGGTACCACTATTTTTTGACGTGGAGAGGACTTACATGAGCATTAGTTCAACACACGCGTGCGTGCCGCCGCCGCCCACCGGCCGACCGTGTTGTACGTGCACACGACTATTAATTTTTGGATAAAATTATTATTTTAAAGTATAACCTTTTTGAACTGATATTAAAATTCAAACGTTCAAATTCAAGTTTTGAAACGGTCAAACATTTTCCACCTCATTAACGGTTATTACTCACTGATATAAATCCCCATTACTCACTATTTTAACTCCCCACGTTTTCACGTTAATACACATTAACGTTCATTATCTCTTCGGTTATAGCTTCTTCCCGTTTTTTATTAGCGTGTGTGGGTTTCTTTTAAAGGGGGCAAAAACTCTCTCTTTTTTGTGTGCTTCGAAAAATCTCTCTTCTTCTTTGTTTTCTTTTTATGAAAATTATTTGATTGATTTTCGAACAGTGTTCTTCAGTTGTGTTGGTTCTTTTAGGTCTTCTTCCAGTGCAGAGGAGATATTTGACAGAGGAGATTTCTGGGTTGTTTTATCTTGGGGACGTCGAGGCTGTACAGTGCTTGCACGATATTGGGCAGAGTCGCAAACGTCTTAAAGAGAGCGACCTGGTCCGCGACTCAGCCCAAAGGCTTCGGTAAATTCGTTATTGCCTTTACAATTTCTGCAACAACAGTTTCCAAAAACACCACTCTAACAGAAAAATCGACATTTTCAGTAAATCGTGGAGCTGTGTCGAATCTATCCGTTGGGCCTATAGTAGTTGACTCCTATAGTACAAGGAGTCGACTCCTATAGTCCAGGGAGTCTACTCCTGACTAGGTAGTCGACTCTTCAGACTACAGTAGTTGACTCCTAAAATGAGACAGAGAGCACCCAATCTTGGATAGTCGAATCCTTCACTTCTAGGAATCGGTGCCAATACAGATGCATGAATTTGTATCATTAAGACATTCCATACTCTATCTATTACACTTAAAAAATTTTTCAAAATAATTTTGCAATTTGAAAATATTTTTCTAAGTGATCATATGTGTATGGAACTTCAATCTCATGACAATGCAATTATTCTAAAGACATAGACTAATATTACATCATATTACCCTCTCTTTGGCTTCTTGATGTAGCTTGAGTCCTTCATATCCATATCTTTGATTCTTTAGCTTCAGTTGCTTTGAATGATCTTCATTCACACTTTATCTTGATCATGTGCTCTTACTTTGGTCATCTTCAAACCTTTTGAGCACTCTTCATGGATTTGATAAATTTCCTTTTTCATGACTTTGAACTTAATAACTGATGTAATCTTTTTATTCCTACGCACGTAATAATAATCATTAGTAACCATCATTTGCTTAATCATCATCAAAACTACATTGGGGATGTCTTAATAACTAACATTCTCCCTCTTTTTCGATGATGACAACCAAATGATATACAATATAGAAATAATATGAAATTTTAACAAAATGCACTTACTCCCCCTAGAATTGTGCTTAACAAATAAATCTTTTGAACTCCCCTTGTATCAATGCTAGTTAGAATAAGCATAAAATAAACCACAAATTCATATTATACTTATGAGTGTGTTAATAAGTTCACACTAATAACCATATCACATTAAGCATAAACATGAAGACATTTTGTTAGACACCTAGTTCTCCATATGAACATATTTCTCATGAATATTTTCTCCCCATTGAACTACACTTTATATGCATTCATTTACCTCTCTTCCCCTTTGACATTATCGAAAAGAAATGGGTAGGAGATAAATATAGGCATACATTAACACCATAGAAGTGGTGAACATATGAAAATTCAAATGTAGGCAGGAGGGGGGTCTCAATATCTTCACAATTTTGCAATTTTCAAGAGATATAACAATATGTACGTTCATGTTATATATTGAGCATAAATAATAGATATCATAAAATTGTCAATTTCCTTGAACTGATATAAGCATATGATATCTTAAACAATAGCATGAGCTAAATAATCAACAATAATCATCATCAAGAACATGGAGATAGAAATATGTCCAACAAAAGATAGCATATCCAATTTTCATAACATGTGAGATGCTATATAGATTGTTAATCATTAACAACATAATATGTTCCAATACAAAAGATGTCTCAACAATTGACATCATAACAAAACTATAAACACTACAACAAGCATTCTAATCATCTCAACATCCTAAGGAGGAGGGAGTCCACTAAGTCTGGCATTGATCTCTAATATCTCCTGCTGAATAGCATCAATCCTTTGAAAGACATCATGCCTAATATGAGTGAGCTCGTGTCTTTGAAGAGCATACAAATGGTCAAGTCTAGAGAGAAGCAAAGCAACATATAGCGAAGTATCAGTAGAAGCACTAAATGGACCTCCAGGATGTGAAGTGGGAGCTAGCTCATCTTCAAACTCTTCATCGTATTCGTCCTCAACTGCTTCCTCAGATACTTCCTTTACTTTAGGATCGGTAGGGGTTTTGGCGGGGGTTTTGATCAAGAAACATCTATGCATGAACCCCTTATCAAATTTAGCCTTGGGTGGATTACTAGTGTTTCTGATCCTAAATCAATGACATGATGCATGAAAATGTGTGTAAGGAAGAAACCATGATGCAATGAATGAGAATTAGTGTTGGTCAAGTTGTCAAAAATCACACTTGCCCAATTAATTTTAGTCCCAGCTATTAGAGCATAGACACATTTTACCAAGCTCTCAGACATTAAAGCACCAGACTTTGTATGATATTATAGGACACGATCAATGCTAAAATCATTGCCCAAGGCCTAAATGTCTTAGTTTTTATGCGAGGTACAAAGGATCTTTCATTAGAGAACATAAGACTGATGATTTCAGGGTCATGCATCACAATCTCTCTAAGAGGTATCCCCTTGCAAGGGATGCCTAGTATGTCTCTATGATAGTGGGTGTAAGCCTATTGGGAGTGTTTTTAATATTTGTAGTGAATCTGGTGGATTGCGCATTGACAATCATGTTTTTGTAGAAGAGATGTAACAATCTAAGATAGTATCTAAAAGAGCTATTGATTGAGAATAAATTTTCAAGTCATTGATTGCCTTATCGCATAGCCTCCTAGGTCATCATATTTGATGAATATTTCCTTAAAGATGATAAGCCGAGAATTCTTCTCAAAAACCTCAAGAATGTTTGAATTGTTTAGATATTGTATAATAGCTTCCTTCTCTGCGATAGGTTAAGAAGAAGACGATGCTAGAGATCTCTTCTTTTTGGAACTGGGTGGCATTGTGATCTAAGGGTGTGTGAGTGATTAACTACAATGCGACTAAAAAGTGTTGCAAGACATGCAAATGCTTTAAACTTAAATAAATTAAATGACTATGCAAGAGAGATGATAAGAGATTATACCCCACAAGTTGAACTCTTTTAGCAAAAGCCCTCTGAGATCTTCCCAGAACTGAATCTATGGCTAGAGGAATCAAGAGAGATTGGGAATTTCGGGTTAGGGGTTGAGTGGAGACAGACAAAAGATATTTTTTGAGAGAATTAAGGTTTTGTGAGATAAAAGAAATGATATATGCCATAGGAAATTGATGGAGGGCCAAGATCCTATCTTAGTAATAGGTTTACGTTAAGTGAATCCAACAAGAAGTGGATTTGAATCCAAATGACACAAATTTAAAACCACAACACTGTTTCACATTCAAAACAATTGGGTCAGGATAAGCAAAATGAGAGCCAAGAGTCGACTACTCATATAGAAGGAGTCGGCTCCTGTCCAGTTAACAGCCAGTAGTCGGCTCCTCAATGAACATGAGTCAACTCTTGCTAGGTCAGATTAGTTGAAGTTCAAACAGTAACATATCCCAATGGTTCTAAGCTAAATCCTAGTGTCCCTAAACTATCCCACATGCATACATCATTTCAAGCATACACATGCAATTAATTAACCCTAAGAGTGTGAAATACCAATGGTTATGTTAGGGTATCTCACTTAGCTTCAAAATCTAAGCTAATCATCTTGGAAACCTACTCCAATTGGGTTTGGCATCCACATCTTTTATATACTTGTACTTAGGTGAATAATGAACAGCTTGCACAAATTTTTACACAGTCATCAAACGATTTTTGATTTAAATGTTTTGGAACCCAAATTTTAATCATTTTTCCTTTATTAGAGTTTGCTTTTGTAGAATGTGTCTTTCTAACAAAATTTTGTTTAGGATGATGTTTAGGGGTCTTAGAATTACTAGAGTTTGCATTTGAAGTATACCCTAATCCAGTTTTATTGTTTTTAACTATTTGAGATCCTATTAAAATACTTAGTTGTTCTTTGTCTTTATTAAAATTTTGAACATTAAGGTGAAATTCATTATACTTAAATATAGATGCCTATATCTCTTTACCTAGTTTGTCTATCCTATCATTCACAATTTTAGAATCATCAATACGATTTTTATTATCCATTTTCAATTGTTGGTTCTCATCCATAAGCCTTTTGTTTTATTTTTATAATTTTTGATTAAGAAGAGTTAGTTCTTCGGGTTTCTCCTTTAGTTTCATGCGTTTTGATTTTAACCTAGCATTTTCTTCTACTACAACTTTTACACTAACAAAATTTTCATGCAACCTTTCTAGTTTTTGGTACTCCCAAATCAATTTCTCGCGAGCCACTCATAAATCATCAAAAGCACTATTAACATCAAAATCATCATCATTATCATCATTATCATTATCATTATCGCTATTGTTGCAACTGTCATAGTCACTCAATGTGCTTACCTTGGCGGAAGTATAGGCCATAAAACACATATGTGCCCTCACTTCCATTTCTTCTTCTTCATCCTATGAGGAGGAGGATGTATCCTCGGAGCTTTCTTCCCCATCACTTCGATCCCATGCCGCGAATGCCTTCTTTTTTGTCTTCCTAATCTTCTCATCTTTGTTGAGTATTGATTCCCCGGATTTGGTTTTGATGATGAACAAACATAAATATCGTGAACTAACTCTTTGTGAGTGCAGTTATGGAGATCGTCGCCAAAATTCTACGTACATCAAAAGCGACGTCTCAAGACTTCTCAAAGCACGTGATCGTGTGCCTAAAGCTTCGTTGAAGCTCAAGGAGCATTATTGAAGTCAAGAGATTCGGATTGAAGCTTTGAAGACGGTTCGTCTAGTTTATTTTATAGTCTTCTAGCTTCTTTTCGTAGAATGTTAAGCCATGAGTAGGACTTACATTATAATCTTCATAACACTCATATCTTAAAGCTAGGATTATCTTAGAAGCCCATAGAAACTTTCCCGAAGCTTTACGCTTCATTTCACGGCTTCTTGTGCATCTTAGTTGGTTCAAGAAGAAGAACCAACCGACTAGATTGTCATCTAGTCGGTTAAGAATCCTTCTTGAACCGACTAGATTTCCTTGCTCAATTCAGCCTAGGCACTGTTGACCAATTAGTCGGTCCAAGAAGGTTCACCGACCGACTAGTTGTCAAACTAGTCGGTTGGGAATCCTTCTTAGACCGACTAGTTATACTTTCATTCTTTCAGCCTAGCTTCTGTTGACTAGTTAGTCGGTCCAAGAACATCCATCGACCGACAAGTTGTGAAACTAGTCGGTTGGAATTTGTTCTTAGACCGACTAGTTCTCCTAGTGATCAGCCTTTTGAATATCAACTACTTAGTCGGTCAAAGAACACTCACCGACCGACTAGTTGTCAAACTAGTCGGTTGGCAAGTCTTCTTAGACCGACTAGTTCTATCTCCTGAATTCTCTATCTTGTCTGTCAACCTTCTAGTCGGTCCAAGAAGAATCACCGACCGACTAGTTGCAAAACTAATCGGTCAGTGATCCTTCTTAGACCGATTAGACTGCTTCAGAAATAGATTCGTTGGGCATTTAATGCCATGATTTTGCTCTTCTCTTCTCACACTCCTATATATACTTGAAGTGCTTCTAACCTAGCATTCAAGGCTGCCATTATTGAGACTTAGAGAAATCAAAGAGAAGCATTCAACTCCATTTCTAAAGCTATCTCTTTCTCACAAGAATATCTCCAAACTCCTTGAGCCCTAATTTCCTCAAGAGAGATTCTCTTCATTGTGAGCCACTCAAGCCAAGAGCTTGATTCAAAATCACCAACTCCATCCTAGCCTTCGATCGTTGTTCATCTTGGTGGAGCTAGGGTTTGGTGACATTCTCTCCTTCAAAATCTTCCTTGCCCTAAAATCAGTAAGTTTACTCAAGGCATAGGATTTTGTTGGTAAGTGTTTTATTGTTTCATTTACTTTGGTATTATGTTTATCTCTCGGTTGTGAGAGAAGATCGTGATCCCGGGTTGTGTGAGTGACGTTTTCAGTTGTGTATGATTTGATCTTGTAGAGGTTTTCTACAAGAATTTCATAGTGCAAACTTGGGTTAGAGGATTCTAACTCAAGTAGCCGGAGGGGATCCGGGTGTTTGGGACGTAGGATCGCTGGTAACAAGTCGGGGAGACTTGGGTGGATCCGAACCCGTTACATCGCTTGTTTGCAATTGTCTTTCTTTGTTGTCATATTTTCATTCCGCAATGTTGGTTGAGTTTGCACAATAATTAGGAATAATTATCTTGATTATTTTAAAGTACTATTCACCCCCTAGTACTTGTGCAGTAGCTATCAGGTCATTACATTTGGTATCAGAGCCAAGTTATTAGCTATGTCTAACAATGACAACAAGACCGTTCGTCCACCTTCAGACTATAGCACCTTCAAAAACCGTGAAGTAGCTTCTTCGGTGATGGAAGGACACTCCTCAACTAGGCCTCCTTACTTCAACGGTGCCAATTATGGGTACTGGAAATACCGGATGGAAACGTTCCTCCGGAGCACTTCACTATGGAGAGCTACGTTGACGGAGTATGTCGAGCCCGCCGAACAAGACTTCGCTAAGTGGACTATCGCGGAGGTCTCTGTGGAGGTAAACAATGCCAAGGCAATGAATGCCTTGCAATGTGCGTTGGAGCCCAAAGACTTCAACAAGATATGCACATGTAAGAGTGCATATCAAATCTGGAACTCACTCATCATCTTGCATGAAGAAACGAGTAGGGTAAGAGACTCCAAACTCACTGTTGTAAATAAAGAATTCGAATTATTTCACATGTAACAGGGTGAGAAGATGAAGGAGTACTATGCTCGCTTCGTTAACATTACCAATGAGTTGGAGGCTCTTGGAAAGACTTACACCCAAAAGGAGAAAGTCTCAAAGATTATTGACGGACTTCCTTCTTGTTGGGAAAAGCGTACCTTCCCCATCGAGGAAGGTAACGATATGAATAAGTATACTGTCGTACAACTAATGGGTACCTTGATGTCTTATGAGGTACACAAGGACAGTAAAATAAAGATGCATGACAAGATGAAGTCGTACTTCAAGCAAGACGAGCCGAAGAAAAAGTCGATTGCGTTCAAGGCCGCTCCATCTACATCTACCGATGATGAAGAATCGGAAGACGAGTTGGACTTAGAATCCATTGCCCTTATGGCAAAGAAGTTCAACCGATTCTTTCAGAAAGGTAACTTCAAGAATAAATCAAAATTTAGTTCGACTAATGCCTCCGCTCCTTTGTGTTTTAAATGCAACAAGGCAGGACACATCAAGGCGGATTGTCCTCTCAACAAACAAAAGGAGAAGTGAAATACACCAAAGTTCGACAAGTCACGAAAGTATAAGAAAGGGTACCAGAAAGGGCTTGTCGGCACATTCACCGACTCTGAAGAGGACTCCTCAAGTGGAGAGTCGGATGATGAACAAGTGGAGTAAGCACACATGTGCTTCATGGCAAGAGAGGAACATGATCAAAAGACCTCCTCCGATGAAAGCGATGATGAAGGCGAAGAGGTAACCATGGATGAGTTAAGATTAGCTAACGAACAAATTTGGTCTAAGTATTCTAAATTGGCAAATAGATATACTAAGATTAAAGATGAGCTAACTAGTCTCCAAACCTCACCTAAGCCTATCATCATCAACATCGACACCGTTGTTGAAGGCTTGAGAAATGAGATTGTAAATCTCAAATCTCAACTTGAGCATGTTCATATTGAGAATTCGGATGAACGCGAGATATCGGATTTGATTTCTCGAAACTCAACTTTGAGTATTGAGAATGAGAATCTCAAGTCTCGTGTTTGTGTACTCACAACTCAAGTGTCCACTTTGGATACTTCAATACTTTCTCTCACCGAGAAGTATGAGTCCACATTAGGCCGAATTGATAAATTCAACAAAGGCAAGGACCATTTGGATAAAATCCTAAATGACTTACTTCCGGCCAATCATCATATTGGCTTGGGGTATAAAAAGGGAAATTCATCCAAATCTTCTACCACCTTTATAAGGCCAATTCCAGATGCCTCAACTAGTGGGAGTAAACACCCCATGGGTAGTTCATCTACCAATGGTGCTTCCACTAGGTACACAACCCCATTTGGAAAGAAACCCACTTTGGGTAGACCTCCAAGAAGGGTCATGCATTTATGTACACCAATACTATGCCACGTAGAAACACACATCCTACTCCACATGTTCACACGTATGATGATTTCTATGCTTCACGTCCACGAGCACGTGCACACCAAGTGAGACACACTCACGCACGTGTTCCTCCACATGCATATGTTCAACCACATCATTACTATATGAATGATTACATGCACCATTTCATCATGTGCCGTATGCTTATCCACGCCATGCATTCCCTAGGCCACTTCCTCGTAGGCCACATGCATCACGTAGAAATCAACCACATGTGCATGCTTCCAGTAGGAATAGGGCTCCCAAGACATTCACTATTTGGGGCCCGAAGGACACAAGCATGCATGAAAAACAAGCATATATTAATTCTTATTTCATGAATGTTGTGCACAATGATGATTACATTGGGAAGTCTAAGTCCAATTAGACTTGGCTTCCAAAGGTCTAATCTCTTAGGACCCAATGACGTTGGGTACCATGATACGATATGTTTTATCGTCAGGTACTCAAGAAAAAGAAACTGATCAACAAATCCAAATTTAGCTCCAAGGATGGGTGGATACTCGATAGCGGGTGTTCAAAACACATGACGGGTGAAGCTCAATTGCTCTCTGGAGTGGTGCCCATTGAGAATGGGAACCGAGTAGTCTTTGGAGGCAACGAGAGCGGAACCATCATTGGTGTTGGTAAATTTGGTAACCCATCTAAACCTCTAATAAGTGATGTTTACCTTGTTAAAGGCTTAAATCACAATCTCATTTCAATAAGCCAACTTTGTGACAAGGGTTACAAAGTTAGCTTTGCGAAAGGAATGTGTCATATTTTTAGTAAAGATAATAATAATTTATTATTTTCTGACACACGCCATAAGGATATATATATCCTAGACATCCCCAAGTCACATGAACAATGTCTCATTCTAACATAAGTGAACAACACTTATGGCATCGACGTTTTGTTCATGTGAACTTTGGAACACTTTTTAAGCTATCCAAGTTAAATTCTATTAAAGGATTTCCTAAGCTTACTTTCCAAAAGAAAAGCTTTTGTGACTCGTGTCAACGAGGCAAACTTCCAAAATCGTCATTCAAACCTAAGAAAAGCATTTCATCTAAACGGCTTCTAGAGCTTTTACATCTAGATCTTTTTGGGCTAACTAGAGTTGCTTCATTAGGGAATGCTCGATATGGACTTGTCATCGTTGATGACTTTTCTAGATTTACTTGGGTATTTTCTTTAAGTAATAAAAATGATGTTTTTGAAAACTTCACAATATTTGTGAAGAAAGTACAAAATCTCATTGGAACCACCATTGTCACTATTCGTAGTGATCATGGAGGGGAATTTGAGAATGAGTCTTTCTCAAATTTTTGTGATGATGTGTATTACACACACCTTTTCTTTCCCTCACGCACCCCCTCAAAATGGAGTTGTTGATAGAAAGAATAGGACGCTAGTGGAATGTGCTCGTACAATGCTTGATGATAGCCAACTTGGCCATCAATTTTGGACGGAAGCGGTACATACTGCTTGCTATGTGTTTAATAGAATACTCTTGAGGCCCGGCACCAAACAAACTTGTTATGAATTGTTGGTTGGTAGATTGCCTCAAGTTAAACATTTTCGAGTTTTTGGTGCAAAATGTTTTATTAAAAACACGTATTGGAGCTTGGACAAATTTGATCCAAGATCCGATGAGGGGATATTTGATGGATATTCCTCACGTAGCAAAGCCTACCGAATATACAACAAAAGAATCTCAACGATCGAGGAATCACTTCAGGTTTCATTCAATGAAAATTTTGTCCCGTCTAGAATTATCAATGATGATGACTCCATGGAAGTTATAATTCTATTGGTAATTCTAATTATATTGATTCTATTGATACTAACCCTACTGATGATTCTTTTGAGAATGTTCCTAGTGATCAGGGAGTTCCCAAACGGCTTCATACAGTTCGTGACCATCCCCATGAGCAAGTCATTGGCAACATACTTGATAGTGTCAAGACGAGATCTCAAGTCAACTACTTCGCTCATTGTGCCTTTGCCTCTTCAGTAGAGCCAAAGAATATTAACGAAGCGTGCGAAGACAGTGCTTGGATCCTAGCCATGGAGGAGGAACTCATTCAGTTTGAGAGGAATGAGGTTTGGGAGCTAGTTCCATTGCCTTCGAAGAACCACACCGTTATAGGAACGAAGTGGATCTTCAAGAATAATACCGACGAGAACCAAAATGTCGTCCGGAACAAAGCTCGGTTAGTAGGTCAAGGCTACAGGCAAGAGGAAGGTATAGATTTCGAAGAATCCTTTGCTCCTGTAGCTAGATTAGAATCTATTAGGTTGTTGTAATCTTTTGCATGCCATAAAGATTTTAAACTCTTTCAAATGGATGTAAAAAGTGCGTTTTTAAACGGAGATGTCGTTGAGGAAGTTTATGTTTCTCAACCTCCGGGTTTTATAAATGAAAAGTTTCCAAATCACGTTTTCAAACTTAAGAAAGCACTTTATGGTTTGAGACAAGCTCCTAGAGCTTGGTATGACCGCCTAAAGAACTTTCTTTTGGATTTGGGTTTTAAAATGGGTGAAGTTGATTCTACACTATTTGTTAAGTATGCGAATCATGATATTATTTTAGTTCAAATTTATGTTGATGATATCATTTTCGGTGCTACTAACTTCACTCTTTGCGAAGAGTTTTCTAATGTCATGAAGGACCAATATGAGATGAGCCACATGTGTGAGCTCAAATATTTCTTAGGACTCCAAATTCGCCAAATGCACGATGGAATCTTCATCCACCAAACCAAGTACACGGTGGAGTTGCTAAAGCGATTTGGAATGGAGAATGCTTCTGGCAAGAAGACTCCAATGAGCACTACTACACATCTTGATAAAGATACGGGCGACAAAGATGTAGACATTCGTCTATATCGAGGTATGATAGGTAGTTTATTATACCTTACTGCCAGTAGGCCTGATATAATGTTCGCTGTATGTGTTTGTGCTCATTATCAATCACAACCTAAGGAATCACACTTAGTAGCGGTTAAACGTATTTTCCGTTATTTAAGTTACACACTCGACTACGGATTATTTTATCCAAAGTCTAGCACATATGAGTTAATCTCATATAGTGACGCAGATTATGCTGGATGCAAATCCGACAAGAAGAGTACTAGTGGCACTTGCCATTTTATAGGAAATTCTCTTGTCTCTTGGTTTTCCAAGAAGCAGAATTCCGTATCACTTTCAACCACCGAGGCGGAATATATTGCCGCCGGTGCTGCATGTGCACAGGTTCTTTGGATGAGACACACTATTAAAGACTTCGGTATAAACTGTGATACTTGCCCTATCATGGTGGACAACCTAAGTGCAATATGTCTCTCTAAGAATCCGGTACACCACTCCCGTACCAAACACATAGATGTCCGTCACCATTTCCTAGATGATCATGTTGCTAAAAAGGACATCATTTTAGTGTACGTTGAAACCCAGAAGCAAATCGCCGATATTTTCACGAAACCACTCAAGGAAGATTCCTTTGTGCGGTTACGTCGAGAATTGGGGATTATGGGTGAATCCGAGATTTAGGATTCATATTTTTTTCGATAATCCTGCATGATAATGATATTTATATGCTCATGCTAGATTTGTTGTGATATTCTGGATTTAAGATTGGTTTATCGATTTGCGCGTCGGATTTAAGATTTTCTGGTATTTATGGGGTAGAATAAGAGTGTATGAGAATGTTTTGATGTTTCGTCCAAGTGTTCTTTGGAGAAAACTCAAAATTTCGTATTCACAAATTTTTGGACTCTCTTAGTCGGTCCAAGTTCATTAGCCGACCGACTAGTTTCAGTTCTAGTCGGTTAGTGATTGAACTCAGACCGACTAATTCATGCCCTATTTTTGACTTCTCTTGCTGTTTGCATTTAGTCGGTCCAAGCTCATCAGCCGACCGACTAGATTGCATTCTAGTCGGTCAGCTCTTGAACTTTGACCGACTAGATCTGCAGGGGCATTTGTCCTTTGAGCGTTGGAGGACTCTCCCATGTGCACTTGGATGATCTATTTTGTCGTGAGAGAGTGGGTTAGGATAGTTGGGTGGTTATGTGATTTTTGATGTATTTTTGGATGTTTTGGTGATACATTTTGATGTATGTTCGTTTTGATGTCTGTTGAGACATGTGTTGTATGTTGTGCACCGATCTGATGATCGTTTATATTTGTGTTGGCGGATGTATACCTTTTGATGTATCCTGTTATATATATATACATCGTGTTGCCATTTACTTCAGTGTGCACATTATATTTCTTTTTGTCTCTGATGTTGATTTCGTCGCTCGACGATTATATTGATTAAATAGAATTGTTTCTATGAAAACATAGAATTGTTTTCCATGCACTAAATTCACTAAGAATGTTGATATTGGAGAGTATGTTCCATAACTCAATACGTGAAATTGATTTGAGTTTTGATGATTTCATTTTTCGATTTTCGACTATGGTCTCGTTGGCACGCTTTGATTTTCTTCGGTATTTTACATTGGTGTCATTTGGACCGTGGTCGTATTCTTCGACTCTCGTGCTTTTATTTTAGCCATTGTTGTTGTCGTTGATCTCCTCCCGCTCTTTTTGCTAATGCCAAAGGGGGAGAGAATTAATAATGACGATGTGCTAAATGATAATTTAAAGCAATTTACCGTGAATCTAATTTGATATGTTAGATTCAGGGGGAGTTAAGATATAAAAATGGGTTTAGATCCTAAATTTCAATAATTGGGTTCATATTTTATACTTTCCTCGTCTGCTTGATGCGTATGATTATTATTTAATACGAAATTAACGTGTCATCAATGCAGGGGGAGTAAGTAAATTTCATTTGACTCATTATTATTGATTATTATTTATGTTGGTTTGTCATCACCAAAAAGGGGGAGAATGTTGAGTATTGATTCCCCGGATTTGGTTTTGATGATGAACAAACATAAATATCGTGAACTAACTCTTTGTGAGCGCAGTTATGGAGATCGTCGCCAAAATTCTACGTACATCAAAAGCGACTTCTCAAGACTTCTCAAAGCGCGTGATCGTGTGCCTGAAGCTTCGTTGAAGCTCAAGGAGCATTATTGAAGTCAAGAGATTCGGATTGAAGCTTTGAAGACGGTTCGTCTAGTTTATTTTATAGTCTTCTAGCTTCTTTTCGTAGAATGTTAAGCCTTGAGTAGGACTTACATTATAATCTTCATAACGCTCATATCTTAGAGCTAGGATTATCTTAGAAGCCCATAGAAACTTTCCCGAAGCTTTACGCTTCATTTCGCGGCTTCTTGTGCATCTTAGTTGGTTCAAGAAGAAGAACCAACCGACTAGATTGTCATCTAGTCGGTTAAGAATCCTTCTTGAACCGACTAGATTTCCTTGCTCAATTCAGCCTAGGCACTGTTGACCAATTAGTCGGTCCAAGAAGGTTCACCGACCGACTAGTTGTCAAACTAGTCGGTTGGGAATCCTTCTTAGACCGACTAGTTATACTTTCATTTTTTCAGCCTAGCTTCTGTTGACTAGTTAGTCGGTCCAAGAACATCCATCGACCGACTAGTTGTGAAACTAGCCGATTGGAATTTGTTCTTAGACCGACTAGTTCTCCTAGTGATCAGCCTATTGAATATCAACTACTTAGTCGGTCAAAGAACACTCACCGACCGACTAGTTGTCAAACTAGTCGGTTGGCAAGTCTTCTTAGACCGACTAGTTCTATCTCCTGAATTCTCTATCTTTTCTGTCAACCTTCTAGTCGGTCCAAGAAGAATCACCGACCGACTAGTTGCAAAACTAATCGGTCAGTGATCCTTCTTAGACCGATTAGACTGCTTCAGAAATAGATCCGTTGGGCATTTAATGCCACGATTTTGCTCTTCTCTTCTCACACTCCTATATATACTTGAAGTGCTTCTAACCTAGCATTCAAGGCTGCCATTATTGAGACTTAGAGAAATCAAAGAGAAGCATTCAACTCCATTTCTAAAGCTATCTCTTTCTCACAAGAATCTCTCCAAACTCCTTGAGCCCTAATTTCCTCAAGAGAGATTCTCTTCATTGTGAGCCACTCAAGCCAAGAGCTTGATTCAAAGTCACCAACTCCATCCTAGCCTTCGATCGCTGTTCATCTTGGTGGAGCTAGGGTTTGGTGACATTCTCTCCTTCAAAATCTTCCTTGCCCTAAAATCAGTAAGTTTACTCAAGGCATAGGATTTTGTTGGTAAGTGTTTTATTGTTTCATTTACTTTGCTATTAAGTTTATCTCTCGGTTGTGAGAGAAGATCGTGATCCCGGGTTGTGGGAGTCACGTTTTCATTTGTGTATGATTTGATCTTGTAGAGGTTTTCTACAAGAATTTCATAGTGCAAACTTGGGTTAGAGGATTCTAACTCAAGTAGCCGGAGGGGATCCGGGTGTCTGGGACGTAGGATCGCTGGTAACAAGTCGGGGAGACTTGGGTGGATCCGAACCCGTTACATCGCTTGTTTGCAATTGTCTTTCTTTGTTGTCATATTTGCATTCCGCATTATTGGTTCTGGTTCAAAATGCTTGCAATTAAAGTGAGATGTACATCTGAAATTTAACACAAGTGCAAGTAATAAGAAATGAGAGATGAGAAACAATGAGCATAATGCAAACAAAAGAAATTTGTTCTGGTTCACCTTCCCTGGGCTACATCCAGTCCCCAAACTTTGTTGGGCTTTAATCCACTAATTTGTCGTAACAATTGAGGGCTTCTAACCAATTACAAGTGTCACTTCTCTAATAAGTGGTCTTCCAATACAACTTAACATATTCTCAAATAGGACCTCACACTCGAGGCTTTTCACCAAATTACAGCACACGTAAACAACTTATCATTATACCCTTGTGTGGGTTTTACAAACCATTTCTTTTGATAGAGTTGTTACACCCTTTCCTATAGCCTAAAAATTGAAGCTTAATGTGTATTGTGAGGCTACAAGAGAAATCTTCTTTTGATCTTAAAGAAATGAAATAAAGCACAAGGAGATCAAAGAGGAAACTTAATTCAATCTCTTATAAATCAAGATTAAATTTGAGGGATTTGAAGTCAAGTATGGCCAAGAAGTTTTTGCTTAAAAGCTTTTCAAAAGAAAAAAAATCAAACTTTTGCTAAGATATGAGACTTTTAAAGAGCTTGGAGAAGGCTTAAAATGCTTTGAAAATCACTTAAAATTGATCGATAATTTTTGCAAAAACCTCAGCCAACTCCAGCATATATATATATATATATATATATATATATATATATATATATATATATATATATATATATATATATATATAGGGGCAAATGTGCCTGAGAACGTGCGCAGGTAGAATTACCTGCGCACGCCCCCTCTGTTCGGGGTTTCTAAATATTTTTTTTTGAAATTTTTTTTTGCAGTAGCTAGATATACTTGTTATGAAGCTCCCCACAAAATTTCAGGTCAATCCGACACCGTTTGAGCCTCCGTTCATCGATTTCAAAAACGTTGCGCAAAACTGTCCAGAATTTGGACAGTTTTGCGCAACGTTTTTGAAATCGATGAACGGAGGCTCAAACGGTGTCGGATTGACCTGAAATTTTGTGGGGAGCTTCATAACAAGTATATCTAGCTACTGCAAAAAAAAATTCAAAAAAAAATACTTACAAACACCGAACAGAGGGGGCGTGCGCAGGTAATTCTACCTGCGCACGTTCTTAGGTACATTTTTTGCATATATATATATATATATATATATATATAGGGGCAAATGTGCCTGAGAACGTGCGCAGGTAGAATTACCTGCGCACGCCCCCTCTGTTCGGGGTTTCTAAATATTTTTTTTTTGAAAATTTTTTTTGCAGTAGCTAGATATACTTGTTATGAAGCTCCCCACAAAATTTCAGGTCAATCCGACACCGTTTGAGCCTCCGTTCATCGATTTCAAAAACGTTGCGCAAAACTGTCCAGAATTTGGACAGTTTTGCGCAACGTTTTTGAAATCGATGAACGGAGGCTCAAACGGTGTCGGATTGACCTGAAATTTTGTGGGGAGCTTCATAACAAGTATATCTAGTTACTGCAAAAAAAAATTCAAAAAAAAAATACTTACAAACACCGAACAGAGGGGGCGTGCGCAGGTAATTCTACCTGCGCACGTTCTTAGGTACATTTTTTGCATATATATATATATATATATATATATATATATATATATATATATATATATATATATATATATGGGTGAAAATCTGTTCAAAACAGTTTTCGAAAGCACCACTCCAACGGAAAAATCGACAACTTTTTGTAAATCGCTGAGTTGTATCGAATATGTCTATTGAGGCCGTACTAGTCAACTCCTATAGTCCATGGAGTCGACTCCTATAGTCCAGGGAGTCGACTTCTGATTAGGTAGTCGACACATCAGACTATAGTAGTCGACTCCTAAAATGGGGCAGAGAGCACCCAAGCTTGGTAGTCGACTCCTTCACTTCTAGGATTCGGCTCCTATGCAGATGCATGAATTTGTATCACTAAGAAGTGACATACTCTATTTATTACACTTAAAAATATTTCCAAAATAATTTTGCAAGTTAAAATTTTTTTTCTAAGTGATCATATGTGTTTGAAACTTCAATCTCATGGCAAAACAAATATTCTAAAGACATAAACTAATATTACATCAATATTATCCTCTCTTTGGCCTCTTGATGTAGCAGTTGAGGGCAATGGGGAGATGGCTAAGACATTGACAATGTGGAACATCAATGGTTCAAAGAGGATGAAGATGATAAGGGGAGGTGGAGGTGTGGTCAAAGGCATGTTGGAAGGGATATGTAAGAAGAACAGAGGATGAAAATGATGAGGAGATGATAATGATGTGGATGATATGATCGTGAATATTGGAGATGATGGTTGTGAGGATGAAGATGGTGAGGAGATGGTGGTGGGGATGATGATGATGGGATCATCCGGAGTTAGAGATTGATAGAAATGGGTAAGGAGAGATAGAAAGAGCTCAGGATGAGGATAGTGTGAGCTAAGAAGGCGAGTAATGGGTTAATTATAATTGGGGTTAATTAATATAATAGTAGTTATTTTTAGTTATTAATTAGTGGTTAGGGTTATGTGATATGGAATTTAAGGAGGGTGTCATATCAGAAAAAAGAACATGGGTGTAGTTGTGAGAAAAACATGGTGGGCTAGGGTTAAGTGAATTTTTTAGGGTACAGGTTTTGGGCACAAAAAAATTCCATTTTTTTAAAAATTACCGTAAATTCTTAAAAATTGGTAAACTAATGAAAATAATTTTTTGTCAATTTTTTTGAATCATAAAATAGTTGTTTTGGGTTAAAACTATTATTAAGCTTTGGGTTATGATTTTACTGGTTTCAAGCCGTTTTGACCAAAGAAAAATATTTAAAAAATCATAGAATTTTTTAAATATTAGTGAAATTATTTTGATAATATTTACACTGTAAAATATGTATTGATGGGTTTGGATCATTACATGATCACATACAATGGTGGACTCCATGCATCTTCCCATGGGCATTCCTTGGTTACAATTGACTGCCAGGGTAATGTTGGGATTGATGCTACCATTATTGGTGTGAGAGATGTTTAGGGCACTTGCTGGGCATGTAGGCGTTTTGCTATGTTGGGCTTCTAAACCTTTAAGGCAGTATACCACCAGTTTGGATGACGATAGATCTACACAAAAACTATTATATGAAGTAATAAATTTGTCAACAAAACAAAAACGATAGATCTAAACAATTATAAGTTTCTGTTTATACGATAGATCTAAACAAAAACAATTATATGAAGTAATAAATTTGTCAACTCTTCTAGTTTGAAAGGTCAAGTTGATAAAAATAATTTTATTAATTCAAATAAATTGTAATCCCCTTAATAATTAACAACAATAAATCAATGAAAAGTGTTGTCCCTAAACAAATAAATCTATGTTATTTTATTAAACGAACAAAAAGTAATTCATGAAAAATAAATAAGAGTTAAAGAAGCCATCTTATAAGACCAATCACGTTAGATTCTGACATAGAAGAGTCATCACTGCCTTTGTGCAGACATCACTCTCATAGTGGTAAGAATAATTCCACGTAGAATTGATACCCGGTAGAGAATATGCAGCCGCACCTCTTGCTTAAATGAAGAGAATTGCTCTTTGCACCCCTACAAATAGGGGTGCATATAAGGGCTTGTGCCAAAGTTAACTAAAATTAGAAAAGAAAGGGATTGATTTGAAAATTAAGTTAACAAATTTACTACTTTTAGGAATTAAAAGTCAATGCACCACTATGAATAGGGGTGCAGATAGCATAGTTCTAAATGAATGCTATATGTTCCCTAAACTTGAGCGGAACTTTATGAATGATGAGACTATCTTAGCTTTTAAAAAAATATAAACTGGAAGAAAAACATGAAAAAACAAAAGAAAGCAAAACAGACAATCAAGTAGCCTTTTCCGCGTCTTTTTCGGAAACAACAATTAAACCTAATCCTTTCACCTCACACACTCCCTCTTCAAGTCACTCTCTTTTTCGCATGATTAACTATGTAGGACCTTTTTTACATCCCTCGTTTTAGTTTCCATTTTATTGAGTTTGGATGTATATTCCGTCATATATATAATTTTGATGAGTATATCTTTCTTGGGCATCACATATTTGATTAAATTTCGACCTATACTTTAAGAAGTTTGTAGATCTTTATATCCGCTTACTCTCTTTCTAGGAGCTGTTTTGCCGTCAACCAGGAGCAAATGGCCAATTTTGAATTTGACTGTCGCGATTAGTGAATTAGAATACCAGCAAGCACGAACATACATCTCATTACATAATTATTCGAGTTCACGGTGTGATTGTGATCTACATGCGAAATAGGAGGATCAGCAACAGTCTTGTCACAGTTGTGTACCATCTCCATGAACCTACCAAGCAGCAACATCGATATACCCCTAGCTTCCTTATTGGTAGACTGCTATTTTAGGTAAGTCGACTGTCTCAGGCTCAAAGCGCAAGATACGGAGTCAAACATGATAATAATACATTGCACTTTAAAATACATGTACATACAGAGAAATCAAAAATTTCGCTAGAAACCACTGGAATCGACGAGCGAAGAATAAGAAGCGTTTTCATCGGCTACAACTTTCTTCGTGTTAATCTTCTTCATGGTTGTTTCGCCGGTCTTCAGTGCAGAATCAACCTCCAGGCCAGCAATCTCATACAACTGTGATCGACCAAGCTTTGCTTCATCTATTGCACCCTCCCAGCATGTCTCGGCGAGGATTTCAAGGGCACTCTCCATTTGGTCCTCGGCTATAAGGTTCACATTTTGTAAGAGGACAAGATAAACCTGATCAGCTGCAGCTTTACGAATCTGCAATACATCAACCCACGAACAATTATGACAAACTATACATATGACAGAATAAAATGTGTAAATTATGAATTACAAAAATATTCCTAATCATTACTATTACTATTACTATTATTACTATTATTATTATTATTATTGTTATTATTATTTTGTTGTGTGGGGGGGTTGTTTGAAAACCACACTTGATGCTTTCCATACATATAAGATGCTAATCAAAGATGCTTTCCATACATATAAGATAATTTGAAGTTATGTATTGATGTATAACACAGTTGATGAACTGATCAGGTCCAGTTGATCCAATGTAGGATGCAACCAGAGACTCCAGGATATGTTAGTAAAATAGGAACATGAAATATTTTTTATAAATGAAACTAAAGAACTCAAATTTCCTAAAATAGAAACATGGACATAGGATTTTAGGCTCCGAAGGCTTTAGATTTAGCATAATGAATATTGAGATAACAAATTTCTTTTTTAGAAGGGTAAATTCCGCTAACACCCATTGTACAGTCAGTGTGCCACTAAACATCTTTAACTATGATATTAGCAAAAATTACCCCTAAAAAGTAGCAGACACTACCCATGCCCAATTCACGTGTGGACAGTAACAACTGTTGGTCAAATGTAGTATATGTTAATATCATAATTCAAA
Organism: Scilla litardierei; assembly: GCA_030789695.1. NCBI lineage: Eukaryota > Viridiplantae > Streptophyta > Magnoliopsida > Asparagales > Asparagaceae > Scilla > Scilla litardierei. The sequence goes on along the minus strand of CM061142.1, from coordinate 297,090,490 downwards.
GGTGTTTTGTGGCACATTGGCCACAGTTCAGTAGTTCAAAGAAAATTTGGCTATTTGGCTAAACCTTTTTCTTATATTTCTCACACCAATGTCTAAACTCTTTCCAGCTACATGAAATTTAATCAAAATGATCAATGGCAGGTCAGTCAAGGTTTGTCCATGCCCGTAAATTGTTAATAGGTGCCTGACAAAGAATTTGACACCAACAAAATAAAGGGTTGAATCTGGTCAGTGTGTTATGATTCCTGAGAATTTGACACCAACTAAAGGGTTTGATGGACCTTTCCTCATCTGGGTGCTCCATAGCCAAACAATTGATGAAAATGACTTGGATAATGACGATGGCAATGTGTTATGATTCCTGAGAAGGCACGGGTGTATAGTTCACAACGTGGCCGTGAAATACCAAAACAGGCATGCTTTCCATTAACTAGGATACATCATCCGCCTAAATTTTAGAGATTAAGGATGTTGTTTGAAACAAAAAAAGGGCAAAAATGCCCTTAAATATTAAAAAAAATTCTGTATGTTGTACCAAAGATAAAAGGAGAAAACAATTCAAGTAGCCAACCGAAGAATTTGGGATAAAAGCATGTACCATAAAATATCGCATTCATGATTATGCCAGTCTCTAGGAAATAACATGCAATTTTACACATTTATAAGGTCATTACTTATTAATTCCTAATGGACACGGTGAAATGTAAATCAAATAAAGAAGCGGCATACATGCATTTTAATATTTATTAATGGTAGTTCCAAATACACTTTCTCTGGCTACAATTTGTTTTGAAACAATGGGTCAAATTATACAAATCTGATGTGGGTCATGCAAACCATTTTTCATTTCGGTACTGAGAGAAGAGAGCTGTGAAAACCATTATTGATTTATATTATGAAATGTTCAATCATGAAAACCAGGCTTCAATTATGTAGTGAGAAAGAGTCACAAAAACCATTCATCATTATGTTATTAGAGGAATTTTGAACAAACAATTTTCCAAATATAAGATTCAATCAAGCACAGACAGCATTCATTTGAATGATTTACCACAAAGTATGAGGAGTTTTTCTTGCTAACCTTTGGATATCGATGGCCAAGGAAAAATAATAGTTGAGATAGTGCTCGAGTATATATAGGCTCTTCAAATGCAGCAAGATATCCAAGAATCGAAAGGCCTGTACACAACTTGGTGAAATCCTTTGAACCCTTCAACTCAATCACCAGGGAATTCAAAATTGTATCGCCAAAGTCCCGACTATGGCCCTGTTTTGTGAGGAAATGATTAGCACACTATAAATCATTAGAAAGAGAAACATGGAAAACCAGAATTTATGATCTTTTCAAGGGGAACATGCTTTGCCTACTATCAGCAAGGCAACGGGAGATGACATCTCAAAAGAATACTTGCAAAGTTTTTTAACTTCCAGATGGCTTTCCTCAGTGTTCTTAGCGGTGTTTGGAGAAGTAGTTAATCTGAGTTACACTATCAAGGAGTCATCTCAGAAGAAAGTTGCACACTCAACACTTCACAAGAAAGTTTGACGGTATAATCTATTGCATAAATTTAGACACAGCAAAGTATCATTAAACTTCACATACTTCATGGTTAGACATACATCACTGCACACAGAAACATGATTACTGGCATTTTCAACTTCTCACAAAAAGCTTACTGGTCCATAAATGTTTCTTTTCGTTGTGGTGATAGTGTAAACACTTCTATAGCCATGTACATTTATAACTCCAGCACCGTATATCAAGTTGAACAAAGATATTATGTATTTGTTGGGGGAAATCTTGTGATATGAAAATGCAAGAAACACGGGGTGGTTTCCTGATCTAATGCGAAATCTGAATTCCGAGATATGATGAGTGTCACATGTGAGTTGGTAAAGATCAAGGATATTACGACATAGCTTCCGTTCATAGTTCATCTTTCAATATAGTTCATCATCATCATCTTAGCCTTCATCCTAAAAATTAGGATCGGTTTCATGTACCTAATATAAAGAATGTCGGATTATGATTGCAACGGATCATGATGCAATTATATTATGATAATAAGGCTGCCATCCACACTACAAAGAACCCTATTTTTCATGAAAGCAAAAAGCATATTGATGTTGATTGTTACCTAATCTGGAAAAAGATTGTAATGGAAAAAAAATGCAAACTTTTCATGTTTCACAGTGAATCAATTAGCATATTTGTTTACCAAACTGCTTGGGAGTACTCATATTTAGTTTATTTGTAGCAAGCAATGCATGTATGATACATATGCGCCAGCTAGAGGGGAAGTGTTAGATGCATTGTATAGGGTGTTTGGGGGGTAGAGTGCATGGAATGTTTTATGTAAGAGTAAGATTATAATATGGGATCCTATAAATAACAAGGTATTTAAGTTGAGAGAGATTGACTCTCTTTGACCAGTCCACTAATATATATGATTTCCTTAGTTACAACCAAAATCATCAAATCCTTTTTTCATAAATCCATTAAAAATTACGTTCATTGACCCATTTCTAAAAGCACATTCTACTACAGTACACCCGTCTCCTAATTGATGCATTCATTGATATCAATGCCTAAACCATCTATATGAAAAAAAACCTAATGTCTTGTAACTTACCATATTCCATAAAGTCCCACAAATATTTTTATTGATTCTACCCACTAATCTTATTAAATCAATTCATAAACCAATGCATAAAACAAAGACGAGGCAGCTGAAAGTGTTGCATAAAGTAAACTGACCTCCATATCAAGGAAGATCCGTTTGCTCAAGAGAATTTCGATGGTCTGCAAGAATAAGAAAGTCGTTTAAACACCTAGAATGCATGCTACATAAAAGCTACTCAATTGCAGCAGTTGAAGCAACAGCTTACAGCGTCAGGTAATTTAAATAAATAAAATATGACGATTAAACTACAAAAGTTGTTTAGTAGCAAACCAGAAATTCTCCATATTTCCCATCTGGCTAACATGTTTCATGATAGTTTATGATATTAAATGTAACAGCCTACACTAGCTGAAGTGGAAAAAAAACATATCATTACCCGGAATTTTGAAAGCAATCGGACGTGCACTGTATTTCTACTGAATGTAGCACATTGACTGATTTATTGTGCTCATCAAGTGCAGATAACATATAGAACATGAAAAATAAGCCTCTGGACAGCATACTGAATATTTGGATGTAATACTAAAAATACACAATACAGGTAATAGGTTAGGACAAAAAGTACATGCTAGAATAACTGCAACAATAAACAATAGATCAAGGCGCAAGGGAATTACAGATCCACCGGCTAGAAAAAGCGCTTTTCAGCTGATGCAGCATAGCAGGAAGAATGACAGGTACAATGTACGAGTTGTATACAGAGAAAGGATGTGAATAATTATAGTAAACAAAATGTCTGATTGTTAAAGTGTGTGACCCGAATCCGGTTTAGTGACCCGACCCGAAGAACTCGCGGTGCGACATTTATTGGGAAATTTTCAGGGCTCTGGTATGGACCTTTTCTGTTATCCCCATATAAATATGATGTAATCTAGGGTTTCGGCTTTAACCTAATTTTAGCCGCCACACTTCTCCCCCTTTTGTACCAGATCTTCGATATAGTGAATTTCTCTCCTCTGCCCGTGGTTTTTTTTCCCCGTCTTGGGGTTTCCACGTAAATCTGTGTGTTTTTGCTTGTGTTTTTCATTGTCTGTTCTTGATCAAACTCGTAACAAGTGGTATCAGAGCAAGGTTCGATTTTTCCGCTAATGGCAACAATGAAATACGACATTCCGCTTTTGGATCGCAACACCAGATTTTCGCTATGGCAGGTCAAGATGCGGGCTGTTCTCGCACAGATGGATTTGGATGATGCGCTGCTAGGGTTTGACAAGATGCCCTCGTCTTGGACGCTGGAGGAAAAACATCGTAAGGATCGAAAGGCCCTATCTCAGATTCACCTTCATCTGTCGAATCAGATTTTACAGGATGTTTTGAAGGAGAAAACCGCCGCTGCTTTGTGGTTGAAGTTGGAGCAGTTGTGCATGACGAAAAGTCTAACCAGCAAACTGCATCTGAAGCAACGATTATATTCTCACCGTATGTCTGAAGGTACGTCTTTGGATGAACACTTAACTATCTTTAAAGAGATTGTTTCTGATCTTGAGACATTGGAGGTTAAGTATGAAGAAGAAGATTTAGGGTTGATTCTATTATGTTCGCTGCCTTCTTCATATATGACTTTCAGAGATACTATTTTATATAGTCGTGATACTCTAACAATAGATGAAGTTTATGATGCTCTATTCTCCAAGGAGAAGATGAAGCAGCTTGTGACAGGATCTGAAGGTCAGGGAGAGGGCCTTATTGTTCGAGGGAGGCCACAAGAGAGAAATTCAGGAGGTGATGTGAGAGGCAGATCGAAATCTAGCAACAGAGACAAGATCTGCAGGTACTGTAAGAAAAAAGGGGCACATAAAGTCTGAATGTTATAAGTTGCAGAATAAAAATAAAAGAGCTGCTGGCAATCAGAAAGGAAAACAACAGGAAAATTCTGGTGAAGCTGGTGTTGCTGAAGATAATCACAGTGATGGAGAGCTCCTAGTTGCTTCTGATGGTGAATCCAAACCTTGCGAGGATTGGATTCTTGATTCAGGTTGTACATTTCATATGTGTCCTAACCGGGACTGGTTTTCAACATATGAAACTGTCTCTAAAGGTGCAGTGTTGATGGGAAATAATGCATCTTGCAAGGTAATTGGCATTGGGACTGTCAGAATTAAGATGTTTGATGGAATTGTCAGAACACTTGGTGAAGTGAGACACGTTCCAGATCTGAAGAGGAATCTTATATCCTTGAGTACTCTTGATTCTAAAGGGTACAAGTACACTGGTGAAGGTGGAGTTCTGAAGGTTAGCAAAGGTGCCCTTGTTGCAATGAAAGGACAGAGAAGATCTGCAAACTTATATGTCTTGCAGGGTTCTACAGTTACAGGTGATGCAGCAGTAACTACGTCTTGCTTGTCCGATGGTGAGGTTACTAGACTTTGGCATATGCGTCTTGGACATATGAGTGAGAATGGAATGGCTGAATTAAGCAGAAGAGGACTTCTTGATGGTCAGAGCATCAGTAAATTGAAGTTCTGCGAGCATTGCATTTTTGGGAAGCAGAAGAGAGTCAGATTCATGAAAGGCATCCACAATACAAAGGGTGTACTTGATTATATACATTCTGATCTTTGGGGACCGTCTAGGGTGCCTTCTAAGGGAGGCGCTAATTATATGCTCACCATCATTGATGACTTTTCCAGAAAAGTTTGGGCGTTCTTCTTGAAGCAAAAAAAGTGACGTGTTAGCTACATTTAAAGAGTGGAAGATTATGACTGAGAAGCAAACAGGGAAGCAGATAAAATATCTCCGCACTGATAATGGCTTGGAGTTTTGTTCTGATGAGTTTAATGTTTTATGCAAATCAGAAGGAATCATGAGACATCATACAGTTCGTCATACTCCGCAGCAAAATGGTGTGGCAGAGCGCATGAATAAGACATTGATGGAGAAAGTACGTTGTATGCTCTCTAATGCAGGTTTAGCTAAGTCTTTCTGGGCAGAAGCCGCTTCTTTAGCTTGCTTCCTTGTTAATCGCTCTCCTTCTACTGCTATCGAAAAGAAGACTCCACAAGAGGTATGGTCCGGTACTCCTGCTAGTTATTCTGATTTGAAGGTTTTTGGTTGTCCTGCATATGCTCATGTTAATAATGGGAAACTGGACCCTAGATCTATAAAGTGTGTCTTTATTGGCTATAAACCTGGTGTTAAGGGATATAAATTATGGTGTCCAGAAACTGGAAAAGTCTTAATCAGTAGGGATGTTATCTTTGATGAAACTGCTATGCTTTCTGACTCGTCTTCTAGAGATACTTGTGATAAAACCCCACAGAAATCAAGCACGCAGGTTGAGTTTGAGATTCAGTCAGGACTTATGCCAAACTCTACATCTCAGTCCAGTTCAGAGATGCAGGATGGTGCTGCTCCCTCACCACCACGAGTCACACCACAATATTCTATTGCTAAAGACAGGCCTAGGAGAGATATAAGGCCTCCGCAGAGGTTTGGTGAGGCTGATTTGGTTGCTTATGCCTTAAATGTGGCCGAAGGTATTGATTCTAGTGAAGAACCTTCTACCTACTCAGATGCAATTAATTGTAATGACTCTGGCAGATGGATGATTGCCATGCAAGAGGAGATGGAATCACTTCATAAAAATGGCACATGGGACTTAGTACGATTACCTAAGGGTAAGAAAGTTGTTCGTTGTAAATGGGTGTTTAAAAGGAAGGAAGGAATACCAGAAGTTGAAGAAGCCAGATATAAAGCAAGACTAGTTGCAAAAGGCTATAGCCAGGTTCCAGGTGTAGACTTCACAGATGTGTTTTCTCCAGTTGTAAAGCATAGTTCGATTCGAGCTTTGCTTGGTATCGTTGCCATGCACGATTTTGAGCTTGAGCAGTTGGATGTGAAGACAGCTTTCTTGCATGGAGAACTTGAGGAGGACATATACATGCAACAACCAGAGGGCTTTATAGCCTCAGGAAAGGAAGACTTTGTTTGCCTGTTGAAAAAGTCTCTTTATGGCCTTAAGCAATCGCCTAGGCAATGGTATAAGAGGTTTGATTCATTTATGACTACTCATGGGTTCAATAGAAGCAGTTATGACAGTTGTGTCTATTTTAAGAAGAGTGTTGATGGGTCGTTTGTTTACCTACTCTTATACGTTGATGATATGTTAATAGCAGCCAAGGATAAAGAAGAGATAAGAAAGGTCAAAGTGCAGCTTAGTAAGGAGTTCGAGATGAAAGATTTGGGAGCGGCAAAGAAGATACTTGGGATGGAGATTCTGAGAGATAGAAAAGCAGGAAAATTGTACCTTAGTCAGAAAGGTTATATTGAGAAAGTTCTCTGTAGATTTAATATGCAGAAATCTAAACCTGTTACTACTCCATTAGCAGCTCATTTCAGACTTTCATCTACTTTATCTCCACAATCAGATGATGAGATTGATTATATGTCACGAGTTCCATATTCTAGTGCAGTGGGATCTCTCATGTATGCTATGGTCTGTTCACGTCCAGATTTATCATATGCTGTCAGTGCAGTTAGCAGGTACATGGCAAATCCTGGTAAAGAACATTGGAAAGCGGTCCAATGGATTTTCAGATACTTACGTGGCACTACTGACATTTGTTTGCATTTCGGGAGAAATAGAGATGGAGTCATCGGTTATGTAGATTCTGATTTTGCTGGAGACCTTGATAAAAGGAGATCACTTACAGGGTATGTTTTTACTGTTGGTGGTTGCGCTATCAGTTGGAAAGCTACTTTGCAGACTACAGTTGCACTGTCAACTACAGAGGCTGAGTACATGGCTATTACAGAGGCTTGTAAGGAAGCTATTTGGTTGAAAGGACTGTTTGGTGAACTTAGTGAAGATTTACAGATTACAACAGTCTTTTGTGACAGTCAGAGTGCTATTTTCCTTACAAAGGATCAGATGTTTCATGAGAGAACAAAGCACATCGATGTGCGGTATCATTTTGTGCGTGAGATTATTGCTCGTGGTGATATTGTAGTGAGCAAAGTTAGTACACACGACAATCCTGCTGATATGATGACCAAGTCACTCCCTATAGCCAAGTTTGAGCATTGCTTGGACTTGGTAGGTGTTCGTTGCTGAGTTAAGCCTTTTGGGGCTTTTGTGGAAGAGGTGGAGATCAGTTTCATCGAAGATTGTGCGTATTATTCCTTGCATTGGAATTCGTGTCAAGGTGGAGATTGTTAAAGTGTGTGACCCGAATCCGGTTTAGTGACCCGACCCGAAGAACTCGCGGTGCGACATTTATTGGGAAATTTTCAGGGCTCTGGTATGGACCTTTTCTGTTATCCCCATATAAATATGATGTAATCTAGGGTTTCGGCTTTAACCTAATTTTAGCCGCCACACTTCTCCCCCTTTTGTACCAGATCTTCGATATAATGAATTTCTCTCCTCTGCCCGTGGTTTTTTTTCCCCGTCTTGGGGTTTCCACGTAAATCTGTGTGTTTTTGCTTGTGTTTTTCATTGTCTGTTCTTGATCAAACTCGTAACACTGATCACAGATGCAGCATGCCACATTGTAGAGAAGATGAATGGCATTGCTGACAGGAAAAAAGACGTAAGAAATGATGAACCATATAGTAAGACAAAGTCTTGGCCAGGCTTTATCTTAAATGTAGCATCCTACACTAGCTGAAGTGGAAAAATATCATTACCCGGAATTTTGGAAGCAATCGGATGTGCACTGTATTTCTACTTATTGACAGATTTATTGTGTTCATCAAGTGCAGATAACATACATAACATGAAAAATTAAGGCTCTGGACAGCATACTGAATATTTGGATGTAATATTAAAAATACATAATATAGGTAATAGGCTAGGACAAAAAATAGTAAATGGTAGAATAACTGTAACAAGAAACATTCGATCAAGGCGCAAGGGAATTACAGATCAACCGACTAGAAAGAGGGTATTCAGTCGATGCAGATAGCAGGAAGTATGACAGATACCATGTAAGAGTTGTCCACAGAGAAAGGATGCGAATAATCTTTGTAAACAAAATGTCTGATTCACATATGCAGCGTGCCATGGTAGAGAAGAGGAATGGCATCGCTTACCGGAAAAAGACGTAAGAAATGATGAACCATAGTAAGACAGTCTTGGCCAAGGCTTAAAAAAACCAAATGTTTAAGCAAAAAATGTGTTACCTTGAAAAGATTGGGAAATTTGTTATGTACAATGCAAAGCAGGGTGGGAAATCACCCCTCTTGAACACACAGACACATGCAAAAAAAGGCATTTAAAATAGTTTAATAAGCTTTTCATACAACATCATTATTCTAATGTTTATCTCCAAGATGTGGGTCAACAAACTACACGAATTGAATCAGCGCTAGAAAAGTTCATTATAAAGTTAAATGAGGTTATACCACAGTTGAAAGCTTCTACATCCAAAACAAATACTATTCAAACAACAGAAGCTTTTTCTAAAATCTTTACCAATAACATCTAAATTCAAACTGGTCAAAATTAACACCGATAAAATATTATCAGAGATTTTGGAAGCACTTAATACAAAATTTAGTGAAGCCAAACTCCATATTCTTAATGGGCAACCATCTGCTCCTCCATCATAGTATGATCAAAATGAAATTCCTTTAGAAGCAAATCAATTTAATGCAGAATCGATTGGTTTGCATCAGGTTGATGTCATGTTTACGATACAGAAAGGCAATTCCACAACCTACAAATGGCTGAAGCTGATCTTGATAAGATCAGTTATAAAATCGTAGCCAATCCACATGATAGATATTACTACAAGCGTCCCGCACCACTGAGTGTTTTAGATGAAGAATATCATTGGCATCAAGATTACGATGGAGGACGTATCTATTAATGGAATATTGATGGAAATTTGAACATTAGATTGGATTGGTAGCACATCGAATGATGATGTATTCTACCATTTCCAAAGTTGCTAATAATTCTGATTGCAATACATCTACTTTTATAACCTATAAATTTACAAGCATTCGAAATGGTTGGTGGCATAACTGCCTTTCAGAAGAACAACAAAATGAAATTTTGAATTCTGTAAGGATTGAGAGATCTTCTCGAGTAGAAGATGCAGTCTATACTTGTACGTACCATGTTAGACCATTTTACTAGTCGTTGATTATGGACAGAACACCATGATTCTTCTTCAAAACTTAAGATATCCTTCAGTGACACACTTCAGATGATATGACATTTTTATTATGGTTACGATCCTTGCTGATACTAATAGCATCCATTGAAAAATCCAAGTTCATCGGTAGACATTCTAATCTGTTTGCAGGAGGAGTTCGTGCTAAGTTGCGTGAAGAGCATGCAGTTATAGCTTACCACCAGTTGACATATGGCAATATAATAAGTGATTGCATTAAAATAGGATTAGCATTGTACAATGATATAAAGCTAAATAATAGCTCAAAAGCTAACGAGCGACATAACAAATGCCATTATGAGACTTCTGTAGAAATTTGCATATAATCTGCGCCAATAATTGATAATGAGCGCAAGAATAAAGACAAAAGGCAAAAGTTTTAGTCTTATCATAAGAGATTAAGGCCAATGAGAAATGAAAAGAAAGCTTCCTTAATGCCTTTTAAAGGCAATGGATTTATAAATCCAAAGTTATTTGCCATTAAGAGTGGCAAGATTGGTGACTATGCTGATCATCATTATACGAATCAAGGTTTTAGGTCTCGGTTTCGGCCTCAGTTTCGCTCAGCACAAAATTTAGGTTTCGGTATCGGTATCGCCTGTTTCGGTGGTTTCGGAAGCCGGTTTCGGTTTCATCGGTATCGATAGTTTCGTTTCGATACTTTTGAAGATACTTAAAATATGTATATACTATATACACATAGTGATTTTTTTTGTATTTTCAGGTATTTTTCTGTATTTTCCGGTATTTTTCTGTATTTAGAAGTTATGAAATATAGCTAAGTATGAAATACATCTAAAGTTCATGAAATTGCTCTAAAGATCTGCATGTATTTTTCTGTATTTTTGGTATTTTGTGTGTATTTTCCGGAATTTTTCTGTATTTCTGTATTTTTCATGTATTTTCTTGTATTTCCTGTATTTTTCATGTATTTTCTGTATTTTTCCGTATTTCTTCATGTATTTTTCTGTTCACACTTCACATTACTAATTTGTAACAAAAATTAACTAATTAATAGAGATAAAATAACAATAACAATTGATGAGTTATTTTTATGGCATCGTAATACAAAAACTGAATAAAATACAGCAAAATAAACAAAAATAAAGAAAATAAATAAAAAGATACAAAAATCTCATTCGAAGTTCTCATCGTCCGGCTGTAGTGCATGGTAGTATGGAGGATATGAATACTGCATCTGTTCCGACCCTAAAAATGATATTATCATGTTATCATATGCTGAGGGCCAGCCCGGCTCGATGAAAGGTGTGTCATGAATGCTTTGACTGCTGGACTGCTCAGTCATGTTCGGACCGTCCAGGTATTTACTACCATAATCTGCATAGACATCAGAGTGTCTGTACGATGCGAAATAACCGCCATGACTGCCTGAGTATCCACCGGAATACGATTTATGAATGGCATGAATATCATAACCTCCATAATAATCAGAAGAACGTTGATATCATTAATATTCAGAGTGTTTACCGAAGTTATCGTCCCCACGTTCTTCACTTTGGTGCTGTCTATCATGATCTCTATACCTATGTGATGTGGTGTATCATAAGCATGGTCCCCACGTCTCTCAGTAGGGCGAACAGATGCCGACGTACCACAACCTCCATCTGTAGGACCTTGGTCATCGAGAGACGAAGCATCATCGCTATCGTGCCGAGCCTAAGTGGGTGCATTCTTTCGCTTGTACGTGATATTCGCTGGGGCGTGACTTGGCCGCGTCTGGTTGCTTCTTGTACGTTCTGCTTCTGCAAGCGCCTCGTCCAACCAAGCTTTATCTCTGTCATCGAGCATCCTCTTTTCTGTCTCCCTAGTCCATTCCTGCATGGATCATCGTCATGGAAAATCTGATCTAAATCGATCAGTTGGTGATCGTCATTCTCGCTCCTTCTCGCATGTCTTTGTCTCAGTCTCATAGTATAATGTACATAGACCAGCTTTTTAAGATGTTCCATTGTTAGCATGTTCCTGGTCTTAGTGTGAATGAGTGAGAAGCTGGTCCAGTTTCGTTCACAGTTGGAAGAAGAGACCGTTTGGCTCAAAACATGCACAACTAAGCATGTAAGAGTTGGAGCTTGCTCTATCCCAACGCTTAACCACTATTGAGCTGCAAAAAGTTCCATTGGTCAAACAATATGGATCGTTTTATGGGGAACATATAGAAATCTAATCGTTTTATGGGGAACATAGAAATCTAAGATCCTAATATATACCTGGCGTGACCATTGTTATCACCATTTCCGCCTTACTGGAGCTGAAATAAGCAACTCTCATCTTATAGGCCTCCAGTTACAATTATCAATCATAATTTTAGAATGTAAACTACTAAATCGAATCATATATCAAAATAAAACTATCCGAATTCCATTTACATCTCTGTCTATGCCAATTTCTTTCGAGATGTTTGGTTCCAGCCTCTCGATCACGCGTTTGAGTCCAACCAGCACCTCCTTGTCGTTTGTTGCATTGGATGAGTACTGGAAACGAGGATTCAAAAAATAGCATGCAACATGAATATCTTGATGTAGCTGCTTATCCCATCTCTTGTCGATCATATCCCCACCATTTTCTGTATCCCCTACCAACATTCTTCCGAATTTCCTCTTATACACGGTCAACGGCCTCGTAGAGATACCACATCTCGGCCTTATTATCGTTGTCAACCATTCGAAGAACCTTCACCATCAGCTCAAATACGGTGATGACATTAGAGATATCATGCCAGAATTCATCGCCGTGAATTAGATCGTTCACGTGTCCAACGGTCATATCTTTTGGTTTGAGCCTTGGAAAGTTCTCGAACCAGTCTCTTGAGGTGATCATTCTCCGTAGGTCATCTCGATGTGCGTACATAGAGTCCAAAACAATAAAGTGGGTCGCAAATATTGTGATCGCGGGCCTGATCAACTCTTTTCCACCCGTCTCTCTTCTCATCAAGCTGAGCACCCATTCTTTGTTGTATATGAATCATGTTACCATCTGACTTTGTAAGACGATATTTTTGACTTCTTCTTTTGCCATGTCAGAAAATATCAAGTCGATACAATGCGCCGCACACGAGATCCAATACAAATGTCTCTTTCGCATCAGCAGCTGACCAGCTAACTCGTAGTTTGCCCTGTTGTCGGTAACTACTTGGACTACTCTATGCTCCCTAATTAAATCTACATATTTGTCCATAAGAACAAATATGTATGGACCGTTTTGGAATTGGTCAGTTGCGTCCACAGAATCCAGGAACACCGTCCCGTGGGTCGAATACACAAGGAAGTTAATCTTCCTTCAGTTTTGTGTTGTCCAGCCATCGCACATCAGTGTGCAACCATACTCATCCCACTGAACATGAAAAGTTTCTACATATTTTTTGATCTCTTCATACTCCATGTCGAAATATGTGTGTGACAGCTTCCAAGCAGTGGGTGGAGTAATGCCACGTCCCGATTCCGCAATAGCTAGACTTGTAATATGGGCTATTGGTCACATTGTATGGGATGTGGTTGAAGTAGAAAAATTTGGCCATAGCTCGACCGACATAGGACTTGTCAGTCTTCATGAAGGTATTCTTTATGGTTGACTGGGATTTACCCTTCTTCGTCAGAGAAAAAGGGTCGGCACCGGGTCTGAGAGTACCAGCTGCTCTACCGGTTGGTTTAACATCACGAGCAGAACAACACGAACATACCGGCCATTTGGTCGGCACAACTACCCGATCTGGCAGCCTAAAGGCCTCAGACCCAGACGACCATACTCCCATCCTACTGCTTCGGCAAGTTCTTGCCTACTTCTTCGACAAGTCTAATATCTTCTTCGACAAGTTCTTGCATACTTCTGAGCTCTTCTAAGGTCTCTCGCCTCCTCGGTGTCACTCATCTGAGTCATCTGATATTTCCTCCGCAGACCTTGCCCTTATCTCCTCCTCGATCCTCTTCTTCTCAATTCTGGCATGTACCCTTTCTTTCTTCTTCTCAAATACGTGTGCTCTTATCTCTGCACACACTTCTTTCGGTGCATCGTGGCATGTCTGCACATCCCTGGTAATTCCTGTCAAGTGTTTCTTAAGACGAGACACGCCTCCATGCATTTCTTTACGGCAATAGTTGCACCTTATATGTTTATGGTTATCTCCGATCATTTTACAATGAGACCATCCAATATCCAGTCTTCTCCTTTGGAGTTCTTCGAGACATTTTAATTACTGCAACATATAGCAAAGAAAAATTTGTAGTTAAACAGACAAACTATTTTTTATAATTTCTAACCTCATTTTTTACAATTTATATTTTTTATTACTAGACCATTTTTATTACTATTCTTTAACGTATTTGATTAGATATAATCGACGGTGTCACATTATGATAATAGGCATTCTAGTTTGGTCCAGTCGAACACGGCCAGGCAGGTTTGGCTAGTTAGGATCATTATCCCTAGTCAGAGCTGGGGTGATCCAATCCTAATCAATTTATTAGGAAGTTAAAATTATTATCACACAACAATTTATATTTCATAATAATTTAATTTATTAATGGCAACACTAATCAGGTATTAGGAATCTGAAAAATTATCACATAATTAACATAGAGCATAGCAGCATTAATCAAACAATAATTATTACATAGATATCACAGATCTATTCTAAATTACCACATAATAAAAGAGATCTAATTTTCAAAAATGCAAACATGTATAGTGCAACGTAAATACTAAGAATTTTAACATTTATAGAGAATTTAAGAATTATTAAAAATAAATACTAAAAATGCTGATTATTAAATGTGTAACATCGATTTAATTTAGGTTCGTTTTTCCTAGTTAATCATAATTAACTAGGCGTATCCTAAAACTAACCTATTTTACTAGAAATTTAAGTATTTATAGTATTCAATATTTACTTGTATTTTAGTAGTAATTTTAGTAATTTTAGTATTTTTAGAAATTTTAATTAAAATTTGTAATTAAAAAAACTATTCACATTATTGGTATTTTAACATAAAATTCATATGAACTAGAACATACTAACATAATTTTTATTATAAATTTTAGAAATTTTTTTAGTATTTAATATTTACTAATTTTTTTAGTCTTTCAAGTATTTTTCTAACCTTTTTTTAGACATTATCACATTTTTAGTATTTATTAGTATCCTACTAGTATTTTATGAAAATTTTCATATAGTTAAGTTTCATATATTTTCACTAGACAGTTTAAAATTTTTTAGTATTTTAAAGAATTTTTCTACCTCTCTTTCACTAGAAATTTTCAATTTTTTAGTATTTAGTAGTATTTACTATTTGGTAGTAGAAAGTACTGCATAAGTATCAGTATCGGTTTACTATAAATGTTTTTATAAATACTAGTAAATATTACATATATGGAAAATTTTAGTTCTACTTCTGTAATTTGTTAAAGTTATTAGTATTTCTAGTATTTCTTTAGTATAAAGTATGTAGCATTTATTAGTATTTTACTTTGTTAAATAATACTTATATAATTTGTGAAATGTTTTCTATATATATTATTTTTGTAATCCATAATGTATTTTGACAGAACTTATATCGTAATAGATACTGTATTTTCACTATTTTAAGTATTTTAAGGAATTTTTTTACTCTTTTCAGTATTTCTATAGTATTTCAAAGTATTTATAATTTTTTAGTATTTATAAGTTTCTAACATCTTCTTACCGAACATTTGTACTTAATAATAACATAATAGATAATTTTTTAGATAAATAAGATTCAATTTGTGCAAAGTTTAGATCTACTGTGCACCGAAGAGGGAAGGCCAAAACACATGAAAGTCCCGATCCAACCTTAAGCCTTGCTGTAAACACGACTGCAGCTGCTCGTTCGGGGGAAAGATGGAAACGTTAATGAGATCCGAGCTCCAAAACACGAATAAAGCTCCCAATTTGAAGAAAAACTGAAAGCTGAATTTTTAAGGGGAAAATATATTTTTCGCATGAAACACATGAGAGAAGAAGAGAGAAGATATAGACGAGAGTAAGATCCGTTAGAGGGAGTCGTGGGGGGCAGTTACGCGTAGAGGAGGCAGGAGGGGCGGATTTCATGCCCACGCATGATCATAGGGCGAGGAACCCCATGAGAGGGCTCGACAACTATGTGTGAGGGAAAAAGAGAGGGAGAGTGTCTTTTAGTTGTTAGGTTTGAGGGAAGTGGTGTGAATGGGATGAGGGATGAAGGAATTAAAAGAAAAAAAATAAGATGGGCCTAAGGGCGGGATTGGGCTACTACGAAAGAAAGAGGAAATGAAAGAAAAGAGGAAGATAAGAATGGAAAAACCGACGGGCTGAGTTTTGTTAAAGTGGGTCAAGAAAATTAAAGAGGAAGACGAAACGAAAATTGGTTTTAAGTGTCCTGCCGTCCCTTGTGTCGGTGTGCTATATCCGTGCAACAACCAATAACATATTCTATCATATTTCCCTTTTCCTTGAGTTGAGACACTATTTCTGTGAGTCCTTAGTTGCATGTACCTAAACTGTATCAAATACGGGTTGTTTCCTTTAATGCCAACCATGCTTCAAGAATTTATTATGGACACTGACCTGTCTATAGTTTTTTAAACATGAATTTGAACCAATTTAGAGCGGGTAATTCTATACACACAGACTTAATTGCTGTACAAACAGGCCACTTTATAGTTATACACACCCTAAATAAATTTAAATATCATTTTTTAATTTACACAACACCATATCCTCGCATTTCACATTCCATCTTCCTCTTCCCCCCACTTCCCCACCACCGGCTGCGCTGCATCCCCCAACCACATCCCCTTCCCGTCTTGCCGTCAACCCCTCCCATCTCCCTCATCTTCATCCTCTACATGCTTCATTCCTCCTCCCCTCTCCTCTTCCGTCGTTGACGCATCTAGATGAGGAAATGACGGAAGAGGGGATTGGAGGAGGAATGAAGAGTGGAAAGGATAAAGATGAGGGAGGGGGGGGGGGATGAGGAAAGGGATGGGTCCGTGGCATGCTGGGGTGGGGTGCGGTGGGGCCCTGCAGGGAAGCGGTGCCGGCGGTGGAGAAGAAGCAGAAGAGGGGGGGGGGGGGGACGAGTTGGACGTTAAAAGAGGAGAAATTTTCAATGGCAACCTTGTAAATTTTGAATGACAAACTTGTAAGTAAATGGTCGGTGTACCCAGAAATTAGGTCTGTGCGTATAACAACTCCCATTTAGAGCTTGATGTCAGGTTGGCAACTGCCTGAAAATTCTGCAAACCTGTCGTGGAGCCCTCTTCTTCAAAGCCCATGACATTTCAATTGAAAATGTTTGATGATGGCAACCATGAAGAAACACTTATTTACAACTATATGGTACTGCACTAAATTTTCAAACTAAATTGCAAGGCAACTAATATGAAAACAACCCAAATAAACTGTATGTTGGGGAAGATATAACACCGTTAGTCAAGCAGCCAATATCAATATGTAGTCTAGTTAGCACGATAAAGTTTCTAACTACACTACAAGCCACTCCAATGTTGGGAAATGTACAATTGATATTATATTTAATGTTTAATTGACATTTTAACATGACACAGCTTCCATCGGCAGTTTAGGCTGCAAGTTCAAGCATGGCAAACAAAGACATAAGCCTTTGACCATAGGGCATCCATGATCTAATGATGCATTCATTTTCTTATGTTTGTTCAACCCACCGATAGATCATCAAAGACTACTGTCTCCCCCTCAATATTAACCAAAAGATAACACAAGATGTAATGCAGTGCCATCATACTACTAGTGTGATATAGGGATACCTTATAAGTAGGAGTGACAACTCTGTCACATTTTTGATATTGTTGAAGGATCCAAAGAAGATCAGTACTTAATTTATGTTCTCGGACAATTCTCTTCTCAGCAGTATCACCTTCAGGAACTTGAATGTAATCTAGCAAAGCAGCCACTGATGCCTTACGCAAAGATTCTTGCAGTCCACCCACAGAGATAACCAGCCCAGAAAGTACAAATCTGCTGTAACAACTTAACTGAAGTAGTCGCACCAGGCGTGGAAACGACACGGAAGGATCCTGTCCAAATGATTGTCAATACTATTAGACAAAACTAACCTCATCAAAAAACTTCAGAAATTACAGGGACAAAAAGCATGGCTAGAGTTGTCTCATGGACATTATAAAAATGCCATAGTGTCTAAACTTAAGCACCCACTTCCGTAAAATATCATTTATTTACAGTTAGAATATATGTGATGAAAGATCAGGATAGATTCTGATTCCGATTTCAAGTGACGGTCAAATAAAAATGATAATGCACAAAATGTTTCATCAACCTAGGAACAGTGATATTGGTTTCTTATTTTATTTTAAAATACTCTGCTAGGAAAACAACGATCTATTTATCTGAATGCAGCAAGCAGAATGCATATGACGCTAAAAAAGCAACACAGCTAAGTAATCACAACATGAATATAAAAGAACAACTCAAAAAATTCTAAAAAATAAATGTTTAGTTTCACATGCTTGTAAAGGCCGCCATGTTTAACTGAATACAAAAGAAAAATGCACGAGTACAGATGTAAAAGCAAAAAAAAGCACATTGAATAGTAGAGAAGTGAAGAAACCAGCAGACAGTCAAAGTTATAAAGCTAATGAAATGTGTATTCCTATTAATAAAAGCACCATTTTTTGGCACACGTAGACAACATGATCATTGAAAAGAAAGGCATCACAGTCATACAAAGAGAGAACAAGAACTAATAGCACAAGCTAAAACACCAATTATTGTAAATGTCGGTCAGCAAGCCACTGCATCTCCACTAAGATAAAAGTTTAACAAAGTCAAACAGAATGATGAAAATTTTCAGGAACAATTAACTGTAGAAGTCTGGTATACCAGGAATTCACTGTCAATACTCTGATAAAGATTCAAGAGAACATTACAATTCTCAAAAATCACAGCTATGTTTGTTGCAACTTTGCAGGATGTTGTAAAGAGTACATATAGGGAAATTGATCTCAGAATGACATAGCATTATTATAATATCACTTAGTTTTATTACTTCGTAAAGACGTAATACACGTGCACATACTGTAGGCAACCTTTAAATCAAAATGTAATGATTTATGAAGAATCTTCTAGATAAAAGATATTTCTAAGTTTCAAATATAATTTCTGTAAGTCAAACAATTTCTTAATCAGAGATATTTGTGAAAATCAAAGACATTTTATTAAATTCAAAGATATTTATTAATCAAAGTCAAAGACAGACATTTTCTTAAAGTCAATGATACTTCTAGATATTTCTAGATATGTCTAGAAGTCAAATATATTTTCTTAAAGTTAAAGATATTTTCAAAGATCTTTCTAGAAGTCAGAAATTTTTGTAAAGATATTTTGACATTTTAGTTTCTAAAAAATATCCAAAGATATTTTAGTAAAGATATTTTATTTTTTTAAAAATATCTAAAGATAATTAATTAAAATTATTTTGATATTCTAGTATTCAAGAAATATCAAAAGATATTTTAGTAAAGATATTTTGATATTCAAGAAATATCTAATGAAATTTTAATGTAGACATTTTTATTTCCAACTCCTATAAATATGTCGTACGTGTTCTCTCTTCATCCAATTAAATCCAAGGTTAAAGTTCGAAAGTGAAAGTGCAGTGAATGCAAGAAAGGTGATGAACCAAAGTATGCTTGTTTTGTTGTTAATATATTTTTATGATCGTATGCCATGTTTATATTTTTCATGTTATAATATGCATGTATTTGATCTACTGAGACCAAAGTTAGAGGTCTCAATTTCGGTTTTGATTTTGGTTCTTTTGGGGCATTTTAAATTTCGGGTAATTTCGCTCGTTTCGGAGGTTTTGGAATTTCGTTTTGTGTGATGTCCCACTTTTTTATTTTTCCCTCTTACATTTTTCTCTGCCCACTCACGAGGGCTTCGATATTTCTCCCCCTCTCATTTCGACGCCGTGGGATTCGTCGATCACGTCTCTCTCTCTCTCTCTCAGTGAAGCACTCACTTAGGGCTTTCGATCACGTTCGCCTCCCCTTCTCGCTCTCGCTGTCGCAGCGACTCGACCCGATAGGGTCTCCACGACACCCCTCTGTCCTCGACGACGAGAGCAGCACCCTTCAACTCTCTCATCCTCTCCTGCGACAGCCATGCCCCATCGTCCTCTCTGTGGGTTCCTCCGACTTTATAAATCCCATCTTCTCCCCTTCTTCATGATTACAGAAGATCTATAAGTATTTTCTATGTTTTCTGGAAGTTCAACTGCTTTCTTCGGCTTGATCATTGCGGGATTTTTCTGTGGGCTTCGTTCTTGATTTTCTTCGATTCCTCGACAGATTTTTGGTAGACTTATCTCCCCATACACTCCAATTTTTAAGTGCAATTTTACCATGCTTTAATCTGAGATGAATAGTTGATAATTGTGGGGAAAATTGGATTTTCTGTGAGTTGGGAGAGGATGCTTTGCGCTAGGGTTTGTTTTCCCTATGACTCTATGGCAAGGTTGGATTCCATCGCTTGCTTGTGTGTGGTCCCAAGGTTCTAGCTTGGGGTTGTTTAGGGTTCGACTGACTTCTTGGCTGCTGTTTTGGGGTTCGGTTGGTCCTCTCGGCAGGCCGCGTTGGGGTTTTTGTTCTTCTCTTGCTTGTGGTTTGGACTTGCTATTTTGGGGATTCGGTGGCCCTCGTGGCTTGCGGTCTGTCCCTTCCTTACTTGAGTTGGGATCGTGTCTCTCCTTGCGGCTTTGGGCTCCTTACTGGTTGTTGAGTTGTGTTTGGCTTTTCTGCTGCTTGTTTGGGTTTGGCTGAATCTTTTTCTCACTGTTTTTGGCTTTCGATGTGGTGTACTTGGGATTTGAGCCACATTCCCCCCGCTGTCTTGGTCGTTAGCCCCTGGTTCTTTACGAAAAACCCCATGGATTTTACCGTCGGCACGGGTCCTCCCACTACGTGATAAGAGACCCCAAATCTGATCCCTCTGACCTAGATCTTCTAGAGCCATTATGAGTTGACTTTCGGGCTTTCTTAACAAAGCAATTATTATGTTTTCTTCGTTTATTGATTCGTTGCAGGGAACAGTTGGATGTTTTAATATCAAGTCAGATTTGGATTATCATGATATGAGAAATATTCATGCCTTACTTTATCACATGCCAGCTTTATTATTATGCCATTTAATTATCTCTCTGAGCATGCTAGTACATGAAGTTTAATATTGTGTTAAATTGCGTAGTTCAAGGGATGTTACTCGTGATATCATTATTGAGGAATAACTGGTGGAATTGAGGTTGGCTCTTGACATGACAAGTTACTATTACATGTATGACAGTGCATCCCCTTGACTACATAGTTTACATAATATTGAACTTGGACCACATCATGATACTAAAACTAATAATTAATTAATTTAGCTTGGCTCGTCGGATTTTTAGGAAACTTATGATTGTAAGAGTGCGGGAGCGGTTGGAGCCTGTCCTTTGGCCCATGTCTGAGAGGATTTTCATTCCACGATCAGGCATGATCGTTCACGCTCTATCATTTTCCAGGTACTAACATTTGAATGGATCCTGAGTAGTCTGTTACTCAGCCGTGGGTAGCACCCCTGCAGTCCAGGAAGGTCTTCGGATTACACATCACACTCTCCCTCATAAGTCACGACCTATGATTGGTTCACTTTAGTAAGTACCACCTTACAGTAGTTTATGTACATTTAGTAATCATAACATATTACTTCTTTGTACCATCACTTTATAATTGTTCCTACTATCTCCTTTTGTGTACCGTTATCATTTCTGCCTCTTGGTTAGATCTTGTCTACTCTATTGAGCTGTGTTGCGATTACTGTTGTCCCACTAGGTGATGCACATGATTGTACGGAAGCGTCTGAGAATGAGGAGTCAGAGCTTCTGGTGCAGGACATTGGGATGTAAACTGGCTGTAGGTGAGTATTATATTTACATTTCAGCTATAGTGTGGATTGTATAGTTATGATACGTCTAGGGCTTTTTTGTGGGGATAAAGGTGGGATGTTTATGGCTTTGGACTAGTAAAATAGGGTTTCAATGCGAAGAACTGATCTGAAATTACTAATTAAATGCGGAAATACTTAATCTAAAGCAACGAACAATAAGCAATTAAAGGGAAATTGGTTCTAGGGTTCTAGAGAAACAAAATACCTTGATATCAATTCTTTCATAATCCTCCTAGGGCCGGCCGGCCCTAGTTTAAGGGAGGGATTAGTGAATTGTGGAATTACTAAACGACCCTCTCTTGTGGATGCGAAATTGCTAGTTTGGAATCGGGTCCGTGGTGGACCCAAGTCGCCTCTTCCTTTGGTAAACTTGAACCGGCCTAGCCTCGCACGCCGCACCTGCTACCGGCGCCACATCACTACCCCCAAAAGTGCCGCATTTTCCTCAAGGTGGAAGTCTGGAAATTGGTTGTGTATCACCGCAAATGGCTCCCAAGTAGGCATCGTAGTCCGCTAGGCCCATCCATCTGATTAGCACCTCCTATATCCCGTCTGTGTCCTGTCTAACCCCCGTCAGCTCCTGAGGCTTAAGAAGCACCTCCATGTCATTTGTCAAAGTAGGTGGCAAAGTCGGTGATATAGTATGATTCCTAATGGCTCTGCTCAACTGTGAAACATGAAACACAGGGTGAATGGTGGAGGTAGCAGGTAACTGTAAACGATACGCCACCTTCCCAATCTGAGCTGTAATCTCGAATGGTCCATAGTAGCAGGCTGCCAGCTTTTCGTTGCTCCTGTCTGTAGGGTCGAAGTTTCAGATAAACCCGGTCCCCCCCACATCAAACTGCACATCTCCCCGGTGCTCATCCGCCTTAGTCTTCATGATCTGCTTGGCTCACAGCAGATGCTTCTTCAACTCCTCCAAATATCTGTCCCGCTCTCCAAGATGCTCCTTTACCTGTGACACGGGAGTGGTCCCTCTGCTGTAGTGTATCAGTTGGGGCGGGTCCCGACCATACAAAATCTGAAACTGAGTGCTTTGTGCTATCGAGTGGTACGAGGTGTTGTACCAATATTCAGCACATGCTAACCACTTGGCCCACTGTCTAGGTGCATCTGACGCAAAACACCTCAAATAGGTCTCCACTCCTATTCACCACCTCCGTCTGACCATCTGTCTGTGGGTGATAGGCTGTGCTCCTTCTCAGCTTGGTTTCTTGCATCTTGAAAAGCTCCTGTCAAAAATTGCTCATGAAGACCTTATTACGATCCGACACTATGGAAGCGGGGAAACCATACAATCGAACCACCTCTCGCATGAAAGCTGTAGCCACTGTCACTGTCGTGTAGGGATGTCTGAGTGATACGAAATGGCCATACTTACTGAGCCGATCTACCACCACCAATATAGAGTTGTAGCCCTCTGACCGTGGGAGCCCCTCAATGAAGTCCATGTTGATATCCTCCCAGACTCTCTACGGTAGAGCCAAAGGCTGTAGAATTCATGCGGGCGTTATTGCCATATACTTGTGACGCTGACAAACGTCACACTCCGCTATCATCTGGACAATGTCCTTCTTCATCCCTGGCTAGTATAGCTCCCTAGACATCCTCTTGTAGGTCTGCTGTATACCTGAATACCCTCCGATGGCGCTGCCGTGGAACTTCTGGAAAATCAACAGAATATAAGTGGAGCCCCCTGGGAATCACCAATCTCCCCTGATATAGAAGTCGCTGCCCGCTCATGGTGTATCCCGGAAAATCTGTTGATCCCTGCTGTAGTGCATCACGTATCTGTGGCAAGTCTGTGTCGGCCTCAATCTCTCTGCCCAACGGCTCCCAGTCTAGGACAACCTATACGAAAATGGCTGTCACCCCTGCGAGCTACTCTCCGCGAGACAAGGCGTCCGCCGTCTTGTTCTCCACCCTGGCTGATACTGTATCTCAAAGGTGTAATGGACCAGCTTAGAGAGTTACTTCTGATGCTCTTCTGTGACCATGCGCTGCTCCAGTAAATATTTCAGGCTCCGCTGGTCGGTCCTCACTATGAATCTCATCCCCAGCAAATAAGGCCGCCATTTCTGTATAGAGAGAACGATCGCCATCAATTCCCGCTCGTATACTGACATCAGCCTTGCTCGTGCTGACTAGGGCTGTTGACAAACGAGCTTGAACGAGCTTGAACATGGAGCTTGGTTTTGTTCATGAACAAAATCCATGTTCAAGCTCTGTTCGTTTACTAACCGAGCTCTAAAAACATGTTCAAGCTTGTTCGTTAAGCTTACCGAACGAACGTTAACGAACATAAACGAACATTTACCGAGCTTGTTCACGAGTAGTTCATCGAACGTTCTGTTCGTGAACAAGGCTTATCGAGCTTGTTCGTGAACATGTTCAGGAACATGTTCATGAATACACAATCAATATTGTTAATCAATATTGTTAATGGACAGATTTTCAAACGAACAAACAAATGTCAATTTTTTAATCAAGAATAATAATATTTAACCCTAATTGCCAATGACTAAATCAATGAAATAAAAGGATTAAATATTTGCAAGACAAAAACAAACAAATCTAGCATAATAGCTCCATAAATTCCATTACAAACATCCATTCCAAGCATAGTTAAACTATAATATTTGTCTAAATGCAATACAATGAAAGAACCCAATATTCTAACAATTACACCATCAATGTATTATAATGAACACTTAACGAGCTTATTCACGAACATCACTTAACGAGCTTGTTCACGAACACTTAACGAGCTTGTTCATGAACATAAATGAACGAACACAGTTGTGTTCAAGCTCTGTTCGTTTACTAACCGAGCTCTAAAAATTAGTTCAAGCTTGTTCATTAAGCTTCCCGAACGAACGTAAACGAACATGTACCGAGCTTGTTCACGAGTAGTTCGTCGAACGTTCTGTTCGTCAACAGCCCTAGTGCTGACAGAGTCTGGCTAAAATATGCAATAGGCCTCTGATCTTGCATCAGCACTACGCCCAATCCATATCCAGATGAGTCTGTGTCTATAACAAAAGGCCTGCTGAAATCTGGTAGTGCCAAGACGGGCACTGTCGTCATCGCCTGTTTCAAGGCCTCAAATGCCTTGGTGGCATCCTCGTCCCAGTGGAAGCTGTCCTTCTTAAGCTGCTATGTGCGTGGCCATGCAGTTGAACTGTACCCCTGGACAAACTTCCTGTAATACCCCGTCAGGCCCAAGAAGCCACGCAAGCCTCGTAGTGTGGTGGGTAACGGCTAATCTAGCATCACTGCGATCTTGGCCCGATCTGCTGCCACCCCCTCAGTTGAGACAATATGTCCCAAATACTCCACCTGAAGCTAACCAAACAAACACTTCTTCTTATTAGCACACAGCTGCTGGTCCTATAACTCATGCAATACCGCCTGTAAATGCTCAACATGCTCCTCCACACTGCGACTGTATACGAGGATGTCATCGAAGAATACCAGCACAAATCTGCGAAAGTAAGGCCGGAACACCTTATTCATCAGTGCCTGAAAGGTCGCCGGAGCATTCGTTAGGCTGAAAGGCATGACGAGGAACTCATAGTGCCCCCTCATAAGTCCTGAAAGCCGTCTTGGGCACGTCAGCTGCCCTCATCCTTATCTGATGATACCCAGACTTGGGATCGATCTTAGAAAATCATGCAGCTCTGTGGAGCTCATCCAGAAGCTCATCAATCACAGGAATAGGAAACGTATATGCAACGGTCTTCTTATTCAAGGCCATGTAGTCTATACAGAATCTCCAGCTGACATCCTTCTTTTTAACCAATAAAACTGGGCTGGAGAACGGGCCAGTACTCGGCTGAATCATCCCTGCCTGTAGCATGCCCTCTACCAACCTCTCTATCTCGTCATTCTGCACCTGGATATATCTATAGGGCCGCACACTAATGGGGGGACACGCCCTTCCGTAAGACAATGGCGTGCTCGTGGTCTCGGTGCGGCGGTAGCCCATGTGGTGGCTGAAGCACATCCTCATACTGGATCAATAGCTGCTCAATCTCTGGTGCTACTGCATGTGCCTGGTCATCCCTCTGTTCAGCTGCTGCCACTACCTGTAGCTCGACCAGAAACCCTCCCCATGCTGTGTGGATTGCTCGTGACATGGCCTTATAGGACACTAAAGAACGACAGAGGCTGTGATCCCCCTGTAAGACTAATGTCCCACATCCTGGTACTCCATTCTCAGCATCTTCCAGTTCGTCCTGGTTTCCCCCAGTGTCTGCAGCCACTTCATCTCCAGGATAACGTCGGTGCTTTCTAGCTCAAAGGGAAGAAAATCTGTGACAATCTGTACCCCCTGGATCGACACGATCACTCCGCGACAGACACCGGTGCTGTGTGTCATAGGGGTGGCAATTTTTGGCCCGGCACGATAGCCCGGCACGGGCCCGACACGATAAGACCGTGCTTGGGCCAACAATTTTGGCCCGAAATCCTTATCGGACCGGGCCGGCCCGGTCCAGTTCATTTTCGGACCGGACCCGGGCCAAGCTTTTCAGCCCATGGGCGGCACGGCACGGCACGAAATGCATTTGATCGCCCCACTTTAAATTGACCACATACTGATCTAAAGCAGATTTCAGTAATGTGCATTCATTTATGGTGATAAGTCCAATGTCATGAATCTTATCAGATCAAGGTTCAAATATCATAAATTCTAACAACTTCCCGCTAGCGCCAACTTTGATGTCTTCGGATCTTGGGGGTCGATCTCAGTTTCAGAGAAGAGACAAAGAACCACCAAACATGTTACTTCATCTTGCCAAATAAATGAAAATAATGTAGGACACATCACCTTATGCAACTCCACTTAATCCTCTTCTTTCGTGCTCCATTTCAATGCATCTTTAAGCATACGAGACAAGTTTGTGTTTAAAAATATGATAAAACATTTTCACAATACATAATTCATTCAACCTTATCGGACCGGGCCGGACGGCCCGAATTTTTATCGGACCGTGCCCGGGCCTCTCCGGAATGGCCCGAAGTCTTATCGGGCCGGGCCGTCCCAGTCCTTTAAGAAAACCGGACCGGGCCGGCACGGCCCGATAAGACCGGGCCGGCCCGAATTGCCACCCCTAGTGTGTCACCTACCCAATGCCCAGCATCACTCCATACCTCCCTGTGCTGCTCAGCTGTAGTCCATGCTCTCCTACTAACCTGCTGGAGATGAAGTTGTGGGTGGCCCCACTGTCTACTTGTACGCTCACCTTCTGACCGCCCACATGTCCCACCAATTTCATGGTGTGGTTCGGTGTGAACCCTACCACAGAATTGAGGGATACCTCTCCCAAGTCCAAGTGCTGATGCTTAGTCTCCTCCTCCTCGTCTCCTGCCTCTAGCACTACGACATCATCCTCCTCATCGTCGATCACTAATAGTATCTGAAGAGTCCGAACCGCACATCGGTGCCCTGTGGTGAATCTCTCATCACACCTGAAGCATAATCCATTTGCCCGTTTCTCCCTCATCTCTGCATTAGTCATTCTCCATACCTGTCCTTCTGGCCGTGGCTCCTGGCTCCTGTCCCTGTTGCCCCCGACAACGGCTGTAACCCCCTGGGTAAGAGCGCCCCCTAGTGTAGAAGCAGTCCTCTGTCCGGTAGCAGACGACTGTCCACGAAAAGTGGTACCTCCCCACACTCTGCGGGCTCTCCTCTCCATCTCCTGATGGTCCTCCACCTTCCTTGCCAATGTCATCATCCCGCGCAGACCCATTGGTTGTAGCTGTCTCAGTCCAGATCTAACCATGGGCTTCAACCCCTTCATAAAACAGACCTCCAATGATTTCTCTGAAACTCCTCGGACTCGGTGGCAGAGTGATTCAAACTTCTTAATATAATCTCCTACACTCCACTCATGCTTCAATGAATAAAGCCTCTCAAAAACTCCCCCAAACTGCCCTAAACCAAAACACTCCACCAAGGGCGAAGTAAACTCCTCCCAAGTCTAAAAGGGCTGCTGCTGATCAGTCCACCTGAACCAACCCAAGGCCTCTCCCTCCAAACGGACCACTATCGCTCGAAGCCAGTCCTTCCCGGGTACTCTTGACACCTCAAAGTACCTCTCCACCTAGTACAGCCAGTCATCAGGATCTTCCCCCTCAAAAATAGGCACCTCCAGCTTCCTCAGTTGTCTCTCCCCAACGAATCCAGCTCTCTCCTGCGGATGAAATCATCCACTCGGCTGATACACTGGTGGTCTGTCAGGTAAATATGTGTCGATACGATCTCGGACACCTCCATCCGTTCCATCCCACTGCCAGTCTCCTCTCGCATCCCCCTGTGGATGTCCATACTCTGCCTGATGGTCCCTAGGAGGGCCCTGGTGTCTCTCCAATCTCCCGTCACTCCCCTGAAAGGTGGGGGCTGAGTCGATGGGCCTCCAGGAAACTGGTGGCGCCTTCCAGGCTGCTGAAATCCTCCGCCAGGTCCCATAGGTGGCTGAAATCCTGGAAATTGTGTAGATCGGGAACTGTGCTGGGCCCACGGGGCCCCGAAGTACTCGACAGGGGCTGTCGGCCTCGCCCTTGCCTCTCCGCCCCCATTGGCACCTCCGGGGGGTCAGACCCCCCCTAAATGACCTGCCGCAGCCTCCCAAGGGCTCGGTGGCCCTGGCCGGCCCAAAATCTGGGCTGGCGGAGCACCGCCAAGGCCCCAGGGGCCTGTCGCCGCCCCTGGGGTGTTTGGCGGGTATCCTCCGAGCACCTAGGGGGGGTGGCGCACCCCCAGGAGGGGGCGGGCGGCTCATGCCACCCCTCCAGTGCGTTCGATGGCCCCCCCTAGGCCTGTCGGAGGGGTTGCTGCCCCCCCTCCGACACTCCTCGCTCCATCCCGTGCCGTAATCATAGCCTGAGACGTCTCCCATTCTCCGTCATCATCATGTTCCGGCCCCTCCTTGTCAAAAATCACCTTTTACCTTTGTCTTTCGCAAAAGATGGTTCCTTTTTTGCTTGGATCCACCTTCGAGTTGAGATTTACTGACAACGCTGCTATTGCATCCTCTATCACCGTCAATTTCGCTTCAGTTTTCGCCTGATTCTCCTTTATTTCCTCTCTGTTCTCTGCGGCCATCTCTGCGCCCTCCTTTTTAGCGTCAATAAAGCTTGCTGATTTGGGCTTCAATCCTCTCCACTTTCTTTTCCAACGCTTCGATCCGCTCCATAAATCGTGTGCTCGCCATGAATCTACCGCTCTGATACGAATTTGATACGTCTAGGGCTTTTTTGTGGGGGATAAAGGTGGGATTTTTATGGATTTGGACTAAGAAACTAGGGTTTCAATACGAAGAACTGATCTAAGTTACTAAAAATGCGGAAATACTTAATTAAAAGCAACGAACAATAAGCAATTAAAGGGAAATTGGTTCTAGGGTTCTAGGGAAACAAAATACCTTGAAATCAATTCTTTCATAATCCTCCTAGGGCCGACCGACCCTTGTTTAAGGGAGGGATTAGTCAATTGTGGAATTACTAAACGACCCTACCATGTGGATGCAAAATTACAAGTTTGGGCCTGGGTCCGTGGTGGGACCCAAGTCGCCTCTTCCTTTGGTAAACTTGAACCGGCCTAGCCTCGCGCGCCGCACCTGCTACCCCCGTCGCATCAAGTTATTACACTGTTTAGAGCTGTATTGACTCGTCATGTTTTAAGTATCTTATTTCTTCCTGCACTGCTTCACATTGACTTCATTGGCACCTGTAGATTCTGCATAGACTGTTTTAATTGTGATGGCAGCCGGGAGCGGAGTGTTACATTTTGTTTCATTTGTATCGACAATTTTGATAGTTTCATTTTGGTTATCGGTTTCAATTTCAGAGATTTTTTACTATGTATATATACAGTATTATATATATAGTTATATAATATTTGATATACAGAAACACATCAATAATTTATACTATATATAAATAAGTTGTACATTTTTTGGTGGAACTTCTTTAGGTTTCTATCCAGTCCTTTATTATTTTATTAAAATAAAATACTAACAGTACATAAAATGATGAGGCATAAATCTGACCACATGATCAAAAAATATAAAGATCAAAACAAAAGCTAAAAAATTTCATTCTAAATCATTATCATTTGGTCGTGATGCATAATAGTAAGATGAATATTATATGTGGAGGGCCGGTGCTGCTCGAGGAAAGACATGTTATGACTTAACTATCAGACTGTCTATTGGTATTTGAACCATATATGTAATGACTATCATAATCTTTATAAACATCAGATTGCATGTACGGTTTGTAATAATTTTCATGACTGCCTGAGTATCAACTCGATTCATGCATGGAAAGATTATCACAACCTCTATAATAATCAGAACATTGATACACAGGATGATCAGATTGTCTACCGAAGGTATCATTCCTCCTTTCTTTACTTTGATATTGCCTATCATAATCTCTATACCCATGCAAATGATTTGTATCATAAGCATGATCCACACTTCTTTGAGTAGGATGATTGTATTCTGAAGCACCACAAGCTCTATCGGTAAAACCTTATTCATCGGGAGACAAATCAGCATCACTTTCTCTTCAAATTACTGCTTTCTTTCACTTACATGCAAGATTCACTTGGCTTTAACTTGGTTGATTGATTGCTTTTTATCCGTTCTGCTTCCTCAAGCGTTCTGTATAACCAAAAATTGTTCATATCATTAAGCATCATGTCTTTTGCCTCTCTAGTCCATTCATCAACAGATCGTCCTCATGAAAAATTTGATCCAAGTCAATCCGTTGATCATAGTTGTTCTCCTCTTATAGGCCTTCCTCTCAGCCTCATATTATACTGCATATGAATAAATTTTTAAGATATTTTTGTTAACATGTTCCTGATTTTTATGTAAATGAATGAGAATGTGATTTAATTTTGTTCACAGTTTGAAGATGAGAACGTTTGGTTTAAAATACACACAACTAAACATGTAATATTTAGCCAACGGATTTGGCCGATTGGCACCCGCACCTTGCTTTCTGCGAGGCCACCAAGTATCGATCCCTGGTGGGTGGCGTCTCAGCGCACGCGCGTGTCCAGCTTTCTGCTTGTTAAAAAACATGTAATATTTAGATTTTGCTTTCTTTCAATGATTGACCATCATTCAGCTACAAATTTTTTTGGGTCAAAAAAATCTAAAACAGTTAATGGCACCATACAATGAACTAAGCTTCTTATGGATACATGGAGTTGCATGTTTTATTGTCATACATGTTTTTTGGTTACATGTTTTTAGTGCTGAATGCACCAACTTCTAACATGTATAACTCTACCTATAAATATCATGCATAATTTCAAAGTGAACGATTGGATTGAATTTTATATCAAAATAAAAATATCTAAAAACCATTTATCTCTGTCTATTTCAAGTTACTTCGAGATGTATAATTATAAACTCTCAACCAGATATCTAAATCCAACTAGCATCTCATTGCGATTTGGTACAATGATGGTGTATTAGAAATGAGGATTCATGAAATATCCTACAGTTGAATTACATCATGTAAATAAATAATCTGTATCACATTAAATTTACATCCAAAAAATAAAAATACAATATTTACATTGGCATGAATATCTTGATGTACCTACCGATCTCATCTTTTGTCGATCACGTTCCATCATTTTTTGAAATCTCTACCAATATTCTTTTTTCTTTTTTTATTCAATTCATGATCTCGTAAAGCTAACTCATCTCAGCATTATCATCACTATCGATAATTCTTAGAACTTTTATTAGTGACTCAAATATGATGATAACATTAAGAAATTCAAATTGCAATAATACTATCTTTTGGTCTGAGCTTAAGAAAATTTTCAAACCATTCCCTTGAGGTGATTATTCTCCTTATATTGTCCCCATCAATAGAGTCCAATATAATAAAATAGGTTACAATACTGTGATTGCAGGCGTGATGAAACTCTTTTCCACATATCTCTTTTCTCATCAAGTTGAGCACCTAACCTTTAATGTATATAAATCTTGTTACTGTTTGACTTTACACGATGATTCTTTTATATTATCTCCTTTGAACATATCAAAAAATATCAAATCAATACAATGCACAACACATGAAGGTCAATACCGAAGTTTTTAATTAGCAATAGTATAGCTCATTTGTAATTTGTTTCATTGTTGATAACTACTTGGACGACTTTATGCTATTTAATTGTATTTACATATTTATCCACTGTGTCAAATATGTATTCATCATTCTAAAAGCTGTCGATTACATCCATCGAGTCAATGAACATTGTCTCGTCGGTCAACACAAAAGAAAATTAATAATTACCCTTTTATTCTTTAATGTTACCGTTTGACTTTACACGATGATATTTTTATATTATCTCCTTTGGACATATTAAAAAATATCAAATCAATACAATGCACAACACATGAAGATCTATACCGATGTTTTTTAATTAGCAATAGTCTAGCTCATTTGTAATTTGTTTCATTGTTGAAAACTACTTGGACGACTTTATGCTATTTAATTGTATTTACATATTTATCCACCGGGTCAAATATGTATTCATCATTCTAAAAGTTGTAGATTGCATCCATCGAGTCAATGAACATTGTCTCGTCGGTCAATACACAAGAAAATTAATAATTACCCTTCTATTCTTTAATGTCCAACCATCACACATAAGTATGCAACCATACTCATCATAATAGCTATAAAATTATTATTATAGACTTTGGTCTCTTCAACCTCTAGGTCTAAATATATGTTACAAAGTTCACAAGCAGTCAGTGGAGGAACGTCACGGCCTACTTTCGTGAAAGTATCAATCATGGGCTGATAGTATGGACTATTGACCACATTATGTGAAATGTGGTTGTAATACAAAATTTAGGTCCACGTCTATCGAGAACGGTCTTGACATTTTTAAAATGCTTTATTAAATCCTTTATAGTTGTCTGGGTTTAGACACTAACTATACCAGATTTGAGAATATAAGACGTCCTATCGGCAGATTCAGCACGAACAGAATCGTATTTATGAAGCCCAGACGATCCATTGTAGGTTCAACACGAACCATACAAAATTTGTTTAGACATTACCTATAGCAGATGTGAGAATATCAGACGTCCTATCGGCAGATTTAGCACGAACAAAACCGTATTTAGGAAGCCCGGACGATCCATTACTAGATTCAGCACGAACCATACCGGATTTGTTTAAATCAGACGATCCTGCTCCCATTCTTCAAGGAATTTTTATTTTTTTCTGTAGTTAATTCTTGCATACTTGCTTTCAGTGCTCTTTTAAGCTCTCTTCTCCTTGGTCACATCCTCGTCCTCATCATTTTCATCTGAATTTGCGCCTCTAGGCCTAGCCATTAACTCTTCCTCCATACTTTTCTTCTCAAAATTTTGACATTTGATGTTCTTTCCTCTTGACAAATATGGTGATTTCATCTTTATTCGTACTTTTTAGTACATGTCATCATATCTCCAACAATTTCTGTCAAATGTTCCTCAAAACAAGTCACAGTCTCCGTGTATTTCATTTCGGCAATAGCTACACCTTACATGTATATGGTCATTTCTAACCATTTTACCATGGCCCAACCAATATCCAACTATTTCTCCTTATGAGTTGTCAAAATCATATCTAAATTATTGAGAATACTGAATACACCATATAATGAGTTAATTATTCTGACCATCAACCTATTAAAATTAACTAATCGCATGATAATCTATCTTAATGCTAATTCTATGAAAAATAACATACTACGGAACAAGGTACAAAGTATGTCTGAAAAATTAAAAGTTTAAATGCTAATATTATTTCTAAACATTTATTATTAGTTTCAATAAATGAAATTCATTTAAATCTAATAGTATTTCTAAAAATTTACTAAATCTTTACAATGAAATTTATATGATTTGTATTGTCTGCCCAATGAATATTATAATACATATTGACCAATAAAAATAAAATTAATATTGACCAATAAAAATAAAATTAATATCGATCAATAACAATAAAAATTTAAGATTATAGTATCAATAGCAATAACGTAAAAATAACCATGAACATAACTATGTATTACAATTGACATATAATAATAAAATTGATCAATAACACTAAGAATTATTAATGAACATTACTTAATCAAATTTCAATAATATTAGTTAATAATATTATGTAATATTAGTCAATATTAGGCAATAGTAGTTAAGAAGACTTTCTAATGCAAATACAAAAAATTGCAAGGTAAAATAAGATATAAAGAAAACCCACCGACCTAAAACCTACACATTTGCTAAATAAATTCTATTTATTTATGAGTTTGACATTTCTTTGGTAAAGTTCACAAAAGAAAATGGCAAACTAGTAATTAAATGTAATTTTTAGCTAAATGTGTAATGTGACTAGCAGCACTCTAACCCACGAGTGCTGCCAGTCGCATTACACATTTTGCTAAAGCTATTACATTTATTCACAAGTTTGACATTATCTTTTGCGAACTTCTAAAATGCAATGCTAAACTTGTAAATAACAGTAACATCTTTAGCAAAATGTGTAATGCGACTAGTAGCACTCCCATATCCCACTTATCGCAAAAAATAGCTTTCATTCATTATTTTGGTAAGATTAAATCAAAAACTCCCCGCTGTCGATTTAGGGCTGAGTTTGACGGCATTGGACGTTGTTGCATTCAACTTCGACATCGCTGATTTCGATCAAGTTGAGTCTGCTCTCGAAATCGGTGACTTCTTAGTTGCGATACAGTTCAAGCTTGACAACACCGGCTTTAATTGTCTGTATTTTGTTATAAAAATTTTAAGATTTTTTCTTTAATATTTTCTCAGATTTTCCTTTTCTAATCCATCACTTTCTTTTCTTCCCTTCTTTTCTTCACTTCTTTTTATTTTCCTTTATTCTTGGCCAAAACCGAGCCCAAAAAGGCTCATTCAGTCCAAGCCTGCACAAACCACATCTTTCCTTCGTATCTCTTTTCCCCTTTCATTTTCTCTCTTTCTTTCTTCCTTAGCCCAAAGACCCAAAACGCATGCCTCGCTTGACAAAACCCTGCCTCCAATCGGAACACCACCTCTTCTCTAGGTTCGGAAGCCTCTTACATCCGAAAAAAACCTAGCTTTGAAATGAACAGTCGCCCCATTCTTGTCAGTTACGCGGACGATCCGCCAGGATTTCGCCCATGATCTCCCAACGGCTCTCCCCTCTTCTCATCTCCTCTTTATAACTACTTTTTACTGTTTCCAAGAGGTTTTACACGTTAGAAAATTATTTCTGCTTTAAGAATTCCATATTTCTGATTTTTTGGTTCGGTTTGGGGGATTCAATTTGTTATTGGGCTCGGACCTTCGTCGCCTTTCTTCTGATCGAACAAGCTGCATTCGTGTTCTGACAAGACAACAAGTTTGGATCAGGATTCTGGTGAACTTTGGGCTTCGATTCACGATAAATTCTTTCAATCCAAGTTTCAGTTTAATTTCTTGTTAAATTCTGAAAATTTAATTTTTTGAAGCGTTAGAAAATATTGTTTGGAACTGTTAGGATTTTTGTTTTAGGAAATGACGACAAACGGATTCATGGATGTAATTTTCCCATTGAAATGGTCACTAGGATGTGGTTTAGGGTTGGTTTTTAGGCTAGTGGCTGTTGGGTGGTTGCTCTCCTTTTGCTCCCTGGTTTGGTTGCCTTCGGGTTTGGTCCTATAGCCCTGTTGTCTTTGCTGCCCTATTTTGGTTGACTGGGGCTCTTCAGCTCCCTATTTTGGTTGACTGGGGCTCTTCGGCTCCCTGCTTTGGTTGATTGGCGTTTTTGGCTCACTGTTTTCCTTGCTGTCTGGGGGGGTTTCAGTCACTGTGTTACTACTGAGCAAAGTTTCAGACTCAAGTTTGTTATTGTGTGGAATTTCAGACTGCTCTTTTCCCGTCAGCCATGACTACAAACCCTATGATACCCTATGATCTGATCCCACATGTTTACTGGTCTCAGGCATAAATTTTCAAAGGCTTTAATTTACAGTTAATTTCCGTTTCACTCCTTAAAATGGGGGGAATTTTTGTTGATGTTTCATGCTCAAATTGATTTGTGTTAATTAACTTTCAGCCCTGAAATTTAAATTTTCGTAGAAAAAAATGTTTTTTTTCTTTTGTTGAGCTATTAAACTGAAATATAATGGCAATAGATTTGACTCTTTCAACCAAGAATGCACTTTCTTTGGTGTTAGTATTTTCATAATGTCCTTTAATTCGTTGCAAAATATTTCATTTAAGCTTGTAATGATTAGAATGTTTTGTATCCTTTTAAAATTTCGTAGTTAGGGAACAAATATGGAGAGATACTAAAATACTTGTTACTCATTACTGGAATGTCTCATTCGACACATTTTAATGTTGGAACATGAATTGAGACACATTTTAATGTTGGAACATGAATTGAAACCTTGTAACTCAGAACCCTTAACTACGTAATTTAAATGATATGGAGCATAAACAATTCCTAAAAGTTACAACAATACTTGACTTTGAAGTATTGACATGCAACTTAGGAAACAACTAGATAGTTAGAAACATTACGTTGTACATGACACATGCCAATCCCACCGATAACTTAAACAACTTCACCATTGACTCACTGGCGTTTGGAAAAACTTGAGAGAGTGCGGGAGCGATTGGAGTCATACTTTCGGCCAGTATATGGAAGGATTTTCGTCTATGGATCCTGAGTCTATGTCATAATTAACCTTTAGACTCGGCACATGGTAGCTTTCCGTGGTCCAAGGAGGTCTTCGGGTTACACATCGTGCTCTCCAATGTAAGTCACGACTTAGAATTGGTTAACATTAATATTACAACTTTCTAGAAAATTAAGTAGCATTAAAACATTTATAACATGTGTTATTTTTTTAGTAGTAGAATACTTTTCATATGTCATGCAACTGTTAAATTTTCATAGCTTGTTACATTCATGTAATGTAGCTTTTCATCCCTATTTGTTCATTATATCTTTGGGTTCCACCATAACTGTTGTTTGGTTTAGAAATAATCTACTCTACTAAGTAGTGGTACAATTCATGTTATCTCCACTAGGTGACCAACAAAAATACACCGAGGCATCTGTGTACGAGGAGTCGGAGTTCCTTATTCTGGACGCGAAGTTTTGAATTCAGGTCGAGGTCGAGTGATGAGCACCATATTGTGATTTTCTTTCATGTAATTCCTTTTCAGTATGAGAATTTTACTTTTATTTTCTTGCGTCAAAATTTGTAATACTTGTATAAGTACATCAATAAAATGAGTATCATTATTTCTTGCTCTCTCTACATTGCTTTCACTGGTATTCACAGGACCTGCTTTGCATGAAAACAGTTATGCCCTGGGAAGTGGGCTGTGACACCAACTTCGCTCGAAGTTAAGGTCTGCTCTCGAGATCGAGCTTTTCACTCGAGATCCAGCTTGCTGTCAGGATTGAAACTTGGTGGCATCTTAAGATTGATGATCGAGGTGCTTATTTATCTCTTAATAGAGGTAAAATTTAAGAGTTGATCGGCGAGCAAATTTAATTGAAAATTTGTTTTAAAAAATTAAACACTCAACTGTGATTCTTTTGATGAAGCCGAAAATCAAATCTCTCAAATTTCAAAAATGATGCCGAAGATGAAGATCAGGAAAATGATACTCATCAGAAAACTTCCAATCAAGATGAGTTTTTTGCTATTGAATTTATAGTTGAAATATGTTTTACGTGGAATGCTTGCAATATATTTATAGAAATTAAAATCTATATTACCTCACATAATGATCATTGTATATTAACAAGTTTTTACTTTTTTCATCACAGGAATTATACTACGTGCTTTTTTGATCTTCACAAGGTTTTTTACCACTTTTTTCCTTAACCAATCCAGTTTTGACTATCGAAACTGACCGAAACTGGATTGTTTCACCTAAAATTGTATGATACCGAGAAAACATAGGAATTTCACATCGGTTCCCTTTGAACCTATTACAAAATGGTCAAAATCAGCTAAAAACCTTCATCCTTGATTGAGACTTTAAGCATGGTACAAGATTACTTCATGAATATCATGTATGTTGGTTAACATCACATATAGATTCTATGAGCATGATTGCATCTTCCTTGTTAGAGATATGTGAAGATGTTCATGCATGCATGGGTGCTCTTATTGGCTATTGCTTATTATTGATGTGCATACTCAGAATGTGCTGAATACACTATATTTCTTGGAACTTTCATGGTCATGTTTTACACATACATATGTATATTTCTGTTTAGCTATACTAGTGTACATCGAAGCTAAGATAGACATGCATGATCTTAATGACCCCTCCATTAGGGTATTGTCTATGCAGGTATTGGTTAAGACATCCTGATCACAAGCTATAATAGTGGTGAGACCTAAGTCAATGCGGCGTTAAGTGTTAACCGTATTGGGATATAACCTAACTAGTTTGACTACATATTGATTATTTGTAAAGAATCTTCGATAGATATATCACTTCCACCTAATATATAAAGCATTTATTAGTCTGCATATTGTTATTCGTATTCTATTTTTAGAACTAGTATTCTATTTTAATAACTAAACTGCTAGGTATGCTTCATTCGCTTACGAAGTACTTAGCTCACCCCATCATTTCTCAGATTTCAATGATTTAGGTAGTTAGTAGCTTGTTGGTTTGGATATATATAAGTTAGCAGGTTGTTAGAATTTTGTGAAAAGATAACTTGGTGGGTCTTATATCATTAAAGATCAATTTTTGGAATGAGACTTGATATTGAATTTTGTGTAATACAACTCTGAATGATATAGGTATGGATGTTGTACATGATTCCATTAGATATGATAATTGGTATTTAGAGATGCTTATATGATTAAATGCAGTATATAGGCTTTGCAGTTACCCTGCATAGGGGAATTACGGCCGACTGGCAACGAACCTTAATTAACATTGTTATTTTAGTGGTTTTGAGGCGTGATAATTATAATCATTTTTTCACACGAAAAAGGTTATATATAGTTTCTACTTCCGGTTTTTACAATTTCAGTATAATCAACCAGCTAATACTTATGATTCAATCTTGAAATTTACAATAATTAAAAAATGGGAACAATCCATTATAATTTTGGTCTGGGAACTCAGTAATTTCTGTTATGGAGGTTTCAGTCTTTTTAATCACTCTGCTACATGTTTCAATTTTGATATTTTATAAATATTTTTCAGAAAAAATAGAAAACACGAATGACAAATTTTGAATGAAACAATAAACTAAAGTTCTCCTCCCAGAGTTTCTTCTTCTTGGACCACATACCTTATAAAGCTGATCCTCACATACGGTATATAGTGCAACACTGCAAGTCATACCACTGCATTACATTGGCTCTTGAGCCAGCATGCAAATCATTAGTGGAAGAACAATTCATTTGTCCAATATAACACTTGAACCAGATCAAACCATTCTCAACTTAATCAGCCCTGATTTTGGTCTAGTCAGAGAAATATGACCAAAAACCTGAAACTATACTACTTCTGAAAAAGCATCTCAATATAGGAAACAATGAAAAGGATAAATGGTGCAGATTAGGTCTAACTCCAGAGAACTTTCCCAATATATCAAACCCCATGGATTGAATGATATAATACAAAAACTTTATTTTGAATGTCAATGCTAGATGCTCAAAGAAAAAGATACTAAAAATTCTATTTATTAGTACAAATTCTCTGTGCACCATTGAATTGTTTGCCAGAAAATCTCTCAACAAGGGCCTGAACCAACTCAATCAACGTTCAGGAAGAAAAGTCGTTAAGAATTAAAGTTTCATGGAAATTGAAGGAATTTCCAGTGTATCAGATCCCAAAAAACTGCATTCTTAATCAATTTCACGACGACTTTTCTAGATTTTATGTCAACATCTTACGGTTATTTTTACATGTAAGTTATGTAACGCCTAAAAGACTATACTATTGTTCAGATGGCTTGAGTTGTGGAATTATGTTAGAAGTGGGCGGGTGCGCCTTAAAGCATGACATGGATAACTCATGGTTATGTAAGAGAAGAAAAATTCTCTATTTTAGTTCTTCTCTGTTGTTACTCTGTGATGTCTCCTCCACTGTTGCTACTTAAAGCAGTCAACTAGAATTATTTAAATAGCCAGTCCAACAAGAAATATTTGGAAGAATATAAGAATCTTTTGATATAATCCCACTAGGCTTATGAGTCCTAAACTAATAGGAAGCGAAGAAAATAGCTCTAAAAATCAAGGATTGAGGTATCGGCGGATACCTAGTGGTATCGACCGTATCAGAACGGTATCGGACCCTAACGGTACCAAAACACACCCCCTAGAATTCGGTTTTGACCGGAACCCTAGCGTTCCGGCCAGTATTGTCCGGTATCAGCCGAAACTGGCCGAAACCCTAGGGTTTCGGCTTGAAGATGAAGACAACTATGTTCCAAAATTGAAAAATTAGAGGAAGAAGATGTAGAAACGAAAAAACTGAAAAAAAATAAGAAAAAGAAAAAAAAAGGATGAAGAAGACCGGACTCACATCCCCGCCTCGCCACCCCTGCATGTCGTCTGGCCGTGCCGTGCCGCCCCGCCCCGCCTGCCTCCCACCGCCTCGTCGCCTCGCCTGCTGCCGCCTCGCCGCCCCACATCACCGCCCCACCTAATGCCTCACCGCCCCTGCCTCTCCCGTGAGAGAGACCGAGCAGACAACACGAGAGAGATAGAGTACGAGAACTTGTAAATGGCACATGTATTTAATTGTAAATGGCAAATGTATTTAATGGAAAACTTGTAAATAAGTGATATGTGCGTAGAGTAAAACAGCCGGTGCGCAGAACAACAAAGATTTTTTATGACAAACTTGTAAATAAGTGGTGCGCGCGCAAAGCAAAACGGTGGGCGAGCAAAGCAACTCCAAGCTAATTTTTTGGCAAACTTGTAAGTAAGTGGTATGTGCACAAAGTAAAATAGTGGGTGCGCTAGGCAAACTCCAAGATACTGTAGTTTTTTTTACGTATTTGATAGTATTTGATAGGTCTTAAGTATTTAAAATTACTGATACTGACAAACTGAAACTCACGTCCGAAACCGCCGAAACTGACGATACCGATACCGAAAAATAAATTTTTGAGAGAGTGATACCAAGACCGATACCGAGCCCTCAAACCTTGCTAAAAGTTAAAGAGTGCTTTTCATTGTAAAACTAAGGGAGAGCAACTGGTTAATATATAGCCCCCGTGCCCCCCCAACCCCCACCCACTAAAAAAGAAAAGAATATCTAGAGTAGGAAAACCTGCCATCTAGGCAAATCCTCAGGCAACAAGGACAACATAAATCCCCATAACATCATGAGTTCGGCTTGCACTTTCTAGATGGATGAAGAGAAAATAGCAAAAAAAAGAACAAATTTTCCACTGGATATAACCATATGGAATAAATAAAGAAAAGGGGATTTTCACTGTCACAAAACTCATACTCCCACATCTTTAGCATCTGTAAGGATTGTAGTGAGTGATCTCTCGCATTTGTACGGTCAATCAAAGTACACAACACTTTCGATTCCGATGAATTTTGCTCCGACATACACTATACCCCTTCTTTTTGTTTCATTCCATTTCTTCCTAGGGTTTTCTATCTTCCTCCGTTATTTCTTCCAATTTTTCTGTTTTGTTTGCCCTTTCTCTTTCTTTATTTCTCCATTTTCTCTTGTTTCTTTAATTTCATTTCTCAATTCTTTGATTTATACAGAGTGAAGTGAATGCATGTAACTAAAATCTTCTAAGCATGATTATTGTGACTTCAATATTTGTTGAATGAATCATTCATTTGAGCCATTACCATAGACCACTTCCATTATGAGCAGACAATAGGTGCACAGGCACCTCCTTAAGTGAAAAGTTCCATTGTCTACTTTTTCTTCGTCTAAAATGGGCAGATATATTTACTTTAAAATGGTAGATATATCTAACTAAGCAAATTCTTTTGGTAACGACAGTCAAAACTGGCTTCATTGCCCATATCCAAGTTTAACAAAACACAGTACACACAACCCCGCTCAAAGCACTAATTTTCTGACACATCAATATGAAAGATAAAAGAAATAGTTTCAAGTTTCTACACATGCAGGTAATGGAATCTGAATGTTATTTCAACAATCCCCGAATAGGTATGGGATCAAATAATTCCAGTAAACTTCTCCATAATAGCAGACAACTATACTTATTCAAAATAATTCCTCCTGAGAATCAATAAATAACAATCCTTCCTCTGATAGATATGTGTAGTTTTAGAATAGGTTCCTAGGGCGGGCAAGGTAAATCACCCTCATGCAATGATAACCTCGTCTAATTTGATCATGACACACTTGCCGAAGTCCATTTCTGATAAGAAGAATGTCAGCCACACTGAACCTTCTCCTAGACGTCTAGGTAGCACATACACATTGACCATTGAACTGAGTCGTGTCGAACATGCATGTGGGACAAACAAATCGGACATGTCAATTCTATTGTGAATATGCTTTTCAGGATGTGCTTAAGCATCGCTGTGTTGTCACCATGTCAGGGTGTCCGTAAAAATTCTGGTTCTTGTTTATACAACTTGATTCATTTATGCACAAAACCAAGGACAAAGTTGAACATGAAAGTCTTTGCTGTCGCAAACCAAACCAATGTGCTAAAATCACAAATCTAATATAGATAAGTACCACATTAGTAAATTATTTAAATAGTCTAAGCTGATTTTATGATATAGAAGCATCAAAAAAACTTGTCAACTCAAGTTCACATGACGAGGACTCATAAGTTATACATTTGTGCACGATGCAGCAAACAATTTTATATTAGTCATTGTACTGACTAAGACGTTTTCAGCTTGCACACATGGCAATCTTCCATAAAGACAAAAAACATACAGCCAGTACTGTCTTGGAGATGTTGAGTAGTGGTGAAACAAAAGTCTTTCCACAAACATGTCAATAACACATCAATATTTGTTTAGGTGAAGCAATAACTGACAAAAACATTGGGAAAAAGAAAGATTCACTCGAAAAACATAAAAACCAATGGTTTCATTATTATTATGTTCCACCATCACTACAGCAACAAATGTAACATGTCAGAATTAGTGCAAGTTCAAGAACCCTGCAATTATAAGGAAACAGCGAACTTTGCAGGGAACTGTAAGCATATCATAATCTAATGTCATTTATCATGATGATCTTACCCCCCACTTCAGATTTGTATCATATGGAATAATATCCTGGAGTATCTCCCTATGAGGTATAGATGGGACAGAATGATGTTTGTTGTATATAATCCTTTGGAGAGCTCTCGCAGCTGAATCTCTTAGTTTATCCATTTTTTCAACAGCTTGTTTCGCAATGCCTCCGACTAACTTGGTAGCAGTATCCTTATCTAACAAAGGATGCAATGGATCTCCAGTAACATTTTTGTCAGAAAACTCCATAGGATGATCAACAGTATGTGTCTTTGTTGGTAGAACAGAATATCTGCTGCAAATGCATAGGAGGTAAGTGCACTTCTCAAGCCCATCCATGGAAGCTTCACGGACCCAAGAGCCAACATCACCTCTGTTGTCTACAGAGTAGTCATCTAGAGCTTTAAATAAAGTCTGCATCACTTCATTCTTGATCAACAAATAAAGAGAAAATTCTTCTCTGGGATTTCGATTGTGTGAAGTGCCGGTTAATGTTTCACAAACTGAAACGAGACCCCTAATAGCATTAACACGTGCTTCAGCATCTGGATCTTCAGGCTTATGCTGCAAAATTATACCAAATACTTCAGCCATGTGGAGAAGATACATGGACCTAACTCACAGAATTAAGAGTTACGCTTGACTTACCTCAACAAGACAAGCAGCACATAGCTTTTTTATGACAGGTTCAGATTTTCCAGATAAAAACTCGTAAGGCAATATACCAAGAGTCAATGCTCCACCTCTCCTTGCAGCGACATTTGAATCATCCAGAAATTCCAAGTATTTAATAACTACATCACTTGTCAATTTATCCTTCGAAGCTACAAGATATACTCGAGCAAAGTGCTTTAGTGCCTCCACCGCAGCACACTGGATACAACAAAAATAGTCAATGATCCTGGTAGACTGATAAAATCCAACACAGACAGAGCGAGGTGATGAAAAT
Source organism: Scilla litardierei (assembly GCA_030789695.1). Lineage (NCBI taxonomy): Eukaryota > Viridiplantae > Streptophyta > Magnoliopsida > Asparagales > Asparagaceae > Scilla > Scilla litardierei. The sequence continues at coordinate 297,046,464 of CM061142.1, read as the reverse complement.
TATACAAGAAGGAAAATAACATGAAAAAGATACAACTGAATGAAAGCTGATGTTTTTCAACTACTACCACTGTTCAAAATATTCATCAATGGATTAACGTATTTAAGAATTCACATGATAACCAAATCTACCTGGATTTGAGCATTTGGATGTTTGAGATTCTCATTTAGAGTATCAAGTAAACACTTCTTATTTTTCTCAGACAAGGATACTTCAGAAAGCGAGAGACACTCAATGAATCTGGAAACAGCAGCACGCATAATTTCTCCTCCCTTTCCCCGATAAAGACGTGCCTTTTCAATTGCAGGAACAATGCCTGATAAAGATTTTTGTTTGTCTGGAAAACACAAATGCATAAAGAAACAGAGGAGAACATGTCATGATGAACTTCAACCAGGAGCATAATAGAAGCTTTTAGTTGAACAAAAAAGGTAAACACCCATAACAATACTTCACAACAAAGAATAACGAGCTACTTATAAATTAGAAGAAGTTATGAATAAATATAAGGTTTATCCAAAAAACAATGAAAAGAAGCATATGGCAGTAACCAATAGTAATAGAATCAATGTGGCAGGAAGAAACGACAAATAAGACTATAAATGAAGAAAGTTAACATACGGCAGCAACCAATAGTACTAGAATCATACAAGCTCGCATTAACCTTTTTTAATATTTTTAGCAAAACATACACTCAACTCGATCAAATTAAATATGCCCCCTCGGATACAAAGTTGTAACAAAAAACAGCAGCTACATAGAAGCAACAAATAAAGCTTAGCATTGCGAAAAAAGCCTATCCCAGCAGCAGTGACTTGTCAATGGCCATAGATCCTGGAACTCAAGCTGTACTGATACAGTTTCATTGTGCAATAATCTGTTCCTGTCATCGACTCATCAGGCATGTCCAATCTTTACCGTGTTACACTGGGACTTTTCCAGTCAAAAGACATGCTAAACAAAGTTCCACCCAGTGCCCCGGTGCATCTTTATTGAATAATGGGAACCTTGTTGATGAGTTCTATATATAACATGGTAGTGCACTGCTAGCTTATTGCAGGACTCTCCAACCTCCCACATAAACTTTTTCCCGGGTTGGTAGATACAATGGTGTGCAATTATGTTTCTCTTTGAGTATGTCCTTTTATCTTAAAGCTCATTACGATTCTAAGAATAATTGACTGCAGAATTAAATTAAAGTAACCAATGGTTCAGTAATATTTTTGCCATGTCACTTACACCTAGCAACTTCTTCTATAGTAGACTCTCTAGGTATGTCCTTTTATCTTAAAGCTCATTACGATAAGAATAATTGACTGCGTAACCAATGGTTCAGTTATTTTTGCCATGTCACCTATAGTAGACTCTCTATAAAATTGAATTGCTGAGCACCAAAGAAATAATTGCAAATACTTTGACAGGTTCTGATCTTCCATATCTACCGATATGCACCCTCCATGGTTGATAAATTTATACCGAGTTTTACAAATAATTATCCCTTTTTGTACAACCTCCAAAAATGATTTTAATGCCAGTTCCACTAGTTTCAATGGTTCCAAAATCCACATATCATTGTCCCTTGTATGTCTAGCAACTCAATAGTGATAAACCCATGCATGCACATCTCCATTCATTCATTATGCTATTGAACAGCAATCCAGTCATTTTTCGCTCACATAAACTCAAGTAATCCCGGAACCTCTCTAATAAGGTTACTCAGGTATCCGGAAAAAAATTGAGGCATTTTCTGCCCATTTTTCCGAAAGTCAACTTCCTTATATACTCCACAAGAAAGAGTACATGTTGATAGACGATTATTTCTGCATTTTACTGTCTTGCATCTACTGTAGCTGTGACAACCTAATCCCCATAAGCTTTATGCTGTAGTATTAAATGTGGTTTACACTTTCTTGGCACTCTTTTTTTGTGGGGGGAGGGGGAGGCAACATATATTGATTCATTACGATTCGTTATGTTTACACACATTTTTTTGTCTTAGCTAGAAGCAGACTGTTTCATATGAGTTCCTTCCTGTCTCAAGGAGATCTCATCGAATTGCATTATGTTATGATCCAAACAAAAGATGCAATATTTTATCGATAGGAATAGCACAAATCTAGATAATTGAATACAAAAGAGGTGTATTCTCCTCCCAAGACGCCAAAGAGGACGTCCACACTCGTCTACCTATGAAGTCACACCAATATCTAATAATAGCATAAGAAAACAAGTGACGGATAGCTCCCATATATATAATAGAAATTAGGGTTACTTGGCAAAGGGTGCGCGCGCGTGGGCTTCATGGGCCGGCGGCTTGGGCGGTTGCGGCCTGGACCCGCGTCCTCCTGCGGGTATAGACCCGCGTCCCATCAATACTCCCCCCAAGAGTCACCTTGTCCTCAAGGTGGAAGTCTGGAAAACGAGTCGTCATCTCGTTCATGTCCTCTCACGTGCTATCATGCTCTGGCAAGCCCTTCCACTGCAGCAACACCTGGCGCTCTCCTGTGTCGCCCTCCGAACCCCTTTCAACACCTCGGGCTCTAGCCTCACCTCCATATCAGCAGTAAAGGGTCTCAGGTAAGGACGAAAAGGGTGTGCGGTCGCCAATGGCCTGGCGCAACTGCGAAACATGGAAGACTGTGTGAATTTCCGATCCTGGGGGCAATCTCAACCGTAGGCTACCGGCCCTACTTTTGCCTCAACCTCGAAAGGTCCAAAATAACGCGGTGCCAACTTCTCATTCCCCCTATGAGCCACTGATATCTGCCTGTAAGGCCTCAGCTTCAGGTACACCATGTCCCCTAACTCAAACTGCACGTCACGACGGTGTAAGTCTGCTCTAGCCTTCATAACCTGCTGCGCCCTGGCCAAATGGAGCTTCAGCTCCTCCAGAATCCGATCTCTCTCTGCCAAGTACTGCTCCACATCCGACACTGGCATCGTCTCATGCCCATAATGTAGTAAGTGAGAGGGGTCCCTGCAATATAGAATACTGAAGGGTATCGTCTGTGCTGCCGTGTGATATGATGTGTTGTACCAGTATTCCACCCATGCTAGCCAACACGCCCACTCATTAGGATTATCTGAAATGAAGCACCGCAGATAAGTCTCCACACTCCTGTTTACCACCTCCGTCTGTCCATCGGTCTGAGGATGATAAACCGTGCTTCGCTTCAATGTCGTCCCCTGCAGTCTGAAAAGCTCCTGCCAGAATCTACTCTGAAACACATTGGTTCGGTCCGAGACTATGGACTTTGGAGGTCCATGCAGACGAATGATCTCCCTCACAAACACCTCCGTCACCGATACTGCACTGTAAGGATGCCAAAGCGGAACAAAGTACGCATATTTGCTGAGGCGGTCGACCACAACAAAAATAACGGTGTAACCTCCCGACTTCGGCAACCCATATATGAAGTCAATGGAGAGGTCCTCACATACTCGATTCGGTAAGGAAAGCGACTAGAATAGTCCTCCTGGGGACATCGCCTGGTACTTGTGATGCTGGCACACGTCACACTCTGCCAACATCCTTGCCACCTCCTTCTTCATCCCCTTCCAGTAGACCTCCCTCGCCAGTCGCTGGTAGGTCTTGAGTACCCCAGAATGTCCTCCAATGGCACTGCCGTGGAACTCTTGGAGTATGACCGGTAGATATGCGGATGTCCTCTGTAGAACCAGTCTCCCCCAGTATAACAGCCGTCCATCCTGAAGAGAATACCCTGGAAACTCAGTCGACCCCTGTAGAAGCGCCTCTCATATACCTGCTAACTTCGAATCCTGCTCCACCTCCTGCTGTAGCGGGCCCCAGTCCTCTGGGACGGACACTGCTAGTGCAGCCAGCTCCGCCTCCTCTCGCCGGGATAATGCATCAGCCGCCTTGTTCTCCAGCCCCGGGCGATACTCAATCTCAAACCTGTACCCCATCAGCTTCCGCAGCCACTTCTGATGCTCCTCTGCTACCATCCGCTGCTCTAATAGATACTTCAAGCTCCGATGATCAGTGCATACCAGGAAACTCCGCCCCAACAAGTACGGCTGTCACTTCTGAATTGCCAAGACTATGGCCATCAGCTCCCTCTCCTAGACCACCTGCAGTCGGCCACTAGCTGTCAACACCTGGCTGAAATAGGCAATAGGCCGCTGCTCCTGCATCAGCACGGCCCCCAACCCATGTCCGGAGGCATCCGCCTCCACCACAAAAGGTCTGGAAAAATCTGGTAGTGCCAGAACTGGTACTGTAGTCATGGCCTTCTTCAGAGCCTCAAAAGCTGTCGTCGCCTCCTCCCCCCAGTGGAACTGGTCCTTCTTTAATAGCTCAGTTAACGACCAGGCGATGGTCCTATATCCCTCCACAAACCTGCGGTAGTAACCTGTTAGCCCTAGGAACCCCCGCAGCCCCCTGAATGGTAGGACGCGACCAATCCAGTATCGTCGCAATCTTTCACATATCTGCTGCCACCCCCTCTGCTGACACCACATGTCCCAGGTGCTCCACCTGTGGCTGCCCAAATAGGCACTTCTTCCTGTTCGCCACTAGCTGATGGTACTGCAACTCCGTAAACACCACCTGCAGATGGTCCAAGTGCTCCTCCAGGGTGCGACTGTACACTAGTATATGGTCAAAGAAAACAAGTACAAATCGCCTCAGGAACGGACGGAATACCTTGTTCATCAGGGACTGGAAGGTGGCTGAGGCGTTAGTCAATCCAAAAGGCATGGCAAGGAACTCGTAATGGCCCTCCTGTGTCCTGAACGCAGTCTTGGACACATCCTCCCGTCGCATCCTGATCTGATGGTAGCATGACTTGAGATTTATCTTACTGAACCCGGCTGACCCATGTAACTCGTCTAAGAGCTCGTATATCACCGGTATGGGAAACTTATCTGGCACCGTCTCTTTGTTCAAGGCTCGGTAGTCCACGCAGAAACGACAGCTCCCATCCTTCTTCACCAGGAGCACGTGGCTAGAGAATAGGCTCATGCTAGGCTGAATCACCCCCGCCTCCACCATCTCGGCTACCATCCTCTCAATCTCGTCCTTCTGGTGCTGGGGGTATCGGTAGGGTCGGACACTGATGAGGGAGATACCCTCTTGCAGTACAATGGCATGCTCATGATCCCTCGGCAGCAGCAGACCCCGAGGCTCCTGAAAAATCTCCTCAAACTGTGCCAACATCTGCTGCACCTCCCTCGGCACAGCCTGCTCCCCACGGGTCTCTACACCTCCCTCTGTCATGGTATACAGCTCAACCAAGTAACCGCCTCCCTCAGCCTGTAAGGTCCTCAGCATGGTCTTCAATGACACTAACGATCTGCAAAGACTAGGATCTCCCTGTAGGGTGACCGCTCTCCCCTCATCCCGGAACTCCATCCGCAGAAGCTTCGAGTTCACCGTCATCTCCCCCAGCGTCTGCAACCAAGTCATGCCTAGGATGACATCAGTGCTCCCCAAGTCTAGAGGCAGAAAATCCGCCTTCACTTGTATCCACTGTAGGGTCAGCACCAACCCCCTGCAGACTCCCCTACTACTCTCTTTCTTCCCCGTCCCCATCATCACACTGAAGCTCCTGCAGTCGGTCAACTGCAGTCCTTGCTTGTCCACCACTCTCCTGGAGATGAAATTGTGGGTCGCCCCACTGTCAATCAGCACGGTCACCTCCTGCTCGTCGATCTCCCCTCTCAACTTCATGGTGTGGTTCGGGGTGAACCCTACCACGGAGTTAAGGGACACCTCTACTACGTCTAGTTGATGGCCCTCGGGCTCCTCCTCCTGCCCAACACTCTCACCTCGACGTCCCCGTCCACGTCGTCATCCTCCAACAGCAGAACCTGCAACTTGCGCCCCACGCATCTGTGGACTGACGCGAACCTCTCGTCACACCGGAAACATAAGCCCTTCTGACGCTTTTCTTTAATCTCAGCATCCGTCATCCTCCTGACCTGCCCTCATGCTGGGGCAGCGCTACTCTTCTCCCCCAGCTTCTCCCTGCTCGCCTGGCTCGCCCCCGTGGTGGTCCCTGCTCCTCCCGCTCCCGACTGGGTGTCCCTCTGTATCTGGCCACTGTAGCTGCCCCTGACTCTCCTATCCTCTGTCTGAGCGTCCTCCACCATTTGTGCCATCTCTATGACCTCAGAAAGCCCTCTGGGCCAGTAGGGTCTCACGGTCGCTCGAAGGCTGGGCCGCAGCCCCTTCAGGAAGGTGCCCTCCAGTGATTCGGCCGATACGTATGTACTCTCTCTGCCAGGGTCTCGAAACTCTCAAAGTACTCCCGCACCGGTCCCTCCTGCCTAAGGGCATATAGCTGCTCGTGAAGGTTTCCCAGGCAGGGATCTCTGAACTTCTACAACACGAGGTCCTTCAGCTCCTCCCAACATCGAATCTGTTGCCTCCTCTCCTTCCATTGGTACCACCCCAAGGCTCTCCCCTCCATGCAAATAGCTTCCGCCTCCAGCTTCTGTGCATCTGTCATGTGGTGCCCTGCGAAATATCTCTCAGCGGTGAACAACTAGGCATGTGGATCCTCCTCCTTAAATAGCGGCGTCTTCATCTTCCGCACCCTGCAGTCTCCCCCAAAGTGCCCCTGATCGGGCATCCCCTCCATATGGTGATGCAGACGATAGTGCGGCCGCCTCTCATCTTGGGGCTCGTACTGTCTAGGTGGGACGCGGGTCTATACCTGCAGGATGACGCGGGTCCAAGCCGCACCCGCCCAAGCCGCCGGCCCGTGAAGCCCACGCGTGCGCACCCTTTGGCCAAGTAACCCTAATTTCTATTACATATATGGGGGCTAGCCGTCATTTGTTTTCTTATGCTATTATTCGATATCGGTGTGACTTCATGGGTAGACGAGTGCGGACGTCCTCTTTGGCGTCTTGGGAGGAGAATACATCTCTTTTGTATTCAATTATCTAGATTTGTGATATTCCTATCTATAAAAAATTGCATCTTTTGTTTGGATCCTAACAATTTGGTATCAGAGCGTGACGATCCATGGCGATGGCGACGAGATCGAAAGATAAAATTGAGGCGTTGGAGGAAAAGTTCATGGGCCGGCGGCTTGGGCGGGTGCGGCTTGGACCCGCGTCCTCCTGCGGGTATAGACCCGCGTCCCATCACATTACTTCGCTTTTTTATCCATGCGAATGGTAAAAAATAAAATGGCAGAAGAATAAGATGCACCGCCAGAAGACAGTTTTGCAGCTAGCATTTGAAAGACATTTCTGTTACTGCCATTCAAGTTTACCATGGTATGCAACTGTATTATTGGAGCGAGTCTTTTTTCAAGCCCAAATAGGAGGAGAAAAATCTCCTTTCATAAAAATTGATGATCATTGTCACTGACAACTCTGTTCTAATTTTAGCAGTATAGAGAGACACAAACCTGACCAAACTTCAAACGAGTAAGAACCTTCTTTACGATTGTTTGTTGGAGTTCCTCAAAATAGATTCATTTTTTCTACATCCCGATTAACATGCTATATCAGACATCAGTTACAGGACAAAGACCAATGGTGAAAGGGTGGGGTACCTTAGACTGTAATGCAATGATCTCATCAATATTCCACCCAATTAACTAGTACAATATGCTTCAATGACCAGAGCCAAGTTTTAATCATTGTATGAAGCCATACATTTCCAGACATCTAAATTTATCACTAATATGTACTACGCCTGTCTTCATCATATGCCTTTTCAAACTGATGGGTCAAACTTTTTGGAGTATCTTCCATATTGAAGGCTATGTTGTTAAGGAAATCATTTTGATAATCCCACAAGGACAATCTCCAGTCAACTCTAACTGCCTTCAATATTCCCATTCAGCAGGCTACACTACCTGAATAAATTGGCTGCACATCTGCCGGTCAATATTGTAAAGCTTATTCGCTCTTTTGTGACTTCCCTTGATATGTTTAAGAATCGATCTTTAACAATGTAAAGATTGATAGAATATCAATGTGAATGTATTAATATTTGTAGTTATATTGGCTCCAAGCAACAATCCATGCTGATGCCTAGAAGAAATTCCTGTCGTACTCCTAAAGTTATGACACATCTTTTATCCACTTTATTAGTGTTCAAAGACCTTCCATTTTAGCGGCAGAAGGTATACCCTCATTAATCTGCATGAATACTAAAGCTCAACTATCGGTAACTATCCTTCTAAAATCCATTAATCTTGAATGACCTATTTTCAAATTAAACCTATGCTATTTTATTCACATTTACTTGATTGAATAAGGAGAGGAAAAAAATATACCTCTTGGTTCTGAACTAGGGATGTACGCATATACAAATTACCCAACCCAACTTCAATTAGATGCTCAGAATGTAACAAACATGGATATCCATATCCATCCATGTAAGAATATAGATGATGATAGCATCACGGTTGTAAACCACCTGCAATATATATTCAAATAAATATCTGAATATCAGAATAAACAATAACATGTACAATGTACAACTGGCATTAACAAGGCATTTCATGCATGTCTGAGGCATGACTCGATGGTGTTTTTGAACCTAAAACACTTCAACACACATGAAAGAAGCAAAAAAGTACGACAAGCATACACCTCATACCTCGCACACTGCTTCTGTGGAGGCAGACGCTTTGTAGCCAAGGGTTAAATGGGAAACTTTTAAGTAAAATATTTAGGAGAAGGGTGTTAAGGTCAATAGTACTCATTGTCTTTCTCTCACCATCCCCCCTTCTGAAAATGTCCCAAATCACTTCTGAAGAGTGGATTTCTATTTTGCACATTCTCCCTTGATCTCCTTTGATTTTTCTGATTGTTTCTCTATCTCTCTCTCTCTCTCTTCCTCCCCCCCCCCCCCCCCAACTGTGGGTGGGACCAAGCTCTCCTCTTTGTCACTAAGGAATTAATACACCTTACTTTACATTTTAAGCTACCAACCAAATGAAATATTTGGAAAATATTATTATTAACGCTTGCTTCTTAAACCAATGTTGACCATTGTGTGTTAGACTGCTTTATGTCAAATCTTCACAATCATCGCTACCTAAATTTTTATCGTTTAATTGTATATTCCAATTCTAGTAATAAGTATTAAATAATAAGAATCACAGAAAATTCTTGAGGTTTACACCTCGCTTCCGTGGGAGGTTCAACGCTTTGCCTCACGCCTCCATCTTTTTTAAAACGTTGTCAACATTATATAGCTTTAAGTCCATTTAGTATTATATAATGTAACACAATAAAATTTTACACAGGCATACATATTAAATCGAAGGCTAGACCCTTTTTTTGCTTTCCATTTCTAACTTCAGTCATGTTCAATGGTATCTGGCTCCTATCCAAGCTCATAGCATTATTAATCAAATATGGATAATGAAGTCCATATCTGGGTAGTAAAAATTTGTAAGTATCCACAAGGAGAGTCAGATAAATAAGACAACACCAATGTCTGTTCCGCATCCTCTACATTTACACAACTATTTTAAACATGTTTAGCGTACGCAGCATATTTCATTTTATTTCAAAATCAAACCACAGAGAAAGTAGACTCTATCTAGTTTGCGGAATCCAGTATAACACAGTTAATTGACTAGCTATATTACCTCTCAATTGATGGTACTTTCATAAGAAAGATATCATCTGCTAGGAAGTTATATTGGCTACAAATTATATTTTCTATTATATGGTATATTGAGACATCATGATTGTTTTGAGACTTACATCATAAATGAATGTTGGTTAATATTGTACGATATCATGCTTAGGTTTTGGAGAGTATACAGCTCAAATATTGAAAACCCTGCACTGCAATTTACGTTCCAAGCGTGAAGGAATGTAGATATTTCTTATAAGAAAGATACAATTTACAAATAAAAATTTACAAAATAATAGTAAATTAGTAATCCATTGAGAATGATTTTTGGCGCATTTCTGACAAATACATTGGTATTTAGAGATACCAGATTACATTACTGCAGTTTCAAAAGCATGCTCTGCTTTAGATAGCAGAAGACTGATAACAGTTCTATGCATTTACTAACCATTTAGCATGGATTAAATCAAACCAAATCTGTGTGGACTAGTTAAAAAATTATCATTTTAATGCATAATGGCATCCACACAAGCAGTTTCCAAGAAAACCAACCACTGTTTAAATGGCAATGCTTATTAAGGAGTTCATAATGTACAAAATACTAACCAGAAGGAAATGTTAAGCCACATTGATGCAAGGTTAAAACTAGTTCTCCAGCAGCTAGTGTTGCACCATGGCGCATGCAGAGATCCAGTGACAATGTGCACGGGAATAACTTATCAAGAACATATCCAGCAAAATAATCAAGATCATATTTAGCAAGAGCAGAAAGAGCCTTTCCAGCCAGTTCTCTTAAGCTTTTATCCTATAAATAAAGATCAGAGTGCATAAATTCAGAAGAATTTTAGCTAGCTAGCAAAAGCTTAAGCCAAGTTGAGTTCTTGACCATTTTCATCAGCACCCCACTTACTTTTGAAATGTAATGATACAATATACACACAAGCCAAACGTAATAAAACCTTGGAAAATGACAGCATAGTCTGATTATTGCCCATACAACGAAAAAAATGGATTACTTGATGGATAACATTGGACCAGCAAAAACAACTTACAAACCCCATGAGAGGAGTAATGGCAGGTAATTTGTAGTGCTATCAAGTCCCCACAATGCCAGCAGATAAGCTAAACCAAACCCCACAGAGATGGTAGCAAATAGAATCACTGCCAAATTTTTTTATCTAGAATACTATTATAAACATGTTAATGCTTTCGCAATATTTGGAAGTCAGATCAGCATATTGGGAATGACGAAATGAAATCGAGATGTGTTGTATGCAGAATTAATGACAACATCTATTATTAATAATCAATAACGGAAAAAACAAACAAGACTCACCTTCACCATGAAGATCAAAGAGTTTCTGAATGGGAGAGGAAAAATATGATGTAATTTGAGAAAAAGAAAATTAGAGATATGATAACTTTTTGGCCTCGCACCCTAAAGATGTGATGATTACTGACTCATGTGTCTCCCATACAGAGATTGTTTAGATGTTTCACCTAGGCAACTAAGTCCACTCTCGCGCTCCAATGTAAAAGATTTAAACTTTTGGGAAACTCAAAGTTTACATCAAAATGTCAATTTCTATTCAACTCTTAACTAAAGGTAAAATAATTTTATGGCCTTTATATATGCTTACAACTGATTTTTAAAAATTACATCCAATGTAGGACTAAAACTTAAAAAAAATAAAAGACCTAAAATAACTAAAAGACTAAAAAAACTCAAACGTTGTCCCAAATAAAATAACTAAAAGACATGAAGGACTCAAATTATATCCAGTGTTCTAAATATCGGTCCGATATCCGATATATCGGCCGCAATATCGGTTTTATCACTAGGCCGATACGATATGTGCATATATATTACGGTTTCCGATAGTTGGGGAAATATCGCCGCAATATCGGGATGCGGCCGATATTGCGACCGATATATCTCTTTGAAATATCGGCCGCAATTCATAGTTTTTTCAAAACAAAGTTAGCGGGTCGGTCCACTTAAAAGTGGACGCGACCGGAGTCACCCGACCCAATTATTTACTTAAAACGACGAGAGGCATCAAGATTTTTGAGAGATAATTGCTGCTTTGCCCTAATTCTAATTACACCGCTCTGCTCATCTCGACGCTCCACTCCTTACTCCGCTCTGCTCCGCTCCGTCCGATGAAAATTTCCGACGACAATCGATTGAGCTTCGACGTCCGGCATTTAATCTTTGCAAAGAAGTGTTTTCTGATCAAGATGAGTAATCGAGCCCTTTTTTTCAGTTTTTCAGTTTTTTCGGTTTTTAATTTTTTCCCTTACAGTATTGGATTTTTTTCCGCCGATCGAGCTTTTGACATCCAATGTTCGATCTTTGCAAGGGATTTTCCGATCAAGATTAGTACTTACTACATAGTATTTTTTATCTTTTTCATTTTTTTCATTTTTTCAGTTGGTTTTTTCAGTCTAGCGTTTGTTCGTCTTAAGATGATTTTCCGATCAAGGTGAGTATTCTTTCCCTTTTTACATTTATACATTTTTTCAGTTTTTTGATTTTCATCTTCACACTGGTAATATTGATCCACATGAATCATATATTGTAGGTATTTAACTCGTTTGGTTTGTGACCCCTTAGAGAAATATTCCACCAAGTGGATGACCGGTATTCATGTTTAATGAAATGAGTATACACATAGCATACCTTTATTTGAGTTTCTATAGTTTATATTTTCTTAGACTCATATGCTTTTATTTGACATCATTTTTAGCCTCTGATATGACACTCCGATATTAAGTCAATATCCCTGATAATCATGTTTAACGAGATAAGTATAACCAAAACATACTTTTATTTAAGTTAGTATAGTTTTTATCTTCTTAGATACATCTATACTGACATATGTCATAATTTTTAAGCCTCCGATATGACCCTCCGATATTTAGTCAATATCCCCGATATATCCCCGATATCCGCAATCCGATATCAAATTTACTAGGCCGATACTCGACCGATATCCGATATTTAGAACAGTGATTATATCTCAAATAAAAATCTAAAAAATGACTATATATCAAATCCAAACTAGATAGATCCTTATCATTCTTTTTGGCTTGAAAAATTCAACACCATGACGATAGGCAGGAATAACACAACTGAGTAGAGATCAACAATCTTTTATAGTTGTTGAAGATGCATCCGTGAATTTTGAAATATAGTAGGATGTAGATTTACATACAAATATCTTCTAAAAAAATTTCTAACTCACCAAAGACATGAAAACATAAACAACATAGTTGTTGGCAAGATGTGGAGAATCTAGGATGATAAACTCGATGTTCGCAACTACCTCAAGGTCAATAAGTGGTTCAAAGGGTGTCTTTATCGGGCCTCGAGATTAGGATTTGATTCATGCTTAATTGTAGACTCAGGCTCGGCTCAAACTTGATCTTGGACTCTAGCTTGTGCTCGATCGCAGACTCACCCATGGCTCAGGCTCTTGTTCGAGCTTCTAAGGATTCCTCATGTTCGGTTCAATGGAGTTCAATCCAACCTTGGGTTGGAAATGTTTCAATATAATTTTTTTCCATTAAATATAAACGTGTGCGCGTTTGACCTTTCAGAATTTATCACATCTAGATCATACAACTAAGTTCTTCCTAGCAATATGTGTGCTACATCCATGGTGTAATACATCCATGGTGTAATGTCACACCAAATATGATCACGATAGCTTGTAAATTGAAGAGACACTAAACATTGTTGGGTAATTGAATGCGCTGTATAATAACCCAATTGGCATTTTATAGTTGTGGATGATATTTGGCTGTTAGACCCATTCCTTCTAAGGCTGATTTGACTATATTATTAGCACAAATTCTTTTATCAATCATCGTAAACGTACCTTGATTTAGGTATGAAAAATGCTAGTTATACGTCAATATTCATCACCTTTAGGTATTGTAAGCAATCTAATGATATTTACATAAGCACTAGACCCACTGTCATGCGCCACTTCTCATTAGAAAAGGAATAGCATATGACAAGCCGCAGTGTATCCTAAACCAAAGAATAAATAGATGTAAATTCAAATATCTTTTCTTCCTTGGTACAACATACACTAAGCAAAACAATAAGCAGATCCTGCAAGTTAGTTGAAACTGCTACAGATGTACACATCGATTCCAAGAAAAACTGAACTCAAAATTACATTAATAGCTTATCCAAAAAATACAAGAGTTAGTAACCGCGTCAATTCGCCCATCTAATAGACCAGTTAAGAAGCATATAAAGCAAACAACAACAATATACATGGTGTGGAACCAAACAGACCCAAAAGAGGGAACATGGTACTGTCAGAGTCAAACAGACCTCTTAAGAAGTGTATTAGGAAAACAACAATAATATACAACATCAGAGTCAAAACAGACCCGAAATGTGTCAAAAACAGACGCAACTATGAAGAACAAGCAGCCGCAATGCATGTTTTCCCAGGTCAGAATGACCCGATAACAACTCTTAAAAGTAGGCAGCAACAAGGCATACAATCAGGGTCAAAAACAGACTCGAATTGGGTCAAATCGACCCGTTGACAACTATAAAGAGTAGGTAGGAGTAAGGCAAATATTTAGGGTCAAAACAGACCAGAATTGGGTCAAACAGATCCGATAACAACTATGAGAAACAAACAAGTCATGTATCTTATGAAGCCAGCCCCAAAATCAAATTACACCCATCAAAATTTCACCCAAAAGAATAAATGTCAAATTTTACACATCATCATTCAAGCCTCACCACCTCGTCAAAGTTGACAATAACTGCTCAAATCAACAGGAGGGAGACAAATATTAAGGTTAAAAACTCAGACCTAAGTGTGGGAGAAAATCAGAAGGTCTTGTAACCAAAAAACCTTAGATCCATGGTTATAACGCACTGGTTTCGGAGGGTCGTTCCTTTTTCAAGAATATGCAAATCCTGTTGGTTACCAGTGCAAACAATATAGGCAAAATAAAAATATACCGTAAGACATACCTGAATGTGTTAACTCAAAATCTCTGTGCATGGCTCAAAGGATGGAAAGATAGTACTAGAACGCTTGAGAGATGTAGAATTAGGTTAGACAGTAGATTATATCTAAATCCAAGCATTCAGGTTATGCACACAATAAAATAATAACAATAGTGCAAAGTAATAACTACTGAATAGGAGCAACCCTTATGATTAAGTGACAGCAAGTAAAGTAGACTACTGAACAAGTGTAATATGATATAAATAGTTAAAAGACTAGTTAAACAGCAGTTCGACAACACGAAAGGACAAGCATGCAAGACAATATTGCTATCATTAATCAATAAAGAAAAAATAATAGTTTGATAATTAATACATGGCCAACTTTAAAGAAATGTCTCATTAGCAAACAATGACTATTCGAACAAGGCAACAAGAAAGCTAGTGTAATAGTCCTAGCAAAAGATAGACTATCCTGCAAGCACTATTTTGCGTACTAAACTGTGATGTCCTTATACTAATGATGTGACTAATTGGAGATCACGATATATAACCTGAATATCATCTTATACTAGGGATGGCAGTAATGGCCTGACCCGCCCGGCCCGACCTGGTTTTGACCCGATCCGATTCGGCCCGCAACCCGGTTTTGGTAAGAAAGAACCCGCCCCGCCCTGCGACCCACCCCGCCCCGCAATATTGCCATTCCTATCTTATACCGCATGGAGCTACCCCGGATCGAGTCCAAAATAATAAAGCAGAAAGGGACTCAGGATCCATTGAATAAGAAATAGGAAATAAAAATCCTCCCAAATACGGGCCGAAAGCATGGCTCCAATCGCTCCCGCACTCTTACTAATATGTGTTACCACAATCCCAGTGCAATCTATATTCTAGGTACAGTGTTGGTGAGATGTGTCAAATCCAGTGTTATGTCAAGTAATGTTGTATCTGGTACTATAACGAGTTCCACTGCAAACATTGAAAAAGATTCTAGAAGTGGCTCTAATGGTAAATGTGATACTTGTCCCATGTAGCATTTAGCTCCTAATCACAAACATGTACAATATTCCAAAGTTTGTGTACAGTGTGTGATAACCAATAAACAGATACAATATCGAAAACATGCATACAGAGTATGATGTTCAAGCAAGTAATTCATGTTATACTATTCATTACAATCATATCAGATATTTGGATCATATTAACTATTACCAACTAATGAACAGATTATATATGAACACTTGCAACAAGGACTTTCAATGTAATGTGTAACAAGAACTATGTAAAAGAGACATTGAAGTACCAACATGTGGCTAAACAATTGCAGAATCAAGTATAAGGTTGTCCAATTTCTAGTTCCGTATCAAATGGCATGTCAGAGTATTAGAGTATTGTGACAGTTTCTAGTCATCTAGAAGATTTCTAAGTTCTTGACATAAGTTGTCAATGTCAGGGATCATCTAAATTATCAGTAAGTGTCTATGTTCTAATCACACTAAATCACGTAGCTAGGGGTTCTATGCAAAAGTTCAGTGTTCCAGGATGC
Source organism: Scilla litardierei (assembly GCA_030789695.1). Classification (NCBI taxonomy): domain Eukaryota; kingdom Viridiplantae; phylum Streptophyta; class Magnoliopsida; order Asparagales; family Asparagaceae; genus Scilla; species Scilla litardierei. Next base: position 297,030,351 of record CM061142.1, on the reverse strand, counting down.
TACTATGCAAAAGTTCAGTAGGATGGTTATCAACAGTTGTAGCATGTCATGTATCAAATTATCAGTGTCAAGGCATAAGACAGTTATATCGGTATTATGTTGCATAGACTCTTACCTAACTACATAATTTAGTTGATATATATTTAACAGTTTAACACTTCAGGCATGAGAGGTAATCAAGTTCTCAGTAATTGCATAAGTTATGTATTTCAGTACTATGATCATGTTTCAAGTCAGTCTATTCTACATGCACAGCCTTTAATTACATAGTTTACTAGTATACATGTTTCAACCGTTCCAACCACAAGTTAGTATTTCCATATTTTTCATTTAAGACGATGTCACAACATGAATTAAATTACAGGTTTTATGATGCATGTGATTTCAATCAATTAACGATATATACAAATTTCTATGAGAATAACACTTAAATCTGAAATTTGATTTAAAACTGATATTAAAATATTTTACAAAAAGAAAAGAAAGATATAAAACCTATGGGATCAGATTCACAATCCTCGGCAACCTTATCTACCAGCCTAAGAAAATCACGTCGTAATTAAAATATATGCACAGTAAATAACCACATGCCCAATAACTGAGCCCATAAACCCAATGTTGTGCAAGGCAGCAGCTCATGAGGAACAACGGTCACAAGATAAGCCCCAATGAAACAAAGACCCATGGAAAAAAGCACAGCAGGGAAAATGCTCATATGCTAATACTAATAGAACAATGGCGTGTAGGGAGTGGCAGGGCTCAACGCTCATGTAAACATTCTATAGGGCTGGAGGCCCGAGAACACCCCAAGGGAAAACCCACAGAAATCAGCCGTAGCTCCAGAACCCAACACCCATTCAATAGAACAACCCATGATCAACATCAGGTCAAAACAAAACCCGACAGCCACGGCACAAGGCTCGGCCACGGCGACGGCAACGGCGACGGCGGGAGCCCCCTTCCGGTGGCCGACCATAGAAATAACCCAGTCAGACATTAAGAAGACATCAGTAATGGCGAGTCGCCACACCACGACGACGGTGCTGAGGCCATTCTCGCACAGGGAACCCCTTGAGATGTGTGAATCATCATCTCCACATACAAATCAAACAAACCCAACAATTTCTAAAATCAAACAATTTTCAGAAAATTAAACAAAATAAACCATAAACTTGTTATAAACGGGCTTTTGAAGGCACATCTGTGTATTGGGTATCCACCCATTATGTAACCCTACATCTATAAATACAGGGCTACGGGTTCCGTAACCACCAAGTTTACAACACGTTATCAGCACGCTCGAAGCTGAGCCGAACCTCTGCCAACGGACGAACGCGACGCGAACGGGCTTCCTTCACCAAACGTGCTAGATCCGGCGGGTAGGATCTAGAGGTAATTTTTATTCACTAGATCTAAATTTTTATGCGCATATGAGTAGATCTCAATGTTTAGATCGATGTTTTGATTAGTATAGATTGGATTTTTATCTCAGATCTGCATGCTAAATCAACACTTTAATGAAAAATCGACATTTTTATCAATAAAAATCAACTTTTTACGATAAAAACGCCGTTTTAAAGACTAAAAATAGATTTTTTTCTAATAAAAATCATATTTTTACGATCTTCTTCCCCAAAAATCCTTTTTTTAAACCCTAGAGGCATCCTGCGCCGCACGCAGCGGCGGCGGGCGCCGCCGCCGCCCGTAACGGCGGCCACCGCCGCAAAACCACCAGAAGAGGCGGCGACGACGAGGACCCCCCGTTCGCGCGAACGAAACCCTAACAGCCCGAAGCAGCGGTTCCTACGGCGCAAAACCTATCCGCCCGCACGGGCCTGCACGAACGATCGCCTCCAAAAACTTAACTACGGTATTTCCCCCTAAAATTTTGTTTTTACAAACTCTTTTTCAGATTTAATTAAGATTTTTCTTCGTTAAAATCTGAATTATTACATGCTTTTACATCATCACATATTTTTGGATTATCTGATCATTACACGTTTAATAATTAGGAAGATCACGCGACCGCTCAGCCGTTAGTTAACTAACCTAACGGTGTATGACGTTGCCTAGTGGTCCAATAATTATTAAACGAAAAAATTTCATTTCTGTTATTAATTGCATGTGATGATTAATTGCATGCAATGAAATAAAATGCATGCTGCATTTCTTCCTGCGACGTATGTTTATATTTGTTATGGTTTTGGATGGGCTAGCTATCGCCATTATTTCCCTCGTATTTTTTTTATTTTTTGAGAGAAATTGTAGTGAGGATATTATTGTATAAATTCCAAGACCGGCAGACATCCCACAAAGATGAAGACCTATTCCAGATGAATAGGGGTCCCACGTGGGTTCCCGAGTTGTATTTTCAATTTTATGGGACTGTATGGACTTTATTTAAAATGGTGATTAGCCGATCCACACAACAAATATCTGTGTCTGAAATGCATAATTATTTGTATCTAATTATTGCTCATTTTTAACATGCTAGAGATAATGGCTAAAATTGCGAGCGTCGACTTTGACATATTGGATGTTACAGGCAAAAAAATATCTGAGCTGGCAATTGGATATAAAATTCCACCTGCGCTTACAGGGACTGAGCCATGCCTCGCTGCAGGCGATAAGGTTTCTGACATAGATAAAGCGAACGCAATTATCTACATCAGACACCATATCGATCGGACCCTGAAGGCCGAGTACCTCATGGTGGAAGACTCTTATGAGTTATGGACCGCCCTCGAGGATAGATACAAACATCAAAGAGATGTTATCCTTCCCCGAGCGCGACATGAATAGGAGAACCTCCGTCTCCAAGACTTTAAGTCTATCGCCGAGTACAACTCGGCACTTTTCAGTATCACCTCACGCCTGAAGTTGTGTGGTGAGAAAGTGATGGAGGAGCGCATGTTAGAGAAGACGTATACATCCTTCCACGAGAAGGATGTTATACTTATGCTGCAGTATCGTAAACGAAAGTTCACGAAATACTCGGAGCTTCTCCCATGTCTTCTGATGACAGAACAGAATAGAGACCTCCTTCGGGCCACCCATAACTCGTGCCCTACTGGCACTGCTCCTGCGCCTGAAGCGCACCACAGCTCCTCCCAGAAGAAGAGGACCAACTTCAAAGACAAACCCCAGAAGGGCAAGGCGATGAAGAAGCAGGCTAGAGGACCCCCTCCAAAGTCCAACAATGAGGGAAAGAAGAAAAATGTGTGGAAGAGAAAAGACAACAGCCAGACATCTGCCTCCAGAAAAGACTGGGAAGATAAAGGCCACAGGTGTGGCATGACTGGACACTGGTCCAGGAATTGTCGGACTCCATGCCACCTCCAGGACTTGTACAAAGCTAACCAGAAGCCAGCCAAGACAAACCTGGTGGAACACGAAGACTTGGCACCAATCAGGTTCATCGCTGAGGGCACCAATCAGGTTCATCGCTGAGGACTTCTTAAATGATGACATGCTCGACTGAAGCTTTATCTACTTTCTGATATGCATTGTAATTTGAAAAACAATATACTCTCTAGTTGTTTGATTTCTAGCATGTTGGATGATTTTTCAGACGTTGAATGATTTTTGGTAATCTTTTTGTGCCTTATACTGCTATGTTTTTTCTCTCTTAATTTAGATGGATAATAAATGCCTAGTGGACAGTACCTTTACGCACACGATCCTCCAAAATATTTGCTTTTTTCAAAGCATACATAAATACGATGGAACTGTGAATACAATCTTCGGTCCATCAGGAATTATTGAAGGATCATGGGAAGCACATTTTATGCTCCCAACAAAACACAACTACTAATAAAAGATGCTCTTTTCTCCCCTAGCTCTCATAAAAATCTGTTAAGTTTTAAAGATATCCGTTTAAACGGATACCACCTAGAGACGGTGAACAAACAAAACAGAGAATTCTTGTATGTAACGACTCATAAAAACAGTGCTAAAACCACCGTCGAGCGTTTTGAGGGACTCCCGTCGGGTCTCTACCATACAAAGATAAGAGCAATGGAAGCAAACATACTTGAGCACCAGAAGTGCGATAATCAACCAGAATTCCAACTCTGACACAATAGACTCGGACACCCTAGAAGGAACGTGATGCGTCACATCATATCCCAATCACGTGGAATTAACTCGAAAAGCCTGAAGCTACTTCGAAAGGGTGCATCTCAATGTCCCCTTGTCACAAAGGGAAATTGATTACGAGACCATCCCCCTGAAGGTGGACTCAGAGTCACCGAGCTTCCTAGAGAGAATACATGGAGATATTTGCAGGCATATTCACCCCGCAAGTGGCCCATTTCGGTACTACATGGTACTGATTGATGCATCTTCCAAATGGTCGTATGTGTGCCTCCTGTCCACCCGCAACGTAGCCTTTGCAAAGCTAATGGCACAAATCATAAAATTGCGGGCACATTTCCCAGACAACCAGATCAAGAAATTGCGTCTGAACAATACTGGGGAATTCACATCATAAGTCTTCCTAGACTACTGCCAAGCAAATGGCATAGAAGTTGAACATCTTGTAGCTCATGTTCACACCCAGAACGGGTTAGCCGAATCTCTTATAAAGAGACTAAAATGGATTGCTCGTCCATTGTTGATGCAATGCCAGTTGCCGGTGAACGCATGGGGACATGTCATCTTGCATGCTGCATCGCTAATAAGATTACGACCGTCAGGAAGTCAATCTTATTCTCCGATGCAACTCCTATATGGGAACCCACCGGATATCTCACCTGAGGATATTCAGATGCGCTGTCTATATCCCCATAGCACCACCACAGAAGACCAAGATGGATCATCAACGTCGACTGGGTATCTACATAAGATTCGACTCACCATCGATCATTAGATACCTAAAACCCCTAACGAAGGACGCCTTTAAGGCACGTCTAGCAGATGGTGAGTTTGACGAAAGCACTTTTCCCAAACTAGGCATTAACACAGAGAAGCCAGAAGCTTCAAAGACCATTTCATGGGACACCAAAACTTTATCCCATTTTGATCCGCGTAGAAACCAATGTGAAGATGAGATCCTGAAGATCATACAAATACATAATACAGCTCACATTTTACCGGACAAATTTACTGACAACCAGAAGATTGTCAAATCACACGTCTCTGTTGCAAACACGCCAGCTAGGATTGGCATACCCAAAGATGGATGCAATCCACCTGCAGCAGAAGCGGCCGTACCTCAACAAAAGAGAGGACGACTCCCAGGCTCCAAAGATAGAAACCCTCGAAAGAGGAAAAACCCTGGAGCAATGATAACGATACCACCATAGGATGCTGAGCTCAGCCCAGATACCTCTCCCCTCCTAAAAACCACTGAAGAGGAAAATACAGGAGAAATACAATTAAACTATGTATGTACTGGGGAGGTACTGGACAGAAAAAGCATCATCATCGATGATAACTTTGCGCTCATTATTACCAATCACGTCACTGAATACGACGATGAGACCGATCCACGCTCTCTAGCAGAATGTAAACGCAGAGAGGATTGTCCAAAGTGTTACGATGCAATAGGAGTAGAGCTGGACTCACTCTCGAAGCACAAAGTTTTTGGACATGTAATCCATAACACCAAAGGTTGTTAAACCTGAGGGATATAAATGGGTATTCGTAAGAAAAAGAAACGAAAATAATGAGATCATACGCTACAAAGCGCGCCTCGTTGCACAAGGTTTTCCCCAAAGACCAGGAATAGACTATGATGATACATATTTTCCGGTCATGGATGCGATCACTTTCCGTTTCATTATTAGTCTAACCACTACGGAAGGTCTGGATATGCAGCTCATGAACGTTGTGACTCCATACCTATATGGAAATATAGATAAGGATATCTATATGAGACTTTCGGACGGATACAAACTACCGACGAAAATGACAGAAAGACCTCGGGACGTCTATTCTGTCAAACTCCAAAGATCATTGTATGGTCTAAAACAGTCAGGGAGAATGTGGTATAACAGACTCGGTGAATTCTTAGTGCAACAAGGATTCACAACTAATGAAGTATGCCCTTGCATCTTTATAAGAGCAAAAGGAACAGGATTCGTAATTATTGCCGTCTACGTAGACGACCTAAACATCATCGGATCTCCTGAAGAGATAGCTGAGATATCCAAGAGTCTCACAGACTTTTGAGATGAAAGACCTTGGCAAAACGAAGTTTTGCCTAGGCTCACAAATCGAACACCTAAGCGGAGGAATCCTGTTACACCCATCCACATACACAAAAAAGTTGCTGAAAAACTTCCTTATGGAAAAATGTCATCCGCTTAATACACCAATGGTTGTCAGATCATTGGATGTTAATACGGACTCCTTCCGGCCGCTGGAAGAGGGGGAGAAAGCACTAGGTCCCGAAGTACCCTACCTGAGTGCAATTAGAGCACTTCTATACCTGGCAAACTGCACGCGTCCTGATATAGCGTTTGTAGTTAACCTACTAGCCAGATACAGTTCAGCGCCCTCAAAGCGCCACTGAAACGGAGTGAAGCACCTTCTGCGCTACCTCCAAGGATCTGTGGACCTGGGACTATACTTCAAGAAAGGCGTATCCTCCAACTTGGTTATGCAGATGCAGGATACAGGTCTGACCACACACCGCAAAGTCCCAGACCGGTTTCGTATTCACATACGGTGGGACGACCATCTCATGGAGATCTGTGAAGCAGACTTCAACAATGACCTCATCCAACCACTCCGAGCTCATTGCGATCCATGAAGCTAGCAGAGAATGCTTTTGGCTTCGTTCAGTCATCCACCACATCGTGACTACCGGCCTGAAGACGGGAGATCTTGGACCTACCACCATGTACGAAGACAATGCTGCCTGCATCGCTCAACTACGAGGTGGCTACATCAAAGGTGACAGGACGAAGCACATTTTTTCCAAGCTCTTCTGGACGCATGAACAACAAGTAGACAACCAGATCGACATCCAGCAGATCCAGTCTTGCAACAACCTGGCAGATCTATTTACTAAAGCTTTACCTCGATGTACCTGTAGAAAACTGGTATTAGGGATTGGGATGAGACAGTTGAAAGATCTACAACCCTGAAGCTTGTACACATCAGGGGGAGTTAATGTTGAGTTGTACTCTTTTTCCACTTGGCTATTGGTTTTTCCCACTGGATTTTCCATAGCCAAAGGTTTTAACGAGGCAACACATCAACTCTGGATCCAGAAGTATCCACCTCTGATAATATCCATTGATCAGGGGAAGTTACAGAGACTTGTACTCTTTTTCCTTAGCCACTGGTTTTTCCCACTGAGTTTTCGACGGCATAGGTTTTAACGAGTCAAAAACTCTTAACTTAGAATCCAAAAGTATCCATACCCCCATGGTCAGGTAAGCTCTATGAACCCTGAAGCGCTCATATACGGCTTACAACAATGGATGGATAAGGGGAAGTGTTATAAACGGGCTTTTGTAGGCACATCTGTGTATTGGGTATCCACCCATTATGTAACCCTACATCTATAAATACATGGCTACTAGTTCTGTAGCCACCAAGTTTACAACAAAACTAAAATTCTTGAATAAAGAAATAATCTATCGATCATCAATCGAAGGCCAGGAATCCTAATCGAGCTCAGGAAATCTTCGAAAATCCCAGGAGCAATCAAAATTAAAAGAAATTTTGAGGAAGTAGAGGAAGATTTTAGTATGCTAAAACCTAGAATTTAACATGTTTAAATAGAGGAGCGAAGGGGAAATCGTGGGTGAGAAGAGTTCGTATGCGATAGGAATTCGATACGAATATAATTCTGTGTCAAAAGTTTGGTGGGCTAAGGTTTGCGCTCGAAGTGAAGGATGGCACTTTGCTGTTGATGCGTCTCTATCCGAAGAGAGAGAGAGAGAGAGAGAGAGAGAGAGAGAGAGAGAGAGAAATGGTCGACCGGTTTCTTTTGGGAGGAAGAGGTTAGGCCAACCAAAAGGGAAATGGGCTTCAGGCTTCTTAAAAAAAGTTGTCATTGGGCTCTTAGGAAATAAGAGAAAATGATTGTCGACAACGGGCTGAGCAACATGGACGGGAGGAAAAATAGGAAAAGAGAAGGAGAGAGAGAGAGAGAGAGAGAGAGAGAGAGAGAGAGAGAGAGGAACGGGAGTTGGACTTGGGCCTTTTGGGATTCCTAAACGAAAGAAAAAAAGATTCGAAGAGAAAGGAAGGGAGAGATTAAATGGGCCGTGACTTGAGAAAATTTGAAAGGAATCAGAAATTAAGTAAAGGAAGGTAATAGGTTCGGGTCTGTGCCTTGCAGGCTTTGTAAGTTGGGGAAAAGAATTTTAAAAATGAAATAGAATATGAAAATTGGCTTTTGAGTTTGGGCTTGTTGAAGTGAAGTGAGAAAATGATTTTAAGGTGAAAGAAATATTGATTATGTGGTCGGACTCTTAAAGAAAAGAAAAGATAAAAGGGTACGAAGAGGACATAAAAGCAAGGAAAAAAGACAAGATTTATTATGAAAATTTGCAGAAAATTCTCAATAATCCTACAAAATTTTTCAGATCGTTATAATGGTTTTATATATAATGTAGAAAAATATATTGACAAAATAGTGGAGGGATGGAGACTATGGGATGAAGGAATGTAATGGAGGAAAAACCACGAGATAGGAGAGGAGCCATGATGGGTTATTGGTTTGGTCTAAAATGAGGACAAAAAATCTGAAAGAAAATATAAATAACCACAAAAAATAAATTGATTATTTTATTATTTTAAGCATTTTATTTAAGAAAACTACGGGTAAAAATTAAGATTATTACAACCTACCCATCTTACAAAAAATTCGTTCTTGAAATTTCTTAAAGCTAATATACATCAAATAAGCATAAATAACGTTCACATATCTCGTCGTCATCTTGCTTCCACATAGACTCCTCAGGGGAGTCGCGATGCCACATTATCTTCAAATTGACTACCTCATTTCGGTTGGTCTTCAGATAGTTAGCTTGGACCTACATGTGACACCAGCAAAACTTGTTATGTTTCAGTTCCCATTAGAAAAACCACGAGACAAAATGCAATGCATCTTGAACCCAAAGGATTTATGATCATATATTTTTCCATTTTGGTTCAATATACACTAAGCGTACAGAAAGACAGGTCCTGCAAGTTACCTGCTAACGATATAGATATACACAGTGTAATAGAATACATATTCATATACATATTATCTAAAACACAACAATCTAGTATAATAAATGGAAATAGTACAATAAATGGAAATACACTGATCCAGTATTTACAAATTTATTCATACTCTACCACAATGAAGGCAAGCTGATGACCTAGCTACTAGTACTCTAAGTTTTGCTCCAAGCATTCTGTTCTTTAAAACCTAAGCTCTCGGGTACTCATCTCCTACACCTAATGGTAAATAAAACAATCGTTAAAGAAGGTTGTATGAGCCCAAAACTATAAACAGAACATGTGAGATATGCATATATATAGAATAATGGGAGAGGGCCTTATATGTCATATGAGAGAGGGCCTCATACGCCATATGAGAGAGGGCCTCATATGTCCTCTCACATAAAGGGGGCGGGTACAACCAAGTACAAGACAACATGGGCTTGTATTTCTCATATATAATATATATATATGTGTGTGTGTGTGTGTGTTTGTGTTTGTGTGTGTGAAAGGTAAGTGAGTATGTATATTCATGTAAGGGGGAATGTACAAATAACCACAGCGGGTCAAGCAACAACTGGCACAGTTTTGGGAGAGGCAAAAGCAGTCATCGGAAACGAAGTACAGCCAAGAGCAGGACCCGTAAGCAAAAGGAAAAATATAAGCTAAACAACGAACTGGGGTCAGACAAACCCCCAGTTCCCAAAAATGGATCTAGACACCGCATCATCATTCTCCCGTAGCAATGTCCAAAGAGATCTTGGCGAGAAGAGACTCCCTCGGGAGCACCTGCGAAAGAAAGATGTGATTGTTCCTTTCCTTCACCGCAGCAATATAATTCTGTGTCAAAAGTTTGGTTGTCAAAAGTTTGGTTGGCTAGGGTTTGCGCTCGAAGGGAAGGATGGCACTTTGATGTTGATGCGTCTCTATTCGAAGAGAAAGATAGAGAGAGAGGGTCGACCGGTTTCTTTTGGGAGGAAAAGGTCAGGCCAACCGAAAGGGAAATGAGCGTCAGACTTCTTAAAAAAAGTTGTCCTTGGGCTCTTAGGAAATAACAGAAAATGATTGTGGGCATAGGGCTGAGCAACATGGACGGGAGGAAAAATAGGAAAAAAGAAGGAAAGAGAGAAAGAGAGGAACGGGGTTGGACTTGGGCTTTTTGGGATTCCTAAACGAAAGAAAAAAAGATTCGAAGAGAAAGGAAGGGAGAGATTAAATGGGCAGTGACTTGAGAAAATTTGAAAGGAATCAGAAATTAAGTAAAGGAAGAAGGTAAGAGGTTAAGGTCTGTACCTTGCAGGCTTTGTAAGTTGGGTAAAAGACTTTTAAAAATGAAATAGAATATGAAAATTGGCTTTTAAGTTTGGGCTTGTTGAAGTGATGCGAGAAAATGATTTTAAGGTGAAAGAAATATTGATTATGTGGTCGGACTCTTAAAGAACAGAAAAGATAAAAAGGTAAGAAGAGGACAGAAAAGCAAGGAAAAAAGACAAGATTTATTATGAAAATTTGAAGAAAATTCTCAATAATCCTACAGAATTTTTCAGATCGTTATAATGGTTTTATATATAATGTAGAAAAATATATTGACAGAATAGTGGATGAATGGAGACTATGGGATGAAGGAAGGTAAACGGAGGAAAAACCACAAATTCATTGGAGAACGCTATCAGTTTTGCTGAGATAGTAGAGGAGCCATGATGGGCTATTGGTTTGGTCTAAAATGAGGACAAAAAATCTGAAAGAAAATATAAATAACCACAAAAAATAAATTGATTATTTTATTTTTTAAAAGCATTTTATTTAAGAAAAATACAGGTAAAAATTAAGATTATTACAACCTACCCATCTTACAAAAAATTCGTCCTTGGAATTTCTTCAAGCTAATATACATCAAATAAGCATAAGTAACGTTCACATATCTCGTCGTCATCTTGCTTCCAGATAGACTCCCCAGGTGAGTCGCGATGCCACATTATCTTCAAATTGACTACCTTATTTCGGATGGTCTTCGGATAGTTAGCTTGGACCTGCATGTGATACCAGCAAAACCTGTTATGTTTCAGTTCCCAATAGAAACATCACGAGACAAAATGCAATGCATCTTGAACCCAAAGGATATATGATCATATATTTTTTCCCTTTTGGTTCAATATACACTAAGCGTACAGAAAGACATGTCCTGCAAGTTACCAGTTACATGCTAACGATATCGATATACACAGTGTAATAGAATACATATTCATATACATATTATTTAAAACATAACTGTCTAGTACAATAAATGGCACGGATCTAGTATTTACAAATTTATTCATACTCTACCACAATGAAGGCAAGCTGATGACCTAGCTACTAGTACTCTATGTTTTGCTCCAAGCATTTGGTTCTTTAAAACCTAAGCTCTCGGGTACTCATCTCCTACACCTAATGGTAAATAAAACAATCGTTAAACAAGGTTAAAGAAGGTTGTATGAGCCCAAAACTATAAACAAAACATGTGAGATATGCATATATATAGAATAATGGGTCTCATACGCCATAAGAGAGAGGGCCTCAAATGCCCTCTCACAAAAAGAGGGCAGGTACAACCAAGTACAAGCCAACATGGGCTTGTATTTGGTTGTTTTATGTGAGAGGGCAAATGAGGCCCTCTCTCATATGGCGTATGATGCACATTATTTTCATATATATATATATATATATATATATATATATATATATATATATATATATATATATATATCAAGACAATGAGTAACCATGGCACAAAGCTATGGTTCTCTATTTATTCATAATAGTAGAATGCCAAGGGACATGGGATACCAAAGGTCCCCATTAGTAAGCTTGATGGAGAGTAATGGGTGGATAAAGATGAGGGGAGGCCAAAGGACTCCCTCATTCATAACACTCCACATTATCCATCCATTACTTTGGTCTTAGCGTATAATGCTAAGGGGGTGGATACTTCTGGATCCAGAGTAATCGTGTTTGCCTCGTTAAAACCTTAGTTGTGAAAAACCCAGCGGGAAAAACCAACAGCTTAAGGAAAAAGAGTGCAACCCACAGGTTACTCCCCCTTATCCATACAAGCTTCATGCTTGTAGGTCTTTCAGCTGTCTCATACCGATTCCTTTTACAAGTTTTACAAAAATACTTCTCGGTAAAGATTTAGTAAACAGATCAGTTAAGTTGTTGCAGGACTGGATCTGCTGAATTTTGACCTCCTCGTTCTTCTGTAGATCGTGCGTCCAGAAGAATTTGGGAGAAATGTGTTTTGTTCGGTCGCCTTTGATGTAGCCCTTTTTGAGTTGTGCTATGCATGCAGTGTTATCTTCAAATAAGACAATAGGCTCAAGATCACCAGTCTTCAAGCCAGTGGCATCAAGGATATGTTGGACGACGGAGCGAAGCCAAAAACACTCTTTGCTTGCTTCGTGGATCGCAATGAGTTCAGCGTGGTTGGATGATGTTGCTGTAGTGGTTTGCTTTACTGATTTCCATGAGATAGCAGTCCCTCCATAGGTAAACACAAAGCCAGTTTGTGATTTTGTTGTGTGGGGATCAGATAGGTAACCTGCAACAGCATAACCAAGTACCTGGGAGGAGGAACCTCTCTGGTAGTATAGTCCCATATCTATAGAACCCTGGAGGTAGCGTAGAAGATGCTTTACTCCGTTCCAGTGGCGTTTTGTAGGCGCAGCACTGTATCTGGCAAGTAGATTAACTGCGAACTCTATATCGAGACGCGTGCAGTTTGCCAGATATAGAAGTGCTCCAATGGCACTGAGGTAGGGTACTTCAGGATCCAGTAACTCCTCTCCCTCTTCCAGCGACCGGAAGGGGTCCTTATGAATATCCAGTGATCTTACGACCATAGGAGTACTTAAAGGATGACATTGTTCCATTCGAAACTTGTTTAGAAGTTTTATTGTATAGTTTGATTGGTGTAACAGGATTCCACCTCGTAGTTGTTCAATCTGTAAGCCAAGACAGTACCTCGTTTTGCCTAGGTCTTTCATTTCGAAGGTATGCTTTAGGCTTTCAGATATCTCATTGATCTCTGCAGGAGATCCTATGAGATTTAAGTCGTCCACATATACTGCAACGATGACAAATCACGTTCCCGTTCTTTTGATAAAGATACACAGGCAGACTTCATTGTTTGTGAATCCTTGCTGTGCTAGAAGAACATTTAGTCTGTTATACCACATTTTTCCCGATTGCTTAAGACCATATAATGATCTTTGAAGCCTTACCGAGAAGACGTCCCGAGGTCTCTCTTTCATCTCTGGGGGTAAATTAAACTCATCTGGAAGTCTCATATAGATTTCTTTATCTATATCGCCATATAGATATGCAGTCACAACGTTCATGAGCTGCATTTCTAGGCTTTCCAGAGATGATAGGCTAAGCAAGAATCAGAAAGTGATCGCATCCATGACCGGGGAATATATATCTTCATAATCAATCACCGGCCGTTGGGAAAATCCATGTGCTACAAGGCGTGCCTTGTAGCGTACGATCACATTTTCTTCATTTCTTTTCCTGATGAAGACCCACTTATATCCCACAGGTTTAACACCTACAGGTGTTTGGACTACTGGTCCAAAGACTCTGCGTTTCAAGAGTGAGTCCATCTCTACTCTTATTACATCATCCCACTTTGGCCAATCATCTCTGTGGATACATTCCGCTAGAGAACGTGGTTTGACGTCATCGTCGTATTCAGCAACGTGAACGGCAATAGCGAACGTAAAATCGTCGACGACGACTGGGCTATGTCTGTCCAGTACCTCTCCAGTACGTACGTAATTTAATGATGTTTCTCCTATTGTTTCCTCTGTAGTGGAAATAAGGAGAGGAGGTCGCTGGTCTGAGCTCGGCATCCTGTGGAGGGATCATCTTATTATCTCCAGGAATCTTCCTCTCACGAGGAACTTTATCTTTTGAAGCTGACGGACGTCTTCTTTTCAATTGAAGTACATCCAATTCTGCTAACGGTGGATTGCATCCATCTTTGGGGATGTCAATCCTAGCTGGCGTGTTGGCAAATCTTCTGGTTGTCCGTAAATTTATCCGGTAGTAGGTGTACTGTGTTCTGAATGTGAAGGATGTTCAGGATCTCATCTTCACACAGATTAGTACACGGATCATAAAAGGACAAAGACTTGTCCCAAGAAATGGTCTCAGAAGCATCAGGCTTCTTAGACTGTGTGCCTAGTTTTGGAAATGATTTCTCATCGAATTCAAAGTCATCAAGATGTGCCTTAAATGTGTCCGCCTTGAGAGGTTATATGTACTAATAATAGAGGGCAAATCAAACCCAATATAGATACATAGACGACGCCGAGGACCCATTTTGGTCCTCTGAGGTGGTGCTATTGGGACATACACCGCATAACCAAATACTCTCAAATGGGAGATATCTGGTAGTGCGCCATATGCTAGCTGCATCGGGGATAAGGTATGGCCACCAGAGGGCCTTATCCTAATGAGTGATGCGGCATGCAGTATAGCATGCCCCAAGCATCCACAGGAAACTGGGATTGCATGAGCAATGGACGTGCAATCCATTGGAGTCTCTTTATAAGAGACTCTGCTAATCCATTCTGGGTCTGAACATGAGCTACAGGATATTCAACTTCGATACATGTTACCCGGCAATAGTCATCGAAGACTTATGAAGTGAATTCGCCCACATTATCAAGACGTAGTTTCTTGATATGGCTATCGGGGAACTGAGCCCGCAATCTAATTATTTGTGCCAATACCTTTTGGAAAGCTAGGTTGCGGGTGGACAATATGCACACATAAGACCATTTTGTGGATGCATCAATCAGTACCATGAAGTACCGAAATGGGCCACTTGCGGGGTGAATAGGCCCGCAAATGTCGCCATGAATTCTCTCTAGGAAGCCAGGAGACTCTAATCCCACTTTCAGGAGGAAGGATCTCGTTATTAGTTTTCCCTGAAAACAAGGGGGACAAGTAAATTCACCCTTTTGAAGAATCCTCTGGTTCTTCGAATTATGTCCACAGGATTCAGAGATGATGCGACGCATCATAGCTGATCCAGGGTGACCAAGTCTATTGTGCCAGAGTTGAAACTCTGGCAATGAAAGGCACTTCTGGTGCTCAGTCATATTGGCTTCTATTGATTGAATATACGTGAGGTAGAGACCGGACGGGAGTCCATTAAATCGTTCGTAGATGGTCTTCTGGCCATCTTCTTGACGAGTCACATACATATATTCAATGTTTTCTTCATCTCTAGTTTCTAAGTGATCCGTTAAAACGAATATCTTTGAAACTTATAAGATTTCTATTGGATTTTGGAGAGAATAGTGCATTTTGTATTTTTAGTCTTGTGTTATTTGAGAGCAATATGATTGCTTCCCATATCCTTCGATTATGTTGGACAGTCCCAAAATTGTGATAACATGACCGTCATATTTGTTAAAGCTATAAAAATAGCATGGATCGCAAAGGATAGTGCGCGTTGAGGCACTGTCCACTAGGCACTCATACTTCATCTATATATAAGCAAAATGAAAGTTTATTTAAGTAAATGAAAAACAGCCATACAAATAAAGGTGCTTTCAAAGCAAACTATAGATGAAGCTACATAGATTTAAATGCATAGATATAAAGATAGGGCTCAATCGAGCAGATCGTCATTCTCGAAGTCTTTTACAGTGAACTTGGTTGGCGGTTGAATGGCCGCCAAGTTTGTTTCAGGCGGAGGCTTCTGGCTCGCCTGATACAGATCCTGGAGGTGGCGAGGAGTGCGGCAGTTTCTGGACCAATGTCCAACATCTATGGCATTTATCCTCCCAGTTCTTCTTAGGAATTGACACTGGACAAGTGTTCTTACGCTTCAATGTGAAGTTTTTCTTCCTCTGGTTGTTATCGGGAGTACTCTTGCTGGCTTCATTGTAGCTTTCCCTTTGTTCTTTCTAGCCTTCTTCTTGGTTTTCCACTATTGGGGAGAAACATGGTGGGCCTTCAGGGAGGGGCAGCACCAGCAGGGCGCAGATTATGAGTGGCCAGTTGTAAGTCTCTATTTTGCTCTGCCCTAAGAAGGCAACAGAGCAAATCAGAGAACTTCGTGAAGTTGCGTTCACGATACTATTGCATGAGAATGGCATCTCTTGTGAAACAAGGTAAATGTCTTTTCCAACATGCGGTGCTCCGAGACTTCTTCACCACACAACTTCGGGCATGAGGTGATATTATGAAATGCTGAGTTGTACTCAGCAACGGACTTATAGTCCTGAAGACGGAGGTTTTCCCACTCATAACTGGCATGTGGCAGTATGACATCTATCTGATGCCTATAACGTGCCTCAAGTGCTGTCCACAACTCAAGAGGGCCTTCTACCGTTAAGTATTCGGCCTTTAAGGTCTGATCTATGTGTCTCCTTATATAGATAATGGCTTTCGCCTTATCCATGTCGGAGACTACGATAGTAGAACTGCTAGATGGATGTGTCGCTTCAGGGGCATTGTTAGCAGTTGTCCCGACCGCTGCAGGGGCCAGGATTGAGTGGAGAAGTGCCATAGAACGCAAGTGGAACTTCGTGTCCACTCGCCAGCTAAGATAGTTCTTTTCTGCTGCGTCAAGAACCTCGAAATCGACGCTAGCCAATTTTGTCATTTTTATCTATGCAATTAAAATATAAATGAATTATTATTTGTGAAAAAATTAAATAAATAAGCAGTCATGTGGGGATCGGCCAGATACCCTTTAAAAATGTCCAAAAGTGTCCGAATACAGTCCATAAAAATGAAATACAAAAGAAATGAAAAATACAAATTGGAAACCCATTTTAGGTCCCAGCATATTGCAGATTTCATCTTTGTATTCAATTTGGCTGAGCTCCAGTCTTTTAGCATTTTACATTATAACCTCATTACAATTCCTCTCAAAGCAGAAAAAGAAATCGAGGAAAATAAAAAGGTGTATCAAAATGGCCGATCCCAAACCACAAGACTGAATTATTTATAACATCCACGCAGTTTTATATATGCTACAGGCAAATAATAATTTTGCAACATCACAGACATTTCAAAATTCATCAAACGTAATTTATTGGATAAAAATATTAAATTTACGTTAAAAATTTACTTGGACCACATGGAAACGTCATTACCCGTTAGGTTAGATAACTAACCTAACGACAGAGCGGTCTCAGTATCATTGTAATCATTTAAACGTAAAATAATGTTTTATCCAATATTAAATAAAGAGATAAATAATTGAAAAGGATAAAATAACATCACCCAAGTATTAAGATAAAAGCCCTTAGACTCGATGCGATCTTCAGGACCAACAACAAATATATATATATATATATATATATATATTTATGGGTTATAATGGCTTATAGCCCATACGTTATAGTAATGCAAATTAATTATTTAGCTTCCAAAATGAAATTGACAACAATTTCATCATCTCCCCCAAATTACAATTTCGTCGTCTCCTCTAAATTTGCTTCGCAATTTTAAATCGCCAAATTCTGTCAATAACCCCCCAATTCTAATGAAGATCTCCCGACAGGGGAGGAAAATGTTCAGATTGCTGCCACGAAGAGCCCCCCGACTGGTAGCGGCATCGATCGCAGAGGCCGTCGCGAGGAGCCCCCAACAGGGTGGGGGCGGCGGTGAAATCCGAGGGCCCCCCGAAAATAGGGGGCGGTGACGGATTGCCCCCCAATCAGAGGGGGGATGGCGACATAAGATCCCCCCGTCAGGGGGGACGACGACAGCGACCCCCCCCCCGTCAGGGGGGCGGCGACAGAGAGCCCCCTGGGTGCCGCGATTTCGAAAAAGGGGCTGGCCCCCCTCCGACAGGAAGGGGGAGGCGAATTCGAAAGGGCCTGGCCGGAGGGGGGAACAGCAATAATGACCCTCCGTTCACATTTTCCGATCGCGGATAGGTCCCCCTTCATGCGAATGGAATTTCACCTTCGATTTCAATTTCGATTCATCCAATACAAATTCAATTTCAATTTGCAATGATTTTCCCCAATTCGAATGTGAATTTTGCCTGTGTTAATTTATGCCCAAATTTTGAGCAATTTAATCGATGATGATTAATTTTGCCCAAAATTTTGTTAGTCAACGGGGAGAGGAAGCAATCAAATCAATTTTAAAAATCCCCTAGATCAAATTCAATTTCGTATTTAGCATGCTAAAATGATGATCTTGGGGAAAAATAATTTTACCTCTAGATCCGATAGATCTAACGACGATCGTCGTAAAAGATTAGAATGAATCCCCTGCTTCCGGTGCCCCGTGGAAAACGCCACAACGATTCGCTGCAACAAAAGATTCCAACGCGTGGCGAGGATAATTTGAGGGGGATTATTAGGAGAAGCTCAAGAAAATTGAGAGCTAAAGTGCTGATAACGTGTTGGAAATCAAGAGAATGATTAACCAGGACACAAACCTATGGTTCTCTATTTATTCATAATAGTAGAATGCCAAGGGACATGTGATGCCAAAGGTCCCCATTAGTAAGCTTGATGGGGAGTAATGGGGGGATAACGATGAGGGGAGGCCAAAGGCCTCCCTCATTCAAAACAATATATATATATATATATATATATATATATATATAAAAATCCCGTGCGATATATATATATAATCCATACAATTATATACCCCAGAAAGGTAAGTGAGTATGGTCTCAAAACGTGCGAATTTGATGAAATGGCTTGATCGAAGGCCAAATGACATTATTTCTCAACCATTATTTTTTGAGGGGGGTATAATAACATATAATGAGGGTGGAAAAAAGAATTTTTGAAAAAAAAAATTTCAAAAAAAAGATAAAAACATTTTCGCACGGTGCGAAATGTTCTCATTTGAAAATTTTCCTATATATATATATATATATATGAGAGGAGGGATCAAATGACCCCCAAAAATAACCCCAAAAATAACCCCCTATCAAAAATCCTATGCCCCCCATTTTTTCGGAAGATCCAACCCGTTCATCTTGATCTCCACCCTCTAAATACCCAACCCACCAATTTTCAACCTGATCCCATGTGTTTTGCCCATGCATCCATCCGACCCAAATTTAACGGTTTCGCATGAACAGAACTTTTGCGAATGGTTGATGAACGGGCAAAACACATGGGATCGGGTTGAAAATTGGTGGGTCATGTATTTAGAGGGTGGAGATCAAGATGAACGGTTCGGATCTTCCGAAAAAATGGGGGGCATAGGATTTTTGATAGGGGGTCATTTTTGGGGTTATTTTTGGGGGTCATTTGATCCCTCCTATATATATGAAATGTAAGTGAGTATGTATATTCATGTAAGGGTATGTAAGGGTGAATGTACAAGTAACCACAGCGGGCCAAGCAACAAGCGGCACAGTTCTGGGAGAGGCAAAAGCAGTCACCAGAAACGGAGTACAGCCAAGAGCAGGACCCGCAAGCAAAAGGAAAACTATAAGCCAAACAACGAACTGGGTTTAGACAAACCGCCAGTTCCCAAAAATGGATTTAGACACCACATCATCATCCTCCAGAGCAGCGTCACCGCAGCAATGTCCAAAGAGATCCTGGCAAGAAGAGACTCCTTCGAGAGCGCCTGCGAAAGAAAGATGGGATTGTTCCTTTCCTTCCAGACATGCCAAATAACAGCAGAGAGAGTCATCAAGGAGAGGCGACCCACAGCAGAAAGCTTCCCCCGTGCTCCAAATCTACGCCTAAGGAGATGGCGTCAACATGCAGGGATTTGTAGCAAGAGGAAATGCCCAGCTTGAGTCGATAAGCAGCCCACACAAAAGAACTGTACCCGTAGCGGAAGAAGAGATGCCTAGCCATCTCAGGATGGGAACCGCAGAGGACACAGAGTGACTAATCAATGATCCCCCGTCAAACAAGATGGTAGGATGTAGGAAGGCTGTCCGAAAGAGCCCGGAGGAGAGTGAGACCATACTTGGGCACATGGCCAGGGAACCAAACAATGGATCGAAGACGGAACGGTGGGGAGAAATGGCGAATAGAAGCCCAAGCAGATCAGAGAGAGCAACCACCGTCAGTGATCCACTCCCTAGAATCAGGACCCTCGCATAAGGCAACCGAGGCAAAGTGAGAGGAGAGGTGACTAACACAAGCACAGCGGGGAATCCGCCAAGCACCATCCACCCAAAAGTCTGCAACACGGGCATACCTAGTAGCGAAAGGAGGGGCACCGAGGCTGGCAAGGGGGCCACAATGAAGCCAAGGGTCAAGCCAGAAGGAAGTAGTACGCCCATCACCAACCACACGTCGGAGACAACTCGAGGAAGCATCACAAGCCCGGATAATATGCTTCCAAGACCCGGAATCCAGGACCACGGGGGCGCACTGAAAGAAGGGGGTGTGCTTCAAGTAAGCACCCTGCATGTAGGAGGCCCAGTGAGAGGGGGAGTGAAGAAGACGCCACATAAGCTTAATACCAGCTGCCACACCAACCTCCGAGAGACTCCGGAGACCAATGCCACCATTACTTTTCGGCCTACACATATCACCCCACTTCCAGAGGTGGAGCTTAGACCCCGAGATAAAATCTCTGCACATACGATCAATGAGCGACAGAACGGTGGCAGGGATGCAAAAAAGACTGGATTCAGTAAGAGACATAACAATGGATGATCGTGTGCAGCAGCTCAATACGCCCTACAATAGAGTGGAACTTGGAAGACCACCCTGCAAGCTTAGCCTTGCACTTATCCACAAGGTTAGAGTATAACTTCGCCGCAGTGTAAGTAGTAGAAAGAGGGAGGCCAAGGTACTTGACTGGGGAACCGCAATAGGAATACCCAAAAGAGAAGAAAGCTCAACACCAGCCCCACACCCCTTTACTAAGGAGAAGCTTGCTCTTCCCCTTGTTAACACCCAAACCAGTAAATAAGTGGAAAGTATCAAGCAGACGATTGAGCTCGCCAAATGATGGCACATCCACCATGCAGAAAACAAGAATATCATCAGCAAAAAGAAGGTGAGAGGAGATACCCTGGACCCCGCGCCTGGGGGCGGATGGCTCTGGAATGAGTGGTGATGTCCATGAAAATGGTGAAGAACTCCATCACAATGACGAAGAGAAAGGGGGATATAGGATCCCACTGGCGGACCAAAGAACCCAACAGAAGTGCCATTGACCAGCACCGAGAAGGAAGGGGAGGATACACACTCCTGGATCCAGTGGATAAAAATGGAAGTGAAGCCCAATCGATGCATGAAGTATATAAACTTATCAAAAGCCTTTCGCAGGTCAAGCTGGATACACGCATGAGCACCCAAGAAGGCAAGCCTTCTGCAAGTCAAGCTGAATACATGCACGAGCACCTAAGGAGGCAGAATAACCCCGAATAATCTCATGGGCAAGAATAGTGGAGTCAGAGATCAACATGTCCTTAATAAAAGCTGACTAATTCCAAGAGATGAGCTCGGGGATAGCAGGAGCAAGGCGGCGACTGAGGACCTTGGATATAACCTTATAAACCACATTACATCATGAGATGTACCTATAGTCGAAAAGAGAGGCAGCGTCATGAGATTTATGGACCAAAGTGAGGAAGGTATGATTCGTCTACTGGAGGAGAGAGCCAGAGGAAAAGGAGCGCACTGCAGCAAGAACATCCCTCCCCACCGTACCCCACAAATCTTGGAAGGAGGGGGAAACTCGTCAGGACCAGGGGACTTATCCTTATCCAACGAGAAAAGAGCATCCTTAATATCCGCATCAGTGACAACACGACCCATCCAATCACTAGCCTCAGCCGTCAGGACCCGCTTAGGGACAACATTAGGAAAGATGTCCAATAAGAATCATGGTGGAAGGGAGGAGAAAAAACCAATAGCCTCGAAATGAAGGGAGGCAACACGACCCATCCAATCACTAGCCTCAGCCGTCAGGACCCGCTTAGGGACAACAGTAGGAAAGATATTCCAATAAGAATCCTGGTGGAAGAGAGATGAGCAAAAACCAATAGCCTCAGAATGAAGGGAGGCAAGCTTAGTGGTCGGGTCACCATCCGGTCCAACAAGATGCATCAGACTGTTCCTAGAGGCCCTCTCCTTCATGGCCGCATAAAAGAACATAGAATTCCTATTTCCATGGGGAAAGCCAAGTCTGACGACTCTCCTGTCTTGCCTGACCCTCCCCACAGTCTAGGCAAGAAGTAAGATCAGCACTGAGGGCGCGCTCCTTACGGATCAACTCGGGACAATGAGCAAAACCCGAAGACCTACAAACAACAGCAATCTCATCTCTAATGACCGATGTGGGGGTAATAGCTGCGAAGCTTGGGCCAAGCACAAATGGCAGTCTTGAGGGCCTTAAGCTTCAAGACAAGACGGAACATAGGGGACCCAGCATAAGGCTCGTTCCACACCTTGGACAAAATGGCATAGAAGCCCGGAATCAGGATATAATGATTAAATAATCTGAAGGACTTGGGCCCAGTATCCACTGGAGGGATGATATGGAGGAGGGGGGCATGATCACTAATCCTATGGGCGTGTACAAGGCAAAAGAGTCAAGGAGCGAAGCTACCCAAGAGACATTAGCTAGGACCATGTCTAGCCTAAAAGAGATTCGCTCATCCACAGTAATGTTATTGCTCCAGCTTAGAGGGTCACCAGTACAACGTATATCATCAAGCCCACATGCATCACACACACATTGAAATCTTCCAAAATAGCTGGGGTGAGACGGCGACCCCCTACCTTTTCCCCAACAAAACGGGTGACATTGTAGTCACCCAGCACAGCCCTAGGCTCATCAGCCATAGAAGAGTAATCTCTAACCAAGGCCTCCCATAACCTAGCCCTCTCAGAAGCAAAATTTGAAGCATAGATAAACGAGATGGTAGAGAAGAACCATCCTCGATTCCTACATCGCAAAGAGATATGCTGATCAGAAGAAGACAACACGGTGCAACCCCAGATCGACGGATCAGTGAATACCCATATCCGACCCTTGGCAGCGTGATCATAATTCTGAAACGATAACCACCCTTTGGGAAAGCAAGAGGGTGCAATCCCACCCATTGGGTCAAAAACTTTGGTCTCAAGAAGCCCAACCAAGGAGGCCTTATACTTCCCAACATGGTGATCATGTCCCGCCTTCTAGCTTTGGAATTTAGACCCCTAACATTCCAAACTAAAACAGACATTAACAACTCTTATGAACAGCGTGACTTCTCAACACCCGAGCAGAGGCCACCTCCTCGGGGATAGATGCTTTGGACGGGGCTCCCATCCGGGACGCCGCATCACCAAATTACCACTTCGGGTTCTCACTCGTCATACGGTATGGGCAAGCATGGGAAGAGGATTGAGGGTTAGCGGGATGTGGGCTGAGTGTTTGGAGGGGGAGGCGTGAAGAGGAGTGTTTTTCTTACGAATGCGAGACCCCGGAGACGGACCAAGTGAAGGAAATTGGGCAGCATCCAATCCAAAAACAGAAATAGTCGGGGCTGGGCTAAGAACATCCTTAACCCCATCACAAACATTCACAATGCAAGCTGATTCGACAAACCCAATATTGAGACTCCCCGCAGCCAAATCACCATTTACATCACAAGCACTCGGTAGCATAGAGGCAGCAACGGCAGCCAACCCATCGGTAGAGGACCCAACGACATACACACCACCTCCAGCATTCGGTAGCACCCCAGTAGAGGACCCAGCATTCACAACACCACTCATTCGGCAGCAACACAACAGAGGGCCCAACGGCATCCAAGCCAACACCAACCTAGCCCCCCAACCCCACAACATCCTCAATGCCCAAATCACAAGGGGGATCACAGGGCATGCGCCCTCAACATCAACAGCACGGGGGAAGGGAGAAGTAGGGGGAGAAGAGAGGGGGAGGTGGGGACTCACAGAGCTCACCAGCGATGGAGCCACAAAGGGTGAGAATTCACCACTGCATTCAGAGAAGCATCAGTAGCTGGCGGGTCCGATACTGGGATGGCAGTGTCAGAGGCAGCAACAACGGAGGAGGCAGAGGAGATTGCGGGCTCAGCTGGCTGCGACAACGGAGGAGGCTGTTGCAGGGTGGCAGACGGCGCTGAAAGGATCACGGTCACCGAGAGGCTAGGAGAGGCACATTGGGTCAAATCGTGGCCAAAACACCAACAGTGCAAGCAGTGAGGAGGCCACCATTCATATTCGATGGGCACAGAGATGGACTCCCCACCGGCAACCCGAACAAAAACTGAATCAGGGAACACCGAGGAGGAATCTACATCAACAAAACAAAACGTGCAAACGAAAGTGGAGAATCGTTCGTCGTCGCTTCATCAGTGAAGAGAGGACGACCAACTGCGCTCGCGAGCTTACCGAGGATGGTCGTCAACCAAAATTGCACAAGTAACTGCAGAAAACGAATCCACAGTGGTATAGAAGAAAGCAAATCCCGGTAGAGACCAACGTCTGGTGCCCAACGACGCGAACAACAAGATGTCCCTCAAAAATCCACGGATCGTCATGGAGCACGTCAACACAATCGGACTTCGAGTCGAATTGGAAGAAAAAACCATTTTCCCGCGTGTGAATTCGAACTTCACCCTTGGTCTTCCAAGCGCGGCCCACCCATGAGCGCAAGTGGCCGTAGAAGGGGCGCCCACCCACCACATTGCCAACCAGGGAGTTACACCAACGCAAGAGGCATCAGTGATATCCGACAGGGTGAGGTCGATGAAAGAGTCCTCTACCAAGAAGGAAGGGGGTGTGAAGAGGAGCTCATAGTTACGAGCCACAGGACGTCGCGACGAGAAAATTTCGCTAATGGCAATTGATCAAACACATGGGGAGTAGAAGAAAGGCAGTAGAACGCCTGGCAAAGGCGGGTCTACCACCACGAGGAGGAAGACGGGACCCCCAGCCTTCAGGGAGGCACTCCAACCAAGCGGACCGCACCCAGGGGGATTCCGACCACCATTGATAGAAGGAGGGGGGAGAGGCAGGACACCCTTACCCTCATGTCGCTTAGCCACCACCGTGACCCATTTGCCAGATCCAGCATCAGCACCGAACGCCGCCACCATAGCCTCGCCGTCTGAAGTCACCCGTAGCTTTGAGTCATCATCGCCCGATGCACGGTATGAAGAGCCAGATCTAGAAGAAGCCATCTGAGGAGAGAGCTTGGATAAAGAGGGGTCGAGGGGAGAGAGGAAGAAGTCGCCCAAGAAGGCGGAGAAGCCGCGGCCAGTGGCCGTCGGCAGGCCAAAGGCCACCGCAGACGAAGAGCTCGCCCAAAAATCCCCCTTCACAGCAACCAAGGGAAGACCAACTTATATTATAATGGGTATTATATATATATATATATATATATATATAATGAAATACAACAGAAGTACATGCATATAAAGATAATGGGCATGGCAATGTATGGGCAAGATAAAAATAGAGTATACTAAAGATAGATATATAAGTATGCAAGAGTGAACATTTTTCCAAGTCTAGTGCTGACTTATGTCTGAGGATCCAATATGCAAAATACGAACTCTTCCATGCCAGTGGGATCACTCACCCCAGCCAGATACGATCAGGTACATTAACAAATACCGTAAAATACACTACATGCGGCTCTAGTCGATCCTGCACCCTCAATACCATAAGTTACCCTAACCACAGGTATCTAGTGCAAACATAAATCAGGTGTGATGCATGTGGATGGATATCAGTGCATGATGTCATGTTCAGTTTCAGGTTTAGTAGCATGTCATGTTTCAAATTCGATATAGTAGTATGTACAGTAGTTGCTTGAGACAGTATCCAGCAATATCGTGCAATATCACATGTATATAAGTCATGTTTTAGTAGCAATGAAGGTGTATAATGTATGTACTCAACCAAACCAGCTTAATGTCAAGTGTGATCAGACAATAAGTTTTGATTTGTGAGATTTACATTATTTATATCATAAGTGAGGAGACGAAATCTCCATGTATAGCCCAACGGGCATAACCAGGGTGTCAATCTCTACCATATGAGTTAAGCCTATCTTCACGGGACAAATAATCGTAATCTCTATATCAATCGAAAAACAATATCATATCC
This sequence comes from Scilla litardierei, assembly GCA_030789695.1. Taxonomy (NCBI): domain Eukaryota; kingdom Viridiplantae; phylum Streptophyta; class Magnoliopsida; order Asparagales; family Asparagaceae; genus Scilla; species Scilla litardierei. The sequence continues at coordinate 297,004,099 of CM061142.1, read as the reverse complement.
AATTGAATATAAACTGATCTCATAACGTCAATAGCATAACTCTAGCATTGCCCAGAACGTGACTATCAAAATTTTAAGTTTTAATCATCTATGCACATTTTATGCATATCCTATATTTAATTTAAAATATTCAATTCAACTTGAATTTTCAAGCAAGTATACTCAGATCATTATCATCGAATTACTGAATACAATTTTCCACCATTAGCTTGTGTAATAAAATCAGACCCAAAATGATCATCATATAGGGAATCAGAATCGGTTAATCATGGAACATGATAAAAGCCCACCAAGCAACGGACCAGAGGGGCAGACACCCCTTCAAAAGTCAGCAACCGCGCCCAACAGCACAAATAGAGCCTACGCAACACATGACAGAGCCAAGAAACATAAACAAACCCAACGCAGCATAGGACAAAACCCAGCGACAATAAGCAAAGCCCATGCAATACATGACAGAGCCTAGCACTACAAACACAACCCACACAGCACAAGACAGAGCCTAGCGACAACAACCAGAGGCCCAAAGCATGCATGATAGAGCCAACAGCACAGGACAAAGGCAATCAGAACAAGGGCAAGGCCCTGAGTCAAATGCAGAGCAGTGAAGAGTCCCAAGAGGCAACAGACAGCAGTAGAACAAGGCAGATCCCCAAAGCAACATCACAGAGTCAAGACAGAGCCACGCAAGAGACAAAGCAGGGCAGGGCAAGCCGAAGCACGCAGTAGTTTGGGGCTCTGCCCAAGCTCATGGTAAAAGGGGTAAAGACCCAAATCAACACATGGCAAGGAGCAAAGCCCTAAAATCAAAGTATAAAAGGCACAGACATCACGGCAGAGGAGCAGAACCCCAACATCATGACAAAGAGATAAGCCCAATCAATTCATGGCAAATTGGGACGCAACCCAAAAACTGTCACACCGCAACATAATCAGTCCAACTTCCAACAAATATAAATGGGTGTGGCTGAGTTTATCGAGACCGTAAAAAACTTTTAAGGATCTACTTGTCAAATATCTACACTTAAACATAAAATATCTTGTTACACTAATATCCATGATACTTTTAGAACACTTTACACAGAAACTTTATCCTGAGAATCATATAGAATGACGTGTCATCCTTAGTTTGCCATGTCATTGCCACATTATCTTAAGATGTCATGTCATCTCCACATCATCTTAAAGTGCTATGTCAATTACTTAAGCAAAAGGAAAGACTATTATTTATGTACTCCCATCTATAAACCAACAATGATTACACACCATACTATTCATATTTGATTGGCTATCAACTCTCACACACACACACACATACATACATATATTAGTTTAGTATATATAATACATACATACATACATACATACATTATATATATATATATATATATATATATATATATATATATATATATATATATATATATATATTAGTTTAGTATACTTAAGAATCTAATAAAACTAGGGGGTTTTACAAGTTACTAGCTGGAGAATACACTAAATGATTGCACCGGTAAATGAACCGTTATTAAAAACAATGATGGGGAAACCCTCCAATGGGGAAGGTAAAAATACAAATAAACACAATCAAATAACCTTCTCTGCTAGCATCCATAATAGAAACATAAACAGCAGAAAGGTCTCCAGTCCAAGAAAATCTGCATAGTATGAAGAGGACTACATGAGAAAAGAAAACAGGAAAGAGTAGAATACCCAGTGTGATATTTTGCAGTGTAATAATTCTTCCACAAACGGATAGAGATATTCTTCATACTGAGCAATGAAAACAGCTACATTGGTATAAGAATTTGCTCGTGACGCAAGAGAAAAATAATCTGCTGCATTCACTATGTCGATGCCATGTGGGAAAGCCCCTTGTCTTCCAACATTCTCTTGAAAAGCAGCAGAAGCTGCTCTTCTACAGTTTACCTGGCACCAAATTGAAATTATGTACTACACTAAAGTGTATGCAACACAAACATAAAAACTATGCTAATAGGATTTAAGAGATCACTTAAGAATAAAAGAAAATAACCTCTCTGTCATAACAAGCAATGGTTAGGAGATGTGGAGCCAGCTGTTCCAAAATGCCTTTCATATCTGAGACAGAGTAAGCTCGACCAAATGCCCAGCATACATATGCAGCAGCATCACGAACATGTGATCCAATGCTATGAGGACCCCTTCGTACATCATAATGTAAGGCCTGGAGAATCAAAGGCTTTCAGCTACAAATGATTTGAAAGCTTCGATGCTTGGTGGATTAATTTTCATTTTGTAAGGCAATAAGATAGAACATATCGAATAGTTGAACACAATATGTTGACGAGTTTTCTCATAGAAACAGGATATTATATGTTTGCATACCTACTCGAATTCATAATTTTACAGTGATAAACCTAGGAACTAGCAGAGATTTTCTAAGAATATTATACCCAAATTGTAAAATACTTCATAATTTGAAATATAGATTCCTTTTCATGCATTAATCCAAGGGGTAACAAAACCACAAAGGATCCTAAGTGTTGTTGCCTTTTCATACAGCCTAACAGTGAATACATGTTTATGTCTCGTTGTTGACCATATAGTCAGTTAGTGGCACACAAATACCTCTATCATAAAATATCTGAGTAATATGCTATCAGGTATGAAACACTTCAAAGTTCAAATATGTAAACTGAATGGTATTATTAATAGACTATCTTCACATGTCAGTTTGGCACATAAAGACCTCCATCGTAAATTCCATAGCACTATACTATCAGAAATTGAACTCTTAAAGAATGTAAGCCGAACTTTTAAATAGATTATTCTTTGCATCCAGTAAATACATTGTGATCTCCAGAACATTATTTTTGAATATTTTTGAATAAAAGATGATAGGTAAGAAAGTCAAATTTCAGTATAATTTTTGAATGTTTTCTTTCTTTACATTAACTAATTTGATAAAATGATGGGTTTTAAAGTAGACAAGCACATAAGTGAACTCATCATCAACAAATACGGGAGCATCTACTACTTAACATGCGACAGGAAGGTGACCAATACGTTAACAATATATCAGCATTCCATTTCAAAACACGTGAAGAAGCTTGAAAAATAGGACATGCTCTAATACAATATTCTAATGCACAAATTTTTAAAAGTTTCAAGCATCTTTCTATATTGTGGCCAGGACACAAGGGATCAAACTTTGACTGGCACAAGCACTAAATGTTGAAAAACTCCATTTGACAGAAGGCTGCAAGAAGTTGGAGATCTTTTAAATGTATGTTTCTCAAACAGTATGCCATGAATCTATCATCATTGGATGATACTACTTCATGTACTTAAACATCCACATTCACATCTCACTTTATGATGCTAGTTCATATATAGCACCCAGCAAGGGAGGAGAAAATGGAAAAATAAACACGGATGAACAGAAAAGAAATTTAGGGCAGAAGCAAAAAAGAAGAACTGTAAAGATTTTTTTCAATTACTTCAGTAGTAGAATAGATGTCTAATGCGAATAACACATATACCATTAAAAAGAAACTCCATTCTTCCATCATCCTCGTGTTATAACCACATGCCAAAAGCATTTTGCCAAGAATATCCTCAATGCCCAGCCATTAGGAATATTAATATGTAAAGATACAGATTTACAAATAATGTTTTCTTACAGATCTTATTATGCAAAGAATTCTGTTCTGATATAGTTAAATGAAATAGGGGAATCGTTATATCAACCACTTTTAATAATGGGATATCAGAATTGGAGAAGATTCAAGTGTAATTAATGATTCAAAAAATTTAACCGGAACATGTTTAATTTAAAACAGAAGGTTCGCAGATCTGGATACATGTAACAGTAGCAACAACAAGGTTCCTATCTTTGAGCTCTAGCTAGTTTGCATACATGTTAGAGCATGTAAGAACCACGCCTCACATAGCACATGGAATATCAAGGCCTCATGAGTAGAAATACATGCAAGCCCTACGTAAACAAGACATGCGATTGTCTGAAGTCCAAGAACTATAAACTTGAAAATGCTAGCCCCGCATAAACGGGAAAACAACAAAAGTAATAATAAAACAGAAATTAAAAGGATAAGTGGAATTCAGCAAAATGTTTATAGTCCACAAAGTACCTCATATCTCTGTCCGTTTGCTATTACAGTAAAAGTTAAATCTGTAAACAAAACTACCTACTGATTCACACTCGGATGAAACATGTTACCGATTAAAACATGTTTATTTTCCCTGATCTATTTTGAATTTCAAAGCAAGTCATATTTTTCTTTCAAGGCCTTTGCATAGGACCTAAAGGGCCACACAAAGGGGACCATCAAGCATTATAAGTCATCGACAGTCATAGTTTGCAAGATCCCTCAAGCATTTGGACAAAGCAATTATTTGGCAAAGTTAAATTGTAAGCATATTTATGCTAATAGCTAACATCTATTATACAATTAAGTGATGTTTTTTGAATGGGGTTGCTGACTAATACAAAAGAGTGGGTAGAAAACGGCTGGGATTGAATCTTGAAAAAGGGTGAGTAGACCGCTGGGATTGTATCTTGAAGAACCAATGGGGTAGGAATGAGAGTTTTTGAAATTTTTGGAGGGAAAAGTTTTGTATTTGGGGGGAACCAAAACTTTGCATACCTAAAATTTTGGATGGAAACCGAAATTTTAGTGGGGAACCGAAATTTAAATTTCTCTCTCTTCCCCTAAATTTCTCTCCCTAAAATTTTGGATGGAACTAAATTTTGAAGGAGAACTAAATAACAATGAGTGGAACGGAATTCTCTTGGGGGGGCTAAATTTTAGGGTGAATTAAAATTTTTGGTGGGAACTAAATTACTTTTGGTGGAAATTAAATAACAATTATTGCACTTTAATTATTATTGTTCATGAAAATTAGGGGATCCAAGATTTTGAGAAAGCAATATTTTAAATAAACCATGCCCTTAGAGCACAGATTAAATCTGGAGGGAACTAGATTTTTAGGACAACTAAAATTGTTTGGGGACACAATTCTTTGGGAAAAACTAAATTTTTAATGGAATAAAAATTACTTGGGGAACTAAAAACAATTATTACGCTTTAATTATTATTGTTCGTTTAAAATTAGTGGATCCAAGATTGAGGGGAAAATATTTTAAATAAATAGAGCCCTAAGGGCACGTGTATGACTAGTATCTTCATATATCAATGCTAAAAATCCTTTATACAAATGAGGGGTGATTGATGGGCTTTGTCCCATGTGGCGATATCACATCGTCACATGGGATGCCACATCACCCCCCAAAATCAAAACCGACCCAAAAACCCCAAAAACCTAACCCCCATTCAAAAAGCATTTTTCCTCTTTTACCCCCTAACGATACCGACACACACCCACAGTTCTCACTCCTTTTCGGTTGTGCGTGTGCACATCATCCTGTTCGTAGGGAATTTTTGTGTCGTGCACTCTGTGCACGGGTTATTCCTAGTATAACTATAACAGTATGATTATTTGTTCATATTTTATTACTTATTGTTCTGCTATCTTTATATTCTATAATTGAATAATCACTCATTCTTTGCCACAACTCAAAGGTTTGTCACTGACTGTGGCACTAAAATGGTATTAAGAACCACATAGGTACAACTCCGGTAGGACACTCACTTGTGCAGATATCTTTTAACATAAAAGAGAAGGAAAAAACCAAGGTTTAAGGTATCGGTTTCGGAGAGGGTATCGCTCCGCCCAAAATTTAGGTTTCGGTATCGGTATCGCCCGTTTCGGCGGTTTCGGAAGCCAGTTTCGGTATCGTCCGTATCGGTAGTTTCGTTTCGGTATCGGAGATATTTTCCTTTATTTTCCTGTATTTTGCTGTATTTCGATATTTTCTTGTATTTGATACTTTGTTGTATTTTCATGTATTTTCATGTATTTTATACTATGCTGTATTTTACTGTATTTTCCTGTATTTCGGTATCGGAGATACTTTGCTGTATTTTTCATGTATTTTCATGTAAAAGAACAATAATAAAAATTGATGAGTCATATTTATGGCATCGTAATACAAAAGCTGAATAAAATACATCAAAAGATACAAAAATGAAGAAAATAAATAAAAAGATACATTCTTGAAATAACCGCCATGACTGCCTGAGTATCCACCAGAATACGATTCTTGAAATATTTCTTATATGTGATAATTTCTCATCCCTTCAATTCAAAAGCCAAAATTTCAACGGTAAGCCTCCAGAATACCAGTAATACAATAAAAATGGCCAATATGATGCGTATAGACAATAGAATTATGTAAGCATGTAATCTATAATTTGAATGAGGCATACACGTGGACATATGCAGTACGTATGATACTGGATTTTAACCTGATTAAAGGAGAAAGCAACTCGGTTGATTTCTACATTAATCAGAGTAAAGGCCAGTATCATAAGCACTGTATATGTCCACGTGTACGCCTCATTCAAACTACAGATTGCATGCTTACAAATTCTATTGTCTGTACACATCATAATGGCCATTTTTACGGTATTACTGAGGTATTCTGGAGACCTACCGTTGAAATTTTTCTTTTGAATTGAATGGCGGAGAAATAATCACATAGAAGAAATATTTCAATACTCCGCATTTAAATGTGCCATCTTCTCACCAGCATGGCCTCGACTTGAAAATGGAAAATGAAGACACATTCACTTTGAAAAATCTCTGCACGGTCATCTTTTGGTGCTTCAAAACATGTCATCATATCGATGGTTAACTTGTAAGCTTGCAATCCTGCAATGAGTTAACATGTAAAAAGTGTAAGCAATTATGAAATATATTTAACAAATATGAAAAACAGCTAAAATGTATGAAACACATTTAAAGATCTGCATGTATTTTTCGGTAGTTTTCGGTATTTTCGGTATTTTTTGGCAATTTTATGCATTTTCTTTATTTTTCATGTATTTTTCTGTTCACATTACTCATTTGGAACAACAATTAACTAATTAATAAATATAAAAGAACAATAAATATTGATGAACCAGAAATCTGCCTTCATAATACAAAAGCTGAATAAAATACATCAAAAGATACAAAATGAAGAAAATAAATAAAAAGATACAAAAATCTCATTCGTAGTTCTCATCATCCGGCTGCTGTGCATGGTAGTATGGAGGATATGAATACTGCATCTGTTCCGGGCCTAAAAAAGATATCATCATGTTATCATAGCTGAGGGCCGGCTTTACTCGATGAAAGGCGTGTCATGACTGCCTTGACTGCTGGACTGCTCAGTCACGTTCGGACCGTACCTGTATTGACTATCATAATCAGCATAAACATCAGAGTGTCTGTACGGTGTGCAATAATTGCCTTGGCTTCCTGAGTATCCACCGGAATAAGATTCATAACCGCCATAATAATCAGAAGCACGTTGATACCCTTGATATTCAGAGTGTACCGTAGGCATCGTCCCCCCGTTCTTCACTGTGCTGCCTATCATGCTCTCTATACCCATGCGTATCATAAGTATTGTCTCCACGTCTCTCAGCAGGACGAAGGGATGCCGACGCACCACAACCTCCGTCTGTAGGACCTTGGTCATCGGGAGACGAACCATCATGGCTATCGTGCCGAGCCCGAGTGGCTGCCTTCTTTCGCTTGTACGTGATATTCGCAGGGGCGTGAATTGGCCGCGACTGGTTGCTTCGTGTACGTTCTGCTTCCGCAAGTGCATCGTCCAACCAAGGATTGTCTCTGTCATCGAGCACACTGTCTTCTGTCTCCCTGGTCCATTCCTCCAATGGATCATCCTCGTGAAAAATCTGATCCAAATCGATCAGCTGGTGATCGGCCTTCTCGCTCCTTCTCGCATGTCTATGTCGCAGTCTCATATTATAATGCACATAGACCAGCCTTTTAAGGTGTTCCATTGTCAGCCTGTTCCTGGTCTTTGTGTGAATGAGGGAGAAGGTGGTCCAGTTTCGTTCACAGTTGGACGACGAGACAGTTTGGCTCAACACACGCACAGCTAATCGTGTAAGCGTTGGAGCTTGCTCTAACCCAACGCTTAGCCACCATTGAGCTGCAACAAGTTCCAGTGGTCAGAAAAGACGGACCGTTTTATGGGGAACATATAGAAATCTAAGATCCATATAGATACCTGGAGTGACCCTTGTTATCGCCATTTCCGCCTTAGCGGAGCCGAAATAACCAACTCTCATCTTATAGGCCTCCAGCTACAATTATCAATCATAATTTTAGAATGTGAACTGCTACATCGAATCATATATCAAAATAAAAATATCTGAATTTCATTTACCTCCCTGTCAATGTCAATTTACTTCGAGATGTCTGGTTCAAGCCTCTCGATCACGCGTCTGAGTCCAACCAGCACCTCGTTGTCGTTTGTTGCATTGGAGGAGTATTGAAAGCGAGGATTCAGAAAATAGCCTGCAGCATGAATATCTTGATGTAGCTGCTAATCACATCTCTTGTCTATCATGTCCAACCATTTTCTGTATCCCCTACCAACATTCTTCCGAATTTCCTCTTTGACACGATCCATGGCCTCATAGAGATACCTCATCTCGGCCTTATCATCGCTGTCGACCATTCGAAGAACCTTCACCATGGGCTCAAATACGGCGATGACATTAGAGATAGTCTGCCAAAATTCATCGCCGGGAATCAGATCGTACACGTTGTTTCCAACCTCCATATCTTTTGGTTTAAGCCTTGGAAAGTTATCGGACCAGTCCCTGGATGTGATCATTCTCTGCAGGTCATCTCGGTGCGCGTACAGAGAGTCCAAAGCAATGAAGTGGGTCGTAAATCTTGTTATCGCGGGCCGGATGAACTCTTTTCCACTCGTCTCTCTTCTCATCAAGCTGAGCACCCATCATTTGTTGTATATGAATCATGTTACCATCTGACTTTGTGCGATGATATTTTTGACTACTTCTTCTTTTGCCACGTCAGAAAATATCAAGTCGATACAATGCGCCGCACACGGGGTCCAATACAGATGCTGTCTCTTTCGCATCAGCAGCTGCCCAGCTGACTTGTAGTTTGCCCCGTTGTCGGTAACTACCTGGACTACTCTATGCTCCCCAATTAGTTCTACATATTTGTCCATAAGATCAAATATGTAAGGACCGTTCTAGAATTGGTTGGTTGCATCCACAGAGTCCAGGAACACCATCCCGTGGGTCGAAAAACACAAGGAAGTTAATTATCTTCCTTCTGTTTTATGTTGTCCAGCCATCGCACATCAGTATGCAACCGTACTCATCCCACTGAACACGAAAAGTTTCTACATAATTTTTCATCTCTTCAAACTCCATGTCCAAGTATGTGTGTGCCAACTCCCAAGCAGTGGGTGGAGCAACGCCACGTCCCGATTCCGCAATAGCATCCACCATGGGCCTGTAATATGGGCTATTGGTCACATTGTATGGGATGTGGTTGAAGTAGAAAATTTTGGCCATAGCTCGGCCGACATAGGCCTTGGCATTCTTCATGAAGGTATTCTTTATGGTTGATTGGGATTTACCCTTCTCGTCTGAGAAAAAGGGTCGGCACCGGGTCTGAGAGCGCCGGCTGGTCTACCGGTTGGCTGAACATCGCGAGCAGAACCGCACGCGAACATACCGGCCATTCGGCCGGCACGACTACCTGATCTGGCTAGCCCAGGGGCTCCAGACCCAGACGATCCTGCTCCCATCATTCTGCCCTCACTTCTAATCTCTTCTTCGACAAGTTCTTGTCTACTTATTCTAAAAGCTCTTCTAAGGTCCCTCGCCTCCTCGGTGTCATCCTCATCCTCATCTGAGTCATCTGATATTGCCTCCGTCTGCTTTGCCCTTATCTCCTCCTCTATCATCTTCTTCTCAAATCTGGCATGTACCTTTTCGGTCTTCTTCTGAAATGTGTGCTCTCATCTCTTCACGCACTTCTTTAGGTACCTCGGGGCATGTCAGCACATCCCCGGTAATTCCTGCCAAGTGATCCTTAAGGCGAGACACGCCTCCATGCATTTCTTTCCGGCAATAGTTGCACCTTACTTGTCTATGGTTATCTGCGATCATTTTACAGTGAGCCCACCCAATATCCATCGTCTTCTCCTTTGGAGTTCTTCGAGACATGTTAATTACTGCACCATAAACCAAGGGTTACGATTAATCTTGAAAAGATTATTAACGTATTAGACTTAGATATAGTCGACGGTGTCACATAATCATGATTTGCGTCCTTGCGGTCCAGCGGAACACGGTCAGGAAATTGACTAAGCCAGGATCACTTATACCCAGTCTAGCTAGGTTAATCCAGCAAACTTAGCCAAGCACATTGAACCGGATCATGGTCCATTGAAGGAAACTTATCATTCATATGTTTACCATCAACTAAAAGGCTTTTATTAAAACTAGTTAATCCTATCAACTAGTTGAATCCTAAAATTCGAATTTATTAGGATTCGTTAATAACTTTTATTAGAGTCATTATCAACTATAAGGTTTTATTTGTTTCAACGTGCTATCCTAATCGTGTATTTGGATTTTAATAGATTCACATTACAACAATTTAAAGTGTACACTTTTATCAAAATTATTATTAGAACGTTTAAAATAATAATCGTTGCAATAGGACTACCCTAATCAGGAATTAGGTATTTAATAGTTGTAACGATTTACTAAAAATAGCATGTCAATCTAAAATGCGTCTCATAAGTTTTAGGAGAATTTTAATGGCTAACCTAAGAGGCTTTCTTGAATTATCATATAATATGCAAGAAATAGATTTACCATTAAAACATGTCATTTAAATTTTATCTCATAAAATTTAGCATGCAGATAAGCAACTTAAATATCGCACAAAATCAAGTTTCTAACCTTTTAATAATTATCGCATAATTATTTTGAACAACAGTTTAACAAATTATCCCTTACATAATAACATGCAACTTAAAAATTTATCCCATAAATAATAACATGCAATTTGTAGTATATCTATTGTATTTTTATAATCAATCTGTTATAAGTTCTAACATATTTTTATTAGCAAATTTTAGTATTTTAAGTATTTCGTATTTACTATTATTTTTATAACCAATCTCTTAAGTACTATTATTAGAAAATTTTAGTATTTTAAGTTCTAACATATTTTAAGTTCTACCATATTTTTAGTATTTTAAGTAGTTAATTAAACATTAATTAATGTAGTTTATCTTTTATTTTTAGTATTGTTTCCTCTAACCACGTATTATACGGTAATTAAATTGATGGTACACAAATAGTATTTTTAGGAGTCCATATAGTATTTTTAGGATTTATTATGTATTTTAAGTATTTTTTTCTATATTTATTATGTGATTTTCGTATTTTTCCGTATTTATTTGGTATTTTAAATAATTTTTCCGTATTTATTTTGTATTTTAAATAATTTTTCCGTATTTATTTTGTATTTTACATAATTTTTCCATATTTATTTTGTATTTTACATAATTTTCCTTATTTATTTTGTATTTTACATAATTGTTTCGTATTTATTATTTATTTTAAATAATTTTTCATAATTTATTTTTTCTTTTAAACAATTTTCTGTATTTTTACGTATTTTCCGTATTTTTGCGTATTTTTGCATATTTCTTACGTATTTTAGATTATTTTACCGTATATATATATATATATATGTATTTTACATTATCAAAACTCACATTGTCTAACAAGTCCGGTTATTCTATTTATTTACAAGTGTGCCATTCCATCAGTTACGTGTTTTCTTTATTAATGGCAGACTTGTAATTATAATGAACGTTTAGGGTAGTTTGGTAATTGACCCGACACGCACTTACAACTGCGGTTTCATCTTTTTCCCTCTAGTTCACAATATTTACAAGTTAGCCATTACTTACGGTTTATTAGGTTTTTTCAAACAATGGCGTACTTGTAAATACAAGAAAATCCTAAGGCATTTTAGTCCTTTGCCTATTAACGAACTAATTTAATACGGTACTTACCTCTCTCTCGAAGTCGCATGTAGAAAATTAAGAACCCTAGCCCTCGGCGTCTTCTTCCGGCGGCGACTCTCCTCGGCTTCTTCTTCCGGCGGCGAGCTCTGCCTCGAGGCGGCGTCTTCTCCTCGCGGCGATATCTACTCGAGAATCAGCGACACTCTCCAGCACAGCGGCACAGCGGCTTTGAATTCGACTTCTTCGCTGCCTCGTCGTGAATCGGCGGCTTCGACTTCTTCACTGCCTCGTCGATTGCTTCGACTCGGCACAGCGGCACAGCTCCGAAGGCGACGATGCAAATGGGCTACGAAATTAGGGCTTCTGCTCAAGGGTTTCTGCTCGATGAGGTAAGCATCTGCATCTCCACTCCCCTCCTTCCTTTTATAATGGAATGAACCCCCCTCATTGAAGTATTGAACAATAACCCATCCCGTGAATGAACAGGCAATGTGTGTTGTTCATTCACGGGGATGTCTTCTGTAGGGAGATTCGCTAGGTTTTAGCATTTAGTGTTATGGTTTAGGGTTAGGGGGTACTGTTAAGTCACGGGATGTCTTCTGTCGCTAGGGTTTAGTGTTAGGGTTTAGGGTTTGTCTTCTTCCCCTTGTTTCTTTCTTCATGTTCTTTTTTAAACATTTTCGGCCATTTTCTTCCTGTTCTTCTTCCTGTTCTTCTTGTTTTTTAACATTTTCTGACCGAAACTCAAGGGTTTCGGCCAGTTTCGCCCGAAACTGGGCGAAACTGGCCAAAACCCTTGGGTTTCGGCCGATTCCGTGTTGGAGGATGTGGTTTCGGACCGGTATGGGGCGGTACCGGTCCGAAACGCCCGAAACCCCTAGGTTTCGGGCGAGACCTCATACCTTGGAAAAAACTTCACAGAGTGTTGGCTCACAAAAAGGACATTCAACATGTGGGGAGTTACGCTTCCCAAGCATAATGTCAATTTTTGAGGTTTAGTGCATAGGCAAGAGATATCATGATGGTATACCTTGACAGAAGGTATATCAAAATGTTTCCATTGCTAGAGCTAATTGATATTGCCTATTACATGAACGGGTAGCTATGCAACGCGCATGCCCACAGATACACACACACATACTGTTGTAAACTGAGCGAACGTGGTAAGATAGGAGAGAGATTCTATTAGATAACGGGAATACAAAGATAATGGCTTCAATTAGAGAGGAGGACCACTCTCCCAAGATCTAAAACTAACTTCTACTCCTAACTCCTATTTCTAATCTCTACTTTCCAATTTTCTTCCCACCCCACACTAACCTCTTCCCTCCTATTTATAGTATCGGTTTGACCGTATTTACAAAATTACCCCTCGGGCACCAAATTACAAAATTGTCCTACGGGCCCCAGAACAACAAAATTGCCACTATTGTAGCTACAATCCTCGTTACCAATACTACTCCGCCCCCGAAAAAACACATTGTCTACAAGGTGGTGTATAAAATCCACGAGTGCGCTTTTTCGAGTGTTGGAGCATGTTTCCTCGCCTCCTCTGGATCAAACAACCACCAAAGAGATCTGTCGTCCTTGAAATGTTGCCACCGGCAAGGGAGTGTCCGTGGCTGAGTCGTCACGCACTAGCTTTTTCCATTCTGAATTTGGACTCCAAACGGACCCGAAATTGTCAAAATACGAAAGTCGTACAGAAAATCAACCGAAAAGTCCAGAAATTCCAAAAAAAGAGACTGCTCATTGTTCACTGGCCAGCAACTCGGCTTAGCCGGCTCGGACTTGCGGCTCGACTCAGTTGGCTCTGTCGGCTTAGGCCGACGGCTCAGCCCTGGGATCGACTGGATCGAGCCGCCGCTGTGGCAGTGGTCGCTCGCCGGCGTCGATCCCGTTTCCGGCAACTCCAACGGCCAGATGACCGAGAAAATTAGCCTGATGCATTTTCTAGCCGAGATGAAGCCATTGGTAGTGATGGCGGTCCAAGATCTCGTTGGGGGCCCGCCGGCGGCGCTCGAAACAATTCGCATGTCTTCTACGGGGGTTCGTCGTGTCGCAGAGGCCCTCTGGGGGCTCGCCGGGGTCGTTGTGGCCCTTTGGGGCTCGGCCAACTCTGGGCGGCCCTTCGGGGGTTCGTCGGGGTCGGCGCAGCCCTCTGGGGGCTCCCTGATTCATGGCGGCCCTCCGGGGGGACGTCGGCGCTCTGGCAGCCGAGGAGGCCATCGCATGTTCACCATCCCCTATCGGCACCGGATCTGGGTCGTCGATGTCTGTGGACTTCAGATCTGTACCATTCTTCTCCTTCTCCTTCAGATCTAACAGATCTAGACTCGGGCACTGTCACGCCCCGCTTCCCAAAAATATGGAGGCGAAGCGTGAGAAGGTCCGCTCAGACTTGAAGCTGCAAAGCTGCAAGCCCGATAAACGTCAATCAAATTTAAACTGCAGGTCCTTGCAACGCGAACGAAACAAAGATAATAATAATGAAATGAGACAAAAGAGATATCTCAGAATATCCATAAAATAAGTTTCAACATCACAGAAAAAGCCACCAGGCTAAAAGAAAAGAGTCTAAGGCCCAAGCATGGCCAACAAAAGTACAGCGTACAAAACAAAGGTGCCACACACCGACAACTAACAACAAAACCTAAAACAAAAGAAACTCAGCAAAGTCACCAAGAAAGGTCTCCGGTGTCCACAAAACTCCTCCTGGGCAAACATGGACTCAGACTCAGCGTCAGCAAAGCATCACGTACACAGCAACGGTCTCTGGCTCAGGGTCTAACATGTGACACCCAAAAGAGCAAGTGGCACATGTCAGCAAGTCTTCAAGAGACTTGTGCAATGAAACTGAAGGTAGGCAAAAGTAAAGCAACCTAGCAGTTCTAGCATGAATGCAATGACATGGCAGTTAAAGTATGAGTGCAACAAGTAAAATAAAGTAAAGTAAGGTACGAGCATGGCATTTAAACATGGCATGGATGACAAGTTATACAAGTAACACTCACTAGTACAAGACAAGTAAAGTAAGTACCTCGTGCACAGAGATTCCGCCTTCTGGCTAGAGTGGCTGATCGGGCCACTCCTAAGCTCAGGTGACCGTTTATCCCTACCCCTCCACGTGTATCGGGCATTGGCTTTTGACCAACACATGAGGCCCGCTTCTGGATCACGAGCCAGGAAGTGTTTTTAACAAGTATGGCATAGGGGTGCACCTAGCCGGACAAGGAAACCGGGCATTGGCTTTTGACCAACACATGAGGCCCGTTCCCAGGAAGTAGTATTCAAGTAGTACAAGTACAAGTATTGTAGCGTGTGCTACGCATGCAACAATCAACTGGATGACATGTAAAATGCAATGCATGGCAGTTAAAAGTGCGTACAGTTAAGAAATTTAAACGTGACAGATACAAATGCATGAACAAGTTTAAGGGTTGGATCTAGCTTCGTTGTCAAGCTAGGACAATTAGGTGACGGATCTAGTTTCGTTGTCAAACTAGATCAAACAGGCGTCTAGCCAGCTATCATTTCACTGACTAGTCTCTTTTACGCTAAAAACAAGGAAGTGGCCTAAAAACATGGCACTACTCAAGAGTTGGCAAGTTTCACTTGCCTGCAAGTACAACGTCTGAGAAACACCGTCCAAGAGAGTCCAAGTCACAAATAATCTACGTGCACAAGTCCACCGGCCTAAAGTCCATATTATTAATCTTGATTAGTGAATTTAAAACATTTAAAATACTTTAAAAACATCAATTTAGTCTTGATTAACAGGCAATGGGTTGGGGATCCTAGGGGTGCAAAGCGTTACCTCAACACGACGCGAAAACTACACTGGCGTCGGGTAGCGACGCCAGGGGTTGGAATAAGAGATCGCGCTCCAAGTCCTGATTCCAATATAGATTCCTCGCTGGAAAGTTCAGAGCATCAACCGGAGCAACGATTCCAGATTCCAAAGCTAGCACGTGCGACGACGGGCTACGACGTGTCGCAACGTCGTACGCGGCAAATCGTCGGAGAGAAAGCATCTAGGTGGGGCCCACAGTAGTCCTAGGGACCTATGGGGGACCCACAATACCTCTGGAGAATTTGGGGCGCTCACGGTGGCAAGTGGTGCGACGGGTGCGGGGTTGCGACGAGTGGCTCTCGATCGGACACTAGCCTGACCGAGAGATTGGCTCGGTCAGACTCAGCGCACGGCGCTGCACAGCGATGCGGTCGGTGCGGGGCTTGGTTCTCTCAGTCGGTGCGGAGGAAGGTCTCGGTCGGGCGCCTTGGATGCGGGAGTTCGGGCGCTGCAACGTTGCAGCCGTTGCAACGTTGCGGAGGGCGGGCGATGCGGGGAATCCCTTCGGTCGGTGCGGGCGGAAGCGGGGGTCGGTGCGGGATTGCAAAGCGGGGCTGTGTGGTGCGGAGCGGGGCGTGCGGAGCGGCCAAGCTCTCGGTCAGACCGAGAGCTCCTCTCGGTCGAAGCGGGAGAACGGAGCGGGCGACTATAGCGGGGTGCGGACGAGGCTTGGTGCGGGCTTGGGCGTCGATCAGGGCGGGGATTTGGGGCTGTTTTCCTGGGTTGTGCGGGGGTTGGTGCAGCAACGTTGCGACGATTCGTCGCAACGTCAAATTTGGGTTTTGGAAGCGGCTAGGGTTATTTTCTTGCAAAAATAGGTCTTCATAGAGGTTGTTTATATAGTGTAGAGGGGTTGATTAGGTCTAGGGCTAATCCTAATGAGATTAGGAGTTTAAAATAATTTAAAATTCAAATCTCACCCTCTCCAACTCACCCAAGGCTTGGGTGCGCCCCAAATGAGCTGGAAATTGCCTCAAAAATTCTTTAAAACGTTTTAAACTCAAATAAATTTTCTTTGCCCGAAATTAATATAAAAATTAATTATTAAAAATATTATAAACCTTGTTAAAAATATAAAAGTGGTCAAATAAACTCCAAAAATTATAAAATAAATATCGGGGTGATCGTGATGACGAAAGTGAGCTAACTAAGAAGACGGATCTCAATTTCGACGTCGGACGACGAAACTAAAAATAGAAACGTCTCCCGTCAAAAGTGAGAATCGCAACGTCTCATCGAATAAGATTAAATTGTGGGAAAACGACTCGAGAAACGTCGTTCCAAATTAGTGCCGCAATTTACTACCCTCAGAAACGTTCACAACGGAATATCGCATCAAAGTGTTCACAAACAAACAAAGTCTAAAGTAAACACGTGCACGGTCAAAAGCACGTGCACGAACAACGTACAACGAAGAGTGGTCGTTACATCCTCCCCACCTTAGAATAAAGTCCGTCCTCGGACTTTCTAATATAGTTAGTCGCTCTAGTAACTACCCCAATCAAGTCATAATAATTCAAACCAGGTATAGTCATTACAGGTGCTCATATATGCACTAGGTAGTCATACATTAACACTACCAACATGTATATATATATATATTCACGTATGTCATACACTTATACCTATTATAGTCAGTCAATTTCATACATGTATTTCAATCATATACATATATGTACATCCCTTATATAACTACTACTTACATAATCACAAAACAATATTTCAGATACTCATAAGTATGGTCTCACACTTGCAAATACACTCATTGCTCTACGTATAGATAGCTACCTATGCACAAACAACATGGGTATACTACCCTCTAATATTTCCTAGTATACATCCAACGCATCAACTCATGTAGTCACACCATACCATAATTAAATCCAGTTTCACTATATATATATATATATATATATATATATATATATTCACCACTACTATAGTTTCACAATATATAGTCATTCAAATGCATGCAAATAGTTCACCACGTATTCACATCACATACGGTCCTATAACTGTATTTACGACACGCCACATATACCATAGTCACCAATAACTATAACTAAGCACATACTTACCCGTGCATGGTGCATACCCACGCACGCTAACTTTTCATTCACGTATACCAATCATATCATTATATAACTAGCACATCTATACACCTAGTTTAGCTAGCACACATACGTTCACATAGGCAAGTCCTTAGTAATTAGCTATACCTCGAGACCAACACCTATAACTATAAACTGGTATAGCGACCCACAATCATGTGCGTAACACAACCAGGCACAAACACTCCTATCACTATACATACATCAAACCTTGCTATATTCATACTACAACACACATAGCAATATACTTAGAGTATACCCACTCAGGCTTGAGTGAGACTCAATACACATATCAGAATATTCTATATACGTATCACGGCATTTATACCTATACCAGTACCACTCCAATATTTATGTATGTCTACCAATACAACCATATACATACCATAAGTCAATCACGCTTAACATTAGTCAGGTAATACTCACATAGTTCAATCACTCTATATACCATAATAATAGTAATACAGACATCATCACACGTATACTTATAATACACTCCCTAATATGTGCATACGCATTCATCGTATAGTCACACACATGTAACATATATATATTCACACCATAGCCTACTACCTATAATTAGTATATTAACACATCTATACATACATAATTAAGATGTGCGGTAGTCGTGTATACCTCACGGTATACACGCATGCAACATCCCGCAAAAGCAAGCAATACCAATCAAA
The DNA here is from genome assembly GCA_030789695.1 of Scilla litardierei. NCBI lineage: Eukaryota > Viridiplantae > Streptophyta > Magnoliopsida > Asparagales > Asparagaceae > Scilla > Scilla litardierei. Next base: position 296,985,490 of record CM061142.1, on the reverse strand, counting down.
ATTATAATCCTACTACCATATGTATATCAAATATATACTCAGGCAACAAAACATAACTACTTACGTCTAAACACTATATATATCTACCTACGAGCACATACTCACACGTACTAGTATATAGGTCATATAATAGGCCTACCCTCTTAACCATACACACTTATTATTATCACTCCTAGCATACACATAGTTTTACCAATCATTTTATTTCAACCATTACAAGTATCTCTAACTACATACACTCCATTAGATATTTCAACGCTGATTCATATATACTCAGACGCCCCTAGAGTGGTATAACTATCCTCACACACTAACACACAAACAACTTAATACAATCACGAATAACTCCGAGTATATATATACATCACACAATAGACAAACGTTAATATACTATGGGGGGGTACACTCATTCAAGCTCGCGTACATAACTTAGGTACATGCACTACGACTACCTCACGAGGTCCAAGGCCCTACTAACAACTTAGAGTTGACACAGACATTGGCGGGCACTAAAGCCTAAGCAATGTAGAGAGAGGTCGAGGTCGAAAGCGTGACGAGGGAAGGATCGATAAGCACGAGTTCGGATAGAACGATTACAAGGAGACAGCTTGGTTAGACGAAACATTGACTCAATGGTGATGTTTAGGTTGAGGGAAAAGGAGATGTAGTGACACTTATATAGGATGGAGAAAAGGAATAGTATAAGTAACATAAGCTAACATACGCGAAATTTGAAAACTGTCGTACTTCAAAAGTTGAAATCCCAGTCTGAAAAGAAATATTTGGAGATCGATAAAACGAGTTGTTCAAAATAAGTTTGAGTCGAATATTCATAATAGGAGAAAATGGTCTATTGGTTAAAAAAATCATTATAAAAGGAAGTAAAATCATTTACACGAATATTAAGGATGTGGTTTAGAAAATTTTATACGTCAGTAATTTAATATTTAATATAATTTGGCAAAAATTTTGGAAATTTAAAGAATGAAATTAAAGTAACTGAAGAATTGAAGCTCGTTTTAAACGCTTTCAAAGTCCTTAAGCCAGGGAAGGGAAATTTAAAATGACCAATGTTGGAACTACTTTTAGAGGAACCAGGATGTGCAAAAAAAATTAAAACTGGTTTACACAAAACCCTTAGCATACGAGCACAACGAACCTGGTACGGATAAAAAATAATTGAAATTCATTTTAGTCTAGCAATTTTTCTAAAAGCATGTATGGTGAGCGGAAAGATAATAATAATAACTTGGTAGTAGAATTATCAAAATTGATAGCAAAGCTTTAAAATCAAATCATGGAGGGTCTAAATCAGGAAGTGGTTATGAAATAATAATTTTACAAAAATCTGAAACAGGGAAAACGATGAGCATAACATCGAGACTGGCTGAAAACTAAAATTCCAGGTGACTTGAAAAGTATATTAAAGAAAGCGCGATGTGTCGTTTGAAAGGCATAATAAGAAAGGAAATTATAAGTCGAATTGGACAAAATAAAAGTACGGTTCAAAATAAAATTAATATATGAAAGGGAAAGTGTATTTTCATAGGTACAAAAGTGTAGGCTGGGAAAATACCATAAGCTAGTATTCAAAATTTCGAAAAAGTTTTAAGAGTTCAAATCAACGAAGGAGTATGAAATATAAGATATATATATTAAAAAATTGAACAAATTTAAACTTAGGAAAAGAGGAAATCGAAAAATACTTTCAGAAAATTCAAGGTTTGTAATGGAGCGGTTCGAAAATTGACGACGATCGTCATGAGGCGATCTCGTGAATCGAGGCAAGGAAATTGGTCAGGTGATCAGAACATACATACGCCTAGGATATGAATCAGGGGAATCTACGGGGAAACTCCTACGGTCGAACAACTAAAGATTAAGGAACGAAGCGCTAAGACCTTCTAAGGAGCTAGACGGTAATGAAATGCGTTCAGCTTGGTTCGAAATCGATGAACCCAAACGAACGACTGAAGGAAATTCTAGAAGTCTAATATGGTCAGAGTTAGACAAGAACCAATAAGGTAACTCCTACGACGATTAAATCAACTGCTGACAGGGAGTCTAACTAACAATCAGAGGCCTCTAACTAGCAAGCACAGACGACTAACTAAGTCTCTTACCACCTAGTGACATAGGAAAATGACTAGACTCAGGGCTTATGACTCGAATGTTGCAATTTATTTAATGGACATTCCGTTATTATCGTTGTTCCGTTAATTCGCAATTGCAAGACTGGACCTGCATGGGCCACCAACAAAACATGTTACGCCCCGCTTCCCAAAAATATGGAGGCGAAGCGTGAGAAGGTCCGCTCAGACTTGAAGCTGCAAAGCTGCAAGCCCGATAAACGTCAATCAAATTTAAACTGCAGGTCCTTGCAACGCGAACGAAACAAAGATAATAATAATGAAATGAGACAAAAGAGATATCTCAGAATATCCATAAAATAAGTTTCAACATCACAGAAAAAGCCACCATGCTAAAAGAAAAGAGTCTAAGGCCCAAGCATGGCCAACAAAAGTACAGCGTACAAAACAAAGGTGCCACGCACCGACAACTAACAAAACCTAAAACAAAAGAAACTCAGCAAAGTCACCAAGAAAGGTCTCCGGTGTCCACAAAACTCCTCCTGGGCAAACATGGACTCAGACTCAGCGTCAGCAAAGCATCACGTACACAGCAACGGTCTCTGGCTCAGGGTCTAACATGTGACACCCAAAAGAGCAAGTGGCACATGTCAGCAAGTCTTCAAGAGACTTGTGCAATGAAACTGAAGGTAGGCAAAAGTAAAGCAACCTAGCAGTTCTAGCATGAATGCAATGACATGGCAGTTAAAGTATGAGTGCAACAAGTAAAATAAAGTAAAGTAAGGTACGAGCATGGCATTTAAACATGGCATGGATGACAAGTTATACAAGTAACACTCACTAGTACAAGACAAGTAAAGTAAGCACCTCGTGCACAGAGATTCCGCCTTCTGGCTAGAGTGGCTGATCGGGCCACTCCTAAGCTCAGGTGACCGTTTATCCCTACCCCTCCACGTGTATCGGACATTGGCTTTTGACCAACACATGAGGCCCGCTTCTGGATCACGAGCCAGGAAGTGTTTTTAACAAGTATGGCATAGGGGTGCACCTAGCCGGACAAGGAAACCGGGCATTGGCTTTTGACCAACACATGAGGCCCGTTCCCAGGAAGTAGTATTCAAGTAGTACAAGTACAAGTATTGTAGCGTGTGCTACGCATGCAACAATCAACTGGATGACATGTAAAATGCAATGCATGGCAGTTAAGAGTGCGTACAGTTAAGAAATTTTAACGTGACAGATACAAATGCATGAACAAGTTTAAGGGTTGGATCTAGCTTCGTTGTCAAGCTAGGACAATTAGGTGACGGATCTAGTTTCGTTGTCAAACTAGATCAACCAGGCGTCTAGCCAGCTATCATTTCACTGACTAGTCTCTTTTACGCTAAAAACAAGGAAGTGGCCTAAAAACATGGCCCTACTCAAGAGTTGGCAAGTTTCACTTGCCTGCAAGTACAACGTCTGAGAAACACCGTCCAAGAGAGTCCAAGTCACAAATAACCTACGTGCACAAGTCCACCGGCCTAAAGTCCATATTATTAATCTTGATTAGTGAATTTAAAACATTTAAAATACTTTAAAAACATCAATTTTAGTCTTGATTAACAGGCAATGGGTTGGGGGTCCTAGGGGTGCAAAGCGTTACCTCAACACGACGCAAAAGCTACACTGGCGTCGGGTAGCGACGCCAGGGGTTGGAATAAGAGATCGCGCTCCAAGTCCTGATTCCAATATAGATTCCTCGCTGGAAAGTTCAGAGCATCAACCGGAGCAACGATTCCAGATTCCAAAGCTAGCACGTGCGACGACGGGCTACGACGTGTCGCAACGTCGTACGCGGCAAATCGTCGGAGAGAAAGCATCTAGGTGGGGCCCACAGTAGTCCTGGGGACCTATGGGGGACCCACAATACCTCTGGAAAACTTGGGGCGCCCACGGTGGCAAGTGGTGCGACGGGTGCGGGGTTGCGACGAGTGGCTCTCGGTCGGACACTAGCCTGACCGAGAGATTGGCTCGGTCAGACTCAGCGCACGGCGCTGCACAGCGCTGCGGTCAGTGCGGGGCTTGGTTCTCTCGGTCGGTGCGGAGGAAGGTCTCGGTCGGGCGCCTTGGATGCGGGAGTTCGGGCGCTGCAACGTTGCAGCCGTTGCAACGTTGCGGAGGGCGGGCGATGCGGGGAATCCCTTCGGTCGGTGCGGGCGGAAGCGGGGGTCGGTGCGGGATTGCAAAGCGGGGCTGTGTGGTGCGGAGCGGGGCGTGCGGAGCGGCCAAGCTCTCGGTCAGACCGAGAGCTCCTCTCGGTCGGATCGGGAGAACGGAGCGGGCGACTATAGCGGGGTGCGGACGAGGCTTGGTGCGGGCTTGGGCGTCGGTCAGGACGGGGATTTGGGGCTGTTTTCCTTGGTTGTGCGGGGGTTGGTGCAGCAACGTTGCGACGATTCGTCGCAACGTCAAATTTGGGTTTTGGAAGCGGCTAGGGTTATTTTCTTGCAAAAAATAGGTCTTCTTAGAGGTTGTTTATATAGTGTAGAGGGGTTGACTAGGTCTAGGGCTAATCCTAATGAGATTAGGAGTTTAAAATAATTTAAAATTCAAATCTCACCCTCTCCAACTCACTCAAGGCTTGGGTGCACCCCAAATGAGCTGGAAATTGCCTCAAAATTCTTTAAAACGTTTTAAACTCAAATAAATTTTCTTTGCCCGAAATTAATATAAAAATTAATTATTAAAAATATTATAAACCTTGTTAAAAATATAAAAGTGGTCAAATAAACTCCAAAAATTATAAAATAAATATCGGGGTGATCGTGATGACGAAAGTGAGCTAACTAAGAAGACGGATCTCAATCTCGACGTCGGACGACGAAACTAAAAATAGAAATGTCTCCCGTCAAAAGTGAGAATCGCAACGTCTCATCGAATCAGATTAAATTATGGGAAACGACTCGAGAAACGTCGTTCCAAATTAATGCCGCAATTTACTACCCTCAGAGACGTTCACAACGGAATATCGCATCAAAGTGTTCACAAACAAACAAAGTCTAAAGTAAACACGTGCACGGTCAAAAGCACGTGCACGAACAACGTACAACGAAGAGTGGTCGTTACAGGCACCAAATTACAAAATTGCCATACGGGCCCCAGAACTATAAAATTGCCACTATATTGGCTACAATCCTCGTTCACTGTTAAAAACATACACACAACCCAAACAGTATATAGAACAAACAAATATTTCATTCTGCAATCTGAGAAATATGATTAACAGTTGATGGAAAATCCCAAGTACAAACACATGCATGTTACCTCACTTCAAAAAAGACGTCAATTATGAAGACAATTAAAATAAAAAAGTTCAAGAGCAACAAAATAGAAAATAAAAGAGCTAATTAGAAATGATGTATCAACAATCCTGAATATTTTCTTGAAAAGCATAATTTGCATAAATCTAAAGGAGTAAAAGATGTCACACACAAGGTAACTGCAGATAAAATCTACTGCTGACAGACAAAATATGCCAAGGCGTCAAGCTTGAGTTAACCTAAGACTTTGGCAAATAATCCAAAAACATATCGGCATTGATTTAATTCAAACTTACAAAATCTCTGCTCATGGTAACATTGAACATTATCTCATACAGTAGAAGTGGAGACAAAGGTCTCCACAACAAAATAATTGTTATATCAAAGAAAAACATCCAACGTGACATTCCAAGTAGCAGGAAGAGATAACAAAAGGCGATTTTGAAAACAGTGAATTACTTTTTACCTTTATAATAACAGGAACTACTTTTGGAAAATTGACAGGCAGAAGCAAGCCTCTACGAGCCAGTTCTGCCAACGCTAAGCAACCTCCATGCCATGAGCCATCTCCCTTCAAAAACATTTCAATCAAACCAAGATTCCATTCAACTAAAGAAAAGTTATAGAACTTGGAACAAGATGAAATGCAAGAAGCTATTTTGGTGGAAATCTTTTCTGGCTGATAAATACGCTAGGGATATGAACATCTATGAACCAGACAGCAGAATTCAGGACAACTATTCAACTAATTATAGATTGTAGAGGACAGAGGGACATGCAAGATAATCAGTTGTGGCAAACCTCCCCAGGTGAAAACAGTTCCAACACAGAAGATAATACTTCTTCCGAAAGAGAAGATGTTAGACGTGCTGCTATGCGACCAATACCTTTCGCAGCAGACCATCGGACAACTGTGTCCTGCAACATAAAGTAGATAGATGGTTACATTTTTAATAAATACATTAACATGCAGATAGGAACATAATCAGGACTTTGAAACACCTATTAAAAAATTCATCACCATTGTCTTTTCTCATTAAATGGGATCAGCTATATAGCACAAGGCTCCACGAGAAATTAGGTGGAATTTTGAATGGCTGTCGACCCTGGTCTTGGCCCCACTAAATTGATGCCAAGAAAACCATGGACAAAACAGAGGCATTGCCATAAATCCAAGAAGGCTTGTTGGCAGGTAGTATTTCCTACTTACCGATCAATTATACTGCTCAAGTAAATCCGATAAAGATATTAATAAGGAAAGAATTAAACCATGTATTTCATCCATTGATGAGCTATGAATTATTATGAGTTTTTGTTATGTAAAAGGGTATTGACCTATGGTAATAGTAATATGGCACTATTCCTCCTACATTTACTAGTTACATGGACCCTTGAAACAATATGAGGATCCTAAACTACGGTAATAGCTAAAATGCTGCCATAAGAAAATGTCACGTTGGAACAAGTATCCATGGATTATATATTTGAATGTTAATTGAGAGTCATCGATGAACATGGTACTTATGAATTTAATTTTCTTTTCCTTACACATGAGGAACATCATGGAATATGAATGCATTTCTTTACTTAAAAGAACGGGATAGATGACGCGGTTATGACTTGCAAGATGCAATTCATAATTAGTCGCCGAAGGGTTCATCAAGAAGGTAATGATTCATGAAGAAATGTTTTATGGCTAAGTGAACAGCAGTATCCAAGATACTCATGTAGAAAATTTACATGGAAATATAAAAGTCATGCCATACTTCCAGATATTGCACTAGGAATTTACGGACGGTGCAACTTAAAATGCTTGCTTTTGTGCACTTTGAAGCGTGGTGATGACAATTTGATGCATGCTCTACAGTGCAAAGCTCTAACCTTTGAAGCTTACACTACTTGGTTTGTTGCTAATGTTTTTTAAACTCATGTGTAGGCTTTTCCAATTTGTGCAGTATAATCTGAGTGAGAAAATTGGAGAAAAGGCTAGAGGATTAGTCGCCTTCCTTTCTACCTATCATTTATTATTTATAGAGAAACAAAAGTACACTTCTACACAAACCCATCTACGACATATGTATTCTTATTCTAACACTCCGCGTCAACACTTCTACACAAACCCATCTACGACATATGTATTCTTATTCTAACACTCCGCGTCAATCTAGAGAGAGTGTGTGTGTATTACATGCCCAGCTTGTTACAAATGAAATCAACTCATGATTTCCTAAGATGTTTTGAAAACACGTCGGCCAGCAATTTATGCAGACAAAATGTCTAGTTTTAATCACTTCGTTTCAATCTTCTACAATATAACAGTCAACTTCAATATGTTTAGTTCACTTATCTCCTAATAATCACAATAAAGTCATATGGGAGCAGATAATGAAAGTTCAAGTTCAACAAGTACAACTCACAAGTAATATTCATCATAGCCAGATAACCAGATTGTGCACTCGATTTGGAGACAACCAACACCTTCCTCTTCTATGCCACAAGATTACATCTCACAAACACGCATTATCCTATCATGAACCTCCAATCAGATGAACAACCTATCCCATCAGAATATAAGAACCTAACAGCAAAATTATATACACAGTATAAATAAAGAAAACCTTACCAAGGGCATTCTAAGTTAAGATGTCGTGATATCCTCGTAATAGCATCACAATGTCCATTCTTAAGTACAAACACGAACAAACTTACCATACTTACGGGATAAACAATATCTGATTGAATCTATATGATAATTAAGCTTCCAAGTAATACTCGTGTACCTTCCTGGATCATTAATGGCGCTCCCTAACATAGTATAAACTTGGGGTATGTAACAACCCATTTCCAAGGGCCATCACAATTTACAATTAATATGCAGCTCCTGCTGAGTACTAGTAAAACAGAATAGAACAACGTAGAAAATAATACCGAAATTAAAATCATATATGTACTGTCAGTCTTAGAAACTTTGTGCACAATCAAACGCTGTAAAATCACCTACTAAACCTGAAGAAAAAATATACAACAGAATTAAAAAGTAGATTACATCTAAACCAAGCTAACCATTTATACCAAACAAAACAGTTTTCAAAATGTAACTTAAGTGTTTAACTAACCATTCTAGGCCGTGACTCATGTCCAAGAGGCGATGTTCAGTAACAGATTCTATAGTGTAACCCCGCTATCAGTGTAAATAGTGGAAAAATGAATATAGATTAACCACTCATCCCGTAAGGGAGAGGAAAATGTACATGTCCCCTCGCACCATTAAAGGAGGAAAACCGAATACTTTTGTAATACACCCCACTTCCATCAGGAGGGTGAAAAAACAAATACATTAACCATTATCACATCCGCACCCTTTAAACAGCGAGCAAAATGTATGACATTCTAGATGTTGGTTTGACGTCATAAACTGCCAATGCCAAATATTCTTCGAGCTCTCAGTAAGTGTCCACATTCTAAACCCTAAAATACGTAGCTAGGAAGGTCCTATGCAAAAGTCCAATATTCCGATAATGTTGTTAACGATATTAGTAAACCATGTGTCAAGCACCAGTGTCCAGAAATTGTACCAATGTCATTATTTTGCATAGACACTACTACATAATTTAGATGGTATACTTAACAGTTCATCATTACATGAGAAGCAATCAAATTCCATTCAAAAAAGTAAACAATCAATTTTATAATAAAACCAAATAACGAAACAAATCCAGGAATTATTTGTTAAAAAGAAATTAAATAATTTTAAAGAAGCGGTTGGATCAGAAACACATCTCGGCCACATGACAGATTCGATTCTTTGGTTTACCAGCCTACAGTAATTTAACTATCGTCACTTTTAGTCACTGTAGAAAACTGCAGCCTCGGGTAATCAAGCTGTAACGCCCCGATCCCCGGGTGCCGTTACAATTGAAACAAGTGTATGCAGGTCCTGCATGTGTCAGTGAAGTCCATGTGGAGCACTTCAGAAAGTAAGGAAATACTCATAACAAAGCATGTGACAATAATAATACAACTAAAAGGTAATTAGAACACACACCTGCCGCTAGCTCAAGACTCAACTTCCTGCACTGGAAGTCCAACTCCTTGTGCTCAAGTGCCTCTGTATGATCCTATGCGTCACCTAGTAAGCAACAGAAGTCGCACAACGCTCAATAGAGTAGAGAATATCAAACCAAGCGATAAAGGTAAAGGTGCACAAAAGGAGATATGATAGCAGAAAGAAAGGTATAGAAAAGTAACATGTTATGATTACCACAAACTACTGTAAGATGGTACTCACTAAAGTGAACCAATTCTAGGCCGTGACTTATGAGGGAGAGTACAGTGTGCAATACGAAGACCCTCTTGAGACCACAAGGGCGCTACCCTGGCTAAGTAACAAACTACTCAGGATCCATACACTAATGTTAGTACCCAAAAATAATATCGAGAACAAGTATGGAGAACAATATAGTATCGAGATAGTATCGTGTAGAATGGAAATCCTTCCAGACATGGCCGAGAAACAGGTCCCAATTGCTCCCACACTCTCACAATCACACGTTATCCCAAAACCCGATGAGTCAAGCTGAAGTAATCAATTTATCAGTGTCGTGATGTTTAATATTAATTAAACTACGTAGTCAAGGGGGATCCGCTGACGTACATGTATGAGTAACCTGTCATGTCAAGACCTAACCTCAATTCCACCAGTCGTCTTGTATCGTATCAGTATCGAAACTAAGAATCGAGAACAGTATGGGGAATAGTATCGTGTCGTCACAAGTAACATCCCAAGACTACGTAATTTAACAATATTAAACTAGCATGCCTAAGGAGATAAGGAAATGACATGGTAGGAAAGCTGGGGTAAAAGTAAGGCATGTGTGTTTCTCATGACATGATATTCCAAACTGAACTGATGATAAAGCACCCAATTGTTCCATGACCCACAATCAAGGAGGAATAATAACCCCAACGAAACCTAAACCCACAAGTAATGGAACCAGCCAAGCTCAACAAGCGAGGAGAAAAGCCAGGCGCAACCAAATCAGCAAGTAAAGAAGCCAACAGAACATTGGAACCCAAACCAACAAGCGAGGGAACCAGCCGAGCCAAACAATAACGCAAGGACCCGAAATAGCACGCAAGGGAAGCTACTAAACCTAACAAGCAAAGAACCCAAAACAGTAAGTGAAGAGAACCAGCCACAACCCACTACCAGCAAGGAGGGCCGGCCATAACCCGATAACCCAGGAACCCCAAAACAACAAACAAGATTCATCCGAACCCAATAAGCAGCAGAAAAGCCAACCACAACTCAACACCCAGAAGGCAGCCCAAACCCGCAAGCAAGGGAACCAACGATCCCCACAACAGCAAAGAAACCCCCAAACCCGCAAGCAAGGGAAGTCACCGAACCTTAAAACAGTAAGGGGATCCCAAACCGCAAGCAGAAGAAGCCACCGAACACCATCATCAAGCGAGGAAGTCCAAACCGTAGGCAGAGGGAAGCCCTCCAACTCAAAACAGCAAGCAAGAGACAACCCAAACCCAACAAACAAGAGAACCCAACCCGCAAGTAAGAAAAGACCAAAACCCCAATAGCAATCAAGGAAATTGAAATTGGAGTATATGGGATAGAATCTACCTGCAATCGAAGCCGAAGAACCAAGATAATTAAGATCTGAAGCCCACAACAAACAAAGATCAACCGAACCCAATCAACCGCAGGAAACAGCCAGCTGCAAGACCAATCAGTAATGAACCACCACCCGCAGGCAAGAGGGGAGCCACATCACCCCGATTTCAGCAAGGGACAACCCGCAACCACCCGTCAGCAAGGAGCCCACAGCCGCAAGCAAGGAGAGACATCGCACCCAACAGCGAGCAAAGGGGGCCGTCGGGTCTCAAATCAGTAAGAGAAGGACAAATCACAACCCTCAATCAGCAAGAAACCCCTCACAGTAGCAAAGAGAGCCATCGAGCCAATCTCAAGCAAGGAATGGGTAAACCGTGAGGAAGAGGAACCATGAATTCCAATCAGTGAGCAAGGGGAGCCGCCGCACTCCAAAACAGCGAGGAAGGAACAGACCGCAAGGAGGGCCACCAAACTCAGCAGCAAGCAAAGGTAGGCCAGCCACAAGCAATGAAAGGAGGCGGAGAGGGGCAGGGTTTTATAGGGTCGGAGGGACCCGCAGAGGACGAAAGGGTGAGGGGAGGTGCGCACTGCTGTCGCATCACAGAGAGGACGGAGGGAAGTAGGGCGGGTGCTGCTCGTCGCGTCGAATCAATGGACGAAGGGGTGTGTGGGGTGACGTCGAAGCCATAGGGGGGCTTCGCTGCTATGAGTCGAGAGATGGAGCGGCAAGATTAGATGGAACGAAACCCTGAGGGCTTGGAGGCGTAATGAGAGAGAGCGAGAGATGGGGGCTGCGTCGATAAAGCCCTAAGGCTCGGGGCTGCGGGAAATGAGAGAGAGAGGGAAAAAAGAGGAAGGAGCCCATGGGCTTTAGGCTGCTACAGACCAAAAAGAAAAGAAAAGGGAGGGGAACGAGAAGCTCAGCGGGCTGGGCCGTTACACAAGCCCAATCCACAATACAGTACAAGGTGACAACACATGCAACACCCGCATTTGGGCCAACGCCCAGGAAGACCTTAGGCCCATGGGAGGTAAGGCAGTAGGGCAAATGCCCATGAAGCGCACAAAGGAAGAACAACCCAGAGGAAATTCAGATGAGTAAACCCAACCACCAACCACAAGAACCAAATTCTAACATTTAATACAGTGCAAAAACCTAGCCTCCAACTAACGGCAACTCCAGATCCTCATCGGTGCAATCAGTTTATTAGCGAAAAGTAACAGCGAAACCAATCCAACAGGAGAATAATGGCGGCCAAGTTATAACTCCGGCGGCCAACCAAGCACAGATAAATTTAATCGAAAACAAAGAAAGAGTATGTCAATGTCGAGGGTCACCGTCTCGACAATGGTTGCCGAGAAAATTCTCGTATAAGAAGAATCTATTGAGATTGTGTGAATCACCATATCCCAAACTCCACCAATAATCCAAACGATATTCCAACGACAACCGCAAGATTTAAAGTTCAATGGATTTACAGAATTAAATAAGAGGAAGTAATCATAAACCGGAAACTTGGGATAGAAACAATCTACCTCAACGGCCAAGAATCCAAGGGACCAAAAGCCCCAAAATCCAAACCCGAAGAACTCGGAAAACCTCAGATCAAAATCAGAAGTTTAGATAAGAAAAGAAGAGGATTTTTGTAATATAAAACCATTAAATAGTGTCGTTTATATAGAAAAGAGAATAGGGGTAAACGCGTGACTAGATCGGAGGCGTTCACATCGGAGAATGATTCCACACGGCTAGGGTTTTAAAACCCGAGAGGAGCGGCTTCAATTAGGGTTTTTGTTGAAGGCGCGAGAGGCGACGGCCGATCGATTAAGGTTTTGGTGCACTTCGCACAAGAGATAGAGGGGTCGGCTTCGTCTGTTGTTCGCAGGAGAGATGGATTAGAGCAGCGGGCTTTTGAGAAAAATGAGGGTAATGGCATGTTTGCAGATGCACTTAGGTAAAAGGAAAATGAATGGGCCGGTGATGGGCTTGGTTAAAAGTAAAGGGAAAAGAACTTAAAATAGATGAAGAGATAGTGTAAAGGAAGAAAAGAAAAGAAATGATGAGGAAAATAATTTATAAAATTATGAAAAAATGTCAATAAATTTTTTTAATATATGGGTAATTACAGAGTAAGGATTCAAATTTGTAGGAACCGGTTTCCATCCTCACGTCCCAGCTTCCACAAGCATTCAAGCATGTATTACCTTTGAAGTATATAGACATCATTTCACGAACGGACTACTTCAATACATAAAAATAACTATATAGATCCATTGTCCTTAGTATGAAAAATTTTTATCGTTTATTCCATTATGTCATCACCCATGATCAACCATATACACCGCTAAGAATGGCTTCTAGTCCTGATGACGTTGATAGATGACATAGTAGTCACTCTGAATCATCGAACTTCAAAATCCTTTTCTATATCAGTGAAATGTTACTAGGGATTGCTTCAATCAAAAAGTCGAAATTTCTGCAATTTACATGACTTACTAGACTCCTAATTAATAAAATTAAAATGTTGCTCCATTTATACTTTATCAAGAAAAACACTGAGAAACGCATATCTGCGTCAATTTGATTTAATGGCTAATAGTATGTGCATATGATGGGCTTATTACGTATCAAAGGAGGCATAAGAAGACGTCGATGGCTAATCCATGATCCAGGGCCGTTTTCGCAAACTTTTGGGCCTTTTGTGAATTTTATTATTTTATGGGTTTTTATGCAAAATTGTAAAATCTGAACACTATTTATAGGTCGTGGGATGGGAGGGATTTTCTTATGCTATTTATGCTATTTGTGAGAGTATGATCAAAGAAGAGGTGAGATTATCCCTCTACATCGGGAGAGTGCGAATGTCCTCTTTAATTGGCATTTTGGGAAGGCGTCCACCTCTATAATTGTGGTCATTTATCAATTTATTTTCAGTAGAATAAAAATCAGATTTTTCCTTGGTTACTATCAGCATGCAAAAGAGATAAGAAAGCGCACGCATGCTATTTTTTGTTGCTAGCGAGAAGGTCTCCTGATAAACAACTTTGTATATCTACGAATACTATTTTGTCATCGGACGGTGAGCCATTAATATAAGCTCATTTGCACCCTTCCGTCTTATTATTTGTAGGTGCTCTAATACAGCCATGGCTTCAACATCGCATTCTTGCTATAGTTTTGAAATAGACTTGAAAATGGATGAGAATCAAATGAGGAGATAATGGCACCGGATGGAGATACAACTCTACATGAAACAAACTTTGGAATAGGATGAGTAATGAATGTATGAGTGCATTTACGACGTGCAATAGGGATATCAAGATCAGGTATGGATCACTCATAATATTAGGAGGCAGTGATATAAATATCGACCTTATCGACCGATATATCGATATAGGACCGAATCCAGTAAGATACCATTATATTTGTCGAGTTTTAAAACCCTGATTTTTGATTTATTGGCTGATATTGTTTACGACTACTATTTTTAAATGGTTTTGGATTGAAAATGATCCAAACCCGTTTCTTTATTTTTTTCACAGCTTGCTCACCCCTCTACTATTTCACCTCCCATAGAATCGACGAAATAAAAAAAATCAACGACAATTTTGGGTTAAAATCGACGAAATTCGGAGATAATTCAAAGAAAAAAATAAGTTCTTTAATATTTATTCTCTAGATTTTTTTTCATATATGTTAAAATCGACGAAAATCAGAGATAATTCAAAGAAAAATATAAGTTCTTTGATATTTCTTCTCTAGATTTTTTTCATATATTTTTCCTACTTTTCATTATTTCTATACACCTTCTTCCTTCTACCACTGCTTCTTCTTCACTTCTTCTCATCCTCCTTCTCCGACTCCTACTACTACTTTTTCTTCATCTCATCCTCCTCCTCCGACTCCTACTGCCTTTCCTACTTCTTCTTTCTTCTTCTTCTTATTCTTCTCTTCTAACTCCCATGATGATGCTTCTTCTCCTTCTTCCTTCGTATTCTTCTTCACCTCTATCATCAGTTAATGCTTCTTCTTCTTCTCCGTTGCTTCTTCTTCTTCTTCTATGACTCCTTTTATAGTTCTACTCATCCTCCTCCTCCGGCTCCTTCTACCGCTACTGCTTCTTCTTGTCCTTCTCCTTCGGCTCCTTCCGTCCTTCCACCGCTGCTACCGCTACTGCAGCTTCTTCTTTCCTGAGCTATGGCTATGTTTGCAGCCCAGCAGAGAGATGCCATGTCTTGTGTAGTTGTGCTCTGAGGCCTCTGGTTGATGTGCTCTGGGCCTATGTTTCGCTGATGACATTGTTCTAAGTTGTTGGTTGAGAAATAATATTATTTTGATGATGACTTTGTTTCAAGAAAATATAATTGAGTTAAGAAATATTATTTCAATGACATTTTTCTCAATGTTTAAAGAAAATATTATTGGGTTAAGAAATATTATTTTGATGATGTCATTGTCCTAAGAAAATGATAAATATTGTAGGGTTAAAAAATATTATTTCGATGATGACATTGGTCTGAGAAAATTGTGGGATGTACTTATGCAGGAATAGATAATTATAAATTAAAATCGATTACAATTAATCTTTGTAGTCAAGTCTTGGGTCATGTTATGAATATATGATTATGTTATTGGAGATATAACACTTGGATTGGTTGGTTTCATTCACTTGAATAGTTGGATTATTGGATTATTGGATACTATACCAGTTTTGGATTGACATAGAAATTATGGATATTGTCCCTTATCGACAACTGCATATGCCATATTCTTGACTATAAAGATTGATACAATGACATTTTCTTTGGGCTACACAGAGACGTCTCCTGATATATAATATGTACCATGTAAATCTCATAAATTTTTACAATCATGACATATAATGTTTTATTTTTTAAATATCTGTGTATCTTAATTTGACACTTTTTCAATGTTTGTGCTCTTTGATAAAAGATATCGAAATTTCTTCGGAAGCATATAGGAAGGCATCATCCACTGATACAGGTACAAATTTTTGGGATCATAAGGAGAAGATGTGATACAACATCGTGAAGTGCAAGTTTTGTTATCATGTCATGAGCGACGGTAGTAGTTGTTTGAGACACATCTTACAAGAAATAAAGAAAATTTTGCTCATTGCACAAAAGTTCGTTATGATATTAGATTGAAGGTAATTAAGGTGTTAAAAGCCACACAATCATCGAAATAGATCAAAGAAGCAAAAATTCAAGCTCTTAGAGATGAAGTGATCATTAAAGAAGAAGTTGAAGTGGATTCTTTCCAAGATACTAGCTATAGAAGTCTATAGTTCAAAGGACCTCTAGACAAGCACGTGCACGTACACGATATTAGAAAGTTGAAGCAACTGGGAACGGATAAAGAAAAAGGTGAGCAAACCATCCTTAAAGAATGTTGGAAGATGATGTAAAGAGAAGAGGCGTATGAGTGGATCGCACGATGTATTTTAAGACAGGATCACCATTGGCTATAGTGGCGTACTCTTCTTTTGGCCAGATGTTACAAGTAGTTGGTAAATATGAACTGAATTTGAAAGGTCCAACATCTTGCAAGATCGTTGAGAAGTATATTCTGAATGAATTAGCTTCTAAGAAGAAGTTAGAATCTTTTCTAGAGAATCATAGACTTCATAGTTTGTCTTATAAAAGATTATTGGACTACTCGGAGGGGTATGAGCATTATGAACATAGCCATTCATGCTTA
Source organism: Scilla litardierei (assembly GCA_030789695.1). NCBI lineage: Eukaryota > Viridiplantae > Streptophyta > Magnoliopsida > Asparagales > Asparagaceae > Scilla > Scilla litardierei. The sequence goes on along the minus strand of CM061142.1, from coordinate 296,968,747 downwards.
TACGAAAATGATATTTTATGATTCAAAGAACACATCTAATGATATACATGGTGGCAAATATATCCATGACTTAGTGAATGCAACAATTGATAAATTGAGAGAACAATCTATCGTGCAAATAATGACGGTTGTTAGTTACGAGTCGGCCATCTATTTTTTGGACTTCCTGTACCACACACAATGAATCTCTTATTACAGAATATTGGAAAGATCAAGGCTATTCAAGATGCTATTTAGATGCTAGAGTTATTACTGTCTACATGTATACTCATACGATTTGTCACCCCGCAACCCAAAAAGTAGCTGTTTCAACAAGTAAGCAGGTTCTACATGTAACCAGTGAAAACAATATAGGCAAGGAGCTAAAACATATATCAAAATACTCATAGAAATTTCTCCTTCCAAAACTTGAGTACAAAACACGGCACGACAAAGGATATTCTGCTCTCCAATACTGCTCTCCAATACTGAAAAGAAAATACAAAAGGAGGCTATTCATAACCTAATCTCTTAGAAGTCGGCATCATGCGCCGCAAGCGCAGCAAACTCAGACTTCTCGTAAGCTGAAGTTCCTTCACACTCCTAATCAGCACCTGACTGTGCAATAAAATAGGAGCCCCCCAGATCAGCGTAAATTCACAATAATTCTAAAATTCAGAATTTAAACAGGGCATATAAGCATGATTGAAATAAAGCAAAAAACAGAGTATACAGCATGGTAACTAAAAACAAGAATGTAAATCGATTACAGCTTAAGTCTATGTTATAAAGTTTTAATTCAGGTGAATGTAAAAACTATACCAATCCTAAGCAGTAACTTATATAGGTGAGTAGATACACAACCCAAAGGCCACCTTATACCACGATGGTGCTCACCGGGCCAAGTCGAAACAGGAGCAGCTAGTTGACTCAAAAATCATCCGACAATACTAGTATGGGTCCAACCGGATGCATGAATGAAAACCGATCGGATACCAGATGTGGTAGTATAATTCTATCAGTTATAATCAAAAGTATGGCAGTAGTTCTCGTTCTTCCTCTAACATAAATTACCCCAAATCCCAGTGAGTCTAAATGACACGTGGTTGTTATAGGATTATACAGGTTTAGTGTCAATATGTGTGTTGTTTCAGGCGATGTTCTAAATTTAATGTGTCATGTTGTTTCCTAAGTTTTCATTACACAAAGTAGTAGCAACAAGTGTATAATCATGCATCAGTGATAATATAAACAATTAGCAGTAAATTCCTTTAAGGGGGGAATGGTTACTCTAGCATGAATCATAAAGCAGTAAAAAGGAGAACATGTTTCTCAACAAGTTTACTGTCTACATCATTAGCATATATGTTGGGGTGTTATGTTTTTCCATATCCATTCTAAGTTAATGATTTCCAACAGTTTAAGCCACTGTGTCAGTAAGATTACTTTCCAATAATATGTCATGTGTAACACTATCCAACGAATCCAATTAACCAACAGATTACTACTACATATGTAATTTGCACATGATAATAACAATTTACTTCTGAACATATTCAACATAACCGAACCAATCATATATCATGATAGATGTCAGAAGTAATATGTAAGCATTTACATGCATAAAGAGTAAGTATATGATAGGTCATGGGAGAAGGATCAACGGAATGATCTCAGAGAAGTCTCATCATCGATGATGCTAAAGAGTCAAATCCATTTTACACATGCTTCCAAATATAATAATATCAACAAAAGGTGATATTAGTTCATCAAACTGAGCATGTGTAAGCTAACCACATTCCAAGATACTTCCATGAATGAAAGCCGACAAGTCCGAAACCATCAAATCCAATCAAAAGCCCAAATCCAAGGCAAATCCAATAACCAAAGGACAAGTGGGCGCCCACTGCCAACCAACAACAGCAAGGAACAAGCCTCCGGAATATCCGACAACGGCACTATCACAAGACAATGGCGTGAGGCGGCAGCGAATGTCGCCGCCAAACCCCAAAGCGACTGGAAACCTCGGGATCATCGGGGTTTTAAACCACTCAACATAAAATCCAAGACGAAGGCTCAGATCATCATAACATTACAAAGAAAAAATCCCTCATAAAACCATAAAACCAAATTTAAAATCAAATTTAGAGATTATAGGAATTTACCTAACACCGTGGAATCTCATCGGAAAAGGAGAAAATCCAAGAAGAACCCCAGCCTCAGACGGTCAGACCAAAACCTGAACGCCAACATGAGAGAAGAAAAATCATTGTTTACAAATAACCATTAAAATCAACACATGAAACCTTAAAAATAGGAGCTTGGGAAGCTGTAGGATACATGGAGCACGCGTGGAAGTGAAAGGAGATGGCAAATCTCAGAGATCGAAGACCTCAAGTGGGAGAGACTTACCTTAGGGCTGAAGGGATGCGGGAGAGAGATTGAGAAAGATTGAAAGACCTGCAAAGGTAAGGGGACGTGGAGCGGTGCTGATTGAGTCATGTGGGAGAGGCCGTGTGGAGATTTTGACGTGCACCTAGGGTTTTATCGAGCGAAGCCCTCGTGAGGCCATCGGGTCGAGCGAACGAAGGAGGGGGGCTTTGGGAGTCGTTAAGAGGGGAATCCTGCAAGCGAATCGTGCAGCTGAGGTGAGTGGGGAAAATGCGGGGGGAAAGTGATGGGTTGTGGTGTTATTTAAATGGGAAGCGGGTAGTGGGTCGGGGAGAAAACCAAAAAACAAAAGAAAATGAAAAGAAAGAAAGAAGAGGGGATGTGGCTCGGTCTTGGGTCTTGGGCTTTGCAAAGAGAAAGAAATAAATGATAAAAGAAAATGGAGAAAACAAGAAAGGAAACGGAAAAGGAAAAATTAAAATAAATAACTATACATTGCAGAAAAAAATTCTAAATTATAATTGCATGACATGAGAATTTTCAGGCCATTACACGATTATTCTTGATATGATGGGGAGAAGATAAAAAGCGATTTTGTTAGACCCGGGATTACTCGATTTGTTACAACATGTTTATCACCGTAAAGCTTACAAGAGAAGACGTCCAAATTGAAGTCTTTCAACAATTCTATTGAATGTGAGAAGTTGAAGTTCTCCAGTACTGCTGAAGCAAAAAGAGTGCAAATCGAATATCTAATCTAATTTGGTTCGCATATTATCGCAGTTAATTAACTAATTGATACTTTTGATTAACTTTGTACTTTATGTCTATAACATCGTCAATAGTCGTTCATTTTTGGAGGAACATTACACTCACATTCAACATTTTTGAGCCAATCGTTAACATTCTTCAAAAGACAGATAGCGACACTCCATCGATAAGATGGTTACATGGAGACTTGGAGATGTGCAAGAATAATATCGCATTGAATTTGAAGCATGATAAAAATCTTCAAGCTGATCTCAATGCTAATTGATAAAAGATGGAATGATAAGTTAAAGACTCATTTGCATATTGCGAGTCATTTGTTGGACCCATACTTTTATTACAAGAGACGGAAGGCTATTAATGGAGAAGGTGCTTTTGCAGATGGATTCAGAGAGTGCAAGTTTAGGATGTATGTCCATGATCCTGAGATGCAGAGCAAAAATTAGCTTCCAGTTACCTTTGTATCAAATTCAAAGCAGATCTTTTGGAAGAAACGTAGTGCAAAGGCTATCTAAAAATCCTTCACTTGATCTAGGTACAGCTAATATACTTGAAAACCACACCCTAGAGGGGTGTGAATAGGGTGTAGGCATAAATTACAAATCAAAGCATAAGATCGACCAATCCAAATCGCAGAAAAAAGCAGGAAATGATTTTTCAACGTAGTGGCTCCCCGCCTCTTCTCCGACCCCAAACCTTTAAGGCTTTCACCCTCTTTTATAACCAAAAAGAGAAAAACAACTCGATCACACTTCCGAGTAGTGATCTCACCGTGCAAGCTAATGTTTTCAAAAGTTAAAGCACAATGATAGCTTCTGAATAAAGCTATTCGCAAATATGATCTAACACGAAAAAAACTGAAAAGAAGTCATCGAGATGTAGATCTTCCCTCAATGAATTCGTGGGCGCAAACCGTGTTCAATTCTGACGTGTGTAAAGAAAGTTGTTGCATTTTCAGATCCACAGCTGCAGATCTCCTTCTTCTTCGCGCACTTGAAACTTTGATGAATGAAGGATTTAGGCAGGCTAGTAAGGATGAAAAATCACTAGAGCTTTTTGCTAGATGCTTCGATAAATTCTACAAAGGATGGCTCTCCTTTTATAGGGGATGAAGAGTTTTCTTCACTTTGAAACTCTCTTGATCTTCTCATCTTCTTTCAAATCTTCAATCCAATCTTCATTGATTTGATATATCTCTTTTATTTGAAAACTCCTCTTCAAATTGGTCTTCCAAAAGATTAAAAACTCCTCCAAATTAATTGAAGTCAAACATGGAAGTTTGACTGGTCAAAGTGGTCAAATTAGGGCTTGATATGGACTCTACACGTCTACACGATCGTGTGCCAATTTGGCACGATCGTGTTGTTTGAACTCTGGCCTTATCTTCAATTTCGCAGTTTCAGCACGACCGTGTTGCACAGCCGTGTTGGCACTGTGCAGGACGTCAGAAACTGTTTTTTCGACACGGCCGTGATGCACGGCAGTGTTGGCAAGATGCAGAATTTCATAAGTGACTATTTTTTCAACACGGTCGTGTGACACAGCCGTTTTGACCATGTACTTACTGCTTATTGAGACACACCGTGTAGTACGGCCGTGTTGCTTTGGCCCTTGTCATGCCTTGTTTTCAACTATATGTGTAGTCTACTACATGTGTCGTTTAATTCTATGTAATAGTCCTATGTGTGATGTATTATGTTTGTGTATAGTGAAATGTATGGTATTCTATAGGTAGGTGTATGAATAATATGTGGTGTCTACCAATGTATGACATTGTATTGTATGGTATCTATACTTGTTTGTATATATATTGATGTGCATAGTATAACTTGGTGTGTGGATGTTGTGATCCCCTTTAATATTTGTGTGGAGTGAATGCGTAGCATGATATAATTGTGTGTAATAAATATAGATTGGATACAATATCATGTAAATGGATGTATTGGATACCTAGTTGTATGTGTGGACTTGTATGAATGTTAATATATGTGTGGATTGGTATACATGATATGTGTGTGTATTTGGATGACATGAAGTGAGTGTATCCTTGTAGATATGGCTGTGAAATAGGTATGTGATATGAAGATATATATACACATATATATGGATGAATATTGGCTTGTGGATGTGGACGTGGATGTCTAGTACTCGTTGGATGTACTAGTGTATACGTAGTGTGTGCACATGGATGCATGTAGGTGGATACATGTGTATGTGTAGGCATAATGGTATGTATATGTATATATATGTGTGTGTGTGTGTGTGTGTGTTTATGCATATATATAGTATGTATATATGTGTGTGCGTGTGTGTATGAATGTATGCAGTCTGGGTGTGCATGGGGTGTAGGAGGGCAAGTATGAAAGGGGGTAAAGGTAGTGGCAACCCTGTAAATACCTAGAAGTAGTGAGGGTATTATGGTCATTGGGCTTCTAAAGGGTATTTTAGACATTTCATAATGCTCATGCTCATCTTTAGGATAAGCTTCTAGAAACCTCTAGATCCATCTCTTTCTCCTTATCCTTTTCATTTCGCTTCCTTCTATTTTTTCTTTCTATTTTCCTCTTCCTTCTTGCTTAGGCCGAACCACCAAGAGGGTCATTCTCGCCATGGCTCTAGCCAAAAGATGAAGGAAAAGAAAAGGAAGAAATGAAAAGGAGGAAGAAGAAAGAGGAGGAAAAGAGTTCCTAGCTTGAGGATTTTAGAATTAAGTTGGAGTCATATTGGGGGATGATGCTTGAGGATGGAATTTCAAGGCCAAGGAGGAATCTTGGGTGGTTTTATGGAGACAAGATACTGGCTTTGAGGTAGGGAACCTAAACTCTATAGCATGTTATTCAACTTTAGCTTTTTCTCATGAATCTCTTTGTTTTGTTGATGTCCCTGCTCTGTGCTGTCTTTGTAACACGCATAACTTTCTCTCTAGTCGTCCAAAAATTACAAATTAATACATGCTGGAAAGCTTATCACGTTAGCTACAACTTTCATTTAGAGATTGATCTTAAATTCTAACTGCAGGTAGACTAAAATTGCCAATATGTCTTGTAGTGTCAAATTCTGGTAGATTCTACATCCTGTTAGTGAATAAAGCATAACCTTCACTCCAGTTGTCTAAATGACTTAATCAAAACAATCTGGAATCCTAACTTAATTATCTACATATTTCATGTTGAAACATTTTCATGATTCTGACTGTAGATAATTTAAAGTAATTGATCATTACAGCTAAATAATTCAGTTCCATTACATATTATACACCCTTTATAATACAAGCCATAATTATTAATCTAGATATCCTAAAATTACAATTCTTGGTGCTCTGGAAAGATAACTAAATTATCTACAACTTTTGTTTAGAAACCTAAACCAAATTCTAATTACAATTGTGGGGGCAATGTGGTTGTTTTGGATTCACGCCATGAAATTATCACTCTTGCATTGTTATTAGCATAATTCATGCTAGGTTATATTGTTATGTTTACTCTTGTGGCTAGTTATCATTGTTGTTACTTGGAAGAAAGCTCCTTTATGTTATTTCTTAATGAGTTAATGTCTATGTTATTATGCCCACCACATGTTTGTGAAAACGTCCATATGAAAGCGAGTTGAATAAATAAGAGAATTGCCTCCTTCATGGGGCCAAACTATGGATTGGTGACATTAGAGGCATGTGTGGCATGAAATCCTAAATTATAAATTGTTGAGATGATGTGGATATGATAATGGGCATGGCACATGATGCATGACCCTTGGATATGAAAGAAAGATATACAATATGTGAAAGAAAGAGTAAGATAACATGGACCATGCCAACATGACTTCAAGAAACATGTAGGATGTATGATCAGATTAACTATAAAATGTTCCTGGAATGTCTCAATCATCTCTAAAGAGGTTAAGCTTCCAAGATGGGTTTTGGGGGAATACCTGAGTAAGGGCAGCCATAAGGACTGGACTAGAAGGTGGAGATTCTTGGCACACACTCACATACAGGGAGTGGAGTGATCAGTGGCAGTTGTGGTGATTATTCTCACTTGCCCTTACAGGGAGTGACCGGTTATATGATACGTGCGATGATGTGGAGGATATGCTGACTCCTGCCAGGGATGGGGGAGTTTGAAAGGCCTAGTTAAAATTAATCAGTGCTCATGTACCACTGTCAGGCTAGTTTGAGTGCCCCCCAACCTTGGAGTGAGATCCATGTCCTTATGTCCTGCATTTGCCCAGGTTTCCAAATACACATCAAGAAAATGAGATAATAAAACTTGCATGAGATACTTACAGTTCATGCACCGGTGGTTCCTCCTTTACTCATTATAGTTGTAATATGTACTTGCTTTCTCTGACCATGCATGTGAAATATTCTCTTATGTATACCTCCATGTTTCCTTTCCTTTATGTCACTATTGTAGATTTTTGTTTCCATTTATGTTTCATTTCATAATGCTATAATATGTCATACGTAATAACTTGCATGCTTTGTTGAATAAATGCCATAAGAGTTGAGCATTCCTACTAGACACGCTTTGACGTGACATCCCCTCTTTCCCACAGATAAAAGTAGGTGCAGCAGAGTGTGGCATGGAGCAGTGGGAGCATGATGCAGTATAGGGAGTGAGTGGTAGTGATGGGTGAGTTGTACCTTGAGGGGAGGAGTTTTGTGTATATATGTGTACGTTTGTCGATATATGTGAGATGTCTTGGCTTTTGTACTTGTCTCTTTTGTTCTGTATTTGTGGTTTTGTATTATAGAGCATTACGTATACTATCGCATCATGTGTGCAGTGGCCTGCCTCTGTCTTCTTACTCTCTTTTTCCTTTTTTTTCTTCATCACCTCCGCCTCCCATGGAGTACCTGGAACGAATTCGTACTTCTCGTGTATCCTGGGGAGCGAGGCGTGACAACCCTTCTTGCAGATTTCAGATTCTGACATGCACGGCCGTACAGCTAACACGCACGGCCGTGTCAATCCTATTTTAGCACGTATTATCGCCGTTTGACCTTCAATTGACCTGAAACTCACTAGATAGACACATTAGACCAGTATGACTTGTTTGACATCATCAAAACAAAGTTTAGACAGCAGTTAGTGGGCTAACTTAGGCCAACAATACTAAGATTACTTTCATATTATAGTAGTTTTTAATATTTTAAAGTTTAAATGAACTAAAAGGAAATTAAATTTGGTTTTTTTACGTTTAGTTAATCGATGGTTTTTGCATGGTGGACATGTTATGGATTAGAAGATGGTAATGATGTTTTTGGGATTAACCACTAGCTTAACTGAATGTGGAAGAAATTGGGTGTTTTTAGATGGCAAAAAATTAAAAAAATTATATTATCATATACTCATTTCTTATGATGGCTAATTGGCTATTATATTTTTCTTACTAAATACTGATAAATTAAGAGACGTAGGTTATATCAAATTCCTTTCTTAACAGAAAGAAGATTTAATAGCAGAAACAATGATTCTTTATCTGCTCATTCTATAATAGAGGGAAAGGTAACCGAGTGGATGGAACTTCCAAAATCAGCTAATACTTCTATTGATTCAAATGATGAGAATGGTGATGAAGTCATTCTTGGAGAAAGGTTAACATGGCGACAAGTTAGAGATGCGATGGGAGTTGATCCAACACCAAGAGCTGGCAAAATGTTAAAAACTAAAGTAAAGAAGAACCATCGCATCATCATCAAAAGGGAAGGGAAAGGGAAAGAAGGAAATGCTCGAGGAGGATAAAGCTTTGGATCTTTATCTAATTCATCCTCAGATTCATCTTCAGAAAACATTTCTGCATCGGAGACAGAAGACGTTGAAGGCCAACTACAAGAGACGAGCAAAGAATGAACATGTTAAAAATGTGGAGTATGTCACTCTGGTTATCTTTTAATTCATTTTCAATGCATGTAGTAATTTAAACTTTAATATTTTGTTAATTTACAGTAGTGCATAATATGTTGTGATAATGGTTGCTTAATGCGTTATTGTAACTTATGTGATCCTATTGTTGATATTTTGGTAATATAAACAAACATGGATATTTATGATATTATAAATACTCTTTAGTTAATAAAATTTGTATTATTATACTATCCGATATGAGCAAGTCAATGTTGACATCTATCCCAGTTATGTCCCCTGATATCTGATATCCGATATGAAAATTGGTCATCCAATATCTGATATTTAAATCCTTGTTAGGAGAATATTCAAGTGGTTGAACATCTAAAGGTGAAGGCATAAGTAATAAATTAGAATGTTGATCCTTTAGGTGTCTAGTATATATCATGGTAACTTTTGATGTTCTTAGCTGTAACGAATTTGGTTCAAGAGATGACTCTGAAGTTGGAAGTAAAATGAATGTGAACATTTTTAGTAAACTCCAACTATGAATTTTTTGTGTCTTTTACCAAAAAAAATATAACATTGGTTGAAATCAAAAACTGATTTGTTAGATAAAAACACTTGCAACTTAAATACACACTTCAAGGCTCTATGATCAAGTTATATCGATATTCCAGGTGAGCAGTTGACTTGGAGACAAGTTGCCAAAGCTATGGGAGCTAAACCTAAAAGAAAGATAAGCTCAAGAATGGTGACACATAGAAGAACAAATAAAGGAGCATCTTCATCCTCCAAATGAAAGGAACCGACTATGGAAGAAGAGTTCGAATCATCATCAAAATCATCATCGAAGGCCGAGCTAGATGATGGCAATGATGATTCCGATCATGGAGATTATTATTGATGACTTTAATGTTTGAGAGACTTGGACATGTTTTAAATCTATGGACTGATATTATCTTCTGCTTTTAATATGATGTTTGTTTGTTTTTTACTTTTTATTATATAACAATTTGAATTATTTTGTCATTGAAGAAGGTTTGGCATAATCATATGATTCTTATCGTAAATGTTAAATTATTCATATTTATTGTTTATCAATTTTTAATGCGTGCCTAGTTGCCTACTGATTTTATTATCATATTTTGTAGGTATTTAACTCGCTTGGTTCGTGATCACTTAAAAAAATATTCTACCGAGTGGATGGCTGGTATTCACGTTTAATGAGGTAAGTATACTGAAAAGATACTTTTATTTGAGTTTCTATAATTTATATTATCTTAGACACATATATGCTTTTATTTGTCATCATATTAACCTCTGATATGAATGGCACTTTGATACCGATATTTGGTCAATATCTCTGATATTCATGTTTAACAAGAGAAGTATAACCAAAACATACTTTTATTTGAGTTAGTATAGTTTATATCTTCTTAGATACATCCATGTTTGCATATGTCATCATTTTTAAACATCCGATATGACACTCCGATATTTAGTCAATATCCCCGATATATCCCGATATCCGCAATCCGATATCAAATTTCATAGGCCGATACGCGACCGATATCCGATATTTAGACCATTGTGTGACGTAAATTGTGCATGCATGCTCCAATGTTGGATGTAGAACCATTACATAATATCACTATCTGGGATTATAGATATAGGCTTAAAGGATGACAATATACCTAAATCCTAAGTAATGTGATCAGATATGCCTGAATCAGTTATCCAATTTGTAGGCGCTAATGAAGAGAGGTAATAAAATGGTTACTTTTCTTTGCTGAAGGAGCTATAAAAAGGAATGTATTTGAGCATCTCAAAACTTTGGGAACAATTGGCAGTAGTTCCACTCTCCTTCAAATATCGCCATACTCTTTGAAGTAAAGTATTCCTGATTTAGGAGGAGGCTAGATATGGTGATCCACAAAACCCCATTCGTCTTAAATAAGTAAACGGTAGATCCTTTCCTCACAAAACGTCTTAAATAAGTAAATGTAAAGTATTCTTAAATAAGTAAACGGTAGATCCTTTCCTCACAAAACACGTCTCTAAAAGTGTATGCACCTTAATTGCAAGATTAAGCACCTTAATTGCAAGAGCACCTTAATCCATGCACCTATTTTCCCCAAAAATATAATTGATACAAGTAATGGGAAGAAAGAGGGAATTTGCATGTGAGGCCATACAACCTACATTGCCATTGTCTCCAATAGAACCATTGTCTCCAATCTGATACATGCCATTGTCTCCAATACAACCTCCATTGCACATAAGTCCTCCATCACAATCACCTTTGCATGTGAGGCATCCTCCACAACCACCTCACACCTGTAGTATCTACAACCAAGCTCTGGGTGCATACTGATTATCTCTTACTCATGCTAGCAAATATCAGGCTCTGCAAGCTCTCTGACTGCATGAAAAGTCTAAAAAGATTCTATGAAAGAGCTTTCAATGATATGGAGACGAGAAGCTGCATATTTCGATCTAAGGTTGTCTAAAAATGTCAACATATGCAGCATCTTTTGAACGCATACCTATATATAAAATAGGGTGCTCAGCTCCTAATAAGACTAATTAAAATCTGAATAATGATTAAACGGTTTGTCCTAGTATCGTCTCCTCCTATTGCAGGAGAAACATTATATGTCATGTTCATATTGTTCTGTTATGAGTAAAGTACCTACAGGTGAAGTCAAAGCTCTTTCATACTACGAGTGCATCATCGAAGATTGTATCCCGTGTTCTATCAAATTCAGTGGCTAACTATAGATCTAGTTGTCATCCCGAGTCCATTCAGATAAACAACTAACTGTCTTTCTCATAATAGTTCCAACAAATGACGACAGCTAGATCCTCATTAAATCCTCCCTTAGGATATAACTCAAAAGTACAATGCAACCCTAACCTTTGAATCTTTGATCCTCCCTTGGGATCTCACCCACACATACAAACGATTACACTCCTTCCTTACAATCACACAGTTCGACCCTTGAGATCTTACAATCACATTCAGCTGCTCAAACTACCAAACGATCCTCCCTCGGGATCACAGATATGCATTCTTCCACTCCCAGTCTCAAAAGAGAACAATCTCCCTTGGTATCAGTGAGAAAGAGAATAAGTGCTCTATAAATCGAGCATAAATGCTCGATAGCAAAGAGCATAACACTCTCTGACTTGTCAACCACAATTTCATTTGGAAACACTTCACTCCTTTCTAGACACGTCTTAAAAAATGATTGCATAAAAATCAGACAAGGTTCAAAGAACAAAAATAAAAGAGAGAGAAGAGAAAAATGACGAGGGGCTAGATCTAATCAGATTTTGATGTGGAGTAATTGAAGGATTGGAGCAGGTTGAAGTATACCAGAATCGGATTGAATATGGTCATATGCTAACACGGCGTCAAAGTTGGATTGAAGCTGGTCGATGTCGGGTCGTTCCTAATGATGGGTCAAGTGAATGATGGTTGTCTGTCGGTCATCAAGGTATGATTGGATGATGTCGTAATCAACAATAACGATGAGATTTGATGCATGCATCAAGGACAATGTCAAGGTGACGATGGATAGATCTGATCGAAATCAGGATCTGGTCAATGATGAGATGTAATCAGAGTTGGTCTGGGGATGATGACATGGAAGATGAATTGGAAGAGGATTCGAATTAGGATTAGAGTTAGGCTTAGGGTTAATGGTTCTGATGACATGTAAAATGGAAGAGAAAATAGGAGAAAATGTCATGGTAGAAACCTTCCTCTCTACCGATTAATATACCGATTATAGAAGGACCAAAATACACTTTTACACAAATTCCATCTACAATATATGTATTCTTATTCTAACACACAGCAAAGTGTGCACTTCTCCCGCAAGTCTCTTTTTGACCACTTCGTTTTTTCTGTAAGCTCTGTATTTTCAATAAAGTGACTTAAGAGGGTGTCGATCAATTGTATGTGACCATGATTAAATCTGCCTATTAGGGTTTATATCGGCAAAATTTCTTTGAGTGCCCTTTTTCTTTTATTTTACATACTGAGGCATCAGTCACTTGCTTCCTCCAGTCACCAGAAACACCAATCTGTTGTGGCATTCTCTATTGTAAACACTCCCATTTATTACTCATCTTTTCATCTCTTCTCATCAAATAGATTATGTTCATACGGTCCACGGATCATATATAAAATTTAAAGTTGTTGATATCTTTCTTATATGTAGCTGTGCACACAACATTTAGAGTAGAAATGAAAAGTTAACTGAAATGCATGCTTTCAAAGATGTCATGGAAACTATATTAATAGTAATATAGTATCTTAAGAGAACTTCTGAAGACCGAAACAACTCCATAAGACCTTATAGACAGACGAGATAGAGAGATTGCATGCTTTCCAGCGATATAACAGACAGCTATTCATTTTGATAGTTCATTTTGATAACAGAAATCTTGATAATGACCTCTGTGAAGCTGATAGATTGAAAGACATCCTGGTTGCTGACTCACATCCAAGCATGTGGAATGTGAAGTATTCCTAGAGAGTCAAGTTTGACTGGTCAAGGAAAGGGAGAATGAATCGGTGATGTCCCAAAGAAATACTCTTTATCAGTATCATAACAGATATCCTGAACTGACAACCCCGAGTTACGTCTATTCATTTATATGCTTATGATGTATAAGCATTGTCAGTCAGCATATGCATACTACTAATCACGTAATTATAGCTTGTTCTAAGAGATTGACTGCAGATGGGGTTTTGAGTTGATTGAGCATATACGAGTACAGACGATAGGAGAACATCTTGAGATATTAAATCAGAATAAAGTCAGCATGAACCTTCAATGTATAATCAGATGAAATGCATTCACTTCATCAGGAGGGGGGTCAGCTCCAACTTCATTTCAATGGATATTATTATCAACTTTTAAAATCTCAAACATTGATTTATTCTTCTCCAAGTTGAGCATGGCTTCCCCCCATGTCCAAAAGACGATACACTAGGACACTTAATAACCAAATGATATATAGAAAGATGCTTCTGTGGTGTTATTTCCAAATAACCCAATGGCAGTACTTCATCTAACAGAACATAAAACAAACAGCAGCATCAGCAGAAACAACAATAACAACAATAACAACAAGAATGCATTATTTAAGATGTTTGATGCCGGCAGTCTAGCCAAACAGATAACCATTATTATCAATTTTTCATTATATAAGCTTTTTTCAATGGGGTATGCTATGGAGCACATCTGAATTATTGGCTCCCTAACTTAGACATTTTAGAGAATATGTTTAATTATTAGAATTGGCAGTTTCCTATATTCCAATTACTGAGGATATTTGCTAACCATATGGTAATCTTTCTAATTAATTCAGCAATTTCAAGTGTTAGTTTGGATTAATCCTACAATCCAAGACAAGGACTTCTTTGTTCGGTAAAATGGAACAAAGTGTTATGTGCTTAAGATGATAGGTAATATTGTCCAGAAAATGAGCTTATATTTCATGGCATGGATTACAGAAACACTAAATTTTTCTAACTAAAGCAAGGATAACCGGGGTGAGTATCCCATCATTGACACATGTATATGAGAAGATGCTAGTAATACTTCAGAAGATATCTGCATTTCCCATCATAGAGACGGACCATTGTCATTTCACTTTTATTATTCTTTTGAAGGAATGATTTGGTATGAAGAACTGGCTATAATATCAAAAAATTTATAGTGGCAAATGCTATGTGTGTGTGTGTGTGAATAACGGGTATCATACACCATATGAGAGGGTGCCTCATATGCCCTCTCACATAAAGGGGGGCGGGTACAACAAGTACAAGTCCATGTGGGCTTGTATTTGCCCCCTTTATGAGAGAGGGCATATGAGGCACCCCCTCATATGGCATATAATACCCATTATTCTCATATATGTGTGTGTGTGATATAATAGCATTTCATTAAAATTTTCATATCCAAAGCTCAAGACCAAATAGAAAACGAGAGAAAGAAAAGAATGACTTTCATATGTATGCCCAAATAGAAAACAGAAAGAAAAGAATGACTATATATGCAAGTCAACAGAAGACTACTGTACGTCACAGATTTCAAGTGATTTGAACTATCAAGTAAAATCTTTAATTTAGCCTAGATCCGGCAAGAGGCAACAAGAAAATACCAAATGGTACATGGAAATATAGAAAAGAGGGTTGGGCATGAGCTTAGAATTAAATTACTTTGTTGATGAAAACAGTGGCTACTAATTTTACTTAGAAATTAAAATAGAAGACAAAAACATTAAACTTTACCATTCTCTACTTACCGAATCTCTCAAACCTGACAATAGCATCTCAATAACTTCCTCCACAATTTCTGGGACATCCAAGTCATCTGCTTCAAGGCACCCTGTATCTTGTGTATCATTGTCCTGGGTAGCATGTGCGCCGTGCAAACTGGACCGACTTTGTTCACCAATATTCCGCAAAAAATGCTCCCCTAGTGATATATTTTGTCCCTGTATGAATCAGACTAGTCATACCATAGTTTTAGGGCCCTCATGAAAACATATAAAACGAAGATAACCCACAATCCAAAAAATGTTCCCCTGGTGAAAGTCACCTCCATTTCACATATTCTTGCATATGCATGAAATGACAATTTGAAGCAAAAGGAGCATATGGATGTGATAAAAGTTACATATAAGAAATTCTCGCCTTCCCTTCACTCTCAATTATTCAAAGAAATCATAATTATGTTAGAGAAACTCCTCTGAACATAAATAATATGTTGAGTAAATCTATCCATCCTACAATCTCTAATCACAATGGGTATTACACCCTGGTTTACACAATTTAAGGGATGTAAAGTCATGATCGAGTTTGTTCTTCCTAACAGAAGTTAATGGATGGTGATTCTTGAGTTGAATTGGGGCATGACCGAGTTTGTTCTTCCTAACAGAAGTTATTGGATGGTGATTCTTGAGTTGAATTCGGGCATTTTTAGTGTTATTGGTTTGGGGATGAGATTGGGATTCTGAAATGAGATGTTATTGGTTGTTGGGACTGAACATTGGAAACCCAAAATTTCACAGTAGCAGAATATCTGCACAAAGCAATCCCAACCCTAACATCAGTCCCACCTTTTTCGGAGGGGGATGGGGATTGAAATGGGAAATTAGGATGTCCACATATTGTTTTCAACATCCTCATTTCATCTCTCTGCTCCATTCAACATAAAATATAACCATATAATGCTCCCATAACCGTTGGTTGTCAATGGCACCATCAGAGTTCATGGCCACTGCCACCTGCAACTGTGGCCGATGGCTGTCACCTTCAGCTGAGCCTGGAAATAGCTGCTGCCAACAGTAGACTGCGGTCGCCATGGTACCAATGGTCAGCATTCAGTAATTATTGCCAAGTCAGCCCCAGCCACAAAATCTACTGGCATTGTTTTAGGATAATATCTAAAGATGACCTAATTAGTATTACTTTAACATAAGGCTTATTTTCTACTTATTGGTATGATATGTACTTTTTAAAGTTTTTTTCTTAATTTCAACTTGATTGGTAATTTATTACAATTTTCTATTTATTAATTTAATTATTATTATTTAGGTTTCGTTAATTTTTGAAACCAGTACACAGTTATATGTATGAACAATCATTTAATTATATGCAAAATGAAATTGTAGTTATAAGCATATAATCTAGAATTGTGATTGCTAGTGGAACATATACAAAAATATCATGTTCGACGTAATATTCTAAGTGAAACTTAAATATTAGAAGAGGGAGTGTAAAGTCATTACAAGTGAAATATTTATTAGAATGAAATTGGTTACAGTAAAAGTGGAAGTATATAAAAATGTGCAATTGCGTAAAAGAAATCATGGGGAAAAGGTATGCATTCAGACATGACAAATATGTGTAACTGAAGAATATATTCATGTATTAGAAGAAAAATTGTTAATAAAATTATAATATGAGTGAAAAAATTTCTGTGGATAACAAAATAATAATTGTGAAAAAGGTATAAAAGATGTTGACAAAAAGAGCATTAAATCATAACTATTATTCAAATATTAATAATTATGTTGTCATCACTTTTGAAGCATTAATGATATTAGCACGATAAATAGATAATCAGTATTAATTAGCACAAAAAATTGATTTAAGCATTTCTAGCATATTAGTAGAATGAATAACGTTGGAGTCTTTGCATCAAAATACTGCTACATTGTCCTAAACCAATTCCAAATTGTCCCAGATCTTAATGAATCACATCCCTGTTCCAATTCCAAAATGTGTCCCAATGAGACATATGTCTTATCTCACCCAAGAGTCCCAAACCAAACACACGCCTTTGATGAAGGAAAGAGTAGTTTAGTTTGAATAATAATACACATGTTTACAAAAGTTAAGGGATCATAAAATTTAAACATATTATTGCTATGCAGGTAAAATTGGGTATCTTATTTGAATAAGTCAGATGTTTGGAATGTGTAATGGCTAGATCAAATTTATTATTAAAAAGAGATGTTAAGATATGTGGAGGTACCATTGGAGAAGATGTAAATTGGTGGCTTATTATTTCCAATATGAAAATGTTGAGTCCTCTCAAGGTGGGTTGAGTGAGTTCTCACTTCTATGGGTGAATAAGTCCATTTTTTCTTGGGTAGAGTAAGTCCCTAAACGTATCCTTTTTTCAGTTATCACCATTTTAAATTTTATCTCAATAAACCTTCGATAGCCTTTTTTCCTTTAATGTTTCTTTTATATTTTTATCCATGCATCAGAGCAGGTTTCGTCCATGCTGAAGATTCAAAAATTTCAACATGCGTCTTTACACAAGAAGCAGTTCGATGTTGCAAATCTTCACGCTCAAGGATGAGCTTTTTCAAAAATCAAGATAATGATAAGGAAAGAGTAGTGCAACTTAAATAATAATCCACATACTCGCAAAAGTCAAGAGAGCATAAAAGGTAATAGTATTATTATCATACTGGTTAAATCATGAACCTTATTTGAATAATTACTCACATATTTGTAATATGAAAATAATGGCTAGATTAGAATTAATACTACAGGAAATGTTATTATGTTTGGAGGTAACATTGGAGAGGATGTAAATTGGTGGCTTTTGTTTCTAATATGATGTGAGTGAGTCCTCTCTATCTGGCGTGAGTGAGCCCTGCTTCTACATTGAGCAAGTCACCATCTTAGGTTGAGTAAGTCTTGAATCCCTATGTCGTTATCTTTTATCTCCTTTATATTATTATACTAATAAAAACAAGTTTGAGTCATTGTTTTCATTTAAGTTTTCAAGTAATTTCCTCATGTATTCCTTCCAGCATCACCCTTTTGATGCTAATAAAATTATGATGCTAATAAAATTTACATTTATGACACCACTTCTAAATAACCATGTGCATGTCCCTTGTAGTTAGATTATAGGACAATTTGTTGTAGGACAAGATAGATTTGGGAATTTTGTAAGAAAGATTTGGGAAAGAAAATATAGATTTAGTGTTCTGAGGCTTCTCACCAAGAATTTGGACCTTTCGTAAGCATTGAAAAATTCTTTTCATTGATTCATTTATTGATTAATGAAAATAGATTTGAAGCCTTTTTATTGGCTTTACTGTTGAGTATTGACTTCTCACTACTTGGTTTTGATGATGAGCAAACATAAATACGTGTGACTAATTCCCTCCATGCAGTTATTTCATTTGCCTAATCCACTCATGAAGATCAATTTGCAATGAATGACAATCAAACTCAATCAAAGCAAAGAGATGATTGGGTGATCAAGACAAAGAAAGAATCTTCAAAGATTTCAAGTTCAATCAAGAGAAAGACAAGAAGCTACAACTCATTGTAAATCTTTTTCTTCTTCTATTTTCTTTCTCTTAGAATGTAGACTTGAAGCAGAGTAAACTTGGAGCACTCACATTTCACTCAATCTATCCTAGGAAACTCTTAGAATTCATTTCATATGACTCTTATTCATAAAACCCTTAGATGAGCATTCTGTTTGTCTGACATCCGACTGCTACTCAAAAGTCAGGCGCATGTCTTCATATAGTCGCATGTGATTTGTTCATCAGTCATCTATAATGCACACACTTTTGCTTATGTTTTTGGGCGTTCACTCTTAACTTCTAAACAGGTGACTGCTGTACAAAGTATAGGCGCATGTCTATAGATCAGGCGCCTGAGACTTGTTCGTCAGTCGCTTGTATCATCTTTGCCCAAATAACCCAATTCTGTCAAGTTACGCACTTGCGCATCCAGGCGATGTACGTTGATTTTTCAGGCGCATGCCCATGGCACAAGCGCATGTCTATTCCACTACAGTCGTGGGTCCATCCCTTGCCCAACTTCTCGATTTTGGTAAGTTACGCACTTGTGCACACAGGCGCTGAACGTTGATTTTCCAGTCGCCTGTCCATGGCACAAGCGCGTGTGAATACCACATCAGTCGCCTGTCATTTGATTACTCAGATTCTTGAATTTGTCAACTTAAGCACTTCTACCACACAGACGCCTGACGTTGATTTCACAAGCGCCTGCTTGTTTTCAGGCGCCTAGCAAACCTTCATCAGTCGCCTATCCTACGTGGTAAGTTACCGATTGAATTCTCACATACCCTCTGACACAGTGCAGCAGGCGCATGTTGATTCTTCATCAGTCGCATGTCCTGGCTGTTAAATTAATCCATTTGCCAATCAAAGACGGATTTTGAAAGAGCTTTTGGGTAATCTTGTGGGGGCTTTGAGTGAACCTATAAAGATGGGTTTTATTGTTCCATTGAGAGCTGCTTAGACATTCATTGATTCATCTCTCTAGCTCAAGCACTCAAGCACTCAAGCTTTCAATCTCTCATTCTCTCTTGCTCACCAACCTAGAATCCAAGTTTAAACCTTCTAGGCATTTGGTAGTGAAAAGGTGAGGTGCTCCTTTCTTCATTCAAGAGACCACAACACACTCCACACTCTTGCTCCTTCAAGTTCTACTTCAAGACATATGTGTTTGTAAGTGTGTATTTCAATTTCATAACTCTTTCGTTAAATTGGTTTTAGCTCTCGGTTTGTAAAACTGTTTGCTTGATCCCAAGTTGTGGGAATCAAGGCCATCAATCTTGTGTATTGATTACACTTGTATGGTTGCTACAATTCGGTTGAAAGAAAAACTCAAGCTAGGGTTTTAGCTTGAGTATCTGGGTGATATCCCAGGTAGTAGGGACATAGGATTACAGGAACAAGTCAGGTTTGACTTGGGTAATCCGAACCTTTGAACATATTGTGTTTGCTTATTCTAATAGTTGTTTCAAATTATTTCCGTATTATTGTTGGTTATGATTTTAATTAGGCGTAATTTCCTCGTTAATTTTATAAATACTATTCAACCCCCCTTTCTAGTGTTTTCCTCATAGCATATGGTCCTTACAATTGGTATCAAAGCTCAAGGTTAAGCTATCCAATAACAACGTGTCACCACCTTCTTCCTACAACAATCATGATCGAGATGGTGCTGCATCGATTTTTGAAGGCCAATCTACGGTTCGACCTATGCGCTTCAATGACACAAATTTCGGCTATTGGAAGTGCCTGATGGAGACGTTCTTTAGGAGTGCTTCTCTATGGAGAATCCTCTACAAGGAATACATATAGCCTACGGAAGAAAACTACGACAAATGGACACCCGCCAAGAAGTCCGCAGAGGTGAAAAATGCAAAGGCAATGAACGATCTTCATTGTGCTCTGGAGCTCGATGAGTTCAATAAGATATGCACATGTAAGAGTGCACATCAAATTTGGAATCATCTTATTGTTACTCATGAAGGGACCAACAATGTAAAACTTTCAAAGTTAAACTACGGTATGTTTCAAATACAGGAAAATGAGAAAATTGCTTCGATGTAAGCTCGCTTCACCGACATCACCAATGAGCTTGAAGCTCTTGGAAAGACGTACACTCAACAAGAAAATGTGAAGAAGATCATCATGTCAATGACCTCGAAATGGAAAAGAAGAACAATAGCGATTAAAGATGTCAATGACATGCAAAGCTACACCGTGGTGAACCTCATCGGTACACTCATGTCATATGAAGTGAGAAGGGAAAACCGCTTGAAGATAAGGGGGAATGATGAAGCCAACGGAGGCAAAGAAGAAAGCAATAGCATTCAAAGCCACTTCTTCATCCTCCGAAAGTGATGAGTCCGGGGATGAGGTGGACTTGGAAAATATGGCGCTTATGGAAAGCGATGAGTATGCTACATGTTTCCCATCACATACGCAGTCAAAGGTATAACGCAATATATTGTTTATACTAAGAGGATCCTTTTTATCATTAAAAAATAAAAGTAGCATGGATTCAGCCGCAAAAGGACAGGAACACGGCAAGGTAACACAACAATGTTCTAAATATATGCTGCATAAATGGTTTGCCTAACAATTTCCAAACCATCAAAATGATAGTTAAAATGGATCCCATTTGGAAAAGGCTGGGAACTAACTGGATCAAACGAAAATGTGCTCTTTATAGGGAGAATTAAAACAAACTTCAAGACTTAAGAGACAGCGCAAGAAGAACCCAAGGCATAAAAGTAAACTACAAACAAGGACTACGCAATAAATTTATAAGAAATTTGCAGACCAGGTAACGCCATGATGGCACGCGATGAGGCAAACAAGTAAGCCCAATGCGCTGTGACAGTTTGACAAGAAACTTTCGAAGTAAAGGACTTCGAGCTGCAGTAGCTGACTTCATCAGGAGCAAACTATCACCCCAAGTGGTGGAAACCACACTAAGCAAAATTCTTCGATTACCCACCTGCAACATTCCCATGTAAGCAAAAAAAAAGATGTATTTAGTTCAACAAGCAACTATCACTAAAAGAAGTCACAGATGAAACAATCCTGGTTCCTTATATGTTACTCGAAAGGTGTTCTATTTCTATAAACAAATAAATGCAAAAGGATGTGAATATAAAAGAATAGGCTGCAGATGGACTTCGTGAAAATGATCATAATAGAAAACAAAACTACAGTACTTTACAATGCAGATGCAACAGGCAAACTGAAGTATTCTTTCCATTTAGAAAACAAAATGTTGCAAGAATCCCACAAGATACTACTGGCAGATAAGGGGCGAAATACTAATTTATAGACATGAAATTTGTTGATGTTAACTGGTACTAACCAAATTGTCCACTCGACTCTCCATCCTTCTGCCTAATAGGGACTAAGCTTAAGAATGGCAATTATTCAACACTAATCCATAATGCAATTCCTAGTTGCATGGCTAATTTGGGATGAATCTGGCAAACGCTTAAGGCTACAAAAAAGAACTTTCCAGCATATACATTCTTCCTCACTAAAAGTGAAATAACTACTTGTAATCATAGGCCTAGAATCGATACAATCTAGCAAGCATTGTTATGCGATCCGGATCTGGATTTAGGATAAAAATATGATTTTTAGTGGTTTTTGGGGTGAAAGATGGGATTTTTTTTGAGGTAAAGATAGGATTTTTAGGGGCTAGAGAATATATTTGAGGAAGAAAGGATGCATTTTTATTGATAGAAATAAAGGGAATATAAGATAGGTGGACTCGATTCGAGAGGAGGCCGCTCTCCTAACTTTGGATTCGAGATCAAAGCCTAAATCACCACTAGATCTATGGGATCGACCATATTCTACTCAAAACTCAACATAACCCCCCACTCTAATCTCCCTGTTTGTTTATAATAAGACTCTTATTGAGCCGCCCCCTATTACCATAATACCCCTGACCTAGGGTTTTACCCAAAATTACAAATCTGCACCTTGACCCACAAAATTACAAAACACCCCCCGTATCCAGAAATTACAGATTTGCCATTATTCACATAAATCCTAGTCCTAACACATTGAGAAGTACAGGAAAATTAAGGCAAATGTCAGAAACAAAGAAAACCTGGACACTCAATAAAGTGAAGTCAATAATTAAGATTACATCCAACAATAGATGGTAAATAAAAGATATTATGCCAAGAATATCAGATTGGTAAGAAAAGCATTTTTGCAACTGTGGTAACAAGTATTTGTGAGAAGCAAAGCAACGTCAAATCCCCAGCAGATGGGTGTTTTAATCTCACCTCGCACCAAATATGGTGCTTGGTATGGGAAACTGCAGAGGCATCATGATTGCAGATAATCATGTTTTCAGCATAAGGCGTGGTGACCCTAGCAATATATTATTCGATGAAACATAGTATAATCATGATAACTGTTATTATATAGCATCACAAATATAATCCATGTTCCTGGACCGGCTTAACCCAGCATATAATGCAGCCATCTGATAATAGCATGCTGATTCTTAAGATCAACTGGCTCAAACTGTAAACATTCCTGGAGAGGTCAACATAAAGATACATATTGTTTAAATTAACTTGCTATAATGGCCAACCACGAACGAAAATAACAATTATTGAAGTCCCAATTATTGAAGTCCACAAAGTAGTCATCTTGGTAACAAGGGTGATATTTCCTCAAAATCTATTTGATACCCCTGATTCCTGAAGAAAGAAATGACCGAACGCTTCAAAGCTATTAAACTGAGCTTTCCTTCGTAAAACACTGCAACCGTTTGATCTTACACAGGAAGTATATATCAAATCAAAATATTTGCAAACTGCAGGGCTTGTAGCTTCTCAACTAAGGGTCTATTTGCTCGATTTTGACCGAAATTTTAGGTGATTCTGAAACCTTGTATTTGAGAATCATGGAGTTGCAAATATATATCGAGTTGTTTGGTTTCTTGTAATTACAAAGATTAATTTGGGAAGCATGGAATAGCAAATCTAAACATATTTGTTTGGTTTCTTATAAGCAAATTCCTTTCCGTTTCAAGTTCACCCATTCATCGGATGCACTTGGAGGTGACATAAAAACTCTGCATCTGCATGTGATTTGATATGATCATATTTATAATAGTTGCAGCCATTTCTGGAACAATCCCATCTTGAAGATTTTATCTTGTTTTTGATGGGATTCTACATATCTTCCATGTCTATATCCTTGCCTTCGCCATCTCGCATGACATCAAGCCAATCCGATACAACATCAGCCAGCTTAAAGTGATGGGGAAGAAACACACTGAAAGGTTTCCCATCAAGGGTTTTGATGGGATTTGGGGAAATAACTAAACTAGGGACTTCAACTAAAGGTCAAATTAGATGTTTTAGGCATCTTATCTCACCGATTTCAACACCTCAGGTATTGAAGATTCTTTCAGACCTCATGTCCATGCGATTCCTTACTCAATCTCACACCTCGCATGCATAAAGATTTCAATGAATTGCAAACCAAGTTAACAAGCATAATTTTGTTTATTCAATCTGTTCGCATCTATTTCCAATAAAAGGCATAAAAATCTATTATACATTTGAGGACTTTTTTGAATAGGTTTGCTGACTAGGAGAAGCTGACTAGGACAAAAGGGTTGATAGAAAGATGGCTTAGATGTAATCTTAAAAAGTGAATGTTTAGGATGAGTTTTTGTTCAAAAAATTTGAGGGAAAGAGTTTGTATTTTGGGAAGAAATCTTTGGGGGAAAACCACAGTTCTACGGTCAAGTCACATGGTTAAAAAGCATTTTTAATCGGTCATAACTATAGCAACAGTCGCTCTTCAGTTTTAAATGCCCGATGCCCACTTGCAGTCATAAATGCCCCCAGTCTCTTTTCAACATTTTAATCAGTCATTTAAAAAAATTCTTCAACAATTTTCCCGCTGCCAATAGATATCTGTTGTATTGAGGGCCCGCACACATCAACTTGGCTCGCATGACCGTAGCAAAGAAACACGACTCGCGGATCGCTGACGTGGAAGACACAGCCTCCTTTGTTTCTATTTCTATCTATCTCGCCCAAAGACCCAACCCACCAAAAAGTGCACAAGCTTCAACTTCCTTACTTTCTCCTCTCTAAACATCAGCCACATCACATCAAACCCCAAAAGAGAAAAAGGAAAAATCTCCATAGCTCTTGTTGTCCATTCTCCATCCTGAGAAGGGCATTATCCAGCTGCCGGTGTCGATGGCGACTGAGCAACTTTTTGTTTAGGTGGAAAAGAACCCTTTTTATATATATTGCAAAAATTTGAAGCTTGCGGCTCTTGATTTATACATTGCAAAATTTTGATCAGTAAGTGATCCCGTCTCTTTTTTTTATACATTGCAAAATTTTGTTTAGATGGAAAAAGTTGTGATGCTTGCGTTTTTACTTGCAGATATTGGGTATGCAATTATTTTTCTTAGTAATGAGCATAGCTAATTAGCTCTTCCAACATGTAAACAGTGGTTTTCTTTATTTATTTTCACACACACACATGTTGCATATTTTGTTTAGGTGGAAATTTTTTTTAAGCTTGAGGCTCTTGCAAATCTTGGGTTGCTTTAGTCATGATTATAGCTAATTTGCTTTCCAACATGTAGACGGTGGAAAACCCCTTTTTATTTACCACAAAAAACCATCGGGTATGAAAAAGACATTTATTTTTTCTCAACTGAACTCTTTTTGGATCATTTTCTAATTTACATTTTATTTCGTTTTTAGTCGGTTGCAGAGGCGCATGGAAGGTCTCAAATCTTGATGTGAGAGAATTATAGTCTAAAGCAGCCGCAGTTTCAGGTATTTAATCAATTTAACACCCCGTTTGATCTCTGTTTTAGGGTTAATCAGTTGTTAAATTTTCACTAAATTAAATTTAGGAAGAAAAAATTTCCACTTTTTTGGTTATTACCCATTACTTTTAAACAACACATCATTGGCGACATGCTCGACACAACAGCAATTTTTGGCACAAAGCCAGACCTTGGATGATATGTTCACTACGGGTCCCCACCACTGTCGGCAGTTGCTGGATCTCAACCGACAACTGGTGGCGGTGGAACCGCTGCTGACAGTGACAGTGGCAGCAGGTGCCGCTGCATAGAGAGGCGTGCACCAAAAGAACAGTAGCAGCAGTGTGGCTCAAGTGACCTCGGGTACTACGATCGAGTGGTTCACATGCTTCGATGTCTGCAGTAAAGAAACAAACCTCTCTCTAGGATCTTACGGATCGCTGACATTGGAGGACAATCTTTGGTGCAAGCATAAGCAAATTTGATTGTGGAGATTGTGTAGTTTGTGAATGTTTTGTGGAAAAATAAAGTGTATTATGGGATGTTGAACTATATGAAAAATAAATGTTGTGTTTTATGAGATTTTTAAAGTGATTTCATCCTTTCTTTCTTTTTCTTGCTTTCCCTCCGCCGAAGGTTGGGGCTTTTGATTTGGCTATTTTTTTTGATCAAACCGAGTACATGAGTAG
The DNA here is from genome assembly GCA_030789695.1 of Scilla litardierei. NCBI lineage: Eukaryota > Viridiplantae > Streptophyta > Magnoliopsida > Asparagales > Asparagaceae > Scilla > Scilla litardierei. The sequence goes on along the minus strand of CM061142.1, from coordinate 296,942,393 downwards.
CGAGGGAAACCAGGAAGGCGAAGAGAAATTCAAGGTCAAGCTTAGTGGCAAGCATAAGCAAATTTGATTGTGTAGTTTGTGAATGTTTTATGTAAAAATTAAGGGTAGAATTCAGGGTTGATCTCTTTATTTGTGGCATGGTTTGATTGTATTTGTCATTTTTTGTTTTAGTTAAGTGTATCTTGGGGGTTGATCTCTTTATTTGTGACATCGTTTGATTATATCTGTCAGTGTTCTGGTTTAGAAATGGAGCCATGCTTTTTACGGTTTTGTTATGAAGTGTTTGAATGGTGCGTTTTAAAATTTAATGGCAGAGATTTCCAAAGTGATTTAATCCTTTCTTTTTTTATCATCCATCAAAGGGCTTTTGATTTTGCCAATTCTTTTTTGATCAAATATAGCTTGCATAAAGATAATAAGATGGATGTTGAAGAAAACATTGTATATTATGTTAAATTTAAATGAATATACTTCAATCTAAAACTAGAGGTAAATCATATGAATTTTAAGAACTAAATAATTCTGGGAACTTAGTGGTAAATCTTATGATTCGAATAGCTTTTTTAAAACTACATGTAAATAGAAGATCAATATCTAAAAACCTGATATGATCCAAAGCAAATCTGAAATTATATTAATAAAAACAACGAATAAAAAGATAATTGGCTACATTTATAGGGGCAACCACCCTCCCAAGACGCCGATAAGCAAGGACGTCCGCACTCTCCTAAGATCCCTCGAAGAACTCTCGAAAAACTCACAAATATCAAATTAATAAGCATGGAAAACATCAATGACGGCTAGCCCTAATTTAATAGAAAACCCCCCCTAATCTAATTACAAATATACCGTTAAAATTAAATTGGAAAAAGGGGTATGAAAACGCCCCTAATGATAGGTGGCTGGAAGCGCGCGGGGGGTTGGCAGCTGGAAAAATCTGGCAACGCCAAAACTGGCAGGTGATCATGGCCCTCTTCAGGGCCTCAAATGCATCGTCGCCTCCTCCCCCCATGGAACTGGTCCTTTAATAGCTCGGTCAATGGCCAGGCGATCGTCCTATACCCCTCCACAAATCTGCGATAGTAACCCGTCAACCCCAGGAAACCCAGCAGCCCCCCTAAGTGTGGTGGGGCGCGACCAGTCTAGCATCACCGCTATCTTCGCTCTATCTGCTGCAACCCCTTCTGTTGACGCCACATGTCCCAGATACTCCACCTGCGGCTGTCCGAATAAACACGTCTTCTGTTCGCAAATAGCTGATGATACTGCAGCTCCTGAAACACGACCTGCAGGTGATCCAAGGGCTCCTCCAAGGTACGACTGTACACTAATATGTCATCGAAGAAAACAAGTACGAATCGCCTCAGGTAAGGACAAAATACCTTATTCATAAGGGCCTGAAATGCAGCTGGTGCGTTCGTCAAGCCGAAAGGCATGACTAGAAACTTGTAGTGGCACTCATGCGTCCTGAACGTCGTCTTGGGCACATCCTCCCGTCGCATCCTGATCTGATGGTAGCCCGACTTGAGATCTATCTTGCTGAATAGAGCTGCCTCCATGTAACCCATCCAGGAGCTCATCTATCACTGGTATGGAAAATGTGGCTGGCACTGTCTCCTTGTTCAACGCCCTGCAGTCTACGTAGAAGCGTCAGCTCCCATTCTTCTTCTTTATTAACAGCACTGGACTGGAGAATAGGCTCACACTAGGCTGAATCACTCCCGCCTGCACCATCTCTGCCACCATCATCTCAATCTCATCCTTCTGATGATGGGGTATCGGTAGGGCCTGACACTAATAGGAGACACGCCGTCTCGCAGTACTATGACGTGTTCGTGGTCCCTCGGTGGTGGGAGACCCCGAGACACCTGGAAGATCTCCTCAAACTGCTCCATCGGCTGCTGCACCTCCCCTGGAATGGGATGCTCATCACTGGCATCAGCGCCTCCCTCCTCCATCAACGAGTACAGCTCCACTAGGTATTCTCCTCCCTCAGTCTGAATGGTCCTCGCCATGGTCTTCAACGAGACCAAAAATCTGCATAGGCTGGGGTCCCCCTTAGTGTAACTGCTCTCCCATCTTCCTGAAACTTCATCCTAAGCAGCTTCCAGTTCACTGTCATCTTCCACGACGTCTGCAACCACGTCATGCCCAAGATAACGTCGGTGCTCCCCAGGTCTAAAGGCAAAAAATCTGCGATCACATGTATCTCCTGTATGGTCAGTACCAGCCTTCTGCAAACTCCCTGACTGCTCTTCTTCTTTCCTGTCCCCATCATAACACTGAAACTGTCACAGTCAGTCAGCTGAAGCCCCTGCTGGGCCACCACTCTCCTGGAAATGAAGTTGTGGGTCGTCCCACTGTCAATGAGCACGGTCACCTCGTGGTCGCCAATCTCTCCCCTCATCTTCATGATATAGTTCGGTGTGAACCCTACCACGGAGTTAAGGGACACCTCCGTCACATCTAACTGATGGCCCTCAGGCTCCTCCTCCTCTGCCTCCGTTGTCTCATCCTCGACGTCAGCCTTGTCATCATCGTCCTCAAGTAGCAGCACCTGGAGCTTGTGCCCCGCACATCTATGACCCGGCGTGAATCGCTCATCAAATCTGAAACACAAGCCCTTCTGTTGCTTCTCCCTCATATCTGCATCCGTCATCCGCCTGAACTGCCCCAGCCTGCGGTTCACTACTCCTCTCCCCAGTCTTCTCTCTGGCCGTCGAATCTGCTCCCGTAGTGGCTCTCTGCTATCCACCTGTCACTGGCTAGCTACGGCTCGCCGATCCACTCCATCCACTCCTGGCCTTCCTATCCTCCAACTGATAGTCCTCTGCCATCTGAGCGTACTTCATGGTCTTCATTAGACTCTGAGGCTTCTGCATGCGTACCGCTGCTCGTATAGTGGCCTTCAACCCCTTCATGAAGGTGCTCTCCATCTATCGTCGGTCACCCCGTGCACCTGTCCTGAAAGGACCTCAAACCTCTCTAGGTAGTCTCTCACCGTGCCCTCCTGTCTGAGTGATAGCAGCTGCTCCCGCACGTTTCCCAAGTGGAGGTCTCTGAACCTCTCTCCATCTGATCCCTGATCTCCTCACATGAAAAGGGGCGACTTGCGTCCTTCCACTGAAACCACGCGAGGGCCTTTCCATCTAGGCAGATGCCTGCTGCCTCCAACTTTTGCTCCTCGGTCATGTGAGAGACTCTAAAGAATCTCTCCGCTCTGTAGATCCACGCCGGGTCCGTCCCATAGAATATAGGCATCTTCAACTTCCTTAGTCGGTCCATATTGAATACCCCCGGTCCCCGCGTCCTCCACCGTGTCTAATTTGGTGATAGTGCTGCGACCTCTCCTAGTGTCGCTCCTAACCCCATGGGGGCCTCCTCCTCGGTCCACGTATCCACCCCTTCGTCGCCTCCAAACATGCCCTCTGGCCTCTCCTGAAAGTCTCTGTAACCTCCTCCCACGTCTACGGTGCGTCCATCCTGGGAGTGTGGTGGAGGCTGCCACCTGTCGTCGTCAAATCGAGGGTCGGGAGGGTCCCGATACCCCTCGTCGTAGTCTCTGTACTCTGGAATTCCCCGGGGTCAAATTCCTCCTAGAAATCGCGCGTCGGGACCTCACGATGGGGTTGGTCGTCATGAAACTGCTTAAAATCACCTCCCCGGGTCTCGACACCCCTCGCGGGGGCCCTCTGTAGCCCATGGGGCCGCGGCCTGCCTGGGACAGAGTCGCCGGCCCCACCTGTTGCTCCCGGGGGCCCCAGCGGCCTCCCCGTTGGTCGGGGGTCGCCGGACCCCCTGGGACCTTCCCCGCCCCCGGTCGAACCCAGGGGAGGCCACCACCAGTGCGGCGGTGGTCCTGCGAGGCGGCGGGGCCCGGGAACAGCTCCTGCCCCCCCTGTCGCGTCCCATGAGGGGCTGGCTAGGGCCACCGCCCCCCCCCCCCTTCCGTGATTCTACGGCCTTCCGTCGCACTTTCTCGCGGTACTCGGCCTTCCACGGCTCCTCTTCTTCATCCTCGACGTATTCCTCCTCCACGTGGACGTTTTCCGCATCAAAAATCTCAACTTTTTCCTTCCCCTTACCTAAAGCTGGCGCCTTTCCCGCTGATTTAGGGTTCCAATCCCCTTTGTTGTTTGCCACCAATTGAAAGATCAACTGCGCAAATTGCTCTTCGTGCTTCACTTGATTTGCCGTTAATTGGTCGATAGAGGCCGTCAATTTCTTTATTACTTCCTCGTTTCTCGTCAATGATCTCTTTACCACTTCGATCTCGCCGTTAAATTTCTCCTCCAAAGTATCGATCTAGTCCTTTGATCTTGTTGATGCTGACATGGATCGTCACGTGCTTTGATACCAAATTAATAGGATCCAAAGCAAATCTGAAATTATATTAATTAAAACAGCGAATAAAAAGATAATTGGCTACAATTATAGGGGCAACCACCCTCCCAAAACGCCGATAAACGAGGACGTCCGCACTCTCCAAAGATCACTCAAAGAACTCTCACAAATATCAAAATAATAAGCATGGAAAACATCAATGACGGCTAGCCCTAATTTAATAGAAAACTCCCCTCTAATCTAATTACAAATATGCCATTAAACTAAATTAGAAGAAGTGGGGACGAAAATGCCCCTAATGATGGGCGACTGGAAGCGTGCGCGGGTTGGCGAGTTCGCCTCCTCTGATAGGTGCGGATCGCACCAAAACCCATTATTTTAAAAAATATAATCAAGGGAAAGAAAAAAAGATTGGAACGATTTGCACGTCCCTATATGAATTTGAAATTTTATCAAACAAGTTTCTTCTTTGCAACTTTTTAGTATTAATTCCATTACATTATCAATGATTTATGAGAACTTGTAATAGTAGTAGGTTGTTTGATTTGCAAAAATGGAAATACAACAAATGATTCATAAGCAAAAGTTAAGTTCCAAAAAATAGGCGGTAAATACATCATTTGATATATATATCATGTTGTAGTTGCTAGGGTGATTTTGTTAGTAGTTAAAAATAATTATTGCACTTTAATTATTGCTATTCGTTTAAAATTAGTGGATTGAAGATTTTGAGATTGAATATTTTAAATAAACGGGTGAACTAGATTTTGGGAGGTTTAAAATTTTTGGGGAAACTAAATAAAAATTTCTTTTAAAATTAGGGGATCCAAGATTTTTGAGTGGAAAATATTTTAAATGAACTGTGCTCTTTTGGCATATGTTAAATTTTAAGGGAAGTAAATTTAGGAAGGGAATAAAATATTTGGAGGAACTAAATTCTCTGGTTGGTACAAAATTTCGAGGGGACCTAAAATTTTTGTGAGAACTAATAACAATACTTGCACTTTACTTATTTTTGTTTGTTTAAAATTTGGAGATCTAAGATTTTAAGGGGGGATATTTTAAATGAACCGTGCCCTTAGGGCACGGGTTTTGACTAGTTTATGTATAAAACAAAACTTGATTCCTAAAAATTAATCTTACTCAAACAAGAATTCTAAAAGAAAAAATTTGTATAATTTAATGAATGCTAAAACAACTCAAATTAAAATTGTAAATTAACTCAAACTCTAATTAAAACCCAAAAAAAGAAAGCTCCTAATAAACCAAAACTCAAGAATAAAATAAAATAAAAGACTATTCGTCAGATGGAAACTCAAAAAGATCTAAAAGAGAAATATAAATTCTAATTCGTTTTTCTTCTTTGTTCATGTGTCCTCCTTGGAGTAGGATTTGCTCCAATTCCCAAAAGAATTTGCATATGATCCAAGTTTTGTGTCATTAAGCTATAGTGTGTCCCATCTCTTCCTCCAGCATTAGACATTGAACAATTGGAAATTTTTCTATGTATAAACAACCATAAAAGTTAAAACACATTGGCATATGATAAATCATGTAGCTTCATCAACGACATAATTATCCATGTTGTTTAGCTTGATGTTGGAACAGTGCTATGCACAACCTCCGTCATTTCATGTCTACTATCAAAGAATGACATTTCTTTTTGTGCCTGTGAGTGATGGATATAAACCACACAGCAAACAGAAAGTCCGAAAAAGAATAAGAAATCAAGTGGTAGAGAGTTCATCCATGCAACGTAAAATATGCTATTATCTGCAAGCCCTAAATAAAGGGATCAGAAAATTAACCTTGTGTGCTCAAAGATGTTCCCAAGAAGACCAATGTGAAATAAATATAAAAACATGTTAAATTTTGCCATAATGCAAGGTAGAGTAAGATATTCACATGGAGGTAAGAGAAGCTCCAGCGCAACTAAAACTGAAAGGAAACTGAGATAAGAAGCGTGTCTGCAGAAACAAAATAAACACATGAAAATATGCCCTCATGCAGGATAGACTAAATATGCAGAAGAAAAGCATACCCTGGCAGTAAAAGAGTTCATTTTATGAGAAAATGGAGGTATGAACAGATCTAGTCCAACTAAAACTTTAGGAAGCTGAGATTTTAGAAAAAACATCTGCATACACTAGCAAGTGACATCCTGTCTTCCCAAGTCTCAAAACATCCTGTAGATTGGGTGTCTAAGAGCATGACCGTTACAAAAGGATGCTGAGGGAAAAGAAGATCAAATTCGTCAATTTATAAACTGTGAGAAGCTCTATTGATGCGTAGCAAGTTATCAACATGTGCATGTGCGTGCCTATTATGAAGATTGAGAAAAAAATTTCACATGGAGCAATTTCATCATGAAAAGTCTTATTTAGTTTACTTCTTTTTTTAAGTTTTTGGGTCATTTTGTATTTATTTTTTTGAGTCATGTTAGTATTTTTTTTGGTCTTTTTGAGTTTTCTTTTGAAGAATAACCTTTTATTTTATTCTTGAATTTGAGGTTATTAGTTTAGTTTTTTTTCTTAAAGTTTGACTCCGTCTAGGATTTAATTTAAGCCTTTTTGTAGCCTTAATTATAAAAGGTAAATTTCTTTTGTTTTGAATTCTAGTTTGAGTAGTACTTTTCTTACCGAGCCAAGTTATGTTTTAGTTTGAGTAGTACTTTTCTTACCGAGCCAAGTTATGTTTTCTATATAAAGGCTATTATGCCTTTTATTATAAATAGATTATGGAAGATTAAATAAAGAAAATTGGGCTCATGAACTTGATCCGCGATCCCTTGAATCCATATGCATGCAAGGTGGAAGAGTGGATAATGAATCGCCCGGGTATATGGTCCGAATGAATCTCCTACCGGCGAGGCATTGAAATCGGTGGTTGGTCTGATATTTATAGTGAAAGGCCTAAAAACCTTATCTTTATCCATTAGTTTATAAACCCTAATTTAATTTTTTTCCCCAAATTCAACAACAAACCTTAGATGTTAAATCCTTCTACTTTCGCATCTTGTCAATTGGAAGCAGCGCTAAATTTCGTAAGTCAATAATCAAGAAACAATTAAAAAAAATGCTACAGTAATCACAGTTGCTATAATATTGTATCTGCTATAAAATCAGAGACCGGATCCAAATCAATGCCTCAGAGAGACTCCATGTTTAAGCCATCATCATAACCACGTGTTGTTGAACTTGATGTAGAACTTGATGTAGAACATATAGATTTTATTATGTTAACCAATACATTGCTTACGAGCCAGCAGTCATTGCGTCTCTTTCTTTTTCTATACTCATCTTTAGCATTACTGGTTTATTAATCACAACATGGTTGCTCAAGTTTCTTCATATTGCGCCAATTCAAAACTCGAATTCAAGTTTTCTCTAACATGGAAAAATTTGATGTGGCGCAAGTTATGAATAAATGCATGTGTATGCTGATTATGAAAAATGAAGCAAGTTCTACTAATGGAGCAATTTCAATCGCGTAAAAAGTCTTATTTATTTTACTTTTTTGGTTTTTGAGTTTTTAAATTTATTCTTTTGAGTTATTTTAAGTCATTTTAGTATTTCTATTTTGTCTGTTTGAATTTTTTTAAGGAGTAATCCTTTACTTTATTCTTGAATTTAAGTTTATTAAGAGTTTCTTTTTATTAGGCCTTTTAATAGAGTTTGAGTAAATTTATTATTTTAGTTTGAGTCTTTTTGGTAGCCTTAATTATAAAAGGTAAATTTCATTGGTTTTAGAATTTCTGTTTGAGTAGGACAAGTTTTCTTATGAGTTAAGTTTTGTTCTGTATATAAAGATATTTATGCCTTTTATTGTAAATGCTAAACAGATTATGGAAGCTCGAATAAAAAAAATGAAGCTCGTGAACTTGGGTTGCAATCCATTGAATCTCTATGCGCACTAGGTGCGGGAGTGTGCCAGGAATCACCTGAGCATGAGTTCCAAAAGAATCTTCTACATGTGAAATGCTGAAGTTTGTAATCAATTTGATTTCCATCGTGAGATGCCTAAAGCCTTAAAACCCTAATTTAGTCCTTCATATCACATCACAAATCCTAGATGGTAATTCCCTTTCGATGTTGTGTCCCGTTCATCTATTACATGTAATAGCGATCTGAATGCGGTACATGGAAATAAAATGATGAAAATGATGAAAATCAGATGACATGGCATGAGTCATATCCAAGAAAAAAAAATTGAGTCATCATCAACAACAACAAAAAGTAAATTGGCAGGCAAGTAAATGCATAGAAATGAAAATTTGTGGTATGAAATATTGTTCATGGATCAAGATGAGCTAAAGAAATGGTTCCATTTAAGAAAAATGAAATTTTTGATTGTTTCATGACTCGTAACCGGTGCAAGTCAACAAGTGAAAGAACAAGAAGGCCCACAATGCCCAACCTAATAAAGGTGTGAAGTGTGATACTTGTAAACAATGTCCCTAGTCTGCAACAACACAAATTAAAAGAATACAAATGAAACAAGAGCCAGTAGGATAGAATCATGAACGTGATTCATAGTAATGTATTCAGCAAGCTCTAAGATCGATGCAAATCCTAAAACCAAATGAGAAACTGGATAAAACGAGAATAATGTGTACAAAATGACTACAATGACCCAAACGAGGTAATAAATAATCCAATCCAATCCAATCAACCAGCACATAAACTTATAAAACATAGAAAGAACACATAAGCATTAGGACCAAACTGAGAAGTAATACATTTTATCTCCAAAGAATGGGAGATGGTCTGAGGCACATGTATAGATCATGTTACAGGGATATAAGAATTTTAGCAAACAATCATTTGGAACGGAATCGTCAGATGTCATATAGTGTGTGGCTAGAGATCCAACATCAACTAATAGAGAAACAAGAGATCATGATACATCTGCCATAACAGCTCAGAAAGCTGTAATGGGACATCAAATATTGGATTGGAAAACTTCAATAAAGTGACAAATTGTCCTCATAGCAACTGAATCACAACATTTGACCCTACTTCCTCACAACATCAGGTAGGTGTCAAGGATCAGGACCCAAATAAAAAGACACGTGACTTACAAAGAGAATACACTCAGCCAAGATGCACATTAATGCTAGAGCACTAGACATGAACTACTATTAGACTCCTAGCTTTTAAGAATGCAGGCAATACTACTTCAACCTTCAGCAGCATTCGAAATATCATCACCATAGCAGCAATATCGACCAATATATCAGGAAAATCCCCTCAATTGCAATTTGGAACTCCCCAAAGTGCATGGTGTTTATAGCCGACATTTCAGTTGATATCAGGTAACTGCCAATATTGGGGCCGCTATTACAGCCAATATTGTGGCCATAAAAACCGGCCAATTTTTATATTTTTTAAATTAACCAAACATGTCAAATATGGTTCGACCCCACCAATCTTTTATAAGAGGGAGGGAGAGAGATAGTGAGAAAATTAGGGCATAGTGAGCCCTAACTCCTCTCTTGGCTTGAGATAGCTCAGCAGCTACGAGGAAAGCAAGAAGCGAGGCATCACAATCGAGCATGAGGGGGCCACCCGTACCCCAACATGGGCGATGGGAGATGATCCTCAACAAAATCCATGGTCAATGGCCTCTCAGCCCCCCATAACTACAAGTTGGTTGTGCATCGCTTAACTGCTGAGTGGATACATGGATCATAGCAAGACGATGATTTGTGACAACATCGATAAGATGGGATACATCTTGCCCTATGTAGCTTACCCGCACTCCGATCATCACATCCACATGATTCACAAGTAGATATTGTCTTCAGCTTGCCGCTGCCATTGATCGAGTAAGTGAGCGGCTGTTGGTGTCAGTTTGCAATTATTGGTAACAAGATGGTCTTATTTTGCGAATTTGTGATTTCTTTTCCGTTTACTCAAGCTACTTAGATTTATGCTTAATATTTCTCTTAAGCAAAACTACTATCAATGGCAATCATTAATTAAAATTTGGGCAATAAAAATCATAATAAAATTAGAGTTATGATGAATGAGCTAAACTTTATATTTCAATTGTGGATAATAATAACCCAGAAGAATATCGAACAATTGTGACATCATGCATAAGTCTATGCTCTAAATGTATAAATGTATTTGACGTGCTTTATCGTCCAATATGACACACCAATATTGACTAATCATCCCCAATATCGGCCATGAGACATTCGATTTTCCAAGCCAACACGAGTCTAATAACTGATATCTAAAACACCGACCTTCCAAGATTGTTGCTATTGAGTTTAGAAGAAACAAATGATCATTATGCAAAATCTCACACAAAACTTCAATGCCAAAATAAAGGATTAACAAAAAACAAAGTTGCGGGGGAAGCTCCCTAAAGGATTATTGATCTGCTGGTATGTGTTGTAATACAAAAATTAGACCACAATCTAATTTGGGATAGTCTTGTTTATATAGATGAAAAACTAATAGCACAATTATAGAAATATCATTTATTTTCCTAGACATATTCATCCTAATTCTTTTCAAAGTTGCCCAAAATGTGGATGGCTTCGTTGTGTGGAAAGAAAATGTGTGCGTAGAATGATACTGGTCCAAAACATGGTACCTAAGGTGTAATGACCCATAATTTCTTGTAAAGTTTTTGGTACATTTTTTTCTTGATTAATTTTTTTCTGTTCCATTATTGCCCCTTTCTTTTGCTCTTTTTCTGCATTCTGCTTTGGCCTAGTCAGCCCATGTTTATTTTCAATTTTCTTTCAAATTTTACTTTCTTTCTTTTTTGCAGCATAGCCCGCATGGAAGCCATCTCCCCTTTTATTAATTAAACCACGCCCACAACTTCTCTTTTATAAACCAAACACCACTCAACCAAACAAATTAATCTCTCTCATTGTCGGCAACTCAACTATCAACTCACGATCGCTTCTCCACTCCTCTCTCGCGGACAATAAAGAGCCGACAGTAGCGGCTCAACAACCCCTCATCACTGCAGCCTCTAGGCGAGGATTTCATCTTCAATCTGGCATCTGCTCTCATCCTCTTACCCGATTTGGGTATGCTTATTTAAATCGCCATCACCTAAGACGTGTTTTATGTGAAATTAATTTTTCTTTTCCAAAATTTCTCCGTTAATTTCTGATTCATCTCTGGAAATTCTTGGGTGTCTTCGGATGCAACTACGTTAGAACTTATAAAAAATGGGTTATAAAAATACAATAGAAATACTACAAAATACTAAAACATAGTAAACATGTAGAAGTATTAGAAAGGTTTTAAAAAATTAAAAATAAAAGTAAATATGAAATACTAAAAATACTAAAATTTTCTAGTAAAAATATGTTAGAACTTATACAAATGTCCAGTAAAAAGATATTAGAAACTTAGAAATACTAAATAATTATAAATACTTTAATTTTGAAATACTATAAAAATACTAAAAAGAGTAAAAAATACTAGAAATACTAAAAAATACTTAAAATAGTGAAAATACACTATCTAGTATATATTACACTATAAGTTCTATCAAAATACATTATCTATTCCAAAAATAATATAGATAGAAAAGATTCACAAATTATATAAGTTTTATTTAACAAATCATTATTTAACAAAGTAAAATACTAATAAATGCTACATACTTTATATTAAATAAATACTAATAATACTAATAATTTTAACAAATTATATAAGTAGAACTAAAAAATTTCATATATTTAATAGTTACTAGTATTTATAAGAAATTGTATAGTAAACTGACGCTAATACTTATACAGTACTGATACTTATACAGTACTGTCTAGTACTGTCTACTACTAAATAGTAAATACTACTAAATACTAAAAAATTTGAAAATTTCTAGTGAAAAAGAGGGTAGAAAAATTCTTTAACATACTAAAAAAATTTGAACCTGTCTAGTAAAAATATATGAAACTTAAATATATGAAAATACTAGTAAGAAATACTAATAAATACTAAAAATGTGAAAATTTCTATTGAAAATGGCTAGAAAAAATTGTGAAATTGTCTATAAATGTTAAAATTCTTATTATTTATTTTTGCACTATAAATGTTTGCATTTTTGAAAATTAGATCTCTTTTATTATGTGATAATTTAGAATAGATCCATGATACTTATGTGATAATTATTGTTCGATTAATGCTGCTATGCTCTAAGTTAATTATGTGATAATTGTTCAGATTCCTAATACCTGATTAGGGTAGCTAATAATAAATTAAATTATTATGAAACATAAATTGTTGTGTGATAATAATTTTAACTTCCTAATAAGTTTTTAACTGCAATTTTTCACATATTATATGTTGCAGTAATTAAAATATTTTAAAAAACTCCAAAGGAGAAAACGGTGGATATTGGGTGGTCTCATTGTAAAATGATCACAGATAACCATAGACATATAAGGTGCAACTATTGCTGGAAAGAAATGCATGGAGGCATATCTCGCCTTAAGGAACACTTGGCGGGAATTACCGGAGATGTGCAGACATGCCCCGAGGCAACGAAAGAAGCGCATGAATAGATGGGAGCACATGTATTTCAGAAGAAGAACGAAAGGGTACAGGCCAGATTTGAGAAGAAGAGGATAGATGAGATAAGGACAAAGCCTACGAAGGAAATATCAGATGACTCAGATGAGTATGAGGATGACACCAAGGAGGCGAGAGACATTAGAAGAGCTCTTAGAAGAAGTAAGCAAGAACCTGCCGAAGAAGAGATTAGAAGTGAGAGCAGAAGAATGGGAGCAGGATCGTCTGGGTCTGTGGCCTCTGGGCTAGCCAGATCGGGTAGTCGTGCCGGTCGAATGGCCGGTATGTTCGCGTGCAGTTCTGGTCGCGATATTGAGCCAACCGGTAGATCAGTCGGTGCTCTCAGACCCGGTGCCGACCCTTTTTCTCTGACGAAGAAGGGTAAAATCTCAGTCAACCATAAAGAATACCTTCATGAAGAATACCAATGCCCAGTGTTATCAAATGGCGCTGCCACGACCGCCATGGCGCAATGGCGTGGTGCCTTTTGGCCCAATCGCGATTCGCCATCCGATATTGGCTTGGAAATGTCAGGTTCCGCTTTTTCTGCCATGGAGGCCGCCACGAGCGTGGCGTTGTGGCGTTCCGAGGCGACTATGGCAGATTTTTGTGGTTTCAGGTAAAAAAATTAATTTTTTAATTTTTTTAATAATTGTTTAATATTTTACTTAAGTCAAATGAGTCATCTAACTTTTTATCCCTTCGTTTTCTTATCCCTTTCTTATCCCGCAATGCCCTAGCCTTCAAAAGAAAAGGTGGACAACTGTTGCACGACGACGGCAGCGGCTAGACGACGGGGGCGCGACGACGGGGACTCGACTGAATCGGGTATTTTTTTTCTTCCTGTTTTTTCATTCATTCCTTTTTTTCCTTCATTTCTTCCTTTCTTCCTTCCTATGACGACGGCAGCTCTTTAATTTTCTTTTTTCTCTTTAATTTCAGATGACAGCTCGATTTTTTCTCTTTTTTCTTCCTTTCTTCTTTCCTTCATTTCTTTTTTCTCTTTAATTTCAGACGACGGTTTTTATTTATTTTATTTTTTCTTTAATTTTTTTCTTTTTGCTTACAGTTTTAATTTTTCCTTACTGTTTTAATTTTAATTTTTTACTGTTTTAATTTTAACCTTTTTTCTTACTATTTTAATTTTAATTTCCAGCTCAACTATATGGCCCAAATTGAATTAACAACAAGTGGAATTATGGGGGTTAGGCGCCCCACCGGATCAAAATATGTTGCAGTTATTGATGGAATATAAACAAATGCCACATTTTTTTCTTTTTTTCTTAATTTTATGAACTATTTTCTCTATTAATTTTACTCACTGTTTTTTTTTTTGCTTTTTTCAGCTTGAAGCAATGTCAAACACTTCAAATCAAAGTCATACCTCTTCAAACTCTATTACTAAGAGTAATAAGTCAGATATAGGATGGAAGCATTGCCATCAAATGAAAGAAAATGACACCAATGAGGTTATATGTAGTTACTGCGAGAAGATTATGAAAGGAAGAATTACAAGAGGAAAGCGCATCTAATGGAAAAGAAGGGCAATGTTTCAGCTTGCACAAGGTGCCCAAAAGAAGTTAGAGAAGAGTTGTGGGCAATTGAGAAGAATAAGAAAACGAAGGAGAGCGAAGCAATCCGAAAAATAATGCAAGTTGAAGAAGTTCAAGAAGATACTATATTGGAGGAAGATGACTTTATAGAATTAGATGCTGAAATACCTCCTAGTGGTTCTAATGAGAGGAAGAAGGCTGCTTTGAAGGGACCCATGGACCTCTTTTATAGACGTCCAAAAACCGCAATTGCAAAATATCGAAAGTAGAAATTGAAGGAAACAAGTATAAGAGAAGCTTGTGACAAACAAGAAAGGTGGGCTATCTTTCAATATAATCAAATTGCAAAGCTTTCTTGACATGGTTGCAGCTATTGGAAGTTATGGACCGCATTTACGACCTCCAAGCTTTCATGAAATAAGAGTCCAACTCCTTCAAAAGGAGTTGGTGTACACCAATAATTTGATGAAAGGTCACAGGGAGCAGTGGGCCAGTTTTGGGTGCTCCATAATGTCAGATGCTTGGACCGATAGGAAGCAAAGATGTTTGATTAACTTTTTAGTGAATTCTCCTGCTGGGACAATGTTCATCTAGTCTGTTGATGGGTCAAACTTTGTGAAGACCGGAGAGAAGTTATTTTGAATTGCTTGATTCTATTGTGGAGGAAATTGGAGAGGAAAAAATTGTCCAAGTCATAACGAACAATGGGAGTAATTATGTTTTCTTGCCGACAAGAAATTGGAGGAAAAAAGACCCAAAATTTATTGGACTCCTTGTGCAGCACATTGCATAGAGGATATTGGTAAACTTTCCAATATAAAGAAGACAATTCAAATGCAATCTCTCTAGTTGGCTTTATTTATAGCCATTCAAGCACTTTGAGTTTGTTGAGGTACTTTACAAACAAAAGGGAGTTAGTGAGGCATGCGGTCACCCGATTTGCAACATCTTTTCTTTCATTGGAAAGAATTCACCAAGAGAAATCAAATCTTAGAAAAATGTTTGTCTCGAATGAGTGGAATACAAACAAGTTGTCAAAGGAGGCAAAGGGACGTGAAGCAAGTAAAATAGTATTGATGCTAAGTTTTTGGAAGCATGTAGTGTATATACTAAAAGTCATGGCTCCTCTTGTGAAAGTGCTTCGGCTTGTTGATGGTGAGAGAAAGCCAGCTATGGGCTATATATATGAAGTAATGGACAATGCAAAGGAAACAATTATTAATTCTTTTAATAATAATGAGAGTAGATACAATGATGTGTTTGAAATCATTGATAGAAGATGGAATGTTCAGCTTCATCGGCCATTACATGCGGCTGCCCACTTTTTGAATCCGGAGTTTTTCTATGACAACACTCATATGGAATTTGATAGTGAGATTATAATGGGATTATATGCATGCATCAATAAGTTGGTAGGAAATCTAGAGGTGGAGCAAAAGATCATGTTGGAGTTGCACACTTATAAGATTACGGGTGAGATGTTTGGGAGTGATATTGCCATATCAATGAGGAAAACTGTTTCGCCGGGTAAGAAAGAAAGCAAATACAACTACTAAACTTCTATTCTTTAACCTTAATTTCTTTAAGCAATTTACTCAAGTATTTAACACACTTTCTTTGGCTTTGTAGCTCAATGGTGGCGACTATATGGTTCATCAACCCCCAATCTGCAAAAAATAGCTATTAAGATCTTAAGCTTGACTTGTAGTGCATCCAGTTGTGAACGTAATTGGAGCGTCTTTGAGCAAGTAATCAGTTTTCTTTTAATCAATATTTTAACTCCAAATTTTTCTTATGATTACTCATTAGTTAGTTATCTCACTGTAGCAGCTTCATACTAAGAAAAGGAATAGGCTTGAGCATAAGAGATTGCATGACTTGGTATATGTCAAGTATAATCAAGCACTCAAACGAAGATACAACCTTAAGGATGAAGTTGATCCAATTAGCCTTAATGACATTGATGAATGTAATGAGTGGCTAGTTGGAGAGATGGATGGAGATAATGCTGAAGCTCGAGATGAGAGGGTTATTGAGGGAGATGATGCACTTACATGGGGAGAAGTTTATAGGGCTTCAAAGATTGGAGAGCCTAGAATGTATACTAGGCGTAACAAAAGGAAGCAACCGGCAAGTGGCGGATGCCGCACATCTCACATACCTTCTACAAGAGGCAGAGGAGGGGCTTCTTCAACTAGGAAAGAAAAAGCGGTTCAAGGTGAAGAAGAAGAAGAAGATTTGGATGATAGTAGTGAGGACTCAGATGAAGAATTGCCAAATGTTAATTTTGAGAATTCCGAAGGAGAAGAAGCTGAAGGTTATGCCTCCTTGTCTGGCAAGGAGAATGATTATATTGGGGAAGAGGAGTGGGGTGTGGATGAGGAGGATTAGTTTTACTTCTGTCATAACATCGTGTCTTGTCTTGAGTATGGACTCTTTGTTGGAATGTTGGGTGAATTATATCTTTTATTATGGTGTTTTTATGAATTGTCTGTTCCAAGTTAGGTTTGTGTGCATACTGCATGTATGAATTTGATGGAACTAGAGGAGTCAGGTGAGTCGGTGACTCAGGTTAGACTTTTCTTTTTTCTTTGTGTTTTTCTTTCAGTATTGGTGGTAAAACATTTGACATATCTTGATAGTTGCTATAAATACAAATACAAGGAGAAATGTCGCCAACTGACATCTGTAGGATGCCTTTCACAAAAGTTTGAAGTTTGAAGCAATGATGGCTGATGGCGGCATGTTTCTCCCTTTGAGTTGGAACTTTGAAGCAATGATCCGAATATTATCGAGCAATTGATGTCGGATACTCATACTTTGAAGCAATGATGGCATCGATTGTGGTTCTGTAAGTGTCAACTCAATACACCTTCATCTTTGTTATGCCTGAAATGTGTAGAATTGTAGATTAGTTGACAAAATTAGAATGTGTCAAATGCTTTTCCTAGAATAGTATGCACTTTTTCATGCAATGACATACTACTATACTAGAACATGTGTCAATTCATGATTATGTAAATTTGTATTATGTATGCTGTTTTTCTTTTTTTAGTTTATATATATATATATATATCTGTCCGCCATAGGCCTCGTCCGCCATAGGCCGCTACACAATCCGACATATGTTTATGGCGGATTTTTGGCTCACTGCCATAGGCCGCTATTCGCCATTGATAACGCTGCCAATGCATATGTCGGTCGATGTATGGCCAAATTTTTCTGCTTCAACCACATCACATACAATGTGACCAATAGCCCATATTACAGGCCGATGGTCAATGTTATAACGGAATCGGGACGTGGCGTTGCTCCACCCACTGCTTGGGAGTTGGCACACCTATACTTGGACATGAAGTATGAAGAGATCAAAAATTATGTAGAAACTTTTCGTGTTCAGTGGGATGAGTACGGTTGCACACTGATGTGCGATGGCTGGCAACACAAAACAAAAGGAATATTATTAACTTCCTTGTGTATTCGACCCACCGGACGATGTTCCTGGACTTTGTGGATGCAACCGACCAATTCCAGAATGGTCCATACATATTTGATCGTATGGACAAATATGTAGAACTAATTGGGGAGCATAGAGTAGTCCAAGTAGTTACCGACAACAGGAGAAACTACAAGTCAGCTGGGCATCTACTGATGCAAAAGAAACAGCATCTGTATTGAACCTCGTATGCGGCGCATTGTATCGACTTGATATTTTCTGACATGGCAAAAGAAGTAGTCAAAAATATCGTCGCTCAAAAGTCAAATGGTATCAGAATTCATATACAACAATGGATGGGTGCTCAGCTTGATGAGAAGAGAGACGGCTGGAAAAGAGTTGATCAGGCCCGCGATCACAAGATTTGCGACCCACTTCATTGCTTTGGACTCTCTGTACGTCCATCGAAATGACCTGCGGAGAATGATCACATCCAAGGACTGGTCCGATAACTTTCCAAGGCTTAAACCAAAAGATATGACCGTTAAAAACAACGGGTACAATGTAATTCACAGCGATAAATTCTGGCAGGGTATCTCTAATGTCATCGCCGCATTTGAGCCCCTGGTGAAGGTTCTCCGAATGGTCGACAGCGATGATAAGGCCGAGATGGTGTATCTCTACAAAACCATGGACCGTGTACAAGAGGAAATTCGAAAGAATGTTGGTATGGGATACAGAAAATGGTGGAACATGATCGACAAGATATGTGATAAGCAACTACATCAAGATATTCATGATGCAGGCTATTTTTTGAATCCTCGTTTTAAGTACTCCTTAAATGCATCAAACGACAACGAGGTGCTGGTTGGACTCAGACGCGTGATCGAGAGGCCAGTACCAGACATCTCGAAGCAAATTGACATTGACATAGAGGTAAATGAAATTCGGATATTTTTATTTTGATATATGATTCGATATAGTAGTTCACATTTTAAAATTACGATTGATAATTGTAGCTGGAGGCCTATAAGATGAGAGTTGGTTCTTTCGGCTCCGCTAAGACAGAAATGGCAATAATAAGGATCACTCCATGTATCTATAATGATCTTAGATTTCTATATGTTCCTCATAAAATAATCCATCTTTTTTTACCACTGGAACTATTTGCAACTCAATGGTGGTTAAGAGTTGGGATAGAACAAGCTTCAACTCTTACACGCTTAGCTGTGCGTGTTTTGAGCCAAACGGTCTTTTCTTCCAACTATGAACGAAACTAGACCATCTTCTCACTCATTCACACTAAGACCAGGACCAGGCTAACAATGGAACACCATAAAAGGCTGGTCTATGTGCATTATAATATGAGACTGAGACATAGACATGCGAGAAGAAGCAAGAATGACGATCACCAGCTGATCGATTTGGATCAGATTTTCCATAAGGATGATCCATTGGAGGAATGGACCAGTGAGACAGACGACAGGGTGCTCGATGACAGAGATAATACTTGGTTGGACGAGGCGCTTGTGGAAGCAGAACGTACAAAAAGCAACTAGCCTCGGCCAAGTCACGCCCCAGCGAATATCACGTACAAGCAAAAGAAGGCAGCCACTCAGGCTCGGCACGATAGCGATGATGCTTCGTCTCCCGATGACCAAGGTCATACAGACGGAGGTTGTGGTACGTCGGCATCCGTTCGCCCCACTGAGAGACGTGGGGACCATGCTTATGATACACAACATTCGCATGGGTATAGAGATAATGATAGGCAGTACCAAAGTGAAGAACTGAGAGACGATACCTACGGTAGGCACTCTGAAATCAAGGGTATCAACATTCTTCTGATTATTATGGAGGTTATGATATTCCTGCCATTCATGAATCGTATTCTCGTGAATACTCGGACAGTCATGGCGGTTATTGCACACCGTACAGACACTTTAATGTCTATGCTGATTATGATAGTCAATACAGGTACGGTCTGAACGTAACTGAGCAGTCCAGCAGTCAAGGCAGTCATAACACGTCTTTCATCGAGCAGAGCCAGCACTCAGCATATGATAACATGATAATATCTTTTTTAGGCCCGGAACAGATGCAGTAATCATATCATCCATACTACCATGCACCACCGCCGGATGATGAGAACTACGAATAAGATTTTTGTATCTTTTTATTTATTTTCTTCATTTTTGTATCTATTGATGTATTTTGTATAGCTTTTATATTATGAAGTCAGATTAATGACTCGTCAATTTTTATTGTTCTTTATATCTATTAATTAGTTAATTGTTGTTACAAATGAGTAATGTGAACATAAAAATACATGAAAAATACATGAAAAATACAAAAAATGCCGAAAAATACCGAAAAATACAGAAAAGTACATGCAGATATTTAAAAGTATTTCATAAACTTTAGCTGTATTTCATACTTGTTACCTATATTTCATAACTGCTAAATACCAAAAATACCGAAAATCCCAAAAAATACAAAAAATAGAGAAAAATATATGTAGACCTTTAGGGGTATTTCATAAACTTTAGCTATATTTCATACGTGTTAGCTATATTTCATAATTGCTTACAACTTTTTACATGTTAACTCGCTGCAGGATTACAAGTTTGCAAGTTAACCATCGATGTGATGACATGTTTCGAAGCACCAAAAGATGGTCGTGCAGAGTTTTTCAAAGTGAATGCGTCTTCATGTTCCATTTTCAATTCAAGGCCATGCCCGATGAGAAGATGGCACATTTAAATGCCGAGTAGTGAAATATTTCTCCTATGTGATTATCTTCCCTCCCTTTAATTCAAAAGAAAAATTTCTACGGTAAGTCACCAGAATACCGTTAAAATGGCCATTATGAGGTGTATAGACAATAGAATTATGTAAGCATGCAATCTGTAGTTTGAATGAGGCGTGCACGTGGACATATGCAGTGCTTATGATACTGGCATTTAACCCGATTAATGGAGAAAGCAACTCGGTTGATTTCTTCATTAATCGGGTTAAAGGCCAGTATCATAAGCACTGCATATGTCCACGTGCACGCCTCATTCAAACTACATATTGCATGCTTACATAATTCTATTGACTATACGCATCATATTGGCCATTTTTATTGTATTGCTGGTTTTCTAGAGGCTTACCATTGAAATTTTGGCTTTTGAATTGAAGGCATGAGAAATTATCACATATAAGTAATATTTCAAGACTCGTATTTCGTTGGATACTCAGGCAGTCATAGAGGTTATTTCAAGAATTGTATCTTTTTATTTATTTTCTTCATTTTTGCATATTTTGATGTATTTTATTCGGCTTTTGTATTACGATGCCATAAATATGAATCATCAATTTCTATTAGCATTCTTTAATACCTATCAATTAGTTATTTTTTGTTACAAATGCGTAATGTACAGAAAACTACATGAGAACTACATGAAAACTACAGAAAACTACAGAAAAATACAGGAAAGCATAAAAATACCGGAAAATACCAAAAAATACAGAAAAATACAGAAAAGTATCTCCGATACCAATACTAGTACTGATACTGAAACTACTGATACGAACGAAACCGAAACTTGCTTCCGAGACCACCGAAATGGGTGATACCAATACCGAAACCTAAATTTTGGGCGGAGCGATGCCCACACTGAAACCGAGACTTAAAACCTTGCTTGGAGCAAGCGCATAGTCAGTATCCTAGAGGACATATGCCAACCTTGTAGGATCAACCACAGTAAGCATGCCCCATAGTGGCACAAACCTCTATCTACGTGTGGCACAAATGCCCCTAGTGTAACATAACTCTATCTCCGATGGTCCTTTCATGCGTGAACATCAAGAGAAAGTGATCCATAGTGTAAGTTCAACATGCCTTTTGGATAAGAGGATGTGGAGACAAAGTTTAGATGAGAGTTTTTCTTTTTTCATTGATATATAGATAGGGTTAGATGTCCTCATAATAACTCACAAACCACTCACTAATTTCACCCATGCATAGTCCAAAATAACCACATGTCTAATTGATCCGGTAATAAAGTGGATAAAAATAAATTTTGAAATTTAAACCTTATATTAATCAAAATTTTCAACAGTGGCTACATCATGCTCCCTACTCCTCCATGTCTTTATATAATCTCCAACCAAGATATAACCCATTTTAGATCATGGATCAGGAGGATCACGTGTACAATCAACATATCCAACTACATCTAAATAAAAAATGTCCAAACTACAGGCCATTATCCGAAGCCCTTTAAGATAACTTAAAATGCAACAGGTAGCATGCCAATGTAACCGATGGGGATTTTTCATGAACTAAAATCTTAAAGGCAAAGCATTGTCTTCCATAAAGATATCTTCCACATGATTAACAAACAATTCAAAAAGAACAAAAGGTTAAATATGCTAGCATAAATGTATTCTTTTACCAAGTTTAAAGGCAAACCATCTATCTGGATACTCATGTTTTTTTCTAGAAAAAGATTCCAACCTTCTAGAAAGCAAGGATGCAACATGCAGTTTTAAATTAAAAGATGAACAAAGCCCAAACCTTGAATATTGAAGCAAGAGCTTCGACAACACCAAGCAACTTAAAATGATCAGCAACATTTTCATTAACAGATAACAGAACTTCGTGTGCCCATCCAGTGAAGCTGAAGATGTATCAATGGAAAATTTAAGTTTAGCCTCATTTCAGAGATAACTCATTTATAGACTAAGCATGGTCCCTAATAATGAAAAATAATTAAATTTTATCGGACAAAATAAAATTAAATAGTATTGATGAACTCTTACAACTATTTAGCATATCAATAACAAAATTTAAATATTACAAGCCACTTGAGTTTGATGCATTCAGGTGCCAAGCCGCAAGCTATTAACAGTGAAAAGCATCTTTTCTAGTCCATCAAAATGAATGATAAAACCATCACTGAAGTGTCATATCAAATGGACACCACAGATTGCCGTGAATGTACCATGAAACTCTAGCTTTCATGCCAGTGTGAATGCCTTGTTTCGGCTGGCGACTAGAAAGAACTATTTGGGTGGAGTAAATGTTATTGATGAACAATCTTACACATTTTTAAGTATTCAACACAGATAAGCAAATGTATTCTGTTTGGACATATGTGCCCACCATTTTCTGTTTGGGGGAATTTCGGCATATGATGGCCTTCTAGGAAGATTCCAGATCAAATATGTTCCCTCTGATTCCCAACTATTACACCCTTCATACGGATGACTCTTTTCACTTCTATTTACCATGAATATAGCAATGTGTAACATCTTTATCTCCGGACATCAAAGACCTGCACGATGCTGATTTTGTTGTTGGCTTAAACACTTGGTAATAAATGTGACAATAAAATTGAACTCACTGCTTCTTAGAAAATCAAAGTCGAATTCAGGAATCTGCGTGTAAATGAGTAAAAGCAACCAAATTATCTTGAAGAACGTGGGAAAATAATGGTACCAATTAACATAGATGAGAACTTTACAACCATATTGAATTGCAGTTGTTAACCTTTCATGGCAGGCGAACATGATCCGTATGATAAGGTTCATATACATCATAATGCTGTCTGCTTAAAGGAATAATTGTATGGCAACAAAATAATGTGATATGCTACAAAGGGCCCAAAGATAGAATAGGAGCCCTCCATAACAAGAAATCTGACGATGAAGCAAATGATGTCTCCCATAAAGGAGGAAGCTTTACTGGAGGATATAATTTATGCAAATATGAAAGAAATGGCAAATCACTTATCATCGGATTGTTATCCTTAACCCAAAACCGCAGTAGATTGGTTCCTAACATGGACATCAACATCAAAATCCAGCAATTGGCTTATCTCGGTTGTATCACAAATTAAAATAAACTAGCTAATTGGGTGCTAGTCAACATAAGGAGACACAACAATTTGATGGTTTTTGTTATATCTATGTTGAGGCACAAGCCCACTTAAAAGACCCATATGTTTTTGGCCTCCATGAGAAAGCTCATATCCAATTAAACTCTGCCAATATGCTGAGCCCATGAGGAAGGCTAGAAAGCAAGACATGCAAGAAGATGGGCTGATCTACAAATCAGCCAACTGGCACGTCACATTGGCCAAAGCCATTTCATCTAATTACTATTTTTCCCCCAGTGCAAATGCTATAAATACTCAATAACCCAACTATCAACCAAAAATGAGGTATGCGGAAGCTTTTAGGCTCAGATCATTGCACCTAATACCCATACAGTTGAATACATGAGATCGTCTGTTCACCTCTTACACTCAAATAACTCGGTCATTAAGCTAATCCGTCCAGCTCTCGCACACGGACAGCTGATCCTTTGAGTTCGCCATTCACTCATTACCTTTCACCATAACATGTGGAACTGCAGAGCAGTCTCTCAACAGATCGAATTATCTCGGGCTTACCCTTGCCTCGGTTAACTTTAACATCGGAAGGTATTAGAACGGACCCAAGCACCCATCCCCTAGAGTATATAGTGTGCTAGATTGACGGTTATATATCGACCAAAGAAGGGATACATACCCACGCTCGTCCCAAGTAGCGCGGCTGATTCATCAACAATCTCATACAAATCATACTCTCCCGGTATGAATCCGGATACAGGTTGGCAAACCCTCCCTCTTTACATCCTCAACTTATTCAATCTGATCATTCTAAGGTGAGAAAAGACCCGAAACATGTTTATCTTTCAAATAAAGAGCAAAATAAACAAACTAAAGAAGGACGTCAAGAACATCATGCCAATGGTAAATTCAAAAAAGAAAAAGATATTGATTGGCATCCTTTTACACCACATAGTAGCATGCATTGGCGTAATAAAAGAAAATGCCATTAGGAGGAACCTGTTAAATGCCTTTGGCATGTCTGGACGAGTTAGCAGCCTGGAAAGCAACAATCCAGAAATCCTGCGCATTGGACCTGCACTCGAAAGGTAACCCTTTGAAATTTCCAATATTGTTATAACCAAAGGTGATAGATCTGCTCCACGATCATAGCTACTGTTTGCATTTGCAATACTGGTATCAACCGAAGAGAGATCAAAAGGGATCAAAACAAGAATATAAAGCCACAAGAGCATTATGCACTTGGTCTCCATCTCCCCAGTACTCTCTTGCCGCAGGGAAGTCCCAGAAGCCGCATGCTGGCTCTTTTCCAATAGGGTTACGGCAAGCTCCAGATCCGAAACCTGATGCGGGAAAAATCTGATAACGCTCTTGTGTCCGCAAACTGTAACCAGTGAGTATATAATAATACATAAAGGTTTGATGATCTCAAGAACTTCGTCGGCCGCAGCCTCGGTCTCCGCTGCTCTAGAGCGCACTATGGCCATTAGAGGAGAGACGATGGTCTCAAGGTAGGGCTCCAGTAGCTGACCTTGTTCTTGATACTTATCTATCTGTACAAGACCCAAAATTCAGCAACTTGAGCAAAGATCGCAACTTTGTGATTGTTCTAAATTGAAAAGAATCGAAAATGGGGGTAATTTGCGACTTACGATGGATCGGATCTTGGTGACGTCTGATGGCTTTGAGACGCCGCCATTGGCGACGATCTGATCGAGGATGGACTTGAGGAGGCCCCATTCTTGGAGGAAGTATCTGAGAAGCACGTTTTCCTTGGAATCATGCTCTTCGTCTTCCAATGAACCGGCAGTCGTCGCCGCGGCTAAGGCGGCGGCGGCGGAGAGATCTTCCATTGTGACTATAGACGAACGTTGGAGACTATGCAGCGAGAGACAGTGAGCGAGGGGTTAGGGGGCTTTACAGAGAAAATTGGCTAAATGCCACTGGTTAAAGTTGGGTTTTAATTTTAACCATCATGTTTAAAAACTTTGCTAGAATAACACCCTAACGAAAATAGTGACAAAAATACCCCCAGTCAAAATAATATAAAACCCCTTGAAAAACGAAGCGGTCGGTGGTCTTTCTCCTCCATTTTGCCGCCTAAAACGTCCACCTTTCATGCGAAACCCATAAATCCTCCCATCGTCGTCATCACCGACCATCCCTCCACCTCTTTTCCCGGCTTCAACCGCATATGTCGTAGCTGCAATGATCCGAACCACCGAACGCACAAACCATTCGTCGCTTCTCCAACTCATTCGGCATAGCCCTCGCAAGCAGAACTCACAGCACCGCCGTACCAAGCCTACAGCTCCTCTTTGATTATCGAACGAGGTAAGTGATTAGCGAATTTTTTGGAATTTTTTTTAATTTTGGGTATCAATTTAAGGCTTCATCCTACTCAAATTCTTCGCAAATGTAAAGGATATTGATGCTCATAACACTAAACATGCATAATTGGACATGAGCATCAATATACGTTAAAATAAGTTGGAATACGCTAGTAAACGCTGGTTTACGCGACATTTAGAAGCGCAAAGCATCGCATGTCAGCGCAAATTGGCGTATATAAGTGCATATCAGTTAATTTGAGGGGATAATAGTACGTACATATCTAGGAAGCATTATAATGCGATGAGGGTCATGTTTTTGTATTTGTTTTGTAAAATACGATGTTATAAGATGTTAAAGGCTGACTTAGTGGGTAAATAATATCACTGATTGGTGTTATACGCTGACATGGAGTTGTGCATACCACTATACTAGCATAATTGGAAATGAGCATCAATATACGGAAAAATACGTTGCAATACGCTAGTAAACGCTGGTTTACGCGACATTTAAAAGCGCAAAGCAGCGCTTGTCAGCGCAAATTGGCGTATATCAGCGTAAAGCAGTGCATATCAGCTAATTGGAGTGAATAATATTACGTACCTATCTAGGAAGCACTTTTATGCGAAGAGCAGAATTTTTTTGTATTTTTCTTTGTAAAATACGATGTTATACGCTATTACTAATGCCACCACTACATTTTTAGGGTTTCAACAAGAATCAACCATATTCTGCGGCCAAAATCCAACTTCGAGCAAATGGATTCGAATAAAGGTGAATTTTACGATGTTATACTATGAATTTTTTGTTAGATCTGACATGCGTCAGCTGTATACGTTGTTATGCATGCATAAACATTACATGATTAACTTTCCTGCAGGTATACTAGTTCCAATTAATTATGGGGGAGAGTGGAAAAAAGGTAGTGATGGTTGTTGGACCTATGATGCATTGTTTACAAGGTATGTAAGAGTTAGAGGGTCGACAACATACCCGGAACTAATTGATAAGATCTATGCTGAAACTGGGATTAGCAAGGATGATAGCATAATTGACGTGAAGGCATGGATTAGTTACCCGGTGAATACCGTGATGCCGCCCTTTATAATGCTGAGGAATTCAGATATTTCAACATTCATTGAGCTCATTGCCAAGAGAGATTACAACGTTCCTTTATGTATCAGTACATCGCCAAAACCAAAGGTTGTGATAGCCCCTAGTCCGCCAGTTGTGGTAGAAAAAATAAAGGTGAAGGCCGTCGCGGACCAACCAGTAAGCAAGAGCGTGAACAAGCCCGAAACAGTCCCATTTGGTATCCAAGACAACAATGATGGTTGTTCTACTATCGGTCTGGAGGACATTAAACTGACCAATCCAATAGATAATTTTGGTGGTAATGATGAAGCATATTCGATGCACGAAGATGAAGTCGAAGAAGAAGATAGTTGTAATGACGAATTTGACAACGATGACCCCTTCAATGATGTTTGTGATGATGATTCGTATGAACGACATGATCCATTTGCGTGTGTATGTGATGGTATGTTTGATCCATATTTTGGTGTGTTTGTGGAATCACACCTGGCCGTACATCCAGTAGAGGGTGATCATGCAACATAAAATATAGACAATTATGATGATGGCCATACAAACAAGCATGCAGATTCACATCCTCTCCCCATAGTCCCAACTGAGCCTGTTTTTACAGGTATGTTGTAGTAAATTGGCTAATACTATGTTATATTGGTGTATACTGTAGTAAAGTAGATAATTGTGCAGGTAATGACAATCATACCATCACTTGTGGTAACGATGGACCTTCTGAAGCACATTCGACCAATGTGAACGTTCATGTGATGAAGGATTTCAGTGTTGGTGAACTTGTCAGAAGCAAGGTTGAACTGTTGCTCCGACTGCGTATTATAACCGTAAAGGCGAATCACGAGTTTCGCATTACACATTCTGACCGCATGAGGCTTATTGCTACCTGTGTTGACAAGTCTTGCACGCGGAGGCTTAGGGGGTCATTGTCAAAGAAGCATGGCGCATGGATCATTCGGTCATACGTGAAGGGTCATAGTTGTTCCATTGATGCAAGGTTTAAGCGTTATCGTGGAAGTGCAACAAGCGAAGTTATTGCGCAAATGGTTAAAGATGATAATAATGATCCGTGGGATATCGTGAAAATGTTAGAAAAGGTGTATGGTATAAAAATAAGTTACTGGAAAGCTTGGAAAGCCAAGGAGATTGCTACACAAATGGTACGTGGCAGTCCGAAAGCATCTTTTATGGTACTCCCATCTTACTTGTGGTTGTTGGAGCATGCAAATCCCGAAACGTATTCGGCATATCAGTTAGACGTGAACAATTGTTTTGTGCAATGTTTCTTGGTATTTGGGCCCTCAATTGTGGGTTTTGAATCTTGCATCCGCCCCGTTATAGCTGTAGATGCATGCTTCTTGAAGGGACGTTACAGAGGCAAATTATTCATTGCTACTTGTATGGACGGAAACAACCAAATTTATCCATTAGCATTTGGCGTCGCAGCAACGAAAAACGATGAATCGTGGGCATGGTTCTTTCAGCAACTTCGCCATGTTATTGGGGCCTGACAAGATTTAGTTTTTATTTCTGACAGTCATCCTTCAATTGAGAAATGTTGCATGGAGCAATTTCCTGAAGCAGTGTATGGAATTTGCATGTTCCATCTGGGGTTGAACATGAATGCAAAGTACAAGGTGAAGGCGAAGGAATTCTTGTACAGTGTGGCTAAGGCTTATACAGAGATAGATTTCGAAGAGAAGTTGCAGCATGTGAGGTCAACAAAGCGGCAAGTATACGACTATCTTATGGATGCCGATCCAAAAAAATGGGCTCGGTGTTTTTTTCCTGCCAGGCGATACAGTATCATGACGACCATTATTGCCGAGTCAATGAATGCTCTCTTGAAGGTGGCTAGGGAATTTCCTATTATCACTTTGTTGGAAACTATTAGAACCAAGTTACAGGCTTGGTTCCATGATCGCCTACGACTCGCCAACAAATGCACTAGCATACTCACTCCTTATGCTGAGAGAAAGATGGGTAAGCGAGATGATAAGTCACGCCACTTCATGGTACATCCAATTGATGAATTCAGGTTTTACATTCTTGATGGTCAACGTGATGCAACGGTTGATTTAAATTTGCGCAATTGCACGTGCTATAAATTCCAGCTAAACCAGTTGTCATGCGCACATGCAATCAGGGCTTCCAGGACGCGTAATATATCTTCTTATACCCTTTGTTCAAGGTAAAATTCGTTATACGTAGGTATACGTTTGTATACTTTCCGTGTATCAGCGTTCAAAAGCTTATAATAGTGTCTAATGGCGTAGAGTAGTGCATACTGGTATATATTAGTTTTTACTGGAGTGTTACAATATGATTCTTATCTTATGCAGGTTTTACACAATTGAATGTTTAAGGCTGTCATACGCCCTACCATTGAATCCAGTTCCGCATCGAAGTGAGTGGTATCGAGTCGTACCACAAAGTATCCAAGATGTGGTTGTACGTCCGCCAGTTGTTTCGAACATAAAAGGAAGGAGAAAGAAGAAAAGGATGCCGTCACAAGGAGAGGAAACCCCTGGAAATCTCCCAGGAAGGAGGTGTGGACGATGCAGAGAGCTGGGCCATAATAGGCAAACATGTAAGGGGAAGGAGTATGTACCAACTCAACCAATATGATGGTGCATCAAAATTTTATGTTCAGCCCTTCATCAAATTGTAATAATTTGCAACAATGTAAGTGGAAGGTTTAACTAATAATTTGAGGTATGAATAAAGTCAGATTGCAGCTAAAACATGTCCATTGTGATGCTTGTAACATGAATATATACTCTGAAAGCTTGTATGTTCAGCAACTGGCGAAGTGCGTCAATAGGCGTTGAAATACGCTGGTAAATGCTTGTTTACGTGACAAATAGAAGCGCAAAGCAGCGCAAAGCAGCGCATCTCAGCGCAAATTGGTGTATATCATGTAATTTGAAGGTATAATGGGTGAAGGAGTAAGTAATCATTCTTAGAATGAATAATGTCAGATTTCACCTTAAACAGGTCCATTGAAACTAATCACGTGTACCCAAAAATGTCAGTCCTTCTGAAAAGACATCCCAAAAATGTACATTGTGATTAGTGGAACGTGCCTAAATACTCCGTAAACTTGCACGTTAAGGAACAGGCGAAGTGCATCAATAGGCGTTGAAATACGATGAAATACGGTGGTAAACGCTTGTTTACGTAACAATTAGAAGCGCAAAGCAGCGCAAAGCAGCGCATCTCAGCGCAAATTGGTGTATATCATTTAATTTGAAGGTATAATGGGTGAAGGAGTAAGTAATCATTCTTAGAATGAATAATGTCAGATTTTACCTTAAACATGTCCATTGAAACTAATCACGTGTACCCAAAAATGTCAGTCCTTCTGAAAAGACATCCCAAAAACGTACATTGTGATTAGTGGAACGTGCCTAAATACTCCGTAAACTTGCACGTTAAGGAACGGGTGAAGTGCATCAATAGGCGTTGAAATACGATGTAATACGGTGGTAAACGCTTGTTTACGTAACAATTAGAAGCGCAAAGCAGCGCAAAGCAGCGCAAAGCAGCGCATCTCAGCGCAAATTGGTGTATATCATTTAATTTGAAGGTATAATAGTACAAACAATATAATTAACCACACAAGTACATTGATTAAAATTTAAACTAATCGCTTGTTCCATGGAAAGAGAGATTTGATTTGAGATACACATCCATAACCAAAAGTAATGTGTCAATTTTTTATACATAATATACATATCATATACAAATCAAGCGTTGATATCCTTCTCACCATATACAAATGTCCCGGCAGTGGTTTTGGACCACTTTACCATATCCACCGCTAGTTGCCTCCTGTAATCAATAAAGTGCGAAGCCGATAATCCATGGAGGTCAGTATTCATTGCCAAGCACTGAACAAATTTAATGGCATAAACCCCACAGTCCCAACTGTTTGGCTGCTGTGGAACATCAACAATTGTCAGAACAAATGGGATGTCAGGGTCCAGTTTGGATTCAGCGCTTGCAAAACTCTCGTTGTAAAGGGACGGTGCGATTGCGGCATGCATACTAAAGATCTCGCGGCGTTCTTCCTTGTACGCACTCGACATGGAGTCATACACTTTGACTTCTTTCTTACCAAAGTCATATGCATATGCAGCCCAGTGCGACCCCGCAATGTTTTCGATCCCATAGACGTGGTCACAATTGACCCATGCCTTACACTCCCAATTTTCATTCATACCTAAAACAAACATTACCAAATCAAGGTCCATGGCACCCCATGACACCTCAGCTCCATCCATCTTCTTCTCGGCATTCATCAGCCGGTTTTCCAAAAACAACTTGTACCCATACTTTACGGACCTGCTGTAAAGACCTCCCAAACATGTCCATTTTGATGATGGGAACATATCCGGATGCTCCTCAACTTGCATGTTAAGTAACTGGAGATGTGCATCAATATGCTATAAAATGCATTGGAATACGTTAATAAACAATGGTTTAATTGACGCATAATAAGTATGTGGTTTGCAAAAAGATGTGTTGCGTTAACATACACTACTATACACTATTATACGTTAATATACACTAGTATACGTCGCCATACACCGGTGTATGATGGTGTATTTGGGCGTATACTAGCGTATTTAGGCGCATATCATTGTATATAATTAAAAAAGTTAAGAATATTGCAAGAATTCATCAAGAACAATGAAATAAATAATATGAGGTATGAATAAAGATGTGTTGCGTTAACATACACTACTATACACTATTATACGTTAATATACACTAGTATACGTCGCCATACACCGGTGTATGATGGTGTATTTGGGCGTATACTAGCG
This sequence comes from Scilla litardierei, assembly GCA_030789695.1. NCBI lineage: Eukaryota > Viridiplantae > Streptophyta > Magnoliopsida > Asparagales > Asparagaceae > Scilla > Scilla litardierei. The sequence goes on along the minus strand of CM061142.1, from coordinate 296,910,368 downwards.
TATTTAGGCGCATATCATTGTATATAATTAAAAAAGCTAAGAATATTGCAAGAATTCATCAAGAACAATGAAATAAAGAAATAATATTAGTACATACCTCACTACTAAGCCAACCTCTTGCAGAAATGAGCACTTCCAAGTTCTTGCAAGAGATGGAATCCAATGTCTTCACCCTAGGCACTAGTCCAGCTACTTCGGCCCTTGATAGATTCTTAGACATCCATGATCTTAACAACTCAAACCTCGAAGTATCGTACGAGAAATCCGTTGTAGTAGGGGTGGATAGGGGTAAATCAATTAGATTTTCTTTTTCAGCTTGGGCTTCTTTTTCGGCATAGCATATCAGCGCTTGATTCTTCTTCTCAGCTTCTTTATCATCACCCTTCTTCTTCCTTGGTTTTTTTTGGCCTTCATGTTTCTGGTATGGGCTAATAACCGCAGCTGCAGGCCTCTTCGTCCTCATAGGTCGTCCAGCTATGTTAATTTGACTCTTGTGTTCCTCGACCGCAGCACTAACTTCAGCAGAGATAGCCCCAGACACAGCAAGCATGTCAAAACCAGCCTCGTCAATATCCGCCGCACCATCAAAACACTTTTCATCGTCATTGATTTCGATCGCTGTAGGGGGTTCATTTGTTGGAGGTTGGAGGTTAAGTTCAGCCCTCAGTTGCCTCTCCATTTTGAAAATAGCCATGGCTATCTGATAGGAAAAAATGTCCTTCACTCGCTTCGCAAAATTTATCTCAACCCTCTTGACATCCAACCTATCCTTCTCCAAAGAGGCCACCCTCCCCTCCAACACTGTTATCTGATCTTCCATCTTCTTGTTGCTCTCGTCCATCTTCTTTTCTAGATTCTTCAGAGCCAACGTCAAGTTTAGAAGACCGGGAACCTTCTCTTCATCATCTCCACCAGGAGGCATTGAATATCCTAGAAAAGCCAGTCTGTAATCAAGGAAAGTTCGGACTCCATTATAGTAATCAATTTCCAATTCTGCGGCTTCTGGTGTTAATCGCAAGAAAGGTAACTGCAAGAACAATAAAAAAATAAGTCTATGGTGTGTAAAAAGCGAACATACACCAATATACATCAGTATACGCTAATATACACTAGTATACGTTGCCGTACACTGGTGTATATTGGCGTATTTGGGCGTATACTAGTGTATTTGAGTGCATACAGTGTCATATCATTTTATACAATGAAAAAATAACTATGTGGTATGGAAAAAGCTGTGTTACGTTAACATACACCAATATACATCAGTATACGCTAATATACACTAGTATACAGCGGCGCACACAGGTGTATATTGGTGTATTTGGGCGTTTACTAGTGTATTTGAGTGCATACAGTGTCATATCATTTTATATTTGAAAAAACAAAAGGATATTGCAAGATAACTGTAATTACAATGAAAAAATAACTATGTGGTATGTAAAAAGCTGTGTTACGTTCACATACACCAATATACATCAGTATACGCTAATATACTCTAGTATACGGTGGCGCACACAGGTGTATATTGGCGTATTTGGGCGTATACTAGTGTATTTGAGTGCATACAGTGTCATATCATTTTATATAATGAAAAAACAAAAGGATATTGCAAGATAACTGCAATAACAATGAAAAAATAACTATGTGGTTTGGAAAAAGCTATGTTACGTTCACATACACCAATATACATCAGTATACGCTAATATACACTAGTATACTGCGCCGCACACTGGTGTATATTGGCGTATTTGGGCGTATACTAGTGTATTTGAGTGCATACATTGTCATATCATTTTATATAATGAAAAAACAAAAGGATATTGCAAGATAACTGTAATAACAATGAAAAAATAACTATGTGGTATGGAAAAAGCTATGTTACGTTCACATACACCAATATACATCAGTATACGCTAATATACACTAGTATACTGCGACGCACACTGGTGTATATTGACGTATTTGGGCGTATACTAGTGTATTTGAGTGCATACAGTGTCAATCATTTTACATAATGAATAAACAAAAGGATATTGAAAGATAAGTCCATTCTTACATCTTCAACGTCAAATATAGTCTGCCTAGCTAGGGAATAGCCACCTGGCAACGCGTTTGACGTATCCCATCGAAAGATCCTTGGAAGAGGGTTCCTAGGCACCCTCCTAGCCAAGGCAGCAGCGAAATCTGGCAAAAGACACTCTAGAACCCATGCTTGAATAGCAAATGGGAACGTCCCAACCTTCAGATGTGCCACACCAGGTTTCTTAACCCTGATCAACATGTGTGCCCACTCCTTCACCAATTCTTCATACACCATTCTTCCCCATGGGTATGAATTGAACAGCTCCGGATCATCTGCCAAACATATGGCCCTTGGATGCACAATATTCCCAGCGTCTTTCACGAAGACCATGCTGTGGATGATGTAAAGCATAGCAAGCTTACGAATTTCTACGCTGCCAGGATTTTGAAGGGCCTCGGTACCGAGCTTGGCCATTACATCTGAAAATCGAAGGGCAGCGGTGTCAAGGAAAGCCCGGAACGGTGTCTCTGCTTCCTCGTCACAATTCGGGAACTCCCCGAATGGCAATCCAGTCACAAGCGCAAATTCCACATGCCCAAATGTATGCCAATGCCCGGCTATGTTAAACTTTAATGCGCGTTTATTTGGGCTGGTACTGCTTTCAACCTCCCCTCTACATAATAACCAATGCAAAGTAGGACTTTGTATCGGGAATTTCTCAAGCTTAGACAAGTACCATATGAAATTGTACTCCTTCAACATTTTCTAGTAGGCATCTTCGCCCAAGTATGCCCTAGCCTCTCGTAGGCATTCCACGGAAGCCCGATTATTAACTTTGATTTTACCCATCTACATAACGCAAAACATATCAGGATATTAGATAATTAAGTTTGCGTATAACAGTGTAAGCGTATAACATCGTATTTTACAAAGCAAAATACAAAAACATGCTGCTCAACACATAAAAGTGATTCCTAGTTAGGTATGTAGCATAAATTAACTGATAAACACTGATTTACGCTGATATACACCAATTTACGCTGAGATGCGCTGAGATGCGCTTCAATTTTTAATGTAAACCAGCGTATTTTACCGCATATTGACGCAAATGTCCAATTAAGCATCTTTCGGGTATGCACAACTCCAAGTAAGCGTACAACACAAATAAGACAACATATTTTCCTATTAAATCAGTGTTTTACATCGTATAACAATGTATTTTACAAAGAAAAATACCAAAACATGCTGCTCCTCGCATAAAAGTGCTTCCTAGTTAGGTACGTATCATTATCCCGTCAAATTAACTGATAAACACTGATTTACGCTGATATACACCAATTTGCGCTGATATGCGCTGATATGCGCTTCAATTTTTAACGCAAACCAGCGTATTTTACCGCATATTGACGTAAATGTCCAATTAAGCATCTTTCGGGTATGCACAACTCCAAGTAAGCGTACAACACAAATAAGACAACATATTTTCCTATTAAATCAGTGTTTTACATCGTATAACAATGTATTTTACAAAGAAAAATACCAAAACATGCTGCTCCTCGCATAAAAGTGCTTCCTAGTTAGATACGTATCATTATCCCGTCAAATTAACTGATAAACACTGATTTACGCTGATATACACCAATTTGCGCTGAGATGCGCTGATATGCGCTTCAATTTTTAACGTAAACCAGCGTAATTTACCGCATATTGATGCAAATGTCCAATTAAGCAACTTTCTGGTATGCACAACTCCAAGTAAGCATACAACACAAATAAGTCAACTTATTTTCCTAATAAATCAGTGTTTTACATCGTATAACATCGTATTTTGCCAAAAAAGTACAAAAACATGCTGCTCCTCGAATAAAAGTGCTTCCTATTTAGGTATGTAGCATAAATTAACTGATTTGCGCTTACATACACCAATTTGCGCTGATATGCGCTTCTATTTGTAACGTAAACCAGCGTTTACTAACGTTTTCCAACGCATTTTACCGCATATTGATGCACATCTTTAAACAAACTTATTTTGCTTAACATGCAAGTTGAGTAGTGTGATAACTTAACATCTTCGTATTCTTCTCAAATTGTATTCTTCCCAAAACCCTAAATTAATTCCCCAAAAAACTTTTACACAATCGCAAAAAAAAATTCCAAAATGCGAAGCTAAATATGCGAAATCACTTACTTGGTTCAACAAAAAGTCGCTTGATTACGGCGGTGCTGTGATTTTTGCGTCGTCTTCGCTTTGCGAGGGCTAAGCCGTATGAGTTGGCGACGCGGCGACGGCTTTGATGGTTCGTTGTTTGGGAGCGTTGCAGTTGCGTGAGCTGCGGATCAGTACGGGATCGCCGGAGGGATGGTCGGAGAGGAGGAAGAAGGGCGATTTTGGGCGGCAAATTGGAGGAGTGCAAACGACGGTGAAAATGAGTTTTTCGAAGGGATTTTACTTTTTTACTTTTTGGTCGGGGGTATTTCCGTCACTATTTCCGTTAGGGTGTTATTTTAGCAAAGTTTTTAAACTTGATGGTATAAATTAATACCCCTCGTTGACCGGTGTTATTTAACCTATTTTCTCGGCTTTACAGGGTAAGTGAGTTTCAGAGTTTGTTTTTAAAGATCCGAGTTTGGATAAATATTGGAGTTGGATGACCTAAACCCGATAAGACGATTTATTTGTTTGCGGGTCTAGATGTGCATGGAGTTGGGTTAGTGATGGTAACGGGCATGTTTAAAGGCAGATTGGACTTTCAAGTGGTCATGCCACATTGGCACATTGACATCCTTACTAATCATTCATTAGTTAGTTCTAATAGAATAGAACTAACTAATGAAGGATTAGTAAGGATGTCAATGTGCCAATGTGGCATGTCCGATTGGAAGCCCAATCTGGCTTTGGGCATGCGCATTACCATCCCTAAGTTGGGTAGGGTCATCTACTATGACCCATTTTATTCCGTATTTGGATCCGATATCACGCCTGACTCGGACAGTTGCTGAGAAAGCATCGAGTGGACCAGGCAGTGTATTGGAATTTTAAAAATGAAATGTATTTTCAAATGGAATAAATTTCTTAACCCCAATGCATGCAAGTCACCTGCCAAGGTGATGAAATTGGTCGATATACTTCGATTTTGCCAATTAAGAAAAGTCGAAAAAAATTGTCAAAATGTGGGACCTTTTGAGGGCCAATGTAATAAATTTCGTATACCATTTGCTCATCTACATTAACTCTTTGATGTGCAAAGGCAATAAGAAATGGACATCATCTTAGGAGAATTAAAGAACATCAAAACATTTCCAACACCCAACAATTTTATTGTTTGCAATATTCACTGTCAGGAAACCATATTGCAACAATTGGTACCGTAATTATATTAGGCCGACCCACAAACTAATTTTATTATTCACTTTATCTGACAAGACCAAGTACGAGCCTACAGCACCGGCCAAATAACCCAAAGGCCTAAACAGGAGGTCGACTGCCTCTCCAGCCGCGACAACTAGCCGTTGGGCCCCTGCATTTAAAGGGTCAGTTTATAATGGAAAACATCAACGGCTGACCGTTAAGCCTGCCATCATTATCGACGGCTCAGGTCAATACAAAAAAGCATCTTCAATGCTCGGACGTTACTGGAACAACGACACTCCAAAGGACCATCGCCTATATATAGATGTGAGAACAACGAGAGGAGTGTTCGACTCCTGACTCTCTGACATTCACCCAAGTCAGGTACTCTTATACTCAATGTTTAGTCCACCAAACTATATATTTCCTCCATAGCTCGACTTGAGAACTAGCAAACGACGTCCCAATAGGTCGGACATGTTGAGTATTGGTGTTTCATACCAATCTTATTTTGATGATGATCACAAAATTATGTTGTTGCTAATGAATCTCATGTTTTAGTCTCTCAGTTTATTTCAAGGATATCTTTCTTGGAGACTAATCAATTGGTATAAGGATGGACATCATGTGAAGAAGGGCCAAAGTTTGGACTCAAGGAGTGCCAAAGCTTGGAGATGGTGGAGAGCATTCAAGGCTTCTAGATTGAAGACTTAGACTCTTAAGAAAGCATTGTAATCCATGTAATTTACTTTATTGCTTTCTCTCTCTTTTGAGTCTAGGTTATTGTAATGCCTTGCTAGATGGTATGCTCATTCATGCATATGCATTTAACAATCTTAGTGAACCTTATGATTATCATAAAATCCAACCCAATACGTTCACTCTGTCCAAAGACTCACTTGGAGTCTCTGGCTTTCCATCAGTCGCCTGATGAGGGAAGCACAGTTGACTAGGTGATTTCCAGTCGCCTGTAGATCCTTCTACAGTCGCCTGATATGCACAGCTCAAGTCAACATTTCAATTGACTCAAACTTGAGCTTTACGCACAGTCGTCTGTCGATCAGTTTACAATCGTCTGTATACTTACAGTCGCCTGGGATTTGGCCAACAGTCGCATGTCTAGCGTAAGTGCAATCACTGCATCTCTCTGTCTTCTCTCCATGCTTTACAGTAGTCGACTGATGAAGAATACACAGTCGCCTGACTATTTGACAGTCGACTGTGGTATTAACATCAGTCGCCTGTGTGAAGAATTGGAGAAAGAGTGCAGCTCTCTGTTTCGATCCATCCCCTGAAGCAGTCGTCTGCTGAAGGATTAACATGCGCCTGTCCTTTTTGTCAGTCGACTATATTGTACTCGTCAGTCGACTGTCCTGGCTCAGATTATAGCCGTTGGATATTTTCTAGCCGTTGATCAGTCGACTGTCTTATGATCATCAGTCGACTGTTCCTGTCGTTTTCACCCAGTTTCTAGCCGTTGCAGATCTGTTCTTTTGGCTGTTTCTTTAGGTTTTTGGGCTTGATATAGGATTCCTATATATATGAGTGTGCTGCCTTTGCTTAAACTTCTTGATTGATTCTTGATTACTCTTGATTCTATTGAAAATCTCAAGAGATCTTTAAGCCACTCTCAAGCTCCCTCATTTCCCTCTATTGAGCATTCATCTTCCTTCATGCATTGAAGTCCAGCTCAAGGGAAATCATCCAAGTGCTCTCAAGCATATTCCAACACTTGGAGATCCTCTTCCATGCCTTGCATTCATTCATGAGTAAACAGCTCAAGGCATATGTAAGAGTATTTACTTTACATGGTGTAATTTGTTTTCCTATTTCTCTTTGTGGGATTAGGATACTCTCTTTGTGGGAGTTTCTCTCTTTGTGAGAGGTTGTCTCTTTGTGGGACTAGGGAATTCTCTTTGTGGGAATTAACTCTCTTTGTGGAAGTTCTAGTGTCCTAGTGTAGGGCTAACCCTAATTCTCTGAGTGGGAGTTAGTGATTCTCTGTGTGGGAGTCTTGATCCTTGTGTAGGATTGGTTGGGTCCTTGTGTAGGGCATAAATCCTCTTTGTGGGGCATCTCCTTGTGAGATTTGTATTCACTTCTCTGCGTGGGATTATAGTGAATATTGGTGTGGCTGGATGTACCCAAGTTTGGGGAACCAGGATAAACTTTGTGTTTGCGTTTGGAATGATTGTGCCTTTTAATTCCTCTTTCATTTATTATTCCGCATTTGCAAGTTAAATTTTAATTGGAAAATTTTATTGCCATTACACTATTCACCTCCCTCTAGTGTGTGTTGTTAGTATTGCAAGTGTTAGACGATCCCTACAATTGGTATCAAAGCGAGGTTAAAGCATACTGCAACGATGGCATTCAACGCCTCATCCGCGTCTCATCAAGAAGGAGATTCAACCAACAAAGCCCGAGAAGCTAGAGAAGCAAAAGGGGGTTGCATTCCATGCCAAGGAGGAGCCAATCAAGTGGAGGAGGAAATTCCATCGAGAAGCTCCTAGTGAAGAAGATGAGCAAGAAGATGCAAGTGGAGAAGAAATTGAGGAGCTTGCTGAGCAATTCAAAGCATTCCTCAAATGCAAGCAAGGTAAGTCTTTGTCAAAGTTTGCCTCTATTTCTAACAAGGTTCCTACTTGTTACACTTGCAGTGGAAAAGGTCACTTGTCCACCGAATGCCCTTCCAAACCCAACAAAGAAACTTACAAGGGTAAATGGAAGAAGTAGTGGAAAGGAAGGTCCAAGTCCAAAAATCACAAGAAGGGACTTGTTGGGACCTTTGATGATTCGAGTGAGGACACTTCGAGTAACGAAGAAGAGGATACAAAGGAGGATGCTCACGCATGCTTTGTAGCTATGGATGGTCCTACACCAATCCCCTCCAGATTAAGCGAAGAAGAGTTGGATGCTTGTCTTGACGCATACAATTCCTATGAGGATTCGTGCCTCATGGCTACGGAGGAGAAGTCGTCATCAAGCTCTTGCAAGGATGATGATGATTATGTTGTTGAGATCGAGGAAGAAAAGATCTCATACGAGGAGCTCAAGATCAATTTTGACTTGGTCTCCGAAAAGGATAGTAAGTGCATCAACTCTTACAATAGATTAAAAGCAAAATATAAGATTACTAAGAATAGATTGCATGAACTAGTTATTGCAAGTGTAATTCATGATGAAAGACATGTGTATGACACTTGTGAGAGAGATACACTTCTCTCTCAAGTTAAGGAATTGAGCCTTTCTAATGAAAATCTCATTGCTCAAAACCTTAGCTTAGATGCTCACATTCAACAACTTACGTTGAAATGTGAAGAGGAATCCCGGAAGCTCATAAGCTTTGTGTATTCTTTGGATTCACTCCACGATTTGTTGGAAAAACAACATCCGGTAAATCATAGAGGAGGTTTGGGTTATATTCAAAATGTGGTTCCCAAACCCACCTCTAATTCTTCTTTAGGTGCAAATACAATAAATATTGCTAAAGCACCTAAGAAGAATCACCATGCTTTCTTGTACAACAAGAACATCAACAAGAAGCATGTAGATCACGAGGTAATGAAGAAGAATGAAAAATCTTCATTTTTTTGCTAAGAAGCAAAATCCTCATTAGAAATTTGTTTCTACACCTAAGCATGCCACATCCTTCCCTCTTGCAAAAGCAAAACCCTTGCCTAGAAAATCCTTGAGATTATGGATTCCAACTATGGTTAGTGTGCAAGAGAGAGATGGTTACATCAACTCTCTACTTAGGGATGTGATCACCTCGTGTGATTACGTTAGGAAATCAAACTCCTCTTGGGTTTGGTTACCTAATGTTTAGGTTCCTCACACATATGCATATTGCATGGGTATTGTGCTTCTATGTTTATTTTAAGCATACCCATTGATTGTGTGTGTTTCATGATTTTGAAAAATATTTTCAAATTTATTTTTTTTCATGAAAATGGGGACCTTGGGGTTTATTGACATACATGAATTTTTGAACCATGTGTATGTCGATGGGGGAGTTAATATATAATATGTTTAAATTATTTAAGACATATTTTAACTCTCATTTTGGAGGTTTATTAAGATCATTATTTACATATGGTTATTTTGTGTCTCAACCAAATCTCTTGTTTATTGCCAACATGTTTCATGTTTCAGTGTTTTTGGCAATATCCTTGTGTATCATTAAAGCTTGATTTTTCCATATCTATTGCTTTGATATACGTTAGGCCCATGGTTCCATTTCTTATAAGTGTTATTAGATCCTAGAAGTCAAAAGTTGACCATTTCTATGATCTAGGGGGAGCATGGGATAGTGAATTGATACCCACTAAATTTCTAAATTTGGTATCATACATATCTTTCTTTTCTTGCATATTGTCACATCTTGGTTAAGATGAAAAAGGGGGGATATTTTTGTGTCCACCTTTTTGATGATGTCAAGGGAGAGAGATATATGCATTATGTGATCATATCTATAGGAGGAGAGATATATACATATGCATATGTGGAGAGATATCTCTATATGAAGAGATATATGGGATTAGATAAAACATTATGTTTGCATGCTTCTATACTTTGCAATTGGTTTATGTAATCCATGCCTATTATATGTCACCATGTTTTTATTGATATTATGAGTATTTACCATTGTGTAGCTCATTATGAAATTGGTGCATATAAGTAGGGGGAGATCATTAGCAGTGTGCTTTAATTCTTTATGATTTACATAATGTGTGTCATCATCAAAAAGGGGGAGATTGTTGAGTATTGGTGTTTCATACCAATCTTATTTTGATGATGATCACAACATTATGTTGTTGCTAATGAATCTCATATTTTAGTCTCTCAGTTTATTTCAAGGATATCTTTCTTGGAGACTAATCACTTGGTGTAAGGATGGACATCATGTGAAGAAGGGCCAAAGTTTGGACTCAAGGAGTGCCAAAGCTTGGAGATGGTGGAGACCATTCAAGGCTTCTAGATTGAAGACTTAGACTCTTAAGAAAGCATTGTAATCCATGTAATTTACTTTATTACTTTCTCTCTCTTTTGAGTCTAGGTTATTGTAATGCCTTGCTAGATGGTTTGCTCATTCATGCATATGCATTTAACCATCTTAGTGAACCTTATGATTATCATAAAATCCAACCCAATAGGTTCACTCTGTCCAAAGACTCACTTGGAGTCTTTGGCTTTCCATCAGTCGCCTGATGAGGGAAACACAGTCGACTGGGTGATTTCCAGTCGCCTGTAGATCCTTCTACAGTCGCCTGATATGCACAGCTCAAGTCAACATTTCAATTGACTCAAACTTGAGCTTTACGCACAGTCGTCTGTCGATCAGTTTACAATCGTCTGTATACTTACAGTCGCCTGGGATTTGGCCAACAGTCGCATGTCTAGCGTAAGTGCAATCACTGCATCTCTCTGTCTTCTCTCCATGCTTTACAGTAGTCGACTGATGAAGAATACACAGTCGCCTGACTATTTGACAGTCGACTGTGGTATTAACATCAGTCGCCTGTGCGAAGAATTGGAGAAAGAGTGCAGCTCTCTGTTTCGATCCATCCCTTGAAGCAGTCGTCTGCTGAAGGATTAACAGGCGCCTGTCCTTTTTGTCAGTCGACTATATTGTACTCGTCAGTCGACTGTCCTGGCTCAGATTATAGCCATTGGATATTTTCTAGCCGTTGATCAGTCGACTGTCTTATGATCATCAGTCGACTCTTCCTGTCGTTTTCACCCAGTTTCTAGCCATTGCAGATCTGTTCTTTTGGCTGTTTCTTTGGGTTTTTGGGCTTCATATAGGATTCCTATATATATATGAGTGTGCTGCCTTTGCTTAAACTTCTTGATTGATTCTTGATTACTCTTGATTCTATTGAAAATCTCAAGAGATCTTTAAGCCACTCTCAAGCTCCCTCATTTCCCTCTATTGAGCATTCATCTTCCTTCATGCATTGAAGTCCAGCTCAAGGGAAATCATCCAAGTGCTCTCAAGCATATTCCAACACTTGGAGATCCTCTGCCATGCCTTGCATTCATTCATGAGTAAGCATCTCAAGGCATAGGTAAGAGTATTTACTTTACATGGTGTAATTTGTTTTCCTATTTCTCTTTGTGGGATTAGGATACTCTCTTTGTGTGAGTTTCTCTCTTTGTGAGAGGTTGTCTCTTTATGGGACTAAGGAATTCTCTTTGTGGGAATTAACTCTCTTTGTGGGAGTTCTAGTGTCCTAGTGTAGGGCTAACCCTAATTCTCTGAGTGGGAGTTAGTGATTCTCTGTGTGGGAGTTAGTGATTCTCTGTGTGGGATTGGTTGGGTCCTTGTGTAGGGCATAAATCCTCTTTGTGGGGAATCTCCTTGTGAGATTTGTATTCACTTCTCTGTGTGGGATTATAGTGAATATTGGTGTGGCTGGATGTACCCAAGTTTGGGGAACCAGGGTAAAACTTTGTGTTTGCGTTTGGAATGATTGTGCCTTTTAATTCCTCTTGCATTTATTATTCCGCATTTGCAAGTTAAATTTTAATTGGAAAATTTTATTGCCATTACACTATTCACCTCCCTCTAGTGTGTGTTGTTAGTATTGCAAGGGTTAGACGATCCCTATAGGACATAGTTCCACCAAGCCTTCCTTAGTGATCTATTGACTTAAGCCTTGGAGAAGATTTGGTCAAACTCCAGATCCGACCCCCTGACGAGCTTCATGTGTTGTAGACAACCGAAGATAGCTCAGATTCCACTTCTATAGCTCGGATCGGAGCCCACCAAGATTATTGACAGCTCGCTTGGTGCCTACTCAGTTGTCGACATCACCCATCGACGTTATACATTAACTATTGCAACAATCCAGTCATTCTATTACTTTAGCGGTGAGAAAACACCCCGAAACATTTGGCGTCATCTTTGAGAATTGAGTCGGCATCCACGTCATTAACCACATTGATGATGACTCGACCCGCCAATCAAGGGCTTGAGAGGTTGGTGACATGTTACGCCACCATCTATAGATCACAGTTCATCCACTACTAGGATGCTCAAGTTAAACTTAGTAACTCTGGAGCAATTCCATACATTTCCACACGAGGTAAACGTCAACATCCAGGAGATGATTGCTGTGATCCAACAATTGACGAGTGCGCTATCCGACCTAACCGCAAACCCACAAGTCCTCTCAATTCCTCATCAATAACAGCCAGTGATACAACTTATCACGACGACTGGTCAAGGAATCGTGCCTCCTAATCCGGAGCAACAGTGCGGGTTGGCTTCTTTCTCATGGCAACGACGTCAGCATACCATTCTTACTCACCCTGAGGGAGTTCAGGATGGAGAGATTGGGGGCCATGTCCCAACAGCAGCCGATCTTAGGAGACCAAAGCTCTCACGTGGTGGATCTGGGAACTGCCGATAAACTCGAGCCGATGATCAACACTAGGAGAGTCATTGTAGAAGGAGTCGAAATCCACATCGAATGTCTCTAATAGGACACAAGAGGAAGGCTCGAAAGGGTATCATCTGTCATTCGAACCCCTCCGAAAGTTCGGATGAGGATCAAGGAGATTCCTCAAGCGCGTGCAACAATCGGCCGAGGAGATTTAAGCACCGAGGTAGCAAAATGATGGTACCTCTCCCCTTCCTCGAGCTCGGATGAGGAGCAGAACCCATTAAATAAGAAAATCACCTTGGCACTACTACTGTCCAAATTTAAAATGCCTGATCTAGACAAATATGATGGCTCATGTGACCCTCGTGAGCACATCCAAGATTACAAGAGGATCATGGAGATAAAAAGGGCTGACGATGCACTCCATTGCCAATCTTTTCAAACAACCATACGAAAAGCTGCAAAGAAATGGTACAATGGACTTCCCAACCGATTTGTTGGGTCATTCAAAAGTATAGCCCATGCTTTCTATCAACAATTCATGGCAGGAAGAAGGATGAAGCAAAGCTCAGACCACCTCTTCACCCTGGTACAAAGAGAGGGAGAGATGTTAAGGAGCTTTCTAAAACGATTTAATTCAAAAAGACTGAACATCGAGAGCTATAGTAATGAGGTGACCATAAATGCACGTAAGAAGGGAGTTCGTTTTGACTATCTAACAAAGTCGTTGCATCATAAACCGCCCCATAGCCTGGATCAACTCCTTACCAGGGCAGAGCGATGCATGATGGTAGTGGAAGCATTAACCGCACATGAGATGGACACCTCCAAAGGCCCTATTGGAACAAAGAAAGAAGTTCGGCCCAAATAAGGGGTACACAAAGATCAGAAAGACCAAAGGAGTCGAGAAAAGAGCCACACACAGTCGGTCTAACAAATGTGATTGGTCGGACACAACCTTTACAAAAATCAATGCTTCTAAGGCCGATGTGATGGCATATGCCCAAGCAGAGTGGTATTTTAGCTGACCACCTCCGAAGATGAAGAATGGCAAACGTGACGAAAACAAGTTCTGCAGATATCACCAAGACCACGGTCATGATACAGAAGACTGTTGGTAGCTGAAGTATGACATTGACCAATTAATCCAGTAAGGGTAGATGAATGTCACCGTCGCTTTTCGATCGTACGTTTTTCGTGCGCATACTTTTATTCGTACGCGTATTTATTTTGGACCCTTCTTGTAACCGAACCCTATGATGTGATATGGTGTTGTGACCCTCTGGAAGAGCACTTATTTGTGGAATTATTTTGGAACGTCATTTCACGGATCGTTCCCCCACAAAATAACTTTGTTTGAAGATGTGTCGTAGCTTCCTCCTTCGTCGTTAGACCTTTATTTTTTTAGTTCCGTTCTCCATTGCCCTAGCCCGTGACCTTACTTTAGTCACGATTCTCTCGTCGACACGGTCGTCCCGATATTTTTATTACATTTTTCAGACACCGTTTAGTTGGCCAATCGCTCTAATCAATTTCAACTTGTGTTTAACCCTAGCTAACCCTAATTTCAAACCCCTAATTAAAAATCAACTTAAACTATAGGGTATCCCACGTTTCACATGTCTTCTTCTCTAGCTATCCACCACCCCCTATTAAACTGATTGCACTCCCTCCCTCTCTCATCCTCTCTCCCCAACCATCTAACTCTACCCCCTTTTGAAACCTATTTAGCAAAATCCAACCCATCAATTTGCATCTCCCGAAACAAGCCCTAAGGCTGTTTAACAGCCGCCGCCGCCTATTCCTCATCCCCGCGCGTCTCCCCACTTGGTCCCAACGCCGACCAAACCTCCGGCGCCCCACCTCCACTTTTCCCCGATGGCTGCCGTGCATCTCCCCTCTCAGGTCGCCACAACCCAAGGGAGCAGGCCGCCGTGTAACGACTGCTTTTCATGAATCTGGATTTAATATAATATAATATATGTTTTGGTGGATTTTCCCCTCTTGTGTGGTTTTCGTCTCCGTAGTTTCATTTTCGATCGATTCGTCGTATTTTCTCGCTTCTTCCTTAGGATTGTCGATTTCGAAGTATGTCACTCGTGACGGACTTCATAACGGTCGTATCTAACTGTTAGATCAAGCCTAGGAGTCTTAGGAATCGATCCCGGGGCCCCATGCTCCGTATCGGTACTTTTTGTGCTCATTAGCCGGTGTAAGAAGGGCCACCGACCGACTAGATGACGATCCAGTCGGTCGGCAATCCTTCTTGGACCGACTAGTTAGCTTTCTAAATTTCTCAGGAGTTACTGTTTATCGTTAGTCGGTCTAAGAACGTTGGTTGACCGACTAGGTTGCAAACTAGTCGGTCAGCAATGCTTCTTGAACCGACTAACTCATCAAATTATTTTTGTATCAGTTACTGTTTACTCTTAGTCGGTCTAAGAACGTTCATCGACCGACTAGATGCCAAACTAGTCGGTCAGTACTTGTTCATGGACCGACTAACTCTAGAATCCTATTTTCGTTCAGGAGTTACTGTTTGCACTTAGTCGGTCTGCGTTGGTCGACCGACCGACTAGTTGCCAAACTAGTCGGTCAGTGGTTGCTCTTTGACCGACTAACTAGTGTTAAAACCCTAATTTCTGGGCAGCCGCCAGCCCAACCTATTTATACCCAACCCAAACGACTTCTTCTTCTCCAACACGACCCAAAACCCTAAAATCTTCCCCCTTCAGCCCCCATCTTCCTCCAAGCTTCATTCCTTCATTCCAAGCCTCAAATCCATCATCCAAACCATCCATACACTCTATCTACCCCTCATCTTCCCCAAATCTCCATCAAAACCCATCAAAACCCATCAAAACCCCCAAATCCCCCAAAACCCTAGTTTCCCCAAACTTCTCCAATCTTCTCCAGATCTGAACCTAGGGTTCCCGGGAGTGTTTCTTCCGTCTCCTCTTGGTAAGAAATCGATCTACCGTTGTTTTCATAACTTATTTATAATTTTATGAAACCCTAATAAGTTTCATGTTGTTTTGTGTTGTTTCCCCCATAACAGCGATTTCCCCCGTAGATAGCATCCGTGTGACGAAGTGGTCGTCATCCCCGGTGCTAGGCAAGTGAAACTTGTCACTTAGGGTTTAGGCCATGTTTTAGGCCATTTGCTTGTTGTAGGCGTAAAAGAGGCTAGGCGACGAAATGATACTCGCCTAGGCGCAAATTGGGAAACTAGCTTGACAACGAAGCTAGTTCCGACTTTTAGCATGTTGCACAATTACCATGTCATGTTTACTTTCAATTAACGGTACGCGAATATGTTCATGTCATTGCATTTCGCCTGTCACGTTTAATTTAATTAACGGTACGCAAATAAATTGTCATGACCTCGCATTCTTTAGGTGTTGCTGTGATTGCGTAGCTTTGCTACGATACTTGTGTTCCTGGCTCGTGACCAGAAGCGAGCATAATGAGTTGCTAACCCCAACGCTCGAAATGTATTGAATTGTGAACTAAGAATGCGAGCTCAATGTGCGGGGCAACCTCAGGCTCACTAGCTGAGCTCAATGTGCGGGGACCCCAGGCTCCATATCGTGTGGGTATTGGGTAGTGTTTAGTGCCGATCGGTCTGAAATGCTATGCCATTCAGCGAAGGGCTTAAACACCTACAAAATGTGAATTGATTGAATTGATAGTAGCTTGGCTACTCTTGTCTTGTCCCGATAATTGTTCTCTTGTACAAATTGTCTTGCCATGTTTCAATTGTGCACTCATGTTATAACTGCCATGTCATGCATACTAAACTGCTAGGTTGCTAGTTGCCTTACCTTCAGTTTCCTTGCCCAAGTCTTTTAGACTTGCTGACATGTGCCCCTTTACTCTTTTGGGTGACACATGTTAGATCCTGAGCCCGAATACCTCGTTGAGGACGAGGTGTTTGCTGACGCCGAGCCCGAGCTTGTGTTTGACGGGGAGTACGTGGACACTGGGGACCAGTCCTAGTGTCTTCGTTGTGTTTACTTTTATTAGACAGTTGTTTTGTTATCGGTGCGTAGCACCTATACCTTGTTATGTCGTTTCTTTGTTGGCCTTGTTCTGGGCCTTTAGACTCTTTTCTTTTAGCCTGGTGGCTTTTCTGGATGTTGGACTTTTGTTGATGTTGGACTTTTGTTGATGTTGGACAATTTGTGAGATGTGGAATTTTATTTCAGTCTCGCCTTGTGTTATTATTGTTATTCTGTTGTGGTTACAGGGACCTGTTTTTGTATTGTGGACGCTTATCGGGTTTGGGGCTTCATAGCTCCACTCCCGTGCGGACCTTTTCACGTCTCGCCTCCATTTTAGGGAAGCGGGTCGTGACACGCCGCAACCCCCAAGAGCAGACGCCTGATCTCCTCTCCCTCCATGCGGGGACGACGCGCAGCCACGCAAGCTCCAGCCTTCCCCAGTGTTTTCCGACCTTCCCACCTGCTTGCCGGCGCCCTAAGAAGCCACCCTCGGCCTCTTCTCCTCAAGATCTCCGACCAAGGCCCTCACCTTCCCTTGCTCTTAGCAGTCACAACCACCCAAGAGTGCCGCGCAAACCCCATGAACCCAGCCTCTTCACCCTCCAAAATCCCACGGTAGCACCCTTACTGCCGATCTCTTCCTCCCCATTGCACCCAGGTCGTATCCCCATCTCTTCCACACAGCCTCCTGACCCTATCAGCTCACAGCTTGCCATCTCCTTGGCGACACTGCCACGCGCTACCTCGTACACTAACACACAGCCGGCCCCTCTTCCTGAATTGCCTAACCCTCCTTTCTGTGCCAAGCAATGCCATCACTCTGACCTCAGGCCTCTCCTTGGAGAACCCCTCGTCGTTGCCGCGCCCCTTTGCACCGTAGCCGCACGCAACACGACAGTTCCTGATACCGTAAGCCCGCTGCCCGCTGTCGGTGTTTTCCCGACACCGTGGAACGTCATACAGCTGTCCCCCTCTCCGCGTCGCTGTTCGATGATCATGCCGCTACCCAGCTGGTCGTCGTTCGTTGTCGCTGGTATCCCCCGTTGTCGCTGATCGCTTCCGTGCAGTGGATCGTCGCACGCTTCTATTAATTCAACCCCCGACGTCGCTACCCGACGTCAGTGTAGATCTTGCGTCGTGTTAAGGTATACCTGAACCGTAGGAACCCACACCGCATGCTAACAAGATAAAAACTGTAATTTTATTGTGTTGGTTAATTCACTAATTGAAGATAATGAATACGGGACTGTAGGTTGGTGTGATGATTGGTGATTGGACACGTAGGCAGAACTGGAATCCTTGATCATGTGACTAGCAGCACGTCCCTTTTCAGGCAAGTGAAACTTGCACAGTACTTGTTTTAGGCCATGTTTTAGGCCATTTGGTACGATTGTGTAAAAAAGACTAGGCGGTGAAATGATAGTCGCCTAGACGACCATATTTGATCTAGTTTGACAACGAAACTAGATCCGACACCCTACTTGATCTAGCTTGACAACGAAGCAAGATCCGACACTTTTACCATGCTTTCATTCATGTTGCCATGTCACGTTTAATTTCAATTAACGGTACGCACATTAATTGCTCAATGTCATGCATCAAAATGTTTCATCGTGATTACGTAGCACACACTACATATATTGTAACTATTGAGGCTAGGCACCTGCTCTGCGGGCACAACCCTATGCCATATAGGAAAACACTTCCTGGCTCGTGATCCATAAGCGAGCACAGTGTTGTTGGGAAACCAACGCTCGATACACGTGGAGGGGTAGGGTTAAGCGATCACTTGAGTGTAGAAGTGTGCCCGTACAGCCACTTCAGCCAAAAGGCGTAAACCCTGTGCACATCATGAATACAAGTTAATCGTGAATCGTGAATATTGTTTAGTAGCTCCTGCTACGACGTGTCGTGCATTGCAAGTATCATGTTCATGTTTAAATTGTTGCATTCATTAAATATCATGTCATGTCATCATTATTTTAGAACTGTTAAGCTGCATTTATCTTATAACGGTTGTGCTTTACGTTTCCTTGCACAAAAGTCTCCTTTTCCTTCTTTGGAGATTTTTGCTGACATATGCCCTTTTCTCTTTGGGTGTCACATGTCAGATTTGAGCCTGAGTTAGTTACAGTGGACGACAGCTTGCTGACGTTCAGTTCGAGGACACTGGAGTTCTACCCTTAGTCTCAGCTGGTGACCTCTTTTTAGTTGTTGTGTACTTTCTTAGTTGCTACTGTTAGGTTGTTCGGTGCGTCACACCACTTCTTGTTGTAGTTTCGGCCATGCTTAGGCTTTCTTTTGGACTCTGTACTTTTCTTTATGACTCTCTGTAATGTTTGGAATAAAAGTTGTGGATGTTGACTGTGGGCTAATTCATTGTCTAACCCTCATTATTATTATTGTTGTTTCGTCGTAATGCAAAGGACATGATAATGGATTAAATTATCAGACGCTTATCAGACTGTAGCTTCACAGCTCCAAGTCTGAGCGGACCTCTTCACGTCTTGGCTCCCATACTTGGGAAGCAGGGCATTACAGGTTTTAGTGGTGGCCCATGCAGGTCATCTTTGCATCTGCGAAATATCGGAACAACAATAATGATAAACAACATCCATTTAAATATTCGAAACATTCAAGTCATGAACTGAGTCTGACCTGAAGGGTTCCCTTGTCTTAGGTGGTAAGAAGACTTAGATAGACTTTCAGGTTTGATAATCAGGTGCCTTTGTCAAGATTTAGTTATACTCGTCTTATATTGCCTTAGTAGTCTCTCACTCAGCCCTAACCATATTAGATTTCTATAGCTTTTCTTTAGTCGTTCATTGAGTCCATCAATTTCGGGCCCAGCAGAATGTAATCTTGTTACTCTTAGGACCATTCACTGAGACCTCTATTACAGTCTAGTCTATGAGAGAGTTTTAGCGTAAGTTTCTCTTGATCTTTAGTCAACCTGGTAATTAGAACCCATGATTCTATCATTTTCCTGACCATTACACTTCTGTGTTATCGACCGTAGAATCCCATCATGGCTTTTCTTGAAACGTATCCTAGGCGTATTCATCATGCGATCATATTCTTTGCCCCCGATACACATGATCGCCTCATGACGATTATCGTTAATCTTTCGAATCTTCTCCGTTGCAAATCTTGATTCTTTCAAAATTATTTTCGATTTTCCTTATTAAAAGTTTTCGCTCAGTTTAATTTTGTTTTTTTAAACCCTCTTCTTATATATTTAAATTCCTTACTTTTCAGTTGAGTTAAAATTCCTTCGTAGATTTTGAAGTCTATTGGTTGTAATTTTTAATTACTATCACGTAACTATTTTCTAACATATGACTTTCGTATTTCGGTTTTAAAACTTTATTATCAATTTTGATAATTCAATACTTCATACCTTTCTATACTACTAAGTTTATTACTTTTAACCACTTACCGTACATACCTTTAGAATATTTTTCTAAGTTAAATAGAACTTCAATATTTTTATATATATCAGTTCTAGGTTCATCGTACTCAAATTTCAAAAATCTTTGTATAAACCCGTTTCTTTTGGCAAATCCTGGTTTCTCTAAAAGTATCTTCAATATTATTTATTCTAAATTCCTCCCCAGTTTAAAGACTTTGAAAATATTTACCATTAGCTTAAATTTCCTACACTTCAGTTGATCTAAATACATTCTTTGAATTTCGAAACTTTTGCTGAAATTATTAAATTACTACCGTATAATATTTTCTAACCTATATCTTTAATGTACGTGTGAATGTTTTACTTCTTTCTTATAATGATTTCTCAATAAGCCAACAAACCATTTTTCCCTTATTATGTGTATACGACTCAAACTTGTTTCGAACAACTCATTTTATCGACCTCCAAATATTTTTCTATGCAAAAGAGAACTCCATCTTTTGAAGTACGACAGTTTTTATACTTTTCGTATTTTAACGTATGTCATTTACACACTATTTTTCTGTATCCTAAGAGTATTATTACATCTTTCTTTCCTCTACCTAAACATTCACAATTATGTCCCTGATTCACCTAACCAAGCTGTCTCCTTATCCTCGCCCTATCTGAACTCGTACTTTCCGATCTTTTCTTCGTTACGTTTTTTGTTCCGGCTTCCTTCTATTGTTTAGACATTAGTGCTTGTCGTTGCCGGTGTCAACTCTAGTTTAGTAGTGGGCACCTGGGTTTTGTGATGTCGTCGTGGTGCATGTATATAGGTAGAGTGTGTGCACCTGTATGAGTGTGCTACCCTTAGAATATTAATGATTGTCTCTTGTGTTTGGTGCGTATACTCAGTGTTATTCATATTCTATGTGTGAAGTTGTATGGATGATATTAGTTATATCTGTGTGGATAGCTATACCATTTTAGGGATGTCTGTATATATGTTGGAAATTGTATTGGAGTATATACTAGTAGTGTATATTGTTTGAAGATATTTGTAAATGCTTGATATATATAAATTAGTAAGTCATGTACATGTTAATTGTAATGATAATAGAGTATTTATAGTTAAAGGTGTGTGCCTAATATTTGATCTATATGTTAGTACATATGAGCGTGTGTTTGTACGTAGATATGAATTTGCTGCATGAATATGGGTGATATATGTATGGTAATAGGATTATAATTTTGTTTGGTATTGCTTGTCTTTATGGGATGTCGTGTGTGTACGTGTATACCGTGAGGTATACACGATTATTGTATGTCGTGGCGATGCATGGATAGGTATATGTAGGAGTGCATTGATTATATTTAATATTGCTATGGCATGAATATATATATGTATGTGACTATACAATGAATGCATGTATTGGAGAGTGTATTATAAGTACACGTGTGCTGATATTGGTAATATTATTATAAGGTGTAAAGTGATTGCATTATGTGGGCTTTACTTGACTAAATATAGTGATTGATATTATGGTATGTATGTGGTTATGTTGGTAGATGTATATATTGGAGTGGTATTGTTATAGGTATAGATATCATGTTATGTATATAGAGTATTCTGATATGGGTTTTGAGCCTCATTCAAGCTTGAGTGTGTATACTCTAAGTATATTGTTGCATACGTCTGTGGGTTGTGTATAGTACCATGAATATGGTAATGGATGATGTATGTATAATGATAAGATTGGTTGTGTCTGGTTATGTTACGCACGTGATTGTGGGTGGCTATACCATTAAATAGTTGTAAGTGTTGGTCATGTGGTGTAATTATTATTTAAGGACATACATGTTTGAATGTAATATGTACTAGCTAAACTAGGTGTGTAGATGTGCTAAGTGTATAGTGGTATGAGTGGTATTTATGAATGGTATGTTAGCATGTGTGGGCGTGAACCATGCACGGGTAAGTATGTGCTTAGCTGTAGGTGTTTGTGAATATGGTATGTGTGCTGACCCTAAAATATAGTTATAGGATTATATGTGACGTGTATATAAGGTGTATTATCTGCGTGAATTTGAATAACTATATATTTGTGAAATTATAGGAATGGTGAATGTATATTAGACATAGCAAACATGATTTAATGTGGTATGGTGTGATTACTTCTGTTGTTAAGATTGAATGTACACTATGAGATATAGGGAGTAGTGTATCCTTGTTGTTTTGTTCATAGGTAGTTATCTAAACGTGAAGCACTACAATTGTATTTGCTGGTGTGAACTATTTATTTGTATGAAAGTATGTGTGACTTGGTTATGTGATAGTGTGTGATAGCTATATAAGGGATGTACGTGACTATATGAATGATTGAGGTACGTGTATGAATTTGACTGTCTATGATAGGTATAAATATAGAGTGTGCATATGTATACATGTTTGTAGTATTGATGTTGACTACCTAGTGCATATAAAAGCACTTGTAATAACTATATCTGGTTTGAATTATAATGTGATATGATTGGGGTAGTTACTGGAGTGAATAGATATATTTATAGTTAGAAAGTCCGAGGATGGAATTTATTCTAAGGTGGGTAGGTTGTCACGGTCGCTTTTCGATCGTACGTTTTTCGTGCGCTACTTTTGTTCGTACGCGTATTTATTTTGGATCCTTCTTGTAACCGAACCCTATGATGTGATATGCTGTTGTGACCCTCTAGAAGAGCATTTATTTGTGGAATTATTTTGGAACGTCATTTCATGGATCGTTCCCCCCCACAAAATAACTTTGTTTGAAGAGGTGTCGTAGCTTCCTCCTTCGTCGTTATACCTTTCTTTTTTTAGTTCCATTCTCTATTGCCCTAGCCCGTGACTGTTTACCTTAGTCACGATTCTCTCGTCGACACGGTCGTCCCGATATTTTTATTACATTTTTCGGACACCGTTTAGTTGGCCAATTGCTCTAATCACTTTCAGTTTGTGTTTAACCCTAGCTAACCCTAATTTCAAACCCCTAATTAAAAATCAACTTAAACTATAGGGTATCCCACGTTTCACATGTCTTCTTCTCTAGCTATCCACCACCACCCATTAAACTGATTGCACTCCCTCCCTCTCTCATCCTCTCTCCCCAACCATCTAACTATACCCCCCTTTTGAAACCTATTTAGCAAAACCCAACCCATCAATTTGCATCTCCCAAAACAAGCCCTAGGGCTGTCTAACAGCCGCCGCCTCCTATTCCTCATCCCTGCACGTCTTCCCACTTGGTCTCGATGCCAACCAACCCTCTGGCACCCATCCTCCATTTTTTCCCCGCTGGCCGCCGTGCATCTCCCCTCTCAGGCCGCCACAACCCAAGGGAGCAAGCCGACGCAACCCCCAAGAGCAGACGCCAGATCTCCTCTCCCTCCACGGGGCGACGGCGCCCAGCCATGCAAGCTCCGGCCTTCCCCGGTGTTTTCCACCTTCCCACCTGCTTGTCGGCGCCCTAAGAAGCCACCCTCGGCCCCTTCTCCTCAAGATCTCCGACCAATGCCCTCACCTTCCCTTGCTCTTAGCAGCCGCAACCACCCAAGAGTGCCGCGCAAACCCCATGAGCCCAGCCTCTTCACCCTCCAAAATCCCACGGCAGCACCCTTAATACCGATCTCTTCCTCCCCATTGTGCCCAGGCCGCATCCCCATCTCTTCCACACAGCCGCCTGACCCTATCAGCTCACGGCTTGCCATCTCCTTGGCGGCGCTGCCACGCGCTACCTCGTACATTAACCCACAGCCGACCCCTCTTCCCGAACTGCCTAACCCTCCTTTCTCAGCCAAGCACTGCCATCATTCTGATCTCCGGCCTCTCCTTGGATAGCCCCTCGCCGTTGCCGTGCCCCTTTGCACCGTAGCCACGCGCAACACGACAGTTCCCGATACACAAGAACCCGCTGCTCGCCGTCGGTGTCTTCCCGACACCGTGGAACGTCGTACAGCTGTCCCCCTCTCCGCATCGCTGTTCGATGATCGTGCCACTACCCGGCTGGTCGTCGTTCGTTGTCGCTGGCATCCGCCGTTGTCGCTGATCGCTGCTGTGCAGTGGATCGTCGCACGCTTATGTTAAATCAACCCCTGACGTCGCTACCCGACGTCAGTGTAGCTCTCACGTCGTGTTAAGGTATACCTGAACCGTAGGAACCCACACCGCATGCTAACAAGATAAAAACTGTAATTTTATTGTGTTGGTTAATTCACTAATTGAAGATAATGAATACGGGACTGTAGGTTGGTGTGATGATTGGTGATTGGACACGTAGGCAGAACTGGACTCCTTGATCGTGTGACTAGCAGCACGTCCCTTTTCAGGCAAGTGAAACTTGCACAATACTTGTTTTAGGCCATGTTTTAGGCCATTTGGTACGATTGTGTAAAAGAGACTAGGCGGTGAAATGATAGTCGCCTAGACGACCATATTTGATCTAGTTTGACAACGAAACTAGATCCGACACCCTACTTGATCTAGCTTGACAACGAAGCAAGATCCGACACTTTTACCATGCTTTCATTCATGTTGCCATGTCACGTTTAATTTCAATTAATGGTACGCACTTTAATTGCTTAATGCCATGTCATGTCATGCATCAAAATGTTTCATCGTGATTACGTAGCACACGCTACATATATTATAACTATTGAGGCTAGGCACCTGCTATATAGGTACAACCCTATGCCATATTGAAAAACCCTTACTGGCTCGTGATTCAGAAGCGAGCACAATGTTGTTGGGAAACCAACGCTCGATATACGTGGAGGGGTAGGGTTAAGCGATCACTTGAGCGTAGAAGTGTGCCCGTACAGCCACTTCAGCCAAAAGGCGTAAACCCTGTGTACATCGTGAATACAAGTTAATCGTGAAATCATGAATATTGTTTAGTAGCACCCGCTACGACGTGTCGTGCATTGCAAGTATCATGTTCATGTTTGAATTGCTGCATTCATTAAATATCATGTCATGCCATCATTATTTTAGAACTGTTAAGCTGCATTTATCTTATAATTGCTGTGCTTTACGTTTCCTTGCACAAAAGTCTCCTTTTCCTTCTTTGGAGATTTTTGCTGACATATGCTCTTTTCTCTTTGGGTGTCACATGTCAGGTTTGAGCCTGAGTTAGTTATAGTGGACGACAGCTTGCTGACGTTCAGTTAGAGGACACTGGAGTTCTACCCTAAGTCTGAGCTGGTGACCTCTTTTTAGTTGTTGTGTACTTTCTTAGAAGCTACTGTTAGGTTGTTCGGTGCATTACTGTTAGGTTGTAGTTTCGGCCATGCTTAGGCTTTCTTTTGGATTCTGTACTTTTCTTTATGACTCTCTGTAATGTTTGGAATAAAAGTTGTGAATGTTGAATGTGGGATACTTTCATTTTCTAACCCTCATTATTATTATTGTTGTTTCGTCGTAATGCAAAGGACCTGATAATGGATTAGATTACCAGACGCTTATCAGACTGTAGCTTCACAGTTCCAAGTCTGAGCGGACCTCTTCACGTCTCGCCTCCCATACTTGGGAAGCGGGGCGTGACACTGAAGAAGGTCGTCGACGCTCCAAAAGCAATGCAGGAGGAGGGCACTTCAAGGGCAGAAGACCGAGGTAAAGGAATTTCCATAGTCCAACATGTGACCAGGATCATTGATTAAGCTTCCATCCTGTCACGTCCCGCTTACCAAAACTACGGAGGCAAAGCGTGACTAAGGCCCGCTTGGGCCGGAGCTGTGAGGCTCGGACCCAATAAGCGTCTGTAGGGGTACCATTTAAAAATTTACAGGTTCTTGCATTTATGAAATTAGGAACAACAGAAAGTATAGGAAGAAAGTTGTATTCATTAATATAAAGAGATAATATCCAGCGAGTACAAAAGTCAAAAAAGAGAAGCCTAAGCTTGGCAACAAACTGCAGAAAAGGAAACTAATGGTGCGAAGCACCAAACCTAGGCAGAAAGTAAAGTGGTGCTACACACCCAACTAAAAGTAGTAACCTCTGTAGGACGTAAAAGACCTCTAAGTCTGGTCCTCGTCAGGAAGGTGCTCCGGTCGACGTCCTCTGGCTCCACGTATGCTGGTATGTCCGGCTCGTCCACGTACTCTGGCTCAACACCTGACGTACAACACCCAAGAGAAAAGAAACTGTACGTTAGGCAAAGTCTACAAAGAAGGGTTAGACTCTACCGCAAGTGTAATATAATAAAGAGCAATATTTTACTGGTTGATTAACATGCTGGGGTTATGACATGGCAGTTATACTAAGCAGAAAGTAAAAACAGTGCAGGAAAAGTAAACGGGACGGACAGTAGCCGTAGCGTGTGCTACCGACTACGGGACTAACCTAGACGGGACAAGACAAGACATGACATGACAAGTGAGACTCGAAGGGTTCACGCCTTACAGTTTGAGGGCGGCCAGACCCTCTCCCCGTGTGACCGCTCAACCCTACCCCAAAGCCAAGTGCTCAAGACAAGACAACCAGAGATCACCCTCGAATGGAGGGCACCTGAAATGCTCGCAGGCTTTTTGTATCACGGAGATCACTCCCGTGTGGAGAGCACACGTGGAGAGCATCTGAAACACCCGAATGCTTTTTGGTAACACGTAGATCATTCTCGCATGGAGAGCATCTGAAACGCCCGAAGGCTTTTTGTGTAAAAGGACACGACATGACAAGTGTAGGGATGGTTCTTCTAGGGGGTCCACACGCACGCACACACATGAAAAGCCCTAAGGTGTCAGTTGTTGTTGTTGTTATTGTTGTGCTTAGACTTCGTCGTCAAGTCTAAGCTTTCAAGGGGGTTTCCGGACGCTATCATTTCACGTCCGGTTCTCTTTAAATGTACTATAACATTCTAAGAAGGAGATGGCCTAAACATGGCCGTACGAGTACAAGTGTAAACACTTGCCTGCAGTGGCGAGAGCATCGTCTATCCAGAGCGTCCCGTCGAAGCGTCGTGTCGGCGATAGTCCGTCTGAAATAGGATAACGTTGATGTCAGATCGTGCTTTTTGTCAATCCTATTACGGTTTTTTCTAAATTTGGCGGGACTACCCTAACAGTCAAAAAGCCATGTCTTTTGATGATTTGTTCGGTCTAGATCGACGTCTATCCTATATGCACAGAAGTTCAGTTCGTTCGTCGATTTTCTACGGTGGACAAGTTTTAAAGGTGCAGAAATTAACTTTAGTTTACGTTGACGAATTTTAGATTAGGTTTTACGTTTTACTACGGGTGGGTTCTTACTACACGTTAGGGGGCTACCTTTTGACGTCGTTCAAAAGCGGATGTAGGGTCTGAACGGAGATGCGTCGGCATTGTCTGCAACTCCTTGACCACGGGTAGCGTAGCGAGACACCTCTGGACAGCGAGGAGGAGGCACGAACATAGCGAGCAAGCGGTGATCTCTCTCCCGTTGCGGGTAGCGCAACAGATCTTCACGACGGCGGCGACGGCGGGTGAAAACACATGAGTACGGTGACAAACGTGAACTTTGAGGGTCCAAGGGGCTGTCGGTAGTTGAAGTAGGTCAGTGGGAGTTGCTCGGCCTGGTGGGTGGTCGACGGCACGAGCGTACGGCGGTGGGTGGTCGTGAGAAGTTGAGGAGGACAGATTCACGCAATGGTCGTTGTCGCGCATCTTAGCGGAGAACCAGCAATGAAAAGTGTCAAAGGAAAATTGCAGAAGCTAAAGGACTTCAAGAGAAAACCAATGGTGGTGGAGTGGTTTTCGGAAGTGGATGGAGGTGGCCGTGCACCGGCGTTGAAGATCAGCACACAGATCTGTCAAAAACAGCTGCTAGGGCTTGTTTCAATAGGTTTTCGAAGAGATCGAGATGAGAGAAGTGAGCAAGGAGGGATGCAGTTGGTATGGGGACTCGAGAGGAGTCTAACAGTGGTAGGGTGGTCGTCGGCAGTGGTCGAAGGTGGCCGGGCGATGGGTTTTTCCGACGATGGACATATCTATCCAAAACTGCCGTTGAGGCGAGTTCGAGAGGTGTTTCGAGGAGGTAGAGATGAGAAAAGAGGGTAAGGGGAGTTGGAGATGATCGGGGGGTTCAAGGAAAGTCAAGTGGAGGTGGAGATTTCTGGAGTGGGTGGCCGGAGCGGTGGCGGCGACCGTTTTCCGACGGGCGCGCACATCTTGGCCTGGGCTGTCAAAACTGGCGCTTGGGGGCTGTTCTTTGCGGTTTTGGGTGCTTTTGAGGGTAGAGATGGGAGGAGGAAGGAGATGGAGGTGCTGCCGGAGTAGGGAGTGGCTGGTGGTGGCTACCAGTGGCAGGAGAAAGAGCAAGGAGGAAGCCAAGATGTGTTGCGTGCGGCTTGCCTAGGTTAAGGCTGGTTTGTGTTTAAAAAGAAGATGAAATTGCTAAAGCTTGTGAAAAGGGGTATAAGTTGTGGAGTGATTAGGAGAGAGAGAGAGTGAGTGAGGGGGGTACAAATTGGGAGAAAGCTGGGTGAGGGTAGAGGCAGCATATCATTTTATGATACATAAGAATCCTCTTAAGACTTGTTTAAGTTTAAATTTTGAAATTTGGTTAAGGCTAATGGGCCATGAATTTGATTAGTGATTTGGGTGGGCTAGGAGTGTCAGAAAATTACGAAAAAAATATCGGGACGACCGTGACGAAGAGAGGCTCGGGGATACGGTGGTCAATCGAGCGTTTGGTCCACGAAAAATGAACTAAAAATAAAAAGGTCCGATGTCGAAGTCTAAAGCTACGACGACTCTGCAATCAAACCTGATTTGTGGGAGAACGACCCGTGAAATGGCGTTCACTAAAAATCCCACAAATAACTACTCTTTCATACGGTCACAACGACATATCACATCATATAGTCCAGATCCAAGAAGAGGCCAAATAAAATACGCACACGAAAAGAGTCGTACGCGCAGAAAATATGAACGGTCGTAAAGCGGCCGTTACATTCTACCCACCTTAGAAATGATTCCGTCCTCGGAATCACTTATAATAATAATAATAATATCTATAAACACTTATGCCTACTACTCCCATATTCCACATAATGATCTCTAATCCTATAACTTCAAACATCGTTCCTCAAATAATCCATCATAACCCGTCTCTCCACTGGCTAATGCTACAACTAGAATCACACCCTAGCACTTAACTATAAATCCACATTATCGTCTACCAGTCATCAATCATCTCGCTCCCAATACATTCTCCATCATATTATCTCATAAATTTATTCTCCATAATCAATGAACCATCAAGCCACATCTTATCCTTACCCCTATCATCTAATCTCCTAATCATATTAAATCCCTCTTTATAACATCCATCCATCTCAACATGTCGTATTACTTCCAATGTCTTCTCACCCCAACCTATAGTCAAATCTTGATGCTTTAAGTGCTCTACTCATTCTCATGATCACCCTAACTCATACTATCCCGTCCTAGCTACTCTTATCTATCACTCGTCCAAGTTTCAGATCGATTAAGTACTCATCTCTCTCTATATAATTTCACCCAACCAGGATTTCCATTGAGTCTGTCACACACTAGTATTTTAAATAAGTCTTGGACACCTCATTCTTTTCATCCGAAAGAAATATAATCTAATATCCTTGTATTCAAAATCAACTAATCACCGAAACAACATATCTCATCACACTCTATGCCTACCCACAAACATAAAACCTATAATAATAATATCTAGTACTAACAATATCGTAACAAGAAAAAAATAACACTCCCAAAGAGGGAAAGAGAAGATAAGAATGTTTAAAAACGTGTGGGAAAAACGTGTGGAGTTGTGGTATTGATTGGGGAAGACAGGGGGTTGTGATCTTGTGTGGCTAGTTTCAAAACTTCAAAGATTTGGTTCAAAAGAAGACATAAGTTTTGATACAATCACATGCAACCAAAGATAAGCTACACTATAAGACTAAGTTTAAGGAATTGCCTGTTATGACGCTATCCGTACATATATGAATACCATCATTCAGCCAACTCCATACGTATACCACGGACCACACTGAGTATACACACATGACACAAGAGACAATCATTAAGATCCTAAGGGTAGCACACTCATACAGGTCCATACACTCTACCTATATACATGCACCACGACGACATCACAAACCAAAGGGCCCATTACTAAACTAGAGTTGACACAGGCAACTACAAGCACTAATGTCTACACAACGGAAAGGAAACCAAAACCAAAAGCGTAACGAAACAAGATCAGAAAGAACGAGTTCAGATAAGGCGAGGATAAGAAGATAGCCGGTTGGATGGGACAAAAATATTGCTCAAAATAACTAGAGAGATGGAAGAAGGATTACGTGTAAAATATGGTATCATATACTTTTATACTTAAAAATATGTAGAAAAGGGGACAGATGGTAGCAAATTACAACTCGAAAAAAAAGTTAGACGGAGGAAAGAAGAGTAGGGTGAGGTAGGGATTGTTTCGCAAATGAAAATAGGTTTATAAAAATATTTTTGAAATGTGAGCACGATGAACATAGAACTGATATATATATATATATATATATATATATATATATATATATATATATATATATATATATATATTATATATATTGAAGTTCTCTTTAGTTTAGAAAGTATTCTAAAAGTACTTACGGTAAGTGGTTAAAATAAATTACGTAGTTTATAAAAAGTGATATATTGAATTTCCAAAATGGTAACAAAGTTTTAAAACTGAAATACGAAAGATACCGATTCGAAAATAAGTACGAGACAGTAAAGTAAAAAAATTACGACCAAGAAGGTTTCAAAATCAGTGAAAGAATTTTAACTCAACCGAAAGTAAGAAATTTAATTATTTAATAAGGGTTTTCAAAGAAGTTAAACTGAGCGATGAATTTAACAATGAATTTCGAAAATACTTTTAAAGGAAGCAGGATTTGCAATGGAGAGATTCGAAGAATTATCGATAAGTATCATGAAGTGATCACTTGAATCGAGGGCAAAGAATGTGATCGTATGATGAATACGCCTAAGATATGATTCATGAAAGCTACGATGGAACTCTACGGTCGATAACACAAAAGTGTAATGATCAGGAAGATGCTAGAAGTCAGGGGTTCTAATTATTGGGCCGTCTAAAGATCAGGAGTACTCAGCACTAAGTTTTCCTAATGAACTTGACTGTAATAGAGAGGTCTCAGGGAAGGGCCCTAAGAGAATCAATATTACGTTCTGATGGGCCCGAAGTCGATGGACCCGAGCGAACGACTAAAAGAAGGGCTCTAGAAATCTAACACGGTCAGAGTCAAGTGAGGGCTACTAAGGTATCCTAAGACATGTACGACTAAATCTTAACCAAGGCGCCTGACTATCAAACCTGGATGTCTATCTAAGTCTTCCTACCATGTAAGTCTGGGAAAACCTAATTTAGACTTGTACATGGATAATAAATGAATGCGATACTCTTATTGTTTCGAACTTTTGCATGACCTGCATGGGCCACCACTAAAACCTGTCACGCCCCGCTTCCCAAAACTACGGAGGCGAAGCGTGACTAAGGCCCGCTTGGGCCGGAGCTGTGAGGCTCGGACCCAATAAGCGTCTGTAGGGGTACCATTTAAAAATTTACAGGTTCTTGCATTTATGAAATTCGGAACAACAGAAAGTACAGAAAGAAAGTTGCATTCATTAATATAAAGAGATAATATCCAGCGAGTACAAAAGTCTAAAAAGAGAAGCCTAAGCATGGCAACAAACTGCAGAAAAGGAAACTAATGGTGCGAAGCACCCAACCTACGCAGAAAGTAAAGTGGTGCTACACACCCAACTAAAAGTAGTTACATATGTAGGACAGCGATGGAAAAGACCTCTAAGTCTGGTCCTCGTCAGGAAGGTGCTCCGGTCGACGTCCTCTGGCTCCACGTACGCTGGTATGTCCGGCTCGTCCACGTACTCTGGCTCAACACCTGACATACAGCATCCAAGAGAAAAGGAACTGTATGTCAGGTAAAGTCTACAAAGAAGGGTTAGACTCTACCGCAAGTGTAAGGTAATTAAGAGCAACATTTTACTGGTTGATTAACATGCTGGGGTTATGACATGGCAGTTATACTAAGCAGAAAGAAAAATGGTGCAGAAAAAGTAAACGGGACGGACAGTAACCGTAGCGTGTGCTACCGACTATGGGACTAACCTAGACGGGACAAGACAAGACAAGACAGGACAAGTGAGACTCGAAGGGTTCAAGCCTTACGATTTGAGGGCGGCCAGACCCTCTCCCCGTGCGACTGATCAACCCTACCCCAAACCCAAGTGCTCAAGACAAGACAACCAGAGATCACTCTCGCATGGAGTGCACCTGAAACGCCCGCAGGATTTTTGTATCACAGAGATCACTCCCGCGTGGAGAGCATCTGAAACGCCCGAAGGCTTTTTGTATCACAGAGATCACTCTCGCAGGGAGAGCATCTAAAACGCCCGAAGGCTTTTTGGTAACACGGAGATCACTCTCGCAGGGAGAGAATCTGAAATGCCCGAAGGATTTTTTTGTAACAGGACACGACATGACAAGTGTAGGGATGGTTCTTCTAGGGGGTCCACATGCACACACGCATAGGAAAAGCCCTAAGGTGTCAGTTGTTGTTGTTGTGCTTAGACTTCGTCGTCAAGTCTAAGATGTCAAGGGGGTTTCCGGACGCTATCATTTCACGTCCAGTTCTCTTTAAATGTACTATAACATTCTAAAAAGGAGATGGCCTAAACGTGGCCGTACGAGTACAAGTGTAAACACTTGCCTGCAGTGGCGAGAGCGTCGTCTGTCCGGAGCATCCCGTCGAAGCATCACGTCGGCGATGGTCTGTCAGAAACAGGATAACGGCGATGTCAGATCGGGCTTTTTGTCAATCCTATTACAGTTTTTTTCTAAATTTGATGGGACTACCCTAACAGTCAAAAAGTCATGTCTTTTGATGATCTGTTCGGTCTAGATCAACGTCTATCCTATATGCACAGAAGTTCAGTTCTTTCGTCGATTTTCTAAGATGGACAACGTTTTAAAGGTGCAGAAATTAACTTTAGTTTACGTTGACGAATTTTAGATTAGGTTTTACGTTTTGCTACGGATGGGTTCTTACTACACGTTAAGGGGCTAACCTTTTGACGTCGTTCAAAAGCGGATGTCGGGTCTGAACGGTGATGTGTCGGTGTCGTCTGCAACTCCTCGATTGTAGGTAGTGCAGCGAGACACCTATGGACAGCGAGGTGGAGGCACAAAAACAGCGAGGAAGCGGCGATCTCTCTCCCGTTGCGGGTAGCGCAACAGATCTTCATGACGGCGGCAACGTCGGGTGAAAACACGTGAGTACGGCGACGTACGTGAACTTCGAGGGTCCAAGGGGGCTGTCGGTAGTTGAAGTAGGTCAGTGGGAGTTGCTCGGCCCGATGGGTGGCCGATGGCACGAGCTTACGGAGGTGGGTGGCCGTGAGAAGTTGAGGAGGACAGATTCGCGCAACGGTTGTTGTCGCGCGTATCATCGAAAAACCAGCGATGAAAAGCGTCAAAGGAAAATTGCAGAAGCTAAAGGACTTCAAGAGGAAACCAACGGTGGTGGAGTGGTTGCCAGAAGTGGTCGGAGGTGGCCGTGCACCGACGTTGAAGATCAGCGCACAGATCTGTCAAAAACAGCCGCTAGGGCTTGTTTCAATGGGTTTTAGAAGAGATCGAGATGAGAGAAGTGAGGAAGGAGGGATGCAATTGGTAGGGGGACTCGATAGGAGTCCAACGGTCGTAGAGTGGTTGCCGGCGGTGACCGGAGGTGGCCGGGCGACGGGTTTTTCTGACGATGGACAGATCTGTCCAAAACTACCGTTGTGGCAAGTTCGAGCGGTGTTTCGAGGAGGTAGAGATGAGAGAAGAGGGTAAGGAGAGTTGGAGATGATCGGGGGGTTCAAGAGAAGTCCAGTGGAGGTGGAGATCACCGGAGTGGGTGGCCGGAGCGGCAGCGACGGCCGTTTTCTGGCGGG
The DNA here is from genome assembly GCA_030789695.1 of Scilla litardierei. Lineage (NCBI taxonomy): Eukaryota > Viridiplantae > Streptophyta > Magnoliopsida > Asparagales > Asparagaceae > Scilla > Scilla litardierei. The sequence goes on along the minus strand of CM061142.1, from coordinate 296,876,185 downwards.
CGCACACAGCTTGGCCTGGGTTGTCAAAACTGGCGTTTGGGGGCTGTTCTCTTGCAGTTTTGGGTGCTTTTGAGAGTAGAGATGGGAGGAGGAAGGAGGTGGAGGTGCTGTCAAAGTCGGAGGTGGCTGGTGGTGGCTGTCGACGGCGGGAGAAATAGCAAGGAGGTGGCCAAGATGGGTTACGTGCGGCTTGCCTAGGTTAAGGCTGGTTTGTGTTTAAAAAGAAGATGATATTGCTAAAGCTTGTGAAAAGGGGGCATAAGTTGTGGGGTGACTAGGAGAGAGAGTGAGGGGGGTACAAAGTAGGGAAAAGCTGGGTAAGGGTAGAGGCAACATATCATTTCATGATACATAAGAATCCTCTTAAGATTTGATTAAGTTTAAATTTTGAAACTTGGTTAAGGCTAATGGGCCATGAATTTGATTAGTGATTTGGGTGGGCTAGGAGGGTCAGAAAATTACGAAAAAAATATCGGAATGACCGTGACAAAGAGAGGCTCGTGGATACGGTGGTCAATCGAGCGTTTGGTCCATGAAAAACAAACTAAAAATAAAAAGGTCCGGCGTCGAAGTCTAAAGCTACGACGACTCTACAATCAAACCTGATTTGTGGGAGAACGACCCGTGAAATGGCATTCACTAAAAATCCCACAAATAACTACTCTTCCATACGGTCACAACGACGTATCACGTCGTATAGTCTGTATCCAAGAAGAGGCCAAATAAAATACGCACGCGAAAAGAGTCGTACGCGCAGAAAATACGAACGGTCGGAAAGCGGCCATTACATATCCAACCTGAAATGGAGGACACCGAAGTTGTCGCAAGAATCATGCTATCTATTCTCTACGGCACAAGTAAACCGAACAAACACGCTGTGAAATTTGTTATTTCGGTTCCTTTTTTTATTGTTTGATGAAGATTGTACTTAGAAGAACTAATAAACCGTCGAAAAGTGTATTCGAACATTTGATCGGCCTATTCTTTCATTTCGTCTTTTTTAAAGTGTATATGCCTACAAATAAAAGTAGATATCTTGACTTTGATTCTGTGATGATTACTTTTGAAGACCTCAATGGCTAGTCCATCGTAAGGCAGGGGCACTCCCCTGCGGGCCGACTTATCTCTTAAAACTGTCATAAGGCAGGGGGACACTCCCCCCACGTGTCGACTTATCGCTTAAGTCCGCCATAAGGTGGGGGACACTCCTCCCGTGGGCCGACTTATCACTTAAATCCGACGTAAGGCGGTGGGCCACTCCCCCCACAGGCCGACTTATCTCTTTTGATTTCCTTAGTCATCGTATGACTCGATTGTTCATAAGGCGTCAGGCCCATACTCATGCAGGCCGACCTATCTTTTCATCAGACATAAGGTGCGTGTTAACTCCCTTCGTAGGTTGATCAAGTTCTTAGTCGACCGTAAGGCATGGGACCATTCTCTTCGCTTGTCGACCAAACTCTCTGTTGATTGGTCATGTTTTCTTCTCTACGCTAGGTCATTATGCTGAATGGTCTAAATCTGATCGAGAGAAGCAATATTTCACACCTCGTACTTCATGTGTTCTAACTATGTAAGCACAAGCTTTGGAGGGGACATGAACGTTATTGAGGCCAACCTTGGTTTTCTTTGGCCTAAGACATGGTTTTCCTTGGCCTATGGTTTTCCTTGACCTAAGATGAGTTAGGTTCAAAATTTTTTACACGAGTTCCAAACTAAGACTTGGGGGTGTCTACGAGTCTTCTGTTCTAGCTCGGAGATCCTCTGCTTAAAACTTCTTTTTTGATTAAAAACAAAACTTTATTAATGAAAGAAGGGCATTGCACTTACATATCAAAACAGGTAGAACTCGTACAAAAAGTAAAAAGACAAAAAATACAACTTATGAAGTTGGGGCTAGGGGAACTGATGCTTAGAAGGTGCTTCATCCTCCGATATTATTTCGAGCAGATCAAAATTGATCATAGAGTTGGAATTTTTTTGCTCAATCTCCTCTTGGCATCTAATGAAGCCTGCACGAAACATTTTTTGCAATTTCAGGCAATGCATTCCTTCGTATACTTATCCACAGCCTTGGCAGCAACTCTCTCTGGGTCAACCTCCTTCAGTTTTGCAATCTGAGCACGGAGGTTGCTTCTCTAGTTCTTCCATCTCCCCCTTCCTTAGATAGTTGTTCTTTAGCCTCCTTCTTCAGAGAAGACAAGACCTTGACATTCCCCTTAGTAAGTGACTGAACCAGCTCAACAGCCGATCATGCACCCTTCTCTTCAGCCAACGCCTCCTCAAACCATCCCACTTTAGATGTCAGGTTGGCTACTTAGGATTCAAGCTCGGTGACCTTGAGCAACGCCACCCATGCCCTCAGTGACCTTCTCGACAGCCATCATCTTTTGACACTCCTGAGAAAGGTTCACCTCGGTATTGGCCATTAATACCTAGCGGTGTTGCAGCTCGATGGCCACCGAAGACATATGCATACGAAAAATAAAAAGGTCAGATGCAACACTTAGCAAAAATTAAAGGAAGAGGAATGGATGAAGGGAACTGACCTATTGACTGTGCCAAATCATAAAGTTGGCCAGACTTAGGGTCGATCTTCTGCATGAAAGAATGATCCCTCAGAAGAACAAAATTCTCCACAAGCTGAGCTACCACCCCATAATCAAGGATGACTGATTCATCAAATCCTACTTTATAAGTAGGCTTGAGAAGCTTATCTTCGAAGTAGTCTAAGCCAGATGGGGTGAATTTATCCATTGGCAAAACCCGAGCTTGCTCTTGCTTGAAAGAAGTCAAGCGAGCCAACGACTTAGGAGGGAGGAAGCTTCCCCACAGCCATGAGGCTATCGTCCCTAGAGTTTAAGTTAAAGCTACAGTATCATATACATGGGGTTGAGATAAGAGGGACGTACTCATCCTTCTTTCTCTTCTTCTCAGCATGTTTTGCTTGAGTTGAAGGACTCTCCTTTCTCTTCTCTGGACCATAAGAAACTCTAGCCGAGCCCCTCACAATTCCAGACGAGCTCTTGTTAACTATGATCGAGCTCTCGATGATTGGGGCCACACTCCTCACGGCTGCGAGTGAGCTCTCAGTAACCTTGGCCGAGTTATCTTCAGCATTGGTCAATCTTCCGATAGGTTAACTGGCCTTTGCTCCTCATTTGTCACCAAACGAGTTAATAGACGTCCAGATGTGCTGCCTGCAAACTTCTTAAATCCAAGGCAAAGAAGCTCTTTCATCTCATGGGTCATATTGAACTCTTGCCTAACCATCTCTACAAAAATAAAGAAGATTAGGGTGAGCAAATATGAGGGCAGAATCTAAACGTCGACCTTACCCGGAGCCTACAAAATGTTCTTCAACAGGTGGTCTTCCAGCAAGTTATTGATCAGCCTCTCTTCAGTTGGTAGAGTCAACAAAAGCTTAGTTGCTATGGATTCGGCCTTAGAAATGTTCAATTCCGTTGAAGTGGAAGGACCATGGAAATCCCAATGGGTGAGGAAGGTCGTCTCGGTCGGGAAGGTAATGAAAGCAAAGGTATTCTTCCAATCATGATATTTACTTGGGAGGTTCATGATGAGAATCATGTTCCTCTGATAGTGATATAATACCATATGCCATGGGGAGTAGGCTTCACTTGGAAGAAAAAACAAAAAGTGGTAAGGTCGGCTCCACTTCGTGCAACAAGCAGAACACAATAAAGCCGACCAAAGAAGAAATGGAATTCGCCATCAACTGACAGAGGGAAAGCTCGAGGAAATTCAAAACTTCAAGAGTGAGAGGATGAAGGGGAAAGTAGAGTTCATGCTGAAACATCTTCGAATACACCGTGACCTCATGCTTCCCTGGGAAACATATCCTTTCGTTATAAAAAGGGTTCTGAATCCTGTAAGGATGAAAGATATATTCGGTTCTAATCACATCGACCTAGGAATAAGAAATTTTGGGAGCCATATTTTGGATCTTCTTGGATACAGAGGATGCAACATCCCCAACTCGTAGGAGGATTTTTGGGTCGGATGGCTCGATGAGTAAGCCCTTCCATTGTCGAGAGCTTGTGAGAGCTTTGAAGGCTGGGCGGTCTTCGGTACTTCAGCAGCACAAACTTCCTTGATTCTTAACATCTTGACCTTAGTTCATCGAGATCCTAATCTATAAAAGAAGATCGATAAGAGAACTACCTTACTTCAGCGGCGCCGAAGATTGAGTGAGTAAAACAAAGAGCAAATGGAAGAATATACGATTGTCTAAGTGCAAGCGAAGAATCTATATCCCTTCCCTCCCCCTCCCCACTTTCTATTTTATATGAAGAGCTGAATCAAACTTTGTTGTCCAATGGGAGGTACGTTTCAGCATCTCACAAGCTCTGATGCTTAGAGCAATGTACTATAATAACGGTCATATCATATGGGTTGGAATTTTTGGTGGCCAAAATCAAATCTCTCACCTCAACTGTCGTTCCTAGTTAATATGCGTCACATCACCCGATCCCAACCGTCATAGCAATTGAGCTCGAGGGATGGGGGCATTGTTATTACAATGGGCTAGCCCATAAATGCTTTTATTTTTTACAAGCCCAAGTACGAGCCTACAACACCGGCCCAATAACACAAAAGCCTAAACATAAGGCCAACTACCTCTCCAGTCGAGGCGACAACTAGCCAATGGGCCCCTGCATTTAAAGGGTCGGCTTACAATGGCAGACATCAACGGCTGACCATTAAGCCTACCATCATTATCGACAACTCATGCCAATACAATAAAGTGTCTTCAATGCTCAGTCGTTATTGGAACAACGGCACTCCAATGACATCACCTATATATAGATTAGAGAAAAACAAGAGGAGGGTTTAACTCCTAACTTTCTGACAGTCACCTAAGTCAGGTACTCTTATACTCAATATCTGCTTCACCAAACTATATATTTCCTCAATAGCTCAGCTTGAGAACTGGCTGACGACCTCCTAATTGTTGAGTATTGGTGTTTCATACCAATGTTATTTTGATGATGATCACAACATTATGTTGTTGCTAATGACTCTCTTGTTTTAGTCTTATGTTTATCAAATGGAGAATAGCATGATTTGGAGACTAATAGCTTGGTGCAAGGATGGACATCAATAGGAGCTATGCCAAAGTTTGGACATGTGGTGCCAAAGCTTAGAGATAACGGGGAGCATCAAGGCATCTAGAATTGAAGCCATAGACTCTAAGGAAAGCAAAGCAATCCATGTATTATTCCATTTATTTCTTTTCTCTTTTTGAGTCTAGGTTTAATGTAATGCCTTGATTTATGGTCTACTCATTCATGCATATGCATATAACCATCTCAGTAAGCCTTAGGATTATCATAGAATCCAACCCAATAGGTTCATCATGCCAAATGATTCAATTGGAGTCTCTGCCTCTCCAACAGGCGACTGATGATGGTCTTACAGGCGACTGGGTGACTCCAGGCGCCTGTCGAGCCTTCTATAGTCGACTGTTGTGCCCCAGCTCAAATCAGCCATTATTTGACTCTTACTTGAGCTTTTGGAACAGTCGACTGAAGTGCAATTTGTTGAGTATTGGACTCCCCGGATTTGGTTTTGGATGATGAACAAACATAAATATATCGTGAACTAACTTTTTGTGAGCGCAGTTATGAAGATCGTCACCAAATTCATATGAACATCCCAAGCGACGTCTCGAGACTTCTCAATACGCGTGATCATATGCCTAAAGCTTCGTTGAAGCTTATGGACCATTATTGAAGTCATGAAGATTCGATTGAAGCTTTTGAAGACGGTTCGTCAAGTTTTATATATAGTCTTTTAGCTTCTTTCGTAAAATGTTAAGCCTTGAGTAGGTCTTACGTTTTAATTCTTCATAACGCTCATATCTTAGAACTAGGATCTTAGTAGAAGTCCATACGAACTTTCCCGAAGCTTCGCGCTTCGATTCGCGACTTCTTGTGCATGTTAGTTGGTTCAAGAAGAAGAACCAACCGACTAGATGGTGATCTAGTCGGTCGGAAAAGCTTCTTGGACCGACTAGTTTGCCTCCTTCAATTCTAGCTCACTTACTGTTTATAGTTAGTCGGTCTAAGAAGGTTCACCGACCGACTAGTTTGTGAACTAGTCGGTCAGTGTTTCTTCTTGGACCGACTAGTTGAGCTTCCACTGTACATGCCTTGTTACTGTTTATCATTAGTCGGTCAAAGCTCATTTGTCGACCGACTAGTTGATGAACTAGTCGGTCAACATTTGTTCTTGGACCGACTAAATCAACTTCTGTTCAGACTATTGGTTTTATCTCTTAGTCGGTCTCAGTTGAGTTACCGACCGACTAGTTGTGAAACTAGTCGGTCAGCAACTCTTCTTTGACCGACTAGTTCTCTTCAGTCTGAACTTCTCTTCTTGGCTGTTCTACCATTAGTCGGTTCATGCTGTTTGACCGACCGACTAGTTGATGAACTAGTCGGTCAGTCAACCTTCTTTGACCGACTAGTTTGGTTCAGAATAGAGCCGTTGGAGCATTAAATGCCACGATTTTCTCTTTCTCTTTCCTCTATCCTATATATACTTGGAGTGCTGCATTCATTGCACTCAAGGCTGATATTAAGTGAAGTTTAGAGATCAAAGAGAAAGCATTTAATCTCATTCAAAGCTCATTGATTTCATTCTTGAATCTCTCCCTCACTCTTATTTCAAAAGAGAGATTCATTGATTGTGAGCCTTCCAAGCCAAGTGCTTGATTCTAGGTCACCAACAACCTCATAGCTCTCCATCGCTGATCTACATCTTGGAGCTAGGGTTTGGTGCCTCTTCATCTTCCCCAAAATCATCTTTGTCCTAATTCGTAAGTTTACTCAAGGCATAGGTATTTTGTGGTAAGAATTTCTATTTCATTTACTTTCGATATTGTAAGTGTTTTACTCTCGGTTGTGAGAGTTGTGTTTGTGATCCCGGGTTGTGGGAGTCACAATTACATTGTGTATGATTTGGTCTTGTAGAGGTTTATCTACAAGAATTTCATAGTGCAAATCTAGGGTTAGAGGTTTCTAACTCTAGTATCCGGAGGGGATCCGGGTGTTTGGGACGTAGGATCACCGGGAACAAGTCGGGGAGACTTGGGTGGATCCAAACCCGTTAAATCATTTGTTTGCGATTGATTTTACTTGTTGTCTATATTTACATTTCCGCATTTCCGCATTGTTGGTTAGAGTTTGCAAGATAATTAGGAATTATCCTCTTAATTATTTTAAAGTACTATTCACCCCCCTCTAGTACTTGTGCAGTAGCTTCGTAGGGCATTACATTTGGTATCGGAGCCAAGTACCTAGCTATGTTTGCCAACGACAACAAAACCGTTCGTCCACCTTCCGACTACAGCACCTTCAGGAACCGTGAAGGAGCGTCTTCGGTGATGGAAGGACACTCCTCGACGAGGCCTCCCTTCTTCAACGGTACCAACTACGGGTACTGGAAATGCTGGATGGAAACTTTCCTCCGGAGTACTTCACTATGGAGGACCATGATGAAGGAGTATGTCGAGCCCACCGAAGAAGATTTCGAGAAGTGGACTACCGCGGAGGTCGCCGCGGAGGTAAGCAATGCCAAGGCAATGAACGCCTTGCAATGCGCTTTGGAGCCCGAGGACTTTAATAAGATATGCACATGTAAGAGTGCAAATCAAATATGGAACTCCCCCATCATCTTGCATGAAGGAACGAGTAGGGTAAGAGACTCCAAACTTGTAGTAGTAAATAAAGATTACGAGTTATTTCATATGCTACATGGTGAGAAGATGAAGGAGTATTATGCTCGCTTCGTCGACATCACAAACGAGTTGGAGGCTCTCGGTAAGACCTACACCCAAAAGGAGAAAGTCTCGAAGATCATCGATGGACTTCCTTCTTGTTGGGAGAAACGTACCTTCGCCATCGAGGAAGGTAACGATATGAAAACATATACCGTTGTTCAACTAATGGGTACCTTGATGTCTTACGAGGTACGCAAGGATATCAAGTTGAAGTTGCAGGACAAGATGAAGTCCTACTTGAAGCAAGACAAGCCAAAGAAAAAGGCTATTGCTTTCAAGGCCGCTCCATCCATATCCACATCGACCGATGATGAAGAATCGGAAGAAGAATTGGACTTGGAGTCCATTGCCCTCATGGCAAAGAAGTTCAACCGGTTCTTCCGGAAAGGTAACTTCAAAAACAAATCGAAGTTTAGTTCTACTAACGCCTCCTCTCCTTTGTGTTTAAAATGCAACAAGCCAGGACACATGAAAGCGGAGTGTCCTCAAAACAAGCAAAAGGAAAAGTGGAAGGTGCCAAAATTCGACAAGTCCAAGAAGTACAAGAAAGGATACAAGAAGGGACTTGTCGGGACATTCTCCGACTCCGAGGATTCGTCAAGTGGAGAGTCGGACGATGAACAAGTGGAGCAAGCACACATGTGCTTCATGGCTAGAGAGGAGCAAGATAAAGATTCCTCCTCCGATGATAGCGACAACGAAGGCGATGAGGTAACCATGGACGACCTTAGAAATGCTAATGAGCAAATATGGTCTAAATACACTAAATTAGTAAATATATATACTAAGGTAAAAGATGATTTAGCTAGCATTCAAACCTCGCCTAAATCTATCATCACCAACAACGACACCGTTGTTGAAGAGTTGAGAAATGAGATTGTAAATCTCAAGTCTCAACTTGAACATGTTAGCATTGAGGACTCGGAGGAACACAAGATAGCGGATTTGACTTCTCAAAACTCGACTTTGAGTATTGAGAACGAGAATCTCAAATCTCGTGTTTATGTGCTCACATCGCAAGTATCCACTTTGGATGCTTCTATGCGTTCTCTCACCGAGAAATATGAGTGCACATTAGGCCGAATCAATGAATTCAATAAGGGTAAGGGCCATTTGGATAATATCCTAAATGACTTACCTCCGGCCAATCATCACATTGGCTTGGGGTATAAGTTGGGAAATTCATCCAAGTCGGCCACTACCTTTGTTAGGCCAACTTCCGATGCTTCGACGAGTGGTAGCAAACACTCTATTGGTAGTTCAACTACCAATGGTGCTTCCACCTCGTACACACCCTCTTTTGGAAAGAAACCCACTTTGGGTGGACCTCCAAAGAAGGGTCATGCTTATATGTACACAAATACCATGCCACGTAGGAACACACATCCTACTCCACATGCTCACACATATGATGATTTTTATGCACCACATCCACGGGCACGTGCACACCATGTGAGACACCCTCACGCACGTGTTCCCCCACATGCTTATGTTCACCCACATCATCATATGAATAAATATCATCATGCACCATTTCATCATGTTCCTTATGCCTATCCACGACATGCATCACGTAGAAATCAACAACGCATGCATGCTCCCAATAGGATTAAGGCTCCCAAAATCTTCACTATTTGGAGCCCAAAGGACACAAGCATGAATGAAAAAAAAATTTACATGAATTCGTATTTCATGAATATTGTGCATAGTGATAATTATGTGGGGAAGTCTAAGTCCAATTGGACTTGGCTTCCAAAGGTCTAATCTTTTGGACCCAATGACCTTGGGTACCATGATACGATATTTTCTATCTATAGGTACTCAAGAGAAAGAAACGGAGCAACAAATCCAAATTTGGCTCCAAGAATAATTGGATACTCGATAGCGGGTGTTCAAAACACATGACGGGTGACGCTCAATTGCTCTCCGGAGTGGTGCCCATTGCAAATGGAAACCGGGTAGTCTTTGGAGGCAACGAGAGCGGAACCATCATAGGTGTTGGCAAAGTGGGTAATCCTTCTAAACCACTTATATGTGATGTTTACCTTGTTAAAGGATTAAACCACAATCTTATTTCAATAAGCCAACTTTGTGACAAAGGTTACAAAGTTAGTTTTGCGAAAGGAATGTGCCATATTTTGAATAAAAATACTAATGATGTATTGTTTTCCGGCACACGCCATAAGGATATATATATCCTAGATCTTCTAAGATCACATGAACAATGTCTCATTGCCAACACAAGTGAACAACACTTATGGCATCGACGTTTTGGTCATGTGAACTTTGGAACACTTTTTAAGCTTTCCAAGTTAAATTCTATTAGAGGCTTCCCTAAGCTTGTCTTTCAAAAGAAAAGCTTTTGTGACTCGTGTCAACGAGGCAAGCCTCCAAAATCTTCATTTAAACCTAAGAAAAGCATTTCATCTAAGCGGCCACTAGAGCTATTACATCTAGATTTATTTGGGCCAAGTAGAGTTGCTTCATTAGGTAATGCTAGATATGGACTTGTCATCGTTGATGACTTTTCTAGATTTACTTGGGTATTTTCCTTAAGTAATAAAAATGATGCTTTTGAAAACTTCACAATTTTTGTTAAGAAAGTACAAAATCTCATTGGAACCACCATTGTCACTATTTGTAGTGATCATGAAGGGGAATTTGAGAATGAGTCTTTCTCAACGTTTTGTGATGAAGTTGGTATTACACACACCTTTTCATTCCCTCGCGCACCTCCTCAAAATGGTGTTGTTGAGAGAAAGAATAGGACGCTAGTGGAATGTGCTCGCACGATGCTTGATGATAGCCAACTTGGCCATCAATTTTGGGCGGAAGCGGTACATACCGCTTGCTATGTGTTTAATAGGATACTTTTGAGGCCCGGCACTAAACAAACTTGCTATGAATTGTTGTTTGGTAGGTTGCCTCAAGTTAAACATTTTCGTGTTTTCGGTGCAAAATGTTTTATTAAGAACACGTATGGTAGTTTGGACAAATTCGATCCAAGATCCGATAAGGGGATATTTGTTGGATATTCCTCCCGTAGCAAAGCCTACCGGATATACAACAAACGAACCTCAACGATCGAGGAATCACTTCATGTTTCATTTAATGAAGGTTTTGTCCCAACTAGAATTACTAATGATGATGACTCCATGGATGTCTTATGTGATTCAATTGGTAATTCTAATTCTATTGATTCTATTGAGACTAACCCAACTAATGAATCTTTTGAGAATGTTCCTAGTGATCAGGGAATTCCCAAACGGCTTCATACCGTTCGTGACCATCCTCATGAGCAAGTCATTGGCAATATCCTTGATAGTGTCAAGACGAGATTGCAAGTCAACTACTTCGCTCATTGTGCCTTTGCCTCCTCGATAGAGCCAAAGAATATTAATGAAGCGTGCGAAGATAGTGCTTGGATCTTAGCCATGGAGGAGGAACTCATTCAATTCGAGAGGAATGAAGTTTGGGAGCTTGATCCATTGCCTTCGAAGAACTACACCGTTATAGGAACGAAGTGGATTTTCAAGAACAAGACCGACGAAAACCAAATCGTCGTTCGGAACAAAGCTCGGTTAGTTGCTCAAGGCTACCATCAAGAGGAAGGTATTGATTTCGAAGAATCCTTCGCTCCGGTAGCTAGATTAGAATCTATTAGATTATTATTGTCTTTTGCATGCCATAAATGATTTTAAATTATTTCAAATGGATGTTAAAAGTGCGTTTTTAAATGGAGATGTTGTTGAGGAAGTTTACGTTTCTCAACCTCCGGGTTTTATAAATGAAAAATTTCCAAATCACGTTTTCAAACTTAAGAAAGCACTTTACGGTTTGAGACAAGCTCCTCGATCTTGGTATGACCGTTTAAAGAATTTTCTTTTGGATTTGGGTTTTAAAATGGGAGAAGTTGATTCCACATTATTTGTTAAGTATTCGAATAATGATATAATTTTAGTTCAAATATATGTTGATGATATCATTTTCGGTGCTACTAACTTTGCTCTTTGCGAAGAGTTTTCTAATGTGATGAAGGATCAATTTGAGATGAGCCACATGGGTGAGCTCAAGTATTTCTTAGGTCTCCAAATTTGCCAAATGTATGATGCAATCTTCATCCACCAAACGAAATATACGGTGGAGTTGCTTAAGCGATTTGGAATGGAGAATGCCTCCGGGAAGAAGACTCCAATGAGCACGACTACGCATCTTGATAAGGATACGTGCGGTAAAGATGTAGACATTCGTCTATATTGAGGTATGATAAGTAGTTTACTATATCTTACCGCAAGTAGGCCCGATATTATGTTTGCCGTATGTGTATGTGCTCGTTATCAGTCTCAACCTAAGGAATCTCACTTAGTAGCGGTAAAACGTATTTTCCGTTATTTAAGTTACACACTTGATTTTGGATTACTTTATCCAAAATCTAGCACATATGAGTTAATCTCATATAGTGACGCAGATTATGCGGGATGCAAATCCGACAGGAAAAGTATTAGTGGCAGTTGCCATTTTATAGGAAATTGTCTCGTCTCTTGGTTTTCCAAGAAGCAGAATTCCGTATCACTTTCAACCACCGAGGCGGAATATATTGCCGCCGGTGCCGCGTGTGCTCAGGTTCTTTGGATGAGACACACTCTAAAAGACTTTGGTATAAACTGTGATACTTGCCCTATCATGGTGGACAACCAAAGTGCAATATGTCTCTCTAAGAATCCGGTACACCATTCCCGTTCTAAACACATAGATGTCCATCACCATTTCTTAGATGATCATGTTACTAAAAAGGACATCATATTAGTGTACGTTGAAACCCAGAAGCAAATCGCCTATATTTTCACGAAACCCCTAAAAGAAGACTCCTTTGTGCGGTTACGTCGAGAATTGGGGATTATGGGTGAATCCGAGATTTAGGATTCATATGTGTTTCAATAATCTTGCATGCTATCTTTTTCGTTATATTTGTTCATGCTTGATGTATTGGAATTTTCTGGATTTTTTGTTGAATTTTCAGAATTTATGCTCGATTTGTTCATAAACGTCAAATTTCAGATTTTCGATGTTTAATGGGGTAGTATAATGATTAATGAGAGTTTTACGATGTTTCGTCGAAGTGCAATTAGGAGAGAACTCAAAATTTCAAATTCTAAAATTTTTGAACTCTGTTAGTCGGTTCATGTTCATTGACCGACCGACTAGATCATCATCTAGTCGGTCAGTGAATGAACTCAGACCGACTAACTCAAGCCCTAAATTTTGGCTTCAGTTACTGTTTGCAATTAGTCGGTTCAAGCTCATTGACCGACCGACTAGATCGTCATCTAGTCGGTCAGTGCTTGAACTGTGACCGACTAATTGCGACGGGGACTGCTTGGTCTTTTCAAATTCCGATCGACTTATAAACGCTTCTAACCGACTTCTTTTCATTTTAGTCGGTTCTTTGTCTCTCTCTCAGCCAAAACCCCCCGAGCCCGTTCGTCTTCCTCCTCTCCCTCCGCCGTTTTCCGACCAAAACTCCGGCCATCTCTGACCTAGGGTTCCGTCGATCTCTCCTCCCTAGGTATCTCCTCCCTCTCCTAGCTGTTTAGGGTTCATTTTCTGCTCCTAGGGTTAGGGTTGATCTCATTTCCGTTCGGTTAGGGTTTGTATTTAGGGTTCTAGAATTCGATCTCTAGTGTTGATTGTTCGTGTCTCGTCGCGCTTATGGCGAGAACACGTATCCCGATCCGACCCTTGAGCCCGTCCCCTATGATCGTCGATTCACCTCCTAGGGAACCCTCATAACCTAAACGCCGTTCGAAATCCACCCATCCCTCTTCGTCTTCGCCTCCTCTTAAGCGTAAGAGGACGACGATAGCGAAGCCTACAGCCCAATCTCAGTCTCAACCCAAGCCAAAACCCAAACCTAAGAAGCAGACTGTGTCTCCCTCCTCTTTCCGTACACCCACTCCCGGTGCTTCGGGTTCCGACACGGAATACATCCCTGAGACCGAGACCCATAGGGATCCTACACCCCCTCCTAGCACTCATCCTACGTCTAGCTCTCGACCTCGTTCTAGTACTCGTCAGCCTAAGGGGAAGGCTCCGATGCCAGCTAGCGGTGTCGATAATTCTTTATGTCGCGATGACCCGATGTGTCTCGCGGCATATAACCGTATCGAACACTGTCCGCTGTTGTTGGAGCATTTCGTACAGTTTTCCGACTTCCCAGGCCTCGCTGATCTTCTTTCGTCTAGCGGTCTTATCGATTATCTTCGGTATGACCCTAAGGCGAACCCACACCCTTACCCCCGCCTAGTCAAGCTTTTCTACTCCAATAGGGTTCGCGGTCAGTACAACGAGACCCACTCTATTGAGACTACTGTCTTGGGGACACCGATAGTCCTCACGGCAGAACTCTTAGGAGATTTGCTTGGTGTCTCCTCGTCTGGCCTTCTTTCGTCTGATATTTCTGTCGACGATATCTTTGAGCTTGATCAGGTGATGCTCGCCGAGATCTTTCATGAGATTCCCCCTGCCATGATTGGCGTTCCCTCGAAGTACTTCAAGCCGAATGCTTGGGTGCTTATCCTAATTCTGAAGTCGTGCCTCCTTCCGAAGTACGGCTCCTCTTCCTTGCCATCCTAGCCATTCCTGAAGCTCATATACACCATTTTCATGGGGTGCGAGATTAACTGGGCTAGGATTATTCTCGATAAGATGGATTCTTTCGAGTGTATCCGAAAGTCCACGAAATCTGCTCACATCCCATATCCCGGCCTTCTGACACTTGTTTTCCGTTGCTTTCGTGTCCCTCTGCCCCGTGACGATGATCGTCCCATCGGTCCCCCTCTGAATGCGACGGCCGTCAAGAAGTCTCTTGCGGCGCTTCGTCATGTTCAGAGGACGACCCCGTCTGCTTCAGCCTCTGCTTCTGCCTCAGCTGCTCCCTCTCATACTCTTGCTGACCTCGCACGTTCGATCAAACGTGTGGAGTCTCGCTGTGCTCGATCTGAGGAGATTCTTGCTCGTATCACTTCTCGCTTGGGTATCGAGATCCCTCCGTCTGTTTCTGACGAGGAGGAGATGGATGATGATGAGCTCGAGGAGCTCCTTGGATCTGCTGTTCGTGCCCCTGAGGGTACTCCAGCTGCTGCTGCTTTCTTCTGCCGTTGATCCCGAGAGCACACCTGCTGCCACCATTCCTCCGGTGGATGCTTCGTCTGTTGCTGCTCCCGAGACCACTCCTGTCGTGCCAGAGATTTCCACTCCCGTCGCTCCTGTTGACACACCTACCGTTCCAGTGACCACTCCTGCTGCAGAGCCTGCTGCTGCTGCAGATCCTCCCGCTGCCTCCTGAGCTTCTCTGAGGACTCTCCTAGTGCACTTTGGATGATCGATCTTGTATGAGAGAGTTGGGTAGGATATTGTGGGTGGTTATGACATTTTGTGATGTATTTTGATGTATCTCTAATGATGTTTTGATATTTTTGTTATGTATGTGATACTCCGATATATGCTGTGATACTGTTATACTTTGTGCTTCGATCGTTGGATCGCCTCTTATGTATGTTGACGATGTATGTTTTTGAAGTACTCATGTTTCACATATATATATACATCGATGTTGACATTTGTTCTCTTGTGCACATTATCCCATCTGCTGGTATTTCAGGGCAACCTAATAATTATTGATGTTTGTTTAAAATTAGTGGGTCCAAGATTTTTAAATGAACAGTGTCCTAAGGTCACGGGTTATATGTATATTCGGCGCAGGCGCCGAAGGCGCCCGCTAAATTTTTTACGCTGATTTGTTGTTCCACGCCTAAGGCACCCGCGCCGAAATTGTTGTTTTACGTCGAATTTGTTATTCTACGCCGAAGGCACCGACGTCGAATTTGGTGTTCTGTGTCGAAGGCGCATGCGCTGAATTTGTTGTTCCGCGCCGAAAGCGCCCGCGCCATTTTTTTAACGCCGATTTGTTGTTCCGCGCCTAAGGCACCCACGTCGAAATTGTTGTTTTACGTCGAATTTGTTGTTCTGCGCCAAAGGCACCCACGTCGAATTTGGTGTTCTGTGTCGAAGGCGCATGCGCTGAATTTGTTATTCCGCGTCGAAGGCGCCTGTGCAGCTAAATATTGTAAGCTAATTTGTTTTTCTTTTAAATTTTGGTTTTGAAAAAAAATTTCAGGGAACAAAGATTTCGCAAGGGAAAATCTTAAATGAACCGTGCCCGCGGGCACGGGTTATGACTAGTATATATATATATATATATGTATCGATGTTGACATTTATTCTCTTGTGCACATTATATTCTTTTTATGTCTCTGATGTTTGATTTCGTCGTTCTACGATAATAGCTTGGTTTAATAGAAATTATCTCTATGGAAACATAGAATTGTTTTCCATGCACTTAATTAACCAAGAATGTTGATATTGGAGAGTATATTCCATAACTCAATCCGTAAAATTGATTTGAGTTTTGATGATTTTATTTTTCCATTTTCGACTATAGTCCCGTTGGCACGCTTTGATTTAATTCGTATTTTACTTTGGTGTCATTTGGACCGTGGTCGTATTCTACGACTCCCGTGCTTTTATTTGAAGCCATTGTTGTTATTGTTGATCTCCTCCCGCTCTTTTTGCTAATGCTAAAGGGGGAGAGATATAATAATGACGATGAGCTAAATGATAATTTAAAGCATTTTCCAAGAATCTAATTTGATATGTTAGATTCAGGGGGAGTTAAGATATAAAAATGGATTTCAAATCCTAAATTTCGATAATTGGATTCACATTTTATACTTTACTCGTCTGCTTGATGCTTATGAATATTATTGAATATGGAATTAACATGTCATCAATGCAGGGGGAGTAAGTAAATTACATTTGAATCATTATTTTTGATTATTATTTATGTTGGTTTGTCATCACCAAAAAGGGGGAGAATGTTGAGTATTGGACTCCCAGGATTTGGTTTTGGATGATGAACAAACATAAATATATCGTGAACTAACTCTTTGTGAGCGCAGTTATGGAGATCGTCGCCAAATTCATATGAACATCCCAAGCCACGTCTCGAGACTTCTCAATACACGTGATCGTATGCCTAAAGCTTCGTTGAAGCTTATGGACCATTATTGAAGTCATGAAGATTCGATTGAAGCTTTTGAAGACGGTTCGTCAAGTTTATATATAGTTTTTTAGCTTCTTTCGTAGAATGTTAAGCCTTGAGTAGGTCTTACGTTTTAACTCTTCATAACGCTCATATCTTAGAACTAGGATCTTAATAGAAGTCCATACGAACTTTCCCGAAGCTTCGCGCTTCGATTCGCGACTTCTTGTGCATGTTAGTTGGTTCAAGAAGAAGAACCAACCGACTAGATGGTGATCTAGTCGGTCGGAAAAGCTTCTTGGACCGACTAGTTTGCCTCATTCAATTCCAAGCTCTTTACTGTTTACAGTTAGTCGGTCTACATTGACTCACCGACCGACTAGTTTGTGAACTAGTCGGTCAGTGTTTCTTCTTAGACAGACTAGTTGAGCTTTCCCTGTACATGCCTTGTTACTGTTTATCGTTAGTCGGTCAAAGAACGTTTGTCGACCGACTAGTTGATGAACTAGTCGGTCAACATTTGTTCTTGGACCGACTAAATCTATTTGTGCTCAGACTTTCAGTTTTATCTCTTAGTCGGTCTCAGTTGAGTCACCGACCGACTAGTTGTGAAACTAGTCGGTCAGCAACTCTTCTTTGACCGACTAGTTCTCTTCAGTCTGAACTTCTCTTCTTGGCTGTTCTACCATTAGTCGGTTCATGCTGTTTGACCGACTGACTAGTTGATGAACTAGTCGGTCAGTCAACCTTCTTTGACCGACTAGTTTGGTTCAGAATAGAGCCGTTGGAGCATTAAATGCCACGATTTTCTCTTTCTCTTTCCTCTATCCTATATATACTTGGAGTGCTGCATTCATTGCACTCAAGGCTGATATTAAGTGAACTTTAGAGATCAAAGAGAAATCATTTAATCTCATTCAAAGCTCATTGATTTCATTCTTGAATCTCTCCCTCACTCTTATTTCAAAAGAGAGATTCATTGATTGTGAGCCTTCCAAGCCAAGTGCTTGATTCTAGGTCACCATCAACCGCATAGCTCTCCATCGCTGATCTACATCTTGGAGCTAGGGTTTGGTGCCTCTTCATCTTCCCCAAAATCATCTTTGCCCTAATTCGTAAGTTTACTCCAGGCATAGGTATTTTGTGGTAAGAATTTCTATTTCATTTACTTTCGATATTGTAAGTGTTTTACTCTCGGTTGTGAGAGTTGTGTTTGTGATCCCGGGTTGTGGGAGTCATAATTACATTGTGTATGATTTGGTCTTGTAGAGGTTTATCTACAAGAATTTCATAGTGCAAATCTAGGGTTAGAGGTTTCTAACTCTAGTATCCGGAGGGGATCCGGGTGTTTGGGACGTAGGATCACCGGGAACAAGTCGGGGAGACTTGGGTGGATCCGAACCCATTAAATCATTTGTTTGCGATTGATTTTACTTGTTGTCTATATTTACATTTCCGCATTTCCGCATTGTTGGTTAGAGTTTGCAAGAACAATTTACATTCGCATGTCTTCCAACAGGCGCCCGTGAATTGTTCTATAGTCGTCTGTGCGCAACTTGCAGTTTCTGGGCTTCATCCCAATTTGCAAGTCAGTCGACTGATGAAGAATTTACAGTCGCCTATTAATTGCTCTACAGTCATCTGTGCGCAAGTTGCATTTTCTCTGCTCCATTTCCATCCCAAGTGACAGTCGTCTGCTGAAGGATATACAGTCGCTTGCTCATTTTATAGGCGCTTGTGTAGTCTTCTACAGTCGCCTGTCCTGGCTTAGATTATAGCCGTTGGGATTTATTTAGCCGTTGGTTAGTCGACTGTCAGATGTTCATCAGTCGGCTGTCACTGACGTTTCAGCCCAGATTCTAGCTGTTACAGCTTTTTGTTTTTGGCTTTATCCTTGGGGTGTGAGAGTTCATATAGTGTTCCTATATATATGAGAGGGCTGATTTTATTAGAACTTCTTGGAACCATTGAAAATCATTAGAGTTTAATTAATCCATTCTCAAACTCTCTCATTTCACTCTTATAGCTTTAAATCTCCTTCATGCATTGAAGTCAAGCTCAAGGAAAATCATCCAAGTGCATTTCAAGCTAATCTCATCACTTGGAGATCCTCTTCCATGCCTTGCATTCATTAATGAGTAAGTTCATCATCAAGGCATAGGTAAGAATATTTGTTTTACTTTGTTTTTCTTTGAAACCCTAATTCTCTTTGTGGGAATTAGATACTCTCTTTGTGGGAGTTTGGTATCCTAGTGTATGACTAACCCTAATTCTCGGTGTGGGAGTTAGTAATTCTCTGTGTGGGAGTTTGACCCTTGTGTAGGGTTGGTTTGGTTCTTGTATAGGACAAAATCCTCTGTGTGAGGTATCTCTTTGTGGGATTGTATTCACTTCTCTTTGTGGGAATTATAGTGAATATTGGTGTGGTTGGACGTACCCAAGTTTGGGGAACCATGGTAAATTCTTGTGTTTGTGTTTGGTTTGATTGTGTTGATTAATTCCTCTTGCATTTATTATTCCGCATTTGCAAGTTAAATTTAGTTGCATAATTTATTACCATTACTCTATTCACCCCCCTCTGGAGTGTTTGTTGTTAGTATTGCAAGGTAGACGGTCCCTACACTAATAGGTTGGACATAGTTCCACCGAGCCTTTCTTAGTCATCTACTAACTTAAGCATAGGAGAAGATTTGGTTGGACCCCAAATCCAACTTTTTGACGAACTTCATGTGTTGTAGAAAGCCCGAATATAGCTCAGATTCCACTTCTATAGCTCAGACCGAATCCCATCAAGACTGTGGACAGCTCGCTCGATGCTTAGTCAGCTGCCCACATCACCCATCGACGTCCTATGTTAGCTGTTGTAACAATCTAGTCATTCTACTACTTCAGGGGTGAGAAAACACACCGAAACAGGTACCATTGGTGGAATGTTTATGGCTTGATCTGATGGTTCTTGTTTTTTTCCTTATGATGGTGAGTGAAGAAGATGATAAAACTCCACCTTCAAGGTATTTCACAAAAGATGAATTCTATGCTCTCATGGAACAAATCAAGGTCTTGATTGATCTAGTGAGAATCTTGGCCAAGAATAGTGCCAAAAGAGAGAGGAGGGTCAAGGTGATCTAAATAAAAAAGAAGGATGTAACGTTTACTGAAACCTATTCATTGATGAAGCGGTGCACTTACAAACAAGCATGAGCATCAAGTTGAAGAACATACTGATGGAAGGCCTAAGTGAAGCTCGTAACAAATGGATACGTATCAAAAGCAGCGTGAAGGGCACAATAAGTGATTGCAATCGAAGTCTCATTTGTAACCATTTAAACTCGGATGATGAAGCTACGATAACCCATATGTAGAACAGATACTAGAAGTGGTGTTTTTGTAAGTTAAACCAAATGCATTGGACATCTATGATGAGTTGGAGGATCCAATGGATTACATCATATCATGTACCGAGACAAAGTGGTTATGCAATGCATCCAATGCGTACCTTGAAGGGAGCAGCCAAGGAATGATATTATCAACTCAACTGTATGTTGGTATGTAGCTTTGCCTAAATGGTGCAATGGCTTATACAATACTTTGCATAAAGTAAATAAGGTAATGCATCACTAAATGTAAAACATTCTTTCTACTTTAATTTTATTGGATAGAAGAAAGCCACAAAACATGCACAAATGCCAACATGCTTTTTCTTCTTTCTCTATCCTAGATTTTTTGTGGCCATCAACAAACATGCAATAGTTTTTAGACTAATATATTACTTATGTATATTTATAATATGTTAATTATAGTTAGATTTCCCTTTCTAAAGTTGTGTATGTGTGTGTGTGTGTGTGTGTTTTATTGATGCAATTTTCTAGATAATTTTCTTAAATGAAAAGAACACATTTTGTCTATGCTAATATCAGAAAAATGCACTTGTAACCAACATTCACAAATCTTCAAGTTTGACATGACCTAAAGAAACTAAAAATTTATTCAATAAACATATGTCTATTCGTCATAAAAATAGTATTGATATATTTGGAATTTTAAAATAATGCTATAAGTACATACAATTAGCTTGTTGCAGAAATATTTGATTTACATTGTTGGATCACCAATACAGATCCATCTATCATGAAATCTTAAGAAGCAAGTAGATCTCCAATTGATCCTAACTCTAGACACTCTTCCCAATCACTCATCAATGTTGTTAATTGTGCTACCGATCCTTGTATTTGCCTCCTTACAATGTATAATGAGAACATTCATTTACCATCCTCTCAACATACCATACGTTACTCGTTACTACAAATCTGCAATTGCAACACTCAAGATTAGTGCAATTTTACTGGAGAATCATGTGGTGTATTATGCCTTTTACTATCTATTCTTCCTCTTTGCTAACATACCAAATAAAAAACTTCTAAAATGATAAAAATAATTTACAAACTAATATGAATTTTCATATTTTTTAGATTTATTTTGTTTTATGATAGTTTCATGCAACAAGTGTGTTTATCTGAGTAAATAAACCGTCTGGTAGACTTGTGTCATATTTGCAAAAGTAATCAAGAATGCCAAGAATATATTCACATTTCATATAAATTAGACATGAAAGTCTCATCGACATCTTCACCTTCGATCTCCATTTCCATGCAATCACTTGCACTAGATATACTAGTTGTGAAACAAGGGACTTGGCTCCTTTGTCTAAATTGTGGCAGAAGCCGCACCAGCATAAGGTTGATGCAAGAGTGTAGTGCAAGTCTCACTGCATAGGTAGCTGCCTACCGATTATCTGGGCATCCAGGAATTAGAACCATTACTTTAAGAATCATATTATCATCAAAAGATAATGATGAGATCATATTATTATAAGCTAAACTTTACCATCTCTTGTACATGCTGGTTGACCAACTAAAATCCCAATTAAGCATGGCTCAAGACAAAGTGCATTTTTATTGAATTGCCTGACATATGCCTTTCCTACCCCCATTTACCCATCGAACCTTTGCTTTCGGTGAAAGATATGATGGCTAATGATGCATGTATGTCTTGCACCATATTTTGTAAGTCCTTATGCATACCGTTAAAGCAAGAGATGCCATTGAGTTGGTGGAGATTAATGTTGGTCTCTTGAATGAATTTGTTAATAATAACATGTTGAGTATTGATTCCCCGGATTTGGTTTTGATGATGAACAAACATAAATATCGTGAACTAACTCTTTGTGAGCGCAGTTATGGAGATCGTCGCCAAACTTCTATGAACATCAAAAGCGACGTCTCGAGACTTCTCAAAGCGCGTGATCGTATGCTTGAAGCTTTGTTGAAGCTTAAGGACCATTATTGAAGTCAAGAGATTCGAATCGAAGCATTTGAAGACTGTTCGTCAAGTTTTATTTATAGTCTTCTAGCTTCATTTCGTAGATTGTTAAGCCTTGAGTAGGTCTTACGTTTTAATCTTCATAACGCTCCTATCTTAGAGCTAGGATCTTATTAAAAGCCCATACAAACTTTTCCGAAGCTTCGCGCTTCATTTTACGGCTTTTTGTGCATGTTAGTTGGTTCAAGAAGAAGAACCAACCGACTAGATGGCAATCTAGTCGGTCGGCAAAGCTTCTTGAACCGACTAGAATGCCTTGACTAATTTCAGCTCTTTACTGTTTACAGTTAGTCGGTCCGAGAAGGTTCACCGACCGACTAGTTGTGAAACTAGTCGGTTAGGAATCCTTCTTAGACCGACTAGTTTTGTGTTCAGTTTTTCGCCTGAGCTACTGTTTATCATTAGTCGGTCTAAGAACGTTTGTCGACCAACTAGTTGAGAAACTAGTCGGTTGGAATTTGTTCTCAGACCGACTAGTTCAACTTGATTTCAGCCTATACTATTTTGACTCTTAGTCGGTCAAAGAACACTTACCGACCGACTAGTTGTGAAACTAGTCGGTTGGCAAGTCTTCTTGGACCGACTAGTTCTATATTCTTCTGAACTTCATCTTTTGGCTTCCGATATATATTTGGACATTACATAACATTGACTTGTTGTGCTTGACTACCAACCATACCATTGTTAATGTCCTCATTTTGAATCTGGCAGTAGAGTATGGTGCTCGTAACAGTTCCAGTAAGCTCTATGAGATGCAGGATGTATGGAGCAAGATGGTTGTCATGCCCCCACTCCCCAGGATACCCCAGAAGTATGAATCTGTCCCAAATATTTCTGAAGAGACGAGGGTGCTTAGAAAAGAAAGGAAGAGAGAGTACAAAAGAAAAGACGCAGGTCACTGCGCACGTGTTGGAAAGTACGGACAATGCTCCAACTCAGAAACAACACCACAGAAGTACACATATCAAAGAACACAGTACATATAAAACATCATTCATATTATTATATCTCCATGGTACATCAACATATACAAGATACAATCCACTCTCATGTACAACACTACACCCAAAGGCCATGGTACAACCACATAACTCCAACCCAAACATCCTAACTATATGCCACTCCCAAGGAACTCCACTTCTACCCTGAAACTCAGGGTAAACTCCTGATCCAAGTCATGCTCTGTCTGCACTGCTTCTAATCCTGAAAAAAATATAAATGAGACACGTCAACGTGTGACTCAGTAGGAAGATCTAACTACGCTAGGTATGGTCCAATCTCAGAACTACTCTACCTAACCATGGTCCATTTACTGATGATAATCGTGGCAATAATTTAATGCATAAAGTAAAGCAGTACATTGCAGGCATACACTGAGAAGAAAGTACTGCAAAACTGATATGCACAAAGAAAAGAAAGGCAAACTTCAATTTCATGAATACCCACAGATAATATCACATAGAAATTACAATGCATTAATCTTCAATTTTGCAATTATAATTTAATATTTGGATAAACCCGAGTAAAACATAGGATGTAAGGAACTGGACTTCACCCAGTGTGAGTGAAAGGTTGTACCCGGTCAGTGGAACACGAGCACTGATCAGTGCATCGGGTCCTCTAGTAACTCCCCCTATCGGGAGTGAGAATAATGTTACTCAACTACCTCATGGTGCATCACGAGTACACCAGGGGCCTCTCCAACTTTGCCAACTCCCCTTGACAGGAGCGATGAGAGTGAGATACATGTATCGTCCAGCCCTTAAGCCTATATTTTACACGTGTCTCCCCCAAACCCCACGACTGGAATCTCAACCATCTCCAGATGGACCGAGAATTTCAGGTTGTTATTAACACCCATCCTCACTCTCAATTTATAGAATACATCATATCTTTCTTTTAAGCGATCTCAGTTACTGCATTCACATTTCTCATCATTTCATCATTTCATCGATGTCAGGTAACCACGACCATCGCATAACATGGAACATCTCAGTATGTCCATTTCACATTTTAGATGCACATTTCCTTCATGATAGAATTTCCAAACCTTCATACTAAGAAACACAGTACTACCATGATACATAATTTATCACATCAGCACACTCACGTAACCCATGTACACAAACATAAACATGAAAACTGAAAACAGACTCAACGAATCAAGTAATATCAGTTCCTTAAGGTTAGAATCTGATCTAATTATAGAGGTTGTAGATGAATTAATTAGCTTTCTAGATTGTCTAAGAATGCATAATTTGGACAACTATGGAGATAGTTATGACATGTACCCCTACAGGGTGACAGAATCTGTCCAAAATGGACATATAGTTGAATATCAGCAGTTATAGGCCATTTACAGTCGAAGCTCGAGGTTAGTCCCAACATAAAGGTTGGAGATAACTTAATAAGATTTTCAGATTATATTATAAGATAATTTATGGAGCATTATACAAAAAGTAATGCACAGTTGAATTCACTGCAGGAACTGAAAACAACAAGTCTGTCCAAAATTGACACACAATTAAAGATTGTCTATTTTGGTCCAATTATAGACAGAATATGGGTTCAGTCTCTAAATGAAAGTTATAGCTTACTTCATAAGCTTTCCAAATTATCTTAAATCATCAGTTTTGGAGCACTAGGTTAAAAGTTTTGCATATGTGAATTCACATGACAGAACTGGCATATGAAACAGAACATCATCCTCACAACACCACAATCACACAACACCACAATCTTGTCAACAACAAGAATAATGACACTACAACAACACCAATTACAACCACTAAAACATTCACAACATCATAGACATCCCTAACCCCAAACTTACTATTCCAAAGGAGTATCTAGAGTTATGAACTCCTACAGATCATGTGATTCTCAAATTGTCCTGACACTGGAATTATTAGCAGTATAGATCAATTAATATAGTCATGTTATAGTTAGTATCTGATTAAGGCCCCAACATGACATTTGTAAATAATTTAATCAGGATTATAAATTATCAAGAATCATAGCATTTGGATATCTGATGTAAAAGATATACTCTTTTCAACACCATGGTGCAGAATCTGCCAGAATTTGACACTATGACAGGAACATTAATTCAGTCTAAATACATGCAGAATTTGAAGTTATTTTCTACATAAAAGTTGTATACAACTTGAATAGCTTTCCAAATTATATTTAATCATAATTTTTGGACAACTAGAATGAAAGCTATGCGAAATTAACTTAGCAGCCGAAACTGGACAAGCAACAGAAACTGAAATTAGCATGTAGAGATGACATGGACATAATATACCATAATGAATTAGATTCCTACAAGGTACTGAAATTGAGCCCTAACTAACATTGTTAGAAATCCTACCTTAAGATGTAAGGACCCTGCGGGGCTACATACACACTAGGGGGTGAATAGTGTAATGGCAAGCAAAGTTCTTAATTAAAAGTTACTAAAATTACAGTGCAATAAGCAGCGGAAAATAAACAGAGTGTTCAACAACAATAATGGCAAACACGAGTATTTTACATTGGTTCACCAAAACTTGGGTACATCCAGCCACACCAATATTCACTATAATTCCCACAAAGAGAAGTGAATACAATCTCACACAGAGATACCTCACACAAAAATTTTTGGATTCACACAAAGAGATATCCTTGCTCTCATACAGAGAGACTTGTGCTCTCACATAGAAAGACGTTGTCCCACACAGAGACACAAACTCCCACACAGTGAGTAACACTCACAAAGAGAGTAACTAATTCCCACAAAGAGAATTAGGGGTTTCACAAAAGATAAAACAAAATAACACCTACCTATGCCTTGATATGATCTTACCAATGTGGTGAAGACGGCGTGCAAGTGAAACTCAAGTGCTTGAGATGAGGCTTTGATTGCACTTGATGATCTTTTTCTCTTCTAGGAATGAATCCTAACACTTATCACTTGAGTGTATGAATGAAGAGAAGAAAGATGTTCTCCAAGAAAAGGAATGAGATTGAAATCACTTGGAGAAATTCTCTAGAGCTTAGGTGCTATAGCATAAGATTGAAGCTCTAAGAGGGAATGAGGGAGGAGTGGCTTAGAGAAGAGATTCAATGATCTTCTATGATTTCCTAACCTTTTCAAGAGTTCTAAATGAACTAAACCATCTCATATATATAGGAAGCCAAGAAGTGCCCATAAAACCAACCAAAAACCCAAAGGGAAGAAATCTGCAACTGCTAGATTTTGGCAGTTTACGGCACAGACAGTCGACTGAAGAACAACAGGCAGTCGACTGGTCAACAACTATAAAATTCCCAACGGCTATAATCTGAGCCAGGACAGGTGACTGTAGAAGACTACACAGGCGCTTGTAAATAAGCAGGCACCTTTATATCCTTCAGCAGGTGACTGTCACTTGGGATGGAAACGGAGCTAGAAAATGCAATTTTCGCACTAACGCCTTCAGACAATAGATGACCATTTCACAGGTGCCTGTAATTTGACAGGTGAATGTAAATACATCATCAGTCGACTAACTTGCAAAGTGGGATGAAGCCCAGAAAATGCAAGTTACGCACAAACGATTGTAGATCAATTTCCAGGTGCCTGTTGGAAGATTGACGACTATAAAATGAACTTCAGTCGACTGAGGCGAAAAGCTCAAGTAAGAGTCAATAAAAAGGTTGACTTGAGCTATGCATACCAGTCGGCTGTAGAAGACTGGGCAGGTGCCTGGAGGTCATCCAATCGCCTGTTGTGCCTTCATCAATCGACTGTGGAAGAGCCAGAAACTCAAGTAAGAGTTTAAGGCAAGGTGAACCTAATGGGATGGTTTCTATGATAATCCTAATGCTCACTAAGATGGTTAAATGCATATGCATGAGAGTATGCCATCTATCAAGGCATTACAAAAATCCTAGACTCAAAAAGAGAAATGCAAGGAATAGAAATAACATGGATTACATATTACATCTCCTAGAGTCTAAGTCTTCAAGCTCATGATACCTTAATTCTCCCAATCATCTCCAAGCTTTGGCACCCTTTGAGTCCAAGCTATGGCATTGCTCCTCTTGATGTCCATCCATCATTATGCTCCAAGCTTTGGCTTCATTAGATGATCTACATGACTTCATCCAAGCTTAAGCCCTCCATCACTCTTGGAGGTCTTTAATATAACCATTGCGTCATCCTTCAAGCATTATACTTTGTCTCATCAACACATAGTCATTAACATAAACTGAGACTAAAACAGAAGATTGATTAGCACACTAACATAATGTATTGATCATCATCAAAACAACATTAGTTTTGAACCCAAGAACTAACATAAGAGTCCACCTCTCTTCTAGCTCTAACTTTGGCCCTCCTTCTCCTTCTCCTTCTCCTTCTCCTTCAATTAATTGGATGATGGTGGGGGATTTCTTTGGCCTTGGTGGTGAAGTTGGTGGTGGAATAGGTTGAAGAGAGGGTAGTTGGTGGTGGGATTAGTGGAGCAAGGGAGGAGATGAGGGGAGGCAGGGTCGGCCTCAAAGGGGAGGGAAGAGGATGAGAGCTTTTGGTTTTTCTTTTGGTATTTTTGGATTTTCCTCATCTCTCTCCCTAATAACATGCCAAGTGCTTGCTTATGTGTCATGGTTATGGCTAGGATTAATATGCTCATGACACCTAAGAGATCTAGGTGTCAATAGGAGAGGTTTTAGGATTTTTGGTTTTTAGGGAAAAAAATAGAAATATGTAGGTATTACTCTATACTACCCCAAATACCATGTATTTCATCCAATACTACACCTATCACTAATCTAATAATGTTTAAAATCATTTAAAAATAGTTTTATCATTATAAAAATCAGGAAATTTTTTTCTAAAAATATATAAAAATTATACGCGTACAAATATGATTAGAAATACGTGTGCCCATCTGAATGTATGGAAATAGGGTGTTACAATGGCATTTGTTGGGGCCGCTAGATATCTTAATGAGGTCGAGGATCATATGGAGGTCACCTAAAGATTCGACACAAGCTAGAATGTGAAGCTCACTCTCAGGATTTAGCCATTCAACCCCTTTAAAATGGCATTGGATTGTTAGTGTCTTTAGACTCATAATGTAGGCCATGGCAGGGCAAGCTATGATACTATTGAAAAATAGGTATATGAGGAGGGCCATGTAGGTTTTTTCATTCCATATCTGCATTCGAAGAAAGCCAACAAATATTAAATTTGCATATGTCTAACCTTACTTTCAACAAGTACTAAGTTTATTTATCTTCTTAAAGGCCTATAATATTCATTTATCTCATCAAACCAATATTCTATATATTTATTCAGTTTATTGATATAAATGACTCAAAATAGGATACAAATCAAAATAGTTATCCACCCCATACTTTATGCCCATACAGATGGTCATGAGATTAACATGTTCCCTAGCATTCAATTAAAATGAAAGAACCATCCCCTTATACATTGACATGCCAAGATACTTCGCTCCAATGATTGTGCCAACAATCTCTCCAAACTTGCCTAGAAGACCATTGCCATTAACACAATGATCACCTCATTAAGCATCAACAAGTGGATATCGACTTCAAGCATGGTACTCCAAAATAAATAGGCAATATAATGTTGTAAACTATATGCGACAGCTGCTCAATAAGCGTCCTTGCAGTCGGTCCATCCATTTGAATCACCAACCCAAAAAAGAAAGCACATATTATAGGATCATAGCTTAAATAAGATGTTATCAGTGACACCGTAAACACAAACAATAACAAGTAGAACACCACATCAATCCTAACAAATTGCTTGTGCCCATTTGGTTTGTTCACTCGCTTGATAGTGGATCTAATTATAAATATACTTGTGATCCATATCATATTAATAATAAACCCCTAAGCAAGTTTATCAATCCTTGCGAGTCTTCCTTTCTTATTCTTCTCAACGCCAACAAAGCCAAGCAATCCCAGAGTGAAATAGGCACGAGACATATGTGATGAGAGCTATTGAGATGGCCACCCATCCAACTTCGGTCATGGTGAGCTTAAGCTCAATAATTACTTGAATGAGGGTTGGGGATGCAGTATTGAGGAACATAAGGACGATGGCTAAGAAGAATATAATTTTCTCTTCAATGTTATAGGCAAAGTGGCTAAGGAGAAAGCTAACCAACATGCTTATTAGTATGTATGCTATTACATTGCCTGCAATAATCACAACATCGGAGTGAATCATACGATGACGATAAGAGAAGTCGATTTCAAGGCCAGCTAAGAACATGAAAAAGATGCTAACTATGGATGCAACATATCCGAGTTTTATCTTGTCCTTGTTTAGTAAGTTGATGTTGTTGAGGATGATAGTGCCAAGGAAAAGTTCAGCCTTCATTTATTGATATGGAAATGTGGTTTTACATTAGTAATCCATTATTTCATAGGATACAATATAAGAAGCGTGTAAATATAAAATGAATGCCTTGCAAGCATATGGGAGACGATACTTGGCTGTAGGGACCCAAAGCGGGCCCCTTGACCACGTTGACCGGGCTCTCCACGGTCAACGCTTTGTAGTGAGAAAACACTCTGAAACAGCTGTCAAAATCATTTAAGGACTAAGTGCAGAAGATGGAAAAGAGCAATAAGGAAGAATATCTCGCTGGACGTATGAAAGCTTAATATGTTACATGGTCCATTTTCAGGTTGATAAGAAATGTTTTTTGAAAGAGTTTAGCAGTATTTGAATGGTCCATTTTAATCAAGTGACAAATAATAAGAAGAAGAAAGAAAGGAAATGAATGAGAAAGACAAAGCAACTGTTTGCATTATATAATTCTCATTCATCATCTATGTTTTGTATTTTGGATGGAAGCTGTAAATTATTGATGAGAATGTTGTTGATTTTCGGAGAATGAGGCTAGATAGTTATTCCATTTTAATTAGTTATAGTAAAATTTTAATTTGAACATTTTATATAAAATACACATGATACCATGTTCTTTCAATTAAACATAATTTTATGAAGGAGGAGAAGTGCTTGTCTCCATATTATTTACTTCCTTTAGAAGAGGAATTTTATAAAATGTTTAGAAAGTTACATATTCACATGGAAATTATTGCGAGATTTTAGTTTTAAATGATTGGAGGAGCATTTCGCCTTTGGATGACAACAATGACACTTTTGCTTTTCTTACATTTGGATGATAACAATTATACAGTAACTTATTCTATAAAAACGATAGCTATCTCATTTATTTCATGTAATAGTCGTGTCTCCTACTATCCTACACACAAATGCATACATGCATACACATAGTAGGAAACATATAACATATGTGGCTATGCCACATATGTCATCCTCGAGAAGGGTACATAATGTCACCATCGAAAAGACCACCCTTCACTATTTTTAGATGACTAGTACCGTTCATTCTGTTTTTCATTTTCTAAAACTTTAAAACAAAAAATTATGGGTAAACCATACAGAATTATGGTTCTGATCGTCTAAAAAAGGGAGAATGGAATTTTCTTGGTGCATATGTGGCCTAGCCGCATATGTCATATGTTTCCTGTTATTCACACGCCCACGCGCGCACACATCCTACACACACATGCATACATACATAATATGAAACATATAACATGTGTGGCTATGCCACATATGTCATCCTTAAGAAGGGTCCACATATGTCACCATCGAAAAGACCACCCTTCGCCATTTTTAGGTGACTAGTACTGTACATTCATTTTTCTTTTTCATTTTATAAAACTTTAAAACATAAAATTATGTGTAAACCATAAGGAATTATGGTTCCGATCG
The DNA here is from genome assembly GCA_030789695.1 of Scilla litardierei. Lineage (NCBI taxonomy): Eukaryota > Viridiplantae > Streptophyta > Magnoliopsida > Asparagales > Asparagaceae > Scilla > Scilla litardierei. The sequence goes on along the minus strand of CM061142.1, from coordinate 296,845,093 downwards.
TCCAAAAAGAGAGGATGGACTTTTCGAGGTGCATATGTGGCCTAGCCGCATATGTCATATATTTCCCGTTATTCTCTCACAACACACATGAGAATATGGGTGTTGGCTTGCCAAAATGGAAATTTTCTACTTGGCTGGCTTTAAAAACACCAACTTCATACTTTTTTAATGATTAGATCATTTCATTTTGATTTTCATGTTCTAAACCCACAAACCATCAATTTTTAAGTGAAACCATGGGGTTGTATTCCTTCATCTACCCATTGTAGAAAAGTTCTGTTACTATCGTGAAACCATTAAATTTGTGGCACATGGATAAACGAGCAAACACCATTGGGTTCACTTGAAAATTGATGGTGTGGTTCTAGATCATGTAGATCAAAATGAATGGATCATATCGTCAAAAAATATGGGGATGTATTTTTGACGCTTGCGAGAGAGAAAATTTCCTCCTTGGCTAACTAACGCCTACATTCCTACATAAACACACACAAATACACAAATACACGCGCACACGCGCGCGCGCACACGCGCGCACACACACACACACACACACACACACACACACACACACACAAGCCATAGAGGGAATTTCCTCCTTGGATAACTGACACCTGTAGGATCTGAAATTATAGAGGAAATTTCCTCCTTAGACAACTAACACCTGTAGTATCTGAAACTATATGGAGAAACGCTAGAGGGGGGTGAATTGTGTTTTATAACAATAATAAGACATTTACGCCAAATTATAAAACCCTTATGTAACCTTTGTGCGGAATAGAAAAGAGAGAGAAACAACATAAGAATGCAAACACAAACACAAACACAAGATTTATCCTGGTTCGGATTCACCGAGTCTCCCCGACTCCCTTGAATCCTGCTCCAGCAACCCATTAGCCAACCCGCTAGTGATTAGTGATCCACTAATACCCACTTACCAAAACCTAGCAAGTGTAAAACCTATACATCTTTTTCTTCCACTTCCCACAACATGGGAATGGACCACTCTCACGACCCGAGAGTATATCTCAAATATCAAAGAGAAAAGAGAACCAAAATATGAAACAACTTTACACAACCTATGCCTTGAATAATACCTTTAAGAATGAAGCAAGAAGGTGTGTGTGATGTGCTCTAAATGATGAGAGTATGAGCACTTACTACTTGTCTCATGATGATTAGCAATGAATGCTAGAAGTTTGATCATAAAAGCTTTGGAGACAAGTTGAAACTTAGAGCTTGGGCTTAAATGGCTTTGAATGCTCTTGAATTATCTAAAGAAGAATTAATGACTTGTATTCACATGTGAGTGTATTCAATACGGTCTTGGAAGTTCTCATGTCAAGACATTAAAGCCCTATAAATAAGCCACCGAACTTTGTCCAAAATCAGATAAAAATCGCAAGCAATAAATGCTGGAAACGGATATTAACGGGCAAAAATCCTACTCATCAGGCGCCTGAAGTAAACAGACCAGATGCCTGCTGTACTATTCTGACTGGGTCATAACTGCAGTTTAACGGACACTTGGCAGGCGTCTGAAGAAGACTTCCCAGACACCTGGTTTACTGTCTAGACGTCTGGCTCAACGTCATCAGGCGCCTGATCAAACTTGACAGTGAGGAACTGAGAAAATGGAAATTTTAGTCTGAATACCCAGGCGTCTGATGTTCATCATCTAGGCGTCTGGTAATACAACTTCAGATGCCTTATCGTGACTGACTACAGAGTTTGAGCTATTGGAAATTCTACTCATAAATAACCAGGTGTCTGATGTATATCATCCAGGCGCCTGACACATTGTGCAGATGTCTGGAGTTATAACATTAGACGTCTGACTTTAGTCAGACATAGAGGCCGAGATACTGGAAGTTCGGCTAGAATTATTCAGACGTCTGGAGTTCATTATCCAGGTGTCTGACACACTTGTGCAGATGTATGGGGATAAGAACTTTCGGCGTCTGTCAGGGTAGGGTTTTGGAGAACTAACAATGTATGAACACCAGGCGTCTGGAGACCAACCACCAGCCACCTGGGTAGGCTGAAAAGCTCCACTTCAAGCTTATGTAAGTTCTCACCCTATGAGACTCAATGATATATGATCTAAAGGGTTGTGAGTGTAATGAATGATATTCTTTCAATTCTATTCAAGGATTAACATGCTAATTCAATCAATGAAGTAAAGAAAGCGAAAGATATACATATTTATCCTCTTCACTTCCTATTGAATTCCTTTAAGAATTTCATTGAGCTTGTTGAGTCAAACACTTTGATTTCCTTACGATCATTCCTTGCTTTTCATGCTTCATTGATTGATGTCTTTGCATAATGATCTGAGTCATCGTCTTCATTTGATATGACTTTATTTATATTGACGATGCTTTCATTAACTAAAAAATATGGGTATTAGTCACAATTGATTATATTTGTTTATGATCAAAAACACATTGGGAAAACCGATATTCAACATTCTCCCCTTTTTGATGATGACAAACAACCATAACCATACACAATAATTATGCTTGAAATTAAAAATACTTACTCCCCCGGTATTGATGCCAAACATTTTAGTCCAAATAGTCATATGAATAACTAATCATCAATGAAAGTTAATGATATGTGTATCACATGAATTGTGTATTATATTCATTAAAGCCATCAACATACATGGATACAGAAAGCATGCACATATGGTCATATACATAGAGAAAGTTGAAGCATAAATAAGAAGATCAAGTCAATCAATTTTATTGAAACCAACTTTACAAATAAAGTGAAAGATGAATTTTAAAGCTCCCCCTAAATCATACAACAGTTTCAAAACTAGATTAAAGATGATATGATTCATGGAGTGATAGAAATTATATGAAATTCACATATAGTTATTCTCTATCCCCTTATGATTCATGGAGTTATGTTAATTTCAAAAATTCAAAAATTCAAAAGTTCACCCTCTTCACCCTATGGTTATTTCTCTTCCTCTTTGTCATAATCTAAATTGAGTGGGAGGAAGAGAACAACAACAATTAGTGCTAAGATAGATGAAAATAATGAGTGATCAAAATGATACATTATTTGTGAAGGTGTCCTCATTCAACCATTTATCTAAGCTGTTGCATTAAATCATATATGGAGATAAAAGTATTCGACATTCATATTGGAAGTGCAAAAATAGAATATTTTAAGAACACAATGGCACATTTCCAATAAGCGATAAACTTCCATTTAAATATACTGATGGAGATATTACAAAATATAACTTCATCTAAACTCATACATATACTCATGCCATATAGTCTAGTACATAATCAAAGACATATAAGTAAAGATACATCATGGATGTGGTGGAGGAGGACCAGATGTGGGAGGTCTAGAAGACTATGCAGAGCCTTGTGTAGAAATAGGCACCAAGACAAGAGGTGTGGGTACCAGACCCTCAAGCTTAGTAGCTGTCTTCTGAACAAGTAGCGTCAAAACCTCAATCGTCTTTTCCTGAATCTCCATCCTTTTCAATTGAGATTGCTAATCCAACTAAGATATCGAAGGTCACTGTGCTTGATGGAAGGTGATAAGCATTAATGAACCACTGAGTATATCTGAGACAAAATATCGTGGTTCGACATGTCAATGATGATGTCATCGATGTATTGGCCAGAGGATGGGATATGGAGAATTTCCCCCAATAATTCAGCTGTGAGCACAATAGGAACACCCTAAACCACAGTGTCGAGACGATTGACTTCATCACTGACACGATTCACATAAAACAACCGAACTTGATTTGGATAGTAGAATGCGATTTTGGTGTCATGTCAAATTTCCAACAACACAGCACACCCAAAAACTGCTACCAGACCAGAGAAATGGCAGTAGGTGATGTATCTCTCCGAGATAAATTTAGCGGAGAGAAGATTAACGAACCGAGTCTGACATTCTTGGTTACGGCAGATCGGAAGAGGAAGTACCATCTGATCAATGCGCTGAGGCGGATGTTGATCAGAAGATTGCGGCTATGTGGATGACGATAATTGATCTTGAGATCGATCCGTGGTAAGAATTACTTGATGCGACACATCAAGAGGGTGGTCCTTTTGTTACGATTGCTCCTAGGTATAGTTCGATGATATAGGGGTGGAGGAGATGGAGAACGAGCTTTTCGTTTGCCTATGAGCTTCTAAGGAGCCTTCGAAGATAGAGCAAATTCTAAGGAGAACGACAGATGATCGACAATTTGATAGAGTCAAACAGAGGGTCAGCCGAAAGACTTAGATTGCTTAAGCCCAAATTAAGCGAATCGGAGTTTATAACGATCAGACGAGAAATCTCAGCCATTGGATCAAAAATTGATATGGCTTACAATCCTTCTACAAGCATTTAGAATGAAGTATTGATTTATGGTAAATATTACACATTTAGTCCCCCATTTAGCCCTATTTTGTGCATATATGATACTTATTTGGCCTATAATACAAGCGTATTTAGATTAATAAGATTTATTAGAGCAATATCCTGATATATGCACAAAACATCAACATATTTAGTATTTTTGCACTTTTAATTTTTCATGTGTAGATTTCAGTCTCATGATTCCAGCGGCTATTTATTCCTATTTTTCTGAGATATATGCTAATTTAGATGAATTTTTGAATGAAGAATACCTTTTAAATGAAGGAAATACGATGAATATACAGTGAAAATACTCTTTCGCCCGACCGTAGCTGCTACATGGCATCATCTAATGGATTTTCGCTTGAATCTGACGGTGAGCGATTGAGGCACACGACTGATAATCGTCGCTTATCCTCAATCGAACGGACGAGGATGCGAGTGAGATGCAGAGCGGGTTGAGCACATATGGCAACAATTTGATGAGCTCCTACCCAAATCAAAGGCTCCAGAGTGTGTGCGACATGGCCAATTTGAGGCCATTGATCTTCAATCGAACGGATGACGTCAGCCTGATGGAATCAAGCGGAGGCGGGATTTTACGAGCAATGTGGTGTGATTGCGAAAACTTCCCTCTTAATTGGACAGTCGTGTGAGACTCCAGAATGGATGAAGACTAAAGCAGTAGCAAGCAGACGCGGCTCCACGAGATGGGACACGTGGCACCGCCTCAAGCAATCCCACTTTGATCAACGGCCAGGAAATGCGCCGACTTGGGTTTGGATCTGAAGTTGATTTTTGAAGCGAGTTTGAGCGAGAACTCTGCATCCGTACTGTCATATATACGCCTATATATACACAGCCATATTCTTAGGGTTATGGAGCTTTGTTTTGAGTGTATTTTGGGCATATTTTGAGGTCTATTGTGCATATTTTTGTGTAAGTTTCTGGGGCTTTGGAGCAGAGGCTTGGGGATATTTGTGAAGAAGATCTAAGGCTTATTGCAGGAGTTTTGGTGATATAAATATAAACTATACCTTATAGTTTGCGTATTTAGCAGTATTTTGAGCTTTTGAACTTGTATTTGCTTATGAATATGGGTTCTCTTCTCTCCATACGTGGCTAGTACCTTTACATGTTTGTTGTGATGTAGTTAGGGTGTTGTAATATTTGGTTTTGATGTCTTTTCGCCATATTTCGCAGTTATATCACGTATTTTATTCGATTCTACACGTATTATTCAAGTATTCTCGTTGTTGGCGTACTAGGATCGAATATGATCTTTGCGGACTTATTCGTGGCATGATCCTTGCAGACATCGCCGTGACTCTTGCAGGCACATGAATTTAAATTCTCCATGAAGCTAGTTATTTACGTGATTATTTACGGTACTTTTTGATAATCGTTTATCGTTATATTTTCCGACATTCTTATACCATTGCAGGGTGAAACGTTGAGTTATAGAAAAGACATTAATAACCACTGATTGCAAAAATCCCTAACGAAATCACAACCAACACATACTCCTCTCATCAGTTTCTTAGATCGACTTTTCTGTACTTGTTTTAGTGTTATTTTCACGTTTACTTATAACCATCGTCACGATTCTCTCACCTTCGAAAGGTGGTAGTTTTTCATCGTTTTATTACTCTTTAGAGATTGATTCTTTTGGTTTGCAGGTCAACTGTCCTGTGGATTCGACACCTGACTCTCCAGGTTTGCTACTTGTTCGATCGCCTACACTTGAGAGTAGCGCTCATATCTTTTGAGATGAGTCAATTTTTTGGTACCGTTATCGGGGACATCGTTATCTTCAATCCTTAATTTCAGTATCCTTGGAGGAATATTCAGTGAGATATTTCCTTATTTTAGTTTAGAATTTTTACTTGCTTTTTATTTCATGAAAAAAACACAAAAATATAAAAACATAAAAAACATAAAAAACATAAAAAACATAAAAACATCTTTTTCTGCTAGTTTATGTGGCATATATCCCCTATTTCACATAGATTAGTACGAACTGAAAATATGGCAAATAATGATGATGGAACGCTTATTACACCCCCTACACAGGAAATGCCTTTATTGGATATTTATATGCCGCCTAGGGTGGTGTCTGATTCATGCATATTTTTACCTGCTGATGCTCATAATTTTAATCTGAAACGAGGTGTGATTCAACTCTTGCCATCTTACCATGACATAGAAAATGTTAACCCTTATTTGCATATCAGAACTTTCGAAGAAGTATGCTCGACATAGTTGGATGAAAAAATTAGCCCTGATTCTGTTTATCTAGAATTATTTCCTTTCTCTCTGAAAGATAAAGTAAAACATTGGTTTAATTCTTTACCGCCTAGATCTATCTCTACTTGGTTACAACTGCAAACTGAGTTTCTAAAAAAATTATTTTCTTTGCAGAGGATCCACGCCTTAAGGAGACAAATCATGTCCTTTTCGCAGAAGGACAAGGATGTGTAAGGACCCTATGTTATGAGGAAAACACTAAAGGGGGGTTGAATAGTGTTTATAAAATTAAATAGGAATTAACACCTACTTAAAATCCTAATCAACAAAGATGCAGAATTATAATGTAACAACAATAAGAACAAGTAAACACAAGATGTTTCAAGGGTTTGGATTATCCAAGTCAAACCTGACTTGTTCCCGGTAATCGTACGTCCTTACCATTCGGGATACCACTCGGATACTCAAGCTAAAACCCTAGCTTGAGTTTTCCTTTCAACCCACTTATAGCAACCATACAAGTGTAATCAATACAAGTTATTGATGACCTTGAATCCCACAACTTGGGATCAAGCAAACACTCTCACAACTAAGAGCAAAACTAATTACGAAAGCTATGAAATTGAAATTACACACTTACAAATCACCTATGCCTTTAAGTAGAACTTAAAGGCGCAAGAGTGAGTGGAGTGTGTTGATCTCTTCCTAGAAGAGAGAATAGCCCTTGCACTTGTCTTCACCAAAGATAAAGGATGCGAGTTGATTCTAGTTGGAAGACAAGATTGGATTTGAGATTCTAGGGCTTTGGAATGAAATGAGAGATTGAGATCTTAGAGATGAGATCAATGAAGTCTTAATGGTTCCAAGAAGTCTCCAATGGAACAGTATGAGGCCTATTTATAAGCTCTCTAAAACCCCTAAACATTTTAACCAAAACCCTTAACAAAATCAGTTTGAGAAAGGCTCAACAGCTAAATTAACCTGACAGGCAGGCGACTGATGAAGATCATACATGCGCCTACTGTACTGTGTCAGAATTCAAACGGTAACTTACAACATAGGATAGTCGACTGATGAAGGTTGGACATGCGTCTGAAAGCAAGCAAGCACTTGAGAAACCATCGGCAGGCGTTTGAGTCGCAAAGTACGAAAGTTATCAAAACTCAAGAATTCTGGGAAGCAAGGACATGCGAGTGATGAAGGTTGGACATGCGTCTGAAAATAAGCAGGCACATGAGAAACCTTCGTCAGGCGTCTATATGCACAAGTGCATAACTTGCCAAAAATGAAAGATCTGGGCAAGGGCTGGTCAGTCGACTGTAGCAATATAGATAGGTGCCTGTGCCATGGGCATGCGCCTGTAAAACCTACTTAAGGTGCATAGATGCACAAGTGTGAAAGTTGACAAATCTTGGGATCTTTGGGCAAGCTGATACAGGCGACTGACTAACAACTCACAGGTGTCTGGAACTAGACATGCGCTTGTACTTTGCACATAGTCACCTATTGAAAGTTAAGAATGAAAGGCCCAAAATATCATGTCAAAACGTGTGCATTACAGACAACTGTAGAACAATTTTCAGGCAACTGTCTAGAGACATGCGCATGTAATTTGTTCTTCAGTCATATGTCCAAAGTTCAAAATGCACATGAAAGGGAATTTAGAGTTAGAGTCCTAGGAAATGAGTTCTATTCATAGGCTAGATTGAGTGAAGTGTGAGTGCTTTAAGAATATTTTACTTCAAGGCTACATTCTAATGAGAAAGAAACAAGAGAATAAAAAGATTACATTGAGCTTTTGCTTCTCTTCTTTCTCTTGAATGAACTTGAAGTCTTCTTGAAGCTTCTTTCTTTAACTTTGATCACCCAATCGACTCTACGATCTTTGATTGATCTTTGATTGCCATTCATTGCACTTTGATCTTCATGAATGAATTAGGCAATGCATTAACTGTATGGAGGAGATTAGTCACAAGTATTTATGTTTGCTCATCATCAAAACCAAGTGAGGAGAAGTCAATACCCAACATTCTCCCCTTTTTGGTGATTACAAACAATTATAAACAAAAATAAATAATTGTGCTTAAGAAATACTTACTCCCCATACATAGCTGCCAATCAAGTTAGACAATAAAGATATAAGCATCTAATGATCAATTAAAGCAATATATGATATACATGAATGGAATGAATTCAAGGATTTGAATTTAGGATTTTTAAATCCAAATTCACTATATCTTACTCTCCCTGATTCTAAGGCTATTTCAATATTAGATTCAAGTTTAGCTTCTAATTAGCACAAAATTATGAGTTTGTTTATTTCTCTCCCCCTATGGCATTATCCAATAAGTGGGAGTAGAGAAACAACAACTAGTGCTAAATAAAAGTAAAATAATCATGGGAGTATAAAGAATAAGATATGCATTTAATGTGATACCAAATGAAAATAGGAAAACATGAAGGTGTATCACACAAATACATATCAAAATCATCAAAACTAGGTTGACTAGGGGAAGAGGAGTCCAATATCAGCATTCAATACATCTCATCACACAATATATATAATCAATGGGCACAAAGAAGAGAGATAATCACACAACATTCACATATAGAATAATAAGCCAAAAGATCTCCACATATGTGTGTGTGTGTGTATCAAAATGTGAATACCTGGAGTACACAAAAAATATAACAACTCCACATACATCATCACACATGATCAACACAAAAGTAACATCCATACATCCAAACATCCATATAACCAACTACATCAACTAAGACTCTCTAACCCTAACAAAAAAATATCCTAGGGTGAGAGGTCTCCAAGACAACATTAGTCATTAGGCTGAACAATGGGTGAGGCCTCAGGAGCTCTCATCTCTACTGTGAAGCCATGGGTCTCCATCTCTGAAGTCAAAGCAACAATAACAACAACAAGAATATCATCAGAAGGAGCTGCATCAGGCTGAACAACAGCATCAGATGGAGTCTGTGTGACGTCAGATGGAGGAGGCTGGGTGACGTCAGCTGGAGGAGCCTGAGCACCATCACCAGGAGCATCAGACCGGGTAGGATCAGTAGGATGAAGCAATAACTGGAGGGAGGAAGGTACATGTAATCCCTAATGCTCAAATGAGGTACTGAGCATCTTAAGCAGCAAGGTCACCTTCTGATCCAGAAGAGTCACCTTCTTATCCAACTGGATAAAGAAGGGGTCAATATGAGGTGAAGATGAGGGAATGGTAGTATCAGCTGGAGGTGCAGACGAGGAGGGCTCAGACACAGATTGCCTCTTCTTGGCTGCAGTCTGCGGGGCTGAATAAGGTTTCAGCTGTGTAGCTGCATCCAAGAGAGGGCCAAGAGGAATGGGCTCAAAGGATGAAAGGTCAACCTGGAAATGTTGGAAGATGTGAGTCAAAATGCAGCTGTGTGGGAGGTTGTCACGCCCTGCTTCCCAAGTATGGAAGGCAAGACGTGAAGAGGTCCACTCAGACTTGGAGCTATGAAGCTATAGTCTGATAAGCGTCTGGTAATTTAATCCATTATCAGGTTCTTTGCATTACGACGGAACAATAACAGTAATAATGAGGAATAGACAAATAAAATTATCCAACATTCAACATCCACAGATTTTTATTCCAAACATTACAAAGATAGTCATAAAGTAAAGTACAAAGCCTGAAAAGAAGGCCTAATCATGGCTGAAACTAATACAAAGGGAGGGGTGCAACACACCGAACAACCTAACAACAACTACTAAGAAAGTAAACAACAACTAAGGAAAGTCATCAGCTGAGACTAAGGGTAGAACTCCGGATCCTCGAACTGGATGTCAGCAAACTGTGTCCTCAGCAACTAATTCAGGCTCAAAACCTGACATGTGACACCCAAAGAGAAAAGGGCACATGTCAGCAAAAGTCTCCCAAGGGAAAACGGAGGACTTTTGTGCAAGGAAACATAAGTGCAAAAGTGAACCACTAGCAGTTCTAAAATAATTGAGATGACATGACATGAATGCAACAGTTTAAACATGAGCATGAATGTAGCAGTTTAAGATGAACATGAAAGGTAACATTTGCACGACACGTTGTAGCAAAATCTACAAAACAAGATATCACGATTTCACGAAGAAAACATGCATTCACATTGTGCACAGGGTTTACTCCTTACAGCTGAAGTGGCTGTACATGCACACTTCTACGCTGCGTGATAGCTTAACCCTACCCCAATCCCAGAGTTTACGCCTTACAGCTGAAGTGGCTGTACGGGCACACTTCTACGCTGCGTGGTCGCTTAACCCTACCCCTCCACGTGTATATCTTCTGGATCACGAGCCAGGAAGTGTTTTTCAATATGGCATAGGGGTGCACCTAGCCTCAATCAATATGTAGGAGTTAAGATCCTACTCGTCGCAGCTTACATTTTAAAGTAGCGTGTGCTACACATTCATGATAAGATGCATGAAATGACATGGCAAGATGCATGAGATGACATGTCAGTAAGCAATTAAGAGTGCGTACAGTTAATTTAAAAGTAAACATGATATACGGCATGACATGATAGCAAGGGTGTCGGATCTAGCTTTGTTGTCAAGCTAGATCAAAAGTGGCGTCTAGGCGACTATCATTTCATCGCCTAGTCTCTTTTACACAATTTTACAAAATGGCCTAAAACATGGCCTAACAAGTTACTGTGCAAGTTTTACTTGCCTGAACAACATCTGTAGTCTCAGTTCAACAATGATCCAGATCTCCCTATTTGCTCCAAATCAATCATCCCAAACCTACAGTTCCATATTCATTATCTTCAATTAGTGAGTTACCAAAGCAATGAAAACACAGTTTTTATCTTGCTAACATGCGGGTGTGGGTTCCTACGGTTCAGATATATCTTAACACGATGCGAGAGCTACACTGACGTCGGGTAGTGACGTCAGGGGTTGGACTCCGGTAGCGCGAATGGTACGGCGGATAGCGACGACGAACGATGATCAACCGGGTAGCGATACGATCACCGGTCAGTGACACGAAGGGGATGGACAGTGGCACATCATTCTACGACGTCGGGAGGGCACGAACAGTGGTATGGAACGTGAGAGAGATGGCAGACAGATCTGTCCGTGGATTCGGGTAGCGCAGATCTGAAATTACGCGCGAATCTGAAGTTTGCACGCGCGTGGGAGGAGCTCCGGGGGTTGCAGCAGCTAGGGAAGGACCTGCACGGACAGGGGGAAGGCCCGAGGGGCAGCCAGTGGCAGTGGGGTGGCCGACGGCGACAAGATAGGCCAGGCCATGGGTTTTTGGTAGAGCAAACGGCAGTTTTTCGCGCGTATCCGGGTGTTTGCATGCTGTTTGTGGGAGGAGGAGGAATAGTTGTCGTGAGAGAAGCTAGGTGGTGATAGGGGACGTCGATGGGAGTTCACCGGAGGAGGGGGACGACCGGCGGAGATAAAAATGGTGCAGGGCAAATTTTTGAAGGGGGAGGAGGCTGACAGTTTTTTTGGGGTATTTCGGTGTTTGCACGGAGTTTGCGGAAGAAGGAGGAGGAACTGATGCGAAGGGAGGATACCGGTGGATAGGGGACGTCGAGGGGAGTGATCGACAGCCGGTGGGGGTCACTGGCAGCGGCGGAGGTGGCCAGGCGTCGGGTTTGAAGAGGAGGGCTGACAACAGTTTTTGTAAAGAGTTGGGTGTTTGCACGGATTTTAAAGCAAGGAGGAGGGGGTAGTTACGAGGGGAAGGTCGTCGGAGGTGGAGGAAGTCGTGGGGAGGCTATGCTGGAAGTTTGGTGATCGCCGGAGGTGGGGAGATGGCTGGCCGAAATTTCTTTGATGGGTGCGCCGACAGGTTTTTGAAAAGAAGCCTAGGTTTCGGTTTCATTTTGAAGAAGAAATTCGCTATATGGCTCTAGGGTTTGGGATTTCGTGTATTATAAGAGGAGAGAGGGTGATATAGAGGGGGGTTTAGTTTGGTTAAAACAGTGGGTTGAATAGTCTATTTGGGTGAGTATAATAAACTAGTTTTATAAAGTGTTTTGAAAGGGGGTATGTTTATGTGATTGGAGAGAGAAGTTGTGAGAGGGTGGGGGTAGACTTAGGTTAATAAGTGATGGAGAATAGCTAAGGAAATGTTTTCATGAAACGTATTAGGCCTAGCTTAATTAGGTTAGTTAATTAACCCAGTTAATTAAGTTATGTGTATTGGAAGATGTTTAGTGGAAAAAGTGGATCAAATGGTGTCCAATAATTATGAGAAAAATACCGGGACGACCGTGTCGACGAGAGAATCGAGACTAAGAAGATCAGTCACGGGCTAGGGCGATGGAAAATAGAACTAAAAATAAAAAGGTCTAATGGCGAAGGTGGAAGCTACGACACATCTTCGAACAAAGCTAATTTGTGGGAGAATGATCCGTGAAATGACGTTCACGAAAAATCCCACAAATAAGTATTCTCTTAGAGGGTCACAACGACATATCACTTCATAGGTTTCGGATACAAGAAGAGGTCAAAATAAATATGCGTACGAACAAAAGTACGCGCACGAAAATCGTACGATCGAAAAGCAACCGTGACATCCTACCCATCTTAGAATAAAGTCCGTCCTCGGACTTTCTAATTATAAATATATCTAGCCCTCTAGTAACTACCCCAATCATATCACATTTAATTCAAACCATACTACAAGTGCTTATATATGCACTAGGTAATCAAACATTAATACTACAAACATGTATATATATACACACACACACATTCTATACTTATACCTATCATAGACAGTAAAATTCATACACGTACTTCAATCATCCATATAGTCACGTACATCCCTTATATAGCTATTACACACTATTACTTAACCAAGTTATACATACTTACATAAAAATAGTTTCACACTAGCAAATACAATCGTAGTACTTCACGTATAGATAACTACTCATGCACAAAACAAACATGGATTTACAACTCCCTAATATTTCCTAGTATACATCCAACACCAAACACATCAACACATGTAATCACACCATACCATTATTAAATCAAGTTTACTATATCTAATATGCATTCACCATTACTATAATTTCACAAATATATAGTCATTCAAATGCACGTAGATACTTCACCATATATTCACATCACATACAGTCCTATAACTATATTCAAGACTCATCACACGTACCATAATCACAACACCTATAGCTAAGCACATACTTACCCGTGCATGGTGCACACCCACACATGCTTATATACCATTCATACCACTATATACATAGCGCATTTACACACCTGACTTAACTAACACTTATACATTCAAACATGTAAGTCCTTAGTAAATAACTATGCTACAAAACCAACCCATATAACTATATAATGGTATAGCCACCTACAATCATGTGCATAACACAACCAGACACGACCAATCCTATCACTATATGTACATCATCCATTACTATATTCACAGCACTATACACCAACAACAGACAAATATAACAATATATATTTAGAGTATACCCACTCAAGCATGAGTGTGACTCAAGACCCACATCAGAACCAAAATACTTTATGTACATAACACGATACTTATACATATACCAAAACCACTCCAATATATATCTATATACACACACACACCAACATAACCACATTCATACCATAATAATATTACAATCATCAGCACACGTATATAATCAACGACACTATCCCATACATACACGCATTGTATAGCCACATACCTATAATATATATTCACATCATAGCAATTTTACATATAAATAGTATACTAATACATATACTTATCCATACATAGTTAAGACATGCAATAATCGTGTATACCTCAAGGTATACACGCACACGCACAACATCTCGTAAAGGCAAGAAATACCAACGAATCTATAGTCCTATTACCATACGTATATCACACATATTCATATAGTAAGCACATACCGACTCAAGGCTAAGCACATACATAGCTACGTACGAGCACACGCTCACACGTACTAACGTATAGATCATATAATTGGCCTACACACTTAGCTATAAGTACCCATATTATCATTACGCCTAACATGCACATGACTTACTAGAATACTATTTCAAACATTTACAAGTATCTTCAAACTACATACACCACTAATATATATTCTAATACAAATTCCAATATATACACAGACATTCCTAAAGTGGTATAGCTATCCACAGATATATAACTAATATCATTCATACAACTTCACACATATATCCTGAATAAAACTGAGTATACATACATAACACAAGAGACAATCATTAATATCCTAAGGGTAGCACACTCATACATGTCTACACACTCTACCTAAATACATGCACCACAACGACATCACAAAAATCAGTGGCCCACTACTAAATTAGAGTTGATACAGGGAACGACAAGAACTAACATTTAAACAATAGAAACAAAACCGAAACCAAAAGCGTAACGAAACAAGATCGGAAAGAACGAGTTCAGATAAGGTGATGACAAGGAGATAGTTGGTTGGGCGGAATAAAAATATTGCCCTAAATAATTAAATAGGTGAAAGAAAGATGTGTGTAAAATATGATATCATATAATACACACACACACACACACACACACACACACACACACACACTTATGAAAGTATGTAGAAATATCGAGCAGACTGTAAAATTTGAAAACACGGAAAAGTTTTAGGCGAAGAAAATAATGAGTAGGGTGAGGCAATGATTGGTTTGCAAATGAGAATAGATTTACACAAGGATTTTTTTTCGAAGTATGAGTACGATGAACTTAGAACTGATATATGTATAAAAATATTGAAGTTCTATTTAGCTTAGGAAAATATTCTGAAAAATATGTACGGTAAGTGGTTAAAAATAATAAACTTAGTAGTATAGAAAGGAAGGAAGGATATATCGAATTATCAAAATGGTAATAAATTTTTAAAAACCGGAATATGAAAGATATAGGTTAGAAAATGGTTACGAGATAGTAATAAAAAATTTACGACCAAGAAGACTTCAAAATCTAAGAATGAATTTTAACTCAATCGAAAAGCAAGAAATTTTAATATATAATAAGGGGTTTTCAAGGAAGTTAAACTGAGCGAAGAATTTAATAAGGAATTTTCGAAAATACTTTCAAAGAAATCAGAATTTTCAATGGAGAAGATTCAAAAATTTACGATAATCGCCATGAGGCGATCACGTGATTCGAGGGCAAAGAGTATGATCGCACGATGAATACGCCTAAGATATGATTCATGAAAAGCTACGATGGGATTCTACGGTCGATAACACAGAAGTGTAAGGATCAGGAAAATGTTAGAATTAGGGATTCTAATTACCAGGTCGACTAAAGATCAAGAGAAACTTAACACTAAGACTCTCTAATGGACTAGAATGTAATAGAGATATCAGGAAAAGGGTTCTTAGAGAATCAAGATTACATTCTGCTTGGGCCGAAATTGATGGACTCAACGAACGACTAAAGGAAAAGCTCTAAAAATCTAATATGGTCAGGGCTGGGTGAGAGACTACTAAGTAACTTAAGGCGAGTACAACTAAATCTTGACGAAGGCACCTGGCTATCAAACCTAGACGTCTATCTAAGTCTTCCTACCATCTAAGACAAGGAAAACCCTTCAGATTAGACTCAATTCATGACTTGAATGTTTCGAATATTTAAATGGATGTTGCTATCATTATTGTTGTTCCGATATTTCGCAGATGCAAAGAGGACCTGCATGGGCCTGTTGGATATGGACGACATGTATACACCCATGAGGGGATGTATGAGGGTCTATGGACCTCAGATGTCGCGTACATGAAAGCATGTACGAAGGGAACCTTTTCATGTGTGAAAAGGACCACTCGATAAGTGGAAAAAGTCACTTTATAAGTGCATAAAGGCACTTGATAAGTGCATAAGGAAGAGGATAAGGAATGGTGCTAATATAGGCTAATAAGTTTATAAGTAGTTATTTCCTACAATAACTACCCCCTTGGCCTATAAATAGGACCCAAGGGTAAGGCTTTTAAGGCTAATCCTTCATGCCATAATTTTGCATAAGGCAATTCTTTTTCCTCTTCTCCCTTCCATTAAGTTCTTCTTCCAAATAGAGATTTAGATGGTGAAATGCTGCTTTGATCCTCTGTGACAAAGTACCGACTGTTGTGGCGAATCCAAGGGCGAAGTTCAGAGACTATAGCGAAGTGTACGCTAATGTAAGTCTCTTCTCTCTTTCGATCCTCTATCATCACATGATGGGATCCTACATTGGTATCAAAGCCACACGGGTTCGCCCCGGTCTCACCGATGAATGACACGTTGTCTCTTTCACGAATGAGTTTCCTTCCATTATGGATATGGTAGGAGCGCATCGTGACAGAGAGAACGTTAAAAGTTGTTCTTTTCACGTTAGGGTCTTTTGCCATTACGGATATGGCAGGAAATCTCCGTGACGGGAAGAACTGACTGTTTATCTCGCTACACTCGCACTCCTCATGGATGCTGAGTCTCCATTCAATAGGGAATGGGCACTCTCTTCATGTAGAGCGTGAAGTTTACGGCCTTGAAAGTGTGTTATTTTTTTGGCACACGGCCATTAAAGCATAACCACTTTCTCGATGAATGGGTGTCTCATCGGAGAAGATGGTGGTTACAAACTTCTCATAGGAGAAGAAGATTGCCATGGCAATAGTATTTCTCTTTGGTGCATGAGCACCATGGCCATATGGGTCATGAAGGCTATGCACCCCCTCCCCATTGGCGAGGGGGTTGGCTTCGGCCAATGACAACCAAGACCACCCCCCATAAGGGGGGTATGCGGCCGGACTCCAAGGAGGCCGGCCGACCGGCCAGGGCCAGGCCCTGGCCGGCCCTGGCAGAGGCCAGGGCAGAGGCGCCTTGGCCTCTACAAGGGCCAGGGCCAGGGGAGCCCTGGCCCCGGCCAGGGCCAGGCCGGCCCTGGCCGATGCCAGGGCCAGGCCAGGCCAGCCCTGGCCGAGGCCAGGGACAGGCCAGGGGAGCCCTGGCCTCGGCCAGGGCCAGGTCGGCCCTGACCGAGGCCTGGGCCATACCGAGGAGCCCTAAGGTGCCGGCGGACTCGGCCCCTGCCACCTTCATGGCTGGCCCCTACCGTCCCGGCGGCAGTTGCTTGAGGCAAAGCCCCCTGCAGGGGGGAGGGCCTGGATCCATACGGGGGAGGAATCCGGCCTTGGCACGGCCACGGCTCGACCCCGTCAATGGCCGGGGAAAGCCACTATCTCCCGCTGCAAAATACGTTTGCAAAATACGTTTTCAAAAACGCTTTTCCGCTGCAAGTACTATAAGAGTACTATTGTTTGATAAGTGATGGGGAAATATTGAAAGTTGTTCTAGATGGTGATTGGGATCGTAATGACCTTTCCGATTCTAGAGCAACATCTTCAATATTTTTCGAAAGTAACTTATCAAATATAAAATTTATGCAATGTTTTTGATCGAGCTATTTTTTTGTCTTTTGCAGCATTTTAAAACTAAATTGTCTTCCGCTACTAAGAACATCGTCGCTGAGTTGAACAAAGGTGAAAAACTCAACGGCGATAATTACAAACTATGGTCCATGAAGATACAATATGTTCTAGAGGATCAAGATGTGCTCGAAACTCTGAAGAACATAATGATTGAACCTGAGTTAGGCACTACGGCCCAACACAGAAGAGACAAGGAAGCTTTCGATGCTTGGTCTCGAAAGAACAAAATTGCTCACATTACGTTGTTGTCTAGTATGGCCGACGACATAATGCGAATCTTCCGAGAATATGACCTAGTTATGGACATATGGTCCAAGCTAGAGGAGAAGTTTTGTGGCACCTCGGTGACCAAACTTCACTCTTTAACTATAAATTTCGATTCGTACAAAAAACGTCCAGATCATTCCATGGGAATGCATCTGCGACACATGGCGAATCTTATTTCAGAGTTAAAGGATGCAGGTCATATGATCACTGATGAGCAACAAATCCAAGCGGTCATACGTTCCCTACCAATCGAATGGGACAACATGAAGATGCATCTCACTCATAATGAGAGCATCAAGAACTTCAACGATGTTTCTAAGCACCTCGAGTTAGAGGAAGAGCGGCTTGCGGCCGCCAAGCCAAGTACAGAAGTGCACATGGTTGGTAGTTCCTCACACGGGGGAAAGAAACGTAAACATCACTCGAAGTTTGCTCATGACCATAAAAAGCAACCAGTGTCTACCAAGAAACCCAAGCATAAGAGTGGGAACAAGAAATGGCACAAGAAGAATGACTTGAAGAAAATCAAGTGCTTCAAGTGCAACAAGTTAGGTCACTTTGCCCGTTCATGTGCGGATGGAGGTGAAAAGGTAACTTGTAATAATACTAGTTACATATGTGTTTCTAGTTCAATATTTCTTGTAGAATCTAATCCCTTTTGGATAATTGATTCAGGTGCCACCGACCACATAGCAAGGGACAGACGGTCCTTCGTGGAGTATCACCGGATACCCCAAGGAACGAAGTGGATATATGTAGGAAACAACACACGTGTTGAAGTGAAAGGCGTTGGGACGTGCAAGCTCGTCTTGGACAACGGCCGCACTATCTTACTTCATGATGTTCTCTTCGCTCCGGATATTCGAAGGAATATCATATCTGTGGTCGTCTTAATGGGTCTTGGTTATAGTTGGTTCTTTCATAATTGTAAAGTGGATCTGTCTTGTAATAATTCTTTAATTGGTTCTGGGTATGTTTTTAAAGGATTCATTGTATTGAATACGATGTACGATTCCTCAAATTTTAATGAAAATTTCCTTGTTACAAATTCTTTGATTTATGAGTCAGATGTAATTTGTTGGCACGCAAGGCTTGGTCACATTGGACCAACACGTATGGATAGACTTGCCAAACGTGGCTTTCTATCCAATGTTTCAAAGGCCGAAATGTCGACTTGCGAACATTGCCTTGTAGGGAAATCTTGTCGCAAGCCATTTGGAACCGGCACAAGAGCCGAGGTTCCATTACAGCTCATCCATTCGGACATATGTGGTCCGATGAATGTCAAGACTAGATGCGAGAAGTCCTACTTCATCACTTTTATTGATGACTTCACCCGATTTGGACATATCTATTTGATATCCCACAAAAGTGAAGCATTAACCTGCTTTAAAAACTATATGAGTTTAGTGGAAAATCAATTAGATAGCAAGATTAAGGTCTTGCGAACCGATAGAGGCGGTGAATATCAATCAGCAAGTTTTAAGGAACTTTGTGATGAAAAGGGCATAGTTCATCAAATAACTATGCCTTATACTCCGCAACAAAATGGTGTTGCTGAAAGGAGGAATATGACTTTGATGGAAATGGTCCGTTCAATGCTGGCACAAGCTAACTTGCCAATCACCTTTTGGGGTGATGCATTATTGACGTCTGCTTTCATCTTGAACCACGTACCCTCGAAATCAGTTAGCTCCACTCCTTATGAGTTGTGGAACCAAAGGTCTCCTGACTTATGCATTTTAAAACCTTGGGGATGTGCATCCTATGCACATATTTCCTCCCATAAGTATGGAAAACTTGGGCCAAGGGGGAGGAAATGTATCTTTATACGATACGCAGAAAACTCCAAAGGTTATGTTTTCATTGGTCAGGAAGACAATGGAGGACTGATTGAATTTGAGTCGAGGGATGTTACTTTCTTGGAAAATGAGTTTCCAAGACAGGGCGAGATAAGTCAGGACTTATCTCTATTTAAGATTTATGATCAAGAAGGATTACCTCATTCGAGTGGGAGAATTCTTGGTGAAGACGAAAATACATTTCAACCTTCACCAATGGATAATACGAATGATGCAAATCCTATTCCATATAGGAATAATGATCCAAGTGGGAGCAATTCTAATCACATTCCAAGTGGGAGTAATATTAGAATTGATCCAACTTCGAGTCAACAAGGACTTGAAGAATCTCAAATGCAACGTAGTAGTCGTACAAGGTTAGCTCCTCTAAGATTTGAGGATGAATTCCCACAAACCTTTGTGACTTTACTACAAGAAGATGACGAGCCTGCTACTTTCAAACAGGCCGTATCATGCCCTGCAAAAGACAAATGGATGGAAGCGATGAAGGAGGAATTAGAATCCATGAAAATTAACTGAGTCTGGGACTTGGTTGACTTACCCAGAGGACGTAGAGCTATTGGGAACAAATGGGTTCTTAAGATCAAGCATAAGGCTGATGGTTCTATAGACAGATATAAAGCTCGCCTTGTCGCGAAAGGTTTTACGCAACAGGAAGGGATAGACTACGAAGAGACCTTCTCAACTGTTGTTCGTTTTACCTCGATTCGCTTGATTCTGGATTTGGTAGCTTGCTTAGAACTCGAATTACATCAAATGGATGTAAAGACTGCCTTTCTCAATGGAGAATTGGACAAGGAGATCTATATGGAACAACCAACAGGTTTTGTAAAAGAAGGAAACGAACATAAGGTTTGTAAACTTCGTAAGTCCATATATGGTCTTAAACAATCCTCGAGGTAATGGTATATACGATTTCAAGAAGTTTTCTTATCAAATGGTTTTACCATGCTTGATGAAGATAACTGTGTATATATCAAGAGGATCAAAAGCAAGTATGTTTTATGTCTCTATATGTAGATGACATTTTAATAGCCGGACATGACAAGGGCTTTATGATGGATATCAAGGCTTGGCTTTCATCAGTATTTGAGATGAAAGACATGGGAGAAGCCGCATATATCCTTGGAGTTAAGATTTCAAGGAATCGTTCGAAGAAACTTCTTTCTCTTTCACAAGAGACTTATATACAGAAGGTTCTAGAACGTTTTAATATGTAGGACTGTAAGTCCATTGATACTCCTATAAGCAAATGCGATAATTTATGTCTGAAAATGTGTCCAAAGAACCAAAAAGGAAAGAAAATTATGGAAAAAGTTCCATATTCCAGTGCAGTTGGTAGTCTTATGTACGCTATGACGTGTACAAGACCGGACATCTGTTTTGCCATTGGAATGGTAAGTCGTTACCAATCCAATCCAGGGCAAGCACACTGGAAAGCGGTTAAGAGGATAATGCGGTATCTTAAAGGGACTGCGGACTATGCTTTATGCTATCAAAGAGATGCCTTGAGGCTCGAAGGCTACACTGATGCTGATTGGGCGGGTGATCTCGATGAGCGATGATCGACCTCAGGACATGGTTTTCTACTCGGATCTGGTGCAATATCCTGGAGTAGCAAGAAGCAATCCTGCATCACACTTTCAACTATGGAAGTCGAATTTGTAGCATTTAGCATGGCGGTCCAAGAAGCTGTTTGTCTTAGGAAGTTCTTAGACAAGCTAATTGATGCAAGTGACTCAAGTGTCGTACCAATATACAGTGACAGTCAAGCATCTATAGCCTATGTCAAAGATCCAAAATTCCATTGTAAGACCAAACACATTGATATCCGCTACAAATTTGCAAAAGAATATGATAAGAACAAGAAAGTAGACATTATGTACATATCTACGCATGAGATGATAGCGGATCCGCTTACAAAGGTGATCCCCAGAGATGTGTTTTACAAATACTTATCATCTCAAGGATTGCGTAAGAGCTGAGTTGTATCAATGTATATTCCCATGTCTATGAAAGATCAAATTTAATAAAAGAATAAGTTCTTTTCGACATTGCATATGAGTTTCTTGAAAATGTTTGTGTACATTTCTTTTAATCTCAGCTATATTTTCTAGTATGTCGGACAGATTGAGGTTGGCTCTCTCACATGAGCAACCGCCTTTATTCTATCAGACAGATAAGATAAAGATGAGACCTGTTTAAAGTCAAAATCATCAGACGGATGATTTAGAGTCATGACTTAAACAAAATGGTCGTATGAAAGATCTGCATCATATGGATGCTTACAAAAGATCTAAGAGGATTTTTGAAATCTTATCTGTCTTATGCGGGATGTGGGTCCAGGAAATTAATGATTAATAAAAGGGACTCAAAGTGTCTGATCATCATCCTTACAACATCATTAAGACATACGCTCCCTGGGAAAGGAGTGATGTTGTAATACGTATTCATACTACGTATGCATTTGACCATTGGGTTAGAATAGTAATTGTGTTTACTATTATGTGAGACCCAAAGACCACATGGGTCTTAACTTCTTACCCTTATGGACTCTAATTGGTTCCTTTAGATTTGACTAGGTGATCGTTGTCTTAGCATGTTGCTTATGGACTATGGTCAATTCGGTCCGGCAGGGCATGTTAGAAAAGCGAGTCAAGTCAAGATCGAAAGGATCGCAAGAAGAGGAAGATTAATTTTATATTCACATTTGGACTTTAGAGATTCAAAGCTGGCCAGCCTATTGTAATCCAGATGGGATTCAATTGTTGAATATAAAGTAAAAGAAATGTGAAGAAATAATCTAGGGTAAAACATGCGTTGATTTACTCAACTTTGCACTCCAAGGAGTGTTGTGTATCTCTAACAAGTGCACAACAGCGGACTCATGCGCATGACGGTCACACGGTCTATTTCTCAGTATGATAAACAGAAGAACTAAAGGAAAAGGTGTTTCCTTACTATCCCCTCAAGTGTGAGTGGGAGATGTTGGATATGGACGACATGTATACACCCATGAGGGGATGTATGAGGGTCTATGGACCTCAGATGTCGCGTACATGAAAGCATGTACGAAGGGAACCTTTTCATATGTGAAAAGGACCACTCGATAAGTGGAAAAAGTCACTTTATAAGTGCATAAAGGCACTTGATAAGTGCATAAGGAAGAGGATAGGGAATGGTGCTAATATAGGCTAATAAGCTTATAAGTAGTTATTTCCTACAATAACTACCCCCTTGGCCTATAAATAGGACCCAAGGGTAAGGCTTTTAAGGCTAATCCTTCATGCCATAAGTTTGCATAAGGCAATTCTTTTTCCTCTTCTCCCTTCCATTAAGTTCTTCTTCCAAATAGTGATTTAGACGGTGAAATGCTGCTTTGATCCTCTGTGACAAAGTACCGACTGTTGTGGCGAATCCAAGGGTGAAGTTCAGAGACTATAGTGAAGCGTACGCTAACATAAGTCTCTTCTCTCTTTCGATCCTCTATCATCGCATGATGGGATCCAACAGGGCCACCACTAAAACCTGTCACGTCCCGCTTCTCAATTATGGAAGGCGAGACGTGAAGAGGTCCACTCAGACTTGGAGCTGTGAAGCTACAGTCTGATAAGCGTTTGGTAATTTAATCCATTATCAGGTTCTTTGCATTACAATGGAACAACAACAATAATAATGAGGAATAGACACATAAAATTATCCGACATTCAACATCCACAGATTTTTATTCCAAACATTACAGAGATAGTCATAAAGTAAAGTATAGAGCCTGAAAAGAAGGCCTAAGCATGGTCGAAACTAATACAAAGAGAGGGGTGCAACGCACCGAACAACCTAACAACAACTACTAAGAAAGTAAACAACAATTAAGGAAAGTCATCAGCCGAGACTAAGGGTAGAACTCCGGGTCCTCGAACTGGATGTCAGCAAACTGTGTCCTCAGCAACTAATTCAAGCTCAAAACCTGACATGTGACACCCAAAGAGAAAAGGACACATGTTAGCAAAAGTCTCCCAAGGGAAAACGGAGGACTTTTGTGCAAGGAAACATAAGAGCAAAAGTGTACCACTAGCAGTTCTAAAATAATGGAGATGACATGACATGAATGCAACAGTTTAAACATGAGCATGAATGTAGCAGTTTAAGATGAACATGAAAGGTAACATTTGCACGACACGTTGTAGCAAAAGCTACAAAACAAGATATCACGATTTCACGATGAAAACATGCATTCACATTGTGAACAGGGTTTACTCCTTACAGCTGAAGTGGATGTATAGGCACACTTCTACGCTGCGTGATATCTTAACCCTACCCCAATCCCAGAGTTTACGCCTTACAGCTGAAGTGGCTGTACGTGCACACTTCTACGCTGCGTGGTCGCTTAACCCCACCCCTCCACGTGTATATCTTCTGGATCACGAGCCAGGAAGTATTTTTCAATATGGCATAGGGGTGCACCTAGCCTCAATCAATATGTAGGAGTCAAGATCCTACTCGCCGCAGCTTACATTTTAAAGTAGCGTGTGCTACACATTCATGATAAGATGCATGAAATGACATGGCAAGATGCTTGAGATGACATGGCAGTAATCAATTAAGAGTGCGTACAGTTAATTTGAAAGTAAACATGGCATGCGGCATGAAATGATAGCAAGGGTGTCGGATCTAGCTTTGTTGTCAAGCTAGATCAAAAGTGGCGTCTAGGCGACTATCATTTCACCGCCTAGTCTCTTTTATACAATTTTACAAAATGGCCTAAAACAAGGCCTAACCAGTTACTGTGCAAGTTTCACTTGCCTGAACAATGTCTGTAGTCTCAGTTCAACAATGGTCCAGATCTCCCTATGTGCTCCAAATCAATTATCCCAAACCTACAGTCCCGTATTCATTATCTTCAATTAGTGAGTTACCAAAGAAATGAAAACACAGTTTTTATCTTGTTAACATGCGGGTGTGGGTTCCTACGATTTAGATATACCTTAACACGACGCGAGAGCTACACTGACGTCGGGTAGCGACGTCAGGGGTTGGACTCTGGTAGAGCGAACGGTACGGCGGATAGCGGTGACGAACGATGATCAACCGGGTAGCGATACGATCACCGATCAGTGACACGAAGGGGATGGACAGCGGCACAGCATCCTACGGTGTCGGGTGGGCACGGACAGTGGTACAGAACGTGCGAGAGACGGCGGATAGACCTGTCCGCGGGTTTGGGTAGCACAAATCTGAAATTACGCGCGATCTGAAGTTTGCACGCACGTGGGAGGAGCTCTGGGGGTTGCAGCGGCTAGGGAAGGACCTGCACGGACATGGGAAAGGCCCGAGGGGCAGCCAGTGGCAGCGGGATGGCCGGCGGTGACAAGATAGCCTAGGCCATGTGGTTTTGGTATAGCAAACGGCAGTTTTTCGCGCGTATCCGGGTGTTTGCACGCGTTTGCGGGAGGAGGAGGAAGAGTTGTCGTGAGAGAAGCTTGGTGGTGATAGGGGATGTCGATGGGAGTTCACCAGAGGAGGGGGACGGCCGGCGGCGATAAAAATGGTGCTGGTCGAATTTTTGAAGGCGGAGGAGGCAGACAGTTTTTCTGGGGTATTTCGGTGTTTGCACGGAGTTTGCGGAAGAAGGAGGAGGAATTGACGCAAGGGGATGCTATCGGTGATAGGAGACGTCGAGGGGAGTGATCAGCGGCCGGTGGGAGTCCTCGACGGCGACGGAGGCAGCCGGGCGTTGGGTTTGAAGAGGAGGGCTGACAACAGTTTTTGTTAAGAGTTGGGTGTTTGCATGGGTTTTAAAGCAAGGAGGAGGGGGTGGTTGACAAGGGGAAGGTCGCCGGAGGGGGAGGAAGTCATGTGGAGGCTATGTCGGAAGTTTGGTGGTCTTCGGAGGCGGGGAGATGGCTGGCTGAAATTTCTTTGATGGGTGCGCCGACAGGTTTTTGAAGAGAAGCCTAGGTTTCGGTTTCATTTTGAAGAATAAATTGGCTATATAGCTCTAGGGTTTGGGAATTTGTGTATTATAGGAGGAGAGAGGGTGAGATAGAGGGGGGTTTAGTTTGGTTAAAACAGTGGGTTGAATAGTCTATTTGGGTGAGTATAAGAAACTAGTTTTGATAAAGTGTTTTGAAAGGGGGTATGTTTAGGTGATTGGAGAGAGAAGTTGTGAGAGGGTGGGAGTAGACTTAAATTAATAAGTGATGGAGAATAGCTAGGAAAATATTTTCATGAAACGTATTAGGCCTAGCTTAATTAGGTTAGTTAATTAATCCAGTTAATTAAGTTATATGTATTGGAAGATGATTAGTGGAAAAAGTGGGTCAAACGGTGTCCGATAATTATGAGAAAAATACCGGGATGACCGTGTCGACGAGAGAATCGAGACTAAGAAGATCGATCACGGGCTAGGGCGATGGAAAATGGAACTAAAAATAAAAAGGTCTAATGACGAAGGTGGAAGC
This sequence comes from Scilla litardierei, assembly GCA_030789695.1. Classification (NCBI taxonomy): domain Eukaryota; kingdom Viridiplantae; phylum Streptophyta; class Magnoliopsida; order Asparagales; family Asparagaceae; genus Scilla; species Scilla litardierei. The sequence goes on along the minus strand of CM061142.1, from coordinate 296,818,364 downwards.
TACGCCACATCTTCAAACAAAGCTAATTTGTGGGAGAATGATCCGTGAAATGACGTTCACGAAAAATCCCACAAATAAGTATTCTCTCAGAGGGTCACAACGACATATCACTTCATAGGTTTCGGATACAAGAAGAGGTCAAAATAAATATGCGTACGAACAAAAGTACGCGCACGAAAATTGTACGATCGAAAAGCAACCGTGACAGCGGTGAGACAGGAAGGGAGTGATCTCAATATGGTCCATCCTATCAATGATAATACCAGCCCAGTTCACCTCCATGCCAGGTAAGTTAACATACATGCACTTAAGGATGTCATGTGAAGGCTGATCTGATGATCCTGATTTGGGAAGGATATTGGACTTGACAAGGTGGTGGACTACCCACCCCCGTTTCGAAAACATGGACATTTTCACCCCAAAGGTGAGAATAGAAGGGATGACAGTAAACATGTCCTGGAGGACGGTCTGATCAAGCTCAGAAACATTGGAAATAGAGATGTCAGCAGGAAGGGATTCTGAAGAGGGAATGCTACGGATTGATCCTAAAAGCTTGGGATCAAGCTTGATCGACGTCCTCTGAACTACGGTGTCTAGAATCCCTGAATCTTTATACTCACCGTGAATGTAGTTAGCATAAAATTGCTTGACGACCATGTGATAAGGTTTAGGGGAATCAGCAACTGAATATCAAAAAAGATCGACCAATTTGGTTGTGGTCATAAGCTGGGATAGGTTTTCAGCCTGAAAAGCGGGATACGAGATGAAACGCTCCTTCAGAAGCTTGACATTGATAAGAGCGTTATATTTCCCTAAACACTTGTCGTCACGACAAGTAGGGATAAACGATGCAGAAGCTGTAGGAGGAGTAGGAGCAGAGGTTTCAGGATTTGTTTGGGTTTCAGCTTTACGATTTATGGGTTCGACATGAGTTTCAGCATTGGGAATCTCGGCTTCAACATGGGGTTGAGCTGGGAGGATAGTTAGAGGCTGAGTCGATGTATGAACAACATCAGAAGGAGCTTGGTTGTGTCTACGCTTCAGAGGAAGCTCCTCATTAGACTAAGAAGGATCAGATTTGGATAGATCTAGAAAATCAGATGGAGGCGTAGCTTGCTTGGTATGGGCTGTGGCACGGGATTTGGTAGGGGCAGCCTTAGTAACTCTAACCCTAGGCTCCCTAGGCTTCTTTAGTGACAGGGATTTCCCCTTGGAGGTGCCAGATTTTGGTGCCATGGAGAAAGCAAAGGAGAAGAACCTAGGCTAGGCACGAAATAGAAATGTAGTGAGTCGAAATCGTTATACCTAGATGACATAGGAGGATCATTAAGACTAGATGGAGGTTGACTAAACGGAGGATGATCAGAGATGGGCATGATCGACGGAGGAATCACTCGAAGGAGCTCTCGAAATCTCTTGACAGCCTGGAGGAATTTGAATCGGAGGAGAGAGAAAAAATCCAGATCGATAGTTATAAGGGAAGAGAGATATAATCATAGACATTGGATCAAAACGAACGGATGATATCAAGCAATCGAACCGCCAATCAGCTCGGACATGCAACTGATGCACAAGGTGCAGTCGCCTGGCAAGCTGTAAATTAAAAATGACTTAGAAGAAGAACATGCGCATGTAGAAGAAATTACAGCCGCTTGTCAAAGGGCAGGCACCTGTGAAATGGCCTACATGTGCCTGTTCGAGATTAAATTGAGTGATGATTTCAAAGGAAATGACTCAAGAGCTGCATCAGGTGCCTGATGACAAAATTTCAGCAGCCTGGGTGACAGTTAGACACCTGGATAATGTACATCAGTCGCCTAGCTGGGAGATGAGAAAAAGTACAGAATAATCTAGGGTTGGGCAGGCACTTGACGAGGAACTGACATGCGCCTGTCCTGGTTCTGAAATACAGAAATGAGGCAAAATGAAAGTTTTGAGTCCTCTCACCCTTAGACATATACTCTAAACACTCTAATAACATTAAATCATCATCATAAACATATAAACTAATACACATATCAATGATATCAATCCAATCATAAAATCATCAAATTCTCCAATAAATCTTATATACAACATATGGAGAAAACAGACACAATAGACAGGAGATATGAAAATGATCATATAAGCTTAAAACATGATATGACATAAGAAAATGAAGTCCTAGATTTCATATTCAACCATAATCCCTAATTCTCCATGCAACCTCACAAATGAATCTTCTTTAAGAGGTTTTGTGAAGATGTCGGCGATTTGTTTTTGGGTTTCAATGCATTCTAGAATGATGTCCTTCTTAGCTACATGATAATTAATAAAATGGTGTCTCACATCTATGTGTTTGTTACAGGAGTGATGTATTGGATTTTTGAAGACACAAATTGCACTTTGGTTATCAACCATGATAGGGCAAGTATCACAATTATTACCATAGTCTTTAAGAGTGTCTCATCCAAAGGACTTGTGCACATGCAAGACCCACGCACTACTACAAAATGGACCTTTAACAGCGCTTAAATAAGGCCTTTAATAGCGCTTTACAAGCGCTGTCTATCTCGCCGCTGCTATAGGGGGGCTGGTTTTAATAGCGCTTTAAAAGCGCTATTAAAGGGGGCCTTTAACAGCGCTTGTTTGTGCAAGCGCTGTTAAAGGAGGGCCTTTAACAGCGCTTGTTTGTGCAAGTGCTGCTAAAGGGGGGCCTTTAACAGCGCTTGTTAGTGCAAGCACTATTAAAGGGGTGCCTTTAACAGCGCTTCTTTAGTGCAAGCGCTGTTAAAGGCCCCCCTTTAACAGCGCTTGTTTGAGCAAGCGCTGTTAAAGGCCCCCCTTTAACAGCGCTTGTTTGTGCAAGCGCTGTTAAAGGGGGACCTTTAACAGCGCTTGTTTGTGCAAGCGCTGTTAAAGGCCCCCCTTTAACAGCGCTTTTTTGTGCAAGCGCTGTTAAAGGCCCCCCTTTAACAGCGCTTTTTTGTGCAAGCGCTGTTAAAGGGGGGCCTTTAACAGCGCTTGTTAGTGCACATCAAAACGGGGACTGCAGCCCGTATCTTGTTCTTTGAAGCTCGGACAATCCACTCACTAGTGATTCATACGCATGACGTTTTGATGACGAGTCATCACAAATGTTTCCGAGTAATACCATAATCGAGAAATCATAATCGCAAATGTTTCGTAAAAAGTCAACATTCATTTGATCAAAAATACATTCAGCATTTCCAAACAATCGAATAGTCAGTAGACGCATCAAAGCGGCTTAAAGCTCGCAAGCCAAAGAAGCTAAACTTGAAAATTTCCCTAGATCACCAGAAAGAGCCACAATGATAAGGGCTCACCACAAGCCTCGATATATGATCAGCTGCTGTTAATAATTTTGCATTGACTCGACGCAAGGATAATACAGATGAAGATTCTAGCAGTGAACTGATAATTCTTAATCTACATGAGAACCACATCAAGAAAATTATAGAAACACGATGCAGTAATAATGTCCGCCAATGATAATACAGATGAAAATTATAGAAACTCGATATATGATCAGCTGCTGTTAATAATGTCCGCCAAGTATCTTCACTTCCAACTTCTGTTATTTCTTATGGTTCATCCACATCATCAAAGCCATCATTGGTGTCAAGGAACTGATCAATATTGATCTGTCAAATTACCAGGTAAATTTTCTTTAAAAATTGTTTGCAAATATAAACTTCACAGAGAAACAAAAACAGGACCCTATTGCATTCATACCTCCTTAAAGCGAATGATGTTAGGGTGCCTCAAGGACATATGGTTGATGATATCCCTTTGCACTTTCTCATCAATCTGTTCACAGCGATAATGCCCTGCGATACGTAACAGCAAGCATGTAAATTCTGCCCTGCGATGATGAATCAAGCCTGCTCTCGTAATTGGACAGATGAATCCAAAATTAGGTTCTCTTGTACTTCTGGAAATTGTAGCCGCATCATGACTATGCAATAACAGGAAGTTCTTTTTATAATTGTTGAATAACGGCATTTTTCATTGGATTACAAATCTTGATGTGCAACTTAAAGGATGTAGTTTAGTTGTCATGCAAATGATTTGCGCCGACAATAACAACTTGCATCTGGGCCACAGACTTCTACGAAAGGAACAGTTCTTGAACGTGAGATCTCCTATTTTTCAATCTGACCTGTTTACTGGTAAGCAAATCTTGAACGTCGAAATGAATAATTCACTTGGGTCCCAAAATTAATTTACTGTTTAGAATCATATCTTTGTACACATATTTAATGACTTTTCATGATGTAGGCTGTTAGATCATCTTTATGCATACGATCTTTATATAACTATAAATATTATTGATACTTAACTTCTTGACTAGGATATATGATGCTTTGGCGCTCATTATCTTACGTATATCATATATGCAACTAGGTGAAGGATTAAAGTATTAAACGCCGCCTCCAGTTAATTATTCTAACCGATTGCCATCACAAATCTTAAGTCATTTGACGAAAACAACAGTCTGAATGCAAGGACTGTGCATGCCTAGTGGTTCATTGCTGGGTCAGTGTTCACACTTGGCAACACACAGCAGATTCTAGTTTCATAGCATGTGGAATCAATCCTAGTGTGGCAATGTCTCTTTCTAGATTGTTTTAGGTTGTCAGTGTCATGTTTAACACCACATTGCTTAAAAAACAATTTTTTTCGTTTGGTCAAGTGGCAGGCATTTTGTGACATACCATAACAGCTTCAAAGTTTGCTAACATATTTTATGCAGCTTTAGGCAAAGCATAAAATAAGTGTGCTAACATATTTTATGCAGCTTTAGGCAAAGCATATGGTGCTGGTGCAAAGCTCAAAGGGTTGGATATAGTATCGATGACAAATGACATGAACATAATCGACGCATCAAATCGAGCTCAAGTTGTTATATGTTATATCATTGATGTAATCTTTATTTTAATGTATACGATTAGGGTTTACAAAAGTGATCGTATGGCTGCCTCCAATTACCCTATATCTTGGGTTGTAAATAGGTCGGACTCGAACACGATAAGAAATTCAAATACAGACTTGGGGTTGGGTCATGTTCTCTTGTTCCTTATTGGGTTCAAATCAGATTAGAGTTTGCACTAAACTAGTATAGGAATTATTTTTTTATGAAACAGTTTCATTTTTATTTTATGAGTTGATAAAATATGTACTTGAATTTTTTCATCGTATTATAAAATTTTGAATTATACAACTTTATCAATTAGATTATATTCGATTTCTCATAATAAGCTTCATTTTCATAAGCGACTTTCAATTTTGGCCTACTTATGATATGGTATCTGAGAAATTATGATATTGGTTCCAACATTATTCTGGACATGGAAACTGAATCAATTCACTGGAATATCATAAGATAGCTCTTTTCCTGGAAGAGTTAGGGTGCCCAATGCTGTAATCTGAGCAAGTGTTCTTACATCTATAAATTGTATAAAATTGAAGATATTTTTTATATCTTATAATCAATATCATCTTTTCAGGTATGGGTTCTATGATGATTTTTTCAGCTGGTTTTGTGATCTTGGAAACACCTTATGTTCAAATAACTTTAGTGGTCCAAGATCGATGTCCTATAATTTGCCAGATATAGAGTTATATTTTGTGCTATAACTAACTTTTGTAATAGATTCTATTCTACTGTTTGATGGTGTATTGATGGGACAAACTACAAACCCAGTAGACTTTCACATTTTCCTTGCTATTAATGTTTTATATAACCTACAAGACTTTTGGTGTACGTACGTTAGGCCTCAAACCAACAAATTTTACATCGAGAACCGTATAATCTGAGAGGATGTTCTAGGATTGGGAACTGAAATTGGGGATAAAAATCTGATTTTTATTAGAAAATAGAAGAAAACAAAGATAATTGGTCACGTTCGAGAGGTGGACAGCTCTCTCAAGCCACCAATTTGAGAGCATGGCCGCACCCTCCACAAAAGAGGGATCAAGTCAACCTCCAATAGGTTTCTCACAAAATTTCAGCATAATCCCTAGACCCCTTAATCCTCATGTAAATAATAATCAGATTTTTCTATAATTATAGAAACGCACATGGACCCTAAAATTACAAACATGCCACTGAGCCCCTAAAATTACATGTTTGCAATGCGATTTCATCATTACTCCGTCCCTAAAGCTCCAGGCAGTCCTTGGTGGGTGTAGAAAGGTTCATGATATATGAAACATACCAAAGAATAAGTCCCACAGACACAAAGTGGTTATGTTGTAATAATATACTTAGAAAAAGTGTTAGACCATTATCAGTTAGTGTGCTTTAGTCTGCTATTCTGAAGAACTTGATCGTGGTGGTACCTTAGCTTTGTATATGCTTCGGATACTGCATAGTAATTAGCAAATTCACTCAGCAACCACTTCCATATTCCATTCATGTGCAAGTTTTTTGGATGGAAATGCTGAGCACGCATTGCTGCCTCAAGTACTAGATTGTAGATGAGCGTTTCAACAAATGGACCACCATGCAATACAACAATGTTCAACAAAGGTTATTTCCAACAAACATCATTAATGCTTGCTATGGTTGAGAAAATGTAAACTAATACATTAAATTTTAACTATAAACCTGCTGTATAAACGATCATGGAATCATTCATAATTGAAAATAAATAGAAGAAAAGAAAAGCCAGGTAAAACCTTTGAAGCGTTGATGTTCTCAGATGTGCCAGATATATGAATGCAGATATATGAATGCAGAGCTGAACCTTTCCTATGCATATGTGATCCTCAATGTATATTGGCCACCACCTAATTATTTCTCCATGTTTGCCCCCATAATGTATAACGAAGAAATAATTAGGTCCAATGGGAAATCATTAGGGGAAAAAGAGTGAGTTAAGAGGACATACATGGGTATCTGCCAGAGATGAAATCTGAATTGTTGCACGCCCTTGGTTGCCCTTGTTGGCATCTAGCACATCGAAGAAAAAAGCATCTGTTTGATTCTCTGGGTAACTGAAATGCCATTTACTGATCCATATTAGTGATTTTTTTATAATAGAGAGACATGAATAAGCTATAATAAATAAAGCATTTCAATAAAAATCATCCAAGTTTGGAAGATAGAGCTTACAAGACATGAGAATCTCCACTTCCAGGTTGTAAGTAGACAACCGTACCCGAATATGTTCCTTCAGTAGAACTTTTCAATTGCAACGAGCATGACAGAGCATGTTGCCCGAAGCTGCCTTCTTCGTGGTGTTAACTTTTTTCACTATCACAAGAATGAAGTTAAATATGAACCAAATAAAAAATCAATTTAATCTAGCTACTGTGACCATGTTAGACTATGTTGGACTAAAGAAATTGAAATATCTTCTTCTACAATGGTATTAATAAAATAAGAATAAGCATGCAATGAGCATATATTTTCAGAATTTAGATGCTGAAACATCAAGACCTTTACCGTTGAATTCAATATATCCATTTGCTTCAAGAGATCTTAAGCGTATTAGAAAACACAACTTCTAGAAATATACTGTGTAGAGAGAGGAGAATATAATCGCCTTTGTGCATGTGTACATATACGATGTAAAACATAATACACTTTAGAATCCATAGCGATTAGGATGCATTCTATCAAAAACAAAAAGAAAAACAATATAATATTTCAATGACAAAAATCGATGCTTCTAATCAAGTAACAATATGAAATTAAAAAACTAAAAAAATTTAATTGATGCTTAATTTAGGTCAAGTAACGTTTAATGCTTTAAGCTTTGTTGTCATAGTAACCGCCTTGTTTAAATCATCATAATATGTGTGTTTTAGGAGACACGTGGCTTTAAAATATCCAACAAATGACATTCGTTTTTTATCTAGCTAACATGGCTTAGAGATGCAAATTTTCAGATAACCCAACTCTATTCCCAAAAACTAATGATTAAAAGCACACCAAAGTTTGCACATCACTCAAATTCAAACACAAGTATTACCTGATTAATTGGCAAAAATACTGTATAAGCTAAGCTAATTAGCTAGAAGACACTGAGAAGAAACTCGAAATGGGTAAAGCCGAAGCCAATGTAAACATGCAAGATAGACACTACCTAAAATACACATGCTGATGGGAACTTGGCATGATCAAAGAAGCAGGTAGATGGAGAAGGCTGAGCTACAAGGGCCTCACATTTTTGACAAGAAATTCAGGCATGATCAAAGAAGCAGGTAGTGTCATATTATGATTTTAACAATAAAAAATATGGCGTTCTATTTTTTATTGTTAAAATCATAATATGACACTAAATTAAACGCAGCTATTCGATGCAATGTAATTAGGAGGGAGAGGAGAGAGGTTCTTTTATTTTTGGCTGCAGATCTTGAGAGAATTCGTCGCAACTCGTTGGTTCCTTGATGCCAACTACTCCCTTCTCGTCCAACCTTCGATCTTCAGGGATGATTGATTTCGTGTCCTGCAGAACTCGAACCTCCTCTCAGTTCAAATTCATGATCATATCTTGATCATACTTCATAACAATATCTACTGTCATTAATCTCAAGAAAACACACATTTTATACCTGAAACTCCCAAGAAACACTGACATTTGAGGCATCCACTGGCTCCTTGTTCTGGACTATCACCATTGCTGCTTCCTGCAAAGCCAATTAACCATCATGAAAAATTCTACTGAGCTTCTAGTTTTTTTTTAATCGGTGTAAACTGTCTGCAAAATTCATGTACCCGAGCATTGTGGACCTCCATATGGTTGAGGGTCCTGGGCTCCATTTCAAGCAAGCAACCACTGCGATCCATGGCTCCCTACATTAACATCTGAAACACAGCACAACTGGGTAGTGAGGATCAACAAGCACATTAATTTATAGATGGGCAGTGTCACGTCCAAAAACAAACGGCATCACGGATCACAATTGACTTTTGTGTTGATTCACGTTTTGCTGCTTCACTGCCTCAATCTTAAAGATCTCGTGTGCTTTCGCTTGCGGCCAGCTAAAAATTTCTGCGACTTTTGACAACATTCATGCATCAGATTGAGTGATCGAACCATCCTCGTTGGAGATTTGGTGATTCGACCATGGCGAAGGATCCCTCCGAACTCCCTCTGAGCGATCGATTCGTCGACGGTGAGGATCGACCTTCGATCCCAGCAGTGCGACTTCCACAGTGCTCCTTCTGAGTGATCCATTCATCGTCGGAGGAGATCGACCGTCGATCCCAGGAGCGCGACTCCCACTAGGGTTCCTGCCAAGCGATCCACTCAATTTCTCGAAGAATTCGTGATCCTGAAGCTCGATAATGGGTCCGGCATCGTCCCTTACGAGGAGGGTAACACAGATTGAGGCTCGATTGATCTCGACCCAGATAGATTCCTCGCGAAGCATGATCAGGGCAGTTGCAGAAGTTGTCGACGATCCTCAGTCGAAGTCCCCAACTCGTCGAAAGGCGCCAACTTCCAACTCTCCACATGGTCGACGGTGACAGCTTCGAGCACCATCAGGATCGATGACGGCTCCTGTGACCTCCCTTTGGGTCGATACCGGCCCTTCCGACCGTGAGGTTCGCCGAAGACGATCGTCTCCAACCAGTTCGAAAGCTTGAGATTTTGAGATGGCAGAGGTTAGGGCCTGGAATAAAAAGGGGGGAAACGAAAAATATGGGCGGAACCGTGAATGTATAATATGTTATGAATCAACTGCTAGGGGAGGAACCCCCAGCCCTTTATTTATAGGCATGGTAGGAGAGTAGATACATTGAATACATAGATATGGGCGTATCTCTAAGATACCCGCAATCCTAACCGACTCTGGTTATTTCCATTCACAACACTCCCCCTTATCCATCCATAGGTGTGGACTCCACTCAAGAGCGTAATAAGAGTCTCACATGGGGTGGATACTTCGGGATCCTGAGTTGGTGAGGTTTGCCTCGTTAAAACCTTTAGCTATGGAAAACCCAGTGGGAAAAACCATAGTTAAGGAAAAAGAGTGCAAACGCTCTTTAACTCCCCCTGATTTGTACACGTGACTCTGCTCATGAATACTTCTGGATTCTGAGCGTCACTGAGGGGTGGATACTTCAGGATCCAGAGTTGATGTGATTTGCCTCGTTAAAACCTTTGGCTATGGAAAACCCAGTGGGAAAAACCATAGCTAAGGGAAAAGAGTACAAATTCTGTCAAACTCCCCCTGATCTGTACAAGCTCTCAAGCTTTCAGATCTCTTAGGCGTCTCATTCCAATCCTATGTACAAGTTTTCTAAAGGTAGCAGTAGGAAGGGCTTTAGTGAACAAATCTGCCAAATTGTCACATGACTGCACTTGTCTGATGTCGATCTTGCCATCTCTCTGTAGCTCGTGCGTCCAGAAGAACTTTGGTGAAATGTGTTTCGTTCTGTCTCCTTTGATGAAGCCACCTCGTAGCTGAGCTATGCAAGCAGCATTGTCCTCGAACATGGTAGTTGGCTCGAGGTCTCCAGTCTTCAGTCCGGTCATAGACAAGATGTGGTGGATGACTGAGCGTAGCCATACGCATTCTCTGCTTGCTTCATGGATGGCAATGATCTCCGAGTGATTGGATGAGGTCGCTGTCAAGGTTTGCTTGATGGATCTCCAGGAAATGGCTGTCCCTCTGTAGGTAAACACGTACCCAGTCTGTGATTTTGCTTTGTGGGGATCAGACAAGTACCCTGCATCAGCATAACCTGCAAGTGTAGAGGATGTTCCATTTTTGTAGAAGAGTCCCAAATCTGTAGACCCTTGGAGGTAGCGCAGAAGGTGCTTTACCCCGGTCCAGTGGCGCTGCATAGGCGCTGCACTGTATCTGGCAAGCAAATTTACTGCGAACGCTATATCGGGACGCGTGCAGTTTGCCAGATATAGTAGTGCTCCGATGGCACTCAGATAGGGAACTTCCAGACCAAGTATATCCTCCCCCTCTTCCAGCGGCCAGAAGGGGTCTTTATGTGCATCCAGGGATCGTACTACCATAGGTGTACTTAATGGATGGCAATGGTCCATATGGAATCTTTGCAACATTTTCTTCGTATATGTGGTTTGGTGTAATAGGATTCCGTCTTTCTGATGTTCAATCTGTAAGCCAAGGCAGAATTTGGTTTTGCCTAGGTCTTTCATTTCGAATTCTTTTGTTAGGCTTACAGATATCTCAGTGATCTCTTCGGGAGATCCTATGAGATTCAGATCGTCTACGTAGACAGCTATTATCACGAATCCTTTTCCCTTTGTTCTTATGAAGATACAAGGGCAGACTTCATTGTTCGTGAATCCTTGTTGAACAAGGAACTCACTGAGTCTATTATACCACATTCTTCCTGATTGTTTGAGACCATACAATGATCTTTATAGCTTAACAGAATAGACGTCCCGAGGTCTATCTTTCAGTTCAGCAGGCATTGAAAAGCCATCAGGAAGTTTCATGTAGATCTCCTTGTCGAGATTGCCGTATAGATACGCAGTCACAACATCCATTAGCTGCATATCTAGGCCTTCCTTTGCTGTTAAGCTTATCAGGAGTCTGAACGTGATCGCATCCATGACCGGGGAGTATGTTTCGTCATAGTCTATACCCAGTCTTTGGGAAAATCCTTGTGCTACAAGTCTAGCTTTGTAGCGTGCGATCTCATTATTTTCGTTTCTTTTTCTGATGAATACCCATTTGTATCCCAAGGTCTCCGGATATTTTTCTTTTTCTTGGATTTTTATCCTTGGAGCCTGGTGGTCTGCCTCTTTTCTGTTGAGGTGCAGCCACTTCTGCTGCAGGTGGATTGCATCCATCCTTCGGGATGTCAATCCTAGCTGGAGTATTCGCAGCAGGGATGTGTGATCTGACAATCTTCTGGTTGTCAGTGAACGAGTCCGGTAATCTATGGACTGTGTCCTGGATGTGTAAGATCTTCCGGATCTCATCATCACATTGTCTTGTTACCGGATCGTAGTGGGTCAAGCTTTTTGTATCCCACGTCAACATTTGCTTTGCACTAGACTTTTCGATGTCTAGGCCCATTTTGGGGAAATACGTCTCATCAAAATTGCAGTCTTCAAGGCGTGCCTTGAAAGCGTCACCCGTTTGGGGTTCTAGGTATCTTATAATGGAGGGTGAGTCAAACCCTACGTAGATACCTAGGCGACGTTGAGGGCCCATCTTGGTCCTCTGTGGTGGTGCAATGGGGATATAAACTGCACAGCCGAAGATTCTCAAGTGAGAGATGTTCGGCGGCGTTCCATATGCGAGTTGCATTGGAGATAGACTCTGACCTCCTGAGGGTCTAATTTTTATTAGTGATGCAGCATACAAAACTGCATGTCCCCATGCATCCACCGGCAACTGGGATTTCATCAGCAATGGTCGTGCGATCCATTGGAGTCTTTTAATTAGCGACTCAGCTAACCCATTTTGGGTGTGAACATGTGGCACCAGATGTTCAATTTCTATTCCCGTTGCCTGGCAATATTCTTGGAATGACTGAGAGGTAAATTCCCCCGCATTATCCAGACGTATTTTCTTTATTTGGTTGTCTGGGAAATGCGCCCGCAACTTTATTATTTGTGCCAAAAGCTTTGGAAAAGCTAAGTTGCGGGTTGAAAGTAGACACACATACGAGTATTTCGAAGATGCATCAATCAGTACCATAAAGTACCGAAAAGGCCCGCTAGGGGGGTGGATAGGTCCACATATGTCTCCGTGTATTCTTTCAAGGAAGCTAGGAGACTCAATATCCACTTTAAGTGGTGATGGCCTTGTTATTAATTTACCCTTAAAGCAGGGTACACAAGGGAATTCTCCCTTCTGAAGAATCTTCTGGTTCTTCAGGTTATGCCCATGGGATTGTGCTAGGATGCGGTGCATCATCACAGATCCAGGGTGGCCAAGTCTATCGTGCCAAAGTAAGAATTTGGCCGATGTCGGACACTTCAGGTGCTCCGTCAGGTTTGCTTCCTCTCTCCGAATTTTTGTATGGTAGAGACCTGATGAGAGGCTCTCAAAGCGTTCAAGAATGGTTTTAACTCCATTTTCTTGAGACGTTACATACAGTAATTCATTTTCTTTGACATTTGCTGTTTCCAAGTGGAATCCGTTAAAACGGATATCTTTGAAACTTAGTAAGTTTCTCTTGGAATTCGGAGAGTAAAGTGCATCTTTTATTTTTAGTTCTGTTCCATTGGGGAGCAACAAGGTTGCATTCCCAGAACCTTCAATTATGTCCGATGGCCCTGAAATTGTGTTTACAGGGCTCTTATACGGGATAATGCTATGAAAATAGCATTTGTGTTGAAGGATCGTATGTGTTGACGCGCTGTCTACTAAGCAGTCATGAGAGCATTCCATCTAAAAAAAGATGAGTAAACATTTGCATTCAGAAAAGCTAAATTTTATTCAACAGAATTGAAGATACATAAAAGCTCTCATGAAATAAAATGTTCATACAATAGAAATGCTAAGATAAATGATAACAGGCTAATCAAGCAGATTATCTGACTCGAAGTCTTTTGCTGTAAATTTGACTGCATTATTCGCAGCCACCAGGTTTGATTCAGCATTCTTTTTCTTGCTTTGTTTATAAAGCTCCTGGAGATGCACTGGGGTCCTGCACACTCTAGACCAGTGGCCTGTCATGCCACAGCTGTGACACTGGTCTTCCCAGTCCCTCTTGGGTGGGGGTGCATTGTTTTTCTTGTTATCATTCCTGCGCCAGGTGAACTTGCGCTTCCCTTCATTCTTGCGCTGCTGTGGTGGGCCCTTGGCTCTTTTCTGTTGTCCCCCTTTCTGTGGTCTTTCTTTTCTTTTATTGTCCCTCTTCTTTTTGAAGGAAGAGGTATGGTGAGCTTCTGGTAGGGGGACAGTGCCGGAAGGGCGCATATTGTGAGTGGCGAGAAGAAGCTCTCTGTTTTGCTCGGCCATGAGGAGACATGACAGTAGCTCTGAATACTTGGTGAACTTACGTTCACGGTATTGCTGCATAAGTATCGCATCCTTTTCATGGAAAGACGTATACGTCTTTTTCCAGCATGCGATCTTCTGAGACTTTTTCACCACACAATTTCAGGCGTGAGGTGATGCTAAAAAGTGCTGAGTTGTACTCAGTAATGGACTTAAAGTCATGCAGTCTCAGGTTCTCCCACTCATATCTCGCCCTTGGGAGTATAACATCTCTCTGATGTTTATACCTGTCCTCAAGGGCGGTCCATAGCTCAAGTGGATCTTCGACCGTAAGGTACTCAGCCTTTAAGGTCTTGTCCACATGGCGGCGAATATAGATGATGGCTTGCGCCTTCTCTATATCGCTAACATTTTCTTTTTCAGTCACAGCAGTGATGAGCGACTTGGCCCGCAGGTGAAACTTAACATCTAGCTGCCAGCTTAGATAGTTTCTGCCTGATGCATCCAGCACTTCAAAGTCAACGCTTGCAATTTTAGCCATTTATCTAGCAGAGCACAAACATGCATGAATTAATAATCAACCAGAAAAACATTTTCATGCGGAAGCAATATTTAATGAAAAGCTAAATGTGTGGATCGGCCAGTCCCACAAGAAAGAGTCCAAGAGTCCACAGTCCAAATTATACAAATTTGCAGCTTGAATTAAAATGAAAAAACAACTTTGGAAACCCCGTGGGTCCCATTTAATATCTTCGTCTTCAAGCGTAGCTTCCGACTCCATGGAAGTAGGTCTTCTTTCTTTGACATTTACATAAATTCCTCACTACAATTTCTCTCAAAAATAAAAGAAAAGTGCGGGAAATAAACTGTGGGACTAAACGGCCGATCCAAAAACCACATTTAGCAATTCATGCAAGAATATTGTGCTATCAACATTTTCATCCACAGACATCACAGGCAGTTTATTCATATGAGGATAAAGCAATATTTAATCACTTAATAATTATTGGACCACTGGGCAACGTCATACACCGTTAGGTTAGGTAACTAACGGCAGAGCGGTCGCAGGATCTTCCTAATTATTAAGTTTTTAAATAAAATGTACAACCACGCAAATAATATCCACATAATTTTGCCAGAGATGTAAAGCATGTAAAAGAGATTACGATGCATAGGTTGTAAAGTAAATGGGTTTAATCAATCAAATTGATTAAGAGCCCAAAATTAACATTTTCTTTGTCAGAGGGAAAAGTCTCCCTCGTCATCCCAAAAAGTCCCCCAAAAAATCCCCAAAACGCCCTTGTCTGCCCGATATTTGTCCCGTAATTTACCGTGATTTTTCACGAATATTTTGCCTTTGAATCCCCATTTTAAATTAATTTTTAGGCTAATAGGTTGCCTTTTGAGGCACATTTATAGCCCTATTGCCTCCCCCCAAATTTTTTTTGATGAAAATCTGTGGGCCTGAAGCCCACAGATCTGCTGTGGGCTTCAGGCCCACAGATCTGACTTTTTTTTGGGAAATCTGTGGGCCTGAAGCCCACAGATCTGCTGTGGGCTTCAGGCCCACAGATCTGAATAATATTTTTTGTGTGTGTTGAATTCTGTGGGCCTGAAGCCCACAGATCTGCTGTGGGCTTCAGGCCCACAGCTCTGCGAGTTGTTGTTGTTGTTGTTTTTTGAATCCGGTTTAGTGTTTACCGGGGGGGGGGGGGGGCGCCGCCGCCGCCGCCGCCCCCCCGCAGAGGGGGGGGGGGGGCGGCCAGGGGGTCGTCGCCCCCCGCAGAGGGGGGCGTGGCCAGGGGGCCGCCGCCCCCCGCTGCGGGGGGGAGCGGCGGGGGCCGCCGCCCCCCGCAGAGGGGGGCGTGGCCAGGGGGGCCGTCGCCCCCCCTCTGCAGGGGGGACGGCGGGCACGGGGGGGCCGCCGCCCCCCTATGCGGGGGGACGGCGGGGGCCGCCCCCCCTGCAGAGAGGGGGGCGGCCACGGGGGCCGCCGCCCCCCCTGCAGGGGGGGAGCGGCGGCGGCCGCCCCCTGCAGGGGAGGGCAGCGGCAGGGGCCGTCGCCGCCCCCCCTGCAGGGGGGGGGGGGGGGGTGTGGCGGCTGCCGCCCCCCTATGAAGGGGACGGCGTGGCGGGGGGGGGGGGGGGGGGGGGGGGGGGGGGGGGGGTGCCGGCGGCGAGGCCGCCGGCGGGGCTTGATTTAGGGTTTGAAAAAAAAATCCAAAAACCCAAAAAAAATTTGATTTTTGGGAAGAATAATCCATCGTTTTCAAGGCGACGATGAATCCCCATGACGATCTTGTGAGATCTAGGGGAGGGGTAATCATACGTATGATTAAAAAAAACTTTGTTTTTAGAGTTTTTACCTCTATATCCGTCCTCCGGATATAGCGACGGTTGCTCGAAGCCCTACGCGGATGACGACCCTGATGGAGGAAGCCTTGCACCGCGCTCGTGGATCTCCCGTCTCGCCTTCGCAACGAACGGAAAAAATTTGTGGAAAAAAAATTTTAGAGGCTCGTGCTGATAACGTGTTATGAATCAACTGCTGGGGGAGGAACCCCCAGCCCTTTATTTATAGGCATGGTAGGAGAGTAGATACATTGAATACATAGATATGGGCGTATCTCTAAGATACCCGCAATCCTAACCGACTCTGGTTATTTCCATTCACAACCTAATATCTTTAATAGCGCTTGTTTAATACAAGCGCTGTTAAAGGCCACCCTTTAACAGCGCTTTCACAAACAAGCGCTGTTAAAGGGGGGGCCTTTAACAGCGCTTGTTTGTGCAAGCGCTGTTAAAGGACCCCCTTTAACAGCGCTTGCACAAACAAGCGTTGTTAAAGGCCCCCCCTTTAACAGCGCTTGTTTGTGAAAGCGCTGTTAAAGGGTGGCCTTTAACAGCGCTTGTATTAAACAAGCGCTGTCTATTGGGACATTTAACAGCGCTTGTTCTAAAGAAGCGCTGTCTATTAGGACCTTTAACAGCGCTTGTAGAAAGAAGCGCTGTCTATTGTCTGACATTTAACAGCGCTTCTTTCTACAAGCGCTGTGTATTATCTGTGTCTCTAATACATAGCGCTTGCAGAAACAAGCGCTGTCTATTGTCAGACCTTTAACAGCGCTTGCAGAAAGAAGCGCTGTCTATTCTCCGACCTTTAACAGCGCTTGCAAAAAGAAGCGCTGTCTGTTATATGTGCCTCTAATTAACATCGCTTATAATTGGCAAGCGCTATCAAAGGTGTGCTATTAAAGGTCCTTTTTGTAGTAGTGACGTCAATATATTCCGCTTCGGTCGTAGACAATGATATGGAATTTTTCTTCTTGAAAAACCAAGAGACAAGAGAATTTCCTAGAAAATGGCAAGTGCCACTAGTACTCTTCCTATCGGATTTACATCCAGCAAAATCGGCATCACTAGATGAGATTAACTCATATGTGCTAGATTTAGGATAAAGTTAGTATTTGATTGAGATAACGAAATATTCGTTTAACCGTAATCAAATGTGATTCCTTAGGCTGTGATTGATATCTAGCACATAAACAAACACAAAACATGATATTGGGCCTACTTGCGGTTAAATAAAGTAAGCTACCTATCATACCTCAATATAGACGAATGTCTACATATTTCTAGTTTTCAACCTTGTGTAGATGTGTAGTTGTACTCATGGGAGTGCTTTTGATAGAAGACGATTCCATCCCGAATCGCTTGATTAGCTCCCCGGTGTACTTGGATTGATGTATGAAGATGCCATCCTTCATTTGCCAAATTTGAAGTCTTAGAAAATAGTTGAGCTCACCCATGTGGCTCATCTCAAATTCATTCTTCATAGACTTAGAAAATTCTTGGCAAAGATTATAGTTAGTAGATCCAAAAATAATGCCATCTACATAAACTTGAATAAGAAGAATGTCATTTTCATAATATTTAGTGAAAATAGTTGAATCAACTTCTCCCATTTTAAATCTCAAATCCAAAAGAAAGTTCTTAATGATATCATACTAAGCTCTAAGAGCTTGTCTCAACCCATATAAAACTTTTTTAAGTTCGAAAACATGGTGTGAAAAATTTTCATGTATAAATCCGGGAGTTTGTGAAACATAAACTTCTTCACGAACAAAACCATTTAAAAATGCACTTTTAACATCCATTTGAAATAAGTTAAAATTCTTATGAGATGCAAAAGATAATAACGTTCTAATTGCTTCTAATCTAACTACCAGAGCAAATGATTCTTCGAAATCAATACCTTCTTGTCGGTAGCCTTGAGTTACAAACCTTGCTTTGTTCCTTGTGATGACTTCGTTCTCGTCCATCTTGTTCTTGAAAATCCATTTAGTCCCAATGACTTGATGTCCACTGCATAGAGGGACTAGCTCCCAAACTTCATTCCTTTCTAATTGGATGAGTTCCTCTTCCATTGCCACGATCCAAGAGCCATCTTCACCTGCTTCTTGGATGTTCTTTGACTCAATTATGGAGATAAATGTACAATGAGAGAATTCATCAAAGCTTGACCTTGTCCGGACACCCACTCCAATATCTCCAATAATTTGGTCATGCGGGTGGTCACGAACGGTTGGATAAGCTTTGGGAACACCTGGATCACTAGGAACAATCTCAACATCTTCATTAGTATTGTTAGTCTCAATAACTTCATCAATTTTAACATTATTGGTAGAATCACACATTACATCTGATGAGTGTTTATTATATATAATTTTCACTCTTTTTCATGCACATTTTACATCGTTTCATTCTCCATTCCTCCCCGTTTCCTCCGTTTTGTCTCTTCTTTGCTTTTGTGGTCCCTTACGTGCTTTGCAGGAAATGTGTGCCGATTAGGGACCATATGAAGAGATCTTAGTGCAAAGAGGCGAATGGAGCGAAGCCGGGAAAGAGGATTTTGTGAACAAATGCCACCCACGCGGCCACATCACCATGTATCAAACGGCTGCGTCAAACTGCATTGGAGACAACATCAACATGGCCGTGTCAAATACCACCAAACGGCCACATCGGAGGATGTAAAGATTGCAGAAAAAGATTGAAGATCAGAGGCTTTCATGGTCAGCACGGACGAAGTTGACGCGTCTGCGAATTTACGATGACAAGAGAAGATAGACGTGGCCGCGGCAAAAGACGATGTAGCCACGTAGCCGTATTCGACGCAGCCACGTCTCTATTGACGCGACCGCTTTGCAGAAGCCCCAATTCCCATATTGCACAAAGGAATGACGCGATGCGTCGTTTCTGGCGTGGTCGCGTCAGATCGGGTTCATGAGGCGGTTAGGGTGAAAACTGGCGGCTATTTTGGTCTTTTGGGCACGCGTATATAGTGCCCCTTTATCCTCCTGCAAGAGGAATCCTTTTTTCAGACATTTTCTGTTATTTTCTAGGGGTTGGGCAAGTTTGTAAGGATTCTAAACTCTCTTATTTTGTTGTTTTTCATTGTTCTATTTGCTTATTAGTGTAATAGCTCAACTTCTCTTAATAGACACTTATTCTCCTTGTTATTACTGCTGTATTTGACGTCCCCCGCGTTTGTCGCATGCAAGTGTGCAATATATGATTGGGGGCGTGAGATTTAAATATTTATAACCGTAAGCGCACGGTGTTGTAGTGTGGCTTGGGGGTCGAACTCAGGGAGGCGTGGTTGTGCTTGTGTCAGAAAGGACCGGATTCACCCCATGGGTGAGCTAGCCCGAATCGGATGATGGTTTGTCACGGAAAATAGAATGCGAGGGATAAACAATATAAAGGGAAACCCGGGACCTCGGTTTCCACCCTATCGTGCGATTCTCGCCAATACGGCCTACGGGTAGGATAACGATCGGAATTAGGGTCTAATGGTGAGACGTTGCCTCTAAGAGTGATACCGGCGTCCCATGGGCCAGATATTCCGGTCGATGCCCAGGATGATACGCCGGACTACCCGGGTTCGGTCAGTGGGCATTCCCATGTCCATTAACACTGATCGACTCCGAGAGCACTAAGCTCGCAATGAAAACTCCCAACATCTCGTCCTGCCGCTCCCGCGCGCTAGGATTCGACGTCTACGCTAAGGGCGTGAGCTATGGCTAGGGAGTCAACCGCTAAGTTTATTCCCCTTGGTCCAACGGTCAAAGGCGGTCTTTTTCCCGCCGATGACAATGAAACACCCCGCGTAACCGATAGATTCCTAATCCCTATCGATTTCCTAGTCCTATTGACGCATCGGGGAGAACCCACGAAGGGGTTTCCACCAAAATCCCAGATTTGGGAACTACTCACACATATTTACTAAAAAGCAATTTAAATCAAAATCGACCGTTAAAAACATAATCCGGAAATATAAATGCGATAGTAGTAATGCAATTAAGATAATATCAAAGTTTGGTAAAGATCAGATGACTTACAAATGACTAGAAAATTACAGCCGTCACAAGAGAGAAAAACTGTAAAAAATAACAACTCCCGTTTTTTGGAAACCTAGGGT
This sequence comes from Scilla litardierei, assembly GCA_030789695.1. Classification (NCBI taxonomy): domain Eukaryota; kingdom Viridiplantae; phylum Streptophyta; class Magnoliopsida; order Asparagales; family Asparagaceae; genus Scilla; species Scilla litardierei. The sequence goes on along the minus strand of CM061142.1, from coordinate 296,797,981 downwards.
ATCTATTTATAGAAAATGACATCACCCGATCGGGTGAAGAATCACCCGATCGGGTGACCTACTGCGAACTTCGGCAACACTATTCAGCATTTCACCCGGTCAGGCGACACGGTCGGTTGATGGAAGCTGCTCTTTGTTTGGATCTTAAGCTCATCGGGTGAACCGATCGGTTGATAAATCAACCGATCGGTTGGAATTGTTGCCCAAAAAGACAGAGACTTGCGACATTTTGGCACGGTCAGCCGGCCGTCGGGTGAGCTCTCTGGGTCATCTTCTTCGGGGAAATAGCTACAGGTGAACCGATCGGGTGAATATCACCCGATCGGTTGAGTTTCAGCTCCAATTTCCAGAGAGAACAGTCGGATTGAACCGGTCGACGACCCGGTCGGCGACCCGGTCGGTTGACACTTTCATTGCTTCAGCGGCTGACCGGGTCGTGCACGCGTGCATCACCCGATCGGTTGGCCTATCCAACCGATCGGGTGGGGGGGGGGGGGGCTGAAAGATGGCGATCTTCGTCGTTTGACCCCCTGGATCACACGTGACTCCTCCCGTTGCTACGGGGACTCATGATATCGTCGTTTTATGTCCCCTACGCCAGCAAACTCCTGCAAACACGTAAAAACACAGAGAAGTGAAAGAAAACAAGAAAATACGAGAAAACGAATACGAGACGTCGTAAAATAGCGGAAAAACACAAAAGAAGAGGTGCGTGAATATATGAAATATACACGCACGTCAAAATCCCCCAAGCTGAACCCTTCCTCGTCCTCGAGGAAGACGAGTGAGAGTAGGAGCTCGGAGGGAGAAAATAGAGAGAAAGAGAAAAGAAGAGAACTCTAATTCCTAAATCGCCCGTCAGGGCCAACAAAACCAAAAACGACACACCAAGCAAGCAAACGCCAAATCACATCACTAAACCGAGGAATACGAGTTCAGACAAGTGCCGTGGGCCCACGTCATGAAGCGCGAGTGAGTGTGGTCGTGTGCTAGCAGTCGGTGTCACTATCTACATCGTGCAATAAGCTCCATATACACAAATCCAAGAAATGACCCAAATATCGATTCGATTCGAAATAAGCGGTAAATATATAGCTCAAGCATGCATGAGAAGAGTATGAGAATAGAAACACATCATGTGTCAGGGATTCCACAGCTAGGGACTCGGGCATCACTACACTATCGCCTAGGTAATAGCTAGAATTTCCCTATTCCAAGTGTTTTCGAAAGCGATGGGGGTTGAGATGATGTGGAGTAGAACACTCGGTGCAAATTCTTGCCTTCCCTTTATTCTCGATAGGTAGGGAAATATTCACACACATTTTTTTTGGGTTTTGGATATATGTATTTTTTTGGGTTTTTGGCTATACATATGTATATTTTTTTCTTTCTTTTCTCTAGGGTTTCTTTTCTTTTTGGTTTTTCTCTTCTCTCCTTTTTGGATTTTTTTGGACACGTGTGTACTCTCCCAAGTGGGAGAACGGTACACGACGAGGGGATTTGCACCAAGTAAAAATAAAAAAAGAAGTCGGATTCTAAACACTTGGGCAAGTGAGATATTTCGCTAATCAGAGCATAGGCTAAAATGGGTTATCCTAGTCCTAACTGTGGAATCCCAACACATGCGAAATGAAGCATACGCCATATATATATATATATATTCATGCATACAGAAGCCGATAGGAGAAGCAAATACCGCAATTCAAATTGAAGCATGATAATCTAGGGGTCATTCCTGGACATGTATATAAATCAAAATCACAAAGTAGAAGTACACCAAACAGCTAGGCACGACACACGACTCACATAAAAGCTAAGTGGACCCACGATGCATGAAATGCAAGAGGACTCGGCTTCCTAGGGCTAGTGAATGTGATTATCGAAGCCGTGCTAGGTGTGTGTGTGATTTTTTTGGCAATTCGTCATAGGGTTCATCTCCAGGAGAAAGAGATAAAAAGAAGAAAAGAAAAAGAAAAAGAAAAACACGGAGAAAAAACGACTCACAAAACGAAGAAAAAGACATAAATGACGCACGAAGTGCGACTCCCCCAAGCTGAAGCTTGCATTGCCCTCAATGCAATAAAAGTGAATACGGAAGGGCAATGAAAATGGGGGATACGCACCGACACAAAAAGACATGAAAAACAAGAAAAACACACAAACGAAACTGAAAAGAAGAATAAATATAAAAATCACACCACACGACATATAAACAGAAAATAAAAATAGAAAATCACACGACACAACGTATAAAACAAACACACCAAGAAAAACATCACATGACAGCACACATAAAAATTTGACATCCCCCAAGCTAGACGTGACAAAGCTAGCGAAATGATGTGATCATGAATATGTAGAGATATGCAAGGGGGAGGTCAGAAAACAACATGAAATCAAAAAGCAGGAGAGGAATCATCCTCGTCCTCCTCGGCGGAAGAAGTGGGGGATGCGGTGTGGGTGGGTGAGGTGACTGGTGTGCGGAGAAGTGGAGAAAGTGGTCGAGGTGATGGATCGATGGGTGTGGAGGAAGTGTGGATGATGGGTGGTGTGGAGGTGATGACGGTGAGTGGGAGTGAAATGGCGACCAATGTGGTGGTGGGTGGTAGAGGTACGGGGGTAGGTGAGGATGAAGGGGGGATGGGGGTAGGTGAGGATGGTGGGGGAAGTGATCGAGAACGCACCTGCAATTTCTTGCGACGCACGTATGGGGTGACGGAAGTGGAGGGTAGTGGAGCTGAGGGGGTGACAGTGGAGGGAATGGAAACAGTGGGAGTAGATGAGGTAGTAGGGATGAAGTAGTGATAGGTGGGGATGGTCGCCTAGGGGGTGATGGTGGAGGGGAAGAATGTGATGGGGGAGGTGAAAATCGTCGAGGTGGTGAAGATGGGGGTGAGGGAGGGGGTGGTCCGTGGATGTGAGTGAGAAGGCGGAGGATGGAGGCCACGTTCCTCTCAAGTGCAAGGAAGCGTGGGTGAGATAAAATCGAAGGGGGTGGGTCTGAGGGGGTGGAGGATGCAACGACAGCGCGAAGCGAAGCCAACTCAGTCTCGAGAGCGAGACGAGCGGAAGTGGCACGATGGAAGGAGGAGGAGGAGGTAGTGCGGACTGGAGAGGTGGCGACAGTGGTGATCGGGACAGAAGCTGGGATGACATGACTAGGACCAGCCCCAGGGTCATCACGGTGCACATGGATGTCTTGCTCGCCTAAGTGGGCGGCAGGGGAAGGTGGTCTAGGTGCGCTCGGGATGAATGGAAGGCACAAACCCCCAAGAAACTCAGCATCAGGTGGGAAAGTACAGTCTCCCACAAGCTGGATGGTTATGCGAGCAGGGTTGGGGAGAATGGTATAGGGAGACGGGGGGGGGGGGGTGCCCGTAATGGAATGTGAAGCGGCCATCGGGACGTGGCTTAATCATGTGAATATGCCACAGGACGTCGAGATCTAGACGTGAGGGTCCTGCGGAAGCGGGAAGATCTCGGGGGATGACAATATTATACCTGGGAGCAGAAGCTATGATCGTTATAAGGCCCCCGTAACAAAGCTTGCCCTTGTCGGCTCGGCTAATCTCAAGAAGCTTTTGAATAAGCCATTCACCAACATGGACGGGAATGGTAGGGGCCCTAAAAGAAATCCTGTCATCCCCGCGGACAAAGGGAAAGGTCATGGCCCACAGAATAAAGAGATCAGGGATGGTCACGGTACCTGACTCATCCCTGGGGAAAAACGTGCAAGAAATGATACGGTGGGCCAGACGGAAGACGGGGTGAATGATGGAGGAGGCCTTGGCCTTACCTCGGGGGTAGTGAGGGTGCAGGGTGAGGCGGAAACAAAACTGATCGACGTCAAATTCAGGGGGATACCCATAAGAACGTAAAGCGTCGTTCCCCAGGATGGGGAAACCAAATATGTCATTGATGGTGTCCAGATGGGTGCGAATAGTTCTGTTACGGACCCGAAAGATGACGATCGACCCCGACTCACAGACAAGTGTGGATAAAAATTCGAGTGTGAGTGAGGGGTAGGACACGGCGTTAGCGTTTAGGAAAGCTAACCAACCTAAATTTGTGAAGAGAGTCTCGACCTCGGTGAATACACCGAGATCGATAAGCGATTGGGTGTGGACAAATTTGGTCGATAGATGCCCCCGAGCATCAAGTCTATGGTAAAAGTCTTTGTGCTCCCGGTTCCTAAAGCGGTAGCTACGCGGGCCCATCAGTGGGTCTTCAACTGGGATGATAGGTTGGGGTTGGGGTTGGGGTTGTGCAGGTTGTGCAGGAGGAGGAGGGCGTGGGTGTGGTGGACGTGTAGTTTTGCGTCTCTTGCGAGACGACCCCTCCTCTCGCATGATAGCCTTACCCTTATCCTTATCTTTGGCCATGTGAGAGAGAGAGTGTGTGAGTGAATGCGAAATGCGATGAATGCACACTAACACAAGCAATCGAGCGAAATAAAATTCTAGGGCAGAATAAAAATTTGAGCTAAGGAGCGAAGTTACCCAAGCGAGATGAAGATACTTGCTCGTAGATGTCCCAACGCTACACAATAGGGAGAAGTGTGAAGCCGCGACAACTCTTTTCAGCAATTTTTCGAAAATGGGGTGGGGTTTGGGCGGAAATTAGGGGTTTGAAGGTGTGAAATAGAAGAGAAAGGGGGAGAGATCAATGGAGAGATGGAAAAAGAGAGGGGAGGGATCGATCTAGGGGGTTTTGCGGTCGGTTGGGGGAGAAATGAGGTCGGACGAGGGAGAGGAAGTCGAAACAGCGAGAGGGAATCGGGATCGGGTGAGGGAGATGAAAGGGGGGGGGGGTATATAGATTTTAAGTCGAACCGATCGGGTGAAAACTCACCCGATCGGTTGACTATTAGGTCGAAAATGTTGCTGAAAATTGGCTACAGGTGACCCGATCTGTTGAGAAATCAACCGATCGGGTGGCCGCTTCACACTTTTTTCCTGAAAGTTTAGTACAGCTCACCCGGTCATTCACACGACCATGCTTTGCATCAACCGATCGGTTGTTCAATTCCCAAAATTCTCGAGACTTCTGCTCAGCTCACACGGTCACGCAACGCTTCACCTGACCGGTTCGCATGGAGAGCAGATACGGCCATTGTCTGATACGTCTCACCCGATCGGTTGAATAACCACCCGATCGGGTGAGGCCTTGTTTCCTGCAAAAAATTTACAAATGGCCTTAGTTTCTCGATGGATGATCCCGCGACCGGATTTAATTATTAAAATAAGAAAAATAAAGCTAATAAAAAATCCTAAAAATGAAGATAAAAGTTTAGAGCATGGGTTGCCTCCCATGAAGCGCTTTTGTTTAACATCGTTTGCTCGACGCCCGTAGATGATACTCAAGGTGGACGGGGGTGATGCCCTAAAATCGGCATCGCTTCAGACTCAGAGTTGGCGGCCTTCGGTGTCGTCGGCGGCGACAAGAAAACTTGCTCGACGACCCTCCCTCCGTTGATGGAATTTGGAGGCTTCTCCCTTAAATTGGTGTTTACTGCCACTCGCTTCAGGATCCGGATCTCATCCCCGGTGAGCCCCATGGGCTCTTTCCCTTTCCTCCTCGTCAGAGGAGCCTTTTGAAATCCGGGAGGGACCGTATGTGCCGCATCCGCTTTCCCAGAGACATCATCTCTCATCAGGCCAACTGGTTCTTCTAAGTCCCCAAAGCTTTCCGGGGGATTCCTTGAAAGAATCTCCCAGGAGCTCTCTTCCACAGCTCTCTCTTCTTCTAACTCCAGCACATTACATCTTGGAACATCCGGGGGATCGGGGTGCTTCATTGACAACCCCAAGTCAAACTCGACTTTTTCGTTGCCGACGTTAAGGGAAAGCTTCCCATTCTTCACATCAATTAATACGACGACAGTGGCCATGAAAGGCCGTCCAAGGATGATGGGGGTGTGCGCATCTTCAGGCATGTCCATGACAACAAAGTCTACTGGCACATGCACCCCACTTACGTTGACAATGAGGTCATCTACAACACCACCTGATATTTGACCGATCGGTCTGCAAGCTGTAGGGTCATACCGGTGGGCTCCAAATCACCCATCCCTATCCTCTTATACAGCGACAGGGGCATTAAACTGATGCTCTTTCCAAGATCGACGAGCGCGCGATAGATCTTTACCTCCCCGATCGCACAAGGGATAGAGAAACTCCCGGGGTCTTTAAGCTGAGGCAGATTTGCTCTCTGAATGAGAGCGCTGCATTCCGTCGTTAATACGACCTTCTTCTTTCTGGATCCTCTTGTCACTAAATCCTTTAGAAATTTGACGTAGGAGGGAATCGTCTCGATAGCCTCGAGGAAGGGGATTTGCAAGCTTAGATCCTTGACAATGGCAAAGAATTTGCCATACTTTTCGTCTATCTTGGCTTGAGCTAGCCATTGTGGAAAAGGCACAACGGGCTTGAACACTTTGAGGCTTCCTTCCTCGTTTTTCTTCTTCTCCTCTTCAGGGACTCCATCCGGAGTCGTTGGTTTTGGCGACGAAGCACCGTCATCATTCAATTTTTCAATTGGTCGCTCTACGACCAACGGTGCTTCCGATTCCTTGGGGGGGCACTCTAGTGGGGATTTGTGTTCCGCTTCTCAAAACGATAGCGGACACATTCGCATGCTCGTGCGTGAGTGCCAACGTCTGGTTTGCTCCCATTGGGTTCACTTCAGGTTGTGGCGGCAATAGATTTTGTGACCTTGAAATGTTCGTCACTTGTAACCACAGCTGGGTTACTTGGTCCGTGAGAGCCCTCTGCCCCATTTCCAGCTTTAGATTTATCTTCTCCTGGTTGGTTATGTATTGAGTCAAGAGGGACTCAACCAGAGAGATGGCCCTCTGCTGGCCAAATTGCTGCTACTGCTGAATGGGCTGCTGATTCCTGGGAGCATATTGCTGATATTGTTGTGGAGGCTATTGCTGCTGAAGCCTAGCCGACTGATATATTAGCTGCTGCTGAGGCGGCGGCTGTTGATACGGTGCCCGGTAGCTAAGGTTGGGATGATTCCGGTTGTTTGGAGAGTAAGCCGGGTTGGAGCTAGTCCGTGGTGGGTACAGTGCATTTCCTGTAGGATTTTAGAATAGTGCGCTCGCTTGGTCCAATGGTAGTGAGATAACACCACCCTCGAAGTCCCCCATGACTTCTGCTTCCGCCGCCGCAATATGTTGCGTACCGGCACCACCGGCTCCTACCATCAGTGCGGAGATCTGGGTCGACATCAAGTCAAACTTGATGGATAATTTGTCGACGTCCTCGACCCTGTGGATGCCCCCAGATCTAGGTGTGGCTCTCTCGTCACACCACCGCTCATTGTTCGATGCCATATTTTCTATTATGTTCCCGACATCTTCTTCACTTTTGGACATGAAGGACCCCCCAGCCGCGGCGTCCATCGATGATTTTAAATCATCCCTCAATCCGTTGTAGAACAGATTAATTATCTGCCACTTAGGAAGCTCGTGATGAGGGCATCTTCGCTGCATCTCTTTAAATCTTGTCCAAGCTTCATGCAGGGACTCGTGGCTGGCTTGGGAGAAGGAGGAGATCTCACTCCTCAGCTTCATGGTCTTCCCCAAAGGAAAGAACTTTGTCAGAAAAGCGTTTGAAAGCTTCTCCCAAGTGTTGAACATATTTGGGTCCTTCCCCCTAAGCCACAGCTTGGCCTTATCCCGCAGAGAGAAGGGGAATAACTTCAGACAGATTGCTTCAGCCGTGACACCATTTATCCGGAAGGTGTCACATTTCTCCAAGAAGGAGTCCAAATGTTCGATGGGGCTCTCCATGGGTGCCCCAGAGAATTGATCCTGCTGGATCCATGTCACTAAGGACGGCTTGAGCTCAAAGCTCTGCGCTGTGATAACAGGAGGACGGATGGCGGAGGTGGACTCGATGGATGGCATTGAGTACTCCGGCAGGGACTTGTGAGGTGGGGTGTTCTCCCCCATGGTTTCAGGCTCTTCTCTTCTTCGCTTCTCTGCGGCAAGACACCACAGGGTGGCGTTTATCTCCGGATCAACAGGAATCAAGTCGTCTACACTCCTTGAACTCCTGCGCATGAAAAGCAACAAACACCCGTGAAGCAAAAGCGGGATAGAAACAGATAAAAATAGAAAATAAGAATAAGAAAATAAAAATGAAAAAGAAGAAAGCGAAAATTATCGCGAGGTAGGGATGTGAGCTAGACTCAAGGGTTCATTAAATCCTAAAATAACAAGCACGTTGCCTCCCCGGCAACGGCGCCATAGAGCTTGACATCCCCCTAGTTTGTCGCATGCAAGTGTGCAATATATGATTGGGGGTGTGAGAATTAAATATTTATAACCGCAAGAGCACGGTGTTGTAGTGTGGCTTGGGGGTCGAACTCAGGGAGGCGTGATTGTGCTTGTGTCAGAAAGGACCGGATTCACCCCATGGGTGAGCTAGCCCGAATCGGATTAATGGTTTGTCACTGAAAATAGAATGCGATGGATAAACAATATAAAGGGAAACCTCGGACCTCGGTTTCCACCCTATCGTGCGATTCTCGCCAATACGGCCTACGGGTGGGATAACGATCGGAATTAGGGTCTAATGGTGAGACGTTGCCTCTAAGAGTGATACCGGTGTCCCATGGGCCCGATATTCCGGTCGATGCCCAGGATGATACGCCGAACTACCCGGGTTCGGTCAGTGGGCATTCCAATGTCCATTAACACTGACCGACTCTGGGAGCACTAAGCTCGCAACGATAACTCCCAACATCTCGTCCTGCCGCTCCCGCGCGCTAGGAATCGACGTCTACGCTAAGGGCGTGAGCTATGGCTAGGGAGTCAACCGCCAAGTTTATTCCCCCTTGGCCCAACGATCAAAGGCGGTCTTTTTCCCGCCGATGACAATGAAACACCCCGCGTAACCGATAGATTCCTAATCCCTATCGATTTCCTAGTCCTATTGACGCATCGGGGAGAACCCACGAAGGGGTTTCCACCAAAATCCCAGATTTGGGAACTACTCACACATATTTACTAAAAAGCAATCTAAATCAAAATCAACCGTTAAAAACATAATCAGACAATTGAAATGCGATAGCAGTAATGCAATTAAGATAATATCAAAGTTTGGTAAAGATCAGATGACTTACAAATAACTAGAAAATTACAGCCGTCACAAGAGAGAAAAACAGTAAAAAATAACAACTCCCGTTTTCTGGAAACCTAGGGTCTCTATTTATAGAAAACGACATCACCCGATCGGGTGACCTGCTGCGAACTTCGGCAACAATCTTCAGCATTTCACGCGGTCAGGCGACACGGTCGGTTGATGGAAGCTGCTCGTCATTTGGATCTTGAGCTCATCGGGTGAACCGATCGGTTGATAAATCAACCGATCGGTTGGAATTGTTGCCCAAAAAGACAGAGACTTATGACATTTTGGCACGGTCAGCCGGCCGTCGGGTGAGCTCTTCGGGGAAACGACTACAGGTTAACCGATCGGGTGAATATCACCCGATCGGTTGAGTTTCAGCTCCAATTTCCAGAGAGAACAGTGGAACCGGTCGGCGACCCGGTCGGTTGACACTTTCGTTGCTTCAGCGGCTGACCAGGTCGTGCACGCGTGCATGACCCGATCGGTTGGCCTACCCAACCGATCAGGTGGGGGGATGAAAGATGGCGATCTTCGTCGTTTGACCCCCTGGATCACGTGTGACTCCTCCCGTTGCTCCGGGGACTCATGATATCGTCGTTTTATGTCCCCTACGCCAGCAAACTCCTGCAAACACGTAAAAGCACGGAGAAGTGAAAGAAAACAAGAAAATATGAGAAAACGAATACGAGACGGCGTAAAATAGCGGAAAAACACAAAAGAAGACGTGCGTGAATATATGAAATATAAACGCACGTCAGTATTTCATCATCCATTGCTATTCTAATCCGAATCAATAACTTTAGATGCTTACCAGTTGCTAAGAATCCCTTTTATTGCAATGGGTAGTGAGTAGTTTTCTTATAGGGCAATGGGATGAACCCTATTGGATTAGGGCTATGAGTTGAACTAGTTAATTGATTTAATGGCTGGGCTAATTGAGATTAGGGGTATATTGGGATGATTATTATCTTCGTAGATTCAACCCCCTCTCTTCAGGGCGATCGGATTGGCCGCCGACCAAAAGTCGGGACCAATCCGGGGATCCGATCCCTACGACGTCCTATACTATCAGTGTAGTTGACGAGAGTCAGGGATCGATTAGAACTCTCCCAATATTGGTCTAATCCCTGAACGCCACTACGAGCAGGAGGAAGATTGGGGATATTCGTTGAGCGTACTATGCCCAGCGTACACCGGTGCTTTAGAGGCCACTGACATCGGTGTAGGTTGGGTTGGCTTATCATTACATCGCGACTGCGGGGGGGTGGGGGGGGGGGGTGGGTGGGGGTGGGGGGGGGGGGGGAGGACATGGCATAAGGAAATAACCTATCATGCATCACGACAGTGGGGGATAGGCGAATACCCTTAGGTCACACGACCTCTCCCGAGTCCCAATGAATCCGACAACCGGTTGATTACTAGTCTAACCCTAACCTTAGTCCAATGGCGGGGATTCCCCACGACCTAGAGCTTTTATCCTTTGATCCACACTCTTTCTACTTTTCACCAGTCAATTTCCGACACTATTATGTAGCTTTCACTCGAAGACCCATAAACCGATACTCATTGACCGCCTCGTCGTGTTCGACCCGTACGCGACTACACACGAACCGTGCGCTGTGGTTTTATTAGCATTGACCCCCTGGGGTGCGATCAGCTTTTTGGTACCGTTGCCGGGGAGGCATGAATTGATATTGGTTTTAGTCTTTGTTGAGGACTTCATATTTCTTTACCATATATTCACTTCTTCACTTTTCTCATTTTGTAGGTGAATACTGGTTTGCACAACGATGTTGGCAACTACAAAAACCATACTAGCCCTTGCAAACAAGATGGACAGCCTGACACATCATTTAACTTAGCTGAGAATGGGAGCAGCTTCCTTCAATCCAACTGTGTCGGTGAGCCATGGTGTATACCACATGTAAGGACACTTATATGACCAGTATCGCCTTGCAATCCACCCCTGTGATCCTTTTCTCGCCTACCCTACCATCATTGGACGGACTGCCCCACCCATCCACATCAAGATTTACAGGTGGACACACCGTATCCTTTCCTACAATTGACTCCACTCGAGAGGATCGTGATGGATAGTCCAGCTACAGAGACCACCTGCAGCATTGAGTACCAACCTTCACCTGGGAGACTCGATCTTGAGCAAGAATCGATTATGCCCCAGGACGAGGTACCGCAGATCACTAAAACATTCTACCGGATTAGTACACTAATTCCTTCACTGGGGGAAGCCTCCACTTCAAAAGCTGCAAGACACAAATGCCATGCACCAAGCTCCTTACCGGGACATTGAACCTTCAAGGGAAATGCCGCATGCCTAGGTAATGGAGGTTGGGGATGTCAACTCCCCAGTGGGAGATCTTAAACATCTCCCCTAATTTTAAGTTTGCATTCTTAAGGGAGAATTCCACGTACACAGTCATCGTCAACGCCTCATTGTCTAATATCGAACTAGACGACCTCATCGCTATCCTAAAAAAAATTTAAACACACCATAGGATACTCGATCGATGATATAAAAGGTCTCAGCCCCGGTAGGTGTACTCATATGATTCTTCTTGAGGATGAGAGCGCCACCTTTATTGAGCCTCAAAGGCGCCTTAACCCCAATATGAAGGTGGTGGTCAAAAAGGAAGTTTTGAAAATACTTGAAGCGAGAATAATCTATCATATCTCTGATAGTAGGTGGGTTAGCCCAGCTCAGGTAGTTCCAAAGAAGGGAGGAATGACGGTGGTTAAGAATGATAAGGATGAGCTCATCCCCACTCGGACTGTCACCGGGTGGAGGATGTGCATAGACTATATGAAGCTTAATAAGGCGACTCGAAAAGACCACTACCCTCTCCCATTCATCGATCAAATGCTAGAATGTCTAGCCAAACAGTCACACTTTTGCTTCATGATGGGTATTCTGGGTTCCTCCAAATACCCATCTATCCCGACACCAGGAAAAGAGTACATTCACCCTGTCCTTCCGGCATCTTTGCCTATCGAAGAATGCCGTTTGGACTATGCAATGCACCTGCGACATTCCAAAGGTGCATGGCTGCCACCTTTTCTGATTTTGTCGAGAGTATCATGGAGGTGATCATGGACGACTTCTCCGACTATAGGGCAAGCTTTGATGCTTGTTTAAGGAATTTAACTAGAGTGCTCGAAAGATGTCAAGAAGTTAACCTAGTGCCCAACTGGGAAAAATGTCATTTCATGGTCCAAGAGGGGGTAGTTCTAGGACACATTATCTCGCCCTGTGGAATAGAGGTCGATAAGTCCAAAATTGAAGTTATCGAGAGGTTGCCACCTCATGTGAATGTCAGAGGGATTAGGAGCTTTCTTGGACACGCATGATTATATCGCCGCTTCATTAAAGACTTTTCCAGGATCGCACGACCCCTAACCGAATTACTAGCTAAAGACACCCCTTTTGTATTCTCTAACGATTGTCATTTATCGTTTAACAGGTTAAAGAAGGATCTCATCACTGTGCCAATCATCCAACCCCAGGACTGGAGCTTACCTTTTGCATTAATGTGTGACACAAGTGATGTCACCGTTGGAACAGTTCAGGGGAAGAGAAGGGACAATAAACTCTACACTGTATACTATACTAGCAAAACCTTGGATGAAGCCCAACAGAATTATACTACTAAAGAAAAAGAACTGCTCGTCGTCATTTTCTCCATCGAAAAGTTTAGGTCATATATCGTTGGGTCCAAGGTCATTGTCCACACCGATCACGTCGCCCTCAGATATCTGCTAAACAAGAAGAATGCCAAACCCCGGCTGATCAGATGGATCCTTCTGCTTTAGGAATTCGATTTTGGAGATCACGGACAATAAAGGTGCCGAGAATGTAGTCGCAGACCACCTCTCGTACCTTACGTTTGACGACCAAAATCCTTTCCTTCCGATAGACGACTCCTTCCCAGATGACTATCTCTTCACCGTCTCCCTTGTAGAAACTTCTTGGTTCATCGATATCGTCAATTACCTTGCTTGTGGGATCATGCCATATGACATAACCTCACAACAGCGCAAAAGGTTCCTGCACAACATCCGGAGCTATTTTTGGGACGATCCACTCCTCTACAGGACTTGCAACGATGGAATCATTATGAGAAGTGTCCCGAAGAGTGAGATGACATCCATAATATCACACTGTCATAGCTTTGCAATGCGGAGGGCATACTAGCACAATGAAGACAGCGACTAAAATCCTCCAATGTGGTTTCTACTGGCCCACACTATTCAAGGATGTAAACAGCTTTATCAAGGAATACGACAGATGCCAAAGAGTGGGGATCATCTCCAGAAGGAATGTGATGCCACAGAATAGTATCCTAGAGATTGAGATATTTGACGTTTGGGGGATAGACTTCATGTGGCCATTTCAATCCAGCCTTGGTAACCAATATATATTGGTCGCGGTAGACTACATCTCCAAGTAGGTTGAAGCCGTAACCTCGCCGATTAATGACACCCATGTAGTCTCCAAGTTCTTCAAGAAGAACATTTTCCCCAGATTCGGAGTTCCAAGAGTTGTGATCAGCGATGGAGGAAAATATTTTATCGAAAACAAGTTCGAAGCCTTATTGAGGAAATATGGGATACACCATTTGTGTCGGACTTGCCTACCATCCCTAAACAAGCGACCAAGTGGAGGTCTCCAACCGGGAGATAAAGAATATCATGGAAAAGATCGTTGCGAGTTCGAGAAAGGATTGGGCAATGAAATTAGATGACGCCCTTTGGGCTTATCAGACGGCCTAAAAAACCCATATTGGAACATCTCCATATCGCCTGATATATGGAAAGGCATGTCATCTCTCGGTGGAATTAGAGCACAAGGCTTATTGGGCAATCAAGCATTTGAACTTTGATAGCAAAAATGTCAGGAGCGATGCCTTATACACTGAACGAATTGGATGAGTTTAGGCTTGATGCTTACGAGAATTCCCGAATCTACAAGGAAAGGGCGAAGTAGTGGCACAATAAGCTCATCATAATAAGGTAGTTCAAGGAAGGCGATATGGTCCTCCTCTTTAATTCACGGTTAAAGCTATTCCAGGGAAAGCTACGATCGAGATGGTCTGGACCATTCAAGGTCTTCGAGTATTTCCCTATGGCTCCGTCGAAATTATTGGTAAGGGGGATTCATTTAAAGTAAACAGGCATAGACTAAAGCATTACTTCACGGGAGACCCCGTTGATGAAAAGGAGACTATGATGATACAGCCCCAGGAAGAACTCCCGAACAATCAATTCCAAGACATCTCCACCCTCAAACCCCTATGATGACATCAAGATAGGGAGTCGAGCTCACGACTTAAAACGAGCGCTTCTTGGGAGGTAACCCAAGTGTTCTCGATTTGGATTTTTCATTTTAAATTTTCATCTTCATTTTAGACTAGGTTAGTCAAGATTTTTGTTCTTGAATAAACCCCTAAACCCGAGAATTTAACTAAGTGTTCAATTGCAAGATGAAGAAGAAGAAGTATGGAGGAGGGGAACCCACACGGCTGCGTCATCCAGACACGCACGACCGCGTGGAAGGAAAAAGGAGGAACAATTGACGTGCCTGCACAAAGATGACACGAATAGCTACGTCAAGATGGGTAATCTTTGATCATGAATTTCCCATTTTACACGGCCGCGTCGTTTAGTCTACGCAGCCACGTAACTTACTGTAAGGTCGAGCAAAAATCACAATTCTCAAAAGGTTTTCATGACCGCATCGTTTCATTCGATGCGACCGCGAAAATCCTCATTCCTAACCAAATCCACGCGACCATTTAACTCATTTTCAAACGGGTCGCGAAACTTAATGAAAATTTGAGCCCAAATCCCGAATTCTCAGAAGATTTTCGTGACTGCGTCGCTTTAGATGATGCGACCATGTCGATCTCCCTTTTTGGTCGAATCGACGCGGCCGTGTTAATTTAAACCATGCGGCCACGAATCTTTTTGTACCCCACGACCAAATTTTGTCAATTTGCAATGGAACTTACGCGGCCGCATCATTCGAACGATGCGACCGCGTCAACCCCCATCTTTAGAACAATTTCACGCGACTGTTTCGATTTTTCACGCGGCCTGCGTCAAATGCCTATATACGGCTCTTTAACCCTCAAACGGCCTGATCAAGTTCATTTTCTCGAAACGGTTTGACTTCTCCTCGTTCCCTCCGGCTCGATCTCCCTATCTACTCCTCCCAAACCCTCTCCAACTCTTCCAATCAGCCTCCAAAGCCCCTCTCTCCCTTAGCTCCCCTCTCCATTACCCTCCTCCACCCCGCGGCCACTTCGACAAAACCATAGATCAGCAGTTTTTAGGGTTTTTGAGCATCTGAAATGACGCGGCCATCAAGAGTCCATGTGCTTGGCTTGGAATAGCTTGGGGGAGTCATCTACAAGCTTTGTTGGCATCAATCTCAGCAAGGAGCGTTAGCTTGGGTAACTTCGGTTTTAGGGATCTTAGGTTATTTTTATATCTCGAAGTGAGATAGCTGTTGGTTGGGTAAATTTGGTTTTGATGTTGTTGTCGATTTGATAATAAAGAGAACTAAGGTTTTAAGGATCACCGCTAAGACCGTCAGAGATCGACGTTGGAATGAGATCCTTAAGTTGCATTAGGTTTAGGGGATTAATCTCTCAATTCATACCACTCTAGTGGGTTAGAATTTCGAGGTATTTCGGTGGCTCTCATTGACACAATGGCAGTAGCTATCAATGTAGCGATATAGTTCGTCGGTGGATCCCCTCAAGGCACGAGCTGGGCATGGTCACGAGCCTTGGTTGGATCCACCAATTTCCCTATTCGAATCCCAAGGATATCCCTTAAGCTCATCAATTCCACAGACCGTGGGCATGATCTCAGTGCGAGTAATCCTAGGGATCCGGTAGGATCGACCGAAATACTCCCCTTTATTCCTAATTCAACCTAGAGATCCAGATCTACATCTCCATCCTAAAGTCTTAGGGCTAACCCGTCAACCCTAGAAGAAACTACTCCCTCCTGATGATTTTGACGAATAAAAATGCGGTCTTTATAGGAGAAAACATCGTAGCAAATTAATCGAATAAGGATTGAATAGCTTACATACCGAAGGCGAAGAGAAACAAAAGCCAATAATAATCCAGAAAGATCCGCAGATTCCAAAACGTGAAGAAAAGTCGAGCTCCAAAAATAATTCAATAATCTCCAAAGAAAATTAGGTTTAGATCTAATCTCTTTCTCTCTCAAAAAAATTCCCCAGTTACAACAAAATGAACCCCCCAAAACGTCACTCCCAGATCCACACTTCATTCCCCTACGTGCAACAGACGGCCACGCGAAGTTTCCAAAAATAGCCTTCATTGTCGCCGACCGAGTCAGTGACTCGGTCGAGCAGAGGCTTGCTCGGTCGGGCTGCTCGGTCGAGCAACCCTCCTGCTCGGTCGAGTATGTCAGGGAGTCGTGCTTCTCCAATAAAATTCTACTCTGTCTGCTCGGCCCGAGTCAGCCTTGCTCGGTCGAGCAGCCAACTGACTCGGTGGCCATAAGATCTGCTCGGCTCGAGTGGGAGGTTGGCTGAGCTTTGGAATTAGGGGCTGCTCGACCGAGCATCATACTGCTCGGTCCGAGCAGCATGCGTATTAGCTCCCGTTCTTCATCTTGCCTCTGCTCGACCAAGCAGGTGCTTTGATTGGTCGAGTCACCAGGGAAATCCTGAGCTGCTCCCTTGCAGCTTCTCCTCCAGTCCTAGCAATCTCCTCTGCTCCTCCCATGGGCTTCCAAAACTCGGCAAACTCCTGTAGAGCTACGCCAACAGGCTCCAGGGTATGTCGGATGTGTCCATATCCAAAATGGGTACCGAATCACTCTAAAATCCCTGAAAATCCATAAAACTCTACGAAACTTGAATATGGTGTTAGAATTGCAATATCGTAGGAAAATATGGGATTTGGATGCAGATATGATATGAAATGCAATGAAATGATGCTATGAAAAGATGGAAAATATGGACACATCAAAATCCCCCAAGCTTACCTCTTACTCGTCCTCGAGGAAGACTAATACTAGGTACGTCGGGAGATAAACAAAAGAAATAAAAATAAAAAGAGAATAGAGATGGATGGAGGGTGCTAAGACTGTTCAATCAGATCTCAAGCCTCAGCAGTATGTCACGATGATTCGAATAGTAAAAACACATGCTAATGATATTTTCAAGTTTTACTAATCATATGTCTAGCATGCAAATAGAGACAAAAATAGGGATCTTCTAAAATAATGCCATCAACTCATATCAATCTCATGCAATCTATAGAGTCTAGTATAAAAAGAGTTGGCAATGCACTTTTCAATCAATAGATACAAGTGGAGCATATAGAAATCACATCAGCATGCAATAAAGAATGGAAATGAATCGTGCTATTCAAATATTCATTTTGAATCATGAAAAATCTCCAAAAATTAAAATATTTCGTAAAGTTCAAGCATTATCTAATCTCCCCGTTGTGCACCGTCTCCACTCTAATGGTATACTCACTCATATGATCAATTGGTTCACCCCCCAAGCTTAGCTTGAGGCATCGCATCTAGGAATAGGATATGGAAATTTCTTTGTATTTTCCCAAGTAATTGTGATATCTTCTAATAAAGAATATGAAACAATTTTATTTCTTTCTTTTATTTATTTTTCTTTTCTTTTTTTTCTTTTTTCTTCTTTTTTAATAGAAGCTATATTTTTTTCTTTCTGGGATTTTTGGGAAATGAGATGCGGTAAGGGTAGCTGCGGGGGTGAAACCAACTGATATGTAGAGAATCATAAAGATATGTGGAGAAGGAAAATAATAGATCACTCGGTTCACTCATCAGAGGTGCACAACGATTCAATAAGATAATACTCTAACTAAACTCATAACTAGCATGGATATTTTCATCATCTAGATGAATACTAAAAAACACGTAGTAATAAGCACAATAACATCAAGCATGCAAACAGAAGTGAATGAGATTGCAAGCAGATGCTCCAAGTGTTCTAATGATGCGTGAACCTAGGTGCATTACCCAACATAGTGCATACTAGATACTATTTCATGCATTTGATTTTCAATTTATAACATGCATTAATTTAGATAGATCAGCAAAAGAATATGCACACATATAGAAAGTAAAACTGAAACTACCCTCAATAGTATGTCATCAAATAATAAGCACCGTGAGTAGCTACTGAGGGCAACGAGAAGTATCATCATGCAGAACAATCTTAGCAAAAAAAAGAGAAAAGGGTGGAGAAAATAAAGAATGAAAAAAAACACATGCATGCATGGCAAAAAATGAAAAACGTGATGCTGAGAGATAAAAAAGATAAACTCGTGGAAAATGGGTGGAAAAGTAAACTAAAAAACTGAAAAAGGAAGAGAAATATAAAAGAAAAATGAAAATAAAGCGATAGCGCTCATCCCCCAAGCTAAACCCAGCAGTGTCTTCACTGCTGAGAAAACGCTAGTATGCGGGGGATGATGCTAGAAAGGGCGGGTGGGTGAGGGGATAGAAAAATGAATGAAAAATAAAACTGTACAGAAGAAATAAGACGTGATATGATGCAATGCTGAAAAGATGATGCATATGCATGAAATGCTGTATGGTGGGTCTTCCCCCAAGCTATGTAAGACCAGGGCCCCAAACAGAGAGATGTGCACAATATAATATGAGGGAAGCAAAAAGTGGGTAGGAATAGCATTAAGTAGGGGCACCACCGTCTGTCGGTGGTGATGGGTCCCCCTGCTGTGGAATAGGAACGGCAGCTGCTGGGGGTGGTTCGACCACTGGGTCGGAAGGGAGAGCAGAAGTGGTGTGTGACAGGCACAGCTGAAAATAGTACAAGAGCAGTAGTGGACTGGACTGTGGTGACCGACTCAGGTGTGGAAGAGGCAGGCTCTACAGAAGCCTGGGAATGTGGAGCACTGAGTGGTGCAACGATCATCACAGGGGCTGGCCGGGGTGGAGGGGCGTGGGCTAGGATCACAGGTGGTGGGCCACGTGTCCGAAGCAGGTCAATGATGGAGGCTATGTCTGTCTCGACTCTATCATGATGTGTGGCCGTCGAGCAGACGAAGGCATCGAAATTCCGATGAAGCAAAGAAGTCGACTCCTCTAACACTGTCAGACGAGAATCTGTGGTGCGAGAGCCGAGGGGGGACGAGAACCGTGAGACACCACTCTCGTAAAACGGTCCCGTGCAGACGATGCACGGTGCCTAGGCTGAAAAGTCGAAGAGGGTGAACTCGACAGAATCTCAGTAGTGGCTAAAGATAGAGCATTCATCGACACAGAAGTGTGGACAGAAGTCGAGACGCTTTCTGTAAGGATGGTTACTGCTGGTGAGAAGTGGTGCCAGCGAGGGGAATGTGGGATCCTAGAGAGAGGGGCAATGAAGCAATAAGGTCCCTAAGAGGTGAAAGGGTGGTGGCTGGGTCGTGCTCAGGGAAGTCCAGAGCAGTAGGCTCCGGAGCAGACAAAATATCAGTGCCCTCAGGCACGGAGACAGAAGAGACAACAACAATGGCCTCGGGGCAAAAGGTGGTGACAGTCCCCGAGGTCTCTATGGTGGTGGAGGTGGTAGAGACAGAGGTGGAAGAAGACATGGCTCCTGGTGGAGGTGGGTGTACAGGCGAAACTGGAAGGGTGGCCATAAGGGCTGCCAAGTCGTGCTCCTCGTACTCGGCAGAGCGTGGCACCTGGTCATCGGCGATGGCCTCGACGGGAGCTCCCGGGGGCTCGATTACGTGGAGTGCCGAAAGTGGGTGTACTCTATCAATCATCCAGCTCTGCTGGACAGGTGCAATGGTGGTGAGGTGAGGGGCTGGAAGGACGAAGTGGGGCGTGCGGTGGGTGCCAACGAGGTAGGTCCAGTGACGGTCTCCATAAGGCCTAATGATATGCATGTGCTCAAGCACAGCTAAGGTCAAGCGAGTGGGGCCAGGAGGGGTCACGAGGTCATCACGAAGATGGATACCTAACATCCGTGCAAAAATGGTGAAGAATCTGCCGCAGCAGATATTGGTGGAGTAGTGGGTGGTGGCGGTCTGCAAAAGGTGATGACATAACCAGTGGGCTGCGTCAGAAAGTATGAAGGGGCGGAGAGAGCCGTCGGGGTGGAAGCGCATCGGTCGGGTCATCCCCATAAGATGGGTAAGCTCAGGTAGGGACATGGTCCCGACCTCTGGCCTGCAAAAAATGGTGGTGCCAAGGTGTCTCTGCGTGTAGCGAAGGCAAGGATGCACAATGCATGACACCTTCGCCCGGCTAGGGTGGTAGTGGTCCAGACCTGAAATGCATTGCCAAAAAGCTGAAGCATCGAACGTGTCAATGTCGTAGTCTGGGAAGAAGGCGGCTCGGGGCTCAGGGATGGCTGGGAGGTAGAAGTGGTCGCAGATCATGGCATGTCTGATCGTGAAGTCGTGATCCATAAGGCAGAAGGTGATGCCATCACCTGCCTGGGTGCATGTGATGGAGCTCAAAGCCTCCAGTGTAAGGTGAGAGTAAGTGGGGGCGTGGACAGCTAGGAGCCGGTCGAAGCCAATCGTGTGGTAGAGCCAATGGACTCCATGCAAGAGTCCAAGGGATCGGAGTGTGGGGACGTCTATGAATAGTGTGGGGACAAGACGACGCTACAAGAGCCTAACGAAGCGCTCGCGGTGTGCGGCGTCACGGAAAGTGATGTCGAACGTCTGCACACGTGGCGGCAGAGTGGCTGGAACGGCATGAGGTGCGGGAGGAATGGTGGGTGCAGTGGTAGGAATAGGTGCAGAAGTGGCGGGGATAGGTGCAGAAGTAGTGGGGATAGGTGCAGAGGTGGTGGGTGTGTATGTGTGAGAAGAGTCGGACGCAGACAACAGATTGCCAGCATGCTCCTCCTCGGAGGAGGATGATGGGTCACGGTGAGTGCTGCATGTAGGTCGAGAAGAGGAGGCGCCAGTGGCCGGCCTCTTTCCACGATGAGGAGGTGCGAGGGCCCCTCTAGTGCGAAACATCGTGCAAGAGGCGATGATGGAGTGTCGGTAAAAAGAGTAGAAAGTGGAAAGAATATACCGATAGGGCGATATCAGCGATAGTCTCCCCAAGCTAATCCCGGTAGTGTCCACTGACGTAGGCAAAGATTACCTGAAATAGAAACAAATAGAACGTCAGTTGTGAAAGTTAAAATTGGGGGTATGTGCATCTGCACGACCGAGCACTAGCCTTGCTCGGTCGAGCAGTGTAAATGCTGAGAGAGTGCTGAGTTGGGCCTGCTCAGGCCGAGCAGCTGTACTGCTCGGTCGAGCAATTTGGCTCATTGGGATATCCTGACCGAGCAGCTAATATGCTCGGTCAGCTACATCGAGTGCTATGGAGGAGGAGACGAGCTGCTCGGTCGAGCCTACTGGGTGCTCGGTCGAGAAGCGGGGATGCCCTAGGTTAGCGGCGACTGGGGGATGAGGGGGGTTGTGAGACACGATGAGAAGGGGGGTGTTGGAGGGTGGATGTCAGGGGGGTGGTTTAGTAGGAGGGGAGTTGTGTGGGGGGCGAAGCTGGCAGCGGCCGGCGGCGATCTGAAAGGGGCAGAAGGGAATAGGGGGCAGAGAGAGAGAGAGAGAGAGAGAGAGAGAGAGAGAGAGAGAGAGAGGGAGGGAGGGAGGGAGGGAGGGAGGGAGGGAGGGAGGGAGGGAGGGAGGGAGAGGGAGGGAGGGAGGGACACTGACCGGAGAAGCGACACGGTCGGCGGTGCAGGCGAAGGAATGGGAGGCGGCGACGGCGAGGTAGGTCGAGTAGGGTAGGGAGGGTTTGCTCGGGCAGAATTGTGATTAGGTTAGAAAGCTTAGGGATAAGATAAAACGAGTTGTGTTTTAAGTACCCAAATCATTCGGATGTGGGACCCGCAAATCATTCGGATAAAATGACTCGGTCGATCAGTGGAACTGCTCGGTCGAGTCAGATAGATATAGAAATGAGTTCAGAACACTCGTTTATCTACTCGATCGAGCAGGGTCTGCTCGGTCGAGTCGATGCCTACTCGGTCCGAGCAGAGGCTGCTCAGGCCATGTAGACAGAACGCTATTTCTTCCTCGTTTTCTCGGGCCTGCGCTACTCGACCGAGCATACACCTTGCTCGGTCGAGTCAGCTTCCACTCGGACCGAGCACAAGCTGCTCGGGTCGAGTAGGAAGAGTGATGTTTTTGAGCTTCTTTCTCATGCCTGCGCTACTCGACCGAGCAGAGTGGCTACTCAGTCGAGTCACATGTGTCCCTTTGTGACTCTTCTCCTTTGGTTTGCTCTTCAAATCAGCTGCTCTCCCCATCTTTCTTCCTATTTAAACGTCGATTTACGTGCCCCTTCATGTTCAACCTGTAAAAAGGAAGAACCCATCAAATTTTTATGATTTTATATTTTTAAGAGAAATAAACAGCGTTTCTATTTGGTTTTCTTAAATAAGTAAAGTAAAAATAAGAAATTGGAAAAGAGAGTCCAAGATATAAAAGATTGGGTTGCCTCCCAATAAGCGCTCGTTTTGATTCATGAGCTCGACTCCCTTTGGTTCATCAATAGTCGTTTGGTGCGCATGAGATTCGTGCATCGTTTTTACCAATGATACCGTGTGGCGGTATCTGGTATCCTTCCACTCCAGGCTTTTCCTTTGCGTAACTGATGGCCTCCGGCTTTTCGTGATGCAGAGAATGTTACAAGAGCTCCTTATCCAACACACGGATATAGGCGGCGATCGCTTTGTGGTAAACTGGGTCGCTGTCGTCGTCAACACTTGTTCTTATCGGGTCCTTCATGACCCCCTCAGAAGTATAATCTCATATGGCCTCATCTTCTAGGAGCTCCAAATAGCTAGCTTCTTCTTCACGAACGTGCTCCCTCATAGGCTTCTGCAGCCTGAATTGGGCTTCAATGTTGCCCACGTTCAATGAGAGAGTCCCTTCACGGACATCAATCAAGACGCCGGCTGTCGCCATGAAGGGGTGGCCAAGTATAAGCTGGGAGCTTCCTTCCTCAGGCATATTTATAATAACGAAATCAACTGAAACACACAACCTAGGAGGTATCTGCAGAATAATGTCCCTGGCAATGCCCACCGGATATGTAATCGAATGATCCACCAGCTGAATGGACATGTTCATGGGCTCCAGCTCGCTCCTAGTTTGCAGTCTTTCAAATATAGAAAGCAGCATCAAGCTGATGCTTACTCCCAGGTCAATTAGTGCACGATTGATGGGCGTGCCTCCTATGGAGCATGGAACCGTGAAGCTTCCCGGATCCGGTAGCTTCTGCGGGAGATGATTCTTTATAACAGAGGTAGAGTCCTCCATGAGCTTTATCTCTTTGTGCTTCCTCTTCCATGTGATAAGGTCCTTTAAAAACTTCGCATAGATGGGGATCTCCATGATGACATCCATGAATGGAATGTTGAGCTGGATACCCTTCAGAAGCTCCGTGAACTTGGAGTACTTCTTCTCCATTCTGGCCAAAGCCAACCTCTATGGATACGATGGGGGAGGTCAGTTTTCTTTGTTCCTTGCGACATCATTAGGAGATGGCGTTGTTGTGGGCGTGGTGGATGGTGAATCTGCCTTCTCCTCATTCTTTATAGGCTCTTCAGTAGCCTCTTCCCTATCACCGCCAATAATGGCCTTCTCAGCTATGACTTGTTCCTTGTTCACAACTAGAATCATAATGTGGTCGGTTGCCCGTCCTCCACATGTGGTAACAGAGATCACGGCATTGGCTTGAGCCCTAGGATTCGGCTCCGGTTGCGAAGGCAACCTCCCTTGGTTCTTCAGCAGCTGGGACATCTGGCCCCGTAGCTCATCGAGCGATGTATTCATATTCTTGAACTGAGACGTGTCCTGGTTAAACCTAGCCTGCCCACGCATAAATGTTTCCAATGTGGCCTCTAGATTGGATCGAGGCAGAGATGGTGCATAGCCCTGCTGAGGTGGGTGATTGAACTGGCAGCTTGGTGGTCGATATGGCCCAGCTGGCCTAAACCCACTCTGCTGTTGATTCTGTGGCTGCCCTTGTTGTTGTTGAGGTAGAGGTGGCAGTCTCTGAAATTGTGGAGGTTGCAGCCCTCCACTGGGGTTCCCGTAAGAAAATCCCGGATGATTTCTAGCAGCCGGGTGTTGCCATTGGTTGCGTCCCTCTCCTTGGACATATTGCACGGACTCAGATGATTCAGCACCATCCTAGTGCCCCTCATTTGGAACATAACTGTGCTCTCCATATTCCTCTGAAGGATGATAAGCAGAGGAGCTGGTGGTCGTTGGGATGGAGTCCAAACTTTGTTCAATTCTGGCCACCTGTTTACATAAAGTCTCGATATAAGAATCAAGATGGATGGTAGCTTTTACCTCGGGGGTTCTGATCACAATGGTTTGCTCTTCGCTTCACTGTTGATAGTTTGCCGCCATATGCTCAAGCAGGTCTATGGCTTCCTAAGGCGATTTGTCCAGCAGGGCTCCTTGTGCTGCAACATCAATTATCATTTTGTGCTGGGTGCAGCCTATTATAGACGCTCTGAACCAAATCCCAGGACTGGATCCCGTGGTGAGGGCACTGATGTTGAAGGTCCTTAAACCTTTCCCAGCCCTCGTAAAGAGATTCTTGCGGGAGCTGTTTGAAATTGGAGATCACCCCCCAGATCCGCACCGTCTTTGTGGGGGTAGAACTTATCTACAAAGGCGAGCGCCAGTTTCTCCCATGTAGTAAAGTGGTTGGGTGGATGGGTGTAACGACTGCTTTTCTTGTATCTGATTATAATATAATATAATATATGTTTTAGTGGATTTTCTCCTCTTGTGTGGTTTTCGTCTCCGTAGATTTCATTTTCGATCGATTCGTCGTATTTTCTCGCTTCTTCCTTAGGATTGTCGATTTCGAAGTAAGTCACTCGTGACGGACTTCATAACGGTCGTATCTAACTATTAGATCAAGCCTAGGAGTCTTAGGAATCGATCCCGGGGTCTCGCGCTCCGTATCGGTACTTTCTGTGCTCATTAGCCGGTGTAAGAAGGGCCACCGACCGACTAGATGACGATCCAGTCGGTCGGCAATCCTTCTTGGACCGACTAGTGAGCTTTCTAATTTTCTGAGGAAGCTACTGTTTATCGTTAGTCGGTCTAAGAACGTTGGTTGACCGACTAGGTTGCAAACTAGTCGGTCAGCAATGCTTCTTGAACCGACTAACTCATCATATTATTTTTGTATCAGTTACTGTTTACTCTTAGTCGGTCTAAGAACGTTCATCGACCGACTAGATGCCAAACTAGTCGGTCAGTATTTGTTCATGGACCGACTAACTATAGAATCCTAATTTCACCTGTAGATACTGTTTACACTTAGTCGGTCTGCGTTGGTCGACCGACCGACTAGTTGTCAAACTAGTCGGTCAGTGGTTGTTCTTTGACCGACTAACTAGTGCTGTAAACCCTAGTTTTGCCCTAGCCGCCAGCTTAGCCTATAAATACCCAACCCAAACGTTTTCTTCCCCTCCAACTCGACCCTAAACCCTAAAATCGCCCCCATTGATCCCCCACCTTCCTCCAAGCTCCATTGCTTCATTCCAAGCCCTAAATCCATCATCCAAACCATCCATCTACCCCATCTACCTCTCATCTTCCCCAAAAATCTCACCGAAATCCATCAAATCCCCAAATCCCCGAAAACCCTAGTTTCCCCAAACTTCTCCAATCTCTTCCAGATTTGATCCTAGGGTTCCCCGGAGTGTTCTTTCCGTCTTCTCTCGGTAAGAAATCGTTCTACCGTTGTTTTCATAGCTTATTTATAATTTTATGAAAACCCTAATTTATTTCATGTATTTGTTGATTGTTCCCCCAAAACAGCGATTTCCTCGTAGATAGCATCCGAGTGACGAAGTGATCGTCGATCCCCGGTGCTAGGCAAGTGAAACTTGCCACTTAGGGTTTAGGCCATGTTTTAGGCCATTTACTTGTTGTAGGCGTAAAAGAGGCTAGGCGACGAAATGATACTCGCCTAGGCGCGAATTGGGGAACTAGCTTGACAACGAAGCTAGTTCCAACACATTTAGCATGTTGCACATTTTCCATGTCATGTTTACTTTCAATTAACGGTACGCGAATATGTCATGTCATTGCATTTCGCCTGTCACGTTTAATTTAATTAACGGTACGCAAATAAAATGTCATGACCTCGCATCCTTTAGATATTGCTGTGATTGCGTAGCTTCGCTACAATGTTGTGTTCCTGGCTCGTGTTCCAGAAGCGGGCCATGTGTTGGTTGATAGCCAATGCCCGAATTGCGTGTTCCGGCTAGGTGTTCCCTACGCCATACTAGTGTTCCTGGCTCGTGACCAGAAGCGAGCATAATGAGTTGCTAACCCCAACGCTCGATACATTGAATTGTGAACTAAGAATGCGAGCTCAATGGCGGGGCAACCCTAGGCTCACTAGATGAGCTCAATGTGCAGGGACCCCAGGCTCCATATCGTGTGAATATTGGGTAGTGTTTAGTGCCGATCGGTCTGAAATGCTATGCCATTCAGCGAATGGCGTAAACACCTACAAAAAATGTAAATTGATTGAATTGACAGTAGCTTGGCTACTCTTGTCTTGTCCCGATGATTGTTCTCTTGTACAAATTGTCTTGCCATGTTTTTAATTGTGCACTCATGTTATAACTGCTATGTCATGCATACTAAACTGCTAGGTTGCTAGATGCCTCACTTTCAGTTTCCTTGCCCAAGTCTTTTTAGACTTGCTGACATGTGCCCCTTTACTCTTTTGGGTGACACATGTTAGATCCTGAGCCCGAGTACCTCGTTGAGGACGAGGTGTTTGCTGACGCCGAGCCCGAGCTTGTGTTTGGCGGGGAGTACGTGGACACTGGGGACCAGTCCTAGTGTCTTCGTGTGTTTTACTTTTGTTAGACAGTTGTTCTGTTATCGGTGCGTGGCACCTATACTTTGCTTTGTTGTTGTCGTTGCTTTTGTTGGCCTTGTTCTGGGCCTTGGACTCTTTTCTTTTAGCCTGGTGGCTTTTCTGGATGTTGAACTTTTTTTTTGTGATGTTGGACAATATTTGTGAGATGTGAATTTTTATTTCAGTCTCTCCTTGTGTTATTATTGCTATTCTGTTGTGGTTACAGGGACCTGTTTATGTATTGTGGACGCTTATCGGGTTTGGGGCTTCACAGCTCCCACTCTCGTGCGGACCTTTTCACGTCTCGCCTCCATTTTAGGGAAGCGGGTCGTGACAGGTTTTAGTGGTGGCCCATGCAGGTCCCCTTCTGTAACTGCGATTTTTGGAATAGCAATAATAATATTTGAATGTCCAATAAACTAAGTTCGACGTCCGATGTCATAAGCTATGAGTCTAATCTGATTTGTTTTCCGTGTCATTAGATGGCAGGAAGGCGTTTCACCCGTGGTGGGGGCAGTGGTGCGCTCCCTCATGATGAGGAGCCTGAGCGGGAACCCACCAGCGGTGAGATGATGCGGATGATGATCCAGATGATGCAAGTGCAGCAGGGCGTGCTTTTGCAAGTCCAGAATGCTCCACCTGCTCGAACTGCCCGGGCTCTTCCGGATGCCCCCGCTCTGAGCCAGGAGCGAAGCAATTTCGGGAGCTGGGTCCCGCATATTTTGATGGTTCTGAGGGTCCTCTGGCGGCCGATGAGTGGATTCGGAACGTCGAGGACAATCTGAAGATGGCCAAGATCACCCCGGCTGGATGGGTTGATTTGGCGAAGAGGCAGCTCAAGGATAACGCCAGGAATTGGTGGGATGCTGAAGAGAAGTTGTTGGTGGAGCCGATAGCTTGGGCTACCTTCAAAGCCAGATTTGAGGGTGAATTCTTTCTGAAGGCTGCCAAGGAGGAGATGCTGCAGCGTTTTATCGATTTGAAGCAGGGGAACTCGTCGGTGGACATGTATCACCAGGAGTTCATGAGGCTGAGTCGGTTTGCGCCGAAGATGGTGCAGGACGCTGAGGAGAGAGCTCAGAGGTTTCTGCAGGGGCTCGCTTCGGAGCTCCAGAGTTTTGTGACCTCCTCTGATCGGGAATCTTATCAGAAGGTTCTGGTAGCAGCTAAGAGGCAGGAGCTGCTCATGAACCAGAGGAAGGGATCGGTTGTTGGTGCTGGGAAGAGGCCTGTGGAGCAGGCAAGAGCTGTGGTTAGACCTGGATTCAGGCCTAATCAGTTCGCTCAGTTTAAGAGGCCAGGAGGGTCTATTCCGAAGATCTGCCATTTCTGCGGCAGGCCTGGTCACGTCAAGGATCAGTGTCGGAAGTTTCTGGGCCAGTGTTTGATTTGCGGTGATGCTTCTCATGTCGCGAAGGATTGTCGGCATGCGGATCCGCTGCGGAGGGCTCCTGTTGCAGCTCAGCCATTGCAGCAGCGAGCGCCTGTTCCTGCTGGACGTGGAGCAGCTCTTGTTCCGCAGAGGCAGGCTTTTCGGCAGGCTGTTCCGCCGAGGAGGCATGCTTTTCTGATGACCGCTGCGGAGAGCGCGGCTGTGGATGAGGTTATCGCAGGTAATACTCATTCTAGCTATTACTTTCCCAGCTGGTTTTGATTGTTAGATTTTGTTGTTTGCTTGAACATGGTTGTTTGCTAGACTAGGGTTTGATTGTTAATTGCTTGATTAGGTGTGATTTTGGTTTGCACATTTCCTGCACGAGTCCTCTTTGACTCTGGTGCATCGATGTGCATTATTTCTCGGAGCTTCGTGGAGAGGCATTCCTTGTCGACGTCCCCTCTCCCCAAGAGATGGAATATCGTTACAGGGAATGGTGTGGTCTCGGTGCATCGTGGTTGCAATTCTTGCTCGTTGGTGGTCTGTGGACATGAGCTTTTTGCTGATTTCATTGTCCACGACATCATCAACTATGATGCAGTTCTTGGGATGGATTGGCTTGCGAGCTTCTATGCTACGATTGACTGCAGGAGGAAGAAGGTGGTGTTCGAGATTCCCGGACATCCAGTATTTGAGTTCAGTCGTGGTAGCAGTTCGCTTGGTCCTGTCAGATTTCGGGCCAGGCCGGTGGAGGCTGTGGCTATGCAGATGGAGCTGGAGTGGCCAGCTGTGGTGCGAGATTTTGGCGACGTCTTCCCCGAGGAGATGTCTGGTTTGCCGCCTGATCGAGCTTTGGAATTTTCTATCGATCTTGTCCCAGGTGCGCAGCCGATTTCGAAGGCACCGTATCGTATGGCACCTGCAGAGTTGGAAGAGTTGCGGAAGCAGTTGGATGAGCTTTTGCAGAAGGGTTATATTAATCCTAGTGTGTCTCCGTGGGGAGCACCGGTGTTGTTGGTTAAGAAGAAGGATGGTTCGCGTCGAATGTGCGTGGACTATCGGGAGTTGAATGCGGTGACCATTAAGAATAAATACCCGTTGCCTCGCATCGATGATATTTTTGATCAGCTTGGAGGTTCGAGGGTGTTTTCTAAATTGGATTTGAGGAGTGGTTACCATCAGTTGAAGGTGAAGAAGGAAGATGTTCCGAAGACAGCGTTCAGGACGAAGTATGGACACTATGAGTTTGTGGTTATGCCTTTCGGCGTAACTAACGTGCCCGCAGTTTTCATGAATCTGATGAACCTGATTTTCTACGACTTTTTGGATAAGTTTGTCGTTATCTTCATTGACGACATTCTGATCTATTCGAAGTCGGAGAAAGAGCATGCCTCGCACTTGAGGACGGTGTTGGAGATTTTGAGGAAGCATCGGTTGTATGCTAAGTTTTCGAAGTGCGAGTTTTGGCTGGATCGAGTTGCTTTTCTCGGGCACGTGGTGACTGGAGATGGTATTTCAGTGGATCCCGAGAAGATTCGGGACATCAGTGAGTGGCCTGTTCCGTCGTCTGCGTCTGAGATTCGGAGTTTTCTTGGACTTGCTGGTTATTATCGACGATTCATCAAGGACTTTTCCCGTATTGCTGGGCCGATGACCAGGTTGACGCGGAAGGATGTTGCTTTTGTTTGGTCGGGTGATTGTGAGAGTGCTTTTGGTATTCTGAAGGAGAGGTTGACGAGTGCCCCAATTCTTGTTGTGCCTGATCGCAGCGGTGGATTCGGGATCTTTTGCGATGCTTCTGGCAAGGGTCTCGGTTGTGTGTTGCATCAGCACGGGCATGTTGTGGCGTATGCGTCTCGTCAGCTTAAGGTTCATGAGAAGAATTATCCGACGCATGATTTGGAGTTGGCTGCCGTTGTGTTTGCTCTTAAGATTTGGAGGCACTTCTTGCTGAGTGAGAAAGTGAAGATTTTCACCGATCACAAAAGCTTGAAGTATATTTTCACTCAGAAGGAGCTCAACATGCGACAGCGTCGATGGTTGGAGCTTATGGCAGATTATGATATTGATTTGCAGTTTCACCCTGGCAAGGTGAATGTGGTTCCAGATGCTTTGAGTAGGCTGCCAGCGGTGATGATTTTGACCTCGCAGTGGAGATTGCAGCAGGATTTTTGCGAGTCTGGAGTGGAAATTGTTCTTCCTGGGGAGGCTTCTTCGTTGATGTACATGCAGGTACAGTCGACGATCGTGGATCGGATTAAGGCTGGCCAGGCTGAGGATCCGAAGCTGGTGAGGATTCGGGAGATGGTGGAAGCCGGTCTGCGGACTGACTTTTTGATTCATGAGGATGGCTCGCTGAGGTTTGGAGCCAGGTTGTGTGTGCCTGCTGGGGATATCAGAGAGGAGCTGATGGTGGAGGCGCACAGTTCGCCGTATTCTGTGCATCCTGGTGGCACCAAGATGTACCAGGATCTTCGTCTGAATTATTGGTGGCATGGTATGAAGAGGAGCGTGGCTCGGAGTGTAGCCAAGTGCTTGGTTTGCCAGCAAGTGAAGGCGGAGCATCAACGTTCGGCCGGGTTGCTACAACCGCTTCCGATTCCGGAGTGGAAGTGGCAACACATCACTATGGATTTCGTGACTGGACTACCTCGGAGTCCGAAGCAGAATGACGCGATTTGGGTGATCGTAGATCGATTGACCAAATCCGCGCACTTTATTCCATTTCGAGTGGGACAGTCCACTGAGGCGCTAGCGAGGAGATATATGGAGGTGAAATTCTTTTACTCTCCATTTTTATTTCCTTTTCCTAGTTTGGATAGTGATGTATCGTGAATCGTGCAGGAGGTTGTGCGACTTCACAGAGTCCCCGTGAGTATCGTGTCTGACAGAGACACGAGG
Organism: Scilla litardierei; assembly: GCA_030789695.1. Taxonomy (NCBI): domain Eukaryota; kingdom Viridiplantae; phylum Streptophyta; class Magnoliopsida; order Asparagales; family Asparagaceae; genus Scilla; species Scilla litardierei. The sequence goes on along the minus strand of CM061142.1, from coordinate 296,766,622 downwards.
TTCACATCTCAGTTCTGGCAGAGTTTGCAGAAGAGCTTGGGTACGCGTCTGAGTTTCAGCACGGCGTACCATCCGCAGACGGATGGCCAGTCCGAGAGGACGATTCAGATTTTGGAAGACATGCTGAGGGCGTGCATGTTGGATTTCAAGGGTTTGTGGGAGGACCATCTACATTTGGTGGAGTTTTCCTACAACAACAGCTTCCAGGCGAGTATTGGCATGGCGCCATTCGCCGCTCTTTATGGGAGGAAATGTCGATCGCCATTGAGTTGGGATGACGTTGGTGATAGGGAGTTGTTGGGACCTGAGATGATCGTGGAGGCCGTGGATATCGTCAGGAATATTCGGGAGAGGTTGAGAATTGCTCAGGACCGTTTTATGCATTGGGCGGATGCTAAACGTCGTCCTTTGGAGTTTCAGCCGGGCGACCATGTGTTCTTGAAGATTTCCCCGAATCGTGGTGTGATTCGTTTCGGGAAGCGTGGGAAGTTGAGCCCGCGATACATTGGACCATTTGACATTTTGGAGAGGGTTGGCGAGGTAGCTTATCGCTTGGCCTTGCCGCCATCTTTGGAAGGAGTTCACAATGTTTTCCATGTGTCGCAGCTTCGTCGATACATTAGCGATCCGTCTCGTGCGGTGGATTTTTCGGAGATTACCGTTCGCCCCGATATGACGTATGACCAGCGTCCCGTGCAGATTCTGGACAGGCGTCAGAAATCGCTTCAGAACAAGATTGTCAATCTTGTGAGGGTGATGTGGCGACACGGTTCACCTGGAGAGTCTACTTGGGAGAATGAGGATGAGATGCGAGAGCGTTTCCCACTTTTGTTTCCGGACTCGTGAGTTTTTGGAAATTCCGAGGACGGAATTTTTCTTAAGTTGGGGAGGATGTAACGACTGCTTTTCTTGTATCTGATTATAATATAATATAATATATGTTTTAGTGGATTTTCTCCTCTTGTGTGGTTTTCGTCTCCGTAGATTTCATTTTCGATCGATTCGTCGTATTTTCTCGCTTCTTCCTTAGGATTGTCGATTTCGAAGTAAGTCACTCGTGACGGACTTCATAACGGTCGTATCTAACTATTAGATCAAGCCTAGGAGTCTTAGGAATCGATCCCGGGGTCTCGCGCTCCGTATCGGTACTTTCTGTGCTCATTAGCCGGTGTAAGAAGGGCCACCGACCGACTAGATGACGATCCAGTCGGTCGGCAATCCTTCTTGGACCGACTAGTGAGCTTTCTAATTTTCTGAGGAAGCTACTGTTTATCGTTAGTCGGTCTAAGAACGTTGGTTGACCGACGAATCCTAATTTCACCTGTAGATACTGTTTACACTTAGTCGGTCTGCGTTGGTCGACCGACCGACTAGTTGTCAAACTAGTCGGTCAGTGGTTGTTCTTTGACCGACTAACTAGTGCTGTAAACCCTAGTTTTGCCCTAGCCGCCAGCTTAGCCTATAAATACCCAACCCAAACGTTTTCTTCCCCTCCAACTCGACCCTAAACCCTAAAATCGCCCCCATTGATCCCCCACCTTCCTCCAAGCTCCATTGCTTCATTCCAAGCCCTAAATCCATCATCCAAACCATCCATCTACCCCATCTACCTCTCATCTTCCCCAAAAATCTCACCGAAATCCATGTTCTTTCCGTCTTCTCACCGTTGTTTTCATAGCTTATTTATAATTTTATGAAAACCCTAATTTATTTCATGTATTTGTTGATTGTTCCCCCAAAACAGCGATTTCCTCGTAGATAGCATCCGAGTGACGAAGTGATCGTCGATCCCCGGTGCTAGGCAAGTGAAACTTGCCACTTAGGGTTTAGGCCATGTTTTAGGCCATTTACTTGTTGTAGGCGTAAAAGAGGCTAGGCGACGAAATGATACTCGCCTAGGCGCGAATTGGGGAACTAGCTTGACAACGAAGCTAGTTCCAACACATTTAGCATGTTGCACATTTTCCATGTCATGTTTACTTTCAATTAACGGTACGCGAATATGTCATGTCATTGCATTTCGCCTGTCACGTTTAATTTAATTAACGGTACGCAAATAAAATGTCATGACCTCGCATCCTTTAGATATTGCTGCGTTTTCCGGCTAGGTGGTTCCTGGCTCGTGACCAGAAGCGAGCATAATGAGTTGCTAACCCCAACGCTCGATACATTGAATTGTGAACTAAGAATGCGAGCTCAATGGCGGGGCAACCCTAGGCTCACTAGATGAGCTCAATGTGCAGGGACCCCAGGCTCCATATCGTGTGAATATTGGGTAGTGTTTAGTGCCGATCGGTCTGAAATGCTATGCCATTCAGCGAATGGCGTAAACACCTACAAAAAATGTAAATTGATTGAATTGACAGTAGCTTGGCTACTCTTGTCTTGTCCCGATGATTGTTCTCTTGTACAAATTGTCTTGCCATGTTTTTAATTGTGCACTCATGTTATAACTGCCATGTCATGCATACTAAACTGCTAGGTTGCTAGATGCCTCACTTTCAGTTTCCTTGCCCAAGTCTTTTTAGACTTGCTGACATGTGCCCCTTTACTCTTTTGGGTGACACATGTTAGATCCTGAGCCCGAGTACCTCGTTGAGGACGAGGTGTTTGCTGACGCCGAGCCCGAGCTTGTGTTTGGCGGGGAGTACGTGGACACTGGGGACCAGTCCTAGTGTCTTCGTGTGTTTTACTTTTGTTAGACAGTTGTTCTGTTATCGGTGCGTGGCACCTATACTTTGCTTTGTTGTTGTCGTTGCTTTTGTTGGCCTTGTTCTGGGCCTTGGACTCTTTTCTTTTAGCCTGGTGGCTTTTCTGGATGTTGAACTTTTTTTTTGTGATGTTGGACAATATTTGTGAGATGTGAATTTTTATTTCAGTCTCTCCTTGTGTTATTATTGCTATTCTGTTGTGGTTACAGGGACCTGTTTATGTATTGTGGACGCTTATCGGGTTTGGGGCTTCACAGCTCCCACTCTCGTGCGGACCTTTTCACGTCTCGCCTCCATTTTAGGGAAGCGGGTCGTGACAATGGGCCCATAGCCAGTACGAGGCTTTATCCCTCAAGGTGAACGAGAAGAGCCTTAGCTTGATGGCGTTATCACTCACATCTTTAGTCTTAAAAGTATCACACTTTGCCAGGAAAGTGTCGATGTGGTGGTTGGGATTCTCATGAGGATGCCCATGAAAGGGATCTGCTACATTAAATTTATAAGCCCCGTCTTCAGCTCGAAGCTAGCTGCCGCCAGTTGCGGTCTCAAGATAGAAGAATTATTTCCAAAAGTAGGCTTCATGTGGTCCCTGATGGACCCGGTGCGAGGTGGGGCAGTGATATTGTCTGCCATCTGACCAGAGGGAGATTGATTTCTACTAGAGGCCCTCTGAGCACTTGCTGTCTTCTCGACTTCAGGGTCGAATTATAATTCTTAATTAAATGCCCTAAAGCGAGTGTTCATGCACCAAAATAACTCAGAAAAATACCATTAGTAGCAATGAAATAATTAAAAGAATAAAAAGGGTGGTAAGATAAGGAATGGTGAGAATTGCTAGTAAACTCTTCAAAACAAAAGTAAACTGAGATACACTATTGCCGTACCCGGTAACGGCGCCAAAAACTTCATGCATCCAGAACTTACACCTAAATTCCAACTAGCGGTCTCTCGGTCGCTAGGCGTAGTACGGCTCTTAGGTGTCGTTTCCGGGCTCTATCCACAAGCGGACGGTGTCAAATTATAGTATAAAAGATGTCGTATCCCACATGGACAGTGACAGTGTATTTGCGATCTCAGGTAATTTTTATATCTCGAAGTGAGATAGCTGTCGTTTGGGGAAATTTGGTTTTGATGTTGTTGTTGATTTGATAATAAAGAGAACTAAGGTTTTAGGGATCACCACTAAGACCGTCGGAGATCGACGTTGGAATGGGATCCTTACATTGCATTAGGTTTTGGGGATTAATCTCTCAATTCATACCATTCTCATAGGTTAGAATTTCGAGGTATTTTGGTGGCTCTCATTGACGCAATGGCGGTATCCGTCATTGTAGCGATATAGTTCGTCGGTGGATCCCCTCAAGGCACGAGCTGGGCATGGTCACGAGCCTTGGTTGGATCCACCGATTTCCCTATTCAAATCCCAAGGATACCCCCTTAAACTCATCAATTCCACAGATTGTGGGCATGATCTCAGTGCGAGTTATCCTAGGGATCCGGTAGGATCGGTCAAAATACTCCCCTTTATTCCTAATTCAACCTAGAGATCCAGATCTACATCTCCCCCCTAAAGTCTTAGGGCTAATCCGTCAACCCTAGAAGAAACTACTCGCTCAGGATGATTTTGACGAATAAAAATGCGGTTTTTATAGGAGAAAACATCATAGCAAAATTAATCGAATAAGGATTGAATAGCTTACGTACCGAAGGCGAAGAGAAACAAAAGCCAATAATAATCTAGAAAGATCCGCAGATTCCAAAACGTGAAGAAAAGTAGAGCTCCAAAAATAATTCAATAATCTCCAAAGAAAATTAGGTTTAGATCAAACAACAATTCTCTAATCTCTTTCTTTCTCAAAAAATTCCCCAGTTACAATAGAATGAACCCCCCAAAACGTCACTCCCAGATCCACACTTCACTCCCCTACGCGCAACAGACGGCCACACGAAGTTTCCAAAAATATCCTTCATTGTCGCCGACCGAGTCAGTGACTCGGTCGAGCAGAGGCTTGCTCGGTCGGCTGCTTAGTCGAGCAACCCTCTTGCTCGGTCGAGTATGTCAGGGAGTCGTGCTTCTCCAACAAAATGCTACTCTGTCTGCTCGGCCCGAGTAAGCCTTGCTCGGTCGAGCAACCAACTGACTCGGTGGCCATAAGATCTACTCGGCTCGAGTGGGAGGTTGGCTGAGCTTCGAAATTAGGGGCTGCTCGACCGAGCACCATACTGCTCGGTCCGAGCGGCCTGCGTATCAGCTCTCGTTCTTCATCTTGCCTCTGCTTGATCGAGCAGGTGCTTTGCTCGGTCGAGTCACCTCGGAAATCCTGAGCTGCTCCATTGCAGCTTCTCCTCCACTCCTGGCAATCTCCTCTGCTGCTTCCATGGGCTTCCAAAACTCGACGAACTCTTGTAGAGCTACGCCAACAGGCTCCAGGGTATGTCGGATGTGTCCATATCCAAAATGGGTCCCGAATCGCTCCAAAATTCCTGAAAATCCATAAAATTCTATGAAACTCGAATATGGCGTTAGAATTGCAATATCATAAGAAAATATGGGATTCAGATGTGGATATGATATGACATTCAATGAAATGATGGAAAATATGGACACATCAAAGGCCACCACCACTGGCCCCTCCCAGGGCGAGGGCAAGCGTTGAAAGCCGAATGCTTTTCAAGCCGAACTTGCCCGGCTACACGCCATTAGTGGGGAGGGGGGGTGAATCACTTCCTACCCCTCAGTTGGACACGCTTGGCATTAACTTCTTGGGTGAGGACGAGCACACGAAGTTTATATCCCTAAACTCTCGTGCGATCATACCCACTAAATTTCCAAGCATCATTGCTCTGTCATCCCTAGGCCTCCTAGACATTGTCAGTACCCTCCTCCAAAATCTCGGATGGGAGGAACTCTTAGAATGTGAGGCTAGGACATATATGAGGCTCACTCTGGAGTTTCTATCCACTTTTAGATTTTATCCCGCGGGTTTTTATTTTCGCATCATGAACAAGGAGTACAGTCTATCCAAAGACTCCTTGAACCCGCTCTTCAAGTGGCCTAGAGCTCTTGAGCCTATTGCCATCTACAAAAAACATCCATACCCCCAAGAGTTTGATGTAGATCATTTTTGGTGTGAGATTACCAAGCTCGATGTCTTTCCAAAGGCTCGAACGAAAGCATCTAGCATCATTCACCTTGACCTTTGCATCATCCACTGCATTATCACAAACACCTTATTTTATTGATACGAGACATACTAGGTCTCTCAGGATGAGCTATTCTTCTTGTGGTGCGCCTCCCAGAGCCGTGTCCTTCGTGAGGGCAGTACCACTGTCCCCCACTATATCCTTCACGCTGGGTCTTGGCTCATGCAGAGATTCCTTAACCCCATAGCCGACCCCAGATCCCCTATCTGTTGTGGGGGACTCATCATTATCATCGCCTCCCTCCCTCCTGTATCATTTAAGATCCCTGATTCCATGACCCCTGTCGTTGGCCCTACCTCTCTAGATCTCTCGGTGCTCACTAACATGCGTATGATCTGAGCCAGTGACCGAGAGCTATATTTCTGGCTTTATGGTCCTACCTCCACTCCTTACACCAAGCTGCCTAACCCCGGACTTTTTGGGCCTGGCACCACTTTAAGGTGGGTTTTCTCACCTGACACCGATTTAGCTTTAGGTGTCCAGGCACCAGTCCAGCAGCTTGACCCACACCAGCCCCACCCCCGGGACCATGTCGATACTTCTGGTGCTTCCACATCTATCCCTTGTCCTGTAGTCATCCCAGCCCTCCGTCGGTATAGGAGTTCTCGACCCCAGGTCGAGGGTACCAGCAGCGCTCCTCTCCCACCACGTTCCCATACCGAGCACCTAGCTCGCTTGGAGGAGGAGTTTAGGACTTTTCGAGACTCCACTGTCAGCACCCTGAATGAGGTCAGAGATACCATCTCTGATTTCAGGACTTCTTTTGATGGCCTGGCTCTTGCCATCGTGACGCTTCAGTCCCAGTTCGACCGGTTCTATCAGTATCATTATAGTCAGGGCCATTATCTTGCTACTGTACCACATCTCCTACCTGTTCGCATCACACCCCACCAATCTCACCCCCTAAGACTGCTCAGACCCTAGCTTCCACTTCCATTTCCCCCCTCTTGTAGATATACCCTACACCCCACTACATGTTTCCATCCCATCCCAGTGATCTGTGGTGCCCAAGGACACCATCGCCGTCACACCATGCATCACCACACCACCACCTTCCCCACAGCCTGATCCTGGGATTGGGCACACTTCCACCCCTCCACCATCACCCCACCCCGACCCCATGATTCCACACACTTCTCCACTACCCATCACAGAGTCCGTTCCCATTCCATCCCATTCACATGCCCCCTCACCTCCTCCCCCTTCCTCACCACGTGATGGCACCATCATCCTTCTCTCCTCGTCATCCGAGGACGAATGGACCACCCCATCTCCACCTCCACCTCCACCTATAAAATCTGAGTCCACACCACTCCATCCCCACACCACATTGACACAGCAGCTGAGCATTCAGCTGATTCTGTTGTCCTACCCACTTCACCCACCACACCCACCCAACCACCTCCTGATGGTGGCTCAGCTTGATTAAAGCACCACACATTTTTGGCACCCCCCTCATCATTTAGCCCATGCATCACACACTTGCAACATTTTTTGGGCACATGTTTTTATAGCTTGGGAGAGATGCACCTGGGTCTCCTTCCCCTAATTCTGTTTTCACATCATTTTCTGTGTTTTACTTGTGTTAAGGACAACGCTTGGTTTAGCTTAGGGGAGGAGCTCTTTCGCACTAATTTCCTCTTATTTCCTCTTATTTTCCTATTTTTATCGTTATTTTCGTTTTCATTTTTCCATCTTTCTTTCTTTTTCATATGCATCATGTTTAAATTCAATATATGCATCCAAAAAGACAAAAAAAGGAAAAAACTTCAAAAACTCAAAAAATATTCGCATTCGCATCATGCATCTTGCACCTTCATGCATACATTTGTATATACTTGCATTCGCCTCGAGAATTTTTTGAAAACGAGTTTTTATATGCACTGAATCTTGATTTGAAATTCGTTTTCTGAACTTTAATGCTCGATTTCCATGAAGTTGATTTGAATATGAGAATAGTTCGTAACCTTAGCTCAAATCCCTTGTAATACCCTAGCTTTGGCCGTCCTCGCAATCCCTAAGATAGGAGTACTTAAAACCAACCTAGATGGACACCTAGGAACCCATTCTATGCATGGACCTTAGAGCGATAGTTGTGCATAACGGTTTAGAGTCCCTTAAGACTTGGATAACCACACTTTGTCTAGTACTGAGGATAGAATCTGCCTAGTTTACCACATGCTTTTCAAAAAAGAAAAGAAAAAAACCAAAAAGAAAAAAATTGTGAATAGAAAAAATAGTATGCATTGTTCCCTAGGGAAGCTGAGTAACCGGATCCCCACAATAGTAACCGTCAGGGCCTGATGTAAAAAGGCCTAACTTGGGGGAGTGCGTATGAATAAGGATTTCATTTGGGTTGAGTTAGTAGGTCCGAGGGGTCCTTTTTGGCCCGGTGCCCTAAGGTCGTCTAATCTGTGAGTCACCGACCCAATGCTCTCTTCACAACCCAACTACAAATCCCAAAAAAGAGAAAAGAAAACAAATATGTATATAAAATTTCTTTTTGTATATACGTGTGTATATATGAAATCATGGATAAACTTGGCAATTTCTTGAATCAAGGAACCGTGTCGTTTCGTGAGCGCCACTTCCTCGGTCGACCAATATCCCATTATCCCATACCTATCCCCTCTTCGACCATTGTCTAACTTAGGTTCCTACACACTCAATCTAAGGTCGGGTTATAGGAAATGTCTTAGAATGTGAGTATAGCCATTGTCTAGTGTATTGCTTGGTGATTTGAGTAGGGGTGACGTTCTATGAACATATTCTCATCGACAGAAAGATTTTCGAGCATTTTGGTTTCTCGAATTCGAGTTTTCATTTCACTCACGTATATATTCTCGATTTTTGAAAATTCTCGAAGTTTCATCGCATCATTTGCATGTTGACTGCATTCCTCCAATCTACGCTCTCTTGTCTTCCTTACGGACAAGAAAGAGTTCAGCTTGGGGGATTTTGATGGGTGTTTATTATATATAGTTTTTCACTTTTTTTCTTGCACGTTTACATCGTTTCATTCTCCATTCCTCCCCATTTTCCCCGTTTTGTCTCTTCTTTTGCTTTTATGGTCCCTCACGTGCTTTGCAGGAAATATATGCCGATTAGGGACCATATGACGAGATCTTAGCGCAAAGAGGCGAAAGGAGCGAAGCCAGGGACTTAATTGGTGCAAAAGAGAGGATTTTGTGAACAACTGCCACCCACATGGCCGCGTCACAATGTATCAAACGGTCGCATCAAACTGCATTGGAGACAACATCTATGCGGCCACGTCAAATATCACCAAACAGCCACGTCAAATGATGTAAATATTGAAGACAAAGATTGAATATCAGAGGCTTTTGCGGTCCACGCAGACGAAGTTGATGCGGCCGCGAATTTACGATGACAAGAGCAGATCGATGTGGCCGCGTCAAAAGATGACGCGGTCACGTAGCTGTTTTCGACGCGGTCGCGTCTCTATTGATGCGCCACCTAACTGCTGCAAGGATCTGCGTAAACATTTATTATCCAGTTGTATCTATACTCATCTTCATTCCGATCATTTCTGCAAACTGTTGATACTCCGTCGGATATTCATTCTAATATCTGGAACACGAAATATATAGAATAGATCAAGAAAAGAAATATATGGACTATGATTCATACTCACTATTCAGACCTCGCAACCGGACCCAAAAAAAACCTCCCGACTCGATCAACTAGAAACGAGAGAAAGCCGACGGCTTCGATGACTTATTCAACAACCTTCCGTCACTTTAGCTTTCGAACGAGGGTAGACTTGCTTTCTTATGCTAGAACCTGACAATATCTATCCCCCGAACAAGGGACTGCTCGAATCATTCACAGATGCCCCGAGAGGCATCCTTTCCTTAAGGGGGTGGTTCACGCGCGCGCAAACGAGCACCGGCCGCAACAGCAAGGAAACTATGACCAATAGAGTCAGACCCCTTACAGAATGGGTCCACTAGACTTTAGTAATAGGGAAACCTGGTCTTCATTCGCTTACACTAAAAAAGCCGATCGGTTCTACGTCGCTGAAGCCCCAATTCCCATATTGCACAAAGGAATGATGTGACCACATCGTTTCTGGCATGGTCGTGTCAGATCGGGTTCCTGAGGCGGCTAGGGCAAAAACTGGGGGCTATTTTGGTCTTTTGTGCGTGCATATATAAGCGCCCCTTCATCCTCTTGTGAGGGGAATCCTTTTCTTAACCATTTTCTGTTATTTTCTAGGGTTTGGGCAAGTTTGTAAGGATTCAAAATTCTCTTATTTTGTTGTTTTTCATTGATCTATTTGCTTATTAGTGTAATAGCTCAAATTCTCTTACTAGAGACTTTTTTCTTTGTTATTACTGATGTATTTCATCATCCATTGCTATTCTAATCTGAATCAATGACTTTAGATGCTTACCAGTTGATAGGAATCCCTTTTATTGCAATGGGTAGTGAGTAGTTTTCTTCTAGGGCAATGGGATGAACCCCATTGGATTAGGGCTATGGGTTAAACTACTTAATTAATTTAATGGCTGGGCTAATTGAGATTAAGGGTATATTGGGATGATTATTGTCGTCGTAGATTCAATCCCCTCCCTTCGGGGCGATTGGATTAGTCGCCGACCAAAAGTCCGAACCAATCCGGGGATCCGATCCCTATGATCACTCCATATTTTATACCTTTTTTCTGCATGTTTGCAAGCCGTTTTGATCGCCCATATCGCGTTTTTCACGATTATTCGACAATATTGCGATGCTTTTCACTATTTCTTGTTTTTGTCGTATTTCAGGAAATATGGAGCGATTTGGAGCGATTTTGAGATCAAGGGGTTTGCGAGCACTAAGGAGTGTCACCCACGGCTCGTTTGAGGGCCATTCAGCGATGGAGTATGAGTGAAAAAAGAAGGAATTTCGTAAGAGCGACGAGGAGGAGAAACGGAGAAGATTGGGCATTTACAGCATGCCACTCGGCCGAGTGGAGCACTCACTCGGCCGAACAAGAAGCCCCACTCGGCCGAGCAGAACGGATACGCACACAGGGTCAATTTCAGCGTATACTCGGTCGAACGAAGAAAGCCTACTTGGCCGAGTGAGAAATCTCACTCGCCCAAGTGGTACAGGGAAATTGTCCAGAGAAAGGCCGAAGTTACTGTATTTTTCGAAGATCCTGTCGAAAGTCACTCGGCTAAATGATAAAGCCACTCGGCCGAACGGATAAGTATACTCGGCCGAGTCACCTTCGAAGGCAGACCCTGAGACCCCCTGACTTACTGTTTTCTTACAGGGTCTGTCACTCGGCCGAGTGACAATGTCACTCGGCCGAGTGAGCCGCTCCGCCTGCTGCGAAAGATGCGATTTCTGGGCTGCGCAGGGGCAGTTTGGTCACGATTTTCTGGGCGATTTTAGGGGGTATTTAAACCCAGTTTTTGCCCTAGTTAGAGGAGCTTTTGGCAGCCTTTTTCAGAACTTTTCAGAACTTTTTAGATTATTAGATTTAGACTTTCTATTTTGAAGATTTAAAGGCTACTCTTATTGGATTCTCATTGGATATCATTGGATCTTCATTGGTTTGTCTATTTCCTATCAAAAACTCAATTTTTATTAGCTATTTCTCTATTGCAATGAATTCTCTTGATATTATTATTGATTTTTCTGAGAATTGCATGATGAATATTGAGTAATGCCTTCGTCTTAGGGCGTATGGATGAACCCTATGGACCCTATTTCTAAATTGTGATGAATTTGTGAAATTGTTGCTAGAATTGATTAGGGTTAGGTTGGGATTGATTAATTACGGATAGTTAGGAATTCATATCGATTGGGATTTGCAAGAGATTGGATCCCAATTGATATGAAGGCCTAGAAATTCGATTTAGATTGACTATTGGATTTCTCTAGACTTGGTTTGCAAGAGATTGGGCCAAAGCTAGGATTTTCAATTGTGAATCTATACTAATATCCGTTTGCAAGATATTGGATGGATAGGAACTATCATAACCTAGGTCGTAGCTCGAGTTTACACGAGACTGGGCTCGAGATACGATTGAATGATGATGTCATTCTTCACGCTAGCGGCTTAGGCTAGGGTTTGCAAGAGATTGGGCTCTATCCTAGGTTTGCTATAGACCGGCAATAGCGCGAGAGCGTGAGCTTGAGCTTGGTTCTACATTTAGTTGCGACTAGTTCACCCACATTCAGGTTTAGCAATGATGAAACCTATGAATCACAACGATGAGAGACGGTCCATAGCGGGGATTCCCTTTCCCTAGACGTTTTATTAAATTGATACTTTCTCTTGATATTTGCACGATTGTGATTGTTTACCCCAAACGATTCTCGATCCTCTTGATAGCTAGGTCATTGGAAGGAGACACTGTCATTAGTCCTCCCTGAGTTCGATACCCGCTCACCGCTACACCGTGTGCTTGCGGTAAAACTACAAGTCGTTTGTCCCGGGTGTGTGTACTCCCGGGGCTTGAGCAAGTTTTTGGCGCCGTTGCCGGGGAGACACATTTGACGGTGTTCGATTTTGATCACCCGGTTATCTCTTACCATCTATCTTCCTTTCTTTCTTTATTTTTCCTTTTTGACTCTCATTGCTGCCCAATTTACTTGTTCTACCAGAATTCTCCATAAAATCTTAATAGGAACATGGGGGACGCAATGTTGATGACTGAGTCTAGCCCGGGGGACGATGATTCCTTTGCGAACCTTCTTAAAGAACTTGTTGATGAGGTCCATGCCACATGGGTGTTCGCCGTTGATGTCGAGGACCCCATTGAGAAACAATTCGCTATTTTTGTGATGGATCAAATCTCCCCAGAAGGGACTATCGAGGGCAACGTTAGAGTTGATGTGAGAGACGGCAAGTTACATTTTGAAGACGGGCAGAGCGTGCATCAATGAATGTTACACTTCCGATGAGTTCACTGGGCATGCCGAGATTCAGGGAAGTACACTCTACGACCCTGACTCTTATATTTATGAACCCACTGACACATCTCTTGATCTCAGGCTTGGACCGGAGCACAGTGGTAGTCCCATCGATGCCCACACAGAGTTGTGCAGCGTCTATTCCGATGCACCGTCCTCACCGAGAAGTGAATCTGAGTCGGCATATGGAAGCCCACTCAAAGAGCAGGAACTAAACCCAGATGTTGTGGAAGAGGTCAAGCTTTCACAAGGAGAGGAAGTAGAGGGTACATTGCCATCTGAGGTAGAGCTTAAACAATTACCACCAAATTTAAGGTACCCTTTCTTGGGTAATAAATTGACCTATCCGGTTATTGTTAATGCCCACCTCAACCATGATCAACTAGAAAGACTCTTAGATGTTCTTAGGAGTCACAAGGATGTGCTTGGCTACACCATCTCTGATCTTAAGGGAATAAGTCCTAGGCTCTGCACGCATAGAATCCACTTGGAAAACACTGAAGCCACCTCCATAGAGCCTCAAAGGCGGTTGAACCCTAACATGAAGGAGGTGGTTAAGAAAGAGATTCTTAAATTGCTTGAAGCCGGCATTATCTATCCTATCTCTGACAGCCGGTGGGTTAGCCCCGTTCATGTCGTCCCCAAAAAAGGGGGATGACCGTTGTAAAAAATGAAAAGGGAGAACCCATTTCTACGCGCACTGTCACGGGATGGCGGATGTGTATTGATTATAGGAAATTAAATAAAGCCACCTGGAAAGACCATTACCCATTGCCCTTTATTGATCAAATGCTTGAGCGTCTTGCTAAACATAAATACTTCTGTTATTTGGATGGGTATTTGGGATTCTTTCAAAATCCCCTTGCATGAAGACGACCAAGAAAAAACCACTTTCACATGTCCTTATGGTACATATGCCTATCGTAGAATGCCTTTTGGACTTTGCAATGCTCTTGTCACTTTTCAAAGGTGCATGACATCAATCTTTTCTGATTACATTGAAAATATTATGGAAGTCTTCATGTATGATTTTTTTGTATATGGAAGTGAGTTTGATTCTTGTGTGTCTAATCTTACTAAAGTCCTCAAACGATGCCAACAAAATAACCTCACTCTTAATTGGGAAAAATGTCATTTTATGGTCACCGAGGGGATAGTACTTGGGCATCTTGTTTCTTCTAGGGGGATCGAGGTCGATAAGGTGAAAATTGAGGTAATCAAAAAACTCCCTCCTCCTATTAATGTTAAAGGCATTAGAGGCTTTCTTGGTCATGCGGGGTTTTACCGCCGCTTTATCAAAGATTTTGCCTTAATTGCCCGACCTCTTACCCCCTTACTTGCTAAAGATGCTCCCTTTGTCTTTTCAGGAGAATGCTTGCAAGCATTCAATACGTTGAAAGAAGCTCTTATTTCTGCCCCCATCATACAACCGCCGGATTGGAGCCTTTCCTTCGAGCTTATGTGTGATGCAAGTGACCAAGCCATTGGAGCGGTGCTAGGACAGAGGAAAGACAAAAAGCTTCATGCTATGTTCTATGATAGCAAAACATTGGACGATGTGCAGAAAAATTATACCACCACCGAGAAAGAGCTTTTAGCGGTTGTCTACTCCATCGAGAAGTTTCGTTCCTACCTCCTTGGATCCAAAGTAATTGTCCATACCGACCATGCGGCATTGAAGTATCTTCTAAGAAAAAAAGAGGCCAAGCCAAGATTAATAAGATGGATACTTTTGTTGCAAGAATTTGACTTGGAGATTAGAGACAAAAAGGGGACGGACAACGTTGTAGCGGACCACTTGTCTAGGCTTGTTCGTGACAAGGAGGATGAGAGCTTACCTATCGATGACACTTTTACCGATGAAAGGCTATTCGCCATAAGACCTGGAGAGGTGCCTTGGTATGCGGACTTTGTTAACTATTTTGCATGTGGGATAAAACCAAGCGGAATGCCCACGCAACAAAAAAGGAGATTTATGCACGAAGTCCGAAACTATTTTTGGGAAGATCCGTATCTCTTCAAGATTTGCAAGGATGGTGTTATTCGGAGATGTATTTCCAATGAGGAGGCCACGTCAATCATCTTGCATTGCCACAGTATGCCATGCGGGGGACATCACGCCTCATCTAAGACCACCGCTAAGATATTGCAATGCGGATTCTTTTGGCCGACCATGTTCAAGGATACGCATGACTTCGTCAAGGGATGTGATAGATGCCAACGGACCGGGAATATATCAAGGCGAAACGAGATGCCGATGAGGCCCATCCTAGAAATTGAGCTATTTGACTGTTGGGGAGTGGACTTCATGGGCCCTTTCATACAAGCAAGGGTAACAAGTACATCTTATTGGCCGTGGATTATGTCTCCAAATGGGTAGAAGCCATTGCCACCCCCACCAATGATGCAAGGGTGGTTTCAAAATTTTTCAAGCAAAACATCTTCCCACGCTTTGGGATACCCCGTACTTTGATAAGCGATGGGGGGGAGCCACTTCATATAAAACAAATTTGACGCCATGTTGAAAAAGTACGGGGTGAATCATAGAATTGGTATGGCATATCACCCTCAGACGAGCGGACAAGTGGAGGGTTCGAACTGAGAAATCAAGCAAATTCTTGAAAAAACCGTCGATAGATCGAAGAAAGATTGGTCTATGAAATTAAACGATGCTCTATGGACGTATCGCACAGCTTTTCGCACTCCGATTGGCACCACACAATACCGTCTTGTTTACGGGAAAGCCTGTCACTTGCCGAAAGAGTTGGAGCACCGCGCATATTGGGCCATCAAGACATTTAATTATGACTACAAGAGTGCGACAGCGAGGCGACTCTTAGACATCAATGAGCTTGATGAGATCAGACGAGATGCTTACGAGAGCTCAAGAATCTACAAGGAAAGGACTAGGATCCTCCACGATGCACACATAACCATCACAGACTTCAAGGTAGGAGATAAAGTCCTCATATTCAATTCCCGGCTCCGACTCTTTCCCAGAAAATTGAGATCACGATGGTCCGGACCATTCACCATTAAGCACATGCAACCGGGGGAGCTTTTGAATTGGAAGGGAATGACGGAGCCACATTCAAGGTGAATGGACAATGGCTCAAGCATTATTCCGAAGGAGTCCCCTGTAATGCCCTGCTAAGCTACTGCACAAGTACTAGAGGGGGGTGAATAGTACTTTAAAATAATTAAGAGGCTAATTCCTAATTACCTTGCAAACTCTACCAATAATGCGGAAATGCGGAAATGTAAATATTAGATAACAAAGACAAACAATCGCAAACAAGCAATTTAACGGGTTTGGATACACCCAAGTCTCCCCGACTTGTTCCCGGTGATCCTACGTCCCAACCACCCGGATCCCCTCCGGCTACTCGAGTTAGAAACCCTAACTCAAGATTTTCACTATGAAATACTTGTGAAAAACCTTCACAAGTCAAATCATACACAAAAGAAATTGTGACTCCCACAACCCGGGATCACAAACACACTCTCACAACCGAGAGTGAAACTTACAATATGAAAGTAAATGAAATAGAAATTCTTACCGACAAAATCCTATGCCTTGAGTAAAACTTACGATTTAGGGCAAAACGGATTTTCGGGAAGATGAAGAGGCACCAAACCCTAGCTCTAAGATGTAGATCAGCGATGGAGAGCTATGAGGTTGTTGGTGACCTAGAATCAAGCACTTGGCTTGGAAGGCTCACAATCAATGAATCTCTCTTTTGAAATAAGAGTGAGGAGAGATTCAAGATTGGAAATGAATGAGCTTTAATGAGATTGAATGCTTTCTCTTTGATCTCTAAAGTTCTCTTAATATCAGCCTTGAGTGCAATGAATGCAGCACTCCAAGTATTTATAGGATAGAGGAAAGAGAGAGTGAAAATTGTGTCATTTAATGCTCCAACGGCTCTATTCTGAACCAAACTAGTCGGTCAAAGAACAACCACTGACAGACTAGTTCATCAACTAGTCGGTCGATCAATCAACATGAACCGACTAAGTGGTGAACAGAGAAAAGAATAAGTTTAGACTGAAAGGAACTAGTCGGTCAAAGAACACTTGCCAACCGACTAGTTTCACAACTAGTCGGTCGGTGAGTGAACTTAGACCGACTAAGAGATAAAATAAATAGTCTGAACACAAATTGATTTAGTCGGGTCAAGAACAAATGTTGACCGACTAGTTCATCAACTAGTCGGTCGCCAAATGTACATAGACCGACTAACGATAAACAGTAGCTCAGGCTCAAAAATGGAAGTTCAACTAGTCGGTCCAAGAAGGATTCCTAACCGACTAGTTTCACAACTAGTCGGTCGGTGAACCTTCTTTGACCGACTAACTGTAAACAGTAACTGAGCTAGAAATAGACTGACGCAAACTAGTCGGTCCAAGAAGCTTGGCCGACCGACTAGATCACCATCTAGTCGGTTGGTTCTTCTTCTTGAACCAACTAACATGCACAAGAAGTCGCGAATCGAAGCGCGAAGCTTCAGGAAAGTTCGTATGGACTTCTACTAAGATCCTAGTTCTAAGATATGAGCGTTATGAAGATTTAAACCGTAAGACCTACTCAAGGCTTAACATTCTACGAAAGAAGCTTAAAAGACTATATATTAAACTTGACGAACCGTCTTCAAAAGCTTCAATCGAATCTTCATGACTTCTAAAATGGTCCATAAGCTTCAACGAAGATTTAGGCATACGATCACGCGTATTGAGAAGTCTCGAGACGTCGCTTTAGATGTTCACATGAATTTGGCGACAATCTCCATAACTGCGCTCACAAAGTGTTAGTTCACGATATATTTATGTTTGTTTATCATCCAAAACCAAATCCGGGGAGTCCAATATCCAACATTCTCCCCCTTTTTGGTGATGACAAACCAACATAAATAATAATAAAAAATAATGATTCAAATGTAATTTACTTACTCCCCTTGCATTGATGACATGTTAATTCCATATTCAGTAATATTCATAAGCATCAAGCAGACGAGTAAATTATATAAAATGAGAATCGATTATTGAAATATCAGATTTGAAAATCCATTTATATATCTTAACTCCCCCTGAATCTAACATATGAAATTAGATTCTTGGAATAATGCTTTAAATTATCATTTAGCACATGTCATTATTATATCTCCCCCCCTTTGGCATTAGCAAAAAGAGTGGGAGTAGATCAACAACAACAACAATGGCTTCAAATAAAAGCACGGGAGTCGTAGAATACGACCACGGTCCAAATGACACCAAAGGAAAATTCGAATTAAATCAAAGCGTGTCAATGAGACCAAAGTCGAAAATCGATAAATAAAATCATCAAAACTCAAATTAATTTTACGAATTGAGTTATGTAATATACTCTCCAATATCAACATTCTTGGTTAATTTAGTGCATGGAAAACAATTCTATGTTTTCATTGAAATAATTTCTATTTAACCAAGTTATTATCGTCGAGCGACGAAATCAAACATCAAAGACATAAAAAATATATATTGTGCACAAGAGAGTGAAATGTCAACATCGATGTGTATATATATAAAGCATGAGTACATCAAAAATATACATCACCGACATCCAAATGAGCGATCCAACGATCGAAGCACAAAATACACATATATATCACACCATACAACACATGTCACACCGGACATCAAAATGATAATACATCACAAATGTAGCATCATGACACCAATAATACATCAACACATCAAAATACACCAGAATGATCCAAAAATCATAACAACCCACACTATCCTAACCCATACTCTCACTATAAGATCTATCATCCAAAGTGCACTAGGAGAGTCCTTAGAGAAGCTCAGGAGGAAGCGGCAGGATCTACAGTAGTAGCAGGCTCTGCAGCAGGAGTGGTGGTCACCGGATCAGCAGAAGTGTCCACGGGAGCGACGGTAGTGGTGATCTCTGGCACGACAGGTGTGGAGATCTCTGAAGCAGCAACAGTAGTGGCCTCGGGAACACCAGAAGAAGTAACCACCGCAGGTATGGTGGCACCAGGTGTGCTCTCGGGGTCACCAGCAGAAGAAACAGCAGCACCAGAAGTGCCCGCAGGGGCACGAGCAGCAACACGAACAAGCTCCGCAATCTCCTCCTCATCTAACTCCTCCTCGTCAAAGACTGATGGAGGGATCTCAATGCCCAAACAAGAGGCGATACGAGCAAGTATCTCTTCAGTACGAGCATAACGGGACTCCATACGTCTCACTGAACGTGCGAGCTCGTCAAGAGTGGAAGAGGGAGCAGGAGCAGCTGAGGCAGAAGCAGAAACTGAAGCAGAGGGGGTCGTCCTCTGAACGTGACGAAGTGCCGCAAGAGACTTCTTGACGGCCGTCGCATTCAGAGGGGGACCGAGGGGACGCTCATCATCACGGGGCAACGTGACACGAAAGTGACGGAATACGAGTGTCAGAAGGCACGAATATGGGATATGAGCAGATTTCTGGACTTCCGGATACACTCGAAAGAATCCATCTTATCGAGTATGATCCGAGCCCAGTTAATCTCACTCCCCATGAAGATGGCATATATGAGCTTCAGGAATGGCTGGGAAGGCAAAGAAGAGGAGCCGTACTTAGGAAGTAAGCATGACTTCAGAATCAAGTTTAGGACCCAGCCATTGGGCTTGAAAGACTTTGAGGGCACGCCAATCATGGCAGGAGGAATCTCGTGGAAAATCTCAGAAAGGATGACCTGGTCAAGGGAGGATATGTCATCGACGGAAATATCGGAAGGGAGGAGGCCAAACGAGGAGCAACCAATCAACTCCCCTAAGATTTCTGCCGTAAGGACAATCGGTGTCCCCAAAACAGTCGTCTCAATGGAGTGGGTCTCGTCGTACTGACCCCGGACACGGTTGGCGTAGAAGAGTTTGACCAGACGAGGGTAGGGATGTGGATTTGCCTTAGGGTCATATCGAAGGTAATCGATAAGACCGGAAGACGACAGAAGATCGGCAAGGCCAGGGAAGTCTGAAAACTGAACGAAATGCTCCAGAAGCAGCGGACAGTGTTCGATACGGTTGTAAGCCGCGAGACACATAGGGTCGTCATGACAAAACAAAATATCGACACCGCCAACCGGCATCGGAGCCTTTCCCTTAGGCTGACGTGTGGAAGTACGGGGTCGAGAGCTAGACGTAGGTTCCCTAGGAGGTGGTGTAGGATCCCTATGGGTCTCGGTCTCAGGTATGTATTTCGTGTCGGAATCAGGAGGTGTGGGGACACAGAATGAGGCAGAAGAGACGGGTTGCTTCCTAGGCTGAGATTGGGGCTTCGCCGTCTCCGTCCTTTTACGCTTAAGAGGAGGCTGGACCCTCTCTAGGAGAGAGCGATCCCCTGACATGGCGGAGCTCTGTGCCTACCAGACAGCCATGTCACGATCGGTAAAAACTGACCCTCCAGACGAGGCCTTAAGTCTGGGCCCGAACACAGACAGTACGCGTCCTGCCCCGACCAGAGTATGCTCAACCTGGAGGGTAGGAGAATCCTCCCCCAAGGCCTGGGGGCTTCCTTGTGAGGCGACCGACGTGGGACACGCCACCATGGAAGCACTATTCCCTTTTCTCTTCTTCTCGGGCCTCTCAAAACCCGAGCAAGAATGCTTCTTCCTCGACCCCTGACCTCCGGTCGGTGCACTAGGGTCCTGCTTAAGTCCAGTCAAGGCCCTTTCATCGGGGATCGGGTTGGCGAGAGCGTCAGCCAGGCCTGCTATAGCGGGAGAAAAACCTACGGTGGCCGGGGTCGGAGCCAGGCTCAGGGGAGCGTTGATGTGTCCATATTTTGTATGTTTTTATCGCATCATTTCATGTCATATTCACCTCCAAACTCCATATTTTCATATATTATCACACTTCTAATGCCATATTCAAGTTTTCTATAGATTTATGGATTTTCAGGAGTTTTGGAGCAAATTGGAGCTATTTTGGGGCATGAACACATCCGGCACGTCCGAGACGTCATTGGCAAGTCTCCATGGGAGTTCGTCGAGGAATGGAAGAAGATTGGAGGAGAGGAGGAGAAGAGAACGAGAGATGGCAATGATTCAGCTCAGTTTTCTAGGTGACTCGACCGAGTAACATCAGCTACTCGGCCGAGCTGACACGCAGAAATCGCACATGAAACATCCTCAACCTACTCGACCGAGCAGACAGCCGACTCAACCCAAGTCGCACCAAACAGATAAAGATTTTGAGCTTTTCTCCAAGGCACTCTAGCTCGATCGAGAATCAAAGCAACTCGACCGAGCAGCTCCCCTACTCTACCCGAGTCGTCAAGAAACAGAGCAACGTTTTGGATGAAGTTTTGATCTACTGTAGCTCGACCGAGTAGCGAGGCTACTCGATCGAGTAGCTCGTATCAGCTAGATGCAGAAGCAGCAGCAAGCGGAGCCTGTAGCTGACTCGACTAAGTAGGCTCTGCTACTCGGTCGAGTAGCGCGACACGACTAGCCTAGTTGGTCGGCCCAAGTGCCTAAATTTTCTGAGATTTTTTGGGATTGCTACCCTATGTATTTAAGCACGTTTTAGCTTTATTTTCATAGAGGAACTTTAGAGAAACTTTTAGTATAGTTTTAATTAGGTTTTTGAGAGTTTGTGTCGTCGCTATTTCTTGTAAAGCAAAGCTTGGATTTTTATTGCTATTTCGCGCAAGGAATCTTATTTTTTTAATTCTCTTTGGATTGTTATTGCTCCACGATGCGTTGGTAACAATTCTATACACTTTCTATTGCTATTGCTCCACGTCGCTATTGCTCCATGATAAATTCTATTGCATCTATTGAATCTTTTGTTGTTATTTCTATGATGCGTGAGTAGTTCTATCTAGGTCTAATGGATTAGCCCATGAAATTTAGGATTTAGATGCAAAGTTATGATTTTTAGGTTGTGTTGTCATAAAAGGGACGTATTTTCGTTGATCTTGCAAAGTTTGTAGGAGAACTCGTACTGAGATCGTGCCGACGTTCGGTGGAATTGATTGGCTTAAGGAGTATCCTATAGGCTTAATCAGGAAGTTAATGGATTCAATTGGGACTCGTGACCATGCCCGGCTCGTGTCTTGATGGGATCCACCGACGAACTATATTACTAATTGACGGCTACCACCATTGCGTCAATGAGGGTAACCAAAATACATCGAAGCTCTAACCCACAAGAGTGGCGTAAGCTGAGATCATTCCGTCCACGAGAGTGGCATGAATATTGTCGATTCTTAATGCACGTGTCGTGTGTGCCTGTCGTGAGAGTAGGGTTAATGCGATACGTTAAATTCATGGTGCTTAGAGCCATGAATTCCACATCTTGGATGCGACAATCCCCATAAAACCAATGCAACATAAGAGTCTTAACCAAGCATTGACATCCGATGATCCTAGTGGTGAGTCCTAAAGCTCTAGTCTTTATTAATTGTTCATAATCCTAAACAAACAATCTTTCGAAACCGACTTCTACCTAAATTCTGTGATTTAAAAATAGCCCAAGACAATAACATCTCTACCTTCCCCATGGGATCGATATCTTTTATACTATTACTTGACACCATATGCTTGTGTAAAGTGTCGGGAATTTGCATTTGGTATACATCTAGCACTTGGTGTTCGTGCCATTGTTAGGTGGCTTCTAGGTGTTAAGTCACAGAGCATCAAGTTTTTGGCGCCGTTGCCGGGGAAGCTACTCATGAACATACCATTGAGGAGATTTCCAAAGATCCAATAAAGATGAACTTGGACGACGACGGCGACATCGTATACAACAAAGCAGTGGCCGCCTATCTACGAGTCCTCGACGAGGAGCCCCAGGACATACACTTGCGCCATCAAGGACCGGAGGCTACTATCTCCTTGGTCGCTGAGGGCCGACATGAAGAGGCGCGCCAAATACCACCGCATGGAATTATTGGAAATCATGATGGGCGTATTTCGTATGTGTCCAACATCATTCATTGAAAATCTTGAGGGAGTCGAGCTTACGACTTACAACATGCGCTTATTGGGAGGCAACCCGATTTTCGTTCCCTTAGTTTTCATTTTTCTTTTTCGTTTTTCCTTTCTTATTCAAAAACAAAATAAACACGTTTTTAATTCAATGAAAAATACAAAAACATAAAAATTTGATGAGTTCCCCCTTCTACAGGTTGAACAATGAGTAGAGCGCAACAAACGATGAAAAGAAGGAGAAGGAACCAAGAGAAGAGCACCATAGAGAAATACAAGCTTGGGAGAAGAGTTACAGGTGACATGGCCGAGTAGCTACCCTACTCGGCCGAGCAGCTACCCTACTCGGCCGAGCAGCAGAGAATTGGAGAAAACATGAAAAATGCGCTCTGGAAATTAAACTCGACTCTACCGAGTAGCACCCTACTTGGTCGAGCTACAGTCAGGGCTGCAGAAAGCTGGAGGAATAGGCAAAAAGTGGCTCTGGAAATTAATTACGACTCGATCGAGTAGCATCCAACTCGGTCGAGCTACATGCAGAGCCCAAAAAGGTCGAAAAAGAGTCGACCGAGTATCTACCCTACTCGGTCGAGCTGCAGGAAGAGTCACAAAAGTGCTAAAAGGGCGCTCTGGAAAGCTTAATAGAGTCGACCCAGTAGCTACCATACTCGACCAAGCTGCAGAGAAAGCAAAAGAGAGCTGAAAACAACACTCTGGTTCAATTCAGCTCGACCGAGCTGAGTAAGCAGCTCGATCGAGCACTAGGGAAAATTTTCTAAACTTAAATTCCTATATTTTTATATTCTTTTTGGCTCGGCCCGAGCAGCGGCTTACCCAGCTGGGGACCATAATTCACATCTGCTCGACAAGGCCTATACTAATACAAACTTGACTCGGGCAATCCCTTATCCTAATTGAAATCAGCCTACCCCTAAACCCCGAGTCCCCCTAACCCTAGCCCTAACTCGACTCGACCCATCCTGCTGCCGTCACCGCCACGCTCCGCTCGAGCACCACCCACCACCTATGTTCGGTCAGCATCACCACTCCCTTTCCTACCACTCTCTCTTTCTCTCTCTTCATATCTCTCTCTCTCTATCCCTTCTATCTCTCTCTTTTCCCCCTCATCGCCTCACCACCCTAGCTCCGGCACTTCGCCGGAGCAGTGCCGCCCGCACCACCCATACCGGCAGCACTTCTCCCATATCACCCCTCCCATTCTCCTCTCTAGCCCCCCATCCATCCCCCCATCTCTTCCTCTCTCTTCCTATCTCTCTCTATCCCTCCATATCTCTCTCTTCCCCTCCCCCCCATCGCCACCCCACCCTAGCTCCGGCACTTTACCGGAGCAGCGCCACCTGCACCACCTGTGCCAACGGCGCTTCTCCCACATCACCCCTTCCCTTCTCCTCTCTACCCCCCTAATCCATCCCCCCTCTCTTTCCCCCTATCCCTCCCCCACTTGCCCCGATGACTCGTCGGAGCTGTGCACGCGCTGCCCGAGCAACCGCCCGAGCACACCCCGTGCTCGGGCCGAGTAGCCAAGCCCAACCCCCCTCTTCATTTCCCCCTACTGCATCCCTCTCACCCCTTCCTCCCCAATCCCGAATCCCCAACCCTAATCTTTCCTATTTTGAACCCCAAACCAGATTAAATTTCGAAATTGCCTAATACTATTTTCATATCTTATTGCAGGTACACTTGGAGCTTCTTCGAGGATCCGAGGAGCTTGGTTTGGATCAGCTTGGGGATAGCTTGGATTCGAGACTTCGCACGTGCGCATTCCACTTTCACTTTTGCAGCTACACTCGGTGTTGGTATACTCTTTCCACACTTTATTTTTTATTACCATATAATCGTAACTAGCACATTTGCACGATGCCTCCTCACCTTAGGCCGAGGAAGCCTCAGCCGGCAAAGAGGAAGGCCACCTATGGTCCCTCCACTTCTCAGCCAGAACGACGCACATGGCGTTCACCTTAACCCATACCTGAGCCATACTTGGACGATTTGTCGTCCTCGTCTGACTCGTCACGATCCATTACACCCGTGCCTCTAGCCATAGAGGCCCCACACACCACCCACCCTACCGCTCATCCCATCTCGACCATCGCTCCTCCACCCCATCATGTTCCTCCTCCACCCACCTTGAGGATGTACGATTTCATCTTCAGGGATGATGCTCACTGCGAATGTTCACAGCCATGTCCCATCGCCCCATCGTCCCCACTCACTTTACTCACATCCCCACCCTCCAACACCTTGGAATCCTACAAGGTGTCCACAGGCTTTACCAGGTCATTGGTTTTGACTGCCTCCTCACCATCCACGCATGCACCTACACACGCCTCACACTTGAGGCGTTGAGCTCTATTGTCATCACCCCAGCGGGTGATGGCATTACCTTCCGGCTGATTGACCACGACGAAGTGGTCACGTACGCCATGATTTGCGCCCACTTCCACTTTCCTGTCATCCCCTACCACAACCTCTCCTTCTTCCTAGACTTCGAGCCCACCTCATTCGATACCGAGTAGTTTTGGCATCGCATCACTGGTCTGTGAGGATATCGCCCTAGCAAGGTGAAATCCTCTTGTATCGTCCACCCATGTCTCCGCGATGCCCAGCTCCACCTCGCCACCACACTCTTTTTCAGGCCAGAGGACGGGACACTCTCCCTGCCTGGGCTTTCCCATCTTATGGGGATGACTCGACTTCTACGCTTCCACCCTGACGGCACCCTCCACCCCTTTCTACTCTCCAACGCAGCACACTGGCTGTGTCACTGCCTTCTCCAGACAGTCCACACTGCCATCGATATCTGCTACGACTGCTTTTTCACCATTTTCGTCCACATGCTCGGCCTTGCCCTTCCTGCACGTCTGGCGACTCCCACTGGGCCTACACACCTAACGATGGATGTTCTCACCCGCATGTCCATTATCAGGCCACATGGTGAGTGTCACTAGATTTACCTTCTAGGCACCCACCGCAAGCAGTACATCTACCTGCCCCGACTCGACCTTACCCAAGTCGCCCCAGTCATGCTTGACTGGCTCACTCCCTGCATTTTTCCTATCCTTTCCATCCACGTCCTCGAGCCACCTGGAGCACCAGTCGTCGTCGACATCGATGACTGGGTGCTCAGTTCTGACGAGGATGAACATGACATTGATGCCCTCGTGGTAGCCCACCCAGCCCAGCCTGCACATCTACCCCCACCTAGGAGCACTTCTGTTCCCACTTCTGTTAGTGCTCCCACCACCACCTTCTTCACCCCCACCCCCACCTAGAGACCCCGGGGACTGTCCACACCTCTACCCGGAGGTCACTACCTCTGTCTCTACTATACCCGGACCCGAGGGCACAGTTGTTTCTACCGCTCCAGATCTTATGTTTTTCCACCCCTTTGGAGCCAACCAGTTCTTTCACTCCCGAGCCTACTGATTCACCTATTTCGGAGCCCGTCGCTGCCAGCACACTTCTCGCACCTGTGGACCTCCTCACTTCCCTTCCTACCACAGTAGGGTCCATAGTTTCTCTACCTGGCACTACTTCTGTATCAGGATCAGTTGTTTTCTCTGAGAGCGTCGTGGTGTCTGTCACCACTTCTGTTGCCACGACATCTCCCATTTATGCGACTGCTGCTTCTGTCTCTGCATCGGATATCAGATCCATTCCACTCACATCTTCTTCATCCAAGATCCCAGCTAGACCATCCTCCCCTGACTTTCAGTTCAGACCCCGGGTATCACTTTCCCATGGGCACCCTACGAGGGTGGTTTCTAGCAGTTCACGCCCACTCCTTAGCTCCCGCACCACGGACGCATGTCTTTTGTGATGTAGACCGAGGTTGTCACTCTGAGGCATGCCTTTGACACCCTTGCGACCTTGCTCTCCACTTTTCAGCTGTCCGTGGAGCAGGACCTCACAGCCATTCTTGACATTCTTAGGCATCAGCGTGCACCCAGTGTCATACTTGTACTAGCCCCTCTGCCCAGGACAGACCCTGTCTCTTCAGCCCCTCCCGCATCACTCACTGTGCCCTATTCTCAGGCTTCTACAGGGCCTGTCACTTCTTCAATTGAGTCGGTCGCACCGCAGTTGGAGACTTCTCTTGTCGACACACACGTTCTCACACCTGTCGACACTCCAGCTGTTGCACCTTTGTCTGATCCTGTTGTATCTTCTGTTGCCTCACCGGTGGACACACATGCCGAGCCTTCACCTTCTGTGCCTGATGTTCCTATCTCTGGTCCCCAGCAGTCAGACCCATCATCATCCACTCAGGGTGATGCCGCTGCTTGATCTTCACACTATTTTTGCTCCAGTCACCCCTTATTTATTTCTATGCCCATCTATCTCTTCGGGGCCCTGACCTTGTATAGCTTGGGGGATGACCATTTTGCACCACCTGTATATATTCCATCATTTTGCATTTCCGTATATTCCACCAGCATCATGTCATCATTTGCATCATATGACTGGATGTTCATATTTTTGCATCTAGGCATTAGGTCATGCACTTTTCTTTTATTATTTGCATAATTTCGCTTTTATTATTTTCCTTTTATTCACCACCTGACCACCCAACCTCATTTTCCCTTCTTGCCGGAGTGTTCTCAGCAGTGAGGATACAGCTGGGTTTAGCTTGGGGGATGATCACTATCGCTTTTATTTCTCATTTTTTCTTTCATTTTCTTCCATTTTACACCTTTTTATTTTTATTTTCCACCACTTTTTCACCGTTTCATTTTTTATCATCATATTTTCCATATTTGGTATGCTTGCATGCTTGCTTTTATTTTATTTTCTCCGCCTTTCTTTTCCCCTTTTGCTAGATATATTCTGTATGATGATATCTCTCTTAGCTTTAGTAGCTATCATGATGCTTATTACTTTTGACATGTTATTTAGAGTATTTCAGTGTCTTACTGTTCATATGCTTGCATATATATTCTGTTGACGATCTCTCTAGGAGTAATATCTTATTGAACCATTGTGCACATCTTATGAGTGAACCGAGTGATTATATTATTTCCTTCTCCACATATCTTATTATTTGCTGCATGTCACTTGGGTTCACCCCCTCTGCAGCTACAGATACCGAATCCTATTCCAAAAAATCCCAAAGGAAAAAAGTTAGCTTCAAAAAGCCCCAAAAATCTAAAAAAGGAGCCAAAATATATGTATATCCTATTGCTCCTACAAAAAACAGAGAGAAAAGGAAAAAAGAAAAAAAAATACTTCCTATATCTTGTTATTTGAAGCTACACAAGTACTTGGAAAAAAGCCACAAAGAGGGAAGGGTCTTAGAACGGTGTTTGGGTTGCGATGGTTCCCTAGGAGGCGACTCTACGGTCATAGGGGATGGGCTCGAGGGTCGGATCGGGATCCTTGTCTTCGCCATAAGCGTGATGAGACAAAGCACGAAAACACACGAGATCGAAACCCTAGATAAACCCTAACCGAATCCTAAACCGGAAGAGATAACCCTAAGAGCTGAAAAACAAACCCTAGACCGCTAGGAGAGGGAGTACCTAGGTCGGAAGGAGGAGGGGGTTGATCGGCAGCCGGAGATAGGTCGGAGAGATGGCCGGAAACGACGACGGGAGAGGAGGGAGTCGAAGGGTCACTGTGGGGGTTTTTGGCTGAGAGAGTTACCTCGATCGACTAGAATGAAAAATAGTCGGTCGGGATGGAGTATAAGTCGATTGGAAGAGCAAAAGACGCAACTATCCCCGTTGCAATTAGTCGGTCACAGTTCAAGCACTGACCGACTAGATGATGATCTAGTCGGTCGGTCAATGAGCTTGAACCGACTAGTTGCAAACAGTAACTGAAGCCAAAATTTAGGGCTTGAGTTAGTCGGTCTGAGTTCATTCACTGACCGACTAGATGATGATCTAGTCAGTCGGTCAATGAACATGAACCGACTAACAGAGTTCAAAAATTTTAGAATTTGAAATTTTGAGTTTTCTCCTAATCACACTTGGACGAAACATCGTAAAACTCTCATTAATCATTATACTATCCCATTAAACATCGAAAATCTGAAATTTGACGTTTAAGTATAAATCGAGCGAAAATTCCGAAAATTCAACAAAAATCCAGAAAATTTCAATTAATCTAGCATGTGCAAATATAATGAAATTGAATAGCATGCAAGATTATTGAACATATGAATCCTAAATCTCGGATTAATCCATAATCCCCAATTCTCGACGTAACCGCACAAAGGAGTCTTCCTTTAGGGCTTTCGTGAAAATATCGACGATTTGCTTCTAGGTTTCAACGTACACTAATATGATGTCCTTTTTAGCAACATGATCATCTAAGAAATGGTGTCGGACATCTATGTGTTTAGAATGGGAATGGTGTACCGGGTTCTTAGAGAGACATATTGCACTTTGGTTGTCCACCATGATAGTGCAAGTATCACAGTTTATACCAAAGTCTTTAAGTGTGTGTCTCATCTAAAGAACTTGAGCACACGCGTCACTATATGAGATTAACTCATACGTGCTAGATTTTGGATAAAGTAATCCAAAATCAAGTGTGTAACTTAAATAACGGAAAATACGTTTTACCGCTACTAATTGTGACTCCTTAGGTTGAGACTGATAACGAGCACATACACATACGGCAAACATAATATCGGGCCTACTTGCGGTAAGATATAGTAAACTACCTATCATACCTCGATATAGACGAATGTCTACATCTTTACCGCCCGTATCCTTATCAAGATGTGTAGTCGTGCTCATTGGAGTCTTTTTCCCGGAGGCATTCTCCATTCCAAATCGCTTTAGCAACTCCACCGTGTACTTTGTTTGGTGGATGAAGATTGCATCGTTCATTTGGCGAATTTGGAGACCTAAGAAATACTTGAGCTTACCCATGTGGCTCATCTCAAATTGATCCTTCATCACATTAAAAAACTCTTCACAAAGAGCAAAGTTAGTAGCACCGAAAATGATATCATCAACATATTTTTTTTGAAAACCCAGAAAAATCCCCAACCCCCTCCCACTGCCTTCGGCTTTTTTTAGGAGGGTAAGGCGAGAGCCCGGTCGAGACTATACAAACTCGGGGGTGATCGACGTGCCCTCAACGGCCCCCGGGTTAGTCCGAGGGGGGAGATGTAGCCACAGGGCAAATAATTCCACAACAAACTCCACAATAATTACCAAGTCACGACGGCCATAGGCCTCGAACCCCGCACCCCTTGGCTTTGGAGTGGAATGACTTACCACTAGGACACCCTCTCGTGGGCATCATCAACATATATTTGAACTAAAATTATATCATTATTCGAATACTTAACAACTAATGTGGAATCAACTTCTCCCATTTTAAAACCCAAATCCAAAAGAAAATTCTTTAAACGGTCATACCAAGCTCGAGGAGCTTGTCTCAAACCGTAAAGTGCTTTCTTAAGTTTGAAAACGTGATTTGGAAATTTTTCATTTATAAAACCCGGAGGTTGAGAAACATAAACTTCCTCAACAACATCTCCGTTTAAAAACGCACATTTAACATCCATTTGAAATAATTTAAAATCCTTATGGCATGCAAAAGACAATAATAATCTAATTGCTTCTAATCTAGCTACCGGAGCAAAGGATTCTTCGAAATCGATACCTTCCTCTTGCCGGTAGCCTTGAGCTACCAACCGAGCTTTGTTCCGGACGACGATTTGGTTTTCGTCGGTCTTGTTCTTAAAGATCCACTTTGTCCCTATGATGGTGTGGTTCTTCGATGGCAATGGAACAAGCTCCCAAACTTCATTCCTCTCGAATTGAATGAGTTCCTCCTCTATGGCTAAGATCCAATCACCATCTTCGCACGCTTCATTAACATTCTTTGGCTTTATCGAGGAGGCAAAGGCACAATGAGCGAAATAGTTCACTTGCGATCTCGTCTTGACACTATCATGGATATTGCCAATGACTTGCTCATGAGGATGGTCACGAACGGTATGAAGCCGTTTGGGAATTCCCCGATCACTAGGAACATTCTCAAAAACTTCATTAGTTGGGTTAGTCTCAATAGAATCAATAGAATTATTAGAATTAGAATTACCAATTGAATCACATAAGACATCCATAGAGTCATCATCATTAGTAATTCTAGTTGGAACAAAACCTTCATTAAATAAAACATGAAGTGATTCCTCGATCGTTGAGGTTCGTTTGTTGTATATCCGGTAGGCTTTGCTACGGGAGGAATATCCAACAAATATCCCCTCATCGGATCTCGGATCGAATTTGTCCAAACTACCATACGTGTTTTTAATAAAACATTTTGAACCAAAAACACGAAAATGTTTAACTTGAGGCAATCTACCAAACAACAATTCATAACAAGTTTGTTTAGTGTCGGGCCTCAAAAGTATTCTATTAAACACATAGCAAGCGGTGTGTATCGCTTCCGCCCAAAATTGATGGCCAAGTTGGCTATCATCAAGCATAGTGCGAGCACACTCCACTAGCGTCCTATTCTTTCTCTCAACTACACCATTTTGAGGAGGTGCACGAGGGAATGAAAAGGTGTGTGTAATAACAACTTCATCACAAAACATTGAGAAAGACTCATTCTCAAATTCCCCTCCATGATCACTACGAATAGTGCCAATGGTGGTTCCGATGAGATTTTGTACTTTCTTAACAAAAATTGTGAAGTTTTCAAAAGCATCATTTTTATTACTTAATGAAAATACCCAAGTAAACCTAGAAAAGTCATCAACGATGACAAGTCTATATCGTGCATTTCCTAATGAAGCAACTCTAGTTGGCCCAAATAACTCTAGATGTAATAGCTCTAGTGGCCGCTTAGAAGAAATGCTTTTCTTAGGTTTAAATGAAGATTTTGGAAGCTTGCCTCGTTGACTCGAGTCACAAAAGCTTTTCTTTTGAAAGACATGCTTAGGGAAGCCTCTAATAGAATTTAACTTGGAAAGTTTAAATAGTGTTCCAAAGTTCACATGACCAAAACGTCGATGCCATAAGTGTTGCTCACTTGTGTTGGCAATGAGACATTGTTCATGTGATCTTGGAAGATCTAGGATATATATATATCCTTATGACGTGTGCCAGAAAACAATAATTCATTATTATCTTTTCTTAAAATATGGCACATTCCTTTCGCAAAGCTAACTTTGTAACCATTGTCACAAAGTTGGCTTATTGAAATGAGATTGGGGTTTAATCCTTTAACAAGGTAAACATCACATATAAGTGGTTTAGAAGGATTACCCACTTTTCCAACACCTATGATGGTTCCGCTCTCGTTGCCTCCAAAGACTACCTGGTTCCCATTTGCGATGGGCACCATTCCGGAGAGCAATTGAGCGTCACCCGTCATGTGTTTTGAACACCCGCTATCGAGTATCCAATTATTCTTGGAGCCAAATTTGGATTTGATGCTCCTTTTCTTTTTCCTTTCTTTGAGTACCTAAAGATAGACAATATCGTATCATGGTACCCAAGGTCATTGGGTCCAAAAGATTAGACCTTTGGAAGCCAAGTCCAATTGGACTTAGACTTCCCCCACATAGTTATCATTATCCACTACATTCATAAAATAATCATTCATGTAAACTTGTTTTTCATCCATGCTTGTGTCCTTTGGGCTCCAAATAGTGAAGATTTTGGGAGCCCTCATCCTATTGGGTGCATGCATGCGTTGTTGAT